>OW026451.1:126517015-128917015 GCA_932274525.1 Podabrus alpinus | reverse complement strand
AGCGATCAACATAAAAATCATGGATTGGATGATGAAAATGTCCTTCTATAAGCATATCCGCTTCAAAATAAAATCAGTTTAATTAATCAATATTACATGATGGAAACTTTTGGAAATTCGACGAAAAAGCAATTGAACCTGGTAAGAGAAAAGGAAAAATGAAAACTCAAAGAAACCTTTTGAAAATTATTATATTATAAAAATTATCAACACTTGAAAACATTAAAATCTGAAGAATATTATGAAAAATTTAATTGTTTGGAAAAACACAAGAAGCGTGTGAAACTTGGAAAATTTATATTGAAAAAATTTAATAAAAATAAAAGAAGATTAATTAATAAAGAAAAGACAAAACATAATTAGAAGACAACAGAGTCAAAGGTGCTGCTCTGAAATGAAAAATTTAATGCAAAGGAACTTAAAAATGGATATAATTTGATTTGAAAAGATGGAAGTTGACTACGACAATGAATATTTGCAAATATTGAATTTGAATGAATTTGTAAAGATTGAATGAATTGATTTGAAAATTAAGTGGGAAAATAATCAACTGTTGTCCATGAAATAGTATGAAAAATTAGGCACCTTGATTAAAGTAATTAAAATTGATTAGAAATGGGGGAAAAGTAAAAATTTAAAAATTTTATTGTTAAAGAGTCAACCGAAAGAAAATAATGATCAAAAATTTAGACAAAACAGGTTCACAAAACATGAAGTTAAAAGTTAAAGGCACACAGTTGAAAGGAAAATAATCCAATAATATAAGTCACAGTAAGGAGCAATTAATCCAAAATTATAATTAAATAGGCACAAAATAAAGAACGCTTAGGAAACGGTCACAATTTAAAAATTCAGAAAACAATCAAAAATTCAAGTGTTAAATGGAAATCATTAATAAAAATTTGAAAAGTTTAATAGAAATTAATCAACAAATAGTCATTTGTAAATTTGAAAGGTGACATTTGAAATAATTTCAAAAACATTTGAGATAAAAATTTATCATTACAAAAATTCAAACATTTAATTTACAACATTTCATTTATTTAATAACAATTACGTTTTATTTAATTTAATTAGCTACAGGAAGCACACTATAAATAAGATAATCTCAAGTTTGGGAACAATTTAAAATTTAAGAAAGTCATTGAGGGATATCACAAGAGTGAAAAGCCATTCGCACAAACAAAAAGACAAGTAAAACTTGAAATGGAGGAGATTAACGCATACAATCTTGAAAAATACATTTAGACAAATGGAATCAAAATCAATCAGTCACAAATATCAAAAATCAGAGAGGTACTTAAAAAAGGAAAATTTTATAACATTTGAACACAAAAATTTTTGAAATTGAATCTTCAATCTAAAATTAAATTTATCTTTTGATGCAATTTGAAATGGATTATGCTGTGTGTTAAAATGAATAAGAAAGGCTCCCGATGCTAAAATGAATCATATATTCGAAATAAGCACAAAATTCTAAGTCGAAAGACACTTTAAAAATTTACTCTACGAGAAATTTTTATTTTTCAAAATTTCAATTTTCTAAATTTATTTGAGTCTCTCAGGATGAATGAAACATGACAAAGATTGCTAAATCTAAATAAACTGATGATTGTCACATCAGAAATGAAACAAAAAAACTTAATTAGCTCAAAATTTGTAAAAATGTATTAATTATGATAACCTAGAAAAATTTAAGAATTTGTAAACCAATTTACTCTACAAATAACATTCTCTGTAAAAATGTAAGCATATCAAAAATTATGTAATTGTTTCATGCATTTAATGTGTATATTTTCAACGGATAAATCAACAATTTAGTTAATAAGGGTCATATTTGTGTAACGCCCCTGTAAACAACCAAGAAAGACGAAAATGAATCAATCAACAATCCATAAAATTGATAAAAATGGAATGTACCAATCAAACTGCTCGGGAAGATGTTCCAAACGAAATCGAGGTTGATACAGAAGAAAAATCTACAATAAAAATAATTTATTAGAGTAAAATAAATTCGAAAATACATGGATTTGACTCACAAAATTCAAACAAGAATACCAATTGTATCGATTTTCGATCAAAAATCAGTTCACCTCTAGTAACTCCGCTGTGTGCACGCATTTTTCGATGCTCTCCGAGAAATATTATTTACCAGAATTTGGAGGTTAATCAAATTCATTTGACTTCGGAGAGGTTAGAAAGTTCGTTTATTCAACGTCGATTCTAAAAATAGATGTCAAGGACATAAACAAATGCAATGGAGATGTTGTAATTTACAAAAATTTATTCATATAAAAATTTTCTGGATAACAAGAAAATCATTGCAAATTAATGGAACAACTTACCTCAATATTTTTGGAGATTTTCAATAGGAAGGATGCAAATACGAGCACAAAATTCAGCACTAGTCAAAGTAAAGTACCGTTTCAAATGACATCCAACAAAGTCATGACAGGTGGAGTGAAGTTCAATCGTTGCAAGTAAAGATTAAAGCAGGGCGCACACAGCGAATAAATGATATCCTTTTTAAACAAATAAAAACTGCGATATATTCAGGAGCCAGGTACAGTGAATTTATGATTTCTATAATTTGTTAAAATTTTGCCTTCAGCGTGTTAATAATAGGATTTGGGGAAAAGACTTCTAACAGAGTGTATTCTTTGATACCCTAAGTGATAAGTTAAAAATAATCAAAAGTTTTATAATTTTCGTCAAAAATATTTTAAGCTTTAAAAATAAGCAACAAATTTAAATTTATAGACATTTAAGCCCGCTAATGTAAAGCGAAAGTCTTGATTGGCTTAAAAATCAAGCAACTTGGGACGAAGAGAGGAAACCTCTTTGTTTCGAACAATTATTTGTATTAATTTTTCTTTTTAAACTATAATAAAATTTGTATGGGAGTTGATGAAAGTTTTTTATTTCTTTTTTATTCAAAAAAGGAAAGCAAAAGTTATAAATATCCTGAGAGAGCCAATGAGCACAATAAGATCGCCTCTAATAATTTATTTCGAACCACAAGGGACCCACTCCCTGAACGACTCAACCCGCGAGCTTAGTAAGAAGGGGCAATAATGTGTGTACCTTCCTGTGCCTAACATTTTATTAGGAGGAGGACATAGCAATATGTATGTATATTAGAAGGCTGTGCGAAAATGTTTATAGCAACCGGTTGCCAGATTTTGGAATAAACAAATTTGAATCCGCTAAAGTGCTGTCAAGACGACTTTAAGTACTAGGCCGCTAAAATAGAATTTTGCGGACCCGAAACAGCTTCAAAAGTAACCATTTTGCGTAGCTAATACAATAAAATATTTTAAGTGTTTTTAATTTTTTTAATGAGTTATATAATAACAATATAGCTGCAATAGAAATTTGTTTAAAAATATTTTGCCGAAAAACATAATTTTCACTGCTTCATACAAAATTTCTACTTCAGACGAAGAATTTGGTAGGAAGCTCAGGGTTCCGAGAGGACGTTTTTTAGTATGTTAAAGTACGTACAATTACCTAACGAAATCCGTCGAAAAATCGCAGAAAACCGATTTTGGATTTTTTTTTCGCAATTTTCTTACACTATAAGTAGAAAATAATTTCAGATAGATAACTTGTTCTTTGAAGAGTTGGAGAAGTTTAATTACTTGCTAGTTCAAATCAATAGTAATAATGACAGAAATAAAAGAAAGGATATAAGTGAGATGGAAGGCTTACCACGGAAACAGAGAGATGTTGAGAAGTAAAAGTGTTTCCGTGAGAGTAAAGATGAAGCTGTATTGAACGCTCATAAGACCAATAATCACCATAATATGCGTCGGAAGTGATGAATATAACAGAAATGGAAGAGCAAAACATGAGAGTATTTGAAAAGAAGATAATGCGAAGGATACTGGGAATGAAATGGGTCAGAGGCAGTTGCGGTTGGTACGTAGGGGGCGACGGGGCGCCGTCCTCTCAAATAGAATAGCAACTCGGAATAATATTGTTTATTAACAATCCGACGTCACCTGAACCATAAACGGATAGTTGGTATTGCGCCAATCTGTCGGATTGAATTTTGCAGTGTCGTCTTAAGGATTGGTACTATACCGTAATACTGCAGACCCCAGCTGTCTTTAGGTGCAAAAACCGACATATCCAATGCATCAATGAGAGCTTAACTGGAGTTAAAATACTTCACCGAAAAGTGAAAAATTTGATTTATAATGCTGAATTTAAATTTGATTTAAATTGTGAGGCCTAAAGGCCGTACCAAAGAACTGGATCATCAACCCTGAGTACTGTGTACCACTAGCACAAATATAGGTACATAGTAACAACGTCGGATTTCCTTGCAATTACGTAATAAATCCTTGAAATCCCCATTTATTTTTATTTTATTCGCCCTCCCCCCTTCCAAAAACTATTATCATAAATAAACAAATGCTGACTGGACAGGATGACAGGATGTCGTGAATGTCAAGAAAGAAATGGGACAATCGAACATTTTTGGAATATTTTTAAACTGAAGAATATATTATATTTTTCTTTAATCATGGGGAGGGAGAATATCACTAAACATAATATAAAGACACAGAGAATTAGATCGATCAAGCATCTTATAAGGAGAGATGAGAGAAGTGTGCTGAGATGTGTAATGAATTCGAGACCGATGGAAGTGTGGAGAAAGGAAAGGACAAGAGTGAAGTGAATGGACGAAGTGGGAGTTGATCTTAAGAAGACGAAAGTGTCTAATTGGAGAAAGAAGTGTCAAAACAGAAGGGCTTGGAGAGAAGGAGTATATAAAGCAAGAACACACCCAATTATGAAATAGGAAGAGGAGGCGATGAGGAGTGATTAACCTCGTAAAATTAATCAAAGAAACTTGCTGAAAGTTAGCATATTCCAAAAGAAATGGAAGCTATTTATTATTATTATACTATATTGATTCTTATTCTTTAAAGCATGTATTTAGATAGTAGAAGAACCACAAATGTTCTTGTATCACCTCAAAAGCGCGCTGAAAGTACTTTTGATTTAAAATTATGCTAATTGTGCTTACACTGAATAAAATTTTCCAAACTTGGAAGATGAATTTATAGATTCTTCAAAGCTGTCCAAAAGTCCCTATATAACACTTATGTGTATTATAATAATACCTATATAATACTCAAGTAATTTCAAATTAGTTCGCGTGAACAATTCGGTTCAATCGCACGCCACCATAAACTAAATAGTTTTACCCGGTCAAAGGACCCCACGTGTGATTATCGTGCAAAAACAATTAAGACAATAAAACATTACCACACAAGTGACTTATTTCGTGAATTTTCAGACAATACCGCGAGTGGAAAAACAATCCGCGTGTGAATAATTACGTGAATCACTCAGACAAAATCTTACGATGAATAAACCTCCTCCCCCCCTCTCCCGTAAAAATACCATTGCGATTATGTCCAAAAACATCGTCCGGAGTTACACTCCGAAGTTTGATCGACAAATCAAACATTTCAATGTCCGATCGTCCGTTGAGACCGTGAGAAGGCCGGCCATGCCGGGATGCTCTATAAAATCATCTCAGAAAACTGAAAACTGAAACAAATTAGTTCAAAGATTGAAATCATAAAACCTGTCTGACGTATAATCTTTTAAATAATTTATAATTAATTAATTTACTACAAATTTTTCAATAAAAACATTTTTAAATTTTATTAAAATAAAGTTTTCACAGCAATGGATCAGGAATCTGATAAAAAATTCATAATCAAATGCATTTTTCAATGGAACTGTAATTTTTTCGATAAAATACTGAAGGAAAAAAGGTTTTTTAAAATGAAATTCCGATCTACAAATGATTTTTTTATAAACAGAATTCGAAACATTATGGAGGTTTTCTATTACGATTTCCGTGTTCATTATTATTTGACGTGACGTTTTATCGTTTTCCGAAGAAACTATGCATTTTATAAAAAAAGTTTCAGAGATGAAGTTGTTAGGATTAAATTTCCTTTCGAAATCAATCCTTACTGTTAAGATATTGCTGTGTTTTAAGCTACCAGGGCTAGGCAAAATATTGAATTTCTTGCTTACATTTAAAATTTACATAGAATTTGACCTCATTTCAAACACAAAGATAACAAAGATGAACAAATTTTGCAATTTCACGAATAATGAACTAATAGAGATCTTTAAGTAAAAGGGAATGTTATTAAAAGCTGTAGAATTATCTCACAGAGGTTATTATCACCTCGAAATTTCAGAATAAGGGATTGTTTGGCTTAAATATGGTAAAATTACTGTGAATGTTATCACAAATGTACATAACCTAAATGATAATGTACAAAAATGGAATTTATTCCATGTACTACAATAATTGTGTAAAACCCATTATATCAAAATTTGTTAAATAATCTATTCTATCTAATGTTAATAATTTCCAACATAAAAACTCCAAAAGTGTATATAAAGGTCATTTTCGCTTCAATTTGATAACGAACTTCGTGATAAAGAAAAGGTTGCAAACTTCGCTAAATCTGGTCCAGAAAACTGCTACCGTATCCACAAGAAGTAGGGGAACCACACAGTCAATCAACTCATCATGAATGAAGGCGCTCCTGTAAATTTAAAGCCAATTAGTGAACATAAAATACAAACAGGTGTGAAACTTTACTCACTGATAACCAAAATTCGACGAATTTGAGGCACAGCGCATCAAAATTCGACAGTCTACTTTTAGTTCTTGAAGAAGCAAGACGTATACTTGCAGGGTGAAAAGTTTAGTCCAGAACACCCAAATGTGCGACCAACTCCAAGTTTATCTAAACTAGATAAGAAATTTACAAATGGCTACCCTTCAGTAAACATCTAAAAGGTCAACGAGTTAAAAGTATGACTCACCTTCTTATAACTGGAAATTAAAGTCAACAATATTCACTGACACTTCACGAATACGATATACACAATCAACAAGTGTCAACTAGCGATTCAACCTCGTCAAATATAACAAAACGGGAGCTACAAATCTCATCGACGCGACCGATAAGCAACAAGTTCAGTGCAACTCCGCAAAGTGACCGTGAGCTAAAATTGTGTTTGTGCGCAGACCCTATTTACATACAGGGTGGATTTAAAATTCAGGTATAAGAAAACTTTATTATTTAAAATTTACATTTTTGGTCTTCAACATTTTACAATAGGACGTGACCAAACATTGGCACCATCCTCCTCATTAATTTAATAAACATTTTTGCAATTATTTGATTTTATAAACAACATTTTATTCATGAACATTTAAAACTGCTACTGGAAAGCAGAAGGTTTTGAATTTATTCAAAACCGCCCACAAGAAGAAGAAGATTTGGATGCATCAATTTGATTTTTGGTACTAAATATTGTTATTATCCTTCAGATAAGAATTTATCTGACATTGTGTGTTCGCAAGCGATTTAAAAAATTATTTTATTCAATATAAAGCTACATTTCAATGCACAACAATCTTTTATTTATCGTCTTGATTCAATTATAGCAAGCATTACTACGCTTAAAGATAGTCAACAAAAAAGCAAATTAGTTCATCTTAATTATTTTAGCATCAACAATTTTAATCTGCGAATTCATTTCCAACCCAAAGAGCATCTCATGATTCAAAGAACCTACTACACCTTGAGTGGAATCTCCAGACTGAGCTAGACAAAAAAGGGGAAAAGGATCGTGAGTTTCTGAGTAATTTGTACACCCTGAAGATTAAAAATTCAATTTTATAAATTTTACTTTCACTTGAAAGTTGGCGCCTGACAAAAACCAGAGTGGTGCAAATTGCTTAAGGAATTACACAGCAATATGTTAAAAAATTAGGACAGTTACCACGATTTTAGAATTTTCGCTCCTTTTTTATAATTTATAAATTTACCCAAAAACCAAGTACTTTGCATAAAAAAAGTAATAGGCGTGAATTAATTAAATTGACTATTCAATGTTTCATTGCAATCAGTTACAAAATAAAGGAGATACAACGATATGATTGTGTCGTAGTCAAAAGGGCCACCACGGACTGTATTTTCAGGATACAACTTCAAAAAGCGAAGTTTTAAATTAAAATTGTCATTAAGAATTAATTATACTTTACTAAAACCAAATGAAATTTTTATTTCAATATTTAATTTTTACGTTAAGGTTTCCTTAAATTGTACTAAAACTCTTATTACTCAATTTCCATTCGAAATTTAAAAAATATGCCAATAAAATGTCTTTTGTAGTAGGCACCTCATTCTTTTTGACCCTTTAATCAATTTTTTAAAAACTTTTTTCTAGATGTTTCAGAAAAAGTTGTTTCGACAACGAAAAGTGAACAGCACAAGAGTGAACTGCGTAAATTAAGAAAAAAGTACGGAGTGAATTGGAATTCGGACAATAGTTTACAGTTGCCATCCGGTTATACAGACAGGGCACATACCAGACGACAAACAGTTGGTAGTCAAAATGAACATGAAAAAACTCAAGTTGCTTCAACAGAAGAGTGAGTTAACTTTATATCTTCTTGAGGGCTGTAAAACAAAATTTTAATTTCAGGTCAATAAGTTCAGAAAATAAAGGGTTCAAGTTATTGTCTAAAATGGGTTGGTCGGAAGGTCAATCTTTGGGGAAGGAAGGCACTGGCGTTTTAAAACCTGTAAGTATCACTTCTTAAAATGTTTGTTGGGAAATTATTATGTTTGGTTTAGATTGAAGTGGTGTCCACTGTCGGAACAGCTGGAATTGGTTATGCAGGTGATCATCGCACAAGTATAAAAATTAAACCGGAAAAACGAAGTGTATGGGAAAAGACACAGAAACGATATAAAGAATTACCTTCGTCCCCAGTTGACTCGGTTGACAGTAATATGTGATTAAACAAAGCAAAACATAGTTTTAAAGTTATAGAAAATATCCCTTCAAGATGTTCATATTTTTATGCGATAATTGAAGAAATCAATCTTTTAAGAATATTTTGAAAATATTGCAACGATCATCTTTATTGTTAATTTTTTTTACAAGTTGTTGAATATTGTCTTGTTGATTTGTTGTGTAAAAATAAGTATTTGACCAAAATCAACATTTTGATAATAAATTTTATAATAAATGTACCTGCATTTTTTCACTATTCATGAATTCATTATTTTACCATACCATAATTTTGACATCCTTTCCTGCTTGGATGGATTAAATTAAATTCGAAATAGTTAATTTTTATTATATGTTGAAAAAGTTATTTGATGAAAGTGATTCTGGGAATTACCGAGTGATCAATTTTCTGGTAAAATTTGGATCAGCTTGGTGGTGGGGTTATTTTCAATTTTTTTGATAATTATTTACTGCAAACTAGGAATACCCTACTGTATTGTATTAGGTATACAGTAAAAATCAAGTGGTAGGTAATAATAAAATATCTTGAGTGAATATTAAAATATTCTAAATTTTACTCTAAAATCGCTGTTAGGTATCAAGATGGGTATCAAGCATATTATTTAATTTAAAAAAAAATCCGAGGTATAAAGATACTTTTTTACGAAGTAAAACAATTTTGCGTGCGACCACGAGTTTCAGAAGCTTCTAGTTAATAAAATGTATTAATTTTTAAAGTAAAATAAAATTTTTTGTGGAAAATTACACTCCACATTTTTTTTCTGCATCAGGTAAGGTAAAAGTATCAAGACATAAAAGGCGAAGCTGCACAATCTAATAATTGAAAACGCACTATTTAAAGTGATTCATAAAAACAAAATTTTGGAAGAAAAAGTTGCAATATTACGGAGTTAAAATTAGTATTTTAAAAACCTTGAATTTTGTTGATCTTTTTTCCTTCAAAAAAAGGTAAACAACAAAATTTAATATTTCTTAGTTTTTGCGATATTAATATAAAATTTAGAGTTTCATTTAAAAGTGTTTGCTTAAGTACTTAGTTTTTTAGGTAACGGATATGTTACGTAGATAAACTTATCCAATCTAGATAACCCCGTAAGACCGATTCAAAAACAGAGTTTTTTTTCGTTGTGCTTCCTTTGTTTGCACTTCAATTGTTATTCTAGTCTTTTACAATTTTCCCTTCATTTTGTCAAGGTTGGCATCCGTTGAAAAAAACTTTCTGAAACTCTTAGATACTTCTCTCAATTAGGGTTTGCACGGGGCAAAACCGGTATTTAGCAAAATTAGACCCCAAAATATGCGAATAGAGCCAGACAATTCTAACCTCATCAACCAATCATTCAGCAAATTGAAGCAGAACGGTGAAGATTGAGTGCCAAATCGGATGATTTTTGTCAATAATTTGTATTCCAAAAGTAAATTATAAAAAAATAATTTACAGAAAATATTGATAAAAATTACTAATTTGCGACTAAATTCTTTACGACTCACAGTAAACGGTTACAAAATGAGGTGCTAGTGACCTACAAATATTATCAATCATACTCGTATTATTCGATTGTCTAAAATGTTCCTAGAAGTGAAATCTTGCAATAAATTTATAAAAACAATGCTGAAATCTGAATGAGTTCTTCGAAGTATAGCATTTTCCACGTTACCGTCATATTATATGGGGGCAAACCGGAAACTGCGTGGAAGGCAAAGTGGAATGTAAATAAAAAAGAGTAAGAATGAATGGTCATAATACTGATATATAAAGAAAATGTTTATTCAAAGCAGTAAACGTATTAAAACTTATAAATAGAAAAAAGACAATAGGGATAGTAAAAAACAGTAGAGCTAAAACAATTAAATGTACCTATTTCTCAAGTTTTTTTCAAGCTTGAAATATACTTATTATTATTTAAAAAACAAAAGAAAAAAGTATAATTTCAATTTAGAACATAATATTTTGTCCTTACAAAGAATACCGATACCTTACTTTGAAAACCTCGTAACTTCATTTTAGACAAAATTGAGATTTATTGTGCATTGCAATAAGGGTCATGTACTGCATGTTCTATGAAAACTTCGTAAATTAATTTTCACAATTGTACCATCTGTAGGCATATTTGAACACCTCGTATGATTTTCTATAAAATTCACTAACTGAAAACCTCTTAAAGTTCTGTTTTACCGTTACGTTTGGAACAACTTATACGAGGTTTTCATTTATCAATTTTTGAAAATGTTTTGAAACTTACGAGGTTTTCATTATAATATTATGGGTATTATTTTAATTTCAGACATGAGTAGTAGAACAAAAAAAATTATGGAGCTGTTACAAGATGAAAATCAGAATTCCTCTAAGGAAAATAACAAAATAGTTAATTTGCTAGTTAAAAATTCGACCGAAAAACTCGTAACTTGTACAATATTCCTACTATTAATTAGAAAAACTCGTAATTCTTTGAAAAATCTAAGTGGGTTGATGTTTATTACATTTTAGCTTAAAAAACTATAATATTGAATATTAATATTGCATTAGAACCTAATTGAACCAAGAAATATTACTCGTAGTTAAAAAAAAATAGTTTTTTGTTGCTCCTGTAAAAACAGCTTTTAGGTACTTACGAGGTTTTCAAAGTAAGGTATCGATACATACTTTTTTCTACTTTCCATTTTGCCCCTTTTTCACTTTGCCCTCATTAACCTCGATCTTGACTGCAATTCTTTAAAATCACCTAGCAAATCGGGACTAGCACGAATTCCAGTCCCCGGATTTGACAAATTCCCTCAAAATATTTGGAAAGCTGAAGGTGTTTATAGTAGAAATAACCAAAAATATTTGCGGAATATTAAGCAAAAAAAATTGATAAAAACGGACGTAGATTTTTCTGGCGCTTCTAACTTTTAACGTTCAACTAGGGAAAAAATCGTTTCCTACCTTTTCCGGTAGATATGTAAAAATTTAAATTAATTTAAAATTTAATGTGCTATACGTAAAAAGCATCTATCTATCTATCGTAAATCGGGTGTGGTGCTACCACCACTGCACTGAAGCAGAAGCTTATTGTGCCCCGATCGCCCCCAGACTTTGCAACGCCAGCAACTCAGCAGCGTCAGACGCCTTGTGCTGAGCCGCTTGGTCGGCCTTACGTCACCATAACACCCCCGACAAGCGGTCACGACCCCGGTTTCTCAATGAGTCCCGGTAATGGCACCCGGTTCTTCCAGAGTCCCGTGGGCCGCCACCATCGTGTAGGTCCAGCCTGGCATACGACGAAGGTCCGATAAAGCGTTGCACAGTCGATGAGGGTGGGGGCGAATTTTTTGTAACCCTAACTTGGTCTTCGTCACCAAATCAGGGGGACCGCCGGCTTAACGTGTCCTCTGAAACACGGCCGACCGCAGTTCTTTGTAACCATCGGGTCGGTCACCCATACAAGTGCTTTCCCGAACAAGTGTTACTTGCATGCGAATATCGAATAATGGGGAACATGCATGAATAAAAAAATTTAGTTAAAACAGTATTTTCCGATTAATCCTATATATTAAATATCAAATCAGCAAAAATAACTTCTATTTATTGTATTTTGTTATAAATAATCCATTTTAAAATTCAATGATAATTTAAAATAAATCATGTGACCTTAAACGCAACGCGTTTGGCGGCACAATAACCTCACTTTCTTGTTTACTCTACTCGTGTAGAGTACTTTTTCAACTTTTTGTTTTTAATTGATTTAATTATGATAAATAACAGCTTTTAACACTAACAAACTTCAACTTTCAAAGCACAAAACCACAGAACAATAATATAAATGAATGTGAAATTCTGTCTTGTGACGTCACAAGCAAATGGCAACTTGCGCGGTCGTTTCCTTCAATTCAAATTGACGGATTTTTAAATATTTTTTAAATTATTATCAAAACGAAAATAAATAATAAATTAAATAGCATTAATTAATATATTTAGTTATTTTTGATCCAACTACGCTATAAAAAAAATTTATGCATCTTCCCTATTGGATTTCGAGCAGCATATCTGATGCAGTCGACTACGTAAAGCATACCGATGAACTTCTTCTTGCTGCTGGCTGTGCGGAACACATGCAAGCCCAAGTCTTGCTTACATCTCCTTCAAGGATGTGAGACTGACTGTTTGTTTAAGGGCCTGTAGCCTGGCATATACCATATAGGATTGGTCGTGATTGGATTTTGTTTTGTAACATTTATTTGAAATGTGCTTGTTAGAAAATTGTTTGGTAGTCAACAATAGTGGGTACCCATTGAACGTGTTTGTTTTCCGTGGTGTTTGGATGTTGAGCCGTGAAATTTTGGAGGTTTACGTCGTCGCTATTTATTTTGATTCGGAAACCTGGACTGTCCTTGCAGCAGAAACACGTCGTATCGATGTCTTTGAGATGTGGAGAAGAATGTTCCAAGTGGCCTGGGTAGAACGTTGGGCAAAATTGCCCCCTGATAGATCCTTCGCATAGGGTCATAGGTCATAGGTGTCCAGGTTCCACCCGCTTTTCGCCATTCAATGCAAGGCATGCACTAACGCTGAGGCTTTGCTACAAATTGGATTTTACATGCGGCTGCATTGATAGGCCTTCATCTAAAAGGATTCCAAGATATTTATTTTCCTTGATGACTTTGATCTTTTTGTCGTTCAAGGTAATGTGCAGGTCATAGCCCGCACCACTCGTTAACCCACCCGAGGCCAGTAGGCCTCCAAATTCTCGCAGCCAGCACTCACACAAGCGATGATGGAGATACGGGGTTACACCCTGGCGCTCCATCCGGATTATCAAGATTATTTACACAATTTTGGAGCTTCCTCGAGAGCTTGCTCTTAGATTTCCCCGTGACGACACAAGTACAAACAGTAGGTACTAGAATTTCGCTAGCCCCCCCCCCAAATTATTTAAAAATATCTTGAAAGCAAAAGAGGTACTAAAGAAAATAAAAGAGGTACAAACGATTTAGAATATTTTGGATCCGAAATTGAAAATGGAGGGGGGAGGGTTGTCAAAATGCACCCAAATCCGTTGTATGCTAGACTTATTGTTATTATACACCAAATAGTGCATATACCTATCACCTGATATCGAATTTTCTTTAAAAGCGGGCATACAGCCTTAGTCAAACTCGGGGGTTCCGCCCGACAAAAGAGGTGTGGCGGGTCATAGACCTAGCCAAGATGACAAGCCAAGGCAAAGTCGTAGCACAAAAACCAAGATAATAACCACGTTTTTAAATTATTGTATAGTCAACAATGGCGCACAATTTGATAACAACAAATTATTATATGTAAATTTTTTGTGCAAAAGTACAAAACAACGAAATTTTTCCATCCCGTGTGTAGGGTAATATTCTTCACGAAACAAAAGCTACACTTTTTCAACTTCTTTGAAGAGCAAATAACAAAGAAGTATAAAAAGTGTAGGCTTTTGTTTGCATATTCCACGTACAAGGTACAAGAATTATTATCGTGAAGGATTTAACCCCAAATGCAAGTGGAAAAAATTTAGTTGTTTTGTTTAGGCTAAGTCAATTAATTAAGTTATTGAACTTAGAAAAATTTAATAGTCGACCGCGAGAGCTCAACGAGCGAGTACGTATGTGCCCAGCATTTGAGTTATCAATTGTGTTTTATGATAAGTGCTAATACATTTGCAAAGTAAGTTAACCTTTAAAATTGTAAATTAACAAATTGAACATTTAATTCGTCAACACGATCGAATATTTACCCCCTATCTTAGGGGGTAAATTAGTATAAAGAAAAAAAGAAATGAATCTTAAGAAGCGCAAGGCTGATGCTATATCACCACCAATTGATTCGGTTCAAAGAAAATATCAATGGTCTCCTACCTCGATATTAGAACAAAACAAATTTTATCTACCGGAAAATCTGGATCCAGGTACATTGAATTCACAAACAACTTCTCAACAGCCAAATGATGAAACACTCGAATCTTCGTCTCAACAAAACTCACAACTCCGAGAAAACAAAGAAAAAAGAATACCGCCCATCTTTTTATCTGGGCCACTAAACCACGTTCAGGTCATTACTGACATCAAGACAATCGCCAAAAATAAATTCGATACGTCCTATTCAAAAAACTTTCTTAAAGTTAACACCTCTGATATAAATGACTATAGGGAACTAACAAAATACTATAATACGCACAATATTAAATATCATACGTACCAAGATCCCGATAATAAGCCAATCTCTGTAGCAATTAAAAACGTTCCCATTTCATTAACACAATCTGATCTTGAAGAAGAACTCAAAATCTATAACTTACATATTTTAAAAATTACCCGCTTGATATACAAAGATAAAACACCTATGCCAGTTTGCATCGTTGAACTAACAGATAACGAAGAAGCCAAAGATGTCTTTAAAATCGAAAAAATATGGGAAGCTAGAATAATCGTTGAACCCAGAAGAAAAAACAATTTTGTTCCACAATGCTATCGTTGTCAACGTGTTGGTCATACTAAGAACTACTACACTCTTGAACCGAGATGCGTCAAGTGCAAAGGCAAAAACCTTTACTCCATATGCACCAAGGATATCCAAGAACCTCCAGTATGCGTCAATTGTGGAGAGGGACATCCCGCAAACTTTCGAAGATGTAAGTACATCCAAGACAGAAAAAACACAACAAATACGATAATAGGTCCTACGCTCAAGCAATTAGAAATGCTAATCTAGGTAATTCAAGCAACATCAATCCTAACAATCCCAACCAACTATTAAGTATTCGACAAGATACTCTATCTGTATTATTTACTTTATTATTTACAAAAATATACACTGACTTTTCAATATAAAATTGTAACGGGCCAAATTGGTTCCGTCAACAAGCTGTGATCACACAGGTGAATGTGTGGCACCTACCTGGATTTGTATTGGATGCCGCTAGCTCAATCGCGTGGGTCGTGGTGCTTAAATCACTCCAATAACAATCCGGGACGGCAAAATCAAGGGAAGTCACAATCGGGTATTAGGGCGCCACTGAATTTGTCATAAACTTACCCCAAAAGTAATTCAGAACTTACCTATATAGAAATAGGGGGGGGGAGTCGAGAGTGAAATAAAATATATCCAATAACGAGTAACAATATTTTAATTAAAAGACTTAATTTTGGTGGAGCTAATAAACTTAATATGTGAATAATAATGACGGCGATTTTGACAATTTATGTCGATTAATAATAATAAACGTTGATAAGATTGTAAAATAATGAAATATGAATACGGTAAATAGTTGTCAGATTTAAATAACTTATGGCTAATAATACACAATAATAAAATAATGATATAAAGAATAATAATACTTATGCTAAAGGTGAACATAAAATGTTCAACACACTGTATATATAACCTAAACACATAAAAGAACATAAATGTAATATAAACAAGGTTTCGGTAAGTCGAATCGAGATGGAAATTGACTCGGGTAATGTCCCACTAAAACAACACCTCGATTCCACGTTCGAGAACCAAATAAAAGGGGTTAGTACTTAAGATTATAATTAAATATATGAACATTTGATAAACTAAATAATGCTGAAAAGTTTGACGTGAAGATAACTAAAATGTTGAGTAGCAACTCCGAAACACAAAAACTAAAGGAATGAGCAAAACACTTCACTCTGAGTTCAATTGTTTAAAAACCGGTAGAATAATTGATGAGTAATTTATATATTTAATTTGACGTAATTTAATGTTTGTAATATTTGAATCGATAGCGGGGTTAATTAAAATAAACTGATAAAAAGTACTTACGCAAAATTTAACATAAACAATAAATACACATTGACGATGGGGCGAAATACGGTCCTGCATTCAGGAATGTGCGAACAAAGGAATGGCGTCATCAAAATACATCAGCTTCGAATACCACAATATTTAAGGAAGAGATCGAACCTAATTTTGTAGCAAAACTTCACGGATTGATTGAATTGCGTGTTGATTAGTTTTGTCGTTAAAACTCCAGTAACATAAATTTGCATAAAGCTGTTGATTGCATAAAACCAAATATGCATCTAATATAACCAATTATTGGCGATCGTAATAATTGTCACAAGGACGGCCTTTTTCATTAACACCCAGATGAACGAACAAAGGAATTACGCCAATTTCGGTAATTTTTACTAAGTTTTCAATCACACAATTACACAAGCGTTCTTTCGTACTACGCCATTTTTGTCAATCTCCTGTGGTTGTGGTCGTGCGCGCGCCACATGAAACTCAACTAACTCCTGTCAACGCTAGATGGCGGACTTTAGAAACTTCAAAAATTTCGCGGGGAACACGGAAATAAAAGGGAAAACTGAAATATTATTACATCACCCGGGCTGGAAGAACAAAAGCCTCTTTTGTTCTTACGAACCAGAGCTTAGCAAACAGTAACATACATCGCCAATATAACCTAAACACTTAAAGATAAAAGCTAAAGCACATAAAACACAAAATACATAAATATTATAATACAGCGAAAGGTTTCAAAAGCGTTAGCGGAAGCAAAAAAAAACATACATATTATATACAAGTTCATTTATCTGTCGGTATGGCCTAACCGCATCGGTCCACGAAGCGAATCAGTTTCCCAATTCAAATCTCATCAAATTGGTCAGAACAAAACGTAAGATAAACAAGTCAAATCAAGTTTAGCAAAACGCTCTCTTCGTAGCTCAAGATACGTTTACTAAATTATAGTCGCAGTTGGGGTTAGTTAACGCCCTCTGCGTAACTCAAGGTACGCTACTAATATGACTTACTCGGGAGCGGATTTAAGATCTTTGGCATTCCACACGCCTTGGGAAGTTCCAGATTCATCAGAAAGCTCATAAGTGGCATAAGAAACTTTCTTTCTGATGTAAAAGGGTCCACGAAATTTGGGAGCTAATTTCGCCGTAAAATATTTTGACGCGTCAGATAACACATAATTGCGTCGCCACACCGAATCTCCTACTTCGAAAGTAGCAGCTCGACGTCTTAAATCGTAAGAACTCTTGTTCTTTTCATAGGCTACTCTAAGCCTTTTAACAATATCGTCATACAATTTGTGGAGAGCCTTAGGTTTACCTTGTAGGTATACCCTATCTCCAAACGAAATATCCGCATCTCCTGTCAATTCAGAAGAGCCTACGGTACCTCCATCTAAATTAATTTCTCTACCAAAATTCGCAAAATAAGGCGTTACTCCAGTTACTTCGTGTACTGCTGTGCGCATGGCGCAAGCAACACGGGCTAAATATTTATCCCAATTCCTATGATTGTCCGCTACATAGGAGGACAACATGGTCTTCAAAACTCTATTAACCCTTTCGACCGGGTTAGCTTGAGGGTGATAATTGGCGTTATAAGTAATTTTAACATTATACAGGGAATTCATGTTTCTAAATTCACGGCTACGGAATTGTACACCGTTATCACAAAGTAAAATTTTAGGGGCACCATAAACTAAAATTACGTCTTCTTCGATTTTACGAGTAACAGACGCAGCAGTGGCAGAACGTAAAGGAAAACACAAGGAATACTTAGTAAAATAATCTGCTACAACTAGGATATACACGTAGCCACGGGTTGAGCGTGGTAAGGGACCTACTAAGTCAACAGAAATCATCTGCCAAGGACGAGTTACATTGGGATGGGAAGTCATAAAACCAGCGGGCTTTTTCTGTTCCGGTTTGTGGGCAATACAAATGGGACATCTATTCACATAACGGGATACTGAAGACTTCAACAAAGGCCAATAATATTTTTGAGTTATTCTACTTAAAGTTTTGCGAATTCCAAGATGACCAGCAGTAGGTTCATCGTGACAAGACTTTAGAATGTCATTTCGTCGAGAATTTGGAACCACTTCTTTCCATTCCGCCTTCTCACGAATTTCAGGATAATCGGGAGTTACATATTTAAACAAAAGGTTGTTTTCGATTCGCCATAGGGGAAATTTATCTGGTTTGTTCTTAACCTTACTTAACATGGACTTATACCATTTATCGTTATGGTTACTTACCGGATTGGGATTGGAGTCATGATCATCATCATTGGACTCATGAAGAAGCTCATGTTCCTCGTCGTTATTATAACCGGAATGATCGTCGGTTATTTCACCAATCTGTATTGTTTTAGGAGCATTAGGGATATTATTTACATTCTTATTTTGACTACATTTGGGAGTAATCGAAACATTATCAATCACGGGAACGGATCTTGATAACGCATCCGGAACTACATGATCTTTACCTTTTCTATGCGTAATTTCGAAGTCGTACTGTTGTAATCTTACCATCCATCGAGCTAATCTACCACTTGGTTGAACAAGATTATTTAACCAAATGAGACTATAATGGTCAGTGATTACACGAAAATGGGAACCTTCCAAATACGGTCTCAGTCTCTCAATGGCCCAAAGAACCGCGAGACACTCTCTTTCCGTAACAGAGTAATTTCTCTCTTGACGCGTAAGTGAACGACTTAAATAACATATTACATGTTCTACTCCATCAATTTCTTGAGTGAGGACCGCAGCGATGCCAAAGCCTGAGGCATCGGTTTGGACAACAAAAGGTACATCAAAATTTGGACAAACTAAAATAGGAGCATTAACCAAACTATCTTTAACCAAGCTTAACGCAGTGTCACAATTTTCGTTCCAAATAAATTTTTGGTTCCTCTTTAAAAGAGCGGTAAGAGGTGCGATAATTGTTGAAAATTCAGGTATAAATCGCCTATACCAAGATGCCATACCAATTATAGTGCGTACATCACTAACGCTTTTGGGCGTTGGTATTTTTAAAATAGCTTCAACTTTACCGGGGTCAACCGCAATACCTTGTTGATTCACAACGTAACCGAGATATTTGAGCTCAGGTTTACAAAAATAACATTTTTCCCTACTCAACGTAAGACCTGCATCTTTTAATCTCTTTAAAACATCCGTAAGAATTTCAATATGTTTGTCGAAAGTTGGGGCACAAATAATTACATCATCTAAATACACAAATACATAAGGTTCTAATTCTGGACCAAGAATTTTGTCAATAAAACGCTGAAAGGTTGCCGGGGCATTATGTAAACCAAATGCCATACGGGTGAATTGAAAAAGACCTCTACCAGGTACAGTGAAAGCAGTGTAAGCTTTCGATTCTTCAGACAATGGGATCTGCCAATAAGCTGATTTTATATCCAAGGACGTTATAAATTTTGCATCGCGCAGGCGATCTAATATAGCGGAAACATAAGGTAAGGGATATGCATCACGTTCAGTAACTTGATTCAATTTTCTAAAATCTATACAAAATCTAAATTTTCCGTCTTTCTTCTTAATTAACAAAACGGGATTCGACCAAGCTGAATGACTTTTTTCTACTACACCAGACTTTATCATTTGGGTTAATTCGGCGTCTATTTGAGCTTGAACGTTAGGGTTCACCGGGTAATATCTTTGCTTAATAGGAGGGGACTTTGTAGTAATAACATGTTCCACACCTAAAGCACATCCTAAAATTTCTGACTTACTAATATCTTTAAAACTAGAATTAATTAAATTATTTAAGATAGCTCCCTGCTCACGGGTTAAACTTTGTTCAGAGACCAATTGGGTTTGTTCGTCCTCTAAAGACACCAGCGACAATTGTTCAGGCTTCGAAAAATTCCACTCACCACGAATAACATTAGGCACAAAGCCAATAGCCCTCCAAAAGTCTATTCCTAAAATTACCGTGTGCGTAACATCAGGCACTATCAAGACATTGATCACGATGGTTTTGTGACGTAGCTTAATTGGTAACGAAACCGAACCTAAAATATTTATTTGTCTGCCATCAGCCAAAGCGCAATTCGACTTAACATTATTTACATGAAGGCCTAGATTAGAAATTCGATTCCAACCTTCAATTCCTAAAATTGTCCTAGAGGCACCGGAATCTAAAAGTGCTGCAAAAGATTTACCAAAAATTTCAACTGTCACATAAGGACGTTCGTCATATTTGGAATTTTCCAATATATAGTTTAACATAATTTTATTTTTATCATAAATTAAATTTCGATTATCGACAAGATTACTTAAACAACGGGTGGAATTATAAAAAATCTTCGAGGTAGCAATCCCGTCTTTTACTGACCTCGACGCTCGTTTCCCGAAACAGAACATTTGGGACAAGTACGTATCGTAAAATTGGGTTTCCCACACTTAAAACAATAGTTTCCTTTCTTCGGAACGGTACATTCTTTTGAAAGGTGTTGGTTAGAATTACAATTCCAACAATTTCTAAAATTAAGACTAGCATTATTGGTAGGACTTCGAGAATTTTGAACATTATTATTAAATTTCGTAAAAGTACTGAAGCGTGGATTATTATGATCGTTAGAACGAGAATTCGTAAAAGTATTTGAACGATAATGGGAATTACTATTTTCCTTTGACGAACTTGCCTTATAAGGGTTTGAATAAGATTGACTCATTAACGGGGTAGGTTGTGAAGAATTTTTCTCCACTTCTTTGACCGTCTCAACGTTACATGAAACATCAACAAAAGCTAATTCAGGTTCTAAATCATTCTTCTTTTTCACAGGGGGAACATAATTATCAATCGCAATCCTTCGTTCTTCGATGATTTTGCAATACTTAATTAATTCGGGGATAGACGTAATTTTTACAAGGCCTAATTGAGTTTGATACGACGGGTGTAAATTTTTATTTATAATTTTTAATTGTTTGGCTTCAGATAATTTTTCAACTAATCTAGAAAATAAACTTTTCATGACTGCAACAAAAGTACCAATCGATTCCGAAGAAGCTTGAGTTCTTCGTTCAATTTCTCGAATTAAAACATCATCATAATCTGGTGGTAAATATTCTTCTCGTAAGGCCGATTCGATATCACTCCAAGTATTAAAATTTTCACGATTTGCTCTAAACCAAATCAAAGCCTTCGAACTGAAGAGTTCGTATGATTCGCGAAATAATTGTATTTCCGAAACATTTCTGGTAATACTATACTCCCTAACACGTTCTAAAAATGCATTTAACGATTGGGTTTTGTCACCCGAAAAAGTAAATCCCCATTTAAAAACAGGTACAGAGTTCTGTACGTCCGACATAACATTACTCATTCTTGAGTTAACAGGAACAGGGGGAGTCAAAATTGTAGATGGAACACAATAAGTACTAGCTGGCATAACATTTTGCAAAGCAGAAGTAGAAGCAGCAAGCGTTAGAGGGTTAGTAGCATCATTTTCTAATTTTAGATTAGCAATTTTTAACACAGGGGTTTCACTAGCGGTATTTATAACGGGAGCATCTAGCGAGAGTTTGGAAGCTTTCAACGCAAGTTCATAATTTACTATCATATCTTTAACAACATTCACCCAATCTAATTTTGTGTTATTTTCCTCATCATTACTGGGATTTGAATTTTTAATTCGATGAACTAAATGTAAAACTTTTGTTTGAATTAAAGGGACCGATTTATCTAAATCGGAAGTCTCGATTAAGGAACTAAGATTTTCAATCATAAAATTGATGTAAACTGAATCATCCGAAAAGGTTTTGGAATAGGGGGGGCGAACAAATTTTGGGTCGGTCATTTCCTTTTTCAGGACCTTTCTTAATAAAGTTTGTAGGGCTGGAACATCACCTACTGACTGCGAGCCTCGAACCTCGAGTTCATAGATTAATTCTGTCTTGATAAGTCGTTCTACAACCAACTTATAACTGGCAGTTAAATTTTCAAATTCGCACTCCATGGCGTAAAAGTAAATAATCGTAATAAAAATAAAAAATTATAAAATCAAAAAGGGACTAAAATAACCACAATGGTTTCGGAAGAGCTTGAAGATGACTTAACAAAGCCAACACGATAGGGGTCAAATTTTGTAGTGGTCGAGCTTCAACGTTGGGGTCAAATTTTGTAGTGGTCAGGCTTAAACGTTGGGGAACAATTTTTAATCGAAGGCTACCACGTTGGGCGGCAAATTTTGTAACGGGCCAAATTGGTTCCGTCAACAAGCTGTGATCACACAGGTGAATGTGTGGCACCTACCTGGATTTGTATTGGATGCCGCTAGCTCAATCGCGTGGGTCGTGGTGCTTAAATCACTCCAATAACAATCCGGGACGGCAAAATCAAGGGAAGTCACAATCGGGTATTAGGGCGCCACTGAATTTGTCATAAACTTACCCCAAAAGTAATTCAGAACTTACCTATATAGAAATAGGGGGGGGGAGTCGAGAGTGAAATAAAATATATCCAATAACGAGTAACAATATTTTAATTAAAAGACTTAATTTTGGTGGAGCTAATAAACTTAATATGTGAATAATAATGACGGCGATTTTGACAATTTATGTCGATTAATAATAATAAACGTTGATAAGATTGTAAAATAATGAAATATGAATACGGTAAATAGTTGTCAGATTTAAATAACTTATGGCTAATAATACACAATAATAAAATAATGATATAAAGAATAATAATACTTATGCTAAAGGTGAACATAAAATGTTCAACACACTGTATATATAACCTAAACACATAAAAGAACATAAATGTAATATAAACAAGGTTTCGGTAAGTCGAATCGAGATGGAAATTGACTCGGGTAATGTCCCACTAAAACAACACCTCGATTCCACGTTCGAGAACCAAATAAAAGGGGTTAGTACTTAAGATTATAATTAAATATATGAACATTTGATAAACTAAATAATGCTGAAAAGTTTGACGTGAAGATAACTAAAATGTTGAGTAGCAACTCCGAAACACAAAAACTAAAGGAATGAGCAAAACACTTCACTCTGAGTTCAATTGTTTAAAAACCGGTAGAATAATTGATGAGTAATTTATATATTTAATTTGACGTAATTTAATGTTTGTAATATTTGAATCGATAGCGGGGTTAATTAAAATAAACTGATAAAAAGTACTTACGCAAAATTTAACATAAACAATAAATACACATTGACGATGGGGCGAAATACGGTCCTGCATTCAGGAATGTGCGAACAAAGGAATGGCGTCATCAAAATACATCAGCTTCGAATACCACAATATTTAAGGAAGAGATCGAACCTAATTTTGTAGCAAAACTTCACGGATTGATTGAATTGCGTGTTGATTAGTTTTGTCGTTAAAACTCCAGTAACATAAATTTGCATAAAGCTGTTGATTGCATAAAACCAAATATGCATCTAATATAACCAATTATTGGCGATCGTAATAATTGTCACAAGGACGGCCTTTTTCATTAACACCCAGATGAACGAACAAAGGAATTACGCCAATTTCGGTAATTTTTACTAAGTTTTCAATCACACAATTACACAAGCGTTCTTTCGTACTACGCCATTTTTGTCAATCTCCTGTGGTTGTGGTCGTGCGCGCGCCACATGAAACTCAACTAACTCCTGTCAACGCTAGATGGCGGACTTTAGAAACTTCAAAAATTTCGCGGGGAACACGGAAATAAAAGGGAAAACTGAAATATTATTACAAAATAACTATCCCACACTGGGTTTACACACCTAATCTCCCAACATGGTCAGGGGTATATTCCATTATTTAGGATTCCGTAGGTTGGTAGCTGGCTAACCAACCTACTGAATATTCAAATGGTTAATACCTGCCATGCAGGGACGGCTCCATACACTACATTTACTCCCCCTTTAAATGTTGAGACGATCAGGAGGTCGTGTTACTCGAGTGGACCTTCTAATCGGGATTTCTGTAGGTGCCCCTTGACTTGGCGGAATGCCTATACGCGGCGGTCGAGGTGACGACATATCTTGACTAGAATTACTATCCCCCACCACTCCGGTTTCTCCTTGTCTTGGACCATGGTCAACCTCCTTCGCCTCCCCCATGAAAACGTCTTTCTGCACTACGTCCTCGTTCAGCTGACTTGTGATACTAACTTCCCTTTTATCTGACAACATTTCCGTTCTTCCTACTGGTTGTTGAATCTGGGGATCCTGGACGCTGGGTTCTCCGGCAGGTGCACTTCTTAGCATATCCTTGTGAACATGCTTTATTGTCCCATTTACCGATACTAAGTATGTGTTGAAACTAATCACCCTCACGACTTTCCCTTTTACCCATTTGATTCCAGAGTGCTCATTTTTATTTTTCACGTACACCATTTCTCCATTACTGTACAATTTCGTATTGCGTACCGACCGCGCCACCGTTTCCTTTTGACCAACCCTGATACCTTCTTGTACATTAACTGCTGGCTTGATCAAATCGAATCTTACTCTTGGTTTCATTCTTAGCACGCATTCTGATGGGCACATCCCCGTTACCGTGCTTGGCGTGTTCCGATACGAGAATAAGAAATGCGCCAAACGTTCTTTTATTTCGAAAGGATAATCTCGGGCATAGGGGAACGTACTAAAGAAAACAATTGCTGTTTCGACCGGTTTCGACTAAATGCTAGTCATCATCAGGACTATATTGGACAAAATACATGGCATTATTAATACAATCAACAATTACACATTACAGATGAAGTCGTTACCTCAGACAGCGGATGGGACGTCTTCATATAAAGTACAAAATATATAAAACACGTGGAAGCATCCATTGGGGGAAGCCACAGTAAAAAATACTTAAAAATTAAAATGAACACAACACAAAATGAATTACTGGTCCACAACGAAACAAAGCCAGCCATGTGAATGATAACAAGTAAGACAAAACTGTTCAAACTTCAGCAAACAAAAATAACTAACAACACTATGAGCAACATAACCAAACTTAACAAAACAATTAAAAATTTCCCACCAAAGTAATGTGCGAATGTCTTTTCACCACTCTGAGTTGAATGTGATGATTCCGATGTCCAAGGGTTTGAGCTGTGCAACGGGAAGAATCCCTTGGTGCTCCTGTAGGATGTAGTGTCATCGTCAGCTAGAGTTGAGGATATGTGTAGGCCGAAGTGGCAGGTCACTTATTTTCACTGTTGTAGAAGTGGGCCTCGTAGTAACAATTTAGGGTGTTCCTCATGTATAATCCAATAGTTCAACCACGCGTCTAACCCAATATTCAATAAAAAGTTGAATCTCGTCCCAATTAACATACGAAAGGATAATCTCGGGCATAGGGGAACGTACTAAAGAAAACAATTGCTGTTTCGACCGGTTTCGACTAAATGCTAGTCATCATCAGGACTATATTGGACAAAATACATGGCATTATTAATACAATCAACAATTACACATTACAGATGAAGTCGTTACCTCAGACAGCGGATGGGACGTCTTCATATAAAGTACAAAATATATAAAACACGTGGAAGCATCCATTGGGGGAAGCCACAGTAAAAAATACTTAAAAATTAAAATGATTATTGAATATTGGGTTAGACGCGTGGTTGAACTATTGGATTATACATGAGGAACACCCTAAATTGTTACTACGAGGCCCACTTCTACAACAGTGAAAATAAGTGACCTGCCACTTCGGCCTACACATATCCTCAACTCTAGCTGACGATGACACTACATCCTACAGGAGCACCAAGGGATTCTTCCCGTTGCACAGCTCAAACCCTTGGACATCGGAATCATCACATTCAACTCAGAGTGGTGAAAAGACATTCGCACATTACTTTGGTGGGAAATTTTTAATTGTTTTGTTAAGTTTGGTTATGTTGCTCATAGTGTTGTTAGTTATTTTTGTTTGCTGAAGTTTGAACAGTTTTGTCTTACTTGTTATCATTCACATGGCTGGCTTTGTTTCGTTGTGGACCAGTAATTCATTTTGTGTTGTGTTCATTTTAATTTTTAAGTATTTTTTACTGTGGCTTCCCCCAATGGATGCTTCCACGTGTTTTATATATTTTGTACTTTATATGAAGACGTCCCATCCGCTGTCTGAGGTAACGACTTCATCTGTAATGTGTAATTGTTGATTGTATTAATAATGCCATGTATTTTGTCCAATATAGTCCTGATGATGACTAGCATTTAGTCGAAACCGGTCGAAACAGCAATTGTTTTCTTTAGTACGTTCCCCTATGCCCGAGATTATCCTTTCGTATGTTAATTGGGACGAGATTCAACTTTTTATTGTTCTTTTATTTCGTTCTCTGTCAGTCGCTGTACTGTCCTTGGTATTGCTTTCTCCAGCGCCCTTTTGACCGTTTGTACCCCCCTTTCTGCTAGCCCATTTGACTGAGGATGATATGGTGGTGATTTTACTGGCCTTATGCCATTTGATTGACAAAATTTCACAAATTCTTGCCCGCTGAAGGGGGGGCCGTTGTCTGATACTAGCTCCACTGGTAAACCTACGACCGAAATGATCTCTTTTAGTGCCACTATTACCTCTTTTGCTGACGTTCCTTTGTTCATAAATTTCACATCTATCCACTTTGACTTGCTATCGACCCAAATCAAAAAATTGTAGCCGAATTTATGAAATAGGTCGATATGTACCCTTTGAAAATTGTTGGTTGCACTTGGCCATGGTTGTAGCGGCGCGTCCGCTCTATAATTTTGTACTTCTTGGCATCGGTCACACAATGTGATAAACTTTTCGATGTCCTCGTTCATCCCTGGCCACCAACAATATGAACGCATTAACATTTTGGATCTTACCACGCCAATGTGTTGGTCGTGAAATAGTTCTAGAACCGACTGACGTATCTTCTCCGGGATGACCACCTTATTGCCCCACATTAAACAATTGGATTCCACCGACAACTCCTGTCGCTTTGCAAAATAAGGCTTAAATCTTTCATCTTTGACTGCTCCCGGCCAACCTTTCCATGTAAGTTCCAATACCTTCGATATTACCTCATCTGCCTTCGATGCCGCTGCTACGTCTATATGGCTCAGAGGTGCGCACTCGACTGTGTTAAACGAGTACAATGCTTCTGGTATATTAGTAGTTTCTTTTAGCGGTAACCTTGACAGTGCATCCGCATTACCGATATTTTTCCCTTTTCTGTATTCTATTGTATAACTATAACCCGATAGAATAATTGCCCATCTTTGGAGGCGATTTGCCGATGTTATGGGAATTCTCGAATTACTGCCGAATATGTATTGCAGTGGCTGATGATCGGTGATTAACGTAAACTTTCGTCCAAATACAAACTTATGGAACTTCTTTACAGCGAACATTATTGCCAGTGCTTCCCGTTCGATCTGTGAATACCCTTTCTCCGCATCCGATAGCGTTGATGACGCGAACATTATCGGTCTATCTTGGCCCTCCATTCGGTGACTTAGTACTGCTCCTACTCCGTAAGAGCTGGCGTCGCTTGTTATGAATAGAGGCGCTTCGGGATCATAATGTACTAATACCTTATCCGTGATTAATAGTTCTTTACTTTCTTTAAAACACTTCTCGCACTCCGCTGACCATACGAATGGCACCTCCTTCTTGCACAATTCGTATAACGGTTTCAACTTGGATGACAGCATCGGAATGAACTGCCCGTAATAATTTAATAAGCCCAGGTATGATTTTACTTGCGATACGTTTCCTGGATTGGGTGTGCTTCTAATAGCTTCCAACTTGTCTTCGCATGGACTTATGCCTGCTTCACTCACTACATGCCCAAGAAATTTAAGCTTCGTCTTAAAGAATTCACACTTCTTGCCATTGACCTTGATATTGTATTTCTGTAACTGTTTCAGCACCTTAGAGACATTTTCATGACATTCTTGCAACGAACTTCCCGAAATAACTACATCATCCAAATAACATCTGGTTCTTGGCAACCCCGCTGTTACAGAATCCATGAACGATTGGAAAATACCAGGCGCCGAGCTGACTCCGTACGTTAACCTTAGAAATCGAAACAAGCCCAAATGTGTATTTATGGTCAGCAGTTCCCTTGATGCCTCATCTACTTCTAACTGCTGATAGGCCCCCTTCAAGTCTAACACCGTGAAGTACTTACTTCCACTCAGAGTCGCGAAAATATCCGATGGTGTTGGTAGCGAACAGCAACTAGTTTCCAAATTTGGATTTAAGGTCCGCTTGAAGTCCACGCATATCCTTACTTCTTTGTCCTTTTTCGGTACCACCACGATGGGACTTGCCCACGCACTATGTTCTACTTTCACCAAAACCTTCGACTTGATTAACCTGTTTATTTCTTCTTCTACTTTTGCCTTCAGTGCGTAGGGCATCTCGTATGCCCTGTGGAATACTGGTTTTACGTTTTCTTTTAATCGAATGCTGGCTGTGAATTCTTTGATTGGTCGTACCATATCTTCGTCGAATACACTCTTAAACGTATCTGCCAAACGTTTTCTTAATTGTTCACTGTCGACCGTGATATTCCCCCTTTGAAGTATGTGGTTAATTCTATCTTCTTTCGTAATCTGTTCGCTTAGTAACTTCTGCCACCCTGGTTTCATCGCCGATAACCAGTTTCTTCCTAACAACGGCGTGAATTTGTTCACACTATCTATTATTACCAACGGCAATTCTTTGTACCATTTATCGTTTATGCACACGTTCACATGCGTTTCACCTACGATCTTGACCGTTTCTCCTGTAACCACTCTGAGTTTGAATGGAACCGGCTTAATATCACATAAACCCCGTAACCGACTGAAATCTTTAATGTGTAGTACGGACTTGCATGCTCCTGTATCAATTTCGAATTCGAACTGGACCTTTCCTAATATCGCTTTGACCATCACCGGTGAATCACTACTTGACTTTCCTAGGTGATTCAGATGTGATAGGATTTTAACTTCTTCTTCCTCGACATTGGCTACCCTTTTTGTGCTCCTGCATACGTATTTGGTGTGACCTTTCTTTTTACACATAAAACATTCCCAATTGATGGCTGGACACTTAGCTGGATCATGATACCTTCCACAACGAAAACAATCTTTACTAGGTCGAGCCTCTTTCAGCCCTCCCTGACCTTGATCCCTTCTTTGAAATGTCTTTCTTTGCAACTGGTTGACTTGCGCATCATCGTGAATTATCCGTCTTTGATTCTCTGCTGCTTCATCGTTAATCGCAATTTCGCTTGCCCTGCTAAATGTTAGCGTTTCCGATTCGCCAAATAGCTTCTTCTGTGTATCCGAATTGACCAGCCCACACACCAATCGGTCTCTCAGCGCTTGATCTAAGAAACCTTCGAACTTGCAGTCACGAGCCAGATCTTTTAACGCCGAAATAAATGTCTCAATCTTCTCGTAATCATCTTGCTTCCGATTATAGAAGTTGAACCGCTTTACAAATATACTCGATACTGACCTGTATTTTTCTTTCAATACTGTTACTAATTCTACATACGTCTTTCCCTCAGTAGTTCCAGGATATAGTGCATTCTTTATTACCTTGTAACTTTTCGCGCCTATGCATGACAACAGATACGCCGCCTGCACGTCTGGTTTGATCGCATTTACTATAAAATAAAACCTTAACCTTTCTTCCCATGATTCGAAATCTTCCACTTCTTCGTTAAACTCTTGAATCTTTGCCATTACATCCCTTGACTGTTGAATTCGTTCCGTTTCCCGTCGCCAATATTAAGTATTCGACAAGATACTCTATCTGTATTATTTACTTTATTATTTACAAAAATATACACTGACTTTTCAATATAAAATAACTATCCCACACTGGGTTTACACACCTAATCTCCCAACATGGTCAGGGGTATATTCCATTATTTAGGATTCCGTAGGTTGGTAGCTGGCTAACCAACCTACTGAATATTCAAATGGTTAATACCTGCCATGCAGGGACGGCTCCATACACTACACCAACGAAGTTCAACAATACATCCAAATATTACAAATATAAACGCTAGTCCCAACGGCGCTGTAAACTCACAACCAACGCCAATAATCCAACAACTTTTCAACTCGCTTCTTCAATTGCTAAGTCCTTATCTAGATCAAATAAAACAATTTCTTATAACCCAAATAATTCCTATGCTTTTCAATGGCCCATAATTATCCTCCAATATCTCAATTAAAAATCCTTAACTGGAACGCAAATGGTATCAATAATCACAGATCAATACTCACAGCATTTCTAGCCAGGCACAACATCGACGTAGCGTGCATTACTGAAACCCATCTTGTCTTAAACGAACCATTCAAAATATCTGGTTATCGAGTATACCGCAACATGAATACCGCAATGATAGAAATACAAACCATGCAGCAGGTGGGGTCTGCATACTTATCAAAGGCAAAATAAATCACCACGAAATTCTACCAATTGAGTGTACCAGCCTCGAAACAGTAGCAATACAGCTAAAAACAAATCCAAATAGCTACTTAAAAATAATCAGCACCTACAAACAACCAAATAAACAACTACTAGAAAGCGACATGGAAAAATTATTCAACACCAACGAGCCAACTCTTGCCATAGGTGACCTAAATAGCAAGAATCAAACCTGGGGATGAAGAGCTTCTAACCCATCAGGCATCAAACTCAACGACATCTCATCAAGACTGGCACTACTAGTAATGGCACCAAATGATAATACATATTATCCCTATCGACAGGATCATCAACCTGATATCCTGGACATCATAGTTATGAAGAACTTTGACGAAACAATTACTCAGGAAGTCCTTTTAGAATTAGACTCTGATCACGCACCAGTAATAATAACATTTCAAACGACTACACATCAGTATTATGACGAACCCAGACTTATAATTAACGGAATTGTGGACTGGGAATTGTTCAAGAACTTATGTGACGATAATCTTAAGCTACCAAAAATAATTAAAACTGAAGCAAATATCGACGAAGCAGTGCAAATAATTACAGAATGTATTAGCAACAATGTAAAATCTGCCATTAAACAAAATTTCCCAAAGAAAAAAAACAATGCGCATTTTAATGTGCCACGTAAGTATATTCTTGAATTAATTAAACAAAAAAATCTGATGTGGCCATCGCATCACTTTCCGAACAGACGCAAATTTTTACATTATATTTTTAAATAAAATGGTTACATAATTTCAACAGTAAATCGATGAAAAATTTCATATTTTGCCAAAATAGGAAGAAAAAAACTTTTGAATGCCTATATCTTGCAAACGAAGCATTTTTGGACCCATGTTATTAGAAACTTTTCATCTTATTTTCGTTAGTAGAATGCGGTTTACTATTTTATTTACAAATACAAAAAATTTTTACAAATACAAAATTTTTTGAAACGCCCTGTATATTTTAGAGAAAAACTTGTAGGACAAAAAATGTAGGAAATTCCATAGCGCTAATTTTTTGTTATTAATATTTTTACATATTTAATTTCGTTTCGAAGTTATGACGCATAATGTCATAATAGCTCCAGGTAAACCCCCCTTTCCCGTTACACGATTTAAATTATTTTCATCTGGCTTCGTCCTACGACAGGAAAAAGATTATATGCAAAATTTGGAATGATTTGCTTGCTTCGTTTAGACGCTATCGTGTTCACAGACGTACATACACACACACACACACACACACATACATACAGACATCCTTCCAAAAATGATAAAAATGGATTCAGGGGACCTCAAAACGTGAACATCTGTCAAAAAATTGGGGGGTCAAATTTTGCCTGATAACAATACTTTCCTTACCTAGGGGTTCGGAAAGTAAAAATTACACTAGACGTCTGTGGTTAAGAACAAGAGATCCAAACACCAAAACTCAACTAAACAATCTAACTCATCGAGTGAAAAGAGAATTAGATCAGTACAAAATAAATGCATATAAAAGATACCTTAGAGAATTAGAGCCTGGCGAATCGGGAATATGGAAAGCCACTAGAAGAATCTTACGCCTACCCCAAGAACTTCCAATCCTACAAGAAGGAAACACAATCTATTATACAGATGAAGAAAAATGCAAACTCTTTGCCGATCATCTAGAAAAGACCTTTCAACCTCATAGGCTATGCACCCCTAGTCATCATTTGCATGTTACAAACTACATTGAAACTCATCTCCCAATACCCGGATCAAACTTGGAACCAACCTCGCCAAATGAACTATCAGGCATAATCAAAACACTATCCATTAATAAAGCGCCGGGCCACGATTTAATACCAAACGTAGTTCTGAAAAACCTGAGCAGAAGAACATTATCGATCTTGTCTACTTTAATTAACACCTGTCTAAGGCTTGGCTACTTTCCAATGAAATGGAAACATAGCATTATTATCGTGTTTAAAAAGCCTGCAAAACCAAAAAAGGAATTATCAAGTTACAGGCCAATAAGTCTTTTGACTACTCTTTTAAAACTGCTGGAAAAGATCATGCACATTCGACTGATAAAAATCTTGGATGAAAAGAATATAATTCCTCCGCATCAATTCGGATTTAGAAGAAACTTTTCTACAACACACCAGCTGTTACAAATCACCGAAGCAATTGAACAAGGATATGAAGATAAGAAGTTCACAACTGTGCTCTTCCTGGATGTTGCACAAGCCTTTGACAGCGTATGGCTGGAAGGTCTTAAATATAAAATTCTTCTCTTACCAATACCTGACTATCTGAAAGCAATTCTTTTGTCATTCCTTATCGATCGATCATTTCAAGTAAAAATTCGCTCTTAAAAATCTGAGATAAAATTCATCAAAGCTGGTGTGCCCCAGGGCAGTGTATTGGGGCAAGACTTATACATCCTATACACTCATGATATTCCTTCATCAACAAGTGAAATTGGAACGTTTGCTGATGACACTTTTGTTCTGACAGCTAGCAAAAACATCGAAAACAGCATAGAACACCTTCAAGTAACCACTAACTCTATATTAAAGTGGTTCAACAAGTGGAATCTAAAAATTAACTACTCAAAATGTGTATAGCTAAAATATTCACATTAAGAAAAATTATGTGGAACCCACAAAATTGTCCTTAAATGGTGAACTTATTCCTTGGAACCCGGTGGATAGCTCTGTTAAATATCTAGGAGTGCAATTAGATTCAAAACTTAATTGGAGTATTCACATCCAGAAAAAACTAGTAGAGGGCTATGTGAAACTAAAACTCTTATATCCACTTATTAATAGAAAATCATCTATGAAGCATGAATGCTGTATTCTTCTCTACAAATCATTAATTAGATCATCACTAATGTATGCTCGCTCAATTTGGGGCAACGCAAGCAATACCAAAATAAACAAATTACAAATACTCCAAAATAAAATTCTCAGGATAGCGGTAAATGCTCCATGGTTCGTAAGAAATTCATCTTTGCATTATGAACTCAACTGCCCAACAATCAATGAATTTATCAAAAAAAAACAACTACGAATTTCCATGCTAATTCACACACATGCTCAAGCGTACATCACTACTCATTGGGCGAGAAGGGAATACATCAGAGGCTTAAAAGACGTCTACCCCAAGACAAATATCTGTAAACAATAATATTGTATCGAGATACATGACCTCACTAGGCTATTCTTAAAGTTATTACCTATATTAATTTATTATCACTACTATGTATAACAATATAATTTTGTTGAACTAGTAAATACTATAATAAAAAAAAAAAAAGAAAATTTAAATTATCATGTTTTTTTATGGAATTGCGCGCCAGCAAAATAATCGACGGATATAACCAAGTGAAAAATTTAATTGTGACGCACACTGTGGTACTATTGGTTCTATTGTCCGTTCACGTAAATAATTTTTTTTACCTCAACGGAAGTAATTTATTATTATACAATTTTTTTTGAAATTATTTCGGCGGCAAAAATTGAAAAATACATCTTGACAATGAAATTTTTTAAGTAGTCCTTTTCAAAGTGCGTTATGTTGCTACCGCGTTCTTTATAAAAACGTTAATTGCTGCATTACTACCGAAAATTTCTAATCTAACCTTAAAAAATCTCGTGCCAGAAGGTCAAGAACTGGTATTCGTTACAAACAATTTACAAATAAAAGTGGGGCGAAATAATGAAAGTTAAGTGAGGATTGAAATCAACTGTAGTTCGACTTGATAATTTCGTTGAAAGTGAACGTCTCTGTTCGTCTCAGCTTCCGTTTATTTGAATTATCGGGTTTTTTTAAATTGAGGTTAGTCATTTATTGTTTTGTTCCTAAATTGCTCTTTATTATGTAATTGTCTTTACAGTTTCGAATTTATTTTATTATAATGGGATCTTGGCCCGAAGATGTCGGCATTATTAGTATGGAGATGGTTTTTCCTTCTCAATATGTGGATCAGACCGATTTGGAAGTCTACGACGGTGTTAGTGCTGGAAAATATGTAATAGGTTTAGGCCAAAGTAAGATGGGTTTTTGTAACGATCGCGAAGATATTAATTCTTTATGTTTGACGGTTGTTCACAAGTTGATAGAACGAAATAATATCGGTTATTCGGATATTGGTTTTCTACAAGTTGGAACCGAAACCATCTTAGATAAGTCTAAAAGTATCAAGAGTGTCTTAATGCAGTTATTTGAAAAGCACGGTTGTACCGATGTCGAAGGTATCGATACCACCAATGCTTGTTACGGGGGCACCGCTGCATTATTTAATGCTATTGCTTGGGTAGAATCCTCTCTGTGGGATGGACGTTACGCCATTGCCGTTGCCGGTGATATTGCTGTATATGCTAAGGGTTCGGCAAGACCAACTGGTGGTGCCGGTGCCGTTGCCATGCTCATAGGACCTTGTGCTCCATTAGTGATCGATCGGGGTGTTCGTGCAACTTACATGAGACACGCCTACGATTTTTATAAACCAGATTTAACATCAGAATATCCAGTCGTGGACGGTAAGCTATCAATTGAATGCTATTTAAACGCCTTGGACAATTGTTATCAACTTTATTGTAAAAGATTAATTAAACAAAACAACTGTAAGGTCGACTTACGTAGCTTAGATTACATTTTATTTCATACCCCTTTTTGTAAATTAGTTGAAAAATCTGTAGCACGAATCTCGCTTATTGATTATTTAAATTCAGATTGTTCGAATAATAGATACGAAGGTTTAGAAAAATTTAAAAATACCAAATTAGCTGAAAGTTATTTCGATAAGGATGTTGAAAAAGCTTTTATGAAATTTAGTCGTGACTTGTACGAAAAGAAAACCTTACCCTCACTTTTGCTGGCCAACCAGATTGGTAACATGTACACCGCATCTTTGTACGGCGGTTTAGTTTCACTTTTAATTAATCAAAGCATCGAACAAATTGCCGGTTCTAAAATCGGTCTATTTTCATATGGTTCCGGTTTGGCTGCAACTATGTACTCGATTACAGTATCGAAGGATTGTAACGACAATTCGGCGCTTGCCGAGCTGATATCAGGGTTAAGCAACGTTAAAAAGCAGTTAGAATTACGCAAGAGGGTGCAGCCCGAAAAATTTAACGCAATTTTGGATTTGAGACAGTCAAATTGCCATAAAGCATCCTATGAACCGGTGAGCGATATTCACGATTTATTTCCAGATACGTATTATTTAACAAAAGTTGACGATAAATATCGACGATTTTATAAACAATTTTCACATACCTCCAATGGCAAGGTGTAATATCCAGGAGAGTATTTAGACTTTAGAGGATATAAAATTTATTCGGGATAGTAGGGTACATCACAATAAATTCATAGCTGGAAAAATATGTAAATGTTTAAAACAAGTTAATTGGATAATTAATTGATGAGGATTTTTTTGTTAATTATATGTGTAAATTTCTCGGAAAAATCGGTTGTTTTAAATATTGGGAATCTCCATCATGATGCTGGACTTGTACTTACAAGTAATCACAAATTGTAATAAAATTGTTAGTTTGTGAACATCATTAAATAAAATGTAAAAAAATTAATGTGAACACTAACAAAATTCAAATTAATTTTATGATATTATCAACTTGTGCTGTTAATGTTCCTGTTGTCATAAGATGATTTTATAAATTTTTTTAAACAAGAACATTACTATTAAAAGATAGTAAAATTAATTTGAATTTTATTATTGTTTACTTAATTTAAACAAATTTAATGTTACTTAATAACAGTTCCTGTTGGTTACCATTTTCAATAGTGGCTTATTTATTTTTTTATACCTTGAGTAGGGGACTGAAAATTACCTAAAAACACTTATAAATAATAATTAGTCAGATTGTGTAAGAGCCTATTTTGTTAATCAAAATTCATTGTGGGTGGTACCTAATCTCATTTTTGATAATAAAAATCTTTTATAAGAGACTTTGTCATTATTAATAAATTTTAAGATAATCGTTTTAATAACTGTAATTAAAATGAATTGTCAAGAGTCCTTCAATTACCTCTACTTACGCTTTAACAATTTTTTATAATTTTTTCCATTGTTTATTTTAATAAATCGCACTTAATATGATTGTAATTTCTAGTAATCACGTGTTACTTAATTATTCGCTTTCAAGATAATAACTGTTGATGCTTTCTATTAATTTTCACAAACAATTTGATTTGATCTTGACTTATTTTGGTGCTAACATAAAACGCAAATTTTGTTGTCATTTTTCAGAATCTACACTCTATCAAGCTTACAAAGTTATAGAAAGTGTTCCCAACCAATCACAAACAACAAAACTATTGCAGCGCTATTAGCCTATCTTTTGGAACTAAAGGGTGATTCAATAAGAGGTGGTCGTTTTATTATATATTTGGTTTTTGAACGTCTTGCGTCATTTTCTAATTCCCCCTGCCTGTGCTCGTTGTTAGTTGAAAATGTGTATTGAGCGTAGGGGACATACAGTTTAACGTGGATTCCGTACCACGGGCTAGACGATATTTACACAGTCCACTTCCGATTAGGAAGTTTTTAGTCATATATAATGTTACCTGGGGCCAGCAGAACAGAGGTGTTATTTTATTAGTTACCAAGAGTAAATATTACGATTATACATGAACACGTCATTCAAATGTCCTCCACGGCTCTTCTGGTATGATATCATTCTCTTAGCAAAACTTTCAATTACTTTTTTTGCAATTTCGCGTTGGATATTGTTCTTGAGGACTGGAATCGTTTAAGGTTTTTCGGCAGAGACTTTTCCTGGCGTCAAATCGCAAGATGTCAGCACGTCGAGAAATAACGCGATCTTCCAATTTTCAATGGAAGATCGCGCCCTAGATGTAGCGATTTTGTTTATTGACGTATCCATTCAGCTGAAAATGAGCTTCATCACTTAAAATGATTTTATTGCAAAAATCAACATCAACAGCTTTCTTTTCAATCAACACCGATTATTCTTCCGTTCTTGCGTTAGGTGAATCTTGTAAGGGTGTAACAAAGATCTGTTTTTTAAAGTCGTTGCAGAATGCCATAAGAAAGGTCTAATTGTAGTGAACGGTGACGAATCACAAACTCTTCCGGTTGTCGGTAATCTTTTTAAAGTTAATTTTAAGGCCTATTCGGCGCGCAAAAAGTTGTGAAAACAATAGTTCTAACAAATTTTCATCAATACTTTCAAATTAGAATTTAAAAAAATCAATTCAAACACCCAATTTTCACAATAACTATACGTTCGTCGATCGTGTAACGTTTCATGATCAAATCGCATTATTTGTAGATGACGTATGTCAAATCTATAGAGCGGAAATGCCGCTCAATTCAAAATGACACCTTTTATTTAATCACCCTTTATATCAAGCAATAGTTTAAAATACAAAGTGAATTTCGTGCAAAATGAAAAACTTCCACCTGCATCGAATTTTGAAGGTGCTTTCGTATTGTGGTAAAGAATTTGAATTTTTTTTACGTCTGCTGTAAATAATCATGAATGCATCTTTGTCGGCATATTGGTGCTTTTAAGGCTGAGGGTCGGGTATCTAATGTTCATTTACTTATCGCTAAGTAGGCGTTCGAGACAGGAAATTGTGCCATTGATGTATGCAATATTATAAATTATAATTAGAAAAATATCGGTATAATTTATGTTGCAACCATAAAAATATTGATCCAATTGTTTTCACTTTCATTGTTTTCACTGACGAAAATTAAAATATTTTTTATGGGTTCTGCATTACCAAGTATTATCTTCTATAAATTTTATAATACTTATTAGATACGTTCTTCTATTTTACTAGAATCCAGTTTCATCATAAGGATGCACTTAAGGATAACTGAATTCTTACGGATCGATTTACTTAAAATAATAATCACAAAAATAAATTTAACCTTTCTTGAAACCTTGACCAGTTAATTTATTAATTAAATCAAAGAGTGAAACATTTGTATACAAACGGTTTTTATAATAACAAAGCATTGAAAATTCATCCACCTGATAAATTTGTAGTTTCTAAAATTTCTCCTTACGAATTGTTACTTCTAGTATTCTTCTGAAATTTTAAGCAAAATCTTGATTCTAATAATAATTTAATGAATCAATAAAAGAAAATTAGATTTTTGGAAATTATCGAAGTATAAACATTTCGTTAAGCTTAAATAATTTGCGCATCATTATTTGTAATTTTCTAGAAGGTATAGTAACTTATTAGCTTATTACTAATCATTGGGTTTTTTTACTAAAATTAATCTATTTTTGCTCGATGTTTACCTTCTACTTCCGGTAATCCATGGAATCTTTAATAAAAGGACCCCCATTACCTATGTCTATAAAAATTTCAGACTGCATTTTTTTATTAATATGATGTATCATGGATCAATTAACCGTTAACGGTCATTGTTTACTTGCTTGGAAGTTCTTGGTCAAGGTCACGTACGTTAATATTTCGAAAATTACTAATTCGATTAAAATATTATGAACAAATCTTATAGCGTAGCCAATTTCCATTCACGCGTTGAATATTCAGAACTCGACAAGAAATACGCAACGGAATTTCTTCTGAGGTTTCTATATTAGCATACCAAAAAGTTAAAGGAATTCGATTTTTTTTTTCGAAATTTTAATAGGTACATAGGCGAAGCCTTACCGAACTTAAAAGTTAAACTTGTTAAAACTTTTATTTATTTATTTTCCATAGTCGAGTTTGCTCACATATATTGTGTATTTTGTAATACAGAAGAGAAAACTTTTATTCAGTGAAATTATCGATTTTGTAATTCTAAATTTTATTTAGAATATAAGAAAGTAGAATTGGAAATGTGAAGTATTAATATATGAAAATATTTTATTATGTATAATTTTGATAAAATTTAACAAAAATATTTATATTGTTGACTATTATGAGGTTGTATTTTTTTGGTACTTTATTTTGTAATTTTCTTATAGATGTTTTATAATTATTTCAAATCAAATTTTAAATGTTATTTTTAATTGTTATTTTATTTATTACATTTCTTATTGATCGCAATATAACATTTTTATTTGATCTCTTGTATACATAGATATAATTCTTATTGAAAAACTAAAAATGTGAAGTTGTTAATTTTTCAATAAGAGACAGATACTTTCCCTTTCGTTTATAGGCTGTTAATTGACTTTCTAATTCGCCATTCAGTGGAAATCATTTTAATTATTTGTTGATGTTGCTTAAAATATTTTTATTTATTAATAGGATGTAATTTAAATTTGAAAAGTTTATTATTTATTTAGTCTAGGTAGTCGGCAACTAATTTATATTCAATTGTAGTGTAAGTATTGTTATATTATTTTGTTGATAATAATAAAATTTATTTGTTAATGGAATTGTCTTTCATTACTATTTATTTCTAATAGACTCCGACAGTTTACGTTTACTCATAGGTAAAAGGTGACGTTCAAGTCACTCAAATTGACTAGACGTATTTATATAAAAAATTAAACGGTTAAGATACATAGAATTTCTCCAAATCACTTTATGTTCGCACGAAGTAATTAACTTTCACTAAAATAACGGTCAAGAAATAATTTGTTAATTAACGGAAAATTGAATATAATCGTGATGCAAGAACAAGTAATGTTGATAGAATTACATTCTAAAAAAGTTGAAACCCCCGATGATACCATGTTAATCCCTTTTCAATGTCGATAATACTATATCACAGTGCTGGTCGTGAAGTAAATTCTGTAAATGACATAGGTTTCTTCCACGTTGGGACAAACTCAAAATTTCTAAAAATACACACATTACAATATTAAAAAAAATTAGATCAACTAATCAATTAACTCTCTTGATTAATTAGAAATCTGGGAGAAGGCATCTCTTTGCATAGATTTATTCAGAAAGATACCTTCCCCATAGGTGCCAAGGTTTACAATTCTTGGAGAAGGGCGAGGTTAAGAATGCACCAGTGCGAGAATTTTAGATTTTTCAAAGTTAAACCATCAAATTAATTAAAATTAATATTTAGGACTTCGTGCATTTATATTATCTTCTCAATATAGGTCCTGGACCTGTCTTTTACTAATTTATTTAATTACTTTTATGAACATTTTGTTTGCTAGGCTTTCCTGCATCTTGTTTCTTTATTGTTATGATGGCAAATCATTAACTTAAGGGGACTGACGCCTTTACGTGCCCCCCGAACCACGGAAGACGGTCAAGAAATTTTAGACTGTACCCAGAGTCGAACCGAGCAATCTTGCATTAGTAGTTGATATCGCTAACATTCAGGCCATAACCGTTGTTAACGGTTTCAGAGATGGAATCAAATATTAAACAGAATAGTAAATTTTTTGGAACAATGTTAATAGTAGGAAGAGGGATAACTGTGGTCTTCCCGACTTAATGCATTTGCGTGATGAGACGGCATGCCATGGTATGATTGCCAAATATTTTTCTTCTGCTTTTTCCTCCCCTTGTAATAGCCGATGTCAAAGTATAACGGAATCGCGTAGCTAAACTTTAAATTGGCTGACCAAATTTGACAAGTTTTACAGTATTGGCTTTACCAATAATTGCTTGGGGTGCGACTAAAAATTGGACTTACTTTCGCCCTGAGATTAGAGTTTTTCTTATTAAGATGGATGATAAAGATAAACTTTTAGGGGAAAGCACCTCGGAAAAAATGAATGTGGATGCATTGGAAGAAGAAGTTTCCTGCTAATGTTTTTCAGAGTACTATAAATTCTGAACTTGGATTGCAAGAAATGATGAAAATATTAACAAAAACAAAACAAGAGAGCGCAAACAAAATAAACACAACAAATCAAGAAATAAAAAAATATATAAATAAATCCCAGATCGAGTTCCAAAAGGAGATGGAAAATTTGGGTACAGCTCTCCGAGATATACAGGAAAAGCTGTCACGGAAGAAATACTAAACGTGGGCGTACAAGAAATAAAAACAAATTTTGCTAAGAAAATTAATGATTTAAAGGCCCAGCGTAGACAAAAATATACAGAAAAAATGGCGGCATTAATAAAGACTAATTTGGACAAAATACATGATAAACTAGATGAAATGTCAACAAGAAAATTTTATCATGAAGATTGAAGAAATTAGAGAAAACTAAGAGAGATTCAATAATAATATCGACAAACAAAGTCAACATAATAAAAACAAAAAATGGACCAGTGAAGGGAAAAGAAATTTATTTTGAGGTAAACTCAAATATAACAGAGAAAGATTTGTATGCACAGGGTACAAAAAAAATAATATCAGATGGAATGGAAATGAGAAGAAATAGTCTGAATTTAAAAACATGTAATGGGTTGGAAGTGGTAGTTCGCCAAAATGGGAAGAACGATTATGGGTCGACTAAGAACAGAAGGAAGTTTCAAACAACAACATTTCATTAGATGTATTGAGGTTTGGAAAAATGAGAGGGACCTGCCTTTCATTTGGATAAAATTTGGATACACTGGCAAAAAGAAAAGACCAAAAAATATAAATGATATGAGCACGATTAGGTTTAGTCGTATAAAATTTAACAGGATGGTCGGTACAACACCCAAAATATGGACGCCCTTAAAACAGTTTTCTCGTGGAAGACTGCGATTACAAGGATAGCCCATGAACTCCGTCTCGGGTCAAATTGGAAAGAAGAAGAACGAAATATCTACAAAACGTGAACAAAAGAATCAAAAAACAAATATCATTCAACATTGGTGACGAAGTTATTGTTAAAAGCCTTAGAGTAGGTAAGAGATCGGCTAATTTGGCTTAGAAATTACAGCTTCCTTATGAGGGACCATATAAAATTAACAGCAAGGTTGATGAAAACGCATACGAGTTGTTCAACGAAGATACAGGGGCAATTAGAGGCAGATTACGTCCGAGTTCCATTTATGCCTGTAATAATAAAAATTAGGTCACGATTAAAATTTGAATGATTGTGAGTCAAGAGAAAATTTTTAGTTTTGGAACAAATTTAGTTTAGGGTAGATACTCCACTTAAGGGAGAAAATTAAATTTTAATTTATTGAAATCAAAAGGAATATTATTTTAATTTAATTTTAGTTATAATTTCAAAACTTTAAGTTCATGTAAATTTATTTTTGATTCATACCGGTGAAAAACCATTTATTTACCATCAAATGCATTGTTTAAATAATTGTTGTCTTTCGTAAAACTTATTTTAACAAATCTTTTCTCAATTCAAAGGGGGAAGTTGAACTGTTATTTTCCTCCCTGAAATAATTTTGTATTTTGCATATTTGTATAGCAGCAGACGCCATCAGTTTGAAGGGAGATAACAGGAGTGTTGAAGAGATAATCAGCAGTTTTTGAAATTTTCTTGGTGAACCTATTTAGGGGTCGTATAGAACACGACAATACATATGTATGTATGTATGTATGTACCTCTTTAAGTTAATTTTAGAAGTTACTACTGCTAATCGCTTATCGTTCTCATGTCCTTATAGGTTTGGATTACCTGTTTTTGTTTATACATATTTATATTTCGTAAATTCGGTTTGTGATTTTCAATGTGTGCTTTACTGGTAAATATTACACTCACCCATTGTAGTTCTGATATTGAAGTTGGAGAGATTCATAAAACATGGTTAAATTACATTTCAATTTCTGAAATTAATCACTTTCTTTTGATACTTTTTTATAGCGCCTAATTTTATTTGCTTTCCTTTTTTTATTGCTCATCAAATTTCATTTAAAACCTTTTTTTTTATATCCGTTATTAATAATAATACATATTATCTTTTTATAGCGTCCAATTTTACTGACTCTCAAAACTGATCATTTTTAAGTATTTCCTTTTATATAATTTTTCAATTACTTCATTCCAGATCCACCTTCAAGGTCAACTGAACTTTTAATTCCTGACATCAATTTCCACGGAATATTTCCGTAACATAATTACCATTACTGTTGATTAATTTGCTTTAATCATTTAAACTTGCAAATTAATCAAGAATCGGTTTCCTGGGTTCATAAACATTCTTTTATTTTTATTAATTTATTCTTTCTGAATCTATAGATTTTCCTAAATGAGACACTACCAGTCTGATCTTGATAGATTGGAGAGGGTGTAGAAGAGATTTCTTAGATACGCTGCATACAAGTTGAGTATTTCACATTGAGAAGTTGGTAACGATTGTTAAATGCAAAGGCGCAATGCAAAGACCCAGTTTGGGCATCCCCTGTCCTCCTTGTCAGGGGAGCTGTAGACTGCTCGGAACTTTTATCTAAAGTAAATTCTTATTATTCCTTCAAGGACATTGAGGAATTAAATATCTTATTATACAGACTAGTAAATCGTTTGATTTACATAGTAGGGATTAAATAAATAAATAACAGCAATTGAAAAAATTGGTCTCGTAACACAAATTTTTGGTTTTCTGATACTTTATTAAAAAATGTAAAAATTTCTGATTGCAAATTGATTTTTTGGAATTTCACAGAAACAAGCGATTTTTTTACTTCAATTGTCATGAAACGCTTTGTATGTTATGAAGTATTTTCATAACAAAGAAGAAAATCTAGATGCGTGCAGAGTTAAGTGTAGTGCTCAAGGAAGTTCGAGCCCCGGAGCCCTTCCTAGGACCTCTCAAATATCTAATATAGTTATTAAAACTTTGCACCTATGTACATAGAGCAAATTTTATTGATCATTTGATTAAAAGAGAAAGGTTCATAAATATGTACGAAATAGCTATTTACGAGTAAGCAACAGAAACTTCACGGAATGAGCAAGAAAATAGCCGGAACAAGCAGAAGGACAAGTTCCCGTAGCTTGCAAATTACGTAAGGAATTGTTCATGTATGTGCGATCCACGTATGCAGTTTTTTCTCCAGGGCAGAGTCATATCTGAAATAAAAACACAACAAACTGCATTGTTATAATAATTACTACAATAAAATTACATAAGGAATATTTGAACAGAATTTAATTTTGTCGTTATAATTTAAAATATCTTTCTTCTTCCACTTTTATTAAGAAGTGTCCCTCCTAATATAGGTCCAGGACTTGTTTTTTACTAATTTTTTGTAATTAGTTCTGTGAGCATTTTTGGATTTTACATCTCAGGTAGCTTCCTAGGCTTGCCTTTCGATGTGCCTGAACCCTGTTTTTTATTGTTATGATGGCAAATCATTAACAACAGGGGGACCGACGGCTTTACGTGCCCTCCGAAAGCACGAAAGACGGTGAAGAAATTTTAGACTGTACTCGGAGTCGAACCGGGGAACCCTACTTTAGTAGTTGATCGCGATAACTATCAGGCCATGACCGTCGCCGGTCTAATATAAAATATCTAAGATATGAAAAATTAGGCAAGCCGATATGGTTAATTACAAAGTAACCGTATAAGTGACTACCTACACCAAAATGCACATGTAACCTGTTATAACATGAACAGAAATGATCAGGTTACATCTTGTGCTTAAGAAAATGGACAATTGTCTGCAATAAATCTCGTAGAAAGTATTATTTTCTTTAGCCATGGAGAAAAATTTAATACAGTGCCATGGTTACCAGGAGTGGTATCAAGCAAGGAAAAGTTGCAGACGCACTCCGAAACCAAAGAGTGTACTTGTAACAGTTAACTGTCACAGCTGCTGGAAATCTTGCCCGCCTCTGTCGTTAACAGAGGGGAAAGTACTCCACTGGCCAGTGACGACATTTAAATAAGGTGTTCTGGGATTATTTAGATCTCCAGGTTTTATGTTAATTCTTTGAAGGTGAAGAAGGTATACCGCTTCCTCTGGTGAAAAAATATTCGCTAAAATAATAATCTTAAAAAATTCCAATATAACTCAAAATAAATGCATAATTTTTAAATACTAAAGGTACGATTCCTAGCGCCTAATACGTAGGCAGCTGCTACAGCATGCGAGGACTCGCCGCGTTGACCGCTATTAAATATAAAAAAATCAAACTATCATTGACGGTAGGTTGGCAACAAGGTTGTTTAAGAACAAGCAAAACAGTGCAAGTACACAAATATTTAACGTCCTATAAAAACCAATATTTTTGAATTAATTAAATACAAGTTTGACGTTACGAACCCTATTACAAGGGAGGTTAGTGATTCGTGCAAGTGGTGTAACGATTATCAAAGTATTCAATCGAAGATTAAAAATTAGCGGCCGTAGCCGAATTAATGCGGTTCAGCCATTTTGGTGGTCGCGGTCCACAAATATTAAATTGAAGTTGCATCAATCGGTTCGACAAAGGTCGAAGATTGTGGGTCAAACGAAAGAAAATAGTCATCCGTAGTTTGGGTGGATTATTCTGAACGAGATAACTACCTTGGGTGGATTATTTGGTCACGAGCCAAGAATAAGGATCGTGCAAATACGAAAGGCTGGCTGGTTCGCCGTTGCGAATTTTTACTTTAAAAGGATGTGCGTGACAACGGAAAAACTATTAGAACAAAATGCTCGATGAAACCAACGACAAAATACGGTAATATCATTGATTAATTATTTATGTTCAATCAGATTTGCGAGACGAATAATCGCAAGTAATTATTTATGTTCAATCAAATTTGAGGAGCAAATCCCCTCAGCTTTCACCCTCATATAAGTGTGTCTTTTTCGATTGTTTTAGGTCATCATCCCAAGGAGGAATAACCATTTTCCATTCCGTCCCGAAGGTCGATCGATCGCACCCAAAAGGAAATACAACATTCACCACAGAGTAAGTAATCGAAACAGATTCATTACTTACTATATGAGAGTGAAAATACCAGGTCATAAATTATTTAATTACTTAATACTGTCAAATTCTCGTAATCATAACTACCAGATCACTACGACCTCAATCAGACATTTTAAAACCGAACAAAGAACTACCATAATAGTCAAATACCTAAACCGCTTGGTGTTGCGCATCCACGACCGACTTCGTCGAGCGATTCTACCAGGTTCAAGAAATCATATTTCAGTTCAGACGTTAGAATCGTGGTACCAGTTGATTTCGGTTTACCACCACGGTCAACCTTTGATATCATTAGTGAAGTCGAACCTCATTAAAATTAACCCCGTCAAGTCTTGTCGAAGACACGACGAGACCCGCAATCGTAGCAATAAGTTTTTCTGTTGGTTAAATATTCGTAGTTAATGGTAATAATAATTGTTCTCATTGAATTATACATATTTTAAATTTCTTTTGTTCATTGTTCATGGTTATAATTATTGTTTTGCTTGAAATATTAATGTTTAATAATCTAATGTCAGCTGTTCATGATAATTGTTTTAATTGAAGTGTTAGTTATTATATTAAAAGAGAATTTTGCCCAACAATTGTATTATTGTGCCTTTTAGTGTATACTCGAAATAGTTTTATTCAAGGTTTAATTTTGTTGAGAGGACCAAGTATCCGGGTCTACTCCCGATATCTTGTTCTCACAGCTGACGCCCCGGTTTTGTTACGAAGGTAAGGATAAGTCCCAAGAAGTATAAGCGATCCCACGAAGGTTAAAAAAAAACAATCTGAACTCCCCTGCTCTTGGACGCATGACTGAACACTATGAGCTAGCCGTCTCGTACAGTCAATCTACGGTCAAGACAAGCGGCACTTGAGGTACAACAAGGCGATTGTGGCCACATACTCTACCATTAAGCGTACCTTGTAAGTGCATAAACTGTAGGAGTGTGGTAACCCTGCCAATAGCGTAAATTGTCCCACCTACTTAAATAAACTGAAAATGGTCGGAGGTAAATGTACCACCAAATGTACCTGACCAGAAAAGGGTACCGGTAAATGTGCCACCGACCAAAAGGGTTCTTTAAATAAACACAGGTATTTGTGCCACTAACAGTGAAAAAATTAAATTTTTTTTGCCTTCGAATTTTGGGGTGTGCATTCGATAAGGAGGGTAATCCATCGTCAAAACCTACCCTTACGGGGCGCCGCTGCGCTCCGCTCCGCGTTGCACCCCTCCAGGGCGGTTTTGACTCTGGTTACTAGGCTAAACATACGAGAAGGCGCCACACATCAAGAAAACCGGGATAAATGAAACCGGGATGTGAGAGACCCTCGAAATAGCATTAAAAAGTATAGTTGCGGTATGGGGCAGTAAACTATTACGTTTCACCCCAAAAAATCGTGTAAAATCAAAAAATAATCGATGTTACATGTAGGAGATGCATCAAGTAGATGCCGTTTTCTCCGGTGGCACAAATACCTGTGTACTTTTAATATCCTAAATTCGTAGCAGGTAGAATAACATTTCTGGTGGCACATTTACCTCCGACCCTGAAAATCATAGAAGAAAGTAGGAAAATCAAAACAACAAGGCTATTCATACAAACATATACAATCAAACACCTGTTCCAGTACCTAATATCCGGTAACAAAGACCAATTTCCACTACAACAAAACAAGGGTGTTCTTTCCAACAGATGTAGCTACTGAAGAATGAGGGTACTACATCAAAGTACTTTGGTTATTCTCTTTGGATAATGTCCGTAATTAAAATCAATGCGAACTTCAACCTCACTCACAGAATAACAGTCAGGAGATCCATTGCAGCGGAAGCGGGGGAAGCGGTAGTTTTCCCCTCTGCCAAGGGATCCCAATTAGCACCAGAGATTAAATGGCGTTTTTGTCACGAGTTGTGTATACTATTTTATGCAATCCTAATAACAGTCGACAAAAAAATAACCGAAAAGAAAAATTGGAATAAATATATAGGTACAAATTAAGGGTATATAAATTGAAGTGGCTATTAACACGTTCAGTACGGTGAGACATCAACGCAGTGTCTCACTCTTCAGGGTCCGCGGGACGGCGAGACATGATGGTGCGTCACAGTATGTTGATATATTTAAACAGCATGTAGATCGTAGGGTGTCATTTTTTTAAAGCTAAATATATGGAAAACGCAACTTAACCCTTCGAAGAACTAACTTATAATGCTGGGTTCCAAATTTTTTGTTTAATTCGGTTTATATAAAGCATTGAATTGCTAATTGTATATTTTGGAGTATACTACGTAAATGAACTCTCAAAATAGATTTTATTATTACTCACTGCACAAATACATTAAAAAAACTGTTAATACAATTAAAAAAATTATATTTACAGGTGTCAATATCAAGCAGTTACATGCAAGTTTGAAAAGTAATTATTATGCAATTATGTCCTCAGACGGCGAGACATCAATGTGGTGTCTCAAACAAAATACTCAGAAAAGGCGATAAGAAATGAGATTTTCCGATAACTGCAAGTACCCAACTGCATATAGGGTGAATAGCAACTAAATTACCAAAAAAAATTTTGGGCCCAGAGACCCAAAATTTACCTTCCCACACCCGTACTTAACGTGTTAAAAACCGCATTGCAAAAGATAACAGTGTATCCAATAAAACTTTGTAATTATGCAATTTATAAAATTGTCTATTAATGAACCCCATTATAAATGATAACAGTGGTTGTATGATTAAAAGAAAGAGCGCATATATAAAGCTTTGGCGGCATACAACGCCTACACGTCGAAAGAATATCTCATTGCAATGTGATAACGCATTTCTTTGATGGAAGCGATAAATAATTCTAACGTAAGATAAAATATAGCACGTAGACTTTTGTTGAGTCAATAATTATGAGGTCATATTATGATCCCTTGGGATTAAATGGCACCATGGGAGTAAATTTACTAATAAACGCCACATGGGACTGAAGAAAATCATTACGAACTGCAAAAGTAGTCATAAATCCTTGATAAACGGGCTAGGATTGCATAAAAATTATTTAAATAAAAATGATATTGATATTTTATCATTAATTACTGGAAGGAAACTAAATTAAACCAAAAACATTAAATTTTCAGGATATACGGTACATCGCAATGATAGAGAGGGTTACGTCATCGGCATGATGACGTAACGATTTTGGTTAAAAACAATATGCTTCATATAATGACTAAACTGCAGGGAAATAGTATCGATGCCTTGAGGATATTAGGCTTCATTACAAAATAGCACGCTACTACCGACTACTACAATACTGATAACGTGATAACAATTCAGTGGCGGCTCGTTATAATGAGCCCAGGAGCCATGGCACTAGTATACGATAACAAACCGGCCTTAACTATTTTTTTTAATTTTCAAAAAATATTTAATTTTGTTTAAAAAATGTTTAATCTTAAATATTTTTCTCATTTTAAAGCTTAAACAAAGTATACAAAATATGTAATTTTTATTTCATAAATGTACATCATGTTACAATATGATAAATTATTAACAGCGAGTCACTTCAATGCCGGCTCCTGAATAGAACGAATAGAACTGGAATTGCAGCGAGATACCACGGGTTTGTGATAGCCTTCTACCTACGAACCAAGCCCGCGTTTAAGATTGTAATGTGGCTACCTCCTACCTCCACAATAAATCTGATTTCATGCAATATAATTATTCATACTGCGTTATGTGGTATAAAAAAGAATTCTTCTAATAATTTATTAATAGTGAAGTAAATAAACTCGTCAATAATAATTAAATAATGAATAAAAAAATAACTTTTTATGCAAATCTTTTTGCACATGTTCGGCGAAAGAAAAGAATGAAATTAAAAAAATGAGTAGACCCTTGCCTGATTTGATAATTTGAAAACCTAAGTACTACAATATTTGTCAATAGCTTAAAGTAAGAACGACATAATTCAACCGTAGTATTTATTTAAAAAATGAGTGGATTTACGGGTGTGATGAAAAAAATTGTCGATGGACAATTTTCACGCCTGATTATAAAAGTATCACTTTTACCTCGTGTTGCATAAAAAGCTATATTATCAAATCGTCAGTCTTTAAAGAGACCTCTAATACAGCACAGAATGAATTGGTTACCATGTATGCTTAACGTTTATCATGAAGAAGTACCTAAAGCAGCAAACCACAGACGTATCTAACGAATTTCAGCTTGTTATCATTTTCCGTTACATTCTTGGTGGTAAACCAATTCAAAAGGTTCAAAAAAACCGAAAGAATAATTTTTCTTTAGCCAACTATGTATGCTCATTGTTAAGTTCATCAAATAAACCTGATCATGAACGGTGCAGCGTCAATAAATCGATTGGTTAGAATTTTTTTTGCATACTTATCTGGAATTTGTTCTTTTTTTAATTTCCTCTCAATTAACGAGAGCACTGAACAAAATTGTACAGGGACAATGTCGATTATGTTGGAATTACAGTACGAAATAATTATAAATTGCAAATTAAGTCCTGGAAATGTATAAAATAATGTATACACTATTATACAGTTCTTTTGGATTCGGAAGAAATCTTTTTCGGCCTGAACTTGAATTTACAAACTTATCAAAAAACAAATCTGGCACCACCACTATACAACCTCACGAGCCGCCACTGGATAACATCAACATTTTTCATAACACGACGCCAATGAACATAATAGACTTGATATTAAACAAAACCGTGACTAACATCAGTTCATCAGTAGATTAAAAAATACACTAAAAAACCTATAAAAAATATTAAGATCGACATTGATGTATGCCTGTACGTCTTGAGTTGGAGTCTCAAAGACGATGATCAGTCATTACAGGTATACGTACAGGTCAGGGGCGTAACAAGGTAGCCACTGGCCTGTGTCCTGGTAACAAACCGGGCCCCAAAGTAGTTAATAAAAATAACGCTAAAATTTTTTAATGGGTATAAGCTGGGCATTATATTTTCAAAACAAAATCAAATTCACAATTAATATTTTGGCAATTTATTGGTTGTTTTAAACAAAAAAAAAGCAAATAATATAAAATAGATTTAATTAAAAAATTAAAAACAATTATATAAAAAATAATAAATAAAAAAACGAAAACAAAAACAAAACGAATATTTTTTAATACTTACACCAAATACTGTAGACTTACATGTTTATACAAAAAGAGAAAGAAAAGGACGCACAATAAACTTTATACATAAATAAATTACTATTATAAATATATAAACTTATAAATAATTATAATAAATTTATTTAAAATTTTTTTTCCTTGCTTTAAGATGAGCAAAACTAGATATAATGCTAGAAATATCTATTGTCCTCGCAATTTGGTTTTCTATCGATATGATTGATAACGCAGACAATCTTTGTTCACTGATGGTGCTTCTTAAAAAATTTTTAATTATTTTTAATTTAGAAAATGACCTTTCTGCCGAAGCTACCGATACAGGAATAGTTAGAAATATATAGCATGCAGTTAAAATTTCACTAAAACTGCTGCACGAAGAAAAATTCTTTATCAATATGAACTCAGTAAATTCCATGATTGAATTAATTTTGGATAAATCATTTTTAAAACATTGTCTAAATGATAGCAATTGCGAAGAAATCGTGTCTGAAATATCTTCCGAATATTTTAAGTAAAGCTCCCGACCCACAGATCAAAAAGGGTATTTGCATAAAATTTGCTTGCAATTTTGTAAAAGTAAAAGGGATTAAAACTATTTAAAATAGTTGGAAACAGTAGGTATCAATCGTGGTACCGTGGTAGGTATACATTGTTACTCATCACCATCTGTTTATCTTTTCATTTGGAGAAGTAACAGTTTTACAACTAAAGAATTTATTGTTTTTTTTGTAGGGACAATTTATTGACCAAATATAATATTTTGTAGGGCTCATTCTGTTTCTAAGAAAAAAAGCCGCGTTTGTTAAAAATATTTTGTAGAAAATAATAAACTTGTTTTTAAGCGTGGCGCCAGTGAAGTCTAGGGCTCTGTGAAATCTCGGGCCCTTGTTTCATCGAACACCCGGAACACTGGTAGTTACGCCACTGGTACAGGTTACAGGAAAATGGATCAAAATAAAAATATAAAACACAATTTTAACATTTACGACTAAAAAAGAGATAATATTAAAAATAAAAACGACAAATCCATTTATCGTATAGTGCTACACCGAAGCTAACTGAAACTTCATTAAACATTTATTAATGAAATATTTATTATTATTTTTTTCTCTTTTTAGTTATCTTGTATTAATTTATTAGATTATTTTTTTATTATAAACACCAAGTTGAAACGAGTTAAACATTCGAGGAAGGTTTTTGGCAATTTGCGTTGCTACAGTTTTTTCTGTAATTTTTCGTCCTACAGTAGGTAAAAATGAAAAAAACTAAAAGTTGTGTTTTAACAAAAATAACCTATCAATGTACGTACTAGTTGCTTTTTGTATGAAAAATTTTCAAAGCATTAGGTTTTTCAAAATTAACACTTTTTGTTTATGTATTCATTTTTACCTTCTGCAGAACTGAAAAGATATGTAGGGGTACTGTAATTTTTTCATTTTTTCAAATTTATGCTACTAATATGTCTTGGGATTTCTTATTCCTATAAATCTGCTTTTTATGAATTATGAAATGTTTATTTATAAGTATGTATACTGCCATGATATTTTTCAAAAATTTAAGTTTTGAATTTGCTGTAAAAAATAGATTTTATAAAAGAGGTTGTATTTTGGTTGTGCTGAAAAGTATATGAGAATGTGTTTTTGTAACCCCGCGAAATTTAAGTTTTAATTTTAAAATGTAACAATAGATGTTATAATAATTTGTGAAAATTTTAAATTTAAAAGTTCTAAAAAGGTACGCGTGAAGTGTAGGGAAAAAACTTCGAGCCCATCTCTCCGCCATGGAAAGCGTGTTATATTGCAAATTATCTATAAGGTATTAAGAAATTACATAAACAAATTAATCAAAAGTCTAAAAAATGTGTTAATAAAAATTTATAATCGATAAACCATCATAAATTGTTCAATTACGCTAATAGGGCACATAGACCTGCGAACAAATTGCGCAACAGAGGCTGTTGTGCAAACATTTGCGAAGTGTATGGTGTTGTTCAACGTGTTTGTGCAATAGTTGCGTAAATTCAAAATTGTTTGAAATTAATTGCGCAACGAGTGGCGTTGCGCAACTAATTGCATAATGTATAGGCTTTTTGCGACCCGTTGCGCAATAACTGCAGTTTCTGAGGAGATTTGCGTGGCCAAAAAGAGATCTTTTCTTTAATCACTCTTTCATCCAGATTCGCTGCTTCCTTTTCTTTTTTTTTACATCAACATCCGATGCAACAGCAATTATTATATAGCTAAACGGGCTGCGTCGTCAGACGGCATGTTTCAATAGGTACACAAAAGCAACTGGAGTTTGCACAAAATATTGTATAGTGTATGGGTAACCACTTTACAACGTGTTTGAGCAAACAACATGATGTGAAACGTCAGTTTGCGCAATTTGTTCGCAGGTCTATGGGCCCTATAAGAGCTGATATAAAGAGAAAAAATACAAAAATTTAGAAGACGCAGCCAAGCGATGTGATCATACTTGGAACCCAACCGAATAAAAATTTCCGAACATCAAAGACAGAAGGATAAAGAAACATCAACGGTTTTTTTGTAGAAAACGCTTAATAGATTTAAATGCTAAAAAAACCTGCAGGTACGAACTTTAATATAAAAATCTGATGTGGCCAGCACATGACTTCCCTATAAGGAATCATTCCTTCATCGTTCATCTAAAGATTCGCAGAAATATTATTTAAATTTTATTTTATTATTTAATTAAATAATTAAATTTTATTTGCTTTAATTTTGATTAAAAAATAAAAATTCATCAATAAAATATTTATCATAATATATTTAAGAAAAACCATTTCGTCCTTCAAGTAAAGTGCTACTTCCGGTTTAGGGATTTGCTCCAAAATCAAATGGTGCTTTCGTATACCGATTAAAGTGTTAAATATGAAATTTGGTTACTATATAACAATTCGTTCCTGAGATATTGAAGAAAAACTATTTCGTCTTTCAAGTAAAGTGCTACTTCCGGTTTAGGGATTTCCTCCAAAATCACATGGTGCTTTAGTATACTGATTAAAGTGTTAAATATGAAATTTGGTAACTATATAACAATTTGTTCCTGAGATATTGAAGAAAAACCATTTCGTCCTTCAAGTAAAGTGCTACTTCCGGTTTAGGGATTTCCTCCAAATTCAAATGGTTCTTTCGTATATTGATTAAAGTGTTAAATATGAAATTTGGTTACTAGATAACAATTCGTTCCTGAGATATTTAAGAAAAACCATTTCGTCCTTCAAGTAAAGTGCTACTTCCGGTTTAGGGATTTCCTCCAAAATCACATGGTGCTTTAGTATACTGATTAAAGTGTTAAATATGAAATTTGGTTACTAGATAACAATTCGTTCCTGAGATATTTAAGAAAAACCATTTCGTCCTTCAAGTAAAGTGCTACTTCCGGTTTAGGGATTTGCTCCAAAATCAAATGGTGCTTTCGTATACCGATTAAAGTATTAAATATGAAATTTGGTTACTATATAAAAAATTCGTTCCTGAGATATTGAAGAAAAACTATTTCGTCCTTCAAGTAAAGTGCCATTTCCGGTTTAGGGATTTCCTCCAAATTCAAATGGTTCTTTCGTATATTGATTAAAGTGTTAAATATGAAATTTGGTTACAATATAACAATTTGTTCCTGAGATATTGAAGAAAAACCATTTCGTCCTTCAAGTAAAGTGCTACTTCCGGTTTAAGGATTTCCTCCAAAATCAAATGGTGCCTTTGTATATTGATTAAAGTGTTAAATATGAAATTTTGTTACTATATAACAATTCGTTCCAGAGATACAGAACTTACAGACATTTTGCGTTACATACATCCATACATACATACATACATACATACATACATACAGACATCATTGCGAAAGTAGTCAAAACGGATTCAGAAATGCTCAAAACGGATATTTCCGTTAAAATATCGACATCGAATTTTTTCATGATTACAATACTTCCTTATAGGGAAGTAATATTTGTATTTTTTTGTATGTCGACAGATACATTTAAAATTTTAAAATTTTTACACTACCCTCTACTCCGCTCTGGGCGGTTTTGACAACGGTGTACTAGCTAAAACATCCCTGAAGATGATTCATATACCCCACCGGCATCATAAAAAGACGGGATATAGCATTTAAAATTATTCCAGAATAGGTATATAGCATTTAACCGCTACCTATATACTAAAACTCATAACAAAAATTCGGCAAATACAAATGAAATAAACAAAACGGCAATCCTAACTGTTTGCGTTCAAACGTCCTTGTGTTCAAACGTCCCTGCGTTCAAACGGTCGCGTTCAAACATCCCGCATTCAAACGTCCTGCTCCGTAAATTATTGTATCTAAATTTTAGAAAATTACGTAACCTTTTGAGAAATTCAACCTCAAAATATATTGCCATGTAACGCTACTGTAAATTAACAATTTTGATTTCTATAGCGAGGATGATAATATGGCACTTAATTAATTATGCACCGGCCAGCAATGCATGAAACTCTCAGGGTCAAAGGTGGGTCGCTGAATCAGTGAAATGCTCAATCAAATTGTATTTACCAAATAACTTTCATAAAAATCGAATAATGACTTGTTATACCTTGCACCTTATTTCCTTTTTACTTACTGCTGTAATTAAATCAAACCAAATGTAACTACTGCACAACAAGAATGTAATTTATTAATAAACAGAAATTTTAAAAGAACAAAAGATAAATTTTCATTATTCAGACTAAATCAAATTTACAAGAAATTAACTAATAATAAAATGTTTAATAAAACCCCAAAATTTTAAAATCACGCGCGAAATAATGTTACGAAAAGTGTAGACGCAACTCTTACCGCTTAGTTTGTGCACAATCGACGTAGAACATACGGCGGGCAACCAGGAAGATGTTTTGAAGTGTAGTCCAGATCCCATAACATGAAGAGTTCCAGGATGTGTAGTTGATCGATCGGATATCGCCTATTGACAGTGTAAACGTTCAGGTAGGTTGAATTTTCAATAAACTTCCTTAATTTGGATAACTCGAAAACATAACCATCAAAACCATCGACCATACCAATTGCAGTGGTCCCAAATATTTTCCATAAATTTCAAAAATTAAAATCTTCTTTTTTATTTACCATTAATATTTCATAACTTGAACTTAATTAATCTTGATTTACACGTGTAAAATTCCAAAATAATTCTCAATTCAATTATTAAATATTTTCCAATCTTCTCATGGACGTGTAGATCGTCCCCAAATTTGCAACTTAAAACGAAACTCATGTCTTTTCGCCTCCAATTACTTTAAAAGCCTCCCAAACTACGTGTTAACGTCACCGCATTTGGAACGAGACTCTTAAAATTACGTTCTTCCTCCTTCATGGACGGAACAAGACTCAAAATTACGTCCTTCCTATTTCGTGGACGGAACTGGACTCTTCTGTATTCTTCCTTCCTGGCCCCACCAAAATTCCTTATCAGCCCGCGCACTCGCTTCAAAAATCACAACCATTTAAACAATTCCCTACACTTTTACAAATAATTTTTATTTTTGATTTAATCCAAAACTTATTTTAAAATTAAAACAACTAAATCCTCTTTTGTCTTTCACAACATTTTTGGATACTTGTTTGCACAGATCATTACATTTGTTATTTTTCAGGTAAAATGAAGCAAGCAGTTTATCAAAGGAGCATCAAGAAACTGTAGGTGCAAGTTCTTATCTATCATCATGGTATCTGAAATGACTGTCACGATATGAGCATTTCACAGAAAAACACCCAATTACGCTAGACCTACCCCTAATGATAAAGATAACACGACAATATATTGGCAATGAAATGGGTCTGTATCGAAAAGTACCGCATGTAAAGGTCTCTGCGTCGAAAAGTTTCCGCGTCGAAACGTCCCGGGTGGAAATGGCGGTGCTGAACCGCCGCAACGAAACGGCTGTGACCAAAGAATTAAAATATTGAGAATTTAGTATTGAAATCCCGCCTATGGTGAACCAATTCACCACCGGGTAATACGTTATTGTAACGATAATTTCAACACATCAACGAAAGGAGTCGACTACATAAATACGGCTTATATCTAGTGAGAACGTGATTTCAGTTTTTATGTGAAACGGATTGCTTTTTCAGAAAATTCTCTAAACTCTAAGTAAGGCATAAATTGGGTTCTATTAATCTGTAACTCAAAAACAGTTATTTCCAAACAATAAAGGATAATTTAATGTGTAGATAATTTCAGGTTTTTTAAAAAAAGAATTGAATGATCAACACTAAAAATTCAAAACTCTCGGTTACGGCCATTTTAAAGTATAAATAAGAAAAATTACTTTAAAAATTTTAGTTTCAAATTTTTTTTACATTCAATTCAAAATTTCAAGTTAGTAAAATATTAGTAAAGTTAATAATATTATTGAACATTTTATACTAATTATGATTAAAATGTTTTAAAAAAATATTTATGATAAGCGTCCAATTAAATAGCATTAAATAATATGTTGTTTACTTGTAGAACAATAAAATAAACTTCAGTTTTGCAGTAATAATAATAATAATTAGGAACCTATACTTGACCTAACCGCCGCGCAATTTGTAGGCCAAAAATATCCCTATTGCCCTTTACAATTAAAAAAGGTTTTAATCATGTAATTACAATTACGACTATAACAACAATATTATTTTTCACTATAATTATGCTTTATTATTATATATTTAGTAGCCAAACTGGTTTTATATTGTTAAATATAATTCAATAATGAATTATTTTCCCCGTTGCGTTGTCTAGAACAGTAAAATTAGGTTTGAAGAAGGAAAAAAATCTAATATTTGCAAAAACTTCATAAATGTGTTCAGGAAGACGTACATTATAAGAAATCCATTAGTCCCGAGTGTAGAGGTTTCTACGTTAAGAGAAAATGGGACAAAGTAGGGTAAAGTGTGCAAGTAGATTTTATCGCAGATTTACTAAAATTATTATTTTTCTTAGGAAAATTTAATGTTTACGTTAAAATAGACAAATAAAATTATTACAAAATTATTAGAAAAATAATTACAAAAATTAGTAAAGAACAGGTCCTGGACCTACATACAGGGTGTCCCCGTGACCGTGGAGAACCTTTGAGGTGGTGATAAAGGACACTTTTCTAAGACAAATTTTCAAATAAAATTTTTGCCCAACTCCAAACCCTTGGGGGTACCTCCCTTTAAAGCAATTTTTTGAATTTCTGATTTCAAACGGCCATAGCTCCGATATTATTGATTTTTTAAGGTTAATGGATTAGAACTTTTTTAAAGATCATTCGCTTGTCTACAAATTAGGTTATAACCCCTTATCGTCTAGATCTAGAATCAACGGATTTCGAGTTTTAATTAAATTAAGGGAAAAAAAGTTTAAAAAACTCAGGTTTTTTTTAATTTTCTTGCGAACCCCGTATCTCTTAAACGAAACGTCTAAGAGAAAAACTAACGGCCCAAACCGGATAGGGAATTTAACGGGCTACAACATTTGTCAAATAAATTTTTTTTACTTATTTTTTTAAATTTTTTTAAAATTTGTTTTTTACCTTTTTTTACCTACACCTTGTTCATTATTTTCAGAGTTTCTGTGAAAACGGTTGGTTTCCCAAAAAAATTTATTTGACGAAAGTTGTAGCCCGTTAAATTCCCTATCCGGTTTGGGCCATTAGTTTTTCTCTTAGATGTTTTGTTTAAGAGATACGGGGTTCGTAAGAAAATTAAAAAAAAAACCTGAATTTTTTAAACATTTTTCCCCTTAATTTAATTTATAACTCGAAATCCGTTGATTCTAGACGATAAGGGGTTATAATCTAATTTGTAGACAAGCGAATGATCTTTAAAAAAGTTCTAATCCATTAACCTTAAAAAATCAATAATATCGGAGCTATGCCCGTTTGAAATCAGAAATTCAAAAAATTGCTTTAAAGGGAGGTACCCCCCAAGGGTTTGGACTTGGGCAAAAATTTTATTTGAAAATTTGTCTTAGAAAAGTGTCCTTTATCACCACCTCAAAGGTTCTCCACGGTCACGGGGACACCCTGTATATTAAGAGGGAGACTTCTTAATAAAAGTGGAAGAAGAGAAAATTATTTAAGAAGAAAATTAACAAGTTGCAACTAAAGAACAGTTTGTAATTGAAAAAAGGGTTATATGCAGGGAAAAATAAACTTCAACACTATTTTATTGATAATCATTAAACTGTAAGAGCCGCAAGCCTTACACGAATTGCGAACTGTTTGCGTTACTTTTATAGTTATATTTTTTTTTAAATAAATTTTAAATAATACAAAATATATCGTCCCCTAAGGCCCAGTTGTTCAGTTTCGGGTTATCTTTTAACCTGGGTTATTTTCCATAGCAATAATTGTTTCAAGCATTGTTTCCATGGAAAATAATTCAGGTTAAAAGATAACCCAATACTGAACAACTGAGCCTTAGTGCTACAACTAGGTAACTCGAATTTTGGCTATTTTGAGTTAGCTACATGTACCCACCTAATTTTACCCACTTTATTTAGTGCTACAACTAAAAATGTTCTATTATGTTTATAAATATATAATATCCACTTGCTAAAAGTAGATAAGTGCCAGATCCCTTCAATGCTGTTATGCTACAAGTGGATAACTTGAGATACCTAGTTGTGCAAATTCCGAACGTTACGTATAGCAACGTATAGTACGTCCGCGACCTTCGCAAGACAGTTGAAATATCTATTTGTGCAATTGTGAAGTTTTAGTTTTATTTTTTATAACATTGGCGTAGCTAGGGGGGGGGGTTAGTTAAATTTCCTGACTAAAATTACCTCGTTTCTTAGTTTTTAAAAGCAAAAACGAGTGACTTTTTCGTTTTTTAGATTTTTAGGGGTGACACCCCTTTTTTCCATGGGTGCAACCTCTAAAAAAAAAGGTCATCAGCCTAAGTGGGGGTGACACCCATGAAATCCGCCCCGGGTGTCACCCATGTTAGCTACGCCACTGTAATAATTATGTATTTTCTTGATCTTATTTTGTATTATGTATTACTATTTATCAGTCGTTATGAATAAAACTTATTTTGAAACATACAAAGTTAAAATAAAATAAAAGAAGTAGATAAGTCTGATTTTTCAAATTTTTATTAGTGCTATAACTATGTAGGTATCTTACTTCTAATTAAAAATTTCCTAAACTATAAAACATTAGACTGTGAGAGTATTAAATACATTTAACTTACATAAGTAGCTAAAGTTTCAAACGTTAAAACAAAAATAATTTTGAAGTTTCATCCTTTTTTTTGCTATTGTAAACTTTAAACTCCATTTACTCAATATGAGTAATTTCAAGTTACCTAGTTGTAGCTCTAAGGGGACGATATGGAGTTTTATATTTGCTTATTTACGAGTTTTGGCATTGGCCCCTTGACATTGCTTACATAATAAGCAATACCTCTATACCTGCCTTTTGACAACTACACCTTGTCATATAGGGTGTTTTTTTAGCTGCATGAGATCATACAATAGGGATAACTTTTGAATAAAGTTTGTTAAAGTGCAGTTCTTTGAAATTTGTGTTCAGAAAGGTTTGTCATTTAATCATGAATAAATTAACACTTGTACAACGCTACCAAATTGTGGAAATTTATTTTCAACGTCAGAGTTTCATTTGCAAAACTTATAGAGCCCTTCGCCCATTTCATGGTCGACATAATCGACCTTCTGAGCAGGCTATTGGTGCGGTGATGGATAAATTTCGTACCACTTTCTCATTGCATGATGTAGGACCACCAACAAGACAAAGAAATGTGCGTACCGAAGAAACTATCGCTTTTGTGAGTGAAAGTGTGCAAGAGAACCCAAACATTTCAATTCGCCATCGTGCTCAACAACTTGGGCTTTGTCCGTCCATTACATGGAAAATTTTAAATCAAGATCTTGGTTTACATCCTTACAAGATCCAGTTGGCTCAAGAATTGAAGCTTAATGATCATCGATTGCGACGTGCGTTCGCAGATTGAGCTTACAACCAATCGAAAGTGGATCCATTTTTTTACCGCCAAATTTTGGTCAGTGACGAGGCACATTTTTGGTTGAATGGGTATGTAAACAAGCAGAATTTCCGTATATGGACTGAGACCAATCCGGAACATTATCTTGAAACTCCATTGCATCCATTAAAATTGACTGTTTGGTGTAGAATACACGCCAACGGCATCACCGGTCCATATTTCTTTCAAAATGAGGAAGGAGCTACCGTTACGATGAATGGTGTGAGATATCGACACGTGCTCAATACATATGGTTCCAACAGGATGGTGCTACGTGCCACACAGCCACCGAAACCATGGAAAATTGGATTGATGTCGGATGCGCTTCGTAACTATTAGTCGTGGTGGTCAGATGCCGGAAATCAATTTCAAATCATAAATAACATTAAATTTACTTGCATAAAAAAATAATTAAAAAAAATTCCATCAAGGTTTTTAATGTTTTACTCCAATTTGAAGTTCTCATGCAGCTAAAAAACACCCTATAGTTCAATCGGGTGTAAGAGCCCCAGGGAAAGAAAAAACAGTTGAAGAAACCCTGAGGGGAACCAGATGTTAATTCGAAATTTTTGGTTAATTCGAAATTTTTGGTTAATTCGAAATTTTTGGTTAATTCGAAATTTCACAATTTCACTAAATTTCAAAATATACAGCTTTGAACTTGTGCAGTAGTTCATCATGTAACGTATAATTTAGGCAAAGTCTATTAGGAGAGCCGGTAGTTTACGTTCATTGGTCTATTTAAAAAAGGAGGAACTCTAAAACGATTTCCGGTATTAACTGATGCAAACATTTCCTTATGACATGAAAATAATTGCAGGCTCGATTTACGAAGATTCACATTTTTGTGTAGGTACATTAAAATTCTAGTGCCTTCAATTTTAGTTATTTTATGGAAGTTTATTATACAAGCGGAATCTAAAAAATAAATTTTATTAAAACATATAATGGGTAGTCATCATCATCAAAATAGCTAATTTATCCATCGTCGGATGTAAGCCTCCCTCAACTCATGCCATTTTTCTCTATCCTCCGCTGTTCTCATCCATTCATAACCCGCGTGTCGTTTTATGTCATTCGTCCATCTGGTTTGTGGTCGTCCTATACTTCGCTTGTGGGCTCGTGGTCTCCACTCTATTATTTTTCTGGTCCATCGATTGTCTCTTGTTCTGGCTAAATGTCCCGCCCAATTCTATCTTAATTGGCAGATTCTTTCTACTACGTCGGTTACCATAGATCTTCTTCTAATTTCTGCATTTCTTATGTGATCGTGATCTCGAAGGGTGATATTCAGCATGCGCCTCTCGATTGCTCTCTGAGCAATTTGCAATCGTTCTAGTATGTTCTTATTTAAGGCCCACGTTTCTGTGCCGTATTAAAACACCGGTAGTACGTATTGGTCGAATGCCCGAGCTAGGGGTAGTACAGTTACTTAAGTAATAAATATAAAGAATAAAAATTAAAACCAACCAGCTAGCAATTCTTTACTAGTCTTATCAATCGTATCTATCTGAATATTTTAAGGATTGACGGAGGAGGAAAAAATACGTTATTTCTAAAAATGTCTCAAAAGTTAGCTGAAAAGATAGAACAGTACGATACCTCAAGTGCAATGCTATTTTGATTTGGATGTGACTTCGTTTATTTTTATTCAAGAATATACAGAAAGCAATTTAACAGTGTGACTTTATCGAGTGATTTGTTATGAGTCTTCAACATAATTTTATTGACCAATTACCAAACACTCGAAAAAGGTACAATTTGAAATCTCTATCAGCGTATTATTGTTGTGACTACCAGATAAGAGAAATAAAATATAAGTTATTATGATTTTTACATTTAAGATTAAGATTACATATATTAAGATTAGAGGATCTAAACAAAGCAAGACGCTTCAAATTTAAAATCTCAACAAGTGTTTTTCAAAGTTGCACTACTTATTTATTTTATGTAAATAGTAAAATGAAGTCAATGATCTCCTAAACAGATATTACTTACACTTCCGTTATTATTATATTATTATTTATTTTGCAATGTGATTTATTGTCACTTTTAATGAATATTGGTTTTTTTAGTACCTATATTGTAATAATAGCAATTATTAATAACAAAAGAATTTTTTTTATACTCATTTAATCCACAATTTTTATTGTTAACAAATATTTTTATGTTTTAAGTATAGTTTTTTTTTGATTGGAAATATTTTTGTAAATTTCTTTGCACTTGTTTACTGCTCAGGAAGTATAAAAATTATATTTTACCACTTTTATTTTTACAAACAAAATTTTAAAAGTAATATTAAAAATAATAATATTATGACTTAGAATACTTATAACATTCTAAGAAATGTTTTATAAGGAATTATTCTTATAAATAATTTCAAAATTTTGATATTTCGAAATGTGCTGGAAAAATCTTAGCTGAGTAATTCTACATAGATAATATTATGAGAATGGTCTTTAATTTGGATATACCCGAATTTTAATGTTCCAACTCGCTAAAATGTTTCTAAATAAATAAAAAAAGATGTCAACATTTCAAGTTCCTATCTCATTCTCCCACACACACACCAGCAGTGTGGCGTTAAGCTTACACCGGCAGACTAGCGAGCGGGAAACCGTGGTTCTATACCTAGTCGCGCCGGATATACTGCTGTGATCTTCAAGCCCAATATAAATCTGTTGGCTATGGGGAAGGCAACGGGAAACCACCCCATTAAATTTCTTTCCCTAGTTAAGTCATCTTGACTTCGGCCAAGTTGATAACCAACGTTCGCTGAGCGGATACGGTACTTTAAGAGAAGAGAAGATCTCATTCTAGATACTCCTCTGCAGTTTTTCGAATTTTCCAATTTGAATAACAGAATTTTTGGAAATATTTTTTCCTATCGCAGTGTTGTCCAAAAAATCTGAAATCTGGCACATTTTTTACTTATGGTAGTACGTATTCCATAAAAAACGCTATGCATTTTTTGATTAATTATATTAAGTTCAAATAATTGTATACGAGGGTTGCTGTTTAACTTTCTGGCCTAATAATGAAAATGCGAATATTTATCATCAAAAATGATTTTATTGTTTTTCAAAGTATTCTCCAGCAAGATTTATACACTTTTGCATGCGCTCAAACCAATTGTCGAAGCACTTTTTCCACTCCGATTGAGACACCTCCAAAACATGGTTTTTGAACGCTTCAACAGCATCTTCTGGCGACGAAAATCGTTGACCACGCATTTTTCTCTTGATGTTCGGGAATAAAAAGAAGTCATTGGGTGCCAAGTCAGGGCTGTACGGCGGATGACCCATCAATTCGACGTTTTGGGCGGTCAAAAAGGCGCTGGTTTGAGCTGATGTGTGAGAGCTCGCATTGTCATGGTGCACAATGATCCGTCTTCTCTTGTTCGTTTTTCGAATTTCTCCGAAGACTTCAGGCAAACAAATTGTGGTGTACCACTCAGAATTGACCGTCCTACGTTGCTCAAGCGGAACAGTCGCCACATGACCAGTTTTACCAAAGAAACAGGCTACCATTTGCTTCGAAGTGCTTCTTGCACGAACAACTTTCGTTGGATTTGGCTCGTCTTCGAAGACCCACACGGTCGATTGCTGTTTTGTTTCTGGCTCATAAGCATAGATCCATGATTCGTCACCTGTGACGATCTTATAAACGTCTTTTGAAACACCGCGATTGTATTTTTTTAAATTTTCTTTGCACCAATCCACACGACACTTTTTTTGAGCCACTGTCAAATTATGCGGAATCCAACGAGAACAAGCCTTTTTTACGGCCAGGTGTCCATGCAATATCGAATGTATGCTGGTGGAAGAAATGCCCAAGGATGCCTCTATCTCACGGTATGTCACATGACGATCTTGCTTTATCAGTTCACGGACGGCATCAATGTTCTCTGGCACAACGACTGTTTTTGGACGACCTTCACGACCTTCATCTTCGAGCGAGCGTCGGCCACGATTGAATTCATTAAACCAGTTTTTCACAGTGCTATAGGATGGTGCTTCATCGCCATACAAAGATTTAAGTTCATCGATGCACTCTTGTCGTGATAATCCACGTCGAAAGTTGTGAAAAATGATTGCACGAAAATGTTCACGAGTTAATTCCATTTTTTTGCCAAATTGATTTTTTCAAGTCACTATAAACAACAGAAATGATGGCCGTACGTCAAAACGTTCTGAGTACGTTTATGCTACAACATGTCAAACTTTACAATGCAAATGTCAAATTGCACCTAGCAACGCTTAGTGTTCCCTAGGCCAGAAAGTTAAACAGCAACCCTCGTATGCAGGAAGCGCTGATCCCCAATTATCTGGCTCCCATCACACTGAAAAAGTGGTTTTATACCTTCTCCAGAAAAAGTTAGATGTTGGGTATTTAGTATATTGCCATGTTTAGCTACTGATGTATAACTCAAAAATTAACTTATATAGCGGGGAATAAAATGGCACTTAATTTAACTATGCTCCGACTAGCTTGCATGAAAACTCATTATTAGGGGTCGTAAATTGGGTTCATCTATTTGGTCAAAAAGAATACTCATATAAGTTACCTTTAATTAGTAACCTTTGAAGAAAATAAAATAATAAACTTATTGTATCTTACACCTGCTTACTCTGATCTTCACTGCTGTATAAAATTAATTTAAATTAAACGTAATTATTTGTAAACAAAATATTGTAATTTATTAAACAAATATAATCATTAAAAAACAAAAGACTGATTTTTATTAAATAGGAACAAATTAAATTTACAGAAAAATGATAAAAGAAAAGTTTATAAATCCCCCCGTGTTTAAATTCACGCGCAAACTTTAATTTTCTACTGTTAGATGTTATTAACGTTTGTCGACACAAATTTTGCTTACCGAAGTCGATACAGTCGTGTCCCATCGATGTGTAGTGGAACAAGTCAGCGTGGATGTGATTACACGATTGGATCCAATTTTCATACCATGAAAACTCCAGATAGGATTGATGATAGACTTATTTTCTTCGTCTTATTGAATAAATGCTCAGGTTAAGTCCATAAAATAATCTTCAATAATTTTCCAATCAGAAAGAAAAAACATAACCATCAAAAAACGTAACCATAAAAATTTTTATCAGCGGTCTCCAAAATTTCCAAATATCGTTCAAAATACTCATCGAAAACTTTCATAAATTCTTCTCTTCACATACTTCATGAATCATTCATCAATAGACATCTGATAATTCAAAACTTAACAAGAAAATTATTACAACCCTTTCCAAAATTTCAACTTCCTTCACAATCACGTCCGTATATACTGTACTGCGGATCGTTCCATTCTCTCAAAAATACGTCCTCATGTCTTGACGGATACACCGTGAGTCTCCACACGCTTCCTTATCCATTTTCTCATCCCACCAAAATTGTCTGTAAGCCCGCGCACTAATTCTTTTTAAACGCAAACACTTTTCATTATCGTTTACCTACCCTTTTACAAATCAATTAATTTTATTTAATTTCTTCCCAAATTTTCTTTAAATAAAACAAATAAACCTTCTTTTGCTTTTTATTACATTCTTTCTCGAAATATTTGTGCATACAAAATTACGTTTGTTATATTTCAGATTGAGTTGATGCAAGCAGTTCATCATTCGGAAGTACCAAGAAGATTCAGGTGTAACTATTTAATTGCCATGGTGGTCCTTTGTTTGAATATTCAATAATGAGTATTTTATCATAAAATCAACCCAATTACATCAGACCCCTCATCTCTGATAAACAGAACATCGCAATATATGGACAATTTTTACAACAGTGTAAAATTGGCTAAGGATTTATTAGATAATAAAACTTACGTTACAGGAATATTGGGAGCAAACAGAAAAGGAAATTCTGTTGAAGATGCGACCAAAAAGTTAAAGAAAGGTGAGCTGATTATTCAATTTAATACAGAAGGAATTTGTGTCATAAAAACACATAATTTAAACATAAAAAAACGGTGGCACCTGACACACATCAAGCTGTTGACGTGGGCAGTCAATGTGGATTGATGGAAACAACATAAGCATGAAATTGAAAATCTGAAAATATTCATGGATTATTAGAACACCATATTATAATTTCTACAGACCGAACAATTTATTTTCACCTCGAATTTAAGGTTTTAATAATATTAATATTTTATTAATAACTTGTTAATATCTCAGGAAGTACTACTCCAAAATTAATGATTATGTTTCTAATTAGGTAATAATATTTTCTACAATTTTGTTCCCTTGTAATTTGTTCGTTAATCCAACCGTTCGTCAATTACGGATATAATATTTTATCCAGAATGGAACAAAGTGGAAATATCGGAAAATATAATATTTTGCAAAAATTCATGGGCATCTGACCTCATTTGAATTATTGCTCATCTCTTAATGCTAATGAAAAATCACTAACCACATCCATATTAGATGGACATCATTCAATTCTTTTTAAATAACAACCGCTTTTATTTAAAATGGTTTTTGGACAGTTCATAATCCTGATTACCACCACTCAAAATCTTTATAAAATAACTGTTATTTCAAGAGTAAAATACTATCAAAGAAGAAGATCCCTAGAAGAGGTGGACAAGTGAAAATGGGATATCAATATCAAATAATTATTATTTGTTATTATCGATTAATATAATAATATTATACACTATAATAAATTTTAAAGTAAATATAAATTTTTTGTAATAGGTACTTAATAACTGATATTTGCAATAATAAATATAATATATTTATTATCAAATTATTACTATAATTAATATTTAATTATCACATCTATATATATATATCACATCTTTACTTTTACATGTTTAAATTCCCTTCCCTCATTCTTCACCTCTTCTTGGATCTATTGTTGCGCTTGAAGTAGCTGCAATTTTATTAAAATTTTTAATGGTCATAAGCAGGATTATGAACTCTTCAAAATCCTTAAAAACTTAAATTAGAGGTGAAAATAATTTTTTGAATATGTAGAAATTATACTATGGTGTTCTAAGAAGCCATGGATTTTTTATTTCTTCTGTCGTGCCATAAGTTCTGTGAATGAAAAGTACCGTTAATTTTTGCCATTACGGCTTAAGGGTATAAAACCTTTAACGGTACTTTTAGAAAGGTGATTAGTTAAGGTACAAATGGGCACCAGTTGAGTTTTAGATTTTGAAGTATAAACATGAATTGGGGGGTTAAAGAAAATCGAATTGCAGTAATTGCACTACATAAATGTGATAAAAGTGTAATCGAGATTTTTAATTTGCTGAAAAAATTAAAAATCAATAAAACTTTTATTTATCGAACCATCGAACGTTACAATGAGACTTCTAGTGTAAGTGACAGAAAAAAAAGTGGTCGCCCACGAACCGTAAGAACTCCAGAAATAATAAAGTGAACGAATTCGAAGAAATTCGTTGAGAAAACAGAAAATTATGGCCAGGGAACTTCAAATTTCCAAAAAAAGTATGTCACGCGTATTAAGAAGTGACCTCAAGCTTGGGGCTTATCGTAGGGCAACAGGACAGCGGCTTAAAGCGGCTTTAAAGAAAATTAGACACGAAAGATCGAAACGCCTTCTAGTACGGCACGCATAGGACGATCATCGAAACATCTTGTTTACCGATGAAAAAATTTTTACGGTTGATGAAAAATTCAAGAAACAAAATTTTCGTGGGTATGCCTACAGCTCTAAGGAAGCGTCCGAAAAAATGTCTAGGGTAGAAAGGAGTCATTTACCAGCTTCGGTAATGGTTTGGTGGGGTCTGTCGTACGAAGGTGTAACACAGCTTCATTTCTGTGAAAAGGGTGTAAAAACATCTGCCTCAGTGCGCCCCAGTGTACCAAAAAATACTGGAACAAGTGGTAAAGCCACTAAGTACCAGCTTATTTGATAAAAAAAAATCAGCAGGATTCTGCACCAGCACATAAAGCTAAAACTACGCAACGATGGCTTCAAACAAATGTACCTGAGTTTATTGCTGCGGAAAATTGGCCCTCAGGAAGTCCCGATCTAAATCTGTTGGATTATAAATTGTGGACAATTCTTGAGGAACAAGCTTGCAAGGTACCCCACAAAAATATCAAGCTTCTTAAGCGAGATTTAGTTACCTAAGGCAGGGGTATTAATTCCGATCAAAGTGGTGCGTGCCGCAATAGATGACTGGCCGCGGCGTTTAATGCCCTTTGTGAATGCAAAAGGTGGTCATTTTGAATGAATTAAAATGTAAAAGATTCGTTGGAATGTATTTAATAAAATGGCTTTTTAAAATTATAGTTTTTTTTATTTTTAAGTAGTTTAAATTTACTCGTAAATATTTCACAGAACATATGGCACGACTACTGTACTGAGACACTCATGTGAGACACTCATTGGTTCTACCCTTAGTCCATCCTTAGAGGATTTTGACATCTCTTACTTAAAAGAAGCTATAGTAACCTGGAAGACAATTTGCCCGTCTAAAGTTGTTCCATCTAGTACTTCATGCTCTCAGATAAATTGGGATATTCCTTTGGTTAAACTTATGTACTTGTCATTACTGAATAATTATCCGTGCGCACATTCTGGTTGCTTCAGAAAAGGAATCCGGTACGTAGCTAGAGGCGTATCCATCTTCAAACTTAGGGACGATTGTGGACAAAGACTCTTTCCGAATTTGTGTGAGTCTCAGAGTTATAACTAGATAGTGCCTTTCGTGCTCGCGAAGTGCAGGTAGTGTAATGAAACCATTAGACGATCCCTTCCAACTGTAAATATTCCTTGCATCCTTGAGCCCACTGGCATTTCCCGTGACGATGACGATGGAAAACGTCCGGACGGGGTGACGCTGGTACCACGGCATCAAGGAGGAGACTTAGCATGGGACGCGACAAGGCTAGCGACCCTAGCTCCTAGCCACTTAGGGGTTTCGTATCAGATGTCTAATTCAGCAGCGAGAAAGGCGGAAAATTTAAAACACGTTGAAACACTGGGTCCGTGGAGTAATGATGCGAAGGATTTGGTCCATGGGATCGGTCGTTTATTAATTTTTGTGTCGAGGGATAGCCACGCAAAGAGTTTTCTGATTCAGAGAATCAGTTTGTGCATTCAACGAGGAAATCCTGCATCGGTTCTAGGATCGATGCCCACAGTAGCGATCATGGTCGAATTCTTCCAGCTTAATGGTTAAATTTAACATTGTATTTGTTTTTTATGTTTTTTTTTAAAGTTTTGCACTTTTGATTTTGTTAATTTCAGTTGATTGTTGTTTATATTGATTGTTAATAAAAACCTGTTCCATTATAATTTATTATCTAAATAATGATGCAATTAACTATACCTATGCAAAAGTAAGCAATTTATTGCATCTGATTGTCTGTCTATCCTGTCTATCCTGATTGTCTGGATATACTTGTTGCCGTATGAAAATAAAAACATATATTTAGGACTTATTGCAGTTTGAGAATTTACCTAAACTTTGGCACACATTTTGATAGGACTAGTTAGGTTTTTTAAGAAAGTTTTAAAACCAATTTGTAGAGGATGTTTTAGACTATGTAATGGCATCTGTACCTCAAATTTTCAATTTTTGGGCATGTTGGGTTTTGAAAATAAACTCATCATATGCGTTACGACTTTTCAACAAGGTTAAAAATTTTCTTTTAGCATTTCGTTTTCATCAACCATGTCGCTATTACGTTTTTTAAACTATATTATGCATTATAATTTCTCTCAATTTTTTGAATGCAGAATTGAGCTAAAAAATAGCCTGCAAAGTAAGCCATTGTGTATGCTTCATAATTTGCGTTTGTATTGCAGTCATCATCAGATATCGATGTGACCCTGTCTCATAATGTCTATGATGTGCGTTTAATTGAAGTGGGATCCGAACTACAGAAAGTATGGTACATTTAATATCGAGAAGAGTTCTCATGGCAGATTACCTCGATGGTTTGCCATTTTCCTCCCAAAAGAGACAATCAAAAGAAAGTTTTCCTTCACCATGGTTTGAACTGGTTCGAACCGACATGATTGTTTCTTTACTTGTGGTGCTAGGACGGTAATAATGGTAGGGTATACCACTGGAATTGCGTTTCAACCAAACGACGTCCTTGCACCTTATTTGCATTGCACCGCCATTCACGAAAACATTAATTTGTTTTCTACTCACATGCAGAACATATTTTAACGAATGCATCTTCACACTGCAATTTTTGTAACAAGTATGGGCGTTGCCTCTTTGTTTTGGCTTTTTGCGCGTTCACATATCTAAAATAGAATTATTTTCGAACTGCTACGAAGAAAATCTTTTCAGTTGTAAGAGTAGCTCAGGGTATTTTTTTAAAGAACGAATCTGTTTCATATACTTTATTTATGGATTTATTCCAAAAGTGATTCCAAGTAAAATTCTACTTCTACCATTACAATCTGAAAAAGCGTTCCTAAAGTTCCTGTTTGTTTAATATATTAATTAATTATAGAAGCTACTCGTATAATTATATACCTTAATGTGTTAATTATTAAGTTGTTGAAAGGTATTTAACTTACTATTAGTAAGTTCTAAGTGTTAACACAAATCTAATTGTTTGTGTGTAAATCATGCCATATTTCGCTTTTTAACTTATAGTATTATTAAAAACATAATTATTTGATGTTAGATAAAACCTATATAATCAAAGATAAAACTAATACTTCATTTATTTCGCACGAGTCTTGTACAAAGTTCATAAACGTGCGGTTATTTTATATTTATATGTAATTGATTTTTTTTTTGAGTTTTTGTTTTCTTTCTACCAAAAATGTATATCTGATTCCGCTAGTACTTCTTCAGCTTAGGGTTTGAGGCATTGTCTCCTTAAGAATCTCGAAGCATTTTATGCTTACTCTCAATGGGTCCAGATATCTCACTTACCTTTGGAGGAGCCATTTGTTTTCTTAAATTACAATAATATAATTTTTTATTCATTAACGCATTTGATGTAGATTTTAAGTATTTGTTGAAATTCAAATTTTGAGATGACAAGAGATACAATGAAATAGGCATCTAAATTACAAATTAAAGTTTTTTATATACTATATGTTTATTATATAATTAACAAATAATTAAATTTAAATAATTACAACTTAAGCATCGTGAAGTGATGTATTATAACTTTGAACTGTAGATCAATTAACGTTAACGACCTATCAGTTGTCTCCATAATTATTATGTTGCAATTGCTTCCAGTTTCAGCAAAACCACACCTGAAATTTAATTCAATTAATATACCATTGACTACACTATGAAATTACCTGTACCCAAATATACTCTTAATTTTTTAACCCAAAAGTAAATAGTTATTCGATATTAAGTTTACTTGAGTTTTGAATGCTCTTAAATGTATTGATGCTTGTATTAAGATTTATTATTAACCTTGTTTTTTTTATTATCTACCTGTACGTACATACGTTCTATAAAATTTTTACAATGTAATAATTAATGTACGATAAATTAATAATTACGTATAGCTATATCAATAATATCAATTCGCGCAAGTTTGAGATGCTTACAGCCACTGATAGTCTTACCAGAAGAGCTCAAAAATGTTTAGAAGTACATAGATCGAATGTAGTTTCACTGTTTTTATTTAATTGTCTAGAATTTAACTTTAATGGAATATTTTTAAACGCTATTTCAACGATTTCATTTTGGACCCCCGTGCTATTTGAAAATCTGGAGTTTTCGACATTTTGGAAGAAATTTTTAGAGTTCCTAAGATTACGGGGAATACCAGTATCACCATTAGATTTTTCATGTAGGCTTTTGTGATCAAAAGTTGTGTCTAAACTCGCTATGACTAACCGTTTTTGCCTGATCCTGTATTATACATGCATATAGTGAGTGTTAAAAGTATTCGTTACCTAACATATTTTGAATTAAAAACGATATATCTTTTCTGCATTACACGTAATATAAAAAATTAAAAATGCAATAGAAACATATATTTATGATGTAACTTTTTCTATTTAAAAAATTTCAAACACGTTCGCTTAAAAAATAAAATAAGAAGATATTCGACATCATATAATTTGAGACAAAAAGCAACGACTGCTTATCATTAAAAATTTGCTACTTTGGATGAAATTTAATACTTTCTATAAGCTAATATAGACGTGATTGTAGGTACTTTAAGATGTAATTTTTTTATTGTAATATACACATTTAAAGAAAAAGAGCGAAAAATTTTTATAAATTTACATGATGATAAATTAAAATCAGCCGAAGAAATTTCGGAAATAATTAATAATTAATTATGGAAAAATATTCTTTCACAAAAAGTTTTTAAAATATGCTGCGTGGAGGGCTTTCTCAAAAGTAAAGTTGATAGTGATTTTCATTCAATTTTTATAAAAATCAAACAACTCTAAATTTAGTGGCGTGAAAATGGGGTAATGTAAACTCCCCTCCAAATTGACCTGTTTTTATTTTCTTCAATTTTGGTTTTTAAGTCGGCATGTAAATTCCCCTCGAACCGTATAATCCCTAGTTATACGTAAGTAGGAGATTATAACAATTAGAATTTAAGTACGGCTTGTTAAATGGACAGGGCCGGTTTAGACAATTTCGTTAATTCAAAATTATTTAAATAATCGAATTTGAAAAGTACGGAAAAGTACCATGTGCATGGACAGGGCCGGTTTAGACAATTTCGTTAATTCAAAATTATTTAAATAATCGAATTTGAAAAGTACGGAAAAGTACCATGTGCATGGTGCACAACCGGTCGAATGCCACTCCATCGCTCGGCGGGCGCGCATTTTGTTGAAGGTACGTGCAAATCGATATACTCTTACACTTAGAAAATTTCGCAGCAGCAGATGCACCTCGAGCGTCGTACATGCAACATCGATTATTTTTAGTTTTTACGCGATTTTTTGGGGGTGAAACGAAATAGTTTACTGCCCCATACCGCAACTATACTTTTTAATGCTATTTCGAGGGTCTCTCGCATTCCGGTTGCATAGATCCCGGTGTTCTTGATGGATGGCGCCTTCTCGTATGTTTAGCCTAGTAACCAGAGTCAAATCCGCCCTGGAGGGGTGCAGAGCGGAGCGGAGCGCAGCGGCGCCCCGTAAGGGTAGGATTTGACGATGGATTACCCTCCTTTTCGAATGCACACCCCTAAAATTCGAAGGCAAAAAAAATTTAATTTTTTCACTTTTTTGGCTATACACGAGTATAGTCAAATATTTTTTTTGTTTTTACGCGATTTTTTGGGGGGGGTCTCTCGCATTCCGGTTGCATAGATCCCGGTGTTCTTGATGGATGGCGCCTTCTCGTATGTTTAGCCTAGTAACCAGAGTCAAATCCGCCCTGGAGGGGTGCAGAGCGGAGCGGAGCGCAGCGGCGCCCCGTAAGGGTAGGATTTGACGATGGATTACCCTCCTTTTCGAATGCACACCCCTAAAATTCGAAGGCAAAAAAAATTTAATTTTTTCACTTTTTGGCTATACACGAGTATGGCCGAATATTTTTTTAGTTTTTACGCGATTTTTTGGGGGGGGTCTCTCGCATTCCGGTTGCATAGATCCCGGTGTTCTTGATGGATGGCGCCTTCTCGTATGTTTAGGCTAGTAACCAGAGTCAAATCCGCCCTGGAGGGGTGCAGAGCGGAGCGGAGCGCAGCGGCGCCCCGTAAGGGTAGGATTTGACGATGGATTACCCTCCTTTTCGAATGCACACCCCTAAAATTCGAAGGCAAAAAAAATTTAATTTTTTCACTTTTTTGGCTATACACGAGTATGGCCGAATATTTTTTTAGTTTTTACGCGATTTTTTGGGGGGGGTCTCTCGCATTCCGGTTGCATAGATCCCGGTGTTCTTGATGGATGGCGCCTTCTCGTATGTTTAGCCTAGTAACCAGAGTCAAATCCGCCCTGGAGGGGTGCAGAGCGGAGCGGAGCGCAGCGGCGCCCCGTAAGGGTAGGATTTGACGATGGATTACCCTCCTTTTCGAATGCACACCCCTAAAATTCGAAGGCAAAAAAAATTTAATTTTTTCACTTTTTTGGCTATACACGAGTATGGCCGAATATTTTTTTAGTTTTTACGCGATTTTTTGGGGGGGGTCTCTCGCATTCCGGTTGCATAGATCCCGGTGTTCTTGATGGATGGCGCCTTCTCGTATGTTTAGCCTAGTAACCAGAGTCAAATCCGCCCTGGAGGGGTGCAGAGCGGAGCGGAGCGCAGCGGCGCCCCGTAAGGGTAGGATTTGACGATGGATTACCCTCCTTTTCGAATGCACACCCCTAAAATTCGAAGGCAAAAAAAATTTAATTTTTTCACTTTTTTGGCTATACACGAGTTATTTTCCATTTTTTTTATTATATTTATTACTAATATCCACTAATCACACCCCCCTCTATCCGAATTTCAAAGAAAAATTCAAATCGGACCGAAAAAATTTCACTCCATTTGAAGGGACTGTAACCCGATACCCGTGCAGACCCCGTGTTCGACCGGCTACATGAATTTACTTTCCCTTATTAAATAAGTAGGTTATATTTTGTAATTTTTCAAATACAATTTTATTGTATACTGTTCGCCCCCCCCCCCTTTCCGGGCACAAATATTAACTTAAAAACTCAAAAATGTAGGTTTCAAGTTTTTCGCTAATTACATATTAGGTAGGAAAATGATATGCAAGATCGTGAATTTCAATCGTTCAACAAAAACGCCGTCCGGAAAGAAATCCTGCGTACGGTCCTGAGTTGTTAACGGGAATTTCAATTTATTGGTTTGATTCTGCATGTAAACTCCCCTCATTCTTAATTGCTTAGGAGGGGAGTTTACATGTGAGTTTAAGTGTTGGCCTTTTGCTCGGAGGGGAGTTTACATGCTTTTTTGAAATTTACCTGGCGCATTAGGGGAGTTTACACCTACCCGTGAAAATGGCACCCTACTGCAAAACACATTAATGACAAATATACGAGCTAGAATTGTGCGTAATATTTTACAAAAATTACGATTTTATGGCAATATTATCTGTGAAAAATATTTTATAAATGGTAGCGATAGAATCGAAATAGAATAAAAAGATTTAAATTTACAAAACAATATAAAAATGCGACGGAGAACTTTGGAATCTGATGATATTCGCCGAATTTAGTCAAAATTTAATATTTTTGATTCGGATGGTAGGTAATTTTTGTGAAAAAGGAAAAAATACAAAGCTAAATAAAGAAAATGTAAATCCTGTTATTAAGCTAGGGAGAATCACTATTTCTATGGGGTTATGCAAGAGTGTCTCTGGTACACCAAATTTTCATTTAATCGATGGTACGATGAACCACAAATGTATATCAAAATTTTACGTAAAAATTTACCAACATTTGTGAATTTAATGATCACAATATGGGGGTACAAAATAATTACATATTTATTCAAGATAATGATCTCAAGCATAAAGCTTTATAACAGGACGTGGATCCTTTATAGTACACTAAAATATTTGGAAATTTCTCCTCAAAGCCCAGAGATTAATCATATTGAACATTTATGTGATCACCTTGATAAAAAAATTAGGACAAGACAAATTAGAATTAAAAATGATTCAAAAATTGTTCTCAAGAAGAATGGGATAAAATCCCGTCTTCAATTACACGAAATTTAGTAGAATCCCACTAAATATTGAAAACTTCTTTAACTGCGTTTTTGAATTTTTTAAGTTGGGATGTCGAATACTTCATACGCGTATATAAATGTGCTTTTTCGTATTTTGTTTTTTAAGCGAATGTGTTTGATTTTTTTAATATAGAAAGTTTAATTGTGGATATTTTTTATTCTTAAAATTACATTTAATTTAGAAAAGTTATGCCGTTAATTACAAAAGATGTAGTAAAATTCTTATGGTCCTGAAAATGTCAATTTTCGAAGTCCTATATCGCAGAAGTATTTTTAGCAGGACTTCGCAGGAAAGTGGGACTTTTCGCAGTTCAAAATTAATAAAAAATGAAGTTAGGTAAATTTTAATAGTTATTTATATATCAAGGGCATAATCAATAGATTATAGCACCGAGGGTAATTTAAAGCCCGACGCGTTAGCGGAGGGCTTTAAATTTCCCGAGGGCTATAATCTGATTGTGCCCGTGATACATACAACGTTTTACTTCATTTTGGTACTTGGTACTTGAATTGTCAAAATTGAAGAATTAAGTATTTTGAGAAAAAATATCATGTCATTTTGTTTGTGCTATGAATTTTTGGTGTGCCATGGTTCCTATGGCGAGAAACTTGGAGGGGCGAGAATTAATTTTTTTATTTAGCAATAACTCGAAAACGGCACTAGATATCGAAAAACTGAGCAAAAAATTCTCCCCCCCCCCTCGCAAGGTACCCCTCCGTGAATTGTCGGTAGGAAGGCATATGCAAAATTTCAGATCGATCGCGCAAAAAAACAGAGTCTGGACTAACTCTTTTGTTTTGATATTGTTGTCATTGCTTAGCAACTTTATAGGCCCTCGGGCTATAAAAGCCATATTATGCCCCCATTTCCGTGCTAAAAAACAAGGTTATGATACCAAAATGAAATAAAATTAATTTTTCATATAATATAATAACTTCTTTTGATATAAATTTTATGAATTATTTTTTACTTATAATTGTTTAGAAAGTTCAAGTTTACTTGTTTAGAATATGTAATGGAATACAATATTTCTTCATCCAATTAAGGAAGATCATTAATCTCTATTATTTTTAAACGAAATAATAATTTACAATGCATTTACGGAAATCATTACATTGGTGTTAAATATCAGACGTTTAAATTTGTAGTTGCAATAATATGTAAATAACGATTATAATTAAGCGAGTTCTTTTGTTAAGTTGTACTTTAATGATATAATAGCGTGGCTCTAATTAATTGAAGGATTTCCAATTATTAAGCATGGGAAAGTTTAAGCATAGAAAACTTTATGACGTCAAAGCAATATTTTTTTTATAAACACTGGGTTTCAACAGATGAGATTTGTATTTTGTAAGATGTGTAATTAGAATAACAAAGTCAGAATGTTTAAAAATACCACCACAGTTAAATATACCCACTTAAATTTTTCGCTATATTTTCTAGTCAACTATTATTTCCTTACACTGACGTAGGGAATTGTGATGTAAAAACAAAAATTTGAATTTCAAATTAATTCTAGAAATAAGTAGCTTATCCCATTGTTACTTACGAGTATATTATATACATATTACATATTTATATAGATGCTTCAAGTTTGATTAACACAAATAGGTAAGAATATCCATATTATTTTATTATATGGTTATTGTAGATTTGAATAATCGGTGAAGAAATTTAAAAAAGTTCAGTTTACATACCCGATGGTTTAACTTTCACTTTGAAACTGTCTTCAGGGAGTAAAATTACTGGCTCCTTGGGGTCGTATATATCCTAAAATAATCGTGTATTAGAATAGGTAGATTAAATAAACTTATAGATCCAAAGAGGCTGGTTAAAACTAAAATTGTTCAGTTTTTTTTACCAAAAATGCAATTTTCTGCATAAAATGCAATAGTTCTTAGCGTTTTTATTTAAATTTAATTTTTTAAATAAAAAAATACATAAACTAATCAATAATTATATTCTATTGCAATGTTTATGATTGCCTTCCAACGTTCTGGTAGTTTTTCGATTCCACACCTGAAGAAATCCGGTGGTTTGGAGGTGAAGAAGTCGTCGAGCCAGTTTTGAAGAGTAACTTCGGTATTAAATGAGATTCCGCGGAGATTGATGGATAGAGGAGCGGAAAAGATGAAAATCTGATGAAGCAAGATCAGGAGAATAGGGCGGATGTGGAATAACCTCCCAACCGAGGTCTTGAACAGCAGCTTTTGTAATGTTATCAGTATGCGGACGGACATTATCATGCTGCAAAACCATTTGATTCCGTCTTGCCGGCCGTTTTTATTTAATTGCAGCCTCCAGGCGACGCAGTTGTTGACAATAAACCTTAGAAGTGATAGTTACATTCCTCAGAAGCAATTCATAGTAGATGAAGCCTTCTTTATCTCACCAGATGCACAACATTACCTTGCGTAGATGAGCACCAGCTTTAGCACGAGGGTTTGCTTGTTTATTGTTAGGGCTCAGCTATTCCTTTCTATTCTTGATGTTGATGTAAAGGCACCATTTCTCGACACCAGTAACAATTTGGGACAAAAACGGCCGATGTTGTCGACGAGTTAAACGATGACGAGCAAGCAAAGAAGCACAAATGGTCACACGCCGATTTTTGTTGTTTTCGCTCAAAACGTATGGTACCCAAACACCCAAGTTTTGAACTTTGCCCATGGAATGCAAATGTCGTACGATAGTTGATTGGTCACAATTCATCATATTGCCCAATTCCCGAATTGATTGACGTGGATCATCACGAATTGAAGCATTTAATCGGTCTTCATCAAAGCCGGATGGTTTCCCTGAACATGGGAAATCATTCAAATCAAAATTCCCCTTTTTGAAACGAGAAAACCATTTTCGTGCAGTACTTTCCACTATGGTGTTCTCTGCGTAAACGGCACAAATGGTTCTGCGGCCTCCGATGCCTTAACTACTCGGTTAAACTCAAACAAAAGGATATGTCGGAAATGTTAATTTTTTTGTACTTTACACTTCATTTTCTTTAGACAACAATTACCCCTAACGTTCTATAAATTGAAAAATTCAAGAAGTATTCGATAAAACAAAACTAGGACATTAAAATGACATTGATTTTCTCAAATAAATTTGTTTCCCAAGTTTTCTTACCTAGGAAACCAAAAACGCTACGAACTTATGCAGCATAATATTACTGTTTCAAAATTGTTTGGAACTTATTTGTATTAATTTTAAAAACAATTGAAAAAATTGGATAACCTGACAATAAAATACATATACAGTACAACTCAAAAAGATAAGTACACTTATATTATTTAATAGTTTTCAAAATTTTAAACATTAAACACTTTTTAAATCGATTATTTGAAAAGAAATCAAATAATATAATTTAATTGCATCAAGTTTAACAAAAAAAACTGAAAAAATGTTATTGTGTTGGCTAAATTCTGGTTTCTTACAAAAATCCACCTTTTGCTTTTATAACAGCTCGGCACAAACGAAGCATTCTTTTGGTGAGTTTATGCAAAGTTTCAGATTGAATTGCATTCCAAGCATCTTGCACGACTTGCCATAAATGGGTTTGTGAATTTGGGCCCTTTAGTCGAACCTTCCAATCCAGTTTCTCCCACAATAGCTCTATAGGATTCAAATCCGGGAACGGGTGGCCTATCCATATAATTTAGCACTCTTCGTTTTTCATTTTCTCTCAAATAGTCTCTGGACAACTTCGATGAGTGCTTGGGATAATTTTCTTCTTGAAAAATAAAACCTCTCCCAATTAAACGTCGACCTGATGGCAGCACATTGTATTCCAATATTTGTTTATAACCTCCTTTTTTCAAAATTCCTTCTATTTTAATAATATCTCCGACACAATTCTTGCCAAAACATCCCCAAACCATAACGGACCCTTCGTCGTGTTTCACCGTTGGGACAATACATTCATCCATAGCCCATTCTCCCTTGCGCTTTCTCACAAAACTCGTCGATAAAGACCGAAGATTTAAAAATTCGACCCATCCGACCAAACAACATTTTTCCATTGACTAATTGACTATATTTAATGGTTTTTTAGCACAAGCTAGTCTCTTCACTATGTTTTGAGGTCTTAACAAAAGTTTCCGCATAGCAATTCTTCAATTGGCCTGCTGTTTACAACCTTCTTTTTACCGTCGACAAACTGACATTATTTGTAAGAGTTTCGTTGATTTCAGCAGTAAGTTGAGGAGCCGTCATTCTCCAATTTCGAATGCTATACCTTGCAGTTAATTTATCTTTACGTTTTTTAAGTTTTTGGCAACAATTGCCTCGGAGATATTATTAAAATAGAAGGAATTTTGAAAAAAAGGTTATAAACCAATATTGGAGAACAATGTGCTGCCATCAGGTCGACGTTTAATTGGGAGAGGTTTTATTTTTCAAGAAGAAAATGATCCCAAGCACTCATCGAAGTTGTCCAGAGACTATTTGAGAGAAAATGAAAAATGAAGAGTGCTAAATTATATGGATTGGCCATCCGTTCCCGGATTTGAATCCTATAGAGCTATTGTGGGAGGAACTGGACCGAAACGTTCAACTAAAGTGCCCAAAATCACAAACCCATTTATGGCAAGTCTTGCAAAATGCTTGAAATGCAATTCAATTTGAAACTTTGCATAAACTCACCCAAAGAATGCCTCGTTTGTGCCGAGCTGTTATAAACGCAAAAGGTGGATTTTTGTAAGAAACCAGAATTTAGCCAACATAATAACATTTTTTCAGTTTTTTTTTTGTTAAATTTGTTGTAAATAAATTATATTACTTGATTTCATTTCAAATATTTGATTTATAAAGGGTTTAATGTTTAAAATTTTGGAAACTCTTAAAAATTATAAGTGTACTTATCTTTTTGAGCTGTAGTGTATGTTTATATAATTAAACACAACAGTAATAAATAAATTAATATGGATAATATTTAGATTTTTAACTTTTTGGAATGGCATTTCACATAAAAATTTATTTTTCGTTCAAATTAAGTAAGCTCTCAATCAATTTTATTGTAAACATTGGTCTAATTTATTATTTGTATATAATAATAATTATTAGTAAGTTTACATAACTTGAACTAAAAAAGAAAAAATGTTATATTAAATAATATGATAATAAATTTTGCTTAAAGTCGTAAATAGCAAAAATATTTAATTTGTTTATTTTTAATTTATGTAATTACTTTTCTAATAGGATAAGTATAATTAAAAAGAAAAATTATAAAGAACTTTAGATTTTCTGTAATTAACGTTGAAATGGGTAGATATAAAATGAGAATATTAATATAATAATCATATTAATAAATAAATTATATTATGAAAATAATAAAATGAGTTATATACCTACAATAAAAAGTAACATTATATTAGGCAAAAAATATAATTCAAAATATTTCCTTGAATGATTTTTTAAAGTTTAATGTAATCTTTTGAGATATCAGAATGTTTTGAACCAAATATTATTATTTGATTTGGCATTAAAGTTAATAAAAACAAATTATAAAAAGTATACATTTAACCAATACCAGCTGTATACACTATTTTACTTAAATTTTTTCCCTAAATTTAATAATAAAAATAAACAATGACAAGAATATAAATATTATAATAATAGTATGCTATCAAATACTTTTTTGAATTTTGGTATCAATTACAATATTATAACCTACATACATACCTTAACTTTGTATCCATTGTAATGATAAAGCGACAAATTGGATAAAGGAACTATAATTTGATAAGGATATCCATCGACTCGGTTACTGAGGAATCCTATTGCGTAAGAGTACGACCCATCAACAACTGGCAATATCGCTTTAACCCATATGTCAATTTTGTCGACCTTAAAGAGTTTTGGATTATTTTTTACATTATTATTTTTAACACATAGCAAGTGAGAACATTGCGTGCAAGGGTCATTCAGTAATATTAAATCAACTAATTTTTTGCATTTATTTTGATAACCTTCTTCGATTTTGCTCAAGCTATATGAAATAAACATACCTATATTTTTTTGTTTGTCCTTAAAGTGCGCCGTTCACGTTGTACAGTCCTCCAAAGTAATTCAAATTTACCCTGTAGAACTGTGGTAAATTATTTATACTGACTGAACCGTATACCATTTATAGACACGATTTTTTTAATGTAGGTATTGGAAACCCCTTTTCGGTGAATATTATTTCGTAAATCAAAGTCAAAAATGAAACCCCATCGATAAACGGTATAATTTTAAAATTTCAAAGAATGTATTATTATCTTTATCACACTTTTTGTGATAAGGTGTGACAAAGTGAAAAAAAATTTCTATGCTACTTGCATAGAAAATTTCAGAGTGGCTAAACATTTTAAGCACAAAATTGATTAAAATTTATTAAAAACATAAAAAATTTATTTAAACAAAAAGACATCAAAATATTGTAAGATAATTTAGTCAACTTCTTTATTTTTATATTTTAATTCAGTTTTGGGATGGTTTAAAAATGAATAAACTTTTATCCAAACAATTAAATTTGAAAATGGAATTAGATTATGAATTTTATGTGAATCGCTCATGTAGACGATCCATGTAGACAATCGGCAACATATTATAATCTGTGATCTATTTATCTGACAGTTAAGTTTAACTGGATATTGATAAACTAGTCCTCCGTTTTTCAAAAATTTGACCATGAAAATTATTTAGTGTTGTCTTTAAACCGATTTTTTATGGTGCCGCAACAAAACGGTTTTCGAGGCGAAGGACGTGTAAAAATTCTGGAACTACAAATTTTTGGGCTTTATAACGCAAAGCCCTTTGGAGGGCTCTATAACGTGAACGATGCACTTTAGGGGCAAACAAAAAATATATTTATGTACTCGTATGTTTATCTATATATATAAAAACGGATGTATGTGTGTAGGATATGTATGTATGTTCCAGTGGCGGTTCTACCACGGGAGCTGCAGAGCTGCAGAACCACCAAAAATAACAATAAAAATACCAATACTTGCATAATTAATTATATAATTATAACCTCAATCAGATTTAAATTATTATAAAGAATGGTGCATTATCAGCTTTGCTTTGAAAGCGTGTTTCTTATTTTCGCTAGCATATCAGTTATAATTTAACAGTTAGTCACATAAATAGTGTAATAATAAATACACGTCCAGTCCGCTATCAAAATGTTTGTCTAACTTGAATGCTATACAGTCTATACACTTGTCGGCAACCGAGCCAGTCAGTCAGTCGGCCAAATAAATATGAAAGCATAAATGCAAGACAAGGTATGCTAACAAAATCGTTGACGGACTACGCAGATCTGTGATCCAAAATTCCACTTCGTAACGTTAAAACTTTACGCTTCGTATTCTATCGGATCGACTCGTTGAAAATTTAAAAGCGGTAAAAATACGCAAAAAGAGCTGCATCACTTGCAGCGCTATTCAAAGATAAGGAAACATTTTATTGTGTTTTTATCATTGCAAGTGTTTAGGTACAAAGGTTAAGATATTAACAGTCGCGCAATTTTTTTGTTGTATTTAAAACGTGTAAACTTGCATTAATTGCAATGGATGTTATATTTAAATTAAGCGAAAATAAGTTTTCTAAACTTAATTATCAAGAAAAATTAGCTGTAAAAGAACAGGGGCGTCCTAAACCTGAATTAATTATTGAAGTGGAAGGCAAAAGTCGCGGTAAAACATATAAGAGACAATTTAATAAGGATATTTACTTAAGGAACAATTGGATTTGTGGGTGTAACCAGAAGAATGCCTTTTTCTGTTTTCCATGTGTATTGTTTGATCAGAACCGTAGTGAAAAACTTTGGACGGAAACAGGAGTGCGAGATTTAGTGCATTTAACTGAAAAAATTAGAAAACACGAGAACTCTAAAACTCATATTAGTGCAGAAATACGGTTTGCTTTATTTGGCAAAATCAACATAGAGGCTCAACTTGATTCCGCATATTGGATAAACATAAAAAAACATAATGACGAAGTAATGAAAAATAGATATGTTTTATCAAAAATTATAAATTGTATTAAGTTTTGTGGATCATTTGAACTTGCTCTCCGAGGACATGACGAATCTGAAACATCTGAAAATCCTGGAGTATTTCGCGGATTGATAAATTTTTCGTCGGAACTTGATAAATCTCTTGAGGAACATCTAAAAAATGCAACTATCTTTAAAGGTACCTCAAAAACCATACAAAATGACATTTTAGATTGCATGCTAGAAGTCTGTCATGAAGAGATCGTTCGAGAAATTAAGGAAACACCATTTTTAGCAGTAATGGCTGACGAAACTACAGACGTTTCCGCGAAATTTCAAATGGTTACTATTTTTCGATATGTAACAAAAGATGGGGATCCAGTTGAACGGTTCTGGAATTTTTTGCTTCCGACGAAACATGATGCCGAAATTTTGTCTCAAACTATTTTAAGTGTTATAGACCCGATATTGAAAAATGACAATGATAAACTTATTGCACAAAGTTACGACGGTGCCGCGGTAATGAGTGGAGAACATAGTGGAGTTCAGGCGCGAATTAAACAGAAATATAAAAATGCTCATTTTGTTCATTGTTATGCTCATCAACTGAATTTAGTTATGTTAAGAGCATGTTCTATAAATTCTCAAGTTCGAATTTTTTTCGGTGATTTACATGATATTCCCGGATTTTTTAGTCATTCACCCCAACGTGTAGCAGTGCTAGATAAAATCGCGCGACGAAATGTACCTCGCTCTGCTCCTACACGATCTTCTTCTTCAAGTGCCATATCCGGTCTCCCGGACGTTGGCGACCTCTCTCCTACAGAGAAAATTCCATCCTACACGATGGAATTTTAATATTCGAACAGTTAATGTTGTATATGAACATAGGAACTCCATTATTGAATGCATGGAACAGTTGGAAGAAGAGTCTAACGCATTGACTAGCAAGCAAGCTTCAGGTATTCGACGAATTCTGCAAGATAAAAATTTTATTTTTTGGTTGACTTTCTTCCATTATATTATGCCACATGTTGATATTCTATATAATCAACTGCAGAAAAGAAATATGGATCCGACAGAAGCTCACAGAGTCATAGGTGTGTTTGAACAAAGTATTAATTGTGTTCGAAGTAAAATAGACTCCATAGTGAATGAAGCATCAAAATTTTATACTGCTTGTGGCGAGACAAAAAGGAAACGCCCAAATGATGATCACCGTATTGCTTGCATAGAGATTTGTGATGTAATTATAAACAATGCAAAAGACCGCTTTGCATTCACAAACCACTTGGTAGCTGCATCACTTTTATTTCCTGAAAAATTTTTAGAATACTTGAACAAATTTCCAGACCAAGAATTAGAGGTTGCTTGCTCAACTTATAATGTGTTGAATAAACCCCGTCTTAAGACAGAGCTTTCGGTATTATATTCTAATGCAGAATGCAGAGATTTACGTGGTGCAGTTCCTTTCCTAAAATTTATAATTTCTAATAATTTGGACGAGATAATGATCGAAACAAAGAAATTGCTGCAAATACTTGTGACAACGCCGATGACTACTGCTGAAGCGGAACGAAGTTTTTCCACCCTAAAGCGGATAAAAACATTTTTAAGGAGCACCATGTGCGAAGATCGATTAACGGCTCTTTCTATGCTGTCAATAGAAAAAAAATTCATCTCCGCCATACCAAATTTTAATGAAAAAGTGATCGATAAGTTTGCTGAAAATAAGGAGCGGCGTATTCCTTTAATAATTAAAAAAATTAATTAATATTTAACAAATTTTGGTAATAAAATATCTTTTCTCAGATTAGAATTTGACTAATAATTTTATAATGCAGAACACCCAAAAATATTTGCCACGAGCCGCCACTGGTATGTTCCCTATAGACTCCTAAACCGTTTGACCGATCGGAACCAAATTTGGCGCAGTTATTATGTAGGTCCCTGCACATCTTTTTGTATTGAAATAGTACAAAAATTCGCACAGGAATGGAAAGTTGATTTTGAGTAGCCTGCCTTCCTTTAAGGAATCTCGATAATCCATTCATGCGCGTCCCTATGGGACGCGCATGAATGGATTATCGAGATTCCTTAAAGGAAGGCAGGCTACTCAAAATCAACTTAAAAAACAATAATGAATGCTGTCAAGCTGTCAACCGATCGACAATGCAAATACGCGTGCACGTGCTTTACGTTTCTATTTGACCAATCTTAACCAAATTTGGTGTAGAAGTTATTTACAACGCTACGAAAAACATAGGCTATTTAGTACCTTGGAGTGAAGCCGAAGGCCGAACAACCACATGTGTAGATGACTAAAGGCGGTGTAGATGACACGGTGTAGATGACTAAAGGCGGCCGATAGGCCGACTGTGCCAGTTAGTTTGATATAACTTAGAATTATACCAAGTTTGAACAAATTCGAAGAGGGTCATGAAAATACGTTGGTTGATATGATATGGAATGCAAAGTAATAAATATGGAAAGTGTGCAAACAACCTGGAATAAATTCTGTAACATCACAGTTACAGTTATGCAGTACTTCTGTAAAAATTCCAGAAACATATCAATGTTAGTTTTTTGCAGGCTACATTTTAGCGGCAATGTTCGTAGTTTACTCCACGGATGGATGAAACTACCCCTAACCTTTTTGTTTAATGTAAGGGTATATCACGTGACACATAGTTTTAAAACTCATTTTGAGTTACAATGTTAGGGGCGGTTGCGTCCATCCGGAATAAAGATTGACTATGGACATTAACGCCAAAATATAGCTGATAAAAAATTTAAATTGATATATTTTTGGAATCTTTACAGAAATACCAAATAAATATCGACGTTACAGAATTTATTCCAATTATAATTTTTAGTTTAACGTCCCCCTTCAATATACAACCTTCGTTCCAAAATAATAGCCCCAAGTGTACTTTAAGCTGACATTTTTTGCTGCAAACTATTTATTTTAACTTTACCATAACATATCTCAAAATGTTATATACAGTGTCCAAATTGTCAATAATAGTATTATGGTATAAACTTTTATTTTGAAACAGAAGTGATACAAAAAATGAAGACTTTACTAATAAAATTTAATTTTATTATATAATTGCATAAAATAAAAATTTGCTTGCGTCAAAAAGCGTCGTTGATCCCTTTTATTATTATTTTATGCTACTTGATTTAAATGTAGTGTACTAAAGTTTAATTACATAAAATAATTAAGCACCTATAAAAATTTTAATGACTAATTTAAAATTTTATGATACCATTGTAGTATTTTGTAAATTTTCTTTGTCTGTATAAAATTATTCTGTAGAAAAACAATTTTTTATGAATTTTTTCAGCACAATTTAATTATTTCGTTATTCAGAATGGAAAATCCTGTGCAAAGCGATTTTTAATACTTTTGCAGGATATCTAAGTTGTTAACAACTAAATAATTAACACATAGGCTCATTTTATATCACATCAACCAAGTTTTTGTAACTATTTTCATGACCCTTTTCGATTTTTCTCAAACTTGGTGTAATTGTTTTTTTGTTTACCCCTAATTTAATTATTTAATTATTCAGATTCGAAAATCCTGTGCAAAGCGATTAAATTTAATACTTTTCAGGATAGCTAAGTTGTTAACAACTAAATAATTAACATAAAGGCTCATTTTATATCACATCAACCAGTTTTTTGTGACTATTTTCATGACCCTTTTCGATTTTGCTCAAACTTGGTGTCATTATTATTTTGTTTACCCCCAACGTGCGCCGTTAACGTTGTACAGCCTTCAAAAATAATTATTTGGAAATTATTCAGCCCTCAAAAATTACTCCATCATTTATTTTTATTTCAACTCTAAACCAGAAGCTTCCACAGTTTGAAATTAGGTTTGCAAGTGCCATATTTTTGTAAGAATTTAAAATTACACCTTTCTTTGGAGAGGGGGGGGGCATTCAAAGTAAAAATTTGGTCAGTGTCCCTATTTTTTGACTTGAATTATTTACGCAATAATTCTCACACAAAAGGCGTCTTCAATACTTACTTACATTAAAAAAAATCATGTCTGTGGTACGGTTCAGCCAGAATAAATAATTTATCAAAGCTCTTCAAAGCAAATTTGAATTATTTAGGACTGTGCAATGTGAACGGAGCACTTCAGGGGCAAAAAAATATGGGTGTTTATTTGATATACATAATTGATAATGACACAAAGTTTGAGTAAAATGGATGAGCGTATGAAAATACGTTGGTTAATTTGATGTGGAATGATCCTATACAGAACTAACTTTTTGGGTCATTGTTTTTTGTTATCGAGTTTTCTGCTATTCTTCATTATTCGGTTTTAAAAATGTTATATACTTTTTTTATTTAAAAAAATATGAAGACATTTTTTAAAGTATCATCTATATATTTTTGGCGTCACTGCTCAGCCTTCTATTTATTATTTTTCACTATTCGGTGCCTTGATAAATTGAATAAAAATTGTTAAAAAAATTAACAATCCCTCACAACCTAAAATTTGATAACCGACACGACAAAATTTGATAACCCAAATCTTTAACCTTTACGAAATAAACTTTTGCAAATTAAGAAAAACTCTTACCGTTAAAACTAAAAGGCCTTGTAAACCAAGTGAATCTTGATTAATTGCTATAATGTCTTTGTTTAAGAGAATGTTTTTGAATTTTGGTTCAATATCTCTTAAATCATTGGACATTATTAAAGGTGCAGCCATTATTGCCCAAATCGCCATCTGAGCTTTACTTTGTTCATAACTTAGACCATAATTGCCTATTATTAACTAAAAATCTCTGTTTTTAATTAATCGCACTTTTTATAAATACTAATACCATGTCAGGGTCATTCCAGTGTCCAGGACCCGAATAAGCCGCAATACGGTTTTGATTGGTACTGAACCATTTTAAGATACTGGTGACGTTAGACCAGGCATCATCTATATCATCCCAATTTCGCCACAAGTTACAAGTCTTCGCTAAAGCTTCGTAATTTGACTAAAAGTGTAATATATAGTTAAAAAATTCAGCAAAAGCATTATTATTCCTTCTAACATGGACTCCCAAAGGTTCTTGATATGCCGGCCAACTGCAGGAGTAAACCATTGGTCGACCAGTTTTATTTAACAGTTCTCCAAGTTCGGCGTAACCTTGAGCATAAATTAAAATACGTATAGGTAGACGAATTTACACTGTTCTAAAATTTCATGTAGGTACCTTGTTCCATGGTGTGGTAATCGGAATAACACCCATCGATTTTAATGTAATCGACACCCCAATCGGCAAACGTTTGAGCATCGGTTTCCAAATGTCCTAAACTTCCAGGATATCCTTTACAGGTAAAGTTTCCGTAATCTTCATACAAGCCAAACTTTAATCCTTTATTGTGTACCTTTCAAAACGGAGTAAATTCTAATATTTGCATAAAAATTATTAAAATGAAACTTACATAATCGGCCAAAGCTTTTATTCCACTGGGAAAACGAATAGGATCAGATTGTAAACGTCCCTGCTTATCTCTTTCTCTAGCCATCCAGCAATCGTCAACTATGATGTAATTGTATCCAGCTTCTGCGTATCCTTCAGATACTAACAAATCTGCCATTTTACGAAACAGACGTTCACTGAAAATTTTAATTATTTTACTCGAAGTTGGAAGTTATTTTGTAACGATTAACTTACCTGACGCAATCATTAGGATAATTTTGGCAATCAATTATACATCTAAAACGTTGCCAATGCATCCACCCCATGGGGGGTGTAAGGGCAAGCCCATTATCTAGCCCTGTCACATACTGCAACAGGAATACTATAGTAAAACTTGCAATTGTGAGCATGTTTAGGCACTTAGTAATAATGAGGATGTTAATCTGTTGAAACAAATTTATATTTTAATATAACATAAGTATTGACATATTTGCTTATCTAAGCATAAATAAATTTTGTATACAAAATAATCTATTGTGTAATTTATTCTAATAAGAAATAAATTAAATTAATTATTTAAACATATATAAAAAAAACTTTTTTAGTAATAATTGTTACATTAAAAATCATATGCAATTTTTATTGCAAAAAGATAATAATTAGAAATCGTGCGCTCCAATTTGATGGAAAAATTAAAATTTTATATATGCGATTCGTAAATAGGTCGACGATAATTTTGGGGTAGTTATTTTTTAATTTAATTATTCTACAGGTTTAATTAAATTTTCTAGTTGCGTTAAAATGATAGAAGCGAATCAATTAAAAAATTAAACCGTATTGATTAGCTTTTTCTAAACAATTATCAGAAAATGTTTAGCTTGCCAATAAAATTATTATTGAACTATAGCCGTATAACCAGACTATAAATAAAAAATATTGAATATCGATTAACTTGTTATTCTGTCGCATTGCATACCTACATAATATTTTTTGCTACATTTAATACCTGACTAAACATTATTTTATTACTTATGGGGTAAAGTATTAAACAATAAAATCAGCTATCTTTGAACTTCGAATAATAAATGAACATTTATAAATAACAATAAATTATGTGATTTGTTTTGGCAAACAATACGAGAAATGGGTATTTGAATCGATTACTGCAGTTATTGTAATTAATTTTTTACTGTTTGCTTTATTAAATAACAATCAATATTAATTAATTTTTAAAAAAGATTGTTTAACTAATGAAGCGACATATTATTACATTACCTATAGAACTTGTGCACTATTTACAACAAATTTGATCACCAACTGAAGTGTCATTAGCTTTTAAAAAGCGGGTTCAAGTTTTCATCTCTTTTATACAGTTAGATTATAATTTAACAGTTATTATTTATCTATATTTCATTCGATTAATTCAATTATATAAAAATTAAGGTGCAAGTGTTGGTGTCGGCAAAATGTTTGTTAAAAATCAGTAGACCATCAAATGACAAAAATTATAATCATCAAGTACCAGCGTTATTAAAAATACATTTTCTAGAAAGTGAAAATGAAATTTTTCATTAAAAATATTTAATTTTCAAGAACTCAGCAAAGGACAAAGTAATCAAATCGCAGCACGATAGTGCAATCTGGTTTTCTAATATTAAAAATTTATCGTATAAAAACAATCGGAAGTAAAATATAAAATTTATTTTAATCGGTACTGCCCCACACAAAATTTTGCCCCACGAAGGAAAATATAAAAAAGAGATAATAATCGTTTAGAAAAATTTATACTCTATTTAATTAAATGATTATATTTATTTTATCGTTTTTACCCCCTTTCCCCATATGTCAATTTTATTATTGTCTCAAAAATGTTTTGAATCTGAACCTGCAAATAAAAATGTTTTAAGAATTTTTAAAAGAAAATTAATATGGTCATTACCCTCATCTAAACAACCGAACCAACGGATATTGAGACTCGAAGCCAAAACCACTTATTTTTTTACGCTTTCCACCATGACACTCTGTTAGGCTACAATGTTAATATTTATTTATATAAATGAAAGTAAATTAAATAATTTATTATTATACCGGAAATTCCAAGTACAACTGGACTTCGCCAAGATATTCTTAGCTTAGCCTTACTGTGTGGGATAGGATCACTGTTATTTAAATAGTTAAAGATTTTATCAAACAAATTTTAATAAAGGTGGTAAGTATTGCCTAAAGCTTATTCAAAATTTAAAAACATTTATTATTGCAAACATTTTCTTTGAGCAAATTTGAGAAAAAACGTCGGTGTAGATAGCAAGGGAGACGTTCAAAACTAATACTATTAGAATTTTAAGTTAAACCCCTCTTCACTAGCTACCCCTACTTTGAAAATTTAAATAGCATCCTTTACTTTGCGATACATTTCAATTGAATTTAGTGGATCCGTTTATGAGTTCAATCTACTATCGCCCAAGATAATAAAACAATCCACTTCAAATCAATTATTTGAGTTTTGCCACTTGAAAATGGTCGTTTATTGTTGAAAATGAAACTTGCTTGAAAATGGTGTATAGTTTACAAGAAAAAGTAAAAATTATATTTATTTACGGAGCTGAAAATCGTGGTGCTCGTAGAACTGCACGAATGTTCAATGAAAGCTACCCTGAAAAATAGTTGTTCAGCCTTCGACTTCACAGGGCGGACCATAATAAATCCGTGAAGGCCATAGTTGTTCGGCCTTCGGCCTTACAGGGCGGACCATAATAGATCCGTGAAAGCCATAGTTGTTCGGCCTTCGGCCTCAAAGGGGGAGGACTATAATAGATCCGTGAAGGCCATAGTTGTTCGGCCTTCGGCTTCACAGGACGGACCATAATAAATCCGTGAAGGCCATAGTTGTTCGGCCTTCGGCCTCACAGGGCGGACCATAATAGATTATATTTATATGCCTTCAGCTATCTTGACTGCTAGTCCGTGATTGCCAGTGTTGTTCGGCCTTCGGTCTCGCAGGGGGAGGACCATAATAGATCCGTAAAGGCCACAGTTGTTTGGCCTTCGGCCTTTTTGTGAAAAATTTTTACAATTTTTTCGACGTTTTTTGCCGACCCACGAAAAGGGGAGGGGGAAATTTTTTAATTTTTTTAAGTTTTGTCAAAAAACTATTTTCCCTAAAAACCGGTTGGAGGTTGAGGCGGCGGGGGCGGCGTGGGGTTGGGGCGGTTGCCACCTCCGCCCCCCATCCATAGCCACCATTCCCACGGTCCTAGCCCTCTCGGTTCCGGAGTTATGCTTGCTCCCACTTGCTTTTGAGAACACGGGTCGGGTCGGGTCGGCCTTCGGCCTCCAACTTGCTTATAAAACTACGGGTCGGCCTCCCACTTGCCTTTCAGGAACACGGGTCGGCCACCCACTTGCCTTTCAGGATAAGACTGCTTGCTTTAGAGAACACGGGTCGGGTCGGCCTCCCACTGGCATTTATGAATATGGGTCGGCCTTCGGCCTCCAACGTGCTTATAAGAATACGTGTCGGCCTTCGGCATCCCACTTGATTTACAGAACACGGGTCGGGTCGGCCTTCGGCCTCCCACTGGCATTTAAGAATACGGGTCGGCCTTCGGCCTCCAACTTGCTTATAAGAATACGGGAAAATGTTTTCGACGTTTTTTGCCGACCCACGAAAAGGGAAAAAGGGGGGGGCGGGAAATTTTTAATTTTGTTAGTTTTGTCAAAAAACTAAAACTAGCTTCAAAATTTTTGAAAAATAAAAATTTTGAAAATTTTTTTGACGTTTTTTGCCGACCCACGAAAAGGGGGCGGCGTGGGGTCGGAGGCGGTTGCCACATCCGCCCCCTATCCATAGCCACCATTCGCAGGGTCCTAGCCCTCTCGGTTCCGGAGTTATGGTGTTTGAAGGGAAGTTCGAAATTTGAAAGTCGCGGTCGAAATTTGTGTGACGAATTTGCGTTACATATTTCCGTTACATATTTGTGTGACGATTTTGTGTGACGAACGATTTTTTTCAGTTAACTGCCCGTGCGATACCCGTGCAAAATACACGTGCAATACCCGTGCGATAAGAAGCATAGCTTCAAAATGTATCCATTAAATCCTTTTTTAACATGGTTGAACGAGGATTTCATCTACCTTTAAAATGATGTATCGCAAAGGAGGTGTTGCTATTGAAAATTTCCAAGTAGTGGTAGCTGGTGGCGAGGGGTTAAAGTTAAAATTCAAACAGTATTTTTAGTTTTTTTTCAAATTTACTGAAAAAGAAGTTACTTCGACTGACTACTTTTGAAATAAATACCAGGTGTACATGAAAGTCAAACAAATACGTCTACGACTTCGGGTAGAGTCTTAAATTTCTTGACCGTCTCCGTGCTTTGGAAGGCACGTAAAGCCGCCTGTGTTAATGATTTGCCATCGCAATAATAAAAAAACAGGTTTACAGGCTTATCTAATTGAATAAATGAGTTACAAACAGATCATAGACGTATGTACATAAAAACGAAGAAGACTTGAGAACCTTAGGGGAGAGGTGGGATACACCGTTTTTAATTTTCCCATCTAAGGTAAAAATTTGAAATGTGATTTGTAATTAAGAATAGCACGTACATATTTATGTAAAATACCTATGTAAAAAATTCTTTCCAATTTTTCACAACGTAAGATGACTCATGCTGAAAATGTCAATAAAGATCGTCTGTTCAGTGAATTTTAGTACGATGATTATGATATTAGCAACCAGTAATCATCTCACAAAAAATGGATTCAAACTTTAAAAGAACGATCTACCAAAAGATGGTCTGCAAAGGCAAAAGCTATCTGCTTAATTTCGAAATTTCAAATGGGCAATAATTTGTTTAGAAAAAGTCATCGATGTCAAAACATATTCAACATGAAGGAATTAGTCGATGAAACTTCCAAATTGTTGCAAAAGAGGGGTACGAGAATATGAACAGTACGATTGAAAGATACAAAAAGATTTTCTTACGGCGCATTTTTATTTTCTATTTATTCATATCGATGACTCAGCAAAATCAACCCCTAAAAAACCTTGTCTATTGGCTTCGATTGGAATAACAAGTGTTGACAGGTCATTTAGTAATTTATCGAGTAAAAAGTTACTTTAGAAACACAATTACACAAAACAGGATATCAAATTTAACATTTCTAACGATAGAAAAATAATATACTTTCAAAATAATTTCTGGCTCTCGCGGGCATCTAAATAGAGATTTGCACCGGGCCCAGATTCTCTAAAATCGTCACTTTTATTTCTGGATTAACTGGCAATATTTCTAGAACTTCATGTTCTAAAATTTCATTTTCTTTATTCGAAGAGTCGCCACTTTCAACATAAGAAATTTGGTTATCATCGCTGGATGTTTCTTCATCAAATAACATCATCAACAAATATTTGAGCTTGATTAAGTATTCTTCCAGTAATACTGATCACTGAATCTACCGTTACATCTTCTAACTTCTGTAACAAAACGGGATTTTAATTCATAAATAATTAATTTTCATATTTTAAATTCAGATATAATTATAAATTATTATTGAGATAATAACTGATGATTGTTAATCAACCATATTTATCAACAGCGGAAGAGATAAGGTTTATAGCGCGAACGAGAATTGATAATGGATTTTATCAATTTTCAGCAGTATGCGAACTTCCTGCGCCTGCAGATGACTTTTACACTGTTATTTGTTCAGGTGAACTGATTAATTTCAGACAACAGTGGAGTATCGTCAATTTGACCGGATATTTCAATGCAGTCTATTTGATTGCATTGATGAAGCAATCAAGATTTGATTGCATTGAAGCAATCAGTAGACATTGCTTCCCGTTTAAAAAGCGATAGGGATGTATCTGTCTATAAGGTGAAATTTGTCAGTGGTGCAAATTCTCACGCTATGGAAGGTCAATCTTCGTGATTTCTGAAAGGTATAAATATGGTTGAATAACAAAACCGAAAGAAGTTCTTCCAGTGAGTCTGTCGGCGACTATTGTAGATTCTCGCGTGCGGGACGTTTTGACGGATTGTCAGTTTTTGATTTTGGTTTTGGGCAAATAAGACAAGGGAGTGTCGTGCCGAGTTGTCTTGCTTGTGTGTTTTAAGTGCTTTAAAAGGTCATATAGTTTGTTTATTGAATCCGTAAATAGATTGCGTATTCTCTGGTGTGAGACATTTGTGACGAATTTATCGTTGTTTTGGGCAATAGACAAGGCATTGTCTTTGCCGCATTGGATTGTCTGGAGATCCAAGGTAGAAGAAAAAATATATCACCTATGTAAGTACAATTTTGAATTATTTACTAACAGAAGGATGGTATTTTTTTTCTGATAGTTATTTTAGATTGTACACCTATGTGTTTAAAAGGGCCACCCTAAATTGTAAGAGAGATTTAAAGTGTACATGTGTTTGTTTTAAATTTATCCATTATTAATAAATATTGTTTTGAAAATTCAGTGTTTTCGTTTTTCCTGTTGGGGAAAAGAACGTTTTTTTTCAGTGTCTAGCTTAGTGTCTTTTTGCCCGCACCGAAGTTTTAACTTCAACATTTAGCCGGGGAACGTAACGCCAAAACGGGGAGTGTCTGGGGTTCATTACCAGAAAATCGCGTACCAAATTGATAGTGTGTTTTTTGAGAACAAAATTCTGCGGTGAGCGTAATCGGTTGAACGGTGGTGGCAGCATAATCAATAAATATTCTCAGATCGATAAGTGCCTAAGTGGAATTTTGTTCGATCAGCAGATTTGTTTATTTTTAAATAACTCCAGCCGTTCCTAGGAAAAGTAGTTCCGAAGGACGGTCGGCGGTTACACTTCTTCTTTATATTGTAGGACAATATCCTGTTTTTTCCATACTGCTTTCGTACTTCTTTAGGGTTGATACCCTGTGACGATGACGCCCAACTTTATTAACCATCTCTTATGTGGACTTCTAAAAAAAATAAAAAAATTTCATATACCTAGACATTTTTCTCGAGTTCAAAATATTTTGTACTAATATATTATAGCTTAAAATCTACTTTAACAGTTGTACTTACTGTAAATTAATGAAATGAAGAATATAAAAATTTAAAAAATATTATTAATGCACAGTTTAATTTCTACTCTTCGTCAACAATAAGAATTAATAAATAACAAGCCACAGCCTCAACTAGATTTTTAAAAATTGTAAAGCATTTTTAAATGGTTTGTTTAACAATCGGTCAACAGTAACTATCAAATTTCGTTTTTTCTTAAAAAATTTGATACTTGATATATTTATTGTATTTAATTCCTTTTTTAAAGTATATCATAATATTTATTATGTAGGTAATTTTAAAAAACTGTAGAATGGTATGTCTGAATTCTATTATTTTTTATTATATTAATATTTTATATTTCAACCATGAATATATGACACGTATAAGCAAATTGAAGAATTTAAAAAAATGGGATCTAGTTGATATACTCGTACATAGTGCAAATTATAGATAATAGTAAAATGGGGGATTAACTCCAACAATGTTATTTTTTACAATGTGTTATTATCTACCTATTATTTTTCGTTTATTGTAATAATCATCTCACATAATGTTATTATAATTATTTATATTATACTATAAATGTATTTTTTCATTTGAACATTTAAAAATTTCCTAGCAAAGTAGTACCCAATTTCCAAATAACTGCTTTTTGCATTTGTACGATTAATTTAGATAATAAGTCTAATTTTGGCAAGTGGGTTATAAACTGAAAAGATACTACACCAGCAGTCAAGATTACTATCGGCAGGAATAAAATATAGATATTAGCGAGACCGCACGCACTCATCATTTTTATCGCTAGTACTGGGTACCATTGAACTTTTTCTTTTCTGTATTTGTGGTACATTTTTGGATACAGGAACATCAGTATCTATGATGACTGCATGTCAACCTCATTTGTTTATTAACATAAATTCAGGTCTATTATGACTAATTTACCTGTTTGTTAACATTAACCTGTCCCAGTAAAGAAGGGAGACTTAATATAATATTTATATAATATATAATTATTTAATTAATTATTATTAGTACATCGAAATATGTATATTATCATCTAAAATTTTTTTTTTTTTGTAAATAATTAGGTACAAAACTCTAATCCCCTTAACCATAAAAATGTTCGGCCGCTTTTAGACCACCTGGAAGGCTGAAATTGTGCATGGACTTAGGTCCTGTATTGGATCGACGGAGAAAAATCAAAAACGTCGAAAAATTATTTATATTAGTTTCCTAATCTTTAAACAAACTGTTATTTGTAAACAACCACCTTTTTATGATTTTCCCAACATTTCCGGTACATAAATAATATTAGGTCCTCTACTAAAGTGTCAATTGTCTGGTTTTACACATCATGTTAATGACCAAAAAGACAGATTTGGTCCCAACTTTATAGTATGTAATCAATTTGTATTTGGGCGTTTATTAATTGTTGTTTCGGGGAATAGCTTTACAAAGAGTTTCTGATTCAGAAAATCACTAACTAGGGAATGCTGCATCGGTGCTAGGGTCGATGCCCACAGTAGCGATCCTGGACGAATTTTTCCAGTTTGCTGGTTAATATTTGCAATTGCTATTTGATGTTTTTAAAATGTTGTTATTGCTGTTAATATAAACCTGTTCCTCTTGACGTTAAAAAATTGATTAATTAATTGAAAGTTAATAATAGTTATTTATGTATTAAGGGAATTATGAGGGCCTTAATTACCGATGGCAAAGTTTGCGTCCCGAGGGCCTCTGGCCCGAGGGACAGCAATTGCCAGAGGTTATTAAGGCTCTATAATTCCCGTGGTACATAGATAATTTTATTTTTGACCGATTTTCATAACAATATGTCCATATTTAGAACGCAATAAATGTTTAAATTCATAATTTTTCTGGTATATTTGAATTAGGTAGCGTTGATTGTAGCATTGTTGGTTGTTGCTAGGTTGTCGCTATGTTACATGTTTATAAGCAAACTTTATTTATCAATCAATGTTTTTCCGTTAAAAACGTGTTTATTTTTTACCACAAATCGACGATCTTTTTCTGATATAATGGAGGATATTATAAAAAAAGCGGAAAAAGCAAGACAATCATTACTTCCATCGAAAAGTGAAGCCCTATATCAAAAAGAATACAACTTATATCTGAAGTGGCTGACACAGAGAAATGTTATGTCAAAAGATGCCAACGAAACTGTCTTTCTGGCATATTTTCAAGAACTGGTAAAGTATTTTCAGTATTTTCTGGTAGATTTGGTAATAATTGTATTTATTCGTTGCAGTCAGAAACGTTTAGCCCAAATTCGTTATGGACTAAATGGTCAATGCTCAAATCGATGGTGACCATATATGAGAAAAGAGATACCACCAAGTTCAACGAACTAGAGGCTTTTTTGAAACGGAAAAGTAAGGGGTATAAGCCGAAAAAGTCTGCTGTCTTATCTCCTAAAGATGTCATCAAATTTCTAAAGGACGCCCCTAATGAAATTCATTTATTGCATAAGGTAATTTTTTTCTCAATTTTCTTTTTCGTTTGTTTATGTCGTTTTATTTGTTATAGGTTGTTCTAATTATGGGTTATTTTGGAGGATGCAGAACTCAGGAACTTCTAAATATGAGTATAGCAGATATAGAGGACCGGGATACTGTTATGGTAGTGAACGTACCGGAAAGTAAAACTGGTGTATCGAAGAAATTTACAGTTGTGGATGAAAAAGAGTTCTCTGCTTTGCCTTTATTGAGACTTTATATGTCCTTGCGTCCTGAAGGTACAAAACGATTTTTTTTGAGCTTCCGACAAAATAAATGTACAACTCAGCCAATTGGAAAGAATATGTTTGGCAAAATTCCCAGCAAAATCGCAATGTATTTAGGATTGCCAAACCCACTAACCTATACGGGACATTGCCTTCGTCGCACTTCTGCTACTGCCCTAGCCAATGCAGGAGCAACTATGACAAACTTAAAAAGACACGGAGGTTGGAGAAGTTCCACGGTGGCAGAGGGGTATCTGGAGGACAGTATTGAATTGAGAAATAAAACGGCGCGTATGCTGTCTACTTTGCCATCAGAAGAGGCAGGCACCTCGACTGTAGTGAACAGCAACAGCACCACCCATAAAAAAGAAGAAATTGTTTCCAGCGGCGGAAGTAATTTTCAGGGAACATTTGAAAATTGTACATTTATTATTTGTAATGACGTGAATAAGGAAAATATGTCTTAGTTTTCATTACATATAAACGTTTATAAGCATTTCTTGTATCATTTTCATCTGTAAAAGGTAAGAGGGAGTTTTTGAACTTTAATATCCCAAGGGAGTTATGACCCTCATTATAGATATCGTAACTATGACGATATAAGCTTATAATGTCACTGTCAGAAACAAATATTATTATTATATAAATCATATAACTATAGTGGTTTCTGTGTCATTGTAAGGTGTTAATAGTTTATCAATTAATATAATTATTATATTTAAAATAAAATTTAAAACAATATTTTTTAAATTAACTTATAACTTTCAAATTGGGTTAACTAAAAATACGCGCAAAATAACCCAAATCTGCCAAACCAATAACCAAACAAAATATAATATATAATTATTTTATTAATTATTATTAGTACTATATCGAAGTATATTATCATTTAAAAGTATCTTTTTTTGTAAATAATTAGGTACAAAACGCTGATCTCCGTAACCATAAAAATGTTTGGCCCCTGTTAGCAGCGGCGGTTCTAGGGCGGAGCGACCGGCGCGGTCGCGCCGGGCGCCGTTGTAAGGGGGGCGCCAAATTGAGAAAATATGCTGAAAAAATTTTTTTTTAAATATTTTGAAAAAATATTTTGACCGCGCCGGGCGCCGTTGGAAAGGGGCCAAATTGAGAAAATATTTTGAATAAAATATTATTTAAAAACACAATTCATTCAGTAAACAATGTAACTATATTTAAAATAATAGAGTTGCCAATATAATAAAAGATATTTTTTTTTGTTGGTAGACAATCTGTCCGCCATACCCCCATACCTCTATTTATAATAGGAATGGACAAGCAAAGGTGTCAAAAGAAAATTTACCATTACCAGTGCATTATTTTAAAAATATCCTCACCACGCTGCCGTAGAAATTTTATTAACAATGTCCCCACCTGCAAAAAAACTATCCGGCGCTCAAAACTTGAAAAGAAAACGAAAAAAGCAAGACGAAAGTGAAAAGGCTGCAAAATTGATGGCAACTTTTTTTAGAGTTGAGAAGTCACCTGAATCGGCATCATCAGAACCAGTTCAAAACGCGACGGAAGAAGACCTATATAATAGAAGTTCTTCAGATGAAGCCCATGAAGATGAAGAGCAGTATGCACAAAATAATCTAACTATTTCTGGAATTTCCTCTGAAGTTCAAAATATTACAGAGAGTACACCAGACATACCATCTCTGTCACCTCTTCAAAATCAAAATACTAATTGTGAAATTAATGATATTTCGAAATGGTCATTCGTTAACTCTAGAACCATAGATGAAATAATTATTCGTGGTCCTGTTAGTAACGAAATGAGCAACGACAAGTATCCAAAAAAAACTGACGGACGTCATTTTTCGAATACGCATTTTCAAAGGGTGATGCCAAATGGAGAAACTTATAAAAGAAGATGGCTCGTTTACTCTAAATCTGAAAATAAAGTATATTGTTTTTGTTGCCGTTTATTCAACAGAATGTCCCACTCTAATTTAGGAAAAGATGGATTTGACGACTGGTCGCACTTATCAGTGCGTCTCAAAACTCACGAAACTTCCTCACATCACCAGCACGCCATGAACAGTTGGATAGAAGCGTCGAGTCGATTAAAGAATTTTAGTGGAATTGACAAGCATTTGCAAAAACAGATTAAAGACGAGAAATCACGGTGGGTTGCTATCCTCGAACGAATGATGTCCATAGTATTCTTTTTAGCAAGTAATAATTTGCCTTTCAGAGGATCTGGATCTGAGGCACTATATACTCCTAATAATGGTAACTTTCTGGGTTTAGTGCAACTGATGGGAAAATTTGACCCTGTGATAATGGAGCACCTCCGCCGTATTGTTAATAAGGAGACTAATGTTCACTATTTTAGCAAACATATTCAAAACGAGTTGATCGGCTTACTTGGAAGTGAAGTTCGAAATACAATTTTGAGTATGGTAAAATCATCGAAATACTTCTCCATCATACTGGATTGCACTCCTGATGTCAGTCACATTGAACAATTATCTTTAACATTGCGTTTTGTTGACACTAATGAAGATGAAGTCCAAGTGCGCGAGTGTTTCATTGCTTACAAGCCGGTAAGTGACTCTTCGGGAGCTGGACTTCTTTCTTGATGATATTGTGCAAGAGTTTGATTTAGATATGAATGATTGTCGCGGTCAAGAATACGATAATGGATCTAATATGGTAGGAGTAAACAAAGGTGTCCAAAGCAGAGTTTTGAAGCAATATCCACGAGCATTTTTTAATCCATGTGGTTGTCATAGCTTAAATTTGGTAATAGCAGATGCCGCCAAAACATCTGTTAAATCGGTTTCTTTGTTCGGATTTCTTCAAAAACTGTTTGTTCTATTCTCTGGATCAACAAAGCGATGGGAAGTGATATCCAAGCATGTAGAAGCACTATCGCTGAAAAAAGTTTGTGAAACTCGTTGGGAGAGTAGAGTTTCTAGTCTCGCTGCAGTTCGTTATCAATACTCTTCAGTTCGTGACGCCCTTCTGGAACTTCACGAAGAAACAAATGACTCAGTTGCAGCATCAGAGGCCTTGTCCCTGATTCAGAATATGGAGCAATTTGAGTTCATAATAACAATGGTGGCTTGGTATGATATATTGTTTCAAGTAAACATTGTAAGTAAGGCTATGCAGTCTAAAACAATGGATATACCAAACGCTTCACGATTGCTGAAGAACTGCTCGGAATTTGTAAAAGAGTACAGGGATTATTCGACTGCTCTGATAACAGCTACGGAAATTGCTTCTCAGGCTGGGATAGATATTATTTTTAAGCCAGTCCGCATCCGAAGAAAAAAGAAACTATTTGAATACGAAGCCGCTGATGAGACACCAACGGATCCCGAGAAGTTGTTTAAAATAAGCGTCTTTTACCCCATGATCGATACAATTAAAAATGCGTTGGTTAATAGATTTTTACAACTATCGAAATTTAATGATGTATGGTCATTTTTGTACAATATCAAAGAAATTCCTGAAAAGACAAAATTGGACAAAGCATGTGAGAATTTAGAGATAAGTTTAACCGATGGGGAAAAATATGACATATCTGGTTGTGAATTGGTTGAGGAACTTTTACACCTGAATCCACTGTTGAAAGACATTGAATCAGCAGAACCAATAAAAGTTCTTCAACTTATTAAAACAAATGGTTGGCAGGATATATTTCCGAATGTGTGGACAGCACTTCGGATTCTGTTAACCATACCTGTAACGGTCGCCAATGGAGAACGAAGCTTCAGTAAATTAAAGCTGATTAAAACTTATTTACGTTCGACTATGTGTCAGGAGCGACTTTCAGATTTAGCAATTTTGTCCATAGAAAATAATATTGTCAAGGACTTAGATTATTCCGAACTAATAAAAAAATTTGCAGGTGCAAAAGCGAGAAAAGTGGCTTTGTAGTTAATTTTTTTATTTCTTAATTTGATTAAATAAATCTTTTTAAACACATATTATCGTATCTTTAGTCTAAAAACTCTCTGCTGCCAATAAATAAAATTTAAAATTTCTTTTTATATATTTTTTTTTTAAATTTTTTTTTGAAAAAATTTCATCAAATTAAAAAAAAATGGGGTGGGGGGCAGTGGGGGAGGGGGCGCCAAAATAAGATCTCGCACCACCTGAAAATCTTGCTAGGACCGCCCCTGCCTGTTAGACCCCCTGGAAGGCTGAAATTATGAATAAATAATAGGTCCTCTACTTACTAAGTGTCTATTGTTTGGTTTTACACATGTTAATATTGTAATATAGCGTCCTTGTATTCCGAAAATATATAGGTAATGAATAGTGTAAATGAATTTTGATAATAATTTCCATTGCTAATTCGATTTTTACGTTATAATTTTTTAGATTTAAAAGAAGTATTAAACAGTTACACAAGTGAAACTCTCAATGCGATGAACATAATATTATGAATGCCTTACTCATATTTTAGGCTTCTATACAAAGTATAACAAGAAGCCTTATTATCTGGCTCCGTGTCTGTCTGTCCGCATAATTCAAAATCATACAGAGCGTTTCAAATCGTGTTGGAAATACTCTGTGTGTATAAAGGTCTAAGAACTGGATACCCAGTGCGCTACTTTAAGGTTTCTATACAAAGTATAACAAGAAACCTTATGATCTGGCTCCGTGTCTGTCTGTCCGCATAATTCAAATCTAATCAGGACCCTCGAAATTGTGATTGTAAACACATCGTATGTATAATAAAACAATAATTTTTCTTAAATTTATTTATTGTTAACCACAGCAGTGGCTTGATGTAATTTGTAAGTAAAAGAGATAGAAGAGGATTGTAAAGCTTCATTATTATTAGTTATATAGTGAATGATAAATACCAACCGCAAAAATTTAATTAGTGCAGATTATCTGATTATCTGATATTACATTATAAACTTATGGCGACCAAAACTAACAACTTTTCACACCAGAAAAGTAGTTGTATAGAAGCCTAGGAACTGCCGCTAAAGCGAGTTCCACCTTGTTTTTATAGTATCACAGGACTCAGCCCCCATATCTCCTTCTTTTCTTTCTTTTTGAGAGTTGTCAACACTAAGTTCTTATTAGCTATTAAATTGGGAATGATGTAATCTTTTAGAATATACAAAATAAATGATTTGCCATTTAAAAAAATATATCTGAAACAATTCTCAAGAAAGCAGTGAACAAGAGCGGTACGCAGTACTTGGCTTATTAGTATAGGTAACAAAAATAAATTCTTTGTTCTGGAAGACATTATTTTATATTGGTTTATTTCAATCTATCTATAGGATAATAAGTAGTAAAAGTGACAAAGTTAGATATGTAGGGATTGTCCAATGACATACCCCTTTTAATTATTCAATCACATAGTGAAATCACAGAAGTGATTAATTCTGGTTAATTTACAAAATGGTTTCTTTATGTCCTCCTCTATAACGAGTCCCGGTCATAACGCAAAATCGGCTATAACGAGTAAATCGTTTGGTCCCTTGCCGTTTTGTATACTACTTCTTGTAAAATTTCTCCTCTATTGCGAGTATATTTTTGAGATTGAGTTGGATATAACGAGATTTTTGTTCCGTCTTAGATCGGTAATAGCGAGAAATTTCGGGAGAGATTTCGCGAGAGCGAGAAAGTTCCTGGAATAAATAAAGACATGTGTGGTCTCAATTACTAGAATTTGATCGGAAATGTATTTTGCGTACTAATTGTCACGTCTGCATAATTTTAGGCTACAAAAGGTACTTAATGTGTGGCTAATATTTATGTGTAGTCCGCAAATGGGGCTGTAATAATATTAGAGTTAGTAGATATATCAGTAGAACAAATAAAGAATAGGTCCCATTACACTTCCTTGTGGTATTACAGATTGAATCGGTTTAATGTTGGTATAATCCTCCTGTAATTTGACACGAAAATCCTTATCTGTTAGATAAGATTTCAATATCAAACTGATGTTATCGGGCAATACCCTCTTTTATTTTGTACAGGAGTCCAGAATGTTGAACCTTATTAAATGTGGCTTCTAAACGATTAATACAGAAGAATACAGAGATGATGGCAAGACTCATTAATTGCAAATCGAGATTTTAGCTTCAAAAAAAAGGTTCTTAGTTGCATTATTATAAATTGATATAAATCCAATAATAAATCCAAAATTTAGGTAACACAGACATGATAAATGACATGTGGAATGCAACACGAAGGAGATAATAAAATAAAGTGGTCCTGCTACTGTTTTCTTTTAATGGTTTCATTTGGTTGGATTCGATCCTGCAATTTAACAAAAGAAAACAGACCAGTTCAAAATACATCAGTACTAAGCAGATTTGTTTGAACTGATCTTGACGTCATCATCACAAAACGTGCTATAAATTTTAAAATATTTTTCTGGTTAATCTGATTTTAATTACCAAGTTTTCTGCCTGTTATTGATAGACTTGAGGCTTCATAATACTAAAAGTTGGAAAAAAATTTGGCTTATTATTTATTTATTAAAATATTATGCAAGCTCTCACATAGCGCATCAAACCGTTGACTAATAAATTCTTATTCAGTAAAAATTTCGATTTAATGATTTCTGTTTGTTCCCTAATATCAAAAATAAAATGTGTGGTGGAAAAACTGTTTTACAAATTGGTACCAACGTACGCAAAAGTTTATTAATTTCAAAGGCGAATACTTTGAAAAGAAATTAAGTCATTTATATCTCTAAAGCTTCGATCGTGCTTTAATTTGTATGTATGATAATCTGTTTTTTCTCGTCTAATACTTCGATTATTATATCTGAGTACGCTTTTGAATTCTTTGACTGAATTTTAACTTCATCGGGAGGTAAAATTTTTATTTTGAAATTGTTTGGTGCTACTGTTGTAAGTAAAGTTTTTAGAGGTTGGATGTTTTGTACTTCTGACACGCATAGGGGTGGTGATTTGAGAGCCTTTTCTGTGCTATCTGATTGGTAATCTTGTATCTCTTCTCCTTCGTTGGATAACACCTCAAATGTATTTTTGTTTAAAGTTGTCCATTGGCCAAGCCAGTAATCGTTCACTTTTGTTTGCTTAGCAGATCTTTGTGATTTTGCAGGTCTATTTCTTGGACCTTTTTTGTTTTGAACAGTTTGCCATGCCTGTTCTTGTAGAATTGACAGTTGATGATAGGCATACCATGTGGCATAAATTGTATTGGTTGCGATAGAGTCGGTTGCAATTGCATGGGATTATAATATGTTGGCACGGCACATGCTGTCTGTTGATTAATATGTGTTTGGACAGGGGTGTCTGCTGATTGCATATTTGGGTTATTTTGCGCGTATTTTTAATTAACCTGTAAGATGCAACTTTTGAATTTGAACTTCGCGCCGACGTCCTCTCCAGAAAAACCGCCATCTATTGAGAACTAACAAAGTTCAAACCTAAAATCACACTTCTTCGACGACACGGAAAATAACCTGGACCACCACGTTGTGAAATACCTACGATCGCCATCTAGTAACCAAATTATTTCTTCCGGTGTACAAAACATAATGTCAAAAACAAATGTAACAAAAACAAATGATCGCTCCAAGGAGAGACGACCATTAACTTCCAACACAAAATAAAACAACCAAATTTGGGCATGTCAATTCTTTTATTATCTTTAATTTTCTTGTTTGAGGAATTTAACTTGAAGCAATGATTTAACTAATCGTGATCTAAATAATCTGTTTATTTAATTACCCTGGATGTTGATTTGTTTAAATCGGCATTATTGATTTCGATACCTTTTAAATTCTTATTTTTATTTAATCCTTAGGATTGTAATATTATTTTCTTCATGTACTTAGTACATTTATTGAAGATTGTGTAAAGCTATGTGTTTGGTTGAAACATAAGCAGATAATGGATAAAATTATACCTTTGTTCAAACTACCTTTAACTAACCACCATTTAAATAAAATTACCACCTAATTTAAACAAGTTCAACCATCCTGTGTTTGAATAATTAAGATACCTAATTTACCAATATTAAAACCCAGATCTAAGTTACGACAACTTAATTAACTACAAATCTTTGGGAACAGTTCAATGTAATTTGCTTTATCTCGTGTTTGCGTGTTTGTTCACTATACGTTCCTAGACCCTTGGACCGATCTCAACCAAATTTTGCACAGTTATTTTGTAGCTCCAGGCGCAATTTTTTTTTGTAAAATGGAGAAGAAATTCGAGCGGGGAAAAAAGTTATTCGCTTTTTTCGAAAATCAAATCACAAGTTTGACAAAAAATTTAATTTGTCAAATAATTAATCTGACGTACAGTCAGTGATTCAAAATAATGTCAACAGATGGCGGCTTTAATTCGAAAAATGCAAACCACTAACAAACAACCACTAACAAATTAATCTGAAAATACTGTCAACAGATGACGGGGATGGCGGCTTTAATTCGAAAAATGCCAACCACTAACAAAAAACCACTAACAAATTAATCTGAATGCCGCGAATAAGACCGGAGCACTTTATATAGGTCGCAGAACTCGCCGGAATTGTGCAAGAAGACGCAGATCCACCTCTTCGTGGAAGATCCACCTCTTTGCGGAAGATTTAACTTTACATGAAGATGTAACTTTACGTGAAGATTATGTATGTATGTATGTATGTATGTATGACAGATGACAGATGACGGATGACAGATGACGGATGACAGATGACGGAAGACAGATGACAGATGACGGATGACAGATGACGGATGACAGATGACGGATGACAGATGACGGATGACGGATGACAGATGACGGATGACAGATGACCGATGACGGATGACAGATGACGGATGACAGATGAAAGATGACAGATGAAGGCCGAACAACTATGGCCTTCACGGATCTATTATGGTTCGGTCTGTGAGGCCGAAGGCCGAACAACTATGGCTATCATGGATCTATTATGGTCCGGTCTGTGAGGCCGAAGGCCGAACAACTATGGCCTTCACGGATCTATTATGGTTTGGTCTGTGAGGCCGAAGGCCGAACAACTATGGCCTTCACGGATCTATTATGGTTCGCCCTGTGAGGCCGATCAACTATGGCCTTCACCGATCTATTATGGTCCGGTCTGTGAGGCCGAATGCCGAACAACTATGGCCTTTACGGATCTATTATGGTACGGTCTGTGAGGGCGAAGGCCGAAGAACAATGGCATTCACGGATCTATTATTGTCCGCCCTGTGAGGCCGAAGGCCGAACAACTTTGGCCTTCACGGATCTATTATGGTTCGGTCTGTGAGGCCGAAGGCCGAACAACTATGGCCTTCACGGATCTATTATGGTTCGCCCTGTGAGGCCGAAGGCCGATCAACTATGGCCTTCACCGATCTATTATGGTCTTCCCCCTGTGAGGCCGAAGGCCGAACAACTATGGCCTTCGCGGATGTATCATGGTCCTCTCTCTCTGTGAGGCCGAAGGCCGAACAACTATGGCCTTCGCGGATCTATTATGGTCCTCCCCCTGTGAGGCCGAAGGCCGAACAACTATGGCCTACTCGGATCTAGATGGCTAAGGGCGGCGGATGCCGCCCGTGCCAGCTATAATACATATTTATTAACTTTCAATTAATTAATCCATTTTTTAACGTCAAGAGGAACATGTTTATATTAACAGCAATAACAACATTTTAAAAACATCAAATAGCAATTGCAAATATTAACCAACAAACTGGAAGAATTCCTCCAGGATCGCTACTGTGGGCATCGACCCTAGCACCGATGCAGCATTCCCTAGTTAGTTTTACTGCATAGATTTACTGCATCAGAAACTCTTTGCAAGACTATTCCCTAAAACAACAATTAATAAACGACCAAATCCAAATCGATTACATATAAAGTTGGGACATGATGGTTGGCACCAAATAAATTAGCCCCTGCGTTACGAATTAAGAAAAGACATCCTGCATATAATTTAGGACATTGTTTCTATGCATTGTTTAGCTTTATTTCGAAGAGAACAAAATTATCTGCATGTCTTTTTTGGTCAAGACCAATAAAAGACGTACATTACCGACATTGTAGATTAATAATAGATAACAATGTAAAATTAGTATGTCGCAACTTGTACTGTACATTGGAACATAAATTGTAATAATTATTTAAACATTTATTCAACAAAGTTGAATATGATCAGTTTATTTATTTAAAATATTTCATCATTGTCAACATCTTTCAGTTTTATTTAATAATCAGTAAATTGTAATTTCATGAAAAGGTGTTTATAATAAGAGAACCTTATAAACATTTTTATTATATAACCCAACATTATGACATTGACAGATAATTTAATAATATCTAGGCCGTGCTCAGTCTGGCGCATTTTTCGTTTTGAAGCTCCGTCGAACATATTCTGATCATTCAATTTTGAGCTGTTCCGCGCTTGCAAACGCTATAGTTCCATCCATTTCAGAAGCTTAAAACGCGCCAAGTTCTGAAATCAGAGCAGATAAAGTGTAAACTCCAAATCGCCAATGCGAACATTTACGCATGAATTTCCCCGACAGCTTCCACAAATTGCTGAGTAATGAAGTTCAGCCTTTCTACAACTGCAAGCTCGTTGACAACCTTTTGCACATTTGCAAGAGATTTGTAGTAGAAATTCTGGAGTATTATCGCTTATGATTACGACAAGTTCTGGTGTTGTATTTGGGCAGACATGACGATTGAGCAGACTCTCATGAGATCAATAAAATTCAGGGGAGGCTGTAAATGTATTTTTACGATGCCTATTGTAGCAGAGGTTTCAGAGAAAATAAAACATTTTTGCAAACTTTCATTTATTACTACAGAATAATATGTAGATGCTAGATCATTAAAAATAGCAAGGGATAGAGAGGACGAGGAAAAATTTGTAAAGTGGCTATCATTACATAATGCTTTTCCAATCGTTGAGGAATGTATGTCTATCACCCAGCGGCGGCCCGTGACTTTTCCATTTGAGGAGGCTAATTTTACAGCTTAACTACCTTATAAAATAAAACTTAAAAAAAATATATTTAATAAAATATTATTTAATCTGCGGTAGACACATATGTTTCGAGCTCGTTAGCTATCTTCAGTACTGTGTACAATGGAAAAAATTGTTCGATGAGTGCAGAGTGTTTTTTGGAAAAAATGCTGTACAATATACAGATTAATATTATTTTAAGTCATTCGAAATTTATGAAGCTTTAAACGTAAGAGGTATACGGCGATTTTTAGTATTCGCGAAGTGATCGATGATATTCTCGTAGAATTCATTATTTCGAGACAATAAGGTAACGATCTCCTTTTCAATAGACATTACCGCGACGTTACTTAACCGATTTTGATTCATCGTATTACGAGTGTAAGTTTTAATACGTTTTAGTGTGGAAAAACTTCTTTCAACCGAAGCCGATGTTACCGGTATGGTGACGACCACACATAAAAGTTTGTAAAATTCAGGCATACAACTGTGTAAATCATTTTTGAAAGTAAAATCTAATATCTCTGATGGAGTCCTACATTGTTCAAACATTTCGGGGTCATTATATGCTACCGATAATTCATTTTTGAGTTGGATTTGATCAAAAAATGGATACTGCTCTAATAGACTATCTAATAATAAATTTTGAGGAAAGTTTTTCCTATAATCTGAAAATTTAGCAAATGTTAATAGATCAAAAAATGTTAATTTATGTAAGTCTGCAAATCTAACTTCAATTTGCACGATAACCGTATGCAAAATTTCCGCAAAAATTTGTTTATAATTTTGACGCATATCTGATAAATCAAATGTGGTTTTTCGTTTTTTGCTGAGCCGGGTAGCAATTTAATTCTAAACTGTTATAAATATGTTGTCAAAATACAAATCATCAATACGGTATCTGTGCCGAGTTTCGATTAATTTTGTTAAACGACATTTGGCGAAATTAATATCGGTAAGTTTACTTTGTAAAATTGAAAATACTACGTCTGTCTGTTCAAAAATTAATTTAAAAGTTTCTAATAAAAAGCAAAATTTTGATTCATTTAAATATTGTCTTAAACCAGCGCTTCTCTAATAGTTTGCGAGTCGTTTTTAAAATCATCGCTGTCGATTATAAAATTAACTACGTCAATTAATTGTTGCTTTCTTAATTGCACTGTAAATACTGCTCGCGAGGTAAAATTCCAACGTGTAGCAACGTTTGTCGAAATTTACTGCCACAAATTTCATTTCAAACATCGGTCCGTTTGGTCGATTTTGAAAAAAATGTGGAAAATCCGTTCAAATTTGAAAAAAAAATTCGGGAATCCTTATTCGAATTACATGATTATATTATTTAGAACATAAAATTATTATGCATGATAATGCAAAGAATTGCAAGCGTCTCGATAAGAGGCCCACGCATATGAGCTCGCCTCCAACACATGTAAAATTACTATGTTCGTACATTTAGTAAGATAACACAGACTAGTATGCGCTTATGTTATAAGCTTATTACTTAGAATTAATCTGTTATTCGCTCATGTTGATACTGAAATTTACTAACGAGTAGCCTCTATGACGTATCTCGGACGTACTACCGTATTCTGGGTTGCCTAACTCTGTGCTAATAAACTAATAATATAAAGAAAGGCTAGCCGCTGGATATGTACTATTTAGAATTTATTTCAGGCGTAAGTCAAGTTCTTAAGCTAATTTCATTGTTAAATTAAATTTTGTTTTAAACAAATTCAAAAAAAATTAAAAATTGGAAAAAATACTAATTTAAAACGAAATATAAATAGCAAGTCCGTCCAACAATTTGAGAGGAGGCTAAGCCTCCCTTGACAAACCGCCGCTGCTATCACCACAGGAATGCAGGGAGAAAAGAAAATTGATTGCCACCAAACATACGAAATCGGTTTTACTGCAATGGTAACTATCTTCTTCTGCTTAAAGTGGCTTCTTAAAATAAATCCCGACACATTTTCACAACTTAGCTCAACTTTAGACGAGCATTACTAGGTGAAGTAAAAATCGGATTTTTTGTAGAGAATTTAATTAGCTTTAATTTTGTGTATAACAATTTTTCTAGTAACTTGAAAGAAAGTCGAGAAATAGATGAAAAGCTGAATTTTGTCCCTTTCCCAACCCCGTAGAAAGTTACACCGATCAGGTTGAACGACGCCTGGCCTATAATATCGCACACCCAATGCAAAACCAACATAACTCAAAAAATGACGATTTCGAGTTATGAACACTAAAATATTGGTTTCAATATTTTATAGTGTAAAACTTTCATAACTGTAGCTTCAATATTAAACAATGGGGACCACTTTATGATAGTATTACTTTGCCATGTTTAAATGCAACGTGAAATATTCAAGGCTCATTATCTCGAAACTATCGGTTTTGAGTTATGTTGGTTTTGCATTGGGTGTGCGATATGTAGATGACTTTCAAAAACAAAATTTGAATTAAAAATAGTTCAACATTTTGAATAACCAACAAGTTACGCAGGATGTATTGAATTCTAATTTTTTCATGCTATTTACAATCCAGGCAAACTACATTTTTAACTTTCAATAAATCAGGACAAGCTGAAATTTGGAAAAGTGCATGTCAGTGGCCCCCGAAAATCAAATTTTGTTATAAAATTGGTATCAAACGTTAGAGCATCCATTATTTTCGTTTGAACTTCAAAGGACGAGGAGTTATTCGCAAAAACATTTATATCAATTAATTAAAGTTAAAATGAAATTTCAAATATCCAAAACTTGGTAAAAATAATTAAATTAAAATCATGACTATAGAAGCTCATTGAAGCACAAACGAAGCTCTATTGATTGACATCAATTGCACACATAATTTCAAAATGGGAAGGACAATAGAAAAACGTGTCCTCTGCCTCCTCCGTGCGATTTTGCAAATAACTCCGCGATCTCTGAGGCTCAAACAAAAATAATGGATGCTCATTGATGCTCTAACGTTTGATACCAATTTTATAGCAAAATACGATTTTGGGGGGCTACTGACATGCACCTAATTTGGCAAACATAATTATTAGTATGGTTATGACTGTTAGAATGAACCCCTCAAAGTTCCCCTGCCAGCTTTTCCTCCAATTGGGGATTTTACTCCCCCTATCGCGGATTTTCTTCTATAACTCCCCTAAGTTTTTATTCAAAATTAGAATTATTTACTCTTTCAATTTTTTAAAAAACGCTTTACCCCTTTTTGTGATTGACTTTTATATCAGAAAAATATGACGTAGGCAAATTTAAAAAATCTCTTTTCCAGAGAAATTTGTGCTCTTTAATTTTGATCTGGCGATAATTTTCACTAAAGCTGAAAGTTAACAGAATTTTACAGATGAAAAACCATGTTGTGGTCCCCAATTGGGGAAGAAGCTGACAATGGATTTTATGGGGTTCATTCTGACATTCAAATACATCAGCTGCAATTTGTCCAGCTAAATTTGGTAATTTCAGCTTGTTCAGATGTTGTAAAAATGGGATTTCTAGCTAGACCAGAAGGAAAACAAAATTTATAACGTAGGGAATTTTATACTCTTCAATTTTGGTCAGATGATAATTTTCGGCAAATCAAATTTATAGGCGAAAAACCACGTTGGAAGGTTAAATTCGTAATTGGAACAGAATGCTGAAAGGATTCATTCGGACACTCAAATATAAAATATGTGTGTCAAATTTCAGCTTGTCTGGATTTTTGGGTATTTAAAATACATTTTGAATATTAAAATGATTTGTTAGGTCAATTTTTCTAATTGAAATATTTTAGCATTTGATATTTCATGTAATTTTATGAAGATTTAGTATTTCAAATAGTTTTACTGGGAGCTTTTCTGTTCCATGTAATGACTCTCTCCAACATTTACCTATTTGTGTATTGCTACTCGTATTTAATTTATTTATTGCAAAGTTTCCCAATTCACCATTTCTAAGAGCATAATTCAAGTTTCTTTGATGAATATGATTTGTTAATTCTACCCCAACAAGCTTTAGTGAGTCACTATTGATATGCGAATGAATAAAATTAAAACTAAGAAACGAACTACAGGAAAAGTAATTTCTAATGCAGAAAAAATGTTTTAAATAAAAAATTCAGAAGTAGAACAATTCAATTTATTAAAATATACTAATAATCAAAAAAACAGATTTTTAGAATTTTACTTTCGTATAAATTAAAATTATGAAAGATGAAAATATGAAATTTGGTGTTTAAGTAATTTCGGTACGATAAAACTAAATTAAAAATATTGCATACAGATCAAATTAATATAACATATAAATAAAAAACACTTTTAAAAGCTTTTAAATCGAAATATCAATATTTTTGACTTAAAATTTTTAATATTATGCATTTTTTTATCACAAATCTGCTTGTCCTTAAAAAACACCTACAATTATTTATTTAAAATAAATATAATTTATACTACCAATAACATTTCTTTGTACTAAAAAATAATAAAGACTAGATTATTTCAATAATTTATCCTTAGTTTAATCTTAAACCAATTTATCTCCTTTCTCAGTCTTTCAATTTATATCAGCAGGTTTTAATTGACGCTCACCTTCATTTAAAAATATCTGCATAGCTTTATACAACAAATACACCCCCAACATTTTTTGTTGGTGCATAGTCCAAGTTGATGCAGCGCCATAAAAATCACCTGCTTTCATATTTTGAATATTACTAACATTCAATGCAGTTATCATTGCAGCTTCTCTAGTGTAGGCTTCAACTGGAATTACATTTTGGAAAACATGCAAGCAAACAACCCCATAATCTTCCTTCCAAATATTTAAAATGTGTTGTAACTTCTTATTCGAACTTTTCTTACCGTCCTTCCAGTGTAAAACTGCATCATATAAATGCGAATAAGGTCGAGAACGTTTACCTTTTCCGACGTAAAAAATAGAAGAAACAAAAGTTTGCCATGCTTCTGCCAACGAAATATGGTCAGATCGAAAGGGTAGGTTGTTTGTAACGCGTGGATCTAATAATAAATAAGTAAAGGAAGATTTGTTTGTTCCCTCGCGCCATTTTCGTGCAGGGTCTGGATTACTAAACTCTTGAAATATGATTTCTTCAAATGTTTTGTAAGCAGATAAGTTGCTAGTCCAATTGGGATTTTTCAAGGTTTTCTCTAATTCTGATGAAAAAACTGCAAGCGAAAAAGTTATTGTAGAAACAATAATCAAGTCTGTTTTATTTTAAAATTTTTGATATGCATGTGAGTTTTAATTCTTGAAAATTGTAAATATAATTTAATTAGTAATATTAAATGGGGATACTACCTACGTACATGTAGGTCGTAAGAAACTGAAAATTTTGTTTCTAAAAACTGGAAGATTTCGCATTTTAAAAATAATTTATAAAAATTAAACTTTCAAATTTGACATTTTAAATAACCACTGCTATAGAAATTTTTTGATTTATGTCAAAAACTTACCTTTGCCATTAATTGCTGCTTCACTTTTCAATAATTTGTGTCCCCTTTGTAATTGGCGCAATTTTCGTAAATAAATGCGCTTGGTTGTTCGTGTAATAGGACCAGGTTGAAAACCACACTGAGTTAATTCTTGTCTTAATGAATCGGTATCATAATCAAAACTTGCTGGCAATGAAGATAACTTGGATGATTGTGATACACTACCATTATTTTCATCGCTAAAATTTAAATTATGTAGAAATTAACAAATTACATTTTTAAATTTGCTTACCAAATGTTACTTTTAATTAACCTCTTTTCATATAGTACGATTCCTTCTTGATTGTCTACATATTTATACACCTCTGCAATACTGAAAAAGCTTTCATCTTGGGACGAATCTTCACAACCGGTCACATAAAGTACATTACTACAAGGCGTTTCAACAGGTGTTTCATTTAGTTTTATTAAGGATTTTTCCTGAAAATCTGACCGGGTTCTATTTGGTTCAGGTGATAAGGACATTTCAAAAATATTTTGTTCCAAAATGTTTGTGCTTCCAGAAATTTCGTTGCTTGTAAAATAATCACTACTGGTATCCCTCGAATTTTTCATTTCCCTTTTGGCTACGTCTAAGCGTGTGTTATTCGAGCGTTTAGGTTTTAAAGAATTCGTATCAGATACGGTATTAGGTAACGTGAGAATTCCACTTTCTGCGGATAAGCTGGTGGCATCATTAAATGTGATGAATACCTTGGGAATATCGACACCGTTCTTCTTCCTCCTTAATAAATATTTAATACTAGGTTTATACTCGAGAGAAAAATTTTCTATAACATTTTCGTTAGGAACACGCTGATTACAACTTTCACTACATGAATAAGAATTTTGGGAGTTTGGGTAAATTTTGGAATTTTGTACAATCTCACTGTTGTCTTCGGTCAAAAGTGAATCTTCAAGTGCATCACACCAGTGCTTAACGTAGTCGCCAGGAATAGACTGTGGTAATTGATGCAAAGGATGAGATTCTTCATACGAGCTGTCTTTCTCCGACTTTGGTTCATATTCGCCTTCAGCTGTACCATTATTAACAATTATTTTATCTGTAAATAAAATTAATTAATTTCCAAAAATGAAAATTTGTTTTCAAAAACGTACCTAATACTAATACGTAATTTTGAGTAATATCTTCGATATTATGACTGGAAAGGTTACTTAAAATGTAATTACGTAAAAAATTTACAATTTCAAAATGTTTATATTCGACTGCGTAATCAAAACTCGTGAAGAAATTTGTATCTTGAATTTCTGGATCGCCTCCACAACTTATTAGTAATTTTAAAATTTCCAGTCGACCCCATGATGCAGCTATGTGTAACGGCGTTAAACCATCATCAGACTGAATGTTTGGATTTCCGTTGTGTTGCAAAATTAAAGTTGTGACTTGCAGTGTGAATTCGTCGGAATCGTTCCCAATTATTAAATGGAATGGAGATAGGCCAAATGCCGGTAAAATAAAATTTGGATCGGCATATTTTTCGTTCAGAATGTACTTCACACCTCTGGAAAGAATACAATAAAGTTGCAGGTAAAAAATAGTGTTTTCAAGTTTCATTAGAAATTAAACATATTATTTTACTTAAGAGCGTACTATATCCAGTACTATATTTTTTGATATAACTTATGTTTGTCATTTACTTTCACAATTTTATGAAAATTAAAACGTTTGCTAGTTTCTAGCAATTTTAAAACGAAAAAGATTATCGTAAAGATTTTTATAAATATCTTTTGATTGTAAAAAAAAATTTGAATTGTGAATAAAATCTCAGTCAATTTTGATTGCATCAATTGACATAATTATATAATGTTGGATTTTTGTAAAATTTTATTTCCTCATAACTAAAGCGTATCAAGCTAATGTAGATCAACATAACATTGATTGGAGACAAACTCAAATTTAAAAAAAATTTATATTGCATAAGAATCCTCCTCATTAATGTAACTTAATTGCAATTATTGTAAAAGAATTACAAAGCAACGAGAAATCTTGTAGTTGTAAATTCTGAACTATAAATATAGTAAGTACTATAAAAATTCTACAATAATCATAAATACAGGTTGTTAACATTGTTTTTCCAAATCCAATATGGAAATTTTGCATATTTAAAAAAAGATCCCAAATTAACGTCAGCATATTTATCAAAATTTTGTTATTTGAACCTTTAAGAATAAAAATATACACTGTCGCGTCAATTGAAGTCAATCCCGACATGTTTTTAAAAATATATTCTAATAAATTGCAGTTTATCTTAGTTATAAATTTATATAACCAATTAAATACTTTGTCACTTCATAAAAATATTATAAAATAAGATAAAACCAATTAGTAGTTTTAAAATTGTTTTCAAGTTCTACCCAATTTAACAATCGCAAAAAAACAATTTCAACCTACTCTTTGTTAACATGGAATTTAAATAAAACGAAAAATCAGAATAAATATCGTCAAAATTGGGTACAGGCAAGGTGATTGATTAACAGATAAAAATTTATTTACAATCAAGTCAAATACTATTAAATTTCCATTATTAATAAAAATTGGCTCCTAAATTTCGGGATAAAAATTTTAATTTAAATTAAAAATAATAATCGAAAGGCTTTTTATAAATTGAAAATAAACTTTAAACCAGTTTTAGGCGACTAAAGACGATTAGTATGTAGTCTTAAGTTTATTATAAATTATCTTAAGAACATTATTATGATAAGTTGTATTTAATAATAAGTTAATTTATGTTTATGTAAAAAGTAAATAATAACATAAGACGGCATTGTCATTCTAAGTAAGTATAAAAATAATTTTTAAAATTACATAAAACCTTGTATTTTTAGTAAACTTAAACTTATATAATAAATCAAGTTAAGTTTGTAATTAATTTTTCTTATTAGTGAGATTAATGTTCTTAGGTTAAAGGTAATCACAATTTTAACCTTTTCCTTGCAATTCTCAAATTGAAACATTCACAAAAAAAATATTATATAGGTACCAACAAGAGTTATTAAATTTTTAGGAGACCAGCTCTAGTTTAGGCCACCTTTTCGGGGGTCCTTTTGTCCAATATTAGAATTATAGAGATAATACTTTTTCACTCTGCAATACAAACTAATCTTAATTGCAATAGTAATAAGAAAGAAGTTCATCATTGGTCGTGCGATACGTTGAAAAACTTGTGATTGGAAGAATATAATTAAATTAATTAACCTATTCATCAAAAGGTTATCCAGACTCCGAAAAAATTTACTACAACGCACTTTAAAAATATTATAAGTCAAGTTTAATATTTAGTTATATTAAAAATTGATAGCATTACAAACATGGACGAAACCAAATTGGTAAAAAAAGGTAAGGAACAGCCGTCAAAGAGAAAGAAGGAAAGAGGGTCGGGCATCTCTAGAAGAGATGGAGAGATAGTCTATAATAATGAAAATGTTGGTTAAAGAATCAACGGTTAAAGACAGGAAAATAATCCTAAAGAAAGAGTTTAAAGGGAAAAGTCCTTAATTAATCGTAATAACAAATCTTAAATGAACGATAAACAATATTAATTTTTGGTTTTTCATATTCGAACTTACTGATCTATCACACAACATAGCTATAGAAAAAACAGATCCACAATATCAGGCCTGATGGATACAATAGAAAAAATACTGAAGGATATCGATCAACAGCAGTATCTATTAACCTGATGTGATTTGTCGAAAGCGTTTGATATGGTAGATCATAAAATACTAATGCAAATTGGAATACTATGGCATTCGAGGAAATGGGTATAATTTAATGATTTCGGAGCTGCGGGACAGAAGGCAGTATGTGGACATGGGCATGAGCTTTGCGTTTGCTTTGGGGTGCCACAACGTTGCACCCCAATTTTATATTTTTTATTTTACCCAAGTTTATATGGCGTTGGTATTATGATAAACCTGATAAATATGATAGATTTGATAAATATGGATTATGAGAGATGGTCATAGCTTTGGCAGTTAAGTGCGTCTACTGCTAATGCGAAACGCTCGGATCGAATCCGGGCAGAGTAAGAACTTTATTCTGGTCGTCTCTCCTCGGAAGGCAATGGCAAACCACCGAGGTAATTTGCCAAGAGCGCCCATCTCAACATGAAGTGTATTACACTTCCCGTGGTTCGGAACCCACGTTAAACAAGTAGGTCCTCTAGGTATGTGAAAACACTCGGAACGCACATCACATGCATAGAAACAGATGGGTCACGACGTTCGGAAACGAACAATACGACTTAAAAGAAGAAGGTATTATGATGAAGAAGTGGCACTAACGCCAGGACCATGCAACGGGATGAGCGTGAGTCGAGTCGCGCTTAAAATTATAATTTTTGAAGAAGTAATTTTGTGATTTTTGAAAATGGTTTTTAATATTTTTTGATTTTGATGGAAATAAAAATTTCATTGAATGAATAAGTGAAATCGCGTTCGATTTTGAATTGGATAAAAAGAAGAAATTACATTAGTAAAATTTATTGATGGAAAATAATGAGCTGGAAATTAATTTGGAATTGGAAATTAAGCCGAGTTGCATAGCAATATATCAACGCAATATAGCAAAGGTATCTGCTTGTACGCTGACGACACATAGTTCATAACAACAGAAGAGACCGAAAATAAGACCGAATGGATAATGAAAAAAGGCTAAAGAATGGATCATTAGAAATTAAAGATATTGTGAAATTCCAGGGTCTACATTTGGACAATGAACTAAACTGGCGCAAACATTAATGTCATATCAAAGAAACTTACGGGTGCCAGGGTGCCAATTTCATAGTAGGTACCCCAAGGTCAAAATTCATAGCGACTCACGAAGTAGTGAGAACGGCTTACTTTGCAAATTTTCGGTGTTACAACGTACGGTATAATTTTTTGGGGTACGGCTGTTGATTCACAAGATGTGTTTAAGTTGCAGAAATTAGCAATTCATGTGATGTGCAATCTAAAAAGGACAGATTCCTATAGGGGCGCGTTTATAACGGAGAAAATACTCACTGTGCCATGGATATGCATGCTCATTATGCTTGAATATGTCATCTTTGGTCATCTGCAAGGGCTTTATAAAAATTAAGACCCTCACCAATACAACACCAGACATTGAGAGCTGCTGAAGTTGCCGCAGCATTGGGTATGCAAAAGACAGCAAGAAAGTTTTTTTTTGTGAAATGAAGATATTGAATGTAAACGGTCCACTTTAGGGCAAAACAAAAAATACGGGTCCGTTTATTTGGTTCAATTGAAAAAGTAGAATCAAGTGATAGTGCCTGACCTCCCGGACACAAACTTTCGTGCTAAACCGGGAGGTCATCGGGAGCCTGCATCATCGATGCAGCATGGAAGATCGTAGACGACAGCGGAAGTAATGCCGAGAAGGTAAAGCCCGCTGTCGTCGGGGAGGGGGTTTTAGTCAGTTAGAATCTGACACTACCATCCCTGATGGGGTGGTGCCTATGAAGGTTTCCCCCTTCCCTGCAGGAAAAAAAAAACTTAGAAGTATACCAAATTTGAGCAAAATCTAAGAGGGTCATGAAAATACGTTGGTTGATTTGACATGGAATAACCCGTAAATGTTTAAAGCACGGTTTTTTCCATATTTTTTGTGTAAATTTTTTTAATTTGGAGAATAAAACTTATTATTATTATACATGAAGTGCTTATTAAAATTGGCGAGACTTCGGCGTAAGCACAAAAGTGAAAATTATAGATTGAATAAAAAATAAACTTAAAGGTCAGGAAAGGCTGGTTAAGATTTTGAATGGTTTTGCAAATAATGAAAGAAGTCAAGTTCAGTCAATGAGAATAAATAAAAAAGTAATAAATGAAAAGAAAAGTGTAAAAACGCTATTGTGCTAGCGACTAGTGACTACTGTGGTTGTAACTTGCAAGATGTCAAATGCGCGATTGCAACTACGAGACTAGCGAGTTTAGACGCTGTGTGTAATCGGACAGGTCGCTACACGCTCAGTCGCTGGCGACTTTAGACGCCAGCGTCTAGCGTCTAAAGTCGCTCTGTGTAATCGAGGCATTACGGTGTCGAGCAGAGTATTTTAAATTTTGAACTTAAAATACTATTTAATTATCAAATTATATTTTTTATTGATAACATTAATTTAATAGATTTGTTAGATAAAATTAGAACCGACAAGTTTTTAATTAAATATATTAATTTACATTAACAATAATATCTATCAATAACTTTCTTCATAATACAGTATATAAAAAAAAATGTTATTTTTTAACGATCGAAAATTAATATTAAATTAAACTTTAAACTCAAGATATACATCTCAAAATTGCAGTAAACACTGCTGAAAGCTCATGAAAAACTAATTTTTGGAAATTAGTTATTTAGAAACTAGAAGTTAGAAATTTTTAAAAAACGCAAATATCAATTTAATTCATTTTTTGATGTGCTATTAATATTTTCTGTAATTAGAATTATTTAATTTTAATGTTAACGCGTGTTAACGTTAAACTTCTACCATTTTATAAAATACACTGTAATTTTCACGGGGGGGGGGGGACTCAGTACAGAAATTCTTTAAAAATAAATGAATTAGATTTTGGCGAAGGGTTGGACCCCTCCAAGATGTGAAGACTACATTTCCTTTTCCTAAAAATCTCTTACATGTCCCCCTATACATCCCACGACATTGATCAATAAATTTCAATTGTGCTATTAAAATTAAAAATGTTGGCCCACCCTCTATAACAAAAAATATTATAAAAGCCGAAATTATGAATGTTTGATGCCTCTTGTAGAGTTGGGGAGATTGCAAGAAAAATATTATTTTGAGTATGGTGGTAAGAAGATAATTGCTAAGGCTGGAGTCCCACTGAAGTCATCGTCAACCGCTGGCTAAAACCAAGCAATAGAAATAACTGATTTATGTGTGGGTGGGTCTCGGAACGTGGTTTTAACCAATCGAATTAGTTAAATTTTATTATGCGGCGGTAGGTGGTTCTAGTGAGACTCCAGCCTAACGAAAGTTGTGGACACTACGAATATTGTGGCACACTTCGTGCTGATGTAATAAACCTATCATATTTTCAGATAAAGGCAGGCAGACTGGCCATTTGAAAAATCCACTGTAACTGTTTTGAAAATTTTGATTATCCGAGATTTGTCCGGTCAGAGGCCATTGGACTGACATTATAATTATTATGAACTGTTAACCTAGTTATTATTTCTTGATTAATGAATAAAATCCGACCCGCAAATAACTTCTTTATAAGCCCAACGCTATTTATTAACTTCTGTCAGAAATAAAAACTCATAATATTTAGTTATCTTTGTAAATATTTCGGCAATGCCATTATCACTAACTTTGGATGAAAGATTTTTTTTCTTATAAGTGCTATACTGAGTCCCTTGAGGTCAGTAACCCATTCTTCCATGCTTGTGGTTTGCGTTCGAGGTTATATTATACCATACACATATATAGGAGACCTACTGTTTTTCTTACTTAAAGATTTAACCTCAAATTTTTAAAAATCGCCTATGGCGCGGTGTATACACCAACAATATAATTTCCATTTTTAAATGGAAGTCTACATTATTTTATCCTGTAATCTTACGAGCAATAAATTAATGTAAACCTACTTTTAAGATATGGTTCCGACTTCTTAACATAGTATAAAACGATTATAGATAAACGTTGAATAAAAATAATTATTTATAAAAATCAATCTAAAGAATAACTAACTAAATTACTATATAATTTTGGAAACTATTGCCTTCAACTCTCACTAATATAACGCCTTGTCCGGCAGTGTAATAAAAAAAAATTTTAGGGGAGTTTTCTTAGAAAATCCTCGGACACGTCAACCTTATTTTTTTAAGTGTCATCTTTTTTTGTCATTGACATATTTTTATCGTGATTTGCTTTTGAGCTGTGACGTCATTGTAAATTTTTTTAAATTACAACCCTTATTTTTCTTTCCAGATTTGATTGAGCACAATATTTTTCGAGTATGAAATTGTAAAAAGCTATGACCTTGAAACGAAAAGTTTTCGAGATAATCAGTGCTAAAGTTGCACGATAAAATTATTAGAGTATACCAATTATTTATCAAGAAGACGCCGGAAAAATAGAATTTCGTAATCTGTGATCTAGTATTTTGTTAATTAATCGTTGCCCAAATAGAATCAGATAGACAAACCTAATGGGAGTTTTGGAAACACTTATTAATAAATTAGTTTATTATTTTAATACTTGGTTTGTAGTGATCCTAATGCAATTTATTACGCCTTCCAATTTAGTCGAGTCATCTGTTAATAATCTTCCGAACTACATCAAGTGTTACCAAAACTACCATATTCATAATATATTTATGGTGACCATATGTACTTATTTTAGTAGGACAGTACTCTTTTTTAGAACGATGTCCTATGTACTTAAAAACTTCTCCAAGTACTTACAAATGTACTTATTTTTTGTACACCCGACGGGGGGGGGGGGGTGCCACCCGACGCTGCCCCAAACCTCATGGTTGTTTCCTTCAGTGCAACCCCAGAAAAAAAAGGTCATCAATCGTAATCGACGTATATTTAGGTACGCCGCACAGGGTGGTGAAATGGGGTTATTGTGGACAAACGGTTGTTGAGCCTTCAATTTTAGGGCAAAAAATCTGGAAGTTGTCTTACTATATCCTTAATCCTTATGTTCCCAGGAGTATGTTCCCTATACTCCTAAACCGTTTGACCGATCGGAATCAAATTTGGCACAGTTATTATGTAGGTCCCTGCGCATTTTTTTGTATTAAAATAGTGCAAAAATTCGCAAAGGAAAGGAAAGTTGATTTTGAGTAGCTTGATGCGCGTCCCATAGGGACGCGCATGAATGGATTATCGAGATTCCTTAAAGGAAGGCAAGCTACTCAAAATCAACTTAAAAACAATAACGAATGCTGTCAAACTGTCAACCGATCGACAATGATCCAATCTTAACCAAATTTGGTGTAGAAGTTATTTACAACGCTACGAAAAACATAGGCTACTTTAGTACCTTGGAGTGAGGCCGAAGGCCGAACAACCACATCCGACACGGTCTAGATGGCTAAAGGCGGCCGGTAGGCCGACTGTGTCAGCTAGTCCTTAATAGAATAGAAGAAAACAATAATTTTTGTGTTTTCCCACAGAATATTGCATAAGCCACGATTAGAAATTCTAAAGTTCGTCATTTTAAAATAGTTTTCAATTGTTTTTAATATCTTTCTGTATCGGCCGTTCTGCTTATGTATTGTTTACATGGGCATTTGGGAAAAATTTATTGATTTGTTAATCCAATAATACATTCGGTAAAAATTGGACAAGTCTCAGTAAAAACGCTTTTGTGTTCGCATCTGCAAGTATCTGCAGCTGAAATTTGGAGGGCAAGTACTAGAGATACCAATGATACCATAAAAAAAATTTCGGTGCGTCTCATGCGTTCTCACACAACTAAAAGTTTAAGAGAAGTTAACATTTAAAAAAATCGAGTTTTTAGGTCGAAATTAGGTCTACAAACCGTTAAAAATGTAATTCTTTGTTTTGTTTTGGCACTTGTGTGCTAGTAACGAGAAACAGAAATAATATTTCAACTTGAAAACTGAAAAAAATCAATGAATTTTCGTTTTTAAGCAAAGTTAAAGTACCTATGTATAGGGTACATAATGTATATAAAAAAGGTTGACTTTGCCCCATTTTTTCGACACTTTCCAAGCGCATTTTTTATGATTTTTATTGTGTTCCTGAATCCTTGGGATGTTCCTAGCAAGAAACTATTATTAAACAGACCAAATGAAATACTTTAAAAATCACCATTTGTCCGCCTCCACCACACTGTGCGCCGTTGACCTTTTTTTAGATATTTACCGTGTTTCGCCGAAATGTACTTTTTTTTCATAAAAATAATATGGTCACCATAAATATATTACATAATCAAAGGTTTTACTATGTTGAGGAGCAGAACCCACATCTTATTAATAGTAGATTTACTCATGAGCAAAAAATATACAACGGAATTTAAGGGTTATTAAAATGGGTAAAATAAATTATTCTTTTCAATTTATTCTTTGTTTTAATGTTGGGTACCCATATACCCTACCCTTAAGAAGGCCCGCTTTAAAATGTTTCATACAAACTGCTAAAACTTCAGTGCCAGTCCGACCCTGTATATTTAATTTTGGGAGGTACCAATTTAAAACAGGAAACTTGTCTATTTCTGTTCCTATCAATTTAAAAAAATTCTAAACTATTTCAAGGCGCATTGGAAGTAACATTTAGGTCACATTAGAATCAGATTCAAAATAATAATTATAACTTTTGCAAACTTTATTTGAATGATCAGCAATTATTGCAAAGAGTGGAAATCTTGCATCATTTGAACAGGTGATTTTATTAGTCTTATTACTTGAATAAATATAAAAGAATTTTCAATAAAATTTACCTTATATCGTTGTCACTTATGGCATCATATAATGCCGAAGCCAAAGAAAATTCTTTTTTGCTTCTCCCACGATAAATGCTCATTGTTTATTTTTTTTCGACCTGATAAAACTTAATTAGACATACAATACAAATTGTTAGATTTATTGAGCACACACTAATTTAATTTCAAAGTTTTATTTTGCACAAAAACTCACTCGAAACACAAAACGGAGATGTCAGAATATGGACAGGAGATGACATCAGAATACAAATTTGAATATTATGCTTGTCTAGGTTATGTACATAAATATGCGGTGTAAACAAGGATGGAGTACAGCGAGTAATAACGAATTCGTCCAGTGGCAGCGGCTTATAAAAATTTTCATTGGATCACTTTCATACGCCAACATTTTTTTATCGTCATTGATAGTAAACTAAATAGTAATCGAAGAAAGACGGACATAAATGTATCTACAAATTAATATTTCTCTCGTATCACATCGTAATTCATAATCTATAAATACAATTATAATATAGCGCTCGTAATTGGTGCAAAGTTCATTAATATTATAATTATTATTTATGTATGACTATAAATACATTTTTAAAATAGAAATATTGTTTATGCGAATATTTTTTTATTAATTAAATCTTTCCTTTTTACCAATGTTCACTAAACTTGTGCATGGTGACTATTTTTTTCTTTTAGGTATCGCGAAAGCAATCTCGAATTATTTTATAGACTGGATCAAAAGTTCATTAATTTGTTGTTACCACATTTATTTTAATAGTTAAAATGCAATAACAGTACAGACACGAGTAAACGTCAATATCCCGAAAAAAATGTTTTCGTTTAAAATCACTAGGAATTATTTGGAAATTCCTTCAAATTGTTTATTTTGAAAATTCGTTTGAAATCACTAGGAATTCCTTAGTGCAAACACAATTTTTCAGGATATTTATCCCTCAATACGGATTAGGTAAAATCTATTGGGATACTGTTTATCTCTTTTGGACCAAAAAGCTTAATAAATTGCATTGACTGTGTTAAGGTAAAACCACCCAAAGAACGCCTGAAAATCTTTTTTTTGCAACATGCAGGAGCATGTCCTGTGACAGGCTGTCCTTTTGATTAATTAGTTGCCACAATGACTACTTTTGATCCAACTCAAAAGCGAAACATAAAAAAGGAAATCAAAAACATTAATAACACTTGATCAAAGTTTGTTCCACCAGCCATTGATATTATGACGTCTTAGTCTGTAATTGACCCTATATAATACGTAATGCTAATTTTTCCATTTGTTGATTTGGGTGGGAACTCGATTTAATGTGGTACTTTTGTTTACAGTGTTTGATTTCGTCTCTTACGGTGAGTATCTGTAAGTCGTGATTGATTATTTTGTTTGGAACAAACTATGGGGCATCAACGATCATTCGCAAAATTTTTGACTGGAATCTCTCTAGTATTTCTAAATTGGTTTTAGAACGGTTTTTTATATTAACAGTTTATTCTCAATTGTCATATTCGAATTTTTTCCAATATGTAAAAACATCTGACCTTGAAAAGAATCTCAAGGTAATCAGTCCCAATGATTAACTCGAAAGCTTTTCTCTTCAAGGTTATAGTTTTTTTACATTTTCATACTCAGAAAATTGTGCTCTATCCAAATCCGGAAAGAAAAATAAGGGCTGAAATAAAGAAGAAGTCACGTTAAGGAAATGTCGAAGGCAGAAAAAAGTGACACAAAAAATAAGGTTGACGTATCCGAAGATTTTCTGAGCGAATCCCCCTAAAATATTTGATCAAATTTGTTCCAAACTTGATGAGGAGTGTTATTTTCGGTGGTAGGCAGATCTGCTGTGTAAAGTAGTTAGAGTATGGGCCCCAGTACACTTCCTTGGGGTGCTCCCGAACAAATTGGACGAATTTGGGTGTACTGTTTTTGAAATTTTATAAGAAAATATCTGTTTTCCAGGTAAGATTTCGGGAAGAGTTCCATAATGTTAACCACCCGAAAAAAATTTTCGTGTGCTACACACTAAAGAACATGCTTATATTTGTCTATAGAAAAAATATTTTGGGTGAAATCGTTAAAAACAACCACAAAATCGGCTTTTTAAAAGTAGGGAAATTAGCATCGAATAGGCCGCGCCGATTTGCATCGGCTTTCCCTTCAGATCGAGTGAAATTTTTTCGCTCCGATTTGAATTTTTCTTTGAAATTCGGATAGGTGGGGGTGTGATTAGTAGATATTAGTAATAAATATTAGCAAAAAATGGAAAATAACCCGTGTATCGCCGAAAAAGTGAAAAAATTAAATTTTTTTTAATTCGATTTTTGGGGTGTGCATTCGATAGGGAGGTTTATCCATCGTCAAAACCTACCCTTTCGGGGCGCCGCTCCGCGTTGCACCCCTCCAGGGCGGTTTTGACTCTGGTTATTAGGCTAAACATACGAGAAGGCGCCACCCATCAAGAAAACCGGGAGCTTAGGGACCCTTGAAATAGCATTAAATAAAAGTAGCGCACTGGCTACCCAGTTCTTAGACCTCTATACACACAGAGTATTTCCAACACGATTTGAAACGCTCTGTATGATTTTGAATTATGCGGACAGATGGACGGACACGGAACCAGATCATAAGGCTTCTTGTTATACTTTGTATAGAAGCCTAATATAGTTGCGGTATGGGGCAGTAAACTATTACGTTTCACCCCCAAAATATTGCGTAAAAACAAAAAATAATCGATGTTACAAGTACGAGAGACGTGCTGCTTCTGCCGGTGCGAAATACTCTAAGTGTTACGGTCATTGATTTCACACGTACCGTCAATAAAATGAACGACGCGCGGAATCTCGTTAGGATTTTACATGTAAATTTGCTAACTTCAAATTCTATTTATTCAAAAGTTTGGCCACTTTTCACCCAAATTATTTTTACAATTTGCTATATTAACTATGTTCTTTATTAGTGTGTAGCAGAAGAACATTATGTCACAGAAACCAAGATTTCAATAATATGTCTGTAGAGATTGTCAAGCAGAATTTTTCTTCTTCTTATGTTAGGTCTGGGATCTGTATTTACCAATTATATTTCAAATTAGTTCTACGAGCATTGATTTTTAAATCTAGGCTGGCGTTCAATGTACTTATATCCAGTTTTTCTATTGTTGTGATGGCAAATCATTAACACAGGGAGACCGACGGATTTACGTGCCCTCCGAAGCACGGAAGCCGGTTAAAAAATTTTTACTCTCAACCCAAATTTCCTAATTTTGTATAACAATTCCGTGTGCCAAACCGTATGAAATGCTTGTCCAATATCAAGGAAAACTGCTGACCAATAATTTCTGTTCTCAATTCCTCTTCTTCTTCTTCGCTTTCCTCTTGTCAGAGGAGTCGTGATCATTATTCACTCGCTCAGTTCGCACCCCCACATCCAACTCGTCGCACTATCTCACGCCATCTCTCTTTGTTGCGTGCCTCTCTCGTGGCGTGCTGCAAGGAACCGCTGGTTACTTCCTTCACCTGGTCCGACCATCGCTTCGGGGATCGTCCTCTCGGCCTGGTACCCTCTATCTTACCCTGTATTATTATCTTTTCGAGGCCGTCACCATGTTCTCGCGTTATGTGACCAAAGTATCGGAGTACGCGTTGGTATACTATTTGAGACAGTCTCTGTGGTTCTTTAATTTCTTTAAGAATGGACACATTTGTTCTTCTCGCGGTCCATGGTATACGGAGCATTCTTCTCCAGCACCACATCTCAAGTGCGTCAATCTTTCTTCGGCCCTGCATCTTTAAAGTTCAAGACTCCGCACCGTACAGTATTATTGGGAAGATTAGTGTTTTGACCATCATTTTCTTGGTTCCAAGAGTGACATCTCTATCTTTCCATGTTCTTTGCAAACTGCGAACAGCATTTCTTGCTATTTCGCTGCGTCGCCTTATGTCTTGCGTGCTTCCACCTTCGTTATTAATGAGCACTCCCAAATATATTGAACTGTCTTCAACAAAATTTCACAATCTACCAAAATTTTTTCTATAAAATAAATTCAAAAATTTAATAAAATAATTTTTTCTAATGTCAATATTATAATTTCGTTATACACAAAAATCTTTAATGGTCAATAAATTTAAACAAAAAAAATAATTCTTCAAATTTATTAAATTTACAAGTCTGGAGTATGTTCCAAGGAGACTAGATTTGTTTTTATTAAAATAAATCAAAAACATTATTTGTATTTAAAAATTTTAAATTTAAATTTTGTGGCTAATTTCATGCGTGAAGTGTATAAAAAACAAGTGCGCGAAACTTGCACTCGATAGATTTGGAAAATTTCGTGAACGTCCAGTACATGGACACATTTTAAAATTGCAAGCCAAGATCCACAAAATCAACCAATCAGAGGACCTGAATCAAAAATTGCACACGCGTGGTGAAGAATTTTCGGCAACAAAATTGACATGGACGTATTCGTTCTGGAATGAAAGATAGATCAAGCGGTGATTTTTCAATCGATAGGTGGATTTTTAAAAAGCGGATTTATATAAGTGGAATTAAAAGTGGATATCCAAAGAAAAGTTATAAAGAGGATCCTTAAATGGTTTTTCGAAGTGGAAACTTAAGAAAATTACAAGTAAGAGGAATAAAAAAGCGGTCAATGTTAATGAAAATTTATTGATGGTTGCGAAATTAACCACGAATTATTTGCAAAATTCAACAATTGTGGATTTGGTTTATGAAAAATTGGTTTGGAAAGTATTGGAAATCAACCTACACAAGAAGTTGGTATGTTTATTGAGTGTTATAAACAAAATTTAAAACAAAAGACAAGGTATTTAGAATTTTTATTGAAACATTTAAACCAGTGAAAATTATTACTTTTAAAACATGCTACAATCACACATGTGTTTGTAAACTGAATGACTTTTTTATCTCTGAATAATTTATGTTATAAAGGCGCAATTAATTTCTTTATGTGTGAAAACAATAATTATTTACTAACCCATATTTTGTATTGTAAAAAAAAAATTTTATTAAACAAAAAAAAATTGATAAAGTTGAAGAATTGAGTTATTTCAAAACAAAAAAGTTATCACATATAAAAAAAAACAGAATTTTGAGTGTAACGAGAAAATAAAAGTTAAAAGAATTGGTTTTTCATAAAAAAATATCTGTCGTGGATTCGAAATTAGCGAACGGAACACCACAGCATATATATTGGCTAACGACAGAGTATTGAGAGACTTGTTGGATTTCAGGGCTATTGTTCTTGCTTCGGTCTACTATCATTACCTTTGTCTTGTCTATATTAATTATCAAGCCACATCTGCGGCTCTCGTCTTCTAGTTGCTTCATTAGTAGAGTCAGTTCTTCTGCTGAGTTGGCAAGGAGTGCGGTGTCATCGGCGTATCGTAGATTGTTTATCTTTTTTCCTCCAACAGCAAAGCCGTCATTCCATCCTTCCAGGGTCCTTCGCATAACATACTCGCCATACAGATTGAACAGCATCGGGGACAATATGCAACCCTGCCTCACTCCCTTTTCTATCTTGCATTGATTTGAGAGTCTATCATCTACTTTAATTCTCGCTATATTGTTCATGTATATCCCTTGGACCAGGCTAGTGATGTGGTGCGGTACTCCCATTTCCGTCATTATCTGCCATAGCATTTTCCACTCGATACTATCGAAAGCCTTGCGATAGTCCACAAAACATATATATAGTGGTTTGTTATATTCTCTTGCCTTTTCTATTATTTGACGGATGTTCAGAATATGTTCGCGTGTGCCTCGACCTTTTACGAAGCCAGCCTGCTCTTGAGGTATCTGCCAGGACAGGTATGGTTTTAGTCTATTATTAATTATGCATAGCATCACTTTGCTGGCGTGCGATATCAGTGAGATCAATCTATAATTGTCACATACTTCCTTTGATCCCTTCTTGTGCAGCGGAATGAAAATGGAGCTCGACCAATCTTCCGGCCATCTTCTTGTCCTCCATATTATCTGGCATATAGTATGCATAATATCCACACCCGTTTCCCCCATCGCCTGAATGATCTCGGAAGTAATCGTGTCAATACCTGCAGCTTTATTGCGTTTCAACCTCTTTATAGCGTCTTCCACTTCATTTCTCAGTATGTCCGGTTCTTGGTCCATATCTTCAATTTGTTCTCAATAGCTCTGGTTATTTAATTTGCTACCCTATGTACCTGCTCGTTTTTTTTTTGAAAAAAATGACTTTAAATAAACATCATTTTCCGACCTACACAACCGGAACAACAATAGAAGTAAAACTATTGGCTGAATTTAAATTACAGAATAGTTCATTTGCGAACGTTATATTTGTGTTCATTTTCTATTGGTTTAATTACAAAATTTGTTTTAACTTTATAAATGTGACTGCAATAAAAATGAGCTACTGGGCTATTAAAGTCATTTCCACGGAAGTTGACATCTCGTCATAGATTGACCGAATATAGCAACGACGTATTGCTTATGAGTTATGAGCATTACCAGTCATTTTGTATTGATATGACAAAGCACGAAAATATATTGCACGTGTTGTGATACGATTCCAGTAACGACTTACGCTGTTGCGTTTGTTAGACGATAGTAAAAGACAGATATACTCATAGCATGTCGTACTAGTACCGGAAAAAAAATTTGACTCGCGTAGTAATTTATATAAAATTTCTGTCACTTTTAGTATTTTTGAGGTTAATAATAATTTTGAGGTTAATAATAATTTTGAGGTTAAAATAATTAAGACGTTGTTTAATCTTAATCATCCTACGACTTCCGAAATTCGATCATGGTCAGCGCTACGTATTCCCAAATCGAGTGTTCATCGTAAAGCTCAGGTTTCAGGTAAAGTAACCAAAAATTTTCGATGTGGTGGCAGTTAATCCGAAAAATTTCAATTAATTCAACTCTTTAACGCCGTGGGGTGTTACACAATTTTGTTTTTCTTCAGGTCTGCGTGAAAAGGCAAAACAATGTAATTGAAAAAAGTTAGTTTTGAATAAAGCTCTGAACAGATTGACAAAGAAATTATCAACGCAACGGTACAAAAATCTCAAAATCGCAATTTTTGCCATTCATTGTTTTGCTTTTGCACGGCACAGGTGCTGTATACCTACTTATGCTGTGTCTTATTTTGAATTTGTTCATAACTATTGCTTAATAAATAAATAAATTTGATAAGCGACAATAAAAACATAAAACGTTTCCTTTCAGCATAACCTATATTTGGTTTGACAGGTGACAAGTTCAAATTTGTTAAACTAAAACGAAAGTGAGAAAGAAAATTAAAAAAAAAAGATAACCAATATATTCTTATTTTAAAATACACTTCATTTGACTAGGGAGTATTAGCTTAGTTCAGACGATTATGCTTTTATGACGAGACGTCAACTTTCGTGGCAATGACTATACGATACTGATTTAATTATTATTTAAAATAATATTGTCTTAATGTACACAATGTAAGGTTATGTTTATCAGAAGTAGTGTCGGCTAAGAAATGCAAATATTATGAATGCAAAAACTTGTTATCTCCACCCATTAACAATATAATAGCAATAAAACAATATGTATATATATTTTTAATTACATATTTATTTCATAAACAGTTTATTTTAAATTAAAGAAAAAAACAACGATATTATAATATAATTTAAATAGTTATATTAAATAAATGGTACTCGGTCAATTAATCTACTTTTAAATTGATAGTTTTTGCAACATGCGATTCACCATAAAAAGCACCAAGAGTCAGAGTCTTGGAAATCACGATTCAATGAAAATACCGTAATCTGATTATAAATTCAAAATAACCATACGTCTTTGCGGATGACATGTTTCGATGTTAGTCCGAAAGTGATATTCATCTCCTCAGATCCGTACGGGGTTTTTAAATGAAAAAATAGAGATTTAGAAAGATCCTCTGATACGTTAGAATATCCATTAATATTTAATTATTCTTTTCAAATATTAAAAGACCATAAAATAAAAGAATTTAAATATCTTAACCGTACCTGCGAAACCGGCACAGTAAAAAAGTTGCGCATCACTGCAAGGTAATCTTCCTCAATATTAAAAATAAAGGGCACTTATTTATTAAGCCCTTGAAACTTTCTAAACACTCCACAACTAAAACTTTCAAAATTGAACCCAGTTGTGGTACGGACACCGTTGCCGCGACATTTCTCCTTTCCGGATATATCGATATCTCTTTTATATTATAATGATTAATGAATGATACATGAACTCTTAAACTGGTATTAAACCAGAATATGTTATAATTATCTTCATTAATTTACTTTTGCGCCGAAATTTATTTTATCGTTAATTTAATACAATTAAATATTTCTTAAAATAAATTATTTAAACATTACTTTTGACTAGTGAATTAATGGTAGCGTGCTAAAAGTGTGAATCTCGCCTGTAATAATAATGTATTTAAAAAAAAAGTAATAATAATAATAGTTATCAAAACACGGATAATGAAAATTATTTAGAGATTACTATAATTTATTATTATTTGTATCTATAGGTACAAAATGTTGCTGAAATTGCATTTTATCAAGATTGAAATATAAAAAATGGGAAAATATAATCTTATCTACAGCCAAAATAATATGCATTCCAATTATAAAATTTTGTGATATTTGCAATATGCAGTATCGCAAACGAGTAACTGGGTAATAACCTTAATAAACTTATTCATAACCATTGATAATGGTAATCACAATTTATTAATTGATATAATTTATGATAAATTAGTAATTATTGTAATACTACGAATGCATTAAAAGCATGTTATTTAACTGACTTTTGGCCTTCCGACACCCAATAAAATTGCAGCATCTCATGATACAATGCTCCCTTTCAGGCATTTAAATTAAAAAAATTTATTAATAATTTAGTAAACTTTTAGCGTACATAATTTTTAATGCTGTGTAATGGAGTGGTAAATGGACAAATTTAATATAGTGTAGTTTAAACCCGGATATATTTTATCATATTACAGTTACTATATAATGATATTGATCCGCACCCGGTTACATATTGCCGACCTAGTACAACTATTATGGTGTTGCATCATTTTTCTCTTCTTTTTTCAGCGTATCATGAAATTATGTGTTATATGACTGGATTGTGAAGAATTGAAGGCTTGGTCATGTAAGCCTGGTGACTTGGAAATGTTTGCAAGTTGATGTAGGTCATTTAAGTGTGCTTTGATGTCCCCGATACTTGATCTAGAATCTTTGTATCGGGTTAATGCATAAATAAATGTAGCGTTTTTTTAAATTTTAAATTTGTTTTCTTAAATATAAAAAATACACAAACTAATCAATAATATAAATATTCTTCTGCATTATTTATGATTGACTCCCAATGTTCTGGCAGTTATTCGATTCCACGCCTGAAGAAATCCGGTGGTTTGGAGGTGAAGAAGTCGTCGAGCCAGTTTTGAAGAGCAACGTCGTTATTAAATGAAATTCCGCGGAGATTGTTGGATAGAGAGCGGAAAAGATGAAAATCTGATGGAGCAAGATCAGGAGAATAGGACGGATGTGGAATAACCTCCCATCCGAGGTCGTGAATAGCTGCTTTTGTAATGTTAGCAGTATGCGGACGGGCATTATCATCCTGCAAAACCACTTGATGCCGTCTTGCCATCAAGTTGTTGACAATAAACCTCAGAAGTGATGGTTGCATTCCTCGGAAGCAATTCATAGTAGATGATGCCTTCTTTATCCCACCAGATGCACAACATTACCTTGCGTGTGTAACGCTCGAGGTTACGCAAAGGCACTAATGCTTTAGACCCCTGCCTAAATTGATCTATGTGTGTTTTTCTGTCTGTAACGCTAAATTGAGCTGATGATCCGGTCTCTCAGTGTGGTCTTTTGGGCTGTACAAACTAAGTAATCAAGAATCAGCGCGACTTAAAAACTTAAAATCACTGATGTTATTGATCTATTTGTTCATAAAGCATCTTTCAGTGGTTTATTTTTTATTACCAACTTGAAAAAGCCTTTAGACTACACAACCATCACAATCGCAAACTAGTTTGAAAAGTACCGAATAAATAAATGAGGAAATAGTTCATATAAAAATGATTAATTCTGAATCAAAAATGGAAAATATAACTGGATACAATCTAGTATGAAAGTTAGTATCTAAATATGTATATGATTTTTAACTATTGAGAATTGTAATAAATTAAAATTTAAAAATAAAATAGTTAATTTTAATTAACTATTTTATTTTTGAATGAATGAAAGAAATTTAGTATCGTGTCATGCGCCCCTACCTCACTCTATCGTGCAATCCCACATAATTCTACAAAAGTGAAGACCAAAAATGTAGGTGCTTAATTAATTCTGGCTTCAACTTCAAAGAGGATGTCAACAAAATTTATAGTACAGATACAAAATTTCTTCCTAAAACAAGTTTACAGTTTGATTGTATGGCATGTTAATTAATGTTCTACCTATTGTTTATTTTATTCTTCACAGGCATTTTAAACAAGAAAAGCTAGCCCTACAAATGACGTGCATAAGTTATGCTTTTAATCAGTGGCGTAGCTAGCTGGTGACACCCGGGGCGGATTTCATGGGTGGCACCCCCACCTAGGTTGTTGACCTTTTTTTTTCAGGGGTTGTACTCAACGAAACAACCATGAAGGTCAGAAAATTTGGGGTCGGGTATCACCCCCCAGACGGTGAGGTGTCAGCCCCACCTCGGCTTTTTTTAGAGGTTGCACCTAGCTACGTCACTGCTTTTAATATATTATATTATGCACAGAAACGGTCGAGTTGTTCTTACAATAAATTGCATAGCGTCATACCAGCATAAGAAACTTCTGATAACAGTTCAAATTCAAAGCACGCGAGATACAAAGTTCAGAGCGAGAAATTTGAACCTAGGAATGCTAGACACGAAATTCCACGACAGGGCTGCTAGGTACGAATCCGAATCGGACAAATTCGGATAGTGTTGACTGCTCAAATTTGAAGCAAAAGGCAAAACTATCAATAAAACGGTCATCAGTACTCATCCTAAAACCGTTACATAAGTACTAAAAAAATATCGAGATTTCCCACAGCGACGACGAAAAATAGCTACTGCTTTGAATTTAATAAATTCTAGCCTTCACACCATTTTAACAAATGATTTACAGGTTCTTGCCTATGAACTTCAATTGGTGCAAGCATTAAATGGCCCTGACCGTTGATGTTTATTGTGGTATTGTTTTGTTAAAAAATATCTACTTAGTAGATTACAATGACCTAATCCTCGACTATAATGCTACGATTATTGTAATCAAGGTTAACTACTTATTTTTCAAATTTTGAATTTTCAAAATTTTAAAAAACCATTATTAAATAATGTGAACTTAATCTTTTTCTATCAGCATTACATTGAATTAGCAACAACCACTGTAAAATTTAAAAAGTTCCGAGTGATAATATTTCCATGAAACGGTATCTCAATTTCAAATAATAAAATAGGTTGATAACTAATGCAACCTATATTCAAACAGACGTTAAAAAAATTATAACAAGCAAAACAGGATGTTTTTATAAAATGATTACAGTTTTTCAAAACAATAAAAATTTGAAAATGTTTTTTCTTCAATGTAAACTTTCATTATAAGCATTGAAGATATTTAATATATTTTATCAAGACAAATTGGTATGTGAAAAATCACATACAAGGAATCAAACTAAAAATAGACTTTTCAACAATTATTATGTTATTTATAAATTGTTTAATTACCTTAGCTTATCAGACTGATTAATGATTTATGTCATGATTGTTAGATTCATTGGTTCAAGAGTTATCTTGATTAATTTGATCAAGTTAAAAAAGGACGACTGAATTGACTTTCAATAATTAATTATTATTTTACGTTAATGGAGTAGAAAATATTGGAAGGTCAAGTTTAAAGGCCTTTGTCCTTAGTAAACAAATTGATAAGTTATATCACTACTTTTAGTACTATACTTACTATATGAAAAACAGATTTGATGTTTCCTATTACATATAATAAATAAGTTTCAATAAAATTTTTTTTATAAAAAAATAACATACAAACCTTAATAAATTACATTAAACAAATTTCATTATCACATTTTGTATATAAAATTATTTTTTGATTGGAACCCAAACGGGAGAAGCCACCAATCCAGTTTGAATTCGATTAATAGTAATCACTTCATCCGATACATTATCTACATTATAAAACTTCTTTAAATCATCAATAGCTTTATCTTCAATCTATACAAAACAATTTCATTTTTACGAGCGAAACAAGAAATATTATAAAGAGATAACTGACCTGAGTGTGTGCCAATAGTTTTGTTCTCATTTTAATAAAATTTTCTTTTTGCTTTATTTCAGCTGTAATAATCGATTCCATTGTTACAGAAGGTTCAAAATTTCCAAAAAGGTCACTGGTGTTACATACACTTGGAGCAATAATTTTCCATGGGTTTTTTGGTGTTTCTAAAATGCAATTATTTTGGAATTTTAATTTCGCAATATATTACAAAATTTCCTAACCTGTTACCGGAGATGTACTTAATTCTGGTCCACTCAAATTACTTTCAGAAGATAATCGTTTTCTTTGTTTCTGTGACAATTTCGACATTTTTTGTTTAAAATCAATTTTTTCACTCTTGTGAGATGATTTCATAGGCGGAGAGTGGTCCATTAGTTCGGGAAAATTTTTCAAAGAAAATTCTGATTTGGGTGCAAGTTTTTCAAAATTCATTTGGTCACCTTCAGAGCTGACTATTTCTCTGGCGGTAACTAATGCCTTCACACGCATTTGAACCTTACTGAAAGATTCCTCTTTCGGATTTGGACTATCTTCAATTTCACTCAAACTTAAATTGCTAATTTCTGGTAACGTTTCGTCAGTTTTTGACAAGTTCGGTTCTGTTTTGTTGGGTTCCGAAGAACCACTTTTTCTTGACCACAAACGTTTTCTCTTATGCTTCGCGATTGTTTTTATACAATTTTCGCTGCTGTTGTCAAACTTGATTGGATTGGTTTTAGCAATTTCAGAAATAATTTCGTCGGACGGTGCGTCCATATAAGGTGTTATTATTCGTTGCTGCAATTTTGGATTGAAATCATCATAATAACTGGTAAGTTCTAGTAAGAGTTCATCATCTACTGTTTCTAAACATTTCGATTCTAATATTGCAGGTAAGCTGTAGCAAATGAAACGCATGCAACACATTTTAAGGTGGTTTGCATTGTAAATGTGAGAAAATGAAAATATTGTTGCAACACTTTTTAGTGTTATGTGGGCAATTAGAGCATCTTCGCATAAGTTCTTCATGTGTTCCAAGAAAAATTCGTCTGCGAGGACCAGCAAGTTGCTGAGATAATCCAAATCTTTTTTATTTAAATTTGGTAACTCATCTGTGTATAAGTAATCTATCAAACTATCCACTATGTGGAATGGATGTGGAAATGCTATTTCAGTTCTGTTTGAATTCTAAAAGAAATTGTAATTATATAAATCACAAAAAACTTTGGTCTCACCTCTTTCCATCTAATGGAAAACAGATTATTAAAATACTCCATTTTTGCTACCAAAATACACTTATGAACTTTTATGGTATGATTGTCTATTGTCCTTAGAGTTATATTACATAATTCAGGAAAACTGTAGCGATTGAATACAAATGTACTGGCGTTGGTAGAAGGGCAATCATTCCTTGTTGCAATGCAATCGTCACATATATAAGCTTTTTTTAAGAATTTGTGAAGGTCGTGAAGCTCAAATGTTTTAGAGGCTTCTTGCAACATCCGTATTGGATCCTTGACAGGTTTGCCATTGTTTTTGGATTCATCAGTTGATTTAAGCACAACATCATTGTGATTTTCCATTAAAACTTTAAATTTGGTGGGAAGAGGTCCTGGTTTCATTAAATCACAAGTATGGGTATAAATGTACATTAATATCTGTTCAAAAATCAGAGGTTCTATGTTAAAAAGTTCGATTACTTTTCCATTATTTGATTTAATTAAATTGTCTAAATAAGCACACTTGGAAGCAATGATGAAATGATGAGCTGGAAAAAGTCGATAAGATACCTTGAAGATAATGTCATGAACATAATCATCCTCTGCCGAATCAATCAACAGTTGATATATTTTATTAGTTTGTGTCACAACGTGCTTTCTTGTTGAATTATTTAAAACAATGGTAGGATTAATCTAAAAAACGGACATTAATAAATTAATATTGGAGCTTTTCAAATTAATAAGTTAGTACTTCCTCTACCTTAGTCTCTGCCTTTTTAAATATGCTATTGAAATTTTTAAATAAAAACTATTTCTAAATAGTCCAGGCAAGGAAGGTTTCTGGTTTGCAAAAAATCCGGGCAAGCTGAATTTTGGCAGAGATGTACATTGGGGTGTTGTAATGAACCCCCCAAAAGTCCCATAAAATCCCGCGCCGGTATCCCCCACAATCGGGGGTTTTAGCTCCCCCAACGCGATTTTTTGCCGATAACTCGCTTATTTATACTTGTATGAAAAATTATGATCAGACCATAATTGAAGAGCATAAAATTATCTATAAAATAGTTTTTTTTTCATATTTTTCCATTGCACACTAATACTTAAATTATTGATTGAAAACACGAGCCACCCTTAAAATGGCACAATATTGATTCGTTGATTCGAAATCCTCAAATGAGGATTTTAGCCCCCTAAGTGCGGTGTTTCGCCTATAGCTCACGTATCTTTACTTTTACGAAAAATTACCATTAAGCAAAGTTGAAGAGCTTCTCAATAACTTGTGGCGCTGCAGTGGGTAGTACCAGAGCCGTAGCAAGGGTGAGGCGACTGCGGCTTTGCCTCAGGCGCCATCGCAATGGGGGCGCTAAACCTTGACAAAACCCAATAAATAATAGTTTAAAATTTTCTGAATACTGAATTCCAAAATTTGACAACGATTTTATTGGCAACATCGCCTAAAATTACCTGCTAGCCTTTTCCTCAAATGGGGATTTTCATTCTCTAGTACAGTAGTTTTAATCGTCTAAACTCGCTTACTTTCATCATTTTTATAAAATTATCGTCAAATCAAAATTGAAGAGTACAAAATTCTCTATAAAACAGGTTAACAAAATTTTCCTACATCATACTAAGTATTTATGAAATAAAAAGAAAATCCAGAGAAAACAATTGAAAAAAGTTTTGAATAATTCTTATTCTGAATAAAAATTTCATACATTTAAACTTCATCATCGATGGTGAACAAAACAAAACAAGGTTTCAGGATTTACTTCAGATCTGAAGTAATGGGTAATACCCCCCAGGTACACTTGCCATTATTCAGAACCATCAAATTTTATTATTTTTCGTTGAATCTTTTGCAATTTTTGTTTATAATCCGGGAGGAGGGGGGGACAGCAAGTGATATTTTTCATAACTATCCCAGTACCGTTTTTCTTCCAGGAACGTAAAAGTGAAAGTGTTTCTTTCGCTATAATTTAAGTGTACCTGGGGGGTATTCCATACTCCCCAGACCCCATGGTCCTAAACGAGTTCCTGATAAGCATCAATTTGTTTTCATTACTCTAAGTCAGTGCCGCGCCGCAGCAAGGGCGATCGCAATGGGGGCGCTAAACCTCGACAAAACCCAATAACTAATAGTTTAAAATTATAAAAATGATAAGAATCTTTTGGGAGGGGGGCGCATATATTCAAATTTGCCTCAGGTGCCAGAAGAGCTTGCTACGGCGCGGCGCTGGGTAGTACTACAATACATATTATGTAATAGGCAAATTTTTAACTTTGTTTAATGGTAATTTTTCGTAAAAGTAAAAATACGTGAGCTATAGGCGAAACACCGCACTTAGGGGGCTAAAATCAACATTTAGGGGAACGCCGGCTTGGGATTTTTATGAGACATTTTGAGGGTTTATTAGAACACTTCAATATACTTCTTTGCCAAATTTCAGCTTGCCCGGACCTTCTGTAAGCTCAAACCAAAATTTCGGTTTCGTTACTTGGAAGATAGGTACTGTATCTTGGTCAAATTTTGAAAAAATCTATTTTTCTCTTCATTTTCCAACCTTGGCCACAATTTCAATTAATTTATTATTAAAAGCATTTCCCGTGCCCGAAAACATTTCTCTCCCTGCAACGAATCAATATTGTGCCATTTTAAGGGTGGGTCGTGTTTTCGGTCAATAATTTCAGTATTGAAATTGAGAAGTATTGAAACAGAGAAGGTCGATAAAAAATCCTCCCTAGCCAGGTTAGCAGCCTAATAGAAGAGAAATAAAATGTCGCTCCAAGAACTGGAAATGCCTCGGAAACTGGACCGGAAATAATGTTGACGACTCATGCGAGACAACGGAAACGTGAATGGAGAAAGAGAAATATATGGAGATTGGCGTGCTGGAATATAACATCATGGAACAAACGCGATCAAGAAATTATAATAGAACTGAACAACCACCATATAGACATGTGCGCTCTATCCGAGACAAAGCGAAAAGGGAAAGGTACATCTAAATATCAAAACTACATATTGATATATAGTGGGATAGAAAGATCAGAAAGAGCGCACTCGGGAGTAGGGTTACTTATACACGAGAAATTCGAACAACACATCCAAAATATAAACTACGCAAGTGACAGAATTCTGCGAGTATCCTTAAGTGCCGATGAAACAGCCATGCACATAATATCTGTATATGCTCCAGATGCTGGAAAACCGATTCAAACCGTCGTGGACTTCTATGAAAAACTACAAGACGAACTCGACAAACTACCCCTGAGCGACAAGATTATAATAATGGGAGACCTGAATGCCAGAATAGGTAGTGACGTTATCGAGGGTGTGATGCAAAGATACAATGAGGACGTGCTAAACGAACAAGGAGAGGAACTAATACAGTTCTGTGGCCATAATGAACTCCGGATAAACAACACGTTTTACCCTCATAGACCACAATATAAGTACACATGGGCAAACACAAGAGATCAAAAATCTACCATCGACTACGTAATAACCAACAGAGCAGTACATCCCTCCCAAGTTTTGGACGTACGAGTGCTAACGTCGGCAAACATAGGATCTGACCACGGCCTGGTGCTCTGCAAGCTGCGCATGAAGATGACACTAATCAAAAGAAAACCACCCAAATACGTAGAAAAATATAACATCGAAAGGTTAACAGATGACGATAATCGCCTGCTTTATGCTTCAAAGCTGACAAACGCGATAGAAAATAACACCATATTATCTACAGACAATGTTGAAGAAGGATGGACAAAATTGGTGAATAATATTCATAGCGCTGCTGCAGAAACACTGGAAATCAAGAAAGTAAACATAAACTACTCAGGAAGTATTAAGCCATGGTTTACAAAAGAGGTAAAGCTGATCGCGAAACAAAAACGTGAAGCATATCTAAAATACAGAAGTGATGTCAGATCTGAAAGCGCACGGGAAGAATATATCAGAATAAGAAACAGCGTCAATGCCAGAATAAAAGAAATAAAACAACAACATTGGGAAGAGTTTACGAGGGATATGGAGGACGACCTGTATGGAACTCAAAAGAAGATCTGGAAACTATTACGATCAAGAAAAAAGCCAGTAAGTGAATATACAGAAAGCACAACAATTAGCAAGGAATCATGGACCACATACTTTAGCAACCTGTATGGAGCAACAGATCACGACGAAGGGTGGACACCGGCCATAACATTATCGGAAGAAGAAAGCTATACGGTGGAAGAACAAGAGGTACAAGATGCAATAAATAGACTTAAAAACAGAAAGGCTCCTGGGCCGGATGGAATTCCCAATGAACTTATAAAATATGGAGGAAGAACATTAACAAAAGAAATAACAACACTATTTAAAAATATCCTTCAAAGTCAAACTGTTCCGAAAATCTGGAAAACCAATATTACAATTCCAATCTTCAAGAAGGGAGACAAGAAAGACCCCAACAACTACAGGGGAATAACATTGCTATGTACCTTACTAAAACTATTCACGTCATTGCTGGCAGCAACATTATGCGAAACAATACCAATAACAGAGGAACAACAGGGATTTAGACGTAATAGATCCACGACGGATGCCATCTATATAATCAGACAAATAACGGAAAAATCGATTGAGTTCCAGAAGACGGCGTACATGTGTTTTGTAGACTTAACAAAGGCGTTTGACAGAGTCAGAATCAAAGACATAATCGAGATCCTGCAACAAAACAATATCCCCCAAAACATGACAGACATGATACACCAGCTCAACACTGGAAACAGGACAAAAGTGCGGACAAAAGGAGAACTTACAGAAGAAATCCCAATACCAAGTGGAATCAGACAAGGTGATAGCCTGAGCCCCTTGCTCTTCAACTTATTAATGGATAAAATAATAAAAGAAGTAAAAACAAAAGGTAATGGATTTCGTATGAGCAATAAAGAGATTCAAGTTATATGCTACGCTGACGACGCTGTATTGATAGCCGAAAAAGAGGACGATCTTCAACAACTGCTCAACACTTTTAACACAACATCGAAATTATATAATATGGAGATTTCCGCAACCAAGACCAAATGCCTAACAACTTCAAGAAATTCAAGAAGATGTATGCTCACCATAGACAACAACATAATAGAACAAGTACCGTACTTCAAGTACTTGGGAGTAGAGATCTATGGATGTGGCAATCTGGTAGAAGAAACCATGTCCCAGGTTCGAAAAGCGTCGATGATCTCAGGATGCTTGAGAGATACAATATGGACAAATGAATTTCTAAAAGTTGAAAGCAAAGCACGAATATACAAGGCATGCGTGAGGCCCATAATGACATACGCCATTGAGGCAAGAGCGGACACCGCCAAAACAAAAAGGATCCTGAGAACAAACGAAATGAAAGTCTTAAGGGCCATAACAGGAAGATCACTTGTCGACAGAATTAGGAACGACCACATAAGGAGAGAGTGTAGCATGCCCGATATAATAAGGTGGACGAGAATAAGAAGAAGAGCTTGGAATGAGCATATATCGCGTATGAGCCATGATCGACTTCCAAAGATCGCCAGAGATGGAATACCCCATGGAAACAGACCACCGGGAAGACCTCCAAAGAGGTGGAGAGATAGTTGGTCGTCAGCATCCCAGGAAAACCAGAATTAAACAGGTCCCAGACCTAGAACAAGCTGAAGAAGAAGAAGAATTTCAGTATTAGTGTGCCATGGAAAAATATGAAAAAAAAACTATTTTATAGAGAATTTTAAGCTCTTCAATTATGATCTGATCATAATTTTTCATAAAAGTATAAATAAGCGAGTTATCGGCAAAAAATCGCATTGGGTAGCTAAAACCCCCGATTATGGGGGACGCCGGCGTGGGATTTTACGGGACTTTTGGGGGGTTCATTAGAACACTCCAATGTACATCTCTGCCACAATTCAGCTTGCCCGGATTTTTAGCAAGCTTGAGCCAATTTTTCGGCTTCGTTGCCTGTACTATAAAAGCTAAAAGGCTAATGCCATATTTTCAAAAATTAATAAATAAAAAAAAACTGATTCAGTGAGTAAACAAACAGATTAAGCTTGAATAATAATGGAGATGTTGAGAGGCATAGCATACAAAAACTCTGAGTGTATATGAGATATAAGAGTTTACCAGAATCACTGATATTGGAACCGACCACTACCTAGTATGCACTACGATAAACATCAAAGCAAAATAACTAAAAATACAAAACAAAAAATCTGACAACAAAGATCTATTCAAAATCTATCTACTTCAAGAAAAATTCGTGAGAGACCTATATCAAAAAAGATTAGATGAACATAGTAGAAAACTGAAACCAGCTCAAGATATAAAAGAAGAATGGATTAATAACAAAACTATTATCAGAAAAGCTGCATTTGAAGCCCTTGGACGTTGAAAAAATACTACAAGAAAAGAAATACTACATAGATATGGAGTGAAGAACTTAAAGAAAGAATCAAACATAAACAGGCAGCATATATCTTAAACTACTGACAAATAGAACACGGGGAAACAAAGAAGAATATGATCAAAAAATAGAGAAATCGAGAGAATAGTTAGAGATTTAAAACAAAATAAGTGGAATGAATTTATAAGTAGAATTGAGAAAGACGTACACGGGAGACATTATGATGCTTGTAAAGTCATAAAACATTCAAACAGCAAAGAAAAGGATACAGTCTACTACAACAATCGTCAATGAGGAATGGTTTAAATATTATAAGAAACTATGGTACAATAAAGAAGAGAAGTAAGTAAAAATACAAGAGGAAATTGAAGAGATAGACAAAATAGAGCTGGCAGAGCTACAAGAAACACTAAAATTCAAAAACCGTAAAGCTACGGGAACTGCCGGAATAAATAGCGAATTGCTTAAATGTAGTTTCAATAATTTTAAAATAAGATTATTAACATTTGGCTCATTCCATCTCAAATCGAATCATGAATTTACTTGACCCATCCCTAATTTGACAAAATTTGGTACACACCATCTTAGTAAGAAATAAAAAATACAAATTAAAGGATTTGCCCAAAAAGGCACTCGTTTTCTTGTTTTGGTCTTTCAAAAAGTCAAAAAGTTGGTGTGTAGACTTGTAGGAAAACGACTGTAACTTCATCCACGGTGGTCTAAATAAATAAAAAATGTTCTGTAAAGGTAAACGAACATTATGTTCAAATATTTAACCACATTTTATATTTTCAACCCCTAACTGGATTAATTTTTTAATATTAACCCTATTTCAACCGCTATTTCTAAAGGGGTCTTTTTTTGGTTAATTTTTTTACAGTTCTTTTGTACAAATGTGCTGAGCATGCGTACCAAATTTTATCATGGGATGAGCATGGGTTCGAATGGACAAAAATCAGTTTTTCGCCGATTTCTCAAGTTTCCTTGACCTTTATGACAAAATAGTTTAATATAAAATTAAAGCTAATTAAATTCTCTACAAAAAAATATTTGTAGAGAATATTTTTCTCGAAAAAAGTGCGAAAATCAGCAACATTCATACCAGGGGATACAAGTCACATAGCAGCAGGCTCGCCTACTGCATTAGCCGTATCCGATCCGAATGAGTGAAAATTTTTCACCCGGAAATTGATATTTTCTTTGAGATTCGGAAAGCTGGGGGTGTGATTAGTAGATTTAGTAATAAATATTAGCAAAAAAATCGTAAACTACCCGTTTATTAACGGAAAAGTGTGTCGGCCACGCCCACCATAAATTTGGTGTAATTTTCGATTTTTTAGGTGTGCATTTGATTTGAAGGTTGTTCCATTGTCAAAACCTACCCTAGGGCCTTCCGCTACGCTCCGCTCCATTAGGCCCTCCGGGCGGTTTTGACAATGGTTAAGAGAAATATTAATCCACCCCAACCGGGATTTTAGAAAAGCGGGATCCTAGAAATCCCGGTTATAGCTTTTAAAAGTATAGTTGCGGTATGCGGTGGTAAACTTTTACGTATCACCCCCAAAAAATCTTGTCAAATTACTAACCTAATTAAAAATCGCACATAATGTATAGTACGCCTGTAATAAATTAAGTACCTTAATCCTCTAATGGGATTTTCACTCCGTCGTTACCCAAAAAGATTACCTATTAATTGACCATCGGCGCAATCTACATACTTACCCTAACCGAACCCGGCGCAATCTGCATGCTAGATTATGAGACCCTTCAACCATCGGGCACAGTCTTTTCAGTTTACACCCTCGAACATCAGGGTGTGTAACTTTGGAACTAATGAAAATAGAGGGCTAATTTTTTTTTAATAAACTTATAAGGTAAGTTTAGGTTGCTGTAAAATTTTTTTTTAATTGTGAGTTTTGCACCCCCTCCCAAAGGGGTCCCTTTTTCCCCCTAAAAATTAATATATATTATTGACTAAAATAGTTAACCTGTGCACTAAATTTTATTTTGGGCCGAGAATTGCAGATTGAGCAAACAAGTATATTATATAACTTATCAAATGATGAGTAAATGATACCTTATAACTTATCAAATGGCAAGTTATATATATTATTTTCTCAAGTCCGCCCAAAATGAATTTTAGTGCACAAGTTAACTATGTTAGACTTAGTAATATATTTTACTATGTGCCGGCCTCTTATGACGGGACACATGTAAATTTTTTATGAAATTTTTATGAATGCCGTGCTAGCTGTGCTTACTTTGGTTCTTTTTATCTTATGTTTATTGAGCATGAAATCTCTTTTTTTCAGGAGCAGATTCTTCGACGTCTTACCTTTATTTTCACTTTTATTCTATGAATAAACGATTCTAGGACATTTCGCTACGGGACATTTCGCACCCGGACATTTCGCACCCGGACATTTTGCTCCCGGACATTTCGCTACCAGGACATTTCGCTCCCGGGGACATTTCGCTCCCGGACATTTCGCTCCCGGACATTTCGCTACCACTTTTAGCATGTTTTTCATTATCAGGGATATTTTACCTTTAATACCGTTTTTTCATATTAACGTATTAGGGCCACCTTGTAAAGGCCCAATACAATAAAAATATGAAATAATAAACTAATAAAAAATTATTAACAATTAAAATAATTGAAAAATGGTAAAGTAACCATAAAAATTATGTAAAATAACTAAAAATAAAAAATTAATGTAATCAATTTAAATATTTATATAATTTAACATGTTAAAAACTAATTTTTTTAAAAAGATTTTAAATTATGAGCAATTCCACGAAGAAAGTTAAGTTTATCTTCTGAATCATAATTTTGAATCAACGTTTCGATGCGTTGATCCATATCCCGGTATTTCTTCGTCTTTGGGACAACAACTCCGCGGTTATGTTGCGCAATTTTTGCGCTACTTAAACCCTCTTCTTTTTTCAAAGCGATTATAAGACACCACAAGTTTGGATGAACATTTGTAATTGAACTTTTCAAAGCATTGTGGAAACCTTCCACATTGTTGTTAGTACGTGGCATACCATTCAGAGCTCGCGTGTGTACATTCCATAAAGAAATGGGAAACATAGGTTCAATTCTTCTCCTATGTTGACCACGACCTCTCTCGCATCCAATATAGTATGTTTCAAAGTATGAAACAATTTCTTGTGGAAGATCGTCATCATCAGCGAGTTGTTCGAAACCATCTACTACATCATCGATTGGTAGAAATCCAAGCGCCGGGAAACATCTGATCTTCAAATTGAACTCATCATCGTGATGGTACCTTTCTCTGAAGCCAAATTCTACAATTTTTTTGTACATGTTTTGTGACAAATGAAATAAACAACACGTAATAGTAGTGTTCCGAAAATTTTCGGAAAATGCATTAATGGCTGCTTTTTCATAATCCATCATAAGAATTTCAGGTTGTGCGTCGTCCACCAGTTCTTTTATTTTTGTAAATAATCTGTATTTTGAGTCTTATCAGGAAGCAAAGCAAAAAGCCGGGGTACGGTAAAATTGCACTTTTGGATGTGCAACGTGTACATTTGATAATAAATGCTTGGACAACACTTGAAAGTACCGTCACCTGCCCAACCACTCGATTCTTTAAGTTCTTTGATTGCAGCATCTGTCGCAAATATTAAAATTCGTTCTATATCATCTTCTCCGCTATCGTATTGTAGGAACTTCAAACCAGAATCAAGTTTTCGAAATCGATCAGGAATGGGATAACCATGCCGCTCCTGCGGTATTGCCGGAGAACCACTTTCTGATTGTCTCCAACGTCTTATATTGCGGCTCATGGAAGAAATTATAGGTAGTTCTGCCTTTGCAGATTCGGTGATAGAGCTAACTTCAGTTGACACAATATCTCGAGTCGATTGTTGAGAAGCTACAGATTTTTGTTTCATCTTATTTAATACCAATTTTGCCTGCACTGTTCCAGCTGTAGAACTGTGATTATGTTCATTAACCGTTTTTGTAATTTCGTATTCATCGTTTAAGGTTTTGGTATGGATTCGGGCTTTACATAATCGATTTTCGCACATCCAATATTGTTTCGAACCATCTATATTCACTTTATGCTTGTCGTATACGTAATTTAAATCATCGACTAATTTCATTTTATTTCTTGTAGATTTTATTAAACGTGGCATGATATATAATAATAATTTATATTTTATCGATTCGTCAAATTAACAAGTCTTCTTTTTTTTCTATCTTTCTCACTTCTTCTTCTTACTTCATGTTTCAACTACTTGGGACTATCTTCTAATATAGTACTTCTGTCTTACATGCATATTACCAACTTAATCATAACCATGGATATGATTCATATACCAGGTGGTTCACATATTCACATATCACAGGTCCGTAATTAGGAGATGTCTCTTCTTATTGGACTGTTCATATTAAAGCCTGTAGTACACTCTTTGACCAATGGTCAAATATTTTGCTATAGTAGGAACCGCGAGAGCTCGAGTATGATTCATCGCTTGACGCTGTGTGAAATCACGATTTTTTTTATTTTGTTTTTTTTTAAAAACTCTGTATCTTTTAACCCTGCGGCAGTCGCGCCTTTTTTTTTCCTTGGAGCAGTCGCGCTGCGTTCTTTAGGTTCGCATAACAATATATCAGTTATTTTGTGAGATTATGTTGCATGATTTTATACGGTCGTATAAAAATAACTGAAAACACATGATCAGTCGCACAAGGGAACGGAGGTCCGCAAAAACGTACTATACTCAACAGCAAAGGCTGATAAACACTGATGGTAATTTTCCATTCCGGATAGGAAATTTAACGGACTACAACTTCTGTTTAGTAAAAATTTCTGAAAAAGTTATCCCTTTCACAAAAAATCAGAAAATAATAAACAAGACAGCTACAAATCAAAAACCTTCGCTTTATATGTAAAGTGTATCCGGGGGACACCCTGTATATATACTTCTATATATATACTGTATATATACCCGGGAGCGAAATGCCCGGGAGCGAAATGTCCGGGAGCGAAATGTCCCCGGGAGCGAAATGTCCTGGTAGCGAAATGTCCGGGAGCGAAATGTCCTGGTAGCGAAATGTCCGGGAGCGAAATGTCCGGGTGCGAAATGTCCGGGTGCGAAATGTCCCGTAGCGAAATGTCCGGTGTCCGAATAAACTTACTAGTGTCGTCGAATTCAAAATAATACCAGATGAAAATAATAAATAAATTTTATTGTAACAATTCTGAACATAAATGATTAAATTAATGAAATGCAGCAAGAAATTCAAAATACATTGCTAAACTTAAATTTTACCCCAATTGTTTATTATTCGCGAAATATTCGTTATTGCAATTACGCGCCACTATTAGTTTTACTTTTAAATGATAGAGTGAGCTCACCTATTGTCGTAATACTCCTATTTTGTCACCGCTTATTAGTTCCAAGATAACCAGATTGGTCATCAAATTGTGTTTTTAATCGTGAATAAATCGTCCATAACCCACACTTTCTAATCTTCTTATTCAGGTAAGTCTAAATTTTGACTTTTATGTTCCGTGATGACTTTTTATCAATACACACGTGTTTTACTCGTAAATTAATCTTTTATTACTTTTCAGGTTTCCACCATCGAATTCTATTCATTGATTTATTAACTTTTACACGGAACCCGGAATTTATACGTCCGTTTCCGAATCACACTTTTTGGGACTTGTTTTTTTTTATCACCCGGGTTATTCAAAATTATCCCGTTTTTTACTATCCTGATTTTGTGTTTTATGTAAATGGGATATTCCTATTGGTAAGTTCCAATCCCTTATTTGAATGTTCATAAATTTGTTGAAACACTTTTGATTTGTTTTAGTTTGCTTTCCGATTTACACTGGTTTCAACGGTGAACTATTTGTTGTGCTCCCCACCGGAGTCTCGGATGAACTGTACTGCTGCACTATGTCGTCCCGATTTAAGAACCACGTAAAATATCTTTTTAACATTTATGCGCCACTTCTTATTAATTAACAATTGTTTATTTTATTATTAACAAATTCCTAAATCTAACATTTCTATTTATAAAATTGTGAACATGTTTTTAAAAAGATAATTTGTTTCATCTGGTACCTTTTTGTTTCTTTGACCTGTTTGTTTATTTGCAAACGATTTTTATATAGCATTTTTATTATGAGTTCTCGTAACCTCGAGTAACCTTTCCTTTTCAAAAGAACTTTCATGCTTTTCGTACCAGCCTAAGAGCAAATTCTTTACTGTCCATTTGAACCATAGCAATATGTATTAATTTTTAGGGAAAAAAAGAGACCCCTTTGAGGGGAGGTGCAAAACTCTCAACTAAAAAGTTTGTTCTGGCAATCTAAACCAGTGGTTCCCAAAGTGGTCCAGGTGGACCCCCCAGGGGTCCATAGGAGACCACACGGGGGTCCACGTAGACGTGAAAAGAAAACAGGGGTTCACAAGTTGTAAGTAGAATATGTATTCTATTCATATTATTCTACATACAGTAGAAATGTAGCAGCAGGGGGTCTACGAAAAAAAAGTTTGGGAACCATTGATCTAAACAAATAAGTTTGTTGAAGAAAAATCCGCCCTCTATGTTCATTAGTTCCAAAGTTATACACAGAGGGGTAAAATGAAAAGTGTCGCTTCAGCTGGCCTTAACATGGAAAAGAATTAAGTTTACAAAAAAAATCAAATAATGTATTTTTGGTTTAACTGCATTGTCATATTATGCTAAACTTTTTATCAAAATTAGGGATGGTGTGGTCAACTTATATTCAGATAATAAATATTTATGATGAAAATCTATACAATTAATTGAAAATCGATTCCGACCTTTTTAAATAAATATAACGGTGGTCGCGCAACTTAGCTATACTTTGAGCTGTTATTGCTATGTGAATACCAATCTGACGAAAAATATGGGTTAATATTTTTTTGTATAGAATTTAATTAGCTTTAATTTTATATTAAACTATTTTGTCATAAAGTTCAAAGAAACTTGAGAAATCGGCGAAAAACTGATTTTTGTCCGTTTCTGCCTATACTTAATTAATTTTTAATAACCAAACCCATGCTCATCCCATGATAAAATTTGGTACGCATGCTCAGCACATTTGTACCAAAAAACTGTAAAAAAATTAACCAAAAAAAAAGATCCCTTTAGAAATAGGGGTTGAAATAGGGTTAAAATTAAAAAATTAATCCAGTTAGGGGTTCAAAATATAAAATGTGGTTGAATATTTGAATAGAATGTTCATTTACCTTTACAGAACATTTTTTATTTTTAAATTTAGACCGCTGTGGATGAAGTTACAGTCGTTTTTCTACAAGTCTACACACCAACTTTTTGACTTTTTAAAAGACCAAAACAAGGAAACGAATGCCTTTTTGAACAAATCCTTAAATTTGTGTTTTTTATTTCTTACTACGATGGTGTGTACCAATTTTCGTTAAGTTTGGTCGGGGTGGAGTCAATTTTACCTATTTTTTTATCGATTTGAGATGGAATGGCCTGATATTAATATTATTTGATGTTGTACTTGTAATTTCATATTGTCTGCTCAAATCTCAAAATCTATTTTTAACATAATTACTATAATATGTACTCCTCATAATATAATATTAGAGTAGGTAAAGGAAGTAAAAATAACAAACAAAATAAAAAAATTTGTTACATACCTGGAGGCAAGCAAAATTTCTTCCCTCTATATCACTATGAATTGAGAACGCTCGATGTATATGAGGAATTTTTGTAATTTTCAAAACCTGATAAGTATTGTTATTTAAAATCTTATTAGCATTGTTCTTACGAACAAGTAATGGATTCTCACTTTCAATATTTATTTTAATCTTTGATTTAAAAGATGCTCTATAAGCTTCTCCAAAATTAGTAATAAATAAAATCTCGTTCAAATTCAAAGAAAATTGTGAAACTTTAAGACAACGATTTCCAGAAAAAATGCATCTAATAAATGTGGGGGTTGACTCGCTCCAAACATACAAATGATTCGAAGTGTCATTTATGACAATAACTAACTCGTGACTCTCTTCTATCGATTCGTTATGATCAATTTTAGTTGATATTCTTCCACCGGTAATTCCAAAATCACGCGTGCTTATTAGGCTAAAACAATAAGTCTCATTAAAAATGCTATTTGTACAAATGTCATACTACATTATTTACTTGGTTGTTATTTTATTGCAGCTGTATTGATGTAAAACATAAATTTCATAATTTGATGTAAACACTGCTATTGCAGCATTGCTACTAGCTACATCCCTAATGATGCAACCGGGGCTTAAAAAATAATGAACTACTTTTGGAGTTACTATATATTTCCCTGCAGATACATGGTGGCCCAATTGACCTCCATTCAAACCCCACGTGTACAATGCTGTCAGTCCCCAAGCAATTGAATGATATTTTGCTGCAAGAACATTATCGAGCGGATATTGTGTTGCAGGCAACTGATGAGGTTTTAACACACATGGAGGAGGAGGATCAATTCCCAATACACAATGAGAATTTTGACCACATGTCCATACCTAATAATATCATTTAAAATAGCACAAAAGAAGATTAAAGTACTTACATGTCCACTATTGGAGAGAAAAATGCTGTGGTCAACAGAAATACTGACTCTCTCAATTACTCCTTCATGTAAATGATGAGTAGGAAACTTAACTTTTTCCGGTACAAGAACCGTTTGTCCACTTTCAAAACCCAATCTTCCACCATGCCCATGTCCATTAGCAAAAACTTCACCGGAAGTTGTTAAAATTACACAATGGAACTTTTCTAAACAAATTTGACGAACATTAGCACCAGGATTGTGTTTGTGGAAAAACTCCAACCTTTCAGGCAACACTCTTTCTTGTTGCGGTCCAAATGTGTAATTAGAATTAGATCCCCAAGCGTAAATCTCCAACAAGGGAGAGTCGTCCTCTTCCATGCAAGCAGGCAAGAACTCTTTCGCAATCTCTTTCCACTCTGTTAAATCTAGCATTGCATTTTCCAAAACGGTATATCCATCAAAATCGGTGGTCGATAAATTTGCACCTAATTTTATTAATTGAACTGCTATGTCAATTTTACCGTAGAAAACACTCTTATGTAAGGGAGTAAAACCAGATTCCACGTCTTTCAAGTTAATATTGGCACGTCTAGATTTCACAAGCCATTTAACAATATTGGTACGACCACATGCAACAGACATGTGTAATGCAGTCTGGCCCTCATAATCTTTAACCGTATCACAGCAATAACAAAGATTATCTAAGTAAGAACACAATTCGCTATCGGAACTAGATCGTTTGGTTAAAGCTGCATTTATAAGTTTTCCATGTTGCCTAGATCTACATTTCTCGGTGCAGTCTCTTAAATTAGTCAAAGGTAATGGCATGTTCTCTAAAAGAACCGAAAAATACATTTATAATACGATACATTGCTACTTAACAAAATAATAAATATTTAAGGTTCTGTTTTTAAAAAGTTATAAATAATAATTATAGAACTTACAAAAGTAATTCAAGTCCAGATTAGCCGTTTTAGTTATTAATAAATATAATGCAATATTATACAATAATATGCTTTTATAATAGAGGTTAAATGCACCTACACGGTATCTGACAGTTGTGACAGTTGTAACCTTGAACGTTTAAAGCTGGACATACACGCATAAAAACATACATAAAAATTTTATTTTTTAAATATAAAAAATACATAAACTAATCAATAATATATTCTCCTGCATTGTTTATGATAGACTTCCAACGTTCTGGCAGTTTTTCGATTCCACGCCTGAAAAAATCCGGTGGTTTGGAGGTGAAGAAGTCGTTGAGCCAGTTTTGAAGAGCAACGTTGTTATTAAATGAGATTCAGCGGAGATTGTTGGATATAGAGCGGAAAAGATGAAAATCTGATAGAGCAAGATCAGGAGAATAGGGCGGATGTGGAATAACCTCCCAACCGAGGTCTTGAATAACTGATTTTATAATGTTAGCAGACGGGCATTATCATGCTGCAAAACCACTTGATGCCGTCTTGCCCGTCGTTCTTCTTTAAATTTGCGTACACAAAAATTCTTTCGTTATAATTACATTTTAATTTTTAACATTATTTTTGAAGTTTACTTATTTTAAATACTCAATTTTATACAGTGGCGGCCCGTGACTTCTTCCAATGGGAGGGCACAAAATTTAAATCAAAAGGTAACGTATGAATTTGTTTATTTCTTACAAAATAATTTAATTCTGATATGTCTCTCTACAGAAGCATCGTATTCCATATCATTCTATTTCGAGATAAATTTTCATGTCAGATTACCTCGGTGGTTTACCATTGCCTTCCGAGGAGAGATGGTCAGAATTAAGTTCTTACCCTGCCCGGATTCGATCCGAAGCAGTAGACGCACTTAACTGCCAAAGCTATGACCGCCTCTTTACTGTATCATAAGTTACTTATCTAAATATATGATTTTTAACGATTGAGAATTATAATAAATTAAACTTTAAAACTGCATGTATATTCGGTTATGAACGTCTTTCGACATTTTCCCGATACCTCCCTGTCTCCGCTCGTTGCGTGTTGAAAATGTGTGACGAGCACAGAGGACCTACATCTTAAGGTGGATTCCGAACCATGCGAATAGACTATTTTTACACCGCCTACTCCATCAGGGAAGTTTTTTAGCCATAAATAATGTTATCTGGGGCCAGCAGATAGACATTTGGTGAGCGAAAATTTCTTCTATAGATAGCACCTCACTGGATTTGAACCCGTGAATATTGGCTTGAAAGCGAACACGCTAGCATTTCAGCCATTCGCTCACCTTTAAAAACTTTAAAACTAAAATAGCTAAAAAAACATGAAAAAATGAATTTTTTTATTTTCACATATTTAATCTTTCGGTAGTGCACTATCATCAGATTTTTATGAACAATAAATTACAAGTACAACTATTTAATTTTTAAAGTATAATTTATTAGAATTTACTTATCTACTTAAGAAATATTATTCTGAGTAATTCTGTTTTGAGAGGGCGGCGCCCCGTCGCGTCGCCCTCCCCGTACCAGTCGCCACTGATTCTTCAGTATCCTCTTTTACAAGATTTACCAACATCTGCTGTTTTGTACCCCTTGAAGTTTGGACTACGGGCGGTAGTTTTTAAAATGAAAGAATTAGGATTGGCGCCCCCTGAAAAAAAAACTCGGGTTAAAGCCCAGCCTGCCCACCTGCGCTCAGCCAAATTTAACTAATAAATTTCGCAACAGGAATATTACATTTAAAACAGTTTAAGGTTTCAAAGATTTTAGGCATCATCGGTATCACATAAACACAAAATAGGTTGTAACCCTTTATTGTCTAAAATCAACGGCTTTGGATTTAGTACGTAGATTAAATAAGTTCAGAAATGCTAAAAAAAATTCGCTCTCCTAGAAGTAAATTAAATGAGCTGAAACTTTAGTCTAGTAAACTTTTCTGAAAACCCAATCCCTTTGAAAGAAAAACTAATTTCCTGTTTTCATTTTCTTCAAAGGGCTGATTTAATATGCTCAGAATTATTTTATCGATAACCTTGCCCATGCTCGATCAGGACAATTAGAAATTCTAGTTTTAATTAAAACTAATCGATCCTTTTCATCCAAACAAGAATTCTCTTAAAAATTTATTTATTGTTTTAATACAAATTCAAAAAATTTAAAATTAAAAAAAAATTAAAAATTCCAACAATTTCAAAAATAATTCAGATGCTGCAAGATACTCACGAAGAAAGTAAATGAATTTATAGCAAAATTAGATCTAATCAACTTCCTCCATACTCGAAGCATATTCGTTATCCATGTCAACTGAAACATCTTCGGCACTAGGAATTTTGTCAATATCCACAGTGTCATCTTCTTCGATACCCATACCCAATTTAATCATTCTATAAATACGGGAAGCGTGAACTTGTGGTTCGTTCAACGTAAAAGATGAACTTAGCAAAGAAGTCTCATACAATAAGCTGACTAAATCTCGAACAGCTTTACTGTTTCTCTCAACTTCACATTTCGATCGTAAAACTTCGATGATTGAATGATCGGGATTAATTTCCAAAACCTTTTTGGCGGCCATGTAACCCGCGGTAGAAGTGTCACGTAATGTTTGAGCTTTCATGATGCGTTCCATGTTGGCTGTCCATCCATACTGAGAAGTTACAATACAAGTTGGCGATTCGACCAAACGATTTGACACCACAACCTTTTCAACTTTGCTATCCAAAATACTTTTCATGATTTGACACAATCCTTCGAATTTAGCGTTGTCGTGTTTACGTTTTACTTTCTCATCTTCTCCCTCTGGAAACTCCAAACCTTCTTTAGTAACCGACATCAATTGTTTGCCATCGTAGTCCTTCAATTGTTGGATTACAAATTCGTCGATTGGTTCGGTCATATAAATAATTTCCAATCCACGCTTTTTCAAGCCTTCGATAAACGATGAATTGCTGACCTGGTCCTTGCTCTCACCGGTTATGTAGTAGATTTGTTTTTGGTTTTCCTTCATACGACTTACATATTCTTTTAAAGAACAAGCTTCGGTACCACTAGCGGAAGTGTGATAACGCAACAAATCTGCGATCCTGGAACGATTTTGCGCGTCTTCATGAATTCCAAGTTTCAAATTTTTCGAGAATTGTTCGTAGAATGTCTTATAACCTTCATTATCCTCAATCAATTCTTCAAATAAGTCCAAACATTTTTTCACTAGATTCTTGCGGATAACTGCAAGGATCTTATTTTGTTGTAAAGATTCTCGTGAAATGTTCAAAGGTAAATCTTCGCTATCCACTACGCCTTTAACGAAGTTCAAATATTCGGGAATAAGTTCGTCGCAGTTATCCATAATGAATACTCTCCTGACGTACAACTTAATGTTATTTTTGCGTTTCTTGTTTTCGAAAAGATCGTACGGCATGCGACGGGGCAAGAATAAAAGGCTACGAAATTCCAGTTGACCTTCGACGCTGAAGTGTTTAACGGCCAAATGATCTTCCCAATCGTTGCTTAACGATTTATAGAATTCTCCATATTCTTCTTGGCTAATATCACAAGAATTACGAGTCCAAAGCGGTTTGGTTTTATTTAACTCTTCCTCATCTATGTACTTTTCCTTGATTGTTTTTTTCTTTTTATCGGTATTTTCAATATCATCTGCTCCCACGTCTTCAATTGTAGGTTTATCACCATCATTTTCTCCTTCTTCAACATCATCATCTTCCAATTCCTTTTCGCGTTCCTTTTCGAGTAATAATTTGATTGGGTAACCGACAAATTGTGAGTGCTTTTTGACCACCTCTTTGATTTTGTTTTCCTCCAAAAATTCGGTTTGATCTTCCTTGATGTGGAGAATGATTTTGGTACCACGACCCAACGGTTCGCTGTTGTCTTTCTTAATGGTGAAGCTACCATTAGCGGTTGATTCCCAAACGTATTGTTCGTCGTCGTTATGCTTGGAAATTACGGTTACCCTATCGGCAATCAAGTAGGCTGAGTAAAACCCTACACCGAATTGACCAATCATAGCAATATCGGCACCGGCTTGTAAAGCTTCCATGAAAGCTTTCGTTCCAGACTTGGCGATGGTACCCAAATTGTTAATCAAATCGGCTTTGGTCATACCTATTCCACTATCGACAATAGTCACGGTGCCATGTTCTTTGTTAGGAATAATTTTGACATACAAGTCCTTTTCGGCATCCAACTTTGATGAATTGGTTAGCGATTCATAACGAATTTTATCCAAAGCATCAGATGAGTTCGAAATCAATTCTCTCAAAAAAATTTCTTTATTCGAATAGAACGTGTTGATAATCAAACTCATTAACTGAGAAATTTCGGCTTGAAAGGCAAAGGTTTCTACGTCAGACATCTGTAAAAATGAAAATCCAATTAAAAAAAAATTTATAAATAGGCTACTTTTTTATAATTTCGTTCAAGTGAGTACTCAAATCAAAATTAAAATACGGAAATTAAGAACAAAATTTAATTTAATACATACCTTTTATTATTTTGTTGTTTTCCCTTTGATCTGGTTTTAAATTGCAGTAAATTGTACGGAGGTTGATATGTTTACTTTAAGAAATGGTTGATATAGTTGTATTCATAAATTAGTAAACATAATGGTACTTATATAGTAGATAAAGTTTTAGTTGGTACCACCGGTTTTTACAATTTAAATATGATTAACGCTTGTGATTTTCAAACTTAGCAGAGAGGGCAGACCCAAGGGGTTTATTAGAATGCATTGCGATGTGATTGGGTTGTCATGGGTTTGGGGATTAGTCCCCCCTCATCAAATCGTGGACCCCGATTTAAAATTTACCTGTGGGCCCCCACCACTTGTTTGCAAAACATCTTGTGTGTCTATTTCAAAAGTTTTCACCCCTAATATTTCCTAAACCAAAAAAATATCAACACAAAGAAAATACTTATCTACGGAAGGAAAAATAACACGTAACTTTCGAATAAACTTCGGGTACCCCACCATATCCAATATGACAAACGTCGAAATTTATACAAGAATCCTAACTTTTTTCATAATTTTTAGTTATGTTACCAAGAATGCATCCAGCCCAAGTTCATGGAGGGAAGGTAATCACGAAAAATGAAGGTAAATTTTTCAAGTTTATGGCAAATTTTGGCAGAACGGCCCACTCTAAGTCATCCCTAACGCCACCACAATGTCGATTGTAGAATAATGTAATATTTTGAGCATTTTAGTTCTGAAAAGTGTTTAATGCAGTTTTTAGTGTTGCTCAAATTAATTAATATGAAAACTAGATAGTTCAACTTTAAAAATAAGGTAATGCTCTTAGGAAGAAAAGAAAAGTTCGAAATAACGTTAAAGAGGGTCAAAGACGAATCTTGGAAGAAATCCGTGGAAGAGAATGTGATCAAGCACCCCTGGGGTTTGTACCTACAAATTGACGGCAGGAAAGATTAATCCTTTAATCCACTAATTTGTTGGTCCGTAGATCTGTTAATCCACTGATCAGTTTAACACTGTTAGGCATAGATGTGAATGTTCCAAGTTGAATTTTAAAATTCAGGCTTCGTCACGACGTGTGACGTGCTGTGCTGTGGCTTCATGTGTATGTCGATTTTTATAAAGATCGGTCAAGTAATAGCTGGGAAATTTCCAGAAAACATTTTTGCAAGTGAGTCAACATCAAGGAAGTTGGTAAAGCTAAAATTTTATATAAAGGAACATAAGTACATAGGTATTATATTATTACTTATGAAATTTAATTAAAAATCAAAAACGTACCTAACCTCAAATTTAAATGGACTAACAAAATAATCAAGATTCTCTCCTAGAGTGTAAATTAATATCAACATTATGAACTTTGACAAGTTACAATTTGTGGACACTATTTTGAAGAAGTATAATTTGGTAGATACAGAAGAAAATTTCCAACGCCAAATCAAATCAACGGAAGAATATGATCCAGAATTGGAATGGACTCTCTCCGGCGATCCTGCAACATTCGAAAAGTCATATTTAGAGTTGAAAACATTTGTCCGAAGTTCTTTAGATATTCATAAATACGAATTGAATACAATTTTATATCCGATTTTGGTTCGCATGTACTTGGAATTAATCTACAATGAACGCTCAAAACAAGCTGTATATTTTTTGACCAAATTTGGACCCGACCAAGAACCTTATTTTCAGAACGATTTAGAAAAATTAGCCACGATTAACAGCAAAGAGCTTATGAAAGAACAACCATTGGATGGTCGTTTCAACTTGAAAAACTTTTTAATATCGATGTCTCAAAGAACCTCAGTCTTACTTAAACGTTTTCTAACAACTCGACAAGAAATGTTTTTGTTACACATAGTAGAAGCATATTTAAAATTTGATATATATGAAGAAACGCAGAGAAATGAAAAAGTAATTGGTGCTTCAAATCTCATAGTTCAGCAGGCGGTAAGACAATACAATAAAAGAAAAATTAACTGTAGCGTTCGAAATGTACCAGAAGATAAAAGTAGTGAAAAAGATCAATGGCAAGAACCAAATCCAAAACGAGCAAAGGAACTTTTTGAAATGGAAAATTCTGATGCAACAACTGTTCAACTTGCTAATTCAATATCTTCAAAATATATGAAAATCAATGAAGAACAAGAAGATTCACAAAAAGTAGGCACTGAAGTTCTTCCGACTGTTATTACGCATACATTTATTAGCAAAAAGCATGTGATCACTTGTGCCACAGTAAGTGAAGATTCAAGTATGGTTGCTATAGGATTACAAAACAACTTAGTTCAGGTATGGAGCTTGTCATCTGAAAAACTAAAATTGATAAAAACACTGGAAAACTTAAAAAATATGGACTTAAATGCTGAAGATGTTTCAAAACGCATGATGGACGACGAATCTGGTGAAACAGTGAGAACTTTAATCGGGCACGATGGACCAATTAATTCACTTTCATTTTCTACTGATGGAAGATTGCTTCTTAGCTGTTCGGAAGATGGAACAATGCGATTATGGAATCTACTAATTTGGAAATGTGTTTCAATTTACGATACCGTGTTCCCAGTATGGGACGTTAAATTTTCTCCACACGATTATTATTTTGCAACAGCTTCTACTGATAGAACCGCAAAGCTTTGGGCAACCAAATATAAAAAACCTTTGCGTATTTTCAATGGTCACTTCTCAGATGTAGATTGCATTCAATTTCATCCAAATTCAAACTACTTAGCAACGGGTTCATCTGATCGTCGCATACTTTTATGGGATTGTATTACTGGAAATAACGTTCGTATAATGATGGGACACACATCCGCAATTTATTCCCTCGTGTTTAGTCCTTGTGGTCGATATTTGGCATCGGGAGGTTCTGATTTCAATGTATTAATTTGGGACGTTGCAAGTGGGCTTCTGTTAAAAGTATTAAATGCGCATAAAAACAAGATCAGTGCTTTAGCGTTTAGCAGGTGCGGTAATTTCCTTGCTTCGGGCTCACTGGATTGTACCTTTAAATTATGGAATTTTATGAAACTTTTAGAAGATGATGAAATGAAAAATTTCAAAATTGTTGATTATTACATGCTACGTAGTTACACAACAAAAATGTTACCTATTGTAGCTTTACATTTTACCAAACAGAAATTACTGTTATCAATAAATTAATATTTTGTAATCATGATGTAAATAATATTTTTTTTACTGCTGCCCTGAAAAGCATGTAATTTTTTAATCTTTTTCGATGTAGGGAAGCCCTTTGATGAGCTTCCCACGCCAATAATATGTTGTAATCGATGAATTTGTAGTTAATATTGTGAAAATTAATAATGATCATATCTGTATTTTTAGTTTAACCTGTTTTTCCCAGTACAGGGGAGGGGGAACCTTCATAGGCACCACCCCAATTTGGGATGGTAGTATGAGATTCTTACTCACTAAAATTTGATGCTTAGTTTCAAATTTGTATTTTTATTTTATTTTGTGTTTTTCTTGTATTTGTGAATCCACATCTTTTTGACTTGATTCTTTTGGTGAACGAATAAACCAAGTTCCTTCAGTCTTTCTTTGTTTTATTACGTTTGCAAGGTTCTTACGTTTTTATTACCAGTTGCAACCCAGCTCTCAGGACTTGGTATTAAAAAACAGATCTACGTTGCTTTGTCAAGTCCATGAGCGTAAAAAAGGCTGGTGTGCGAAACAGCCAAGTTTCGGTATAATTTTAAGAACTTAATACTAATAATACTGGACTTAATACCTAGCAATGTAATTTGAAGACTTAGTTATATGGTCAGATAATTGTCCAGCACAAAACAGAAACTTAAATTCTTAAAACTTTTGCTGTTAAATAGCCCTTTTACAACTAATTTACAGCTAAAATGTTTGTCAGGATTCACTCATTGAAAGTGAAAAACAAAAGACTGGAGCAATTACAATAATTTATGATTCCATGGGATTGGCAGCAATTGGAAGAATAGCATCCAACTAAACCCCTTTCAATATTAGGCATGGAAATCTCCGATTTTAAAAATTTAAAGACACTGATTTCAAAAAGAAGTGCGAGAGCAGCAGAAATTTCAAAATTTCGGAATTAGTTGAAATTCAGGTTAGACATGACTGATCGGGAAACCTGTACTGTAAGAAGAATTTTGATGCAGATTTTGACATTTTCAATTTCGCGTAACGCACAGCTCATTTTTTGAAAAAAATTCTTATAATCAGACAAGGTCTGAAGCCATCAAGTTCAATTTTATTTGAACAAAAAGTTTATTTATTGAAGCGATTCCTAGGTAATTGTTAGTACATATCCTGCACTTCCAATAGTTTCAATTCCTATTCTGCCAGTTCAAATCGATAAATATTGCTGTTTTAAAAGCTTTGCGGAAATATCAAGATAAATGGTCATCAAATAAAAGAGCTTGTAATCATTATCTAAATTTTAAAACTTCATTTGCTTCTCCTAAAAATTTAGATTTTGTGACCTAGCACATGCTACCTCTGAGGTACAGAGATGTGAATGTGACAATTGAAGCATGAGGCGAAGGCTGCAATCACATTAGTATTGAAATCACAAGATTTCTACACGAGTTATACACGCTATTTTTCCTATGATACGTAATGTTACTAAACTAAATATACATGGACAGAAAAAAAAGTTGTATTCAAAAATGTAAAATTCAAATTTAAGATCGAAAAATAGTTAGCCTGTATATAATAATTTAATAATACGCACTGACGCATACGAAGCCGTATAACGGTCCCTTCAGCCAATGTAGAGTAAGGTAATGCGACCTGTAGGCCACCCTCGGGGGAATTGCAACGATAATTATTGTAAGCCGTAGTTGTTCGATCTTCATCATCACTTCGTCGATCATACGGGTAGCCCGTAATTGCTCAGCATTCGTCAGAAGGATTCAACCATAATGTATAATAAATCAGCTGCCTTCTACATCTTTGCATTCCTGTACAAAGTTGATATGTGTACGTTATTTGAATAGCAGGTTTTTTCGTATTTTCAGGAATACTTTTGTAACAACAGTAAATTAAGTCTATAACGAATTGTTCAGGAAAATCGCAACTTATATAAATGTTTGCGGTTGGCAATCAAGCTAGTACATGGATCTGACAAAGTGGTTTTTCTAAACTAAAAGTTTGTCTTTCCAAATTTCCGTAGAAAACGGATTTGTTCAATTTTAAAAAGAAAGTAAAGTCTGAAAGTCGGTTATTTAAAAAAACAACATAATGAATGAATTACTAAAAATTTCCAGAAATTAATACAAGCTGCATAACCCAACAAAGAATATACGAGGGGTGTCTCCGATGCAATGCTCTAATGGTGGTGATAGAAGAAAGGTTTTTAACTAAAACTGTAAAATTGTATTCAAAAAAGAAAACTCTTCCCCTTCTATACAAAGTATAGCAAGAAGCCTTATGATTTGGCTCCGTGTCTGTCTGTCCGTCTTGTCACGTTTATCTTCAATTTTCATTTCTATTTGTTCTTCTTCATCTATTTGTACGAAATTTGCTGTTTTAAACTACACAATTTAAATTTCTCAAGAAATTGCATGATATCAGATATAAGTTATAGGCGTTTCAACCAGAGCGTCAATCAACTAGAACGCCTATCATACTTTATGTATGATACCGTTCTATCTAACCCTTATGTATCTATGGAGCAATTTTGACAGTTATGAGGGGCTAAGTGGTTTTTGCGAAGTAAAAATAATTGTCAACACTGATTTCTTGAGATGATTAGCGATAGCGACATCGATAGCGACAGCGATAGCGATTTTTATTATCACCTTAGAGCTTTGCATCGGTCAGTGGAAAATCCTGTATATTACTTTATAAAAAAATTTCTCCTCTCGCAGCTTTTTACAAGCTGCTAGTCTATCCAATATTTTACCCCAGGAGCCGCCGCTGTTAAAATTACTGTAAAAAACAAATTAAAAATTCTTAGCAAAAATCGCATCACAACTTAAATGACGCATAAAACAAATTTGATACATAAAACAAATATATTCACATTTTAGTATTTGATTGCAGCACCATTTTCTTGGAATACTGCCTGTAGTGGATTAGGTATTGAATCCATCAATAGTTTTGTCAATTCTGGAGTTATTTTGGTAGCGAAAAGTTTTGGGATTATTTTGATGGTCATGAGCAAAGGCGATTCTATCACTTATGTTGTTCTTGCCAGTGAGAAGCTTATTTCTTGCCGTTCTACCATGTAAATTATTATTTATAATATCCTTCGAACAGGAAAATTCTGATGCAACTGTTCAACTTGATAATTCAATATCTTCCAAATATATGAAAATCAATGAAGAAAAGGAAGATTTACAAAAAGTAGGCACTGAAGTTCTTCCGACTGTTATTAAGCATACATTTATTAGCGAAAAGCATGTGATCACTTGTGCCACAGTTAGTGAAGATTCAAATATGGTTGCTGTAGGATTGCAAAACAACTTAGTTCCGGTATGGAGCTTGTCATCTGAAAAACTAAAATTGATGAAAACACTGGAAAAATTAAAAAATATGAACTTAAATGCTGAAGATGTTTCAAAACGCACGATGGACGACGAATCTGGTGAAACAGTGAGAACTTTAATCGGGCACGACGCGACGGCCCAATTAATTCACTTTCATTTTCTACCGCTACGGTGAATGGTGTGAGATATCGACACATGCTCAATACAATTTTGTTTATTAATATCAAAGCAATATTTTAATTACTTATAAAAAAATTAATTCTGACGTCATTACGACCATAGTTAAAATTTGATCGCATATAGACGACTCGGTGTCTCGAAAATTTCTATTTTTTTAATTTTGTATTAATAGTGTATTTATTTTAAGAAATTTTTAGTATAAACCAATGCAATTGATGTTGAATGAAGTTGAATCTAGTAAATGGTAAAGTAATATGTTGTCACATCAGATTTTTCTGTCATGGAGTTCAATTTCCAACGCATGTGATATCAGACCTGCCAGCTTTAACACATGCGATTATATTATCTCTGGGGTAATCAATTGATTGTTGGCTTCAATAGTTGTCAGTGCAAATATGAGCAAGTATTAGTTCGCGTAATTAGTGGTCAAATTTCGAATAATAGCAAAAGTGCATCTGGCGCTTTTTAGTTATCTTGGATGTTATTTTTAGATATTGTCATATTTTACTAGTAACCGTTGTGCAAGGTGAAATGGTGTAAATCTGATTCATTATCTGTTATAGGCGGAATTAGTTAAGTTTGCTTATTTGTAAATTTATCATTAATCTGTATTGTTATGTTTTATAGACTAGCCAATTATTTGGCTTGATTTATCTGATGTCAGTTTGTTATTTGTTGAAACTTTTGTTCACCATTTTATTGATTAAATTTAGTAACTTTTATCAGCATATTTTAAAATTTAAACAAAACGTTTTACAAAAAATTCCTGTTCGTAAATTTAACGGTTTACAATTTTAGTTCATTATTTAGTATTATAGGGAAATGTAGAAATATCAATTATTTAAAGAAAAACTGATATTTTAGGAGAAAAAGGTAGGTAGTTATTATTAAGTAAAATTCACTGCACCTAGTGCACACACAAAGCAAATTCCAAATAATCAAAATATCTCTCTCTTCAGTCCATAACCCTTCGTCAGGGTGTGGTGGTATCAATGTAGAGTTTGTCTGACTATCTTTCGCCAGGCTTCTCTGTCTTGTGCCGTTGTAACCGATTCATGTAGACCGCATCCTATTAAGTTCCTTGTGCGGTCGATCCAGCGTGTTGGTGATCTGCCCCTTGGTTGGCGTCCTTCTATTTTGCTTTCCACAATTGTCTTTTCCATGGCGGCGGTTTTTCTCGCAATATGTCTAAGATAAGTTAAGTACTGTTGGTTGATTATCTGGGGGTAGCCTAGTGGTGATCTTCAACTCTTCTATTATTGATACATTGGTGCGTCGCGCTGACCAAGGTTTGCGGAGCAATCTTCTATAGCACCACATTTCAAAAGCGGCTATCCTTCTTTCGTCAGCAGCTTTAATTGTCCATGTTTCTGATGCGTATATTGCTATGTGAAAGATCAAGGATCGCACTAGTTTTAGTTTGGTGTTAACTGTTATGGATCTATCTGTCCATATTTTTTTTTGAGTTTTGTAATACTTAGCTGTTCTGGCTATCGCCAATCGTCTTCTTATTTCGTGTTCGCATCCACCCGTGTTGTCTATCCTTGATCCTAGATATTGGAAGCTGTTGACCACCTCAAGATTTGCCACTCTTTGCATTTGTGGCATGTTATTGTTTGCTCTGTCTATGTACCCTTACTACATATTTTTAATCTAATATTTACTACCGCCACGTTTCCCCAATCCTGGAAGGTAGCACGGCTATGTCCAGTCCTGAAAAAAAGTAGTCCATCAATGATCAGTAATTATCGGCCAATCTCTATTTTATCCAACTTGTCCAAGGCATTTGAACGGATTTTGTATGACCATATTTATGCTCATATCAAGAGTTCACTATCCCTTCATCAACACGGCTTTATGAACGGGCGCTCAACTGTCACGAACCTTGCGACATTTAAACAGTTCGTATCCGAAACATTGGACTGCCGAGGACAAATCGATACAATCTACACTGACTTCCAGAAGGCGTTTGACCAACTTGATCTATATAGTGCCATGTGCTACTGTTCATGACACTTTTTAATGCACCGGCCAGCTGATGAGCTCTTTTCAGGGTCAAAGGTGGATTCCTGTACTCAATCGGAACACTCATAAATCGACTCACTTTCAATCTTTCTTATAAAGATTAATTGATAAAAAGAAAATATCAAAATTTGTATCTGTTTTCTTCCTTGATCTATTACTGCGAAAAAATTGAAATCAAATTCATACGCTGTTAAGTGAAAAATAATGTAATTTATTAAACATAATAAAAATTTAAAAACAAATATTGGCTTTTTTCATTTCTAACAAATCAAATCGTACAGGAATAAAAATTATAATTACAACTCCCAAAAATGTTTATGCGCAACCGAACTAGTAAAGTGAATGATTTGTCTATACACGGATAAAAATGCAACGCACAAAATTATGTTCTCTCGCACTCTTTTTCTCTCTCGTACTGTTGCACGTGAAACGTTGGTGTCTTGGTACTTGAATTCAGCGTCCAATTTTGACTCGACCAAACAAACAGAAACAACCGTTGAACGAATCTTCTACCTCGGATCATCCAATCAATCGCAGGTAAGTGGATCTTATTCTTTTCTAATAATAATTTCATTAAATTTCCACAAACACCATAAAATTCTCAATGGTTCCAAACTCCTCATGAATTCACTATTCTTCCAATTATTAAAACTTCAACCATGTATCACGAACATCAACGAAATATTGTTTTCTTAATTTTCAGAATATTTCCTTCTTCTTGAAATAACTTGTTGATTTCAACTTAATTAAATAAATTTTCCAAAATCAAAGTTTCAAATTATAAAAAATTAACGCATATGTGTTATGAGCTCGTAGACTTGAAAAACTCCCAACACGTCTTTCCGTCACCATGGACGAGACCCAACTCTCTAAATACGTCGTCCCTGTTTCGTGGACGAAGACCCACTCCTTTCCTTATCCATTTTCCAAAATTGTCCCACCAACGTTTCCATTCGCGCATGCACTTTTCCGCGAACCGCCACTTCACTTTAAAATTCAAAATCCTACATAAACAATTAAAAATAATTGATTTAATTTGTTATTTGTTATTTTAATTGATGAACACAACAATAACCAATATTTATCCCTTCACAACTTATTCTTATTTTCCAGGGTTTAACAGCGGATGTATCTTTCATCTTACTGAAGCAAAGCAGTTATTTAAATCTCCAGATCCGGGAAAATTCAGATACAACTATTTTTTTTACCTATTACGGTATGATTAAATAAAAGGACTTCATGAGTGTTCCAATCTGGCACAAATGACCCAAAATCATCCCTTATATGAGCAAACCATGACAATAGATTGATTGGGAAATTGTCATCGTTTGGCTTCTCTAATCAGCTGATTAATCTCTTCAGTACATACCTATTCGATCGCAAGCAATTTGTTGAATACCAAGGTCATAAATCTTCAGTCTTCTCGGTTAGGTCGGGCGTTCCTCAGGGGTCTAACTTTGGTCCTCTCCTTTTTATAATTTTCGTGAACGACCTGCCCAATATTATAACATCGCAAAAACTGCTATATGCCGATGATTTAAAAATTTACGCAGGCATTTCCTCATTGGAGGATTGCTATCGTCTGCAATCTGATCTGGACCTGGTTGGGACCTGGTGTAGGAGTAATCGGTTGCAACTGCAAATCTCCAAATGTAAAGTAGTCTCTTTTACAAACAGGAAGACCTTTATTGACTTCTCCTACACATGCGAGGGCAGGATCTTGGAGAGATGCGATTCCTTCAGAGATCTGGGAGTTATCTTTGACACACGACTAACCTTCACCGAATATATCAGCGAAACCCTGGGTTGTGCGTCCCGCATGTATGGATTCATCTACAGAAACGCACGTGACCTTTAAAGCATTCCATGTTTGAAGCTTCTTTACTATAGCTTTGTTCGGTCAAAGCTGGAATACGCTGCGCTGATCTGGTACCCAACACATGCGTACCACATTAGGCGACTTGAGTCTGTACAACGTCGATTTTTGAAATTCTTGGCATTCCTTCATGATGGTCTTTACCCGATACAGGGCTATGATCATCGCAGACTCTTGGCTCAATTCGATGTCGAAACACTTGAGAGCAGGCGCTTTGTATTGTCCGTCGTATTTATATACAAACTTCTGAGATACAACATCGATTGTCCACCATTATTGGCAGAGATAAATTTTCTAGTACCTAGAGGTAACTCTAGACAGAGTGACCTGTTCTACTGTAGGTTTAGCCGTACCAACTTCTTAGCCACGTCCCCCATCTCCATCTGCAGCCGCAACTTTAATGTTATTGCTGACATTGCCGACCCCTACCACACGGGCCTCAAGGAGTTAGTTGCATGCTGTTACAGGCGAGTTGGGTAATCGCCCCGTCCAAACGATCCAGCATTGACTTGTATAAATATGGATTATTTTGTTTGTGCTATGTACTTCCATATATTAGTTGGTATATATATTGCTGTGAAGTTTCTATAATAAAATCGCACACCTCGGTTTTGTTGTTGAGCGCCACTTTTAAATGTGAAAGAAAAATTTATAAATTGAAATTTTCGAGGGTGCAATTTTATCAAGAAGCTCACCACCCTTGTCCCTCTAGTATAGCTCAGCCTTGAGATTCCCTCAGAGTATTGTAGATTCAGTTGAATTAAGGGATGTTTATTAAGATTAAAATAAATCTTTTGAAATGCTGAAATTGTTGGTTGAATAAAATATTTTAAGTGATTACGAAGATAAAATGATTCACCTTGTTCTTTGATTGATCTTAAAAATTGGACTAGTTCACTGTTGTTGTTGTTGAGTCAATAAAAGATTGCATTTAAATCAGAAATGGTTTATATTAATCAAATAATTAAATTCGCATGCGCTAAAAATTTTAAAGTTAACAAAGAATTGCAGATAAAGTCTTATCTGTTGGGAAATTACAATTATAAAAATATCAAAATATCGCAGTAAGATGCTGTTCCAAAAAACTTCTTCTTCTTCTTCTTAATTGGCCTGAATGAAATTCATAGCCTCCGTTTTCCAGTAACGGGTTTAAATGTTTTTGTAATTAAATTTATTCGTCGAAAAATATAAATAATAGAAAATGTTTGTTAGTGAAATATTTGGTTAGAATAGCGAGACAATTTTTTCACGTCCCATATTAATGCGCTGAAGGCCAAAGTTTAATAGAAATTATAAATTGTTTTTAAATACCTTAATTTTGAAATATATCCTGCTTTTTAAAAGCATGCGCAGATAACACAATTTAACTACCGGACACTTGTTGAACTACACCGGTCAGCTGTTGAGTTGATCACGATATTGAAGTGGTTGTTCCGCAAAATTGGTGATTTATACGGCGTTGATAATAGAGATTAAATTGATAACCATTTGTTTTGATTACTTCGAATGATGGTAAGTTGTCCTGATATATTTTCTTATAGGATATTTAAATTGAATTGATTTTAACACTTTTTGTTGTCTGCAGATGTTCCAACTAAATCGGTAGCCATTTTGATTACTGAATCAAAGTTTGTTTATAAATACTTGGCGTTGTCAGACATCTGGATGTTTCCAAATTTGAGTTTGCACTTTACTACACACACGTCCTGTAGTTTCAAGCGTTAAAATACAACTGTTTCATGGCACGTCCGTCCATTTCGAGCTTTCTGGGAAGACTTTTATTTTACGGAGCTACACATCCGTCCTTTTCGAGCGTTCTGGGACGACTGACTTTTTGGTTGCGCACTTTTCGCAAATTGGTCTATTTTCATTATCAGTAAGTCAATTTACCATCTTCAGAAAATTTTATGTTGACCAAATCTCTTTAAATTTTCAGAATCGCTTTTATATCTGATGTGATGAATTGTCCAATGATTTCCAGACGTTTTGTTGTACAGTAGCCGATTTGTATGCACTTTTTGGATAGATATTTGAATACTCTTATCACGAAAATTTTGTTATCGCATTTCAAACGATTTTGAGCAGTATTGACCTTTTTATTGATTCACAGAATCAAATTATAACCTTTACTTAGAGCAAATTATTTAACACATCTGGATGTAATCAGTTTTACACATAATAAGTTATTCACAAAGTAAATTCAATTTTTGTAGTACAAAATTATTGGTTATGTTTTTACTGATAACAGCATTCAGTAAAATTACTATTTCTGATCTAAATATCCTTTTTTATGAAATTTTGATGTGGTGATTTCCTTAATGAATTTATTTAACAGCTTTTTATCTAGTGTTCCAATCTTTAGAGATCTTTATTTGCTCATAATATTGAAAAATAGTGTGAACCGCTTATCTTTTTAATCTGTGTTGCTTTAAATAGGTCAAATTTTATTCATTATTTCAAATTGAGCTAGAAATTTAATGTTTTGTATTGGCTCGGTAGCTTGGATCACAGCAATATGTATATACATTTGTATACACACTCCTTGTAATTAGTTTTAACTGTTAGGAGTGTGTCTAAATCTTTAAATAAATAAATAAAATAAATGATCATTATTTTTTTTTGTTTTGTTCCTATTTATTTCCAGATAAAAGAGTCTACTCTCTCGTGGAAGCCGTGCCATGATTGTCCGCATTTCCTCTTCTTCGGTCGCAAATATGACCGTATCATCAGCATATCTCAAGTTGTTGATTCTTTTTCCCCCTATTGAGACACTGCCATCCCAGTCATCCAAAACTCTTCGCATTATATGTTCCGTGTATATGTTAAAGAGTATAGGAGATAATATGCACCCCTGTCTGACTCCAGTCATTATTTTAAAAGGTTTTGATCGGGTTTCGCATACGTTTACATATGCCTCATTTTTATCATATAGTTCTTTGATGAGTTCTACGAGGTGCATGGGCGTCCCCATTTCTTCCATTATTCTCCATAATTTGTTCCATTTTACCTTATCGAAGGCTTTGCTGTAGTCCACGAAACATATAAATACCTTTACCTGGTACTCTCTTGCAAAAAATCAAAATATAGGACTTAATAAAAAAAATTACGTTTAGAAAAGTTTTTAGGCATCATCGGTATCGCATAAACACAAAATAGGTTATAACCCTTTATTGTCTAAAATCAACGGCTTTGGATTTAGTACGTAGATTAAATAAGTTCAGAAATGCTAAAAAAAATTCGCTCTCCTAGAAGTAAATTAAATGAGCTGAAACTTTAGTCTAGTAAACTTTTCTGAAAACCCAATCCCTTTGAAAGAAAAACTAATTTCCTGTTTTCATTTTCTTCAAAGGGCTGATTTAATATGCTCAGAATTATTTTATCGATAACCTTGCCCATGCTCGATCAGACCAATTAGAAATTCTAGTTTTAATTAAAACTAATCGATCCTTTTCATCCAAACAAGAATTCTCTTAAAAATTTATTTATTGTTTTAATACAAATTCAAAAAATTTAAAATTAAAAAAAAAATTAAAAATTCCAACAATTTCAAAAATAATTCAGATGCTCCAAAATACTCACGAAGAAACTAAATGAATTTATAGCAAAATTAGATCTAATCAACTTCCTCCATACTCGAAGCATATTCGTTATCCATGTCAACTGAAACATCTTCGGCACTAGGAATTTTGTCAATATCCACAGTGTCATCTTCTTCGATACCCATACCCAATTTAATCATTCTATAAATACGGGAAGCGTGAGCTTGTGGTTCGTTCAACGTAAAAGATGAATTTAGCAAAGAAGTCTCATACAATAAGGTGACTAAATCTCGAACAGCTTTACTGTTTCTCTCAACTTCACATTTCGATCGTAAAACTTCGATGATTGAATGATCGGGATTAATTTCCAAAACCTTTTTGGCGGCCATGTAACCCGCGGTAGAAATGTCACGTAATGTTTGAGCTTTCATGATGCGTTCCATGTTGGCGGTCCATCCATACTGAGAAGCTACAATACAAGTTGGCGATTCGACCAAACGATTTGACACCACAACCTTTTCAACTTTGCTATCCAAAATACTTTTCATGATTTGACACAATCCTTCGAATTTAGCTTTGTCGTGTTTACGTTTTACTTTCTCATCTTCTCCCTCTGGAAACTCCAAACCTTCTTTAGTAACCGACATCAATTGTTTGCCATCGTAGTCCTTCAATTGTTGGATTACAAATTCATCGATTGGTTCGGTCATATAAATAATTTCCAATCCACGCTTTTTCAAGCCTTCGATAAACGATGAATTGCTGACCTGGTCCTTGCTCTCACCGGTTATGTAGTAGATTTCTTTTTGGTTTTCCTTCATACGACTTACATATTCTTTTAAAGAACAAGCTTCGGTACCACTAGCGGAAGTGTGATAACGCAACAAATCTGCGATCCTGGAACGATTTTGCGCGTCTTCATGAATTCCAAGTTTCAAATTTTTCGAGAATTGTTCGTAGAATGTCTTATAACCTTCATTATCCTCAATCAATTCTTCAAATAAGTCCAAACATTTTTTCACTAGATTCTTGCGGATAACTGCAAGGATCTTATTTTGTTGTAAAGATTCTCGTGAAATGTTCAAAGGTAAATCTTCGCTATCCACTACGCCTTTAACGAAGTTCAAATATTCGGGAATAAGTTCGTCGCAGTTATCCATAATGAATACTCTCCTGACGTACAACTTAATGTTATTTTTGCGTTTCTTGTTTTCGAAAAGATCGTACGGCATGCGACGGGGCAAGAATAAAAGGCTACGAAATTCCAGTTGACCTTCGACGCTGAAGTGTTTAACGGCCAAATGATCTTCCCAATCGTTGCTTAACGATTTATAGAATTCTCCATATTCTTCTTGGCTAATATCACAAGAATTACGAGTCCAAAGCGGTTTGGTTTTATTTAACTCTTCCTCATCTATGTACTTTTCCTTGATTGTTTTTTTCTTTTTATCGGTATTTTCAATATCATCTGCTCCCACGTCTTCAATTGTAGGTTTATCACCATCATTTTCTCCTTCTTCAACATCATCATCTTCCAATTCCTTTTCGCGTTCCTTTTCGAGTAATAATTTGATTGGGTAACCGACAAATTGTGAGTGCTTTTTGACCACCTCTTTGATTTTGTTTTCCTCCAAAAATTCGGTTTGATCTTCCTTGATGTGGAGAATGATTTTGGTACCACGACCCAACGGTTCGCTGTTGTCTTTCTTAATGGTGAAGCTACCATTAGCGGTTGATTCCCAAACGTATTGTTCGTCGTCGTTATGCTTGGAAATTACGGTTACCCTATCGGCAATCAAGTAGGCTGAGTAAAACCCTACACCGAATTGACCAATCATAGCAATATCGGCACCGGCTTGTAAAGCTTCCATGAAAGCTTTCGTTCCAGACTTGGCGATGGTACCCAAATTGTTAATCAAATCGGCTTTGGTCATACCTATTCCACTATCGACAATAGTCACGGTGCCATGTTCTTTGTTAGGAATAATTTTGACATACAAGTCCTTTTCGGCATCCAACTTTGATGAATTGGTTAGCGATTCATAACGAATTTTATCCAAAGCATCAGATGAGTTCGAAATCAATTCTCTCAAAAAAATTTCTTTATTCGAATAGAACGTGTTGATAATCAAACTCATTAACTGAGAAATTTCGGCTTGAAAGGCAAAGGTTTCTACGTCAGACATCTGTAAAAATAAAAATCCAATTTAAAAAAAAAATTTATAAATAGGCTACTTTTTTTATAATTTCGTTCAAGTGAGTACTCAAATCAAAATTAAAATACGAAAATTAAGAACAAAATTTAATTCAATACGTACCTTTTATTACTTTGTTTTTTCCCTTTGATCTGGTTTTAAATTGCAATAAATTGTACGGAGCTGGATATGTTTACTTTAAGAAATGGTTGATATAGTTGTATTCGTAAATTAGTAAACATAATGGTACTTATATAGTAGATAAAGTTTTAGTTGGTACCACCGGTTTTTACAATTTAAATATGATTAACGCTTGTGATTTTCAAACTTAGCATAGAGGGCAGACCCAAGGGGTTTATTAGAATGCATTGCGATGTGATTGGGTTGTCATGCGTTTGGGGATCAGTCCCCCCTAATAAAATGGTGGACCTCAATTTAAAATTTACCTGTGGGCCCCCACCACTTGTTTGCAAAACATATCTTGTGTGTCTATTTCAAAAGTTTTCACCCCAAATATTTCCTAAACCAAAAAAATATCAATACAAAGAAAATACTTATTTACGGAAGGGAAAAATAATACGTAACTTTGGAATAAACTTCGGGTACCCCACCATATCCAATATGACAAACGACGAAATTTATGCAAAAATCCCAACTTTTTGCATAATTTTTAGTTATGTTACCAAGAATGGATCCAGCCCAAGTTCATGGAGGGAAGGTAATCACGAAAAATGAAGGTAAATTTTTCAAGTTTATGGCAAATTTTGGCAGAACGGCCCACTCTAAGTCATCCCTAACGCCACCACTGTGTGGATTGTAGAATAATGTAAAATTTTGAGCATTTTGTTCTGAAAAGTGTTTGATGCTGTTTTTAGTGTTTCTCAAATTAATTAATATGAAAAGTAATTATTTATTGCAGATAATGATAAAATTTTCTAAATATTATACCAGGCGTATAGTTAGAGGGGGGGGGGTAAAGATATGCTGTTTTGGAATGTTTCTAATAATAATAAAGTCTGTATGTAGCTTTTGCCGAAAATAATTTTTGGTCTGCCCAGAAATCCTATGAGTACCCACTAAATTTGATACAAACTTGAAAATTTGATTTTGTGTTAATTAAATAATAACTTTCACTTCTTGATTGAAAACCCCCCAAATTTATTATCTTTTGATTATTTGGAATTTGCTTTGTGTGTGCACTTGGTGCAGTGAATTTTACTTAATAACTACCTACCATTTTCTCCTAATATATGCATTCATTTCAAAGAGAAAATGATAATTTAGGAGCTCAAGCAAATTCCAAAAAATCAAAAGGTAATAAATTAGGGGATTTTTCAATCAAGAAGTGAAAGTTATTATTTAATTAACACAAAATCAATTTTTCAAGTTTGTATCAAATTTAGTGGGTGCCCATAGGATTTCTGGGCAGACCAAAAATTATTTTCGGCAAAAACCTACAAACAGACTTTATTATAATTAGAAACATTCACAAACAGCATATCTTTACCCCCCCCCCTCTAACTATACGCCTGGTATAATATTTAGAAAATTTTATCATTATCTGCAATAAATAATTACTTTTCATATTAATTAATTTGAGAAACACTAAAAACAGCATCAAACACTTTTCAGAACAAAATGCTCAAAATTTTACATTATTCTACAATCCACACAGTGGTGGCGTTAGGGATGACTTAGAGTGGGCCGTTCTGCCAAAATTTGCCATAAACTTGAAAAATTTACCTTCATTTTTCGTGATTACCTTCCCTCCATGAACTTGGGCTGGATCCATTCTTGGTAACATAACTAAAAATTATGCAAAAAGTTGGGATTTTTGCATAAATTTCGTCGTTTGTCATATTGGATATGGTGGGGTACCCGAAGTTTATTCCAAAGTTACGTATTATTTTTCCCTTCCGTAAATAAGTATTTTCTTTGTATTGATATTTTTTTGGTTTAGGAAATATTTGGGGTGAAAACTTTTGAAATAGACACACAAGATATGTTTTGCAAACAAGTGGTGGGGGCCCACAGGTAAATTTTAAATTGAGGTCCACCATTTTATTAGGGGGGACTGATCCCCAAACGCATGACAACCCAATCACATCGCAATGCATTCTAATAAACCCCTTGGGTCTGCCCTCTATGCTAAGTTTGAAAATCACAAGCGTTAATCATATTTAAATTGTAAAAACCGGTGGTACCAACTAAAACTTTATCTACTATATAAGTACCATTATGTTTACTAATTTACGAATACAACTATATCAACCATTTCTTAAAGTAAACATATCCAGCTCCGTACAATTTATTGCAATTTAAAACCAGATCAAAGGGAAAAAACAAAGTAATAAAAGGTACGTATTGAATTAAATTTTGTTCTTAATTTTCGTATTTTAATTTTGATTTGAGTACTCACTTGAACGAAATTATAAAAAAAGTAGCCTATTTATAAATTTTTTTTTTAAATTGGATTTTTATTTTTACAGATGTCTGACGTAGAAACCTTTGCCTTTCAAGCCGAAATTTCTCAGTTAATGAGTTTGATTATCAACACGTTCTATTCGAATAAAGAAATTTTTTTGAGAGAATTGATTTCGAACTCATCTGATGCTTTGGATAAAATTCGTTATGAATCGCTAACCAATTCATCAAAGTTGGATGCCGAAAAGGACTTGTATGTCAAAATTATTCCTAACAAAGAACATGGCACCGTGACTATTGTCGATAGTGGAATAGGTATGACCAAAGCCGATTTGATTAACAATTTGGGTACCATCGCCAAGTCTGGAACGAAAGCTTTCATGGAAGCTTTACAAGCCGGTGCCGATATTGCTATGATTGGTCAATTCGGTGTAGGGTTTTACTCAGCCTACTTGATTGCCGATAGGGTAACCGTAATTTCCAAGCATAACGACGACGAACAATACGTTTGGGAATCAACCGCTAATGGTAGCTTCACCATTAAGAAAGACAACAGCGAACCGTTGGGTCGTGGTACCAAAATCATTCTCCACATCAAGGAAGATCAAACCGAATTTTTGGAGGAAAACAAAATCAAAGAGGTGGTCAAAAAGCACTCACAATTTGTCGGTTACCCAATCAAATTATTACTCGAAAAGGAACGCGAAAAGGAATTGGAAGATGATGATGTTGAAGAAGGAGAAAATGATGGTGATAAACCTACAATTGAAGACGTGGGAGCAGATGATATTGAAAATACCGATAAAAAGAAAAAAACAATCAAGGAAAAGTACATAGATGAGGAAGAGTTAAATAAAACCAAACCGCTTTGGACTCGTAATTCTTGTGATATTAGCCAAGAAGAATATGGAGAATTCTATAAATCGTTAAGCAACGATTGGGAAGATCATTTGGCCGTTAAACACTTCAGCGTCGAAGGTCAACTGGAATTTCGTAGCCTTTTATTCTTGCCCCGTCGCATGCCGTACGATCTTTTCGAAAACAAGAAACGCAAAAATAACATTAAGTTGTACGTCAGGAGAGTATTCATTATGGATAACTGCGACGAACTTATTCCCGAATATTTGAACTTCGTTAAAGGCGTAGTGGATAGCGAAGATTTACCTTTGAACATTTCACGAGAATCTTTACAACAAAATAAGATCCTTGCAGTTATCCGCAAGAATCTAGTGAAAAAATGTTTGGACTTATTTGAAGAATTGATTGAGGATAATGAAGGTTATAAGACATTCTACGAACAATTCTCGAAAAATTTGAAACTTGGAATTCATGAAGACGCGCAAAATCGTTCCAGGATCGCAGATTTGTTGCGTTATCACACTTCCGCTAGTGGTACCGAAGCTTGTTCTTTAAAAGAATATGTAAGTCGTATGAAGGAAAACCAAAAACAAATCTACTACATAACCGGTGAGAGCAAGGACCAGGTCAGCAATTCATCGTTTATCGAAGGCTTGAAAAAGCGTGGATTGGAAATTATTTATATGACCGAACCAATCGACGAATTTGTAATCCAACAATTGAAGGACTACGATGGCAAACAATTGACGTCGGTTACTAAAGAAGGTTTGGAGTTTCCAGAGGGAGAAGATGAGAAAGTAAAACGTAAACACGACAAAGCTAAATTCGAAGGATTGTGTCAAATCATGAAAAGTATTTTGGATAGCAAAGTTGAAAAGGTTGTGGTGTCAAATCGTTTGGTCGAATCGCCAACTTGTATTGTAACTTCTCAGTATGGATGGACCGCCAACATGGAACGCATCATGAAAGCTCAAACATTACGTGACACTTCTACCGCGGGTTACATGGCCGCCAAAAAGGTTTTGGAAATTAATCCCGATCATTCAATCATCGAAATTTTACGATCGAAATGTGAAGTTGAGAGAAACAGTAAAGCTGTTCGAGATTTAGTCACCTTATTGTATGAGACTTCTTTGCTAAATTCATCTTTTACGTTGAACGAACCACAAGCTCACGCTTCCCGTATTTATAGAATGATTAAATTGGGTATGGGTATCGAAGAAGATGACACTGTGGATATTGACAAAATTCCTAGTGCCGAAGATGTTTCAGTTGACATGGATAACGAATATGCTTCGAGTATGGAGGAAGTTGATTAGATCTAATTTTGCTATAAATTCATTTAGTTTCTTCGTGAGTATTTTGGAGCATCTGAATTATTTTTGAAATTGTTGGAATTTTTAATTTTTTTTTTAATTTTAAATTTTTTGAATTTGTATTAAAACAATAAATAAATTTTTAAGAGAATTCTTGTTTGGATGAAAAGGATCGATTAGTTTTAATTAAAACTAGAATTTCTAATTGGTCTGATCGAGCATGGGCAAGGTTATCGATAAAATAATTCTGAGCATATTAAATCAGCCCTTTGAAGAAAATGAAAACAGGAAATTAGTTTTTCTTTCAAAGGGATTGGGTTTTCAGAAAAGTTTACTAGACTAAAGTTTCAGCTCATTTAATTTACTTCTAGGAGAGCGAATTTTTTTTAGCATTTCTGAACTTATTTAATCTACGTACTAAATCCAAAGCCGTTGATTTTAGACAATAAAGGGTTATAACCTATTTTGTGTTTATGCGATACCGATGATGCCTAAAAACTCTGAACTCCAAAACTTTTCTAAACATAATTTTCCTTATTTTATTAGGTCCTACGAAATTTATTAATTTGGCTGAACGCGCTTGGGTAGCCGCATTTGTTTATAAAATCCGGCCCGGTTCAAAGGAATGGACAGGGTGGGCTTCAACCCGATGCGCTTTCTTTCAGGGGGCCCCAATCCTAACCCTGCATTTTAAAAATTACCGCCCGTAGTCCAAACTTCAAAGGGTACAAAACAGCAGATGTTGGTAAATCTTATAAAAGAGTATACTGAAGAATCACTGGCGACTGGTACGGGGAAGGCGACGCGACGGGGCGAAGCCCTCTCAAAACAGAATAACTCAGAATAATATTTTGAAGCTATGCTTCTTATCGCACGGGTATTGCACGTGTATTTTGCACGGGTATCGCACGGGCAGTTAACTGAAAAAAATCGTTCGTCACACAAAATCGTCACACAAATATGTAACGGAAATATGTAACGCAAATTCGTCACACAAATTTCGACCGCGACTTTCAAATTTCGAACTTCCCTTCAAACACCATAACTCCGGAACCGAGAGGGCTAGGACCCTGGGAATGGTGGCTATGGATAGGGGGCGGAGGTGGCAACCGCCCCCGACCCCACGCCTCCCCGCCGCCTCCAACCGGTTTTTAGGGGAAATAGTTTTTTAACAAAACTAAAAAAATTAAAACATTTTTTTTTTAAATTAAAACCCCCCTCCCCTTTTCGTGGGTCGGCAAAAAACGTCAAAAAAATTTTCAAAATTTTTATTTTTCAAAAATTTGGAGCTAGTTTTAGTTTTTTGACAAAACTAACAAAATTAATAAATTCCCGCCCCCCCCCTTTCTCCCTTTTCGTGGGTCGGAAAAAAACGTCGAAAAAATTTTCCCGTATTCTTATAAGCAAATTGGAGGCCGAAGGCCGACCCGTATTCTTAAATGCCAGTGGGAGGCCGAAGGCCGACCCGACCCGTGTTCTCTAAATCAAATGGGAGGCCGAAGGCCGAGCAGTATTCTTATAAGCACGTTGGAGGCCGAAGGCCGACCCATATTCATAAATGCCAGTGGGAGGCCGACCCGACCCGTGTTCTCTATAGCCAGTGGGAGGCAACCGCCCCCTATCCCACGCCGCCCCCGCCACCTCCAACCAGTTTTTAGGGAAAATAGTTTTTGACAAAACTAAAAAAATTAAAACATTTTTTTTAAATTAAAACCTCCCTCCCCTTTTCGTGGGTCGGCAAAAAACGTCAAAAAAATTTTCAAAATTTTTATTTTTCAAACATTTTGAAGCTAGTTTTAGTTTTTTGATAAAACTAACAAAATTTAAAAATCCCCCCCCCATTCTCCCTTTTCGTGGGTCGGCAAAAAACGTCGAAAAATTTTTCCCGTATTCTTATAAGCAAGTTGGAGGCCGAGGGCCGACCCGTATTCTTAAATGCCAGTGGGAGGCCGAAGGCCGACCCGACCCGTGTTCTCTAAAGCAAGTGGGAGGCCGAAGGCCGACCCGTATTCTTATAAGCACGTTGGAGGCCGAAGGCCGGCCCGTATTCTTAAATGCCAGTGGGAGGCCGAAGGCCGACCCGTGTTCCTGAAAGGCAAGTGGGAGGCCGAGCCGTAGTTTTATAAGCAAGTTGGAGGCCGACCCGACCCGACCCGTGTTCTCAAAAGCAAGTGGGAGCAAGCATAACTCCGGTACCGAGAGGGCTAGGACCCTGGGAATGGTGGCTATGGATAGGGGGCGGAGGTTGCAACCACCCCCGACCCCACGCCGGCCCCGCCGCCTCAACCTCTCACGGGTTTTTAGGGAAAATAGTTTTTTGACAAAACTAAAAAAATTAAAAAAAAACCCTTTTCGTGGGTCGGCAAAAAACGTCGAAAAAATTTTAAAAATTTTTCACAAAAAGGCCGAAGGCCGAACAACTGTGGCCTTTACGGATCTAGTATGGTCCTCCCCCTGTGAGACCGAAGGCCGAACAACCACTGGCAATCACGGACTAGCAGTCAAGACAGCTGAAGGCATATAAATATAATCTATTATGGTCCGCCCTGTGAGGCCGAAGGCCGAACAACTATGGCCTTCACGGATTTATTATGGTCCGCCCTGTGAAGCCGAAGGCCGAACAACTATGGCCTGCACGGATCTATTATGGTCTTCCCTCTGTGAGGCCGAAGGTCAAACAACTATGGCCTTCACGGATCTATTATGGTTCGCCCTGTGAGGCAGAAGGCCGAACAACTATGTCGTTCAAGGATCTATTATGGTTTGCTCTGTGCGTAATTTTAAGTAGATAAGTAAATTCTAATAAATTATATTTTAAAAATAAAATAGTTGTACTTGTAATTGTTTACTAAAAATCTGATGATAGTGCACTACCGAAAGATTAAATATGTGAAATTTAAAAAATACATTTTTTCATGTTTTTTTAGTTATTTTAGTTTTAAAGTTTAATTTATTATAATTCTCAATCGTTAAAAATCATATATTTAGATAAGTAAATTAAGATACAGTAAGTACAGTAAAGAGGCGGTCATAGCTTTGGCAGTTAAGTGCGTCTACTGCTTCGGATCGAATCCGGGCAGAGTAAGAACTTAATTCTGACCATCTCTCCTCGGAAGGCAATGGTAAACCACCGAGGTAATGACATGAAAAGTTATCTCGAAATAGAATGATATGGATCACGATGCTTCTGTAGAGAGACATATTGACTAAGGAGGAGGAGGAAATATATATTAATTTTTCCTTTCATTGTAAATTTTGTGCCGTTCCATTGAAAGTAGTCACGATCAGGGGCTGCAAATGAGGTTCTAAATAATAGGAAGCTGCAGAAACCATGGAATGGTCTCCAACAATTGGTGATCAGGTGGTGAAATATTAAAAATTGTTTTATAATACTGTTTTCCATGCCCCCCCGGCCGCCCCGTTAAAATAATAGTATAAAACAAAGCTTTTTCAGAATTAAATTATTTTGTAATAAATACGCAAATTCATACGTTACCTTTTTATTTAAATTTTGTGCCCTCCCATTGGAAGAAGTCACGAGCCGCCACTGTTAAAATTGAGTATTTAAAATAAGTAAACTTCACAAATAATGTTAAAAATTAAAATGTAATTATAACGAAAGAATTTTTGTGTACGCAAATTTAAAGTTAAATTTTACTCAAAATACTCCCAATTGCGTCAATCTGTTTTACGAGACTTATTAGGTATTTTTACACATCGTGAATCTGTGATCATAAGCAATTACGAATCAAAGAATTATATTTAGTAGGTACCTAATTAAAATTACTTATTGGTGCGAGAATATTAAGTGAGTTCCCGTTTATAAAATTTGTAAAATGCATTAATTTAAATTTTTTTTATTTTTAAAGGTATAAATTATTTTCAACGTCAAGTTCTTGACATTGAACTAGTTACTCCTGTTCAAATGAAATTGCCGAAAAAATGTGATAAGGAAAAGTCCGATTTATCTCTAACGAGTTTTCCTTAAAACTTTTTTCTAATTGCACAATTTTGAAATGCAATTTTATTCGTTCGATTAATCCAGCGAATCATTTAAGAAGTTTTTCTATTTAACTTCAAGTTCGGAGAGAACAGCTGATATTTAACGACGCCTGCCAGACGACGCAGACGTATCCGACGCGTCGGCTCCAAATGTAGGTACTTCGTGTTTACTCTGAGAGAATTCGAGCTTTCGAAGTGTTTGTGAGATCGGTTAACGTAAAATCTGTGTTTTAGTGCAGATTAAAAATTACGAACTAATTTTTTTCCACTAAAGAAAATTCATAGATGTTACATTGAAATGTAAGCGAAATATTTCTTAATTTTAGAAATGAATTTTTTGCTTCTAATTAAAAGTTATAAAAGCTTAAAATAGTTTTTGGAACTAAAACTTTTTCGCGAGTAACATTTTTTTAACTTGATAAAACGCTTACAAAATTGAATACGATTTTCTTTTCTTCATTTTATTTTCGCTTCAATGCGATAATATAACTTTTGAGACTTTTTGGAAAAGTTGAAATTAATAATTTATAATTAAATATGTTTTATAAAATGTAAAACTGAACTTGTTAAAGCTTATGGAACGAAAAAAAACTTTTTGTAAGTTATGAAATGTAAAGATTGTAAAAATATAGGTCATATATTTTACTTTTGTGGTCAAGTGCTCTCCATGTCCTATATATCTCATGCTGTTGGTGCTATTTTTAAAAAAGTATACAATTTTCTTTCGTTACAAATGAATATTTGAATTTTTATAAAATTCGTGTGAAATATTCCCTACCTAACTTTTATTATTAATTTGTTAGGTGAAATCTGAGCCGGCATTAGAAAATGCGAAGCAATCAATGAAATAAAGTTTATTTTCCTGCATTGCAGTGTTGACCACAAACCAAGAGGTGAATGAATATCTGAAACCTGAAGAAATAGTTTTTGGAATCACACCCGAATTTATCTACCTATTGCGAATCACATATATACAGAGGTACACGTTTCATACCTTTAAATAGTTACTGGCATCATATATTTTAAAAGGTAGAGAAACACACAAATGACCCTCATTTTGTAGTTTAAATTTAAAGATACCCAACATCATAGATTAAATAACTAATAGACCCGGAAAGTTATACTAAAATTTGAAATAATGAGTTTGTGCTAAAATATAGATGGCGGGCGGCATACATTGACCAATCGGCGGGCTTTAGTTTTTGAAAACGAAAACTGATGATCACTGATTGGATAATACGTACCGCCATCTATATTTATCATTTAAAGTGTTTTTCTCTATACGCCACTTTTTAATTCAGCATTCATATTATGCCCATATTATGTTATTTACGCCCATAATTGTACAAAATTTAAAAAGATTTACTAATTAGATCATTAAAATATTGAGAAAAACGAAAATAGAATTGGGGAATCCCCGAATCTTAATTTTCAATTTATTCGATATTCTTAAAAATTTAAATTGCTTGGTAAATAATAATTACCTACGCACATCAAAGTTTATCACGCACCTACACATATTTTGAATAAAAGAAAACTTGTTGTCTGTACAAAGTAACCGATGAACGCGAAATAAAAATAACGTAATTGGCCAATTACTTTTGCGCTGAACTTGCCATTAAGGCGAAATAATTATTTAATACAAAAATTATTTAGAAACAATTAAGTTACTTTTAATGGCTTCAGTTAAATTTAGCTAGTTGAAATTAACCCATGTTTAGAATGGTCAAATCGATATTAAAAGTTAAACATCATTTAACTAAAAAAATTATGCAATATAACCTAACGCAAATGCTTTCGATTTGTTTGCTTTAGTTCATGTAAAAAACTTCACCGCAAAAATTGAATTTTTTACTCGGAAAAAAATTTTATTCGTGAAATAAATTTCCGACGCTGTTAAATGTACAGGTAACGAAGCATATCAAATTTGTATATTTAAAATTTTTGCTTTTAATGAAGAAAGGATGTAACGCAGTTTTTTTTAATTTGAACTGCTTAAGTTTGGAACGAATTAAACTTCCAATAATTAATCTTTGTACTTTTTTCAAGTGCTGCGATGGTAAACCTCGAGCTTATAAGACGTGAATGTTAATTTGATAAAAAAAATTTGTAAGATTTTCTTATACTTAATTACAATTTAATTTTATAAAAAAAAATTGGATTTTGCGAAAATTTTATGAAAATACTGTCACCGAAATTAAATTAAAAATTTAATTAATGATCGGGCCCGGTCCATGTTTCATTATAATTTTATTCTCATCAGTACAATCGAAGTAATTCATTAAACTTAAATTAATCAAGTTTGAAATTTATTTTCGTTAAATTGAAATGTATTTTTTTGTAAACGTTTAAAAAGTAATAATTAATTATAAAGCTTTTTCATTTTAAACTGAAAATGGAACAGCGACTTTCGGTAAATTTAGGCGTTTTTATATAATTGCTTCCTCACCACTTACGTCGCGTTCAAAAAATGTTTTATACCTATTTGGATACTGAAAATCAATAACTCACTCAAAAATTAACAAGCTTTAGTTTTACTGGACTCTTAAAAAAGCTTATAGTTTCAGTAATAAATTGCTCAGATAGAATTAATCTTGAGAAAATAGTTCTTGAGTTATTGCATACGTCCAAGTTCGAAAAGTTCACAAAACTTTGAAATTTTAAAATTTTCCGCACGATCTTTGTGAAATATATTATATTTACGGATATAACTAACCTTTTACGACATTTAATTACACAATTAAATTTATAATTACAATACATATTTTACACTATAATTTCCATCTGTGATTAATCGGTATAACGTTACTAATCCGTGACATAATCCACAGTTCGTAAACTTCACTACGAATAGCTACTAGCAACTTATTTGATATGATTAAACATCAAACTGTGAAGATACTTTTAAAATTTTTCGTAGCGTGAAAGATTCCGACGTTCAACGCGAGCACAGCAGCATAAAAATTTAAATCAGTGCACCCTTTATGAAGTTATATTGACCTTAGCGCCACCTAGCGGTCCAGTGTAATGTTCAGTATCTAAGAACCTACTCCAAAAACTGGTAAAAATTCCTTCAAAATTGGGGAATTTGTTTCGAAATGATGAGGGAACAGGCAAACAAACATCCAAACAATCACCACTTAAACGCAAACTACGCGCTCATTCGTTCCATCGGGAATAAAAAGAGGGATTCGCAGGAATATGTTCAAAATATTTACTTATTCGATTATTTTTATTGACTAAATTCCAGCAAATGTTATCTTTCTGATGTTATTTTGAATATTTACAATTTATAATTGTAAATCTGCGGTATATAATTTGAAAAACACGTGACAACTAACCCCACATAATGTGACAAGCAGCCGAGACGTGGGGATGGTTGTCACATAACAAAAAGTAAGTAGATAAAGTTACATTATTGTAATCTTGCTATGGAATAATATTAATTTTTTACATAAAGTGAGCTCGTGAAGTTTGGAACAAATTCGATAAACATTTTAGGGGTATTTTCTCAGAAAATGCTCGCACACATCGACCTTATTTTTTTAACTATCATTTTTTAATTTTCTATCGTGTTTTCTTTTTGAGCTATGACATCGTCGTAAATTTTTTTTTAAATTGCAACCCCTGTTTTTATTTATAGATTTGAATAAAGCATAATTTTCTGTGTATGAAAATGTAAAAAAACAACCTTGAAGAGAAAAGTTTTCGAGATAATCAGTCCTAAAGTTGCAAATCTGTAATATGATAAAATTTAAATCCCTCTTTGTAATTTTGGGACTTAATAATTTTTTTATTAAAAATAATTAATAATTTTGGGACATTTACATAAATATTCAGAAATTGTCTTATTTCCAAATTCGCAAAGAAAAATAGGGGTTGTATTTTAAAATAGTTTACGATGACATCATAGCTCAAAAACAAAGTACAATAAAAATATGTCAATGGCAGAAAAAGTGACATTTAAAAAATAAAGTTGACGTGTCCGAGGATTTCCTGAGAAAATCCCTCTAAAAATTTTTACGAATTTGTTCCACACTTTACGAGCTCACCGTGTAGTCAAATATATGGAGTACAACTATGTATTAAAATTAGTACAAGCGATATTACTTGAACATCAAAAATCAAACCAATAAAAAGTTAATTCCTAAAAATAATCCGGCCGGTCGCCTCTGTAGTTTTTTACACTCCAGATAAAATTGATTTAACACACAAAACACTAGAACTACATTATAATAATTTTAATATCAGTTCGCTAGTTTAACGAACCCTAAAATGAACAAATACCTACATAATATATGTATAGGTTTGAAATTAAAATCTTTTTAAATTATTAATTGGAAATTAATCCCGCTGTTTTGTGTATTTTAACCGATAGCACGGAATTTCACTCTGTTTGTTTTAGACATCAATAAATTTTATTGTTTACAAACTTCTATATTGCCTTCATAATTTTTGATTTCAGTTTTTTCATCTTTTTAATTATTTTACATCAGGATATTATACGCTACTTTATTTCTTAGCAGCAATATAAATAATAATTATCCTTAACTTTTAACTTTTTGATGATTTAATTTCCTTGTTGTAAATTTTTTAAATTATTTTTTGCATTTTCATACGATCTAAGAAAATAAATTAAACTTTCAGTTTGGGGCAAAGTTGCGTAAAGTAGAACCGCCGATTATCAGAGCTAATGTGGCTGCAGGTCATTCGGATAATCGAAAACTAGGATTACTAGTAAATCGTAGCAAATTAACAATTTGACATAATATCGTTTTTAGTTTCGAAGATACCCAAAAAAACAAAAATTCTAAGTTTCGTTTTAATCCTTTAAATGAAAAACTGATTAATTATATATTTTTAACCAAAAGATTATTAAGACACTTTTTCCGAAAAAACAAAATGTGATCAATAATAATTGTTATGACGTCTAAAATGGCGAAGAAACAACAGTAAACTTTTGCTTTTCTTATGAGCGCCATTTTGGATTTTCACATTATTTATACACTTTTTATGAGGAATCAAAATCTAAGATGGCGAAGAATCTATAGTCAGCTTTTGTTTTCCTTATGTATACTTTGTATTTACAACACTTCATATTATTATACAATTTTTATAAGATTATAATTCAGCATTTTACATAATTTCGAAAGCAAGCTTGTGGAAAATTTAATATTTTACACTTTAAATTTTTTGCACAATATTTGATTAAAGGAAGAATAAGTTCATAGCACGTTTTTGGGTTATAACAATTTACATTATTTGCGTTTGAAATAAAAAAAAATCGTATTATACAATAATTATTCATCGAAAAATTATGCATTTAATTCCACCAAAAAATTATTAATTGGTTTATAGTAAATAAGGGTTCTATGATTGTCTTAAGAACATGGAAGGAAATAACTTTTAAAGGTCCACATCTTGTTATTGTTTTTCTCCTTCATTAGTAGAATACGTCAGCAAAGTTTGCCAATACATTTTAAGAACGCCTTGTATATATTTTTCCTGCAAGTTTATCTTAAGTTCCAACTAAACCTAAATTTTAGAGAAAAGCTTATGGAACAAAAATTGTAGGAAATTCTTGGTCATTCGTATTGTTACTTATTTAGTTTAGTTTCGAAATTGTGATTAATTATGTCATTATCACTTAAGCAAACTACCCATTCCCTGTATGTGATTGCATTCGTTATGGATAAGCTCAAAGTTCAATTACATGCGCACATACATCATATAAATTGCCAAAATGGTTTCTGGAAACCTCATAACATGATAAGCTGTCAAAAAAATTATGGTAAAATTTCTCCCGATAACAATACTTTCCTTACTGAAGAGGTTCGGAAAGTATGAAGCTGTATTTCTGTGTAACAGCCGTAAGATCGTAACAGCCCAAGTGAAATAATAATATTCAAACGTTCCCTGTTATAGGGCAATATGCTGAATATTTATCACTTCCCGCGGTTTGTTCGGGAAATTATAGCCCGGCGGAGAGGGTAACAATCCAGTGACTGTTGCCTCAATTTGTGCGATATTTTATGTGCGATGTCGATATTCACAATGACTGTTGTTGGACAATATTTGAATATTATCATTTTTCTTCGGCTGTTACAGAAGTAACAGTCCCCAGGTTATTTATTAAATTATCGTTTATTGTAAGTTATCGATCAAACATCCCACGTGAGTTGATAAGTATTTTGGGTATTATTACAGCATGGTGGGGACGGTAACAGCCCTGGGACTATTACCTCTACAATGTAATTCCCCAAACAGACGTGGGGAGTCTGTGGGAAGCCATAAATATTCGGCATGTTGCCCTATGACAGGCAACATTTGAATATTATCATTGTCCTTGGATTGTTACATACAAGCATTACGCTTCAACCCGTTAGGATCAGTGAAAATGGTCAAAATTTTCCTGTCAACTGTTGATGACAATGTTGTCATCCTGTGGAAGTCCTCTAACACCGCAGATACACAAAAATTTCCGATGGGATATAATTAATAAATTGAAATTGTGTGTGCTTTCTAACCTAATTTTTTCAAAACCTCATTAGGCAGCGCCTTTGAGAAATCAATTCGCAAAGTGATTGTCATCGGGAAATATTCGAATATCTGCGGTAATATGGAAACACGACTTGGTTAAGAATTAGAGGTTTTGATAACCTTATATTCCTAACATGTATTAAACCTTGTAATACAAAAATGTAGAAGTGCACTACTAAATTGACTTCGCAAAGGAAAACAATGTTCACCATAAATGAATATTAAATAAAGTTTAAGAATTTTCACATTGAAATTTTATCATTTTCTATTTTTACAAAACTAGTATATACATTGTCAAAATAATATTAAAATAAAAACACGACAATCTATTATAATTATTATACGATATTAAAATATACGATGGCAACGTTGTCACCGATAGAAAATTATGTCGCCCATCAGAAACACAAAAATTGACTAGAGAAACAATTTCCTGCCATACCATGGAAAATGCAATGGTATATTTGGGTTTCTCATCAACTGCCTTAATGATGAAATGCCTGGTTTTATCGAATTTCAATTTAGAGACTTAAATTATTAAAAACTACGATTACTAATTTTTTTTTGATATCTTCAAAACTAAAAATGTTATGTTAAATTTTTTTTCATATTATTTGTCAGAATTAAAATACGCAACTTCGTCCTAATTTAATGGACCTCGTATCTCTTAAGATAATCGAGATCCTCATGGTGAAAGTAGAAAATCGGGAACCCTGTATTATAATATTCTAACATTTAATTTTTATAAAATAAATTGCCAAAAATGGTTTTATTAGATTACAATCGGTGTAAGTGGCACTTACAACTTTTCGTTCATTCTAAACAAAATTAAACACCAAAACCTGATCACATCAATTTTTTACTAAATTCTAGTCCTGAATATTCGAGTTCAACCCTCAATGTAATTTTGTTACCTTATAGTTTTGCACTATTAAAATTAATTAAATACAAACAACGTTTCAAACAATGGACTTTAATATTTTGCAAAGTTGATAAACAAAGTTGCCCTTTTGTACTATATATACATTATTAAAGAGGAACACATCTTTTAAAAGGGATGATAATTTTACATTTGACATTTTTTACGAATAATAGGATGACAGAAGAATGTAAATTTTTTACTCTGGAAATACGTGATTCAAGTAAATTAAAGTCTTTGATGTATGACGTGATAATAAACATACAATTCCTGTTTATATAATTTATTTATTTCCTTGTGATTTTGCAAAAAAGATTAATGTTGGTGGAAATTAGCAAAAATAAAAACTTCAAATTATTGTAAATGTTAATAAAAGGTGATTAGATAAGGCCCAGTTGTTCGGTATCAGGTTATCTTTTAACCCGGATTCATTTCCATTGAATGTACAATTCTTGAAATATTCATTTCTATAGAAAATAACCTAAGTTAAAAGATAACTGGACCTTAGAACTGAAATTTTGAATTGCGCAGCATTTTCGCTCTATAGATGTGACATGCGTTATTTATAAATAATGTGATTTGATCATGGAACGTTACACGATCGATGAATGTATAGTTATTGTGAAAACACATTACCAAAATGGTGAAAATTTTATACTTACAATTCGTAAAATTTTGGGTGGAAGAAGAGCACCTTCACGTAGTGAAATTGAAAATTTAATAACAAGATTTGGGGAAAGCAATTGGACCTATCTTATGGCACTTTGTAATGAATTAAAAACAAATCAGAGTGTGCTACCTTTCAAGATTCAACTAACGCAAGAACTGCAGACGTTTGTTAATTGGGTGTTGGAAAATAAAGTTGTTGATGTGATTTTTAAAATAAAATCATCTTAAGTGATAAAGTTCATTTTCAGCTGAATGGAAAAATTGAGGAATCTGGAGAGCTGGAAACCTCCAAGTCCTCTTGGAACAACTCATGCATCCACACAGAGTCACTGTTTGGTGCGCTTTTTGGGCTGGAGGGGTAATAAGACCATACTTTTTCGAAAATGAGGTGACCAAGCGCTTACGGTTAATGGTTCTCGTTATTGTGACATGTTAAGAAAATTCTTGTGAGCAAGTTTCAGCAAGACGGGGCAACACGCAATACAGCAAACGAAACAATAACTTTCTTGATTACATTTAAAATTCGATGGTGACGTTATCTTTTGACGTGCTGACATCAATTGGCTGTCTAGATCTTACAATTTATCGCCATTAGAATTTTTCTTTGGGGCTACTTAAGGGAAAAGTCTATGTCGAGAAACGTTAAACGATTCCAAACCTCAAGAAAAATATTTTACGTGAAATTACAAACCTTGAGTCTCATTTATGCGAAAACAACGAAAAAATTTGCCAAAAAATTATGTCGGACATTTGAATGATGTGCTTCACATACATAAATATGCACATATAAGGTGTTTTTTTAGTTGCATGAGATCTTTCAATAGGGATAACTTTTGAATGAAGTTAGTCAAAGTGACAGTTCTTTGATATTTGTGTTCAGAAAGGTGTGCCATTAAATCATGAATAAATTAATACTTGAATAACGCTACCAAATTGTAGAAATTTATTTTCAAAGTCAGAGTTCCGTTCGCGAAACTTATAGAGCTCTTCGCCCATTTTATGGTCGACATAATCGACCTTCTGAGCAGGCTATTGGTGCGGTGATGGATAAATCTCGTACCACTTCTTCATTGCAAGATGTAAGACCACCAACAAGACAAAGAAATGTGCGTACCGGAGAAACTATCGCTTCTGTGAGTGAAGTGTGTAAGAGAACCCAAACATTTCAATTCGCCATCGTGCTCAACAACTTGGGCTTTGTCCGTCAACTACATGGAAAATTTTACGTCAAGATCTTGGTTTACATCCTTACAAGATCCAGTTGGTTCGAGAATTGAAGCCTACAATGATCATCGATTGCGTCGTGCGCTCGCAGATTGGGCTCACCACCAATTGGAAGTGGATCCATTTTTTTACCGCCAAATTTTGTTCAGTGACGATGCACATTTCTGAATGAATGGGTATGTGAACAAGCAAAATTGCCGTATATGGACTGAGACCAATCCGGAACATTATCTTGAGACTCCATTTCATCCATTAAAATTTACTGTTTGGTGTGGAATACACGCCAACGGCATCGTCGGTCAATATTTCTTTCGATATGAGGCAGGAGCTACAGTTACGGTGAATGGTGTGAGATATCGACACATGCTCAATACATTTTGGTTTCCAAAAATCCAAAAGTTAAACATCGACATCCTATGGTTCCAACAGGATGGTGCTGCGTGCCACACAGCCACCGAAACCATCGATTTATTGAAAGAATAATTTGGTGTCTGTGTGATTTGACGCCTCCAGATTATTTTCTTTGGGGGTATGTTAAATCCATGATTTATGATGGTAACAAACCAACAATTCTGGAAGCATTGGAGGTCAATATTCAGCAAGCCATTTATGAAATAAGGCCTGAAATATTGGAAAAGTGGTCAAAAATTAGACTGATCGGATGCGCTTCGTAACGATTAGTCGTGGTGGTCACATGCCGGAAATAATTTTCAAATCATAAATGGCATTAAATTTACTTTCATCAAAAAGAAATTAAAAAACCATTCCATCAATTTTTTAATGTTGTATTTCAATTTGAAGTTCTCATGCAGCTAAAAAAAACACCCTATATAATCACAATGTTTATTCTTTATGTTAAAATGAAATTTTTTAGTTTTTCCAATTATCGAATCCTTTTATCTAATCACCCTTTATTTATAAATTTAGATAATATGTTTTTGATATTTTGTTATCCTTAAGGACCACCCCGCAGCTTCTAATTTACGGCATGACCGTTTCATTAACTTTTAAATTATTTTTACATAGTGAATTTCACTGCATGATTTAAGAAGTATCGTAGTTGTTAAAGGACTCCGGGGTATAATTTCAATAAAAAAAAATGAAAAAGAAAATTCTTCGGGTCCTTTTACTGTAAGTCACTAAAAATAAAATTTGTACATGCTAATACATTTTCCGCAATCGCACACATACCTAATGCTACTCTACATTCAAAAATATTCCTTTCAACTTCAACACGCCCATATAATATTATAATCCTTTAAGTGAATGCCAGGCGCATTTGAATGCAACACACACCATGATGTATGAAATTTTATTTGCTCTTACCCCGCAAAGAAACTCAACCGATCATACATGATGTTCTTAATGAGTTAAGCATAATTTCAACGATGAATTAATAAGTTACGAAAGGCGGAGTAGCGACGCGACGCCACTTTTGGCCGCCCTCTCCAGCCCTCGAGTATTTGATGATAAGGTTATTACCCCACAGTTTTTATATGCTTAACCTACACAAAAGCTGTAGAAATTTTATTATGTACATAAAAGACCTTTTATGTTTCGTTTCTTGTTATTATTTTTGAAAAGTCATATTAATTTGACAGTTATCAAGAGATCTAAGTATAACAGGCGAATAATAGTCAATTTTTGGGGAAGGGTGTAACATATGCTTTCCAGTATGTGATAATTCCAAGAAAATGTCTAGTACCTACTTCTTCAAAATAAAATACATCTTTTTTTTTAAATTACACAGTGAAAAGAATTCGTGTTCTTATGCATTAAATTGTGAAGTTAGAGTAGAATAACGATTTGTTAGAAAAGATACAGCAGGTACGATAAAAATAACAAAAATTATGTGATGTTGTAAGTTATTTGGGTGCATGCGAACCTGCACTTAACTTCCTTATATATTCTAAAAATACACTATTTGCAATCGTACTTGAACTAACATTTATATTTTTAATTATTTCAATTATTTACTATTGTCACTAATGTTTGTTACATAAAACAAATCCATTTTATAATTTTAAAATTTGCATCTTTTTAGAATAACAATTTAATATAATTGTTTAATTTTGTCCTAACTTGAGGGACAATGGCTGTTAAAGTAGGAGAAAAGGTTACTAAGATTGTATGTGAAATGCATGTGCAGATGTTTATCGTGAAAAATCGTTAAGACGCTGGAGAAATGTTTGTGCCCAATTCGAAATTTCGACTTGAAATTAATTTCAATCGTTTTGTATCATTTGTACTTGTTTGTGACATTGTTATTTTTGACTATGCTTCCTTCATTGCCAAGATATCGAACACAATTATTATTATCTAAATTAGTGACGCGTGCGAACAGATTAACAAGATGCCAAAGAAAGTTTTGCTTAGGTACTGAAATAAGTATGATTTTTGTTGGAGGTGTATCGACTATAGAGTGATACAACATAAACATCATATTAAGAAACAATGCCCTGAAGAGTGCATGTATACCCCGCGAAATATAGGTTGTTTTAGTGCCGTAACATTAACATGATAAAATCAAAACTATATTACTTTTTAATATAATTTTTAAATATTTCAATTAATAAATGTTCAGACTAAGGTTTAACGAGTTTAAATTTAAATTTTAAATAGATATTAATATAGTAAACTTAATGTAATGTAATTGAAATTTGATGTTTTTTTGTAGCCATTATATATTTATATTTCTAAGTTATGTAACCGTTATCAAAAAATTTTGAAGCTTTCCACCTTAGAAAAACATGTATACTAGTGATTGCACCTTGGTTTATTTCAATATTTATCTTACTTACATAATAATTATGTGATTGTTGAAAGTCTATTTTCATATAAAAATACAGAAAAATTAATATTTTCGTTGGAATAAATTCTTTTTTTAAATTTCCCATCAATTAGTTAGCCAATCACTTTATTGGGCGTATATCAGAAAGAAGTTCCACAAAATATTCTAAAATTTACTACCGATGACCAGCGACCCTGCACATGCACTCTGAAGTTTATGGAACAATGGTTAAGTACGGTTTGGTGGTTTAGTACAACTGGGAAGTAATTTAAAGTTTGTTTTAAGAAGAAGTTATATACATTATTTAATCATTGTTTTTGGCATCAATGAGAAGAATGTATATTTTTGTAAGAAACGCGGTATTTATTAATGTGTGTGAAATTGGCACAGCATTTTCTGAATTTTGGAAAAACAAAAATTGTTATGGGGCTCAGTGAGTGATGGGATCACTTGATAAGCGTATAAAAATTTAAAAAAAACATTGAAAAATAGAAAATTTATTGACGATAAACATTTTTTGTGGCTATCATAGCACCCCTGGTCGTAAAGAAATATACAGACATTCTACCCCGTTTGATGATGTTATTGAACCGCGTTTTTGTTTTTAGCTAAAATGCGTAACACGAGTAAACATGATTCAATTGTACAAAGCTTATAATATTTTATATGATGTACAATATGCTTAAATCGCTTTTATGTTTATAATATAAATAAGAAGTATGTCGCTTTATTATCATATTATGTATAATAAAATTCTTATGAAATCTTCAACTTTTGTAGATAAAACAAAACCAGGGAAATGTAATAAAGAATTTTCGGGGAAAGGGCTAAGGGGGTAAATTTGATCAATTTTAGATTTTACATTCAAGAATATGATGCGAGAACGAATATTGAGATGGAATACAATATTCCAAGACTGAAGACTTTTGTTGGGACGAAAAGGGAGATGCCTCAGATACGTTGAGGGTTACAGCGATTTGGATTATACCTACTACAACTTCTATGATATAAGATTTCTTGGTTTGGAATTGAGAGAATATTTTAGTATTACTAAGTGTTGCATGTTAAATTTGTAATTAGCAAGCTCAGTATACTGAATATCACTTTAGAACTTGTTGGTATAGACTTCTAGTAATAATATAAGATCTTTTTACTATGCTCACATTTAGTCGAGAATCTCTACGGTATTCTTTTATAGCAAAATACTTCTTATTGATTATCAGTTTTCCGTCGCATTTTGAAACAGATTTTTGAACACCCAATCCTAGATTTAGGAAACCTAGTTCCAAGGTTTTCTATAATTCAACAATCTATTCAAAATGGTCGTTTATATTGGATTAAAATAGTAACAACCAAATTCTATAAATACCGTACCCTGAATTATTTATTTGAGACCATTTACCTCTACATGGTTCCTAAACCAACGAAAATATTTAGCCCATTCATAGTAAAATAACCGATTCACAAAATATCATAATTATTAAAATTTGACGTCTGTCCTTAACCTTGTAGGCTTTTTTTCTATTTTCTCTTTAGACCTTGACGTTTTGTCAATTGGCCAGATTTATGTGGATTTAGAGCCAATTTTTTAATTTACACCGTGTTCACCCGAGGGCCGGACTAAGAAATTCCGTCAAGTCTGCGATTCGAACCCAGAATCCAGAGTCCGCTTTGTAACTTAACCAGCGACCCATCACTCAAAGCCACTGCTGTAATTGATTAATTAAATTAGTGTAATTGTTATTCCAATCGAGATAAATTTTTCAATGATTCGACAAAAAAATATTAATTACAAACATGTACGCGGGCAATGACAAATATTGAACTGAAAATGATTTTAAAAATAAATAATACAGTTCGTCGAGATGTGTTCCAATGCGAACAAAAAATTATTCTATTATAAAAAACAATAAGCAATCATTTACTGTAATCTATCGATTAGAAATCTATTAAAAAATTAATTTTTAAGTATTTGGTGGTGATTTTACTAAAATCACAACCAAATTACTTAAAGTAGATTTCCATTATTTGATGTAATAAAATTGGTTGCAGCGCGATAAAAATTAAAAGGTTTTTATATCTTTTCAAATTATTTACTTCGAATACAAAATATTTAAAAGTTTTTTATTACGGTGGTGTCGTTCAAAGAAAGTTTCATTGTTCACATAATATCACAATAATAATTTGTAATTTTTATGATATTTTCTAATTTTCAAACTTTCTCAGCAATGTTTTGAACGATTATACAATAATAATAGTTTATTCAGATTTTGGCTTATTTTCTGATAACGGGGAGAACGAATGCTACAGTTCTGTTAGGCGCTCAGCCTGAGGATAACCAACACATACTTTCAGAACAACAAGAGACTGCTATATAATATTTGGAAGTCACCGGGAGATAAATATAATAGAAATAAAACTATAATATATTGTCGTGTCCTGTTTACCATAGGGGGTGGTCTAGCGTAATTGGGTACTTTCCTGTGGAATGCTCATGTCGAAATGTTCAAATTAGAGACCAATATGAAAGTTAGCAATTTACACCTACATCTTCTTAACTTCAGAAGGAACTGCTTGCTTCATCTAACCTGAAAAATAACAAACGTAATAATTTTGTAAACAAGAATTTCAAAAGTGTGTGGAAGACAAAAGATGATTTAATAGTTTTGTTCATAATTTTGGGAATAAATTAAAAATAAATTTTTATTTGTAAAAGTGTGGGATTTCAAATTTAATTAAAATAAGTGCGATAAAGGAAAAGTGCGCGGTCAGATAGACAATTTTGGTGGGATGAGCGAGGAGAATGCAGCGGGAGTCTTGTTCCGTCCATGGAGACGTGAAGACGTAATTTTGGAGTCTCGTATCGTCAATAGAGGCATCAAGACGTAATTTGGAGTCACGTATGAGAGTAGATGAGAATTAAGAAGTCGAGTTTCAAAAGTATCAAGAAATTATTCGATAATAAGTTGAAATTAATTAAGTATTATTTGATAAAATTGGAAATTGTGAATGATAAGAAGATTATTACAAGTTTTGAAGAATATTTGGAAAATTTTGGTGACCACTGTAAATTTTATATGGTTGACAATTTCGTTCATAATAATTCAACCAATAGGATGTTACAATCTCATCAATTTGAACCAATCATAATCTACTTCCTTTGACAATACAGACCACGGTGCTGTATTGTCGCGGCAATACGACCACCGTGGTCTGTATTGTCAAATTTCCATAGTAACGATGGAAACTACGTGAACGCATACTATAAATTATTTGTTGTCAGAAAAAATTGAAATTTTATTTACGAAATTGTCAAACGAATTCCACACGATACTATAAAATTGTCGGTTAATTTTTAAACCATGGAATCTTCGTGTTTGTCGCCATTTAAAATCACCATTCGTGCTAAAGCACTCATGGTGATTTTAAGGGCGACAAACACTCAGTTCCAGTTTCAAAAATTATTGCCGACAATTTGATAGTCTCTTGTGGTATTATATATGATAATTTTATGGTTATTTCATGAGTTATTGGAAATTAAAGAAGATTATTGAAAATTGGACTTACCTGAGCGTCTATCCGGATAAAGGCAGAAACTTCATTGATCATTAATTCACCCTGGAAATTTTCATGGTATGGGAATTGGACCAAACTACGAGGCATCTTCACTTGATTCTTCGCTACGTGTTCTACGCATCGATCGTGCACGATTACTTCTGTAAGCAATTTGTGTCGACACTTCTTTTTCGTAACATTTATAATAATCAGTTCGCGCGTGATTTAAAACTTTGGGGATTTATAAAATTTTTATTATTAATTGTTTTTGTAAATTTGATTTAATCCTAATAATTAAAAATCCATCTTTTGTTTTTTTAAAATAATTATATTTGATAATAAATTACATTACTTATTTTACAAATAATTACGTTTGATTTCCATTAAATCAACAGCAGTGAGGAAAAGAATAAATAGGTGTAAGGTACAGTAATTTTGTTGTTCGGTGTAATTCTTCGAAATTATTAAATTAAGATAATTTTACATGAGCATTCTACAGATTGATGAGCCCAAGTTTCGACCCAACTATTAAAGAGTTTTCATGCATTGCTGGCCGGAGCATTATTTAATTAAGTGCCATTTAATTTCCCTCGCTATATAAAATAAATTTAGAGCTTAAACAGTAGCGATACATGGCAATATTATAATTTACTCACGACAGAGATTCACTGTCTGAACAGAAGGATTGTAGACTGAAGGTAAAAATTTTTTAACGATCTAGCAGAATTAACAAGTTCTCCCGTGAAGGGATTTTAAGACAACTTAAAACTCGAAATTAAGAGAAACGGCAAAATGATTTTGATTAAGAATGGAAAAGTCTTAAATACGCTATCAAAGAAACAAGTTATAAGGTTCAAGAAAAATCAGTAGGCGTGACAAAAGGAAGAACGAATAAAATATGGATAATATACTATGGCAAAAAGGATCGCCATCCAAAAAATCAGAAAGAGATATCGGGATCTCTTTGACAAAGTGAAGACATAGGGAAGACGAAGATGTGTTGGAACGATGGAGGCAATACTTTGAGGATCTAAATGTTGTTAAAGGCGAGAGGGATGAACAGATGGAAATCTGGTTTAGCAGTGATGATAAAGAACCAGATATTATGAAAACTGAAATCAAGGATATTTTGCGACGGATAGATATGACAAAGACAATGGGAATGACGTGATATCTGCCGAAATGCTAAGGTATTGGGGAAGATGGAGTTTAAATATTTTTAAACACTTGCAATAAAGTTGGAAAACGGGATAATAGCCTAGTGACTGGATGAACTCAGTTTACATGCCACTTCACAAAAAAATCTGAAAGTATCAGAACTACCGAACAATCCCGCTTATGTCTAATGCAAGCAAAATATGTACTTCTGCGAATAATCGATCAAAGGTTGCAGAAATATTTAGAATACCAAATACCGCCTGAACTGGCGAACTTCATAAAGGGATGGAGAACTAGGGACAAAATATTCAATATACAACAACCAATAGAAAAATTACGTGAGTTTCATACTCCCAAGCTCCTATAAGAAAGCCTTGAACTTCGTACGCTAGAACCAACTATGGCGGGTGCTAAGGAAAATGGGTGTTCCAGATCATTTGGTAGTAATCAAAAAAGTTTATATAAGAGTAATGAGGTGATTATAAGATTGAATGGAAAGAAATCAAAACCTTTTAGGGAGGAGAAAGGAGTGCAAACACATTGCATTTTCTCCCATAGGTTATTTTTAATGCGTATGATGAATACATTTTGAAAAGGGCTCTGGGTGATTACGAGGGAGCGTGTCGATCGGTAGAAGATGAATAACAAATCTAAGCTATTCGGATGATACCACGTTGCTAGCTAATAATGATGACGAACTCGCCGATATGCTACAATTGGTTATTAAAGAAAGTGAAAACTTATTGATGGGCTTAATGGTGAACTTTGAAAACAACCAAACTAATGGTTATCGATTAAGGTAGCACCGTAACAACGGGAAATCGACTAGCACAAGTGGAAAAAATGACCTTGGTGCATTGGTGGTTAGTGCCGGGGGGTCGGAAAGAGATATCAGGAGCCTCCAAGATCGTGTGATTTGACGCCTCCAGATTATTTTCTTTGGGGGTATGTTAAATCCACGGTTTATGGTAACAAACCAACAACTCTGGAAGCATTGGAGGTCAATATTCAGCAAGCCATTTATGAAATTAGGCCAGAAATATTGAAAAAAGTGGTAAAAAATTAGACTGATCGGATGCGCTTCGTAACGATTAGTCGTGGTGGTCACATGCCGGAAATCATTTTCAAATCATAAATGGCTTTACTCTCTTTCTTACCTCTTCCGTCGGGCAGAAGTTTACCTCATATCTATATGTATAGAACAAAATTTTATATGCAACGTTTTCGGCATTCCTCTATCTTTTATTATTACTGTACTTTTAACAGTGAAGAGCATAGAGGGTGGTTTATTAATACCGGAAAAACTCATAACTTTTTTGCGATATGAAATTTATAGTTTTGCGATTTTTCTCGACATAACCTACGTCAGTGTGAAATTTCAGCTTTCTAGACGGTCCACAAGTGGTCAAACAATTAGAGCATGGTTTTCTATGGGTTTACTGTAATTATTAGAAAAATTCATTATAGATAACATTGAAATAAATCAAAATGCTGACATTTAAATTATTTTTATGTCAATTTCAACGTTTGCATGCTAACATTCAATAAAATTGATCATGATTCAATGTTACATGCCAGTTTTTTGTGAAGAAAACCTTAAGATATTAAATTTCAAAAATGTCAAAATTGTCGTTTTGAAAATATAGAATAATATTTTACTTTGTAGTTTGAATTAAAACAACTGTTTGAGAAAGGCTACTTTTTGCATCGAGAAAGATTAAAGAATGTGACATACTTTTTATGGCAAGAGTAGAAAAAAAGCTTTCAGAATCGATTGTGAAGCAATCAACTTAAAAAAGGACTCTTACAGCAGTTCTGATTTTTTAAATATTTTTCAATTACACCGGAAAATTCGAGAGTTGCGTCGCATTTTGCTATAACCTGTGCTACAACTTTTCTAATAAAACATTTTTTGTAAAATCAATTCGTGTCAATTTCCGCAAACATGGCACATAAACTAAAACATCAAAAGCTCAGGTAGCTGCTAGTGACTACAAACAAGTAGCCTGTTGTGCGCGCGGAATGATCATAGTTGTTGAAAAGCTGTGCTAATTAAAAAAAAAGAATTTTTTTCAAGCGTTTTTGTCAAAGGAACTAGATGAATTTAAAATGAGAAGTATGAAATGTGTTTTCAATTTTTAATTTTTAATAATTATACCCATCTACTAATTGCATTTTACCGATAATTTTAATTTCACTGCAATCAGTTTTTATCAATTTCTAATCAAGTTCAGTACCAATTAATCGTAATTAAAGTTACACAAAGGTTCAATTTTCTGAATCCAAATTTTAAATCAATATTAACAAAAAACTTGAAAATATTTTCCTTTGATAAGAAAAATTGATTTATTTAAATCTTTATTCTCTACATGTTTCTTGTTTTGTAAAAAACATTTTTCGCGATTTATCATGTAACTTTTACGATTTTGAATGTATTATACATTTTGAAAGTTATAAACTTTATCGTTTTATCAAAAAGCGTTTCGCTTTAAATTTGAATTTCAAATTAAGATTTAAATGAATGTCACGATTAGTTTATTAGATAATTCAAAAATTAGGGATTCGTTTTGAATAGAAAAACAAATAATTCGGTCGATAAACGAATTATATCTACACGGCATTGCTGTTTTATTACTTCAAGAAAGTAAGAAAAGAAGTCTTATCCAATTGATTGATGACCAACATTTCCACCGTCTTTTCTTGTTTTGGTTTTACTAATACATATATTTTTTTCATTTCAGATTAAATTGGAATCCACGGAAAAACAACTATGTCGAGTCAATTGGAAACCAAAAGTAAAGTGCATTCTTCCGCCACGACCACAACCAGCAGCAGTCACAGGAAACGCACACGTTCGACACCAAAGCTTACCGATATAGACAAACCTAAAAAAAAGAAACATTTAAGTGCAATGTCTCTTGTGTCCATTCCAAACACCATATTGCTTTCTATGCTAAACAGCGGCATACTCTCAACAGGTAAATACCTTAATTATTTATTCCGGCATGATGATTAATGACGCGAAACTTTATTTATTAAATAATCAGGACGCAATACAAGTTGATTTTATAAAATATTATTAATGGATTATTTACAAAAAATTAAAATAATTTAAGAACTGCATGGCTAAAGTAGAGAGTTTAATTTGGGACATTTGGGTGATATATGTACAATATTTATTATATTTTCTGTGGGTACATTTAACCGAATATTTGAGGTTTAAACCCCCATAATACTGAACAATAATCATAAATGAAATGTGGTATGTTCTGTTGTTAACCGAAGTTTAAAAATAATTCCAACTTTATCTTTTTGATGGATAATGGCACAGTATAGATGAAATTCTATTTAAAAATGTGATTTGTGAATCCAGATAAAAAAGTACGCAGCTTGATATTTTATTTTTATTATGAAGTTCGAATAAGGGTTTTTTTTCTGGCAAATCACTATTATCCAAGTTCTCCAAGCATATAAATTTTGAACTTTGTTAGTAGGTCTAGGACTTCCTAGAAATAAATTGTTATTGCAGATGCATTAATTATTGAACTATGCTCTGCTGCGTGTGTAGTAAATCATCATTATAAAAGATGAATTTAACGTTATGCTCAGTTTAGTTCGTTTTTTTTGCAATTATAAATTTTCATTCAAGTTTTAAATGTTGACTTATTTATGAAGAAAATTTTAAACGGGAAAAATACGTTTTCCACTCCTTGTTTTATTGTTTTTAATTTATAATTTATGACCATATAGAAATTAATACCTCATCATGCATTTTTAGTTTTGATAATAATGAATGTGTATTAATTATTTTTCCGTCAACATCTTATTATATAGGGTGCTTTTTAGCTGCATGAGAATTTAAAATTGAAATAAAACAATAAAAAATTGATGGAATGTTTTTTAAATTTTTTTATGAAAGTAAATTTAATACCATTTATGGTTTGAAAATGATTTCCGGCATGTGACCACCACGACTAATCGTTACGAAGCGGATCCGATTAGTCCAATTTTTTAGTTTTTAGTCCAAAGAAAATAATCTGGAGGCGTCAAATCACACGATCTTGAAGGCCAATTGATAGGACCATTTCTTGAAATAATGTTGTCACCAAATTGTCCTTACAATAAATCGATGGTTTCCACCGGGAAACCATGGACAGCCACCGGGCTGTGTGGCACGTAGCACCATCCTGTTTGAACCATAAGTTGTCGATGTGTAACTCTTGGATTTTTGGAAACAAAAATGTATTGGGCATGTGTCGATATCTCACACCATTCACCGTAACGGTAGCTCCTTACTCATTTCGAAAGAAATATGGACCGATGATGCCGTTGGCGTGTATTCCACACCAAACAGCCTTGTGGAACGCCACCCATCGCCGCTAGCTCCTCTTCCAAGGTTTCCTCTGTGACAATAAGTGTTCTTGCAAAGAGATAACTCTTGATTATGTTAACGGTGCTGTTGTCAATCCTTCTGTTTTCTATCTCGTTAAAAATGTTTGTCCACCTGACTGAGTTGAAAACGTTTTGAACATCTAAGGTAATTCATGCACAGGTTCTCCTGGTGATCCAAGTTTCCGAGGCCGCCTTGTTGGCCACTTTCATCATCAACTTCACCACGTCTATCGTAGACCTGTCTTTTCAATGACAGATCTTCTCATATTGGTTTTGGCTTAGGCGTCCACACTTTTCCAGCTGACTTTGGATGCTTTTCAGTTACATTCTCTAGTAGAGTTTTCCGGCACACAACCTAATCTAACCTAATCAAGCCAAATCTCTTTCTCCTAGCGACAAAGATTTTCACTCTCTAGATCAAGGTTGTCCAACTTGTTTACGTCGCAAGCCATATTTTCTCTTAGTGAATTGTTAGCGGGTTACAAAAATTCTATTTTCGAATCATAACGGAACGTATAAATACAGACGTCGTTTTTGTTTGTATTTTCTCCAGCTGGTTGTATTTTTGTTTAAAATACAACACCATACAGTACTGCGCTGTTTTATCAAGTTAATTACTTAGAAATTTATTCTAAGATTTACCCTGTAAATTTACCGTGATTTAACCATGTAAAATTACATTATAAACTATTGGTTTTATTTTGATTTTTAACATTGTATCTATGCCTTCCTTGCATTGTCTTCATGTAACTGTTAAGTACCAGGGCGATATACCTTCATGTGGGACTTACAGTTTAACGTGGTATCCGAACCACGGTACATATCCTGAAATAACTACTTGCTGCCTTAGGAATCGTGGTTATGAATAGCCGTACTATTAGTTGCCAGGGCTGTGTTGAGACATTAAATGTGCTCATTGTGTGGTGAAACTGTATGAAGAACATAGGAAACTTACAGCTTAACGTGGATTTCGAACCACGAGAATATACAATTTTTATACCTTTCACTCCTATCAGAGAAGTTTTTAGATTTTAGAAGTTTTAAAATTCCCAGGTAACATCATATATTACCTGAGGATTTTTCGGGGAGAGAAAAATCCCGGAAAAATCCTTCTATACCTAGAACTTCAGAGGATTCAAACTCGTGAATCTTAGCACAAGAAGCTAATGCCCTAATAGCTGCTCAGCCATTCACTCGCCTTTTTTATTTAGATAGTTACGTAATAAATAGCAAAAGAGAAGATGTTTAAGTTTATTATAAAAAAAAAACTCAAAAATATAAACCCATAAACCCATTCATTTGAAAAATAAGTTGTAAAAGCTACAGACTTATAAAATATTCATTAGATTTTTGCAAGCCTTGTTTACATTTTGACAAAACTGACACATGCAGGCATTGATGCCGTCTTTTTCACAAGCAGCACACTGATGGTCAAAAGTGCATTTATGGCAAATATAGCACCGGATTCCGTAATCATTTTATGATTATGATTTTACCCTATAATACATAATTTTAACAAATTTATTCCAACAATTTTATGATTGTAAATGTATTTTTTGTTCCATCATATTTACTCTGTTATTCCCCACAAAATCAATTTTTAGTAAAAACATTCACCAAAAATACCAACAATGTATTTTTAAACAAGAAAAGGTTAGGAAATTGTTAGAACTAGAAAACTGGAGGTATTGCCAAAATCGCGAGGAGCGTTTTACCCCAGGCTCCTGACTAAATTTGTAAGAAGATACAATAATTACTTTTATTTATTTCTATAATAATAATCATTAATATTTTCCCCTATTGTAAGTATTTTAAGATATTTTTAATTTCATCACGAAATGCAATATCAAATGAATGGTAAAATTCATTTTAAAAACAGTAAAATTTGCTACCTTTTCGAAAGATAAAACTTTAAATATTGAACACTTGCTGAAAAATGTAACAATTCGTATCAAACATAGCACGCTAGAGAGCGATTTAAAAACAATTTTAAAGCTTCAAGTAGTATATCATTCGATAAACAATCTATATTAATCAGGAATATATTAAATAGCAGTGGCGGTCCGCGGAATTGCACAGTGGTGATGTCATGATTTTTTAAAGGTCATGGTTATGGTTGAGTCCGACCGAAGGTGATTTGTTTGTAAATTGGCCAAAATTGTAACTTCACTAAACCTGGGGTATGAAAAACATTTTAGCGTTTTTTTCTCTTTTAACCTAGTCGATCTGTCAATTGGCCAGACTTAAGTAATTATAGAATCAATTCTTAAATTCACAGCGTATTGATGTTGACCGGAAGACCGAGCTACGTAATTCCGCGAAGTCTGCGATTCGAATCCGGAATTTTCGCGCTGTAGCTAACATTTTACCTAAAATATTCTACTTTCGATATTGAACGTTACACATCAGTCTTTTCTGCTTTATTGCGGAAATAAATTTTAAACTAGTAAACACATGGGGCCTGGCTCCAATTTTACGTTCAGAATGTGATCTCACATCCAGTGCCTCACATACTGCTGCTGTCTATGTTCTATCAAAAATCCACAGCTTCGTCTAATTGGCTCGGTTGTTTATAAGTTACATCGATGAGTAATCTAATTATCTATATTTAAAAAAAAAAAAATATCTTTTAAACAAAATTGAAAATTAAACAAAAAATTTCTGATTTGCTATGGTAGTGCCATGGCTTCTTGGCTCGTCACAGCGAGTCACCACTGTGTAATAACAATGGGGAACATGCATGAATAAAAAAATTTAGTTAAAACAGTACTTTCCGATTAATCCTATATATTAAATATCAAATCAGCAAAAATAACTTCTATTTATTGTATTTTGTTATAAATAATCCATTTTAAAATTCAATGATAATTTAAAATAAATCATGTGACCTTAAACGCAACGCGTTTGCTTGCTTGCTTGCAATAACCTCACTTTCTTGTTTACTCTACTCGTGTAGAGTACTTTTTTAACTTTTTTGTTTTTAATTGATTTAATTATGATAAATAACAGCTTTTAACACTAACAAACTTCAACTTTCAAAGCACAAAACCACAGAAAAATAATATAAATGAATGTAAAATTAGGACTTGTGACGTCACAAGTACATGGCAAATTGCGCGGTCGTTTCCTTCAATTCAAATTGACGGATTTTTAAATATTTTTTAAATTATTATCAAAACGAAAATAAATAAATTAAATAGCATTAATTAGTATATTTAGTTATTTTTGATCCAACTACGCTATAAAAAAAATTTATGCATCTTCCCTATTGTTTGGGTTACGAAGGAAAATAGTTGCATATACGAGTACATACAAACTCTGATGTACCTACATATATTCAGTAAATAATTATTTTTATGTGCATACTATAAATTTCCATAAAATAACATTTTTGTTTATAATATGGTCTTATTGCTATTTACTATTCATCCTAATACTTGAAAATTTCTTTGCAATTATTCATGATATTATAGTCCCTTTGAATATCACTTGCGAAATTCAAAATATTCAAATATTTTACCTCTTAGAACTACATTCTCGCGATGTTACTATTTAATACGTCTCGCTAGTCGACAAAAGTATATTCGAATATTTTCGACGCTTTTGTGATATTACTAGTGCCTCTCGACCTATAAAAACGAAATTGTTTTTATATTCCAGTTTTATGAAACAAACGGTGAAACGCACGCAATAAATTTTGATTTTGTTCAATTTCTATTTAATCCGAGCTGTTTACTGCGTGGTCCTTTTTTATATTCCTTCCCTTAGAATTCGGTATCGAGAATTTGTAAACTTCCATAAGACATCCTGTTTACTGTTTAGGATCGATGAAGGTTCTGCACGAGGCCGAAGGCCGACCAGGACCGGCAATATTATTTACAAAAATAATGAAATATACTTTTGCTAAAACAAGTTCAATGTTACCAAAAGGTTACGAGAAGATGAATAGGTACATATTTCTTACCTAACAAACTCAATTTTGATACTTTTAATTGTTTTCAATTTATTAAAAAGTTGACTGTTTATTGTTGAATGTTTCCTTGACACTGTCAGTTTTGATCTCCCAAAGAAAAATGCCAACTGTAAAACGATCCATAATAATGACTACGACTTATTAGTCAAACTGTATCAAACCTTCTGGTTAATTATAAAAAGGTACTTTTTTGTCTAGTGGTGAAAAGCTTCGGGCACGGATTATGTTTATACATTTCTTTTCCAATTTTATCAATGACACTATGATGGAGAGAATATGACATAAATTGACCACCGTGTATAGGTAGGGATGTAAAACAATAAAAAGTTACATTGTTTAGCAAAAAGGACTAAAAGTCTTGATTTTATAAATTTATTCCATTCTTCAGTAATATAGGTATCATAAAATTATCTACGCAGATTGGTCCTCAAACAACAGCATAAAGGATTAAAAACAGTATTAAATTGAAAGTTTTGTTTAATAAACCATATTTGCATCTCGTTACCTGTAGATTTATGTGAATAGAGCAATTTCGCTGTTTTCAATAAGAATTTAATTTAAATGAAAGCGTATAGAAGGTCAGGTTCATTCAAGTTCGTCAAAGTTAAGAAATCGATTAAAGATACTTTCCCATCTTATTAGAGCTTAGCTATCATTTCTGAAGTAGATGGTTTTATATCGTCTTAGTGGAAAATGCTATTTTCATGTTGATTCCGATTACTTGGAAAGTTAGAACAAAGAAAATCTTAAGCCGTTACCGATAATAATATCATCTTGGAAAAATATTTATTCCACAATTTCAGCAGCGATATAACTTTTAAAGTACGTAATAAACCTTAGTTAACTGAAAAGAGATTTTCCGAGTCTTAGGGCACATGTTCTGTTTATTAAGGTATACAACAAAAGAAAAATTAACTTTTTCTAATAAAAGTCGTGTTAGGTTGAATTATGGTATAAACAGTGATGAAATAAACCGATGGGAAGCGATTTATCTTTATTAAGTGTCTTGCAAGGCAGTCACTCTCATGTTTTTATTAATACATTTTTTCATTGCTTCTGTTCGAGTTCATTTATTATGCAAGTCAATAGTCAAGAGCTGTATCCTATGACATTTCTTTGAAGGACCACGAAACTTGGTGAAAATTTATTAAACATATTTTCTTAATTTTTTATCATTTTCCTTGACATTGTCAGTTCTGATCTCCCAAAGAAAAATGCCAAATTTAAAGCGATCCATAATAATGAAAATTTTAATACGAATAAAATTCACATAAAAGTTGATTATGTATGTATTTTGAACTATTTATTCACCTTTCAGTTCCATGCCATTTTCAATTTATTTCAAACCGAGATTTATATTGAATTAACAAAAGCAGATGAAATTGAATCCAATTTATTGAATGAATTTAGGCTTAGTAAGCAATATTGATTACACGATATTATTTTTAATAAATCAAGTTTCTCATTTCGGGTCAAAAAAGATAATTCGAATTTATTTTTTATAACACAATTTTTATTTTTACGATGGAATTGCTTAATCGTGATTGGTTATTCAGTGACCGATCAACCTTCCGGATCGTCGTGTCTCATCAAACATTCATTTACCTTATCTGCAAATAACAGCTGTGAGTTTTGAATTAAAATATTTTTGTGTACATCAATTTCATTTGCAACAAAATGTTTTATACAGCAGCAGTCAAACAATGTGGAAAATTATGACGAGAGGTATATTTTGTTCCCAATTAAATGTTGCTTCTTCAGTTAAAACAGAAGCTAATTTAAAAACAGCTCTTTCGTTTATTTTGGCTTAGTTAATATTAATGGTATTCAACCGAGCACATATTATTAACTTGAATTTAATGAAAACCTTTTAAATGAACATAGGCTTTATTAAAATGTACCTACCTAAAAATGGTTTTCAGTTAAATTTACAATTTTAAAACTAAAACCATGTCTGTGTAATTTTTTGAAAATTAGTAACGATGTGGGAAAGCTCACGATTTTTTTGTCACTGTCGCAAAAAGGAAATGCTGTCAAGTTCCGGGATGAATTTTCGTTTAAATTTTCAGTTAATTTTATTGTTATTTAATTTTGTTCATTCCATTGTATTTCAGTCTAAAACGTTTAATGTTAATAAACAAGTTAAATCCTTGGCTATATTAAGTTTGCTTTACACAGTACTACAACCCTAATTTTAAATAAGTACGAGTAGAGAATAGCAACATCGCCATCGATGCTGTTGTGTATAATATGATGGTACAATTTATTTAATTACAACAATTTAATTGGGTTGGTATTGCAAATATTTGAAATGTACTTGATATGTATGCAGTAATTATCAACGGCCCTATATTCATAAAACGAACCAGAAACTCAGCTTAAGCAAACATAATACATGGGTCTTATGTAAATATAATTAGGTAGGTAGCTATCGCAAAATAATTTAGTTGAAAGCTTAGAAATGTTTAACATACATAGAAGGAAAAACGCCATTGTTTGTTTAAGTACTTTTAATCTCGTAAAGTCTTATTCTATCGCAAAGAGTTTCAACATTCATTTATATAATTTCAAGCTAAAAATAAAAAGGGACCAGTCCGATATTTAGCAGCATTTTTCCGGTTTTTCACATCGTAAAAACCTGCTAGCGTCAAAGTGGCTCTACCCAACTTAATGTATGTATATATTATGAAAATGTCCATTATATTAGTAAAAGTTTGACTGTAATATTACATCAAACACTAATTCCTGGGTGACGTTAACAAGGATACTTTAACAAGGTGTAAGTGCTCTTTGAATTATTAATCAATTTAATTGGAACTACTTTTACATAACATTAATAATTATTACAGACAAAAGATAATTTAATTAAATTATTTGGCGTGGCTACAAATTATTTAGCTACATTAAATATTTATTTTAAAAGTTGTATACACATTTCCGTATAACACAAACATATTTTCGCACTGTACAATATCGTCAGGTTGATATATTATTATTTAATCCTTCTTGCTTAAAATAATTCTTAGGTTGTGTTCTGTGATCTCCACTATTTTTAATCTTGATTACCTGAAGCAAAATTAGTAAATAAAAATAAATAATAATAAATAATTCTTCATCTGCACGCTATATTAATTTCCTACCACATTAAAGTTATCTTTAAACTGCTGCTTAGAAACAAACTATGGGTCGCTAAACATCTCTGATTCTCAGAAACAATTGGGTTGCCCCGAAGGAGCAAACCAACAAATTAAAAGGGTGTCACGCATTTATATGACGCAGCAATGCGTGTAAATCTTCGTTGTAAATGTTAGATGAATAGAAAATTAGCAGTCGTAAAAGACATTCCAAAATCAATTATGTAACTTACCTCATTAAATAGATGATCAGGTGCTATTCACTACTACATAGCAAATGAGTTTCTTTGTCATGCATGCCTCCTCGACTCTTGGCATGGAAATAACAGCTACAATACAAAATTAATTGTCCATTAACTAAGATCAGTTACCTGTGATTCTGGATATCCTCAAATAGTCAGATAAAATTGATAAAACTGGAGCCAGTTTTAGTAAAATTCTCAAGACGGAGGTCCACTTAAAAATTTTACAAAATTGTGTAAATGCGTATGACGTGTGACGTCACGACCGCAAAATCGAACACCATCATTTAGTGATAAACTAGAGCAGGTTGAACGAGAGAAATAAATCATCTTAAGTAACACCCCGCTGTCAACATAAAGGTCCGATGTTTGAATAAATTTACCTAGATGCAATTTTCGTACAAATTTTCATTTTACAGCAAAATGAAATGATATTGAAAAATAAAACTTACCAGTACAAGTTGAAAATGTCATTGTAAATAAAAGCACTACGGATTGTTATGAATAATACAGGTATGTACCTGCAAGTAGATTATCGGTATTAGAAAATGATTGTTAAAATAATCATTATTATAACTAGCAGGTCAGGTCACCCTCACCCCCTACTGCTTGAATGATTCGAAAACTGCTTTCGATTCGGAATGAAAGCGCGCTATCACTTCATTTTTTCCTTCACTTCCTCAAAAGAAGTCAGGCATAGAAAAAGAATTAGTGAACCAAATCCTGAAGCATTTGTTTATAAAAACGTAGGGATATCACCACCCGTTATCTTCTGTTAGCATTGAGGCGGTGTGCGAGAGTCGTGGGTAAGCTTAACTAGGGGATGCTCAATTGTCCACTCCGAATTAGAACACGGTATCAACAATAACAAATTAGTTTAATGAAATAAAGAATGAAAATAATGTACAGGCATGCGACATCAAATATAGCACTTATCAGCTTCAAGCTAATAGCTGAAAATTGTATTGTATGTTATTTCAATCTGCAATGACAATAAACATTCAGTGTAATCAAACACATTTGTCATCTGGATCTCACAGAGATTATGACCAATACAATTTCACGTGCATAACCACAACCACTTTTTAATTCAGCACTTGTTGGACCAATGGAGATGACAGTTCGTAAAATTCACTTCACTACTAAATACCACCTGTTAAAATAATTCTCCTCCTTCTTATTTAATTAGTTCTCTGAGCATTTGGTTTTTACATCTTAGATAGGTTGCTAGGATTGCGCCTTCGATGTGTCTGCACCCTGTTTTTTATTGTTATGATGACAAATAATTACCACAGGGAGACTGACAGCTTTACGTGCCCCTCCCCCCGATACACGGAAGACGGTCAAGAAATTTTAGACTGTGCCCGGAGTCAATCCGGGGAACCTTGAATTAATAGTAGATCTCTCTAACAAAATCATAAATAAAACAGGAATCCAAAATAAGAGGTGTAAGCAGCACCAAGATAAAATGGAGCAACCGCCAAACCAAATGCTGCCTTTTCATAAAAAATTCAACATCCTAACTTTGGTAACCCAATTACCAAATCCAGTCAGCAAACGGTGTTCACCACGCACGGACACCTTATCGATGTTGAAAAAAATGTAGCGACTATTTTGGGTTTCCACCACTATTCGTGCGAATCGGGTAGTATTAATCCACTAACAAAAATTCCCTAACCTCACGCGGTACACACCAGCATTTCCTCGTACCATGGCGCTAGTATCAAACGATGTTCAGGGGAACTAGTGAATAACACAACTTTTCTGACAAAATTCCTTATAAATACTTTGGATTAAGATTATGGATATTTATTATGACATAAATAAAAGATAAATTGTATTATCGCAATACTCAAAATGATTCCTTATAGCATACAACGTTTTAAGTTTTCCCTGTAGGAGCAAATAAAAATAGATTGTCTTTGTTAGTACTTGAACAGGAAACATAAAACTGTCGGTGAACTACTGTGATATTGATATTCCACATCCTAAAAGTATCTCCACGAAAACTAGGTTTGCCATTAGAGAGCTTCTATTAATTACAAGGATGATTTTAGAATTTTTGATCCCCCCCCCCCATGTGAAGGCACCTAATATTTTTGAGACTTCCCTTACCTTACAGAAGGATTATTTTGGAAATTTTGTGTAATATGTAATTTCACGCTTTATATCAGTTTAAAAAAACTTGCATAAGGAATGATTTGGGGCTTCGCCCAAACGGAATTCGTAAGATCCCCCTCCAACACTACTGTAATTAACAGATGCTCCTTTACTTCTTGATAATAAGTAGCGTTCCGTTGCATAGGTTTGGAATATCAATCAGGATTTCTCAGAAGCATAATCGGTGTTCCAATTTTAAACAAAACTGTAAAACATATACAGCCACAATGTTGAAACTTTCCGGCAAGCCACTGAGAATAACAGCAAGTGTTTGTCTAAAATTCTTTGGCAGTAGAAAAATAACACCTCCCATAATTTTGTTGTTTCCTGACAGGTTACGAAAAGGTTTGTCTTATTGCCTTTTTGTGTGCCATCGGACATTCGTTATAATTTCAGGCCGTTGCGACTTAAGGTGTAATAAATTTTATTTGTTTCTCATTTGTAAACGTCAGTTTCCAAAAACACAATATTAATCAAGAAAGTTTATTTTATCAAGTCACTAACTTGTAAAACTGACAGTTAACTTGCAAAATTTTTACAAGTTAGTAGTATTATTTACATTAGGAAATTTTGTTTTATCGTCATATATGTTGAAAATCATGGTACAATTGTTATTTCCAGTAACACAGATTTTTGATGATGAAAGAGTTGATACTGATGATGATGAACCATCTGTTGACTCAGAAACTGCTGAACTCGAGGACTGCAGAACATTTGTACTCTCCTTACTACCAAATAATTTGCTAGACATTTCGATTTTTTTGTTGACCGAATCATCGACATAACTCATCGCAATTTCGGTGCTCTTCCACCCTCCTGCACGCTTTAGTGCTAAAATATCTCCACCCGAATCCGCAACCATAGTGGCTCCAGTTCTGCGAAAAGAGTGGCCGGTGTATAACTCTGGGTTTTTTAAACCTAAATATTTCGCTATTTGCTTTGGGACACCACCAATAGTGTGCTGGCCAGCATTAAGGGAAATGCACTTTCCATGTCGGTATGTCAAAAAAAATCTTAGGCTTTCTGTTCCAGGAGGCCGAAGATTTACATATTTTCTGTATAACATGCAGGGCTTGAAGCTGCAGCCATCATCGGTTATGGTGAATCTTCTTGTTGTTAAATTTTTTGTTTGCCGCAATGTCACAATAACGTATTTTCCCATATCTTCTACATCATTCATGTTTAAGGAGAGAATTTCGTCACATCGACAACATCCAAAAATCCCAAATATTGTTACAATTTTCGCCAGCAACCACTGGTCATCAGGAGCATGTAAAAGAAATTGTTCAACCTCTTCTTTACTTAATACCTTGGCCTTTTTTGGCGCATAACGCTCATTTTTTCGTTTCAGAAACGCTATTACCTTTTGAAATCTGCAAATGACAACTAAACGTCATATTTTTCAATAACTTTTTTAAGGAAAACAAACCTGCGAACAGGGGCATTTTCTTTCATTTCCAAGCAGCTTTTCAGCATAGACCATTTTGCCCATAAAGTATTAGGGCTGAATCTAGCTGATAGTTGATTCAAGTATACCAACAAAACATCTTCAGTTACCCCAATCACACTATTTTTGTTTTGCCACTTTTTGAAGTCGTCGTATTCTCGCTCGTACCTTGAAGCTGATTTTGCAGGTAATAAACTTGAAGCTACACTGCTGGCTGCCTCAATAATTTCTTTTGGTACATTCATTTTCGCTTTCGCCAAAACAAATGTAAAGAAAAATAAACAGACATGTTCATGGCAACGCTTCCATAGCTTACGACATTTGCGACAAATTATTGAGATTTTTTTGGAATTTATCTAACCTTTTTACAAATGAGAAACAAATAAAATATAAAACAATGCACGCAAGGTAACGGGTTTTACTGGCTCAAGGAGGTAACTGACTCGCCTGCGGCTCGTCAGTTATATCCTCCATTCGCCAGTAAAAACCCTCTTACCTTGCTAGTAATGTTATATACTATACTTACAGAGTTTCTAAATAATATATTGCGGGTTTTTTTATATCAGATACGACAGGATCGATGCTTTTTGTTAAAAATTGTTATTTTTGAAAATTTAATTTTGTAAATTGTTGAATTATGTGGGAAAGTTTACTTTTTATGGAGGTTATGTGGTGATTCTGTAATGTGCTCACTGAACACATTTTGTATGATAATTATTCGCTCTTGTGCGCTGTTTTAATTAATGAGTTTTAAGTTTAAACTAAAGTGTTTTGATTAGAAGAATTGTTTGATTATAAGAGATAAATACGTGTTATTTAGTAAACTTTTAAAATAATTAAACAACGAATCACTAGGTAATCAATATTAGAAGATTATGGGTATGAAGATTGGGAAAGAGATGATAAATGTTAACAATAATAGATGTAATTGTGATTGAATTGACAAGACAATTAAAATATTAAAATAAATCGGGACTGGTAAAAGATAAAAGATCATGTGGACGCAATCATCCAGCTACAAAAAAATAATCCCTGTTTTTAGCATTATTAATAAGTAGATTTGGCATTAAAATACTAATGCGGGAAAATTAATTACATAAAATTACTACCACTAATATTAATATAATAAATTAAACTTGAAACATAAATTAATTAATTAACACTTGTTTATAAAACAACTGAAGATAGTAGTTTACAATACTGAAAGCTAACAATTAATAGAAACTAATTTCAATGTTTAATTTACTTATTTATTTTTGAAGTTTAATTTATTATAATTTCAATAGTTAAAAATCATATATTTAATATTAATATACTGCAATTTAAGGTATTAAGAAGATCCACCTAAAAATGTTGCAGTGCGGCCTTTAAAGGCCGCACAACCATATCAATTACGCAGTAAATAATAAATAAAGATGGAATCACCAAATTTTCATTTCACTGCAGATTTATAACACATAAACAAAATTGCTAAAAATCTAAGTACATTTCGCAGCGCCCTCCATTCCTATTGCGAATTTTTGTAATGAAATTGGTATCAATTGTAGAAGGGGGGAGAGAATTTCGAAACTTTTAATAAAATTGGTGTTATTCAATTGAGTTTCATCTTAAATGAGCTTATATTCCACATCGTTTTAAATAAAACACCAATTTTATTTTGTATCAACCCAACATTTTTCACGTATAACATCGCGATGCTTGAAGTTTAAACGGTTTGTATGGAAGCTCAAACAATTGATACTAATTTATTTAAAAAATTCGTAATGGAGATGGGACGGTCAAAAAGTTACAACTGATATTGTTGTCATGTTGGCAATTATTTACTTAAATTATGATTTACATCACACTCTATTATAACAAGATATAACCAAACTAAGCTAAATTCCCAAAGGTAGTGAAAATTAGTACTTAAATCCCTGTTGATAATCCATGTAGAAATTATTCTGAATCGATATCGTCAAATAGTAATAATAGCGTTAGTTTCACATAAAATCATAGGAATAATTTCACATAGTAATAATCAAAATAATGTTAACGCAATTGTATACTCAATTATAATTAGGGCAATTAAAATATTTCAGTTCGTCTAATAATTATTTCACGATTCACAAAATAATATTCTGTAAATTTTGTTTAAAATTTATGATATTTTAATTATTGAAATTAATATTAAATTAAACTTTATAAATTAACGTATTATACATAAATTAATCCACTAGTTAATTTGCAAAATTTAATTTCCAGTAAAATTTTGTACACAATTTTTCAATTTTGAAGCGGGAGAAGCAACTAATAATGAACAGGTAGTAATATAATCGACTGAAACTGACAACGCTCATCACTGCGTGTCCCTTATTTATGATGTAGATCATAAATTAAGAGGACTAGTAGTCAAATCTTTATATCGGGTTGATGCATAAGTTCGTAGCGTTTTTATTAACTTATTAAAATTTAAATTTTTAAATATAAAAAATGCTGTGGTCTGTAATGACTCGTTTAAAGATCGTAAGACTCCATAAAGAAGGAATTATTATAAGGTTTCGGAAAGCATAAATTTCAAATATTACAAATCCACCTCTGATATCTTCTTCTTCTTCAGGTGCCTATCCGTTATCGGATGTTGGCGACCTCTCTCCTATGTATGTGTTGTGCATTTGTAGTACTATCACACACATAGGGGACCTACTTGTTTAACGCGGGCTCCGAACCGCGGGAAGTGTATACACTTCAACTCCAGAGAGGCTATTCTTGGCATATTACACCTCGGTGGTTTGCCATTGCCTTCCGAGGGGAGACGGTCAGAATAAAGTTTTTACTGAGCCCGGAGTCGAACCGGGCATTCAGCTATAGCAGCAATGCACTTAACCGCTTAAGCTGATTACCGTCTCGGTATATAATCGGTATATAATTCTCTGATATCAGAATTGGTGAAATTAATAAAGTTGTCGAAGACTGAAAGACCATTTTAAAACTTGCAAACATTATTCATGCTGAGATTTGTAATCTCAAAAATCTCCAGAATCATTTAGTTAATCTAAAATTAGTAAAATTATGATGTGTTTACACATCATAACATAACCAATAAAATTTGTTATTTTCAATGTCTAATTACTATGTAAAAAACATGTTTTGAGTAAATTGAGTTATGTCTAAAATTCGGGGATGTGTTTCTCTAGAAGATGGTCATAAAATTGTGCATCAAAAGTGTCTAAAAACATAAGGACTAATATCCAATCCCACAGAAGATTTCTGGATAGATTGGAAGACAATAGTCAAGACAATTCCAATTTATAAAACAAAAACAGCTCCTGTAAACAAAAAACAGAATTTATTAGTGGAAATTGCATCTTACGAATTAATAAACTCACCTGTAAACCGAGTTATTTCGAATAAAATTAAATTATTTTGGAAATATAGCTTTTTGACTTCATAGTCGCTAATTTTTGAAATATTCGTCGGCCGCGCATCGAGGATCAATTGAATTTTGTCATTTGAAGGCGACGGACGCTAATTTGTTCCATCCGATTTTTAAGGTTATCATCAGGATACTTGGATACAACAATGGCGAGCAAGTTAGAGGTTATCTATCAAAATCAAATGTAAGAAATCAACTCAAGATTTTACGATGCCAAATTATTAATAAATACCATCATTCACTTACCAGCTTCGTCAACAATAATCAATAATTATCTACGATTTAATAATTTTTGTGTGCAAATAAATTAACGTGAACTGTGCAAATTTTTCAACGAGGTATAACTGTGTTCGCCGCCATCTGTCTGGATGAGTCAACTTTGTGTGCCATTCACGACGAGCTGATTAACAGCTGGATAGTTGCAGATAATAAGGTATCGTTCATCATTTTAAATTATAAACTTGGTCTTCAACGTTTAAAATGTACAGGGCGTGACGAAGTGTTTACGGATAACTTTGACGCTACCCTTTTGAATAAAACTTCATAAACATTATTATTATTTTATTTACGCTAATCAATTAAAAACAATTTCAATATAAAATTTTACGTCGTTATTAAAAACGAAAAGACTTGGTGAGATAAATTCACTAAGCATAGGAAAGGAAGAAGAACACTACGTTTTGTTTTGGTTAATAAAATTGTAAACCATTCTTGGTGTAGGCTTATCGTCTATTTAGTTGTTAACATTTATTTACTTTATTTGTGTGCGCATTGCGATCAATTTTTGAAATAATATAAACTTATTTTTGATTAACTAAAATTTTTCATTCAACAATCCAAGTTATCTTACAGATTTTGACAACTGAGTAAATTTAAGTATTAATCTACCGAATACAAAATACAGACAACCTTAGAATTCGCTCCTGGTAAAGAGCCTTTCCGACGAGAGCTAGACAGGCAACATAAAAGGGTACGTGGCAGAGGATCTTATCAAAGATCAGTACAAAATTCTCCTGCATTGTTTATGATTGACTTCCAATATTCTGGCAGTTTTTCGATTCCACGCCTGAAGACATCCGGTGATTTGGAGGTGAAGAAGTCGTCGAGCCAGTTTTGAAGAGCAACGTCGTTATTAAATAGGATTCCGTGGAGATTGTTTGATAGAGAGCGGAAAAGATGAAAATCTGATAGAGCAAGATCAGGAGAATAGGGCGGATGTGGAATAACCTCCCAACCGAGATCTTGAATAGTTGCTTTTGTAATGTTAGTAGTTTGTGGAAGGGCATTATCATGCTGCAAAACCACTTGATGCCATCTTGCTGGTCGTTTTTCTTGAATTGCAACCTCCAGTGGGCGCAGTTGTTGACAATAAACCTAGGAAGTGATGGTTACATTCCTAGGAAGCAATAATTCATAGTAGATGAGGTCTTCTTTATCCCACCAGATGCACAACATTATCTTGCGTGGATGGGCACCACCTTTCGCACGATGATTTCCTTCTTTGTTAGGACTCAGACATTCCTTTCTGTTCTTGGTGGTGACGTAAAGGCACCATTTCTCGTCACCAGTAACAATTTGGGACAAAATCGGTCGATGTTGTAGACTAGTTAAACGATGACGAGCAAGCAAAGAAGCACAAATGGTAACACGCTGATTTTTGTTGTTTTCGCTCAAAACATATTATGGTACCCAAACACCCAACTTTTGAACTTTGCCCATGGAATGCAAATGTCGTACGATAGTTGGTAGATCACAATTCATCATATTGTCCAATTCCCGAGTTGATTGACGTGCATCATCACGAATTGAAGCATTTAATCGGTCTTCATCAAATCCGGATGGTCTCCCTGAACGTGGGAAATTATTCATATCAAAATGCCCCTTTTTGAAACGAGAAAACCATTTTCGTGCAGTACTTTCCACGATGGGGTTCTCTCCGTAAACCGCAAAAATGGTTCTAGCGGCCTTCGATGCCTTAACTCCTCGATTAAACTCCAACAAAAAGAATATGTCGGAAATGTTCATTTTTTTGTACTTTAAACTCCATTTTCTTTAGCCAACAATTACCCCTAACTTTCCACAAATTGCAAAATTTAAGATGTATTCAATAAAACAATATTATGGAATTAAAATGACATTGATATTTCTCAAACAAATGTGTTTCCAAAGCACTCGTACCTTGGAAACTAAAAACGCTACGAACTTATGCAGCAACCTGATACAGAGTAAATATTATTTTTAAATATACATAGGTACACTTTCTATGTTTAAAATATGGAATTACACTCAGTTGACAAATATCAACATCAGGTTGATGCATAACATCGTAGCGTTTTTGGTTTCCAAGGTACGAGTGCTTTGGAAACACATTTGTTAGAGAAATATCAATATCATTTTGTCATATTGGCTAATTTTCTGTAGTTTGCAGTGATTTCTAATTTCAAAAATTAGATATTAAAACATTTTTTGAGTTTTTGCTGTTTTCAAGACCCCTGGTTTCGGACCAAACCTGCAAAAACAAAATCGGATCAAAAATAGTAAAATGGCAACTGCAAAATGGTTCATTTCTGTAAAAAAAATCTCAACGTGTTTTTGTGAACACAAGGAGCTGTTTTATATATTATTTATTTTCAAAAACTGAAATGTTTATGAACTTAAATTTAGGTTTGGGCGGAAATGACACATGTTCTGAATATACTGCAGTATTTTCGAATCGATCGGAATCTATTTTTTCCAAATCGTTGCAAAACTAAGAGAAAATTATGTAACAAGAAAAACCCATTTCAAGTTTTAAAAGATTTTGAGAGTAATCATGCCTTTTATATGCCATAAATTCATCAATTTTTCGAACTTTGATATAGCCAGAATGGGATTTTACTCTCGAAAGAGAACACTTTCGAAAATTGAAAAAAAGTTGATTATTAAGTTTTCTTTGCATTTTCGGTATCATGGGTATCAACAGCTTGATAATTAATGTGCGAAGATTTGGAATTTTTGAGTCTTAGTTTTGGTAGAACGTTGACATTATCAATTTTCAGAGCACGATGTTGATTATTATCTCTTTATCGTAACAATGACTTTATGCAGCTTTTTGGTAAAGTCTTTGTCGCTAATACAATCTGGTTATAAGGTTGTTCTTTTATCTCCTGTTGAACCTTTTTAGTCGACGCTGGCGTTCAAGTATGAATTTTTTCATTCCGGCGCCTTTGTACTATTATATTAATTATACGAATTTCCACCACTTCACTCAACTCACATTTCTGAAAAAAAGAGTGCAACATTTAAATCTTAAGGCATTTTTACTCCTCTCTTTTGAGATTATATTAAAATTTATCCTTTGTTTCAAGTATTATACCTAGATACATGAATAAGTAAATTGAAATAAAATACGAAATCTCAGTTTATCTTCTTAAAAGTAACTCGAGTGTTGAATGATGTTTGACATGCAGAAGCATACAAATTTTATTTATTTAATAATTTTCACAAAAGCGAAGAAAGCGAGTGCTTCAAAAGCGCTTTTATTAACAAGGGACTGCTGAAAATTTAATTTATCTGAATTTTATTAAATGTTATTCCTGAGTTAATTTAGAAACATCCATCTTAACTTTGAACAATATTAACTTAGGTATTAGCAGTACAAGTACACATTACATACCCGTACTGTTGAATTTAATGCTTACAAAAGTTTAATGTGTACAGCCATTTACATCTCGTGCGATAGGCTTATAAATTTATTACAAAGAAACTCGAGTGAATAAAAAAAGATATTCAGGTTTCTTTGTAGTTCTACAATTTTTTCTTAGAGCCAAAATGATTACTAATGTCCGGTTAATTTACTATACTCTAAATATACAAAAATAATCTAATTACAAAAATTCAAAACGATTAACCCTAAGTATTTCATGAACTAAAAGAGATAATATTAAGATCAGAAAAAATATGACAACTGGATTAATAAAGGCGAGATACTACGACTTCGTTATTGCAAGTTATTGTTTCATCCGCTTGTAATATCTCTAATTAAAGCTCTAAAGAAAATCATAGCTGCTGCTGTAAAGATAATTAAAATTATATTGATAGAGCTTGTCCAAGTTTAAATGTTTCATCTTTAATATCTTAGGAACTAGAAAAAATATTCAGATGGGTTTCAGGCGAGTTTTACAGGACTAATGGAGACAGGACTCTTTATATAAATTAATTATAATTGTAGTGTCCAATTTTTTAACCATCCTTTATTAACCATAATTATCCTATTTTAGAAATAATATTTGTTCTTCTTCTTCTTCAATTTAATTTAGGTTTGTAATCTGTATTTGCTGGTGCTCTTGGGAAAGCGATGATTCCGCCATCATTTTGGTGTTCTTCTTGTTCCATGTGATATTCGATCTCTTACGACTCTTGGTAAAATCTGATAGGGTCCATGGGCGTGATATGCTCGTTCCAGGCTCTTCGCCATTGTCGAAAGTCTCTCACTGTATTCTGCATATCACACTCTATTCTGATAGCATCACTTCTAAATTCTGTCGTGCAAGGTCCTACCTGTGATTGCTCTTAATATTTTCATCTCCGATGTTCTAAGAGTTCTTTTTGTTTTGATTGTATCTGCTCTTGTTTCCACAACGTACGTTAGAATCAGTCCCACACATGTTTTATATATGGCGCACCTTACTTTTGATTTCAGATATTTATTTGTCTATATCAGGTTCCTCAATACAACCGGATATACTTGCAGCCTTACGGCCTCGACACATCGTCTCCTTGAGTACACTATCATATTTTAAAATTTCAATTTTCAGGTATTTGTATGTACGAACCTGCTCGATTGTTTTCTCCTCAATTGAAAGTTTGCATCTTAAGCTGCGTCCCCATCTGTCTCATGATGATGTACCACGACATCATTTTATTTTTCATTTTATTGCTAGTTTATCATCAACTTAATACCTAACTAAATGGAAACTTTATTGATTGAAAGACAATTTAAGACAGATAATCCCAGTTTTTACCTGTAATAATTTTATACAACAAATATTTGTACAAACGCGCCAGGTAACACGAAAAGGAACTAGGCACAATTATTTTGGTTTACATTTATAAGAGATTGAGCACAATGTTATGGATGAAGAAAAAACTAAAATTTTGCATGTTCATGGAAAGGACATAAAACTGATATTATTAGATGCTTGTGAAATCGAGATATTAAGAAAATATAATACGAACCGTTTAATATTGAACGACCAACTTAATTTGGGTTGTAAACCACTTTCAGTAACTTGATATCATTGCTGTAGTTTTGAACGCGTCATTGGTTCGTTTTAATATTTCTAATATTTGTGTAAATGTACAGGTCCAGTTTTACAATTATATTTTATATTAAGAGTCATAAAAAACTCCTGAGAATTTAAAAAATTTTAAACTTGTAGATAGTAAACTGTTATTTATATAATTATAGAATGATTATATTATTAGTAAAAAATGAATTCATTATAATCTACAAAGTTTTGCATTAAAATCTATAAAAATTAAACGTTTTTAATAAAAAAAAAAGGATATAAATTTTAAATCCCTAGAAAATGCAAATAGATAAACAGTAAACTGATAATTATTATAGAATAACAAGTCGGTCTGAGTTGTGCGGCCTGAAGGCCGCACTGATTAATTGCGACAGCTATCTATCTCGTGACCTGTTGAAATTGCTCCGTCAAAATAGCCCCGACAAAATAGCCCTGACAAAACAGCTTATCGACAAACTCAAATAGCTCAAGACAAAATAGGTCAAACGCAAAATACCTCAGCACAAAATATCGCCTACAAAAGACTTAAGTTTATTTGAAAAATATTGTGTAGGTATAAATTATTATTATAGGTAAATCTCAAATTAAATATTTATTACCAAATTTATTGTTGAAGAAATTAAAATTATATTAAAATTAAAACAATAAGTAGGTAATAAACAAATAAGTTGGGAGAGGGCGTTTGTTGGCGGTAACATATGTATTTTATAATCCTTCTTTGAGTGCCGTCTCCTATCGGAGGTATGAGATTATAATTAATAGTAATTTTAACTTTTGATACCGGTGCCCTAAACAGTTGTATAAAGGAGCAATTGTTTTTTTTTTCAATTTTAACAAGTCAGAATGAAGAAAACTTTCACCGCTAACAAAATTAACAAGTGAAATTGATAATATGACATAGTTTGATGTGTATACGGTCTTGACCTGACGTGTAAATTGGTTTTTTGCATTACCTGCATATTTTTTGCATGCAACGAAGGTTTTACTTAAAATATATTTGTAGTATGTCCTGATGATGGTATAATAAGCTGAAACTAATCAATAAGTACAAAGTTTTGTTTTATTTTGTAAGGAAATACTTTTATCCAACTTTCTATATTTGATATACCTTGCATTGGGAGCTGATTTTATTATTTCTAAAATCCCTGCGGGGTCTTTGCAACCGCGAAACCCTGGGCAGATGCCCCGATCTGAGTCCCCCCTCCCCAGTATCGTCACTGTTCAAAATACAATTCCATTATAATTTTATAAATAAATAGAGTATGTAATTTTAAATATTTTTAATATTTTCTTTAACATTAAATTCGAATAACTTTTTATTTTTATTTAATAGCTTTAGATTCCTTGCCAACTTGCGAACATCCGATAACGGATAGGCACCTGAAGAAGAAGAAGATTCCTTGCGGAATTTTTTCTTCTATTTGTTTTTGTTTCCATTGTTTCTTTCGTGTAGCTTTTCTCTTTCATATTTAATCAGTTCCTCGTTTATGCCATCTTTACCTGGCATTTATTTGTTTTTTAATTTCTTTATTACTTCCACTACTATTTTACTACAGGGTTCTTCTTCGCTTATCTCTATTTATGGAATTTCTCACTTGCTTGAGGGAAATTTAGTAGCTTTTGGAAGTGTTCTTCCCATATCCTTTTTACTTTTCTGTATCGTTTTCTAAATTGCAATCTTCATTCCTCTTATTTTTAGCTTATGTCCCACCATTTTTCTTTTGATCTCTTCTTAAACTGTCGTACATTATTAAATATATTACTTTCTTCCAACTCCTCCATCATTTTTCTTATCCATGAATTCTTTTCTTTTTATATAATACTTTATTTGCTTCGCATCTTCTTTTCTTACAATTTTCCAAGTCATCAACTTCTTTCGTGCTCAGCCACTTCTCAAATGTAATACAAAAACAAAAATGTCCCAATGGCATAAGGTGACGCTTGATAATAATACCTCGGAAAAATTTCAGACAAATTATTATTATTTATCATTTGTTCGCATAATGGTGTACAACTCTTGGACGCCCCGCTCTGAAATATAGCATTACAAAATTTACCGCGCATTCAATAAACAAGCGACCATCAACACTTTGATTAAAATGTACCAGATTAAGCTGACGACCGTCTCTAAAACGGCGTATTAGCATTAAAAAAAGATTATTCTGAGTTATATTGGAAGGACGGCGCTCCGCCGCCGTCCTCGTACCAGCCGCCACTGTTTAGACATATAATTTTCAATAAATGCAAACGAAGTTAATGTAAGTAAATCTTGAAATACAACAGTCCAAATCAGCCAGGGTGTGCTATAAATTCAGAGAACGATGAATCCACTTCAGCGTGAAGTCTTATATTACTCAAATATTTTCCGAACTAATAAAGCATGTCGTAGTCATCAAACCGCACTATTTAATTTAAACTTAATTAAGAGTATGTTGATGGTGAATCTTATTAAAGACCCTAGCAAGTGCATATATTGGAATAGCGTGAAGTACAGTGTCTACCACTGACCAATACAAAGCTTGAAAGTAGTAAAAGAAGCTTCTCTCTCAAGAAGCAATTTCAACTAAAATCTTTGTCTAAATTTATACCCTCAAGGGCAGTCTCTGAATGCATTTTGTTTTCTATCTTAAAATGGTGGTAGCACCAAAGCTAGTTACTTTTGGGTGATAATCATTGAATCCTTTTCAAAGATCCGGAAATTATCTACAAACTATTTATAGTTGCTTTCAGTTTGAATTGTTCTAGAATTATGACGTGTCACCACCGTCGCTAAAAGGACGATTTAGATAGGCAAATGCAGAATAGATTATGTTTAACATCTCTTATTATAAAAGGCCAAGTCTTTCTTTCTTTCTTTCTGTCTGTCTCACGGAAATACCCGAAGCAAACCGAACCGAACGCACAACGTATCATCGGATCAACGTATCATCGTATCAACGTATCATCGTATCATTTTGTCTATATAGGACAGCTATTTCCAAAAAAGCATTATGTGAACTTCCATAATGGATAATGAAAATTTTGAAAATCCTGCTGCAAAGCGACGGCGATTGAATCGTGAGAGAAAAGCACGTACAAGAGCTAATAACACAGAAGAACAGCTTCGATCACATCGACAAGCTGACGCTCGGTCTCATGCGATACGTCGACAACGTGAAACTTTGGAACAAACTCAAGCGCGGCAAGCTGCTGACGCTCGGTCCCATGCGATACGTCAACAATGTGAAACTTTAGAAGAAACTCAAGCGCGGCAAGCTGCTGACGCTCGGTCCCATGCGATACGTTGATCCGATGATACGTTGATCCGATGATACGTTGATACGATGATACGTTCATCCGATTGGTTATGAAATTATCCGTTATGCGTTCGGTTCGGTTTGCTTCGGGTATTTCCGTGGGACAGACAGAAGGAAGGAAGGACTTGGCCTTTTATAATAAGAGATGAGAACAACATTAAATAAATAAACAAAAAACTTACATATATTTTTTTAAATTAAATTAAACTTAATCAATATTTAAAATTTTTTTACTTATTTTAAACTAGATGATACCCCGTCCGAGGACGGGCAGCTAGAAGGACGGGCAGCTACCCAAGGTAACTTAAGTTGAATGAAGATTAAGGAAAGCTCTCAGTGCAATCCAAAAGCCATATGACCTTGGGTAGCTGCCCGTCCTTCTAGCTGCCCGTCCTCGGACGGGGTATCATCTAGTTAAGTATATAACTTCATAAAAACATTATTTATGTCCTTATAACTCGCCTGTTCGTTAAAACCGCCATTGATATCACGACATGTCATTTAAGCGCCATAATCACCTACTATTACTTACATTATATTATACCCGTATACAGGTATCCAATTGACAATTGATTACCTATTCTAAAATTACATTTTGGAATGTAATTTTAGAACGTAATTTTATATTCCATACTTAAACGAAATTTACATAATATGTATGTCGGCGTTTCTAATTTCAATTAAATAATCGCCCTCTTATAGGAAGTACGCATACATAACTCCTGTCTGTTTTTGGTAAATGAAACCGAGTATTTTGAAGTGGAAAATTCTTTAATACGATGTTTATTTCATAGATTTACAAAGCGGCGCTACATGAAAATTATTTAAGCGATGACATTTTTGTTCCAACAATAAAAGTTGTTTTTTGATTAAAGTTGTTAGCAATCTGTTCGAGCTTCATTGATTCCGCCCTAAGCACAGCCGAAGTATAGTTTTAAGATTACTTTACTTTGTTTTAGCATAAACCAACCTTATAAAGGAGATAGAATAGATTTACCCCCTTCCCAAAGGAAGCAAAATAAGTTTGAACAACCATCAGAAATAAAAGCCACCCTCAAGGCATTGACGATTAAGTTTTTATACAAAATTGCGTAAAACAAGTTTCTGTAAATATAATATCAAATAATTTTCAGTTCAAATATTAATGTAAAGGGAAATGAAGCACATAATTACTCAACGATAACTGTAATTTGATATCACTTAGGTAAGTCATCACTAAAGCAATTAGTAGAGAATATTTCCTAGCATATTAGTCGATGTTTCAGGCAAACTTCTACTGAACGTGTAATGAAACATTACAACTTGTATTATTGGCAAAATTCACTTCTCCTGCTTTACTGTAATTTGCTAAATTACAAACGCCATCAAATATTGATATCCATTAAATACTGTAACCGCCAGGCAAAATACATATGTCAAACTCATTGAGGGCAAATGGGCCATAATTAATATTAGTATGGACGGGGTCGTAAATATTTCTGTTGTGAGTATATATCAGAGATGTTTACTTTTATAACATGTAGGTATTCCCAAAATATTGAATCAAGTTCAGTTTTATTTAAAAAATATAACAACTTGAAGAACAAACAAAAAAAAACAAACATAATTTAAAATTGAAAGTCTTTCTTTTGTGAATTTTGAAATTGTCTATTTGCGTAACATTTATCCAAATCAGGGTGTAAATCTTGATTGATCTTTCTGATCGTTTCATTTCGTTTTATAGAGGAAAAAAGTTTTCCACATACGCAAACTTTATTTTTTACATTCTTCTGGTAATAAGGAATTTAACATATTTTATATTCTAATCGTATGGATATACTTGTATATTGCGCCTCATATACGAGTCCCGGATCAATTGTCGCATACGGCGTCTTATTGGACCACATTATATAATATTTTTCGAACGCCATTTAGGGCCGCCAGAAATGTACTTTCGGGCAAGACTAACAATTCAGTTTATTTTTATATTAAAAGTTTAATTTAATATTAATTTGCAGTGGTTAAAAGATCATACAGTATTTTAAAATATTTAAAGTAGAATTTACTTTAAAATGCTAGCTTAATATTAAATAATTTTCAGAATAAAATTTTAAATGTCTAGCAATTCAGTGCAACATTTCAGGTACCTCTACTATACAAAGTTGCAGCTATAATGACATGAATATCAACTCCAACCTTTTTCAAATGCTGCATAAAACATATTAATATTCATACCTTACTTTTTTTTATAAAAGGTGGAATATTGTAATGCTTTATTTTATATAACGTTTTCTCTTGCTACTTGCTATTTTACGTTTTACGCTGCATCAAATCGCAAATTTATAAATGCATAAAATATATTTATATAGGTAAAACAAAAATCAAACTTTAATAAAATTTCAATCCTTTTAGCAATAATTTGATTTTGCTTCATGCGGTGTTTCAAAAATTTCGTTATCGGTTTTGCAAATCCTAAATCTAATTTATCCATTTTTGTTTAAAGGAATTTGATTGATGGTGTAAATTATATTACGTTATGTTATACCTTTTTGAGAAGCATTCTTAAGCTCTTATAAAATTCAGCGTTATAGTGGTAAAAGCAAAAGCACTAAATAGATTTTACGATACTGTGCATACAAAAGAAGCGTGAAAATATTAAGTGCTATTGATTTCAAAGTAAAAAACAAAATAACATTTATAGTTAATTTAACTAAAAGTTTCATGAAAAGTTTTATTCCACATTGAATTACTGAAGCTGTGTACTTATTTAAATTAATACAAGCTATATAATATTTCAAAGTAATTCATTAGGACAGCAAATTGTTTGACACAATTTAATAAAAGAAAAATAAAAAAATAAAAAAAGTTAAATAATAATTATGTAGAAAGGATATTTTCAAAACAGACTAATAAGTATGAAAATATTTAATTAAACTTTAAATTTTAGTACTCCGAAACAGCGATTCCGAATTCTATCGTTTTCATAATTTTTTAATTTAATTCTACTCCCCCCTATTTTAAAGCTCTTAAAATATCATTCGATTCGTTCGTTCATTTTATTCAAAACTTCTTGGTTTTATCCCAAGAATGTATGATTTTTATGCTAATATATATTTTTTGTTGCTATAAGTTGCATTTTTAACATTTAAAGTCATTTCACCCTGTTTACATTGAATGAATTGATTAAATTTATAACTTGTTGAAAATATAATAATAAAATTTCTTTTAAAAAGATTACCAAGTTATTGAACAACTTACAATTCAATAATTACATATCTAGAATCAAAATACCAATGTTTGTACATTGTAAGCATTGTCAAATTTCTTTCGGATTCCTTCAATCCTTGTCAGAATGCTTTAACTTAACATTATAAATATAGTACTAAGAGTCCCTTATAAACATTTTTATTACATAACCCCACATTATGATATTGACAGATAATTCAAATTGCCCTATTTGGTACAATCTTGATGCTGGTAGTGGGTGTTGTTTATGAGTAAATTTGTTATGAGCACATAGCTCAATTAGCATTTGTCCATGCTCATTAAGATCGTCTTCATTGAATCGTTGTTTGACTCCATCCACAACTTCGCTTCCTACTCGACCATTCATATCACCCGTAATTATTAATTTGCTGCTATTCTTTAAGTTATTATGTAGTTCTGATTGCAGCCTGTTGTAAAACTCTTCTATCTCGGATTTGGGTCTACTTGTATCTAGCAAATTTTGGTCATACTTTTGGTGTATTAGCAGGCCTACTCCAGATTGAACCTTGTCTTCTTTATTTTTTCCACAGTAAACCAAAATGTAGTTCGGATATGGTGATATTCCTTGTCATTTCTTCTTGGTTTCAAATATGGCACAAATATCTATGTTGTGTCTATTTAGTTCTATTATTATTTCTTAATCATTTTTATTACAAGATATTACGTTTCCACTTGTAACACGTGTAATATCCCTTATCTATTTTCGCGCTTGGGTCGTCATCTTTTGGATAAATCCTAGTTCCGAAGCTTAATTATTAAGAATTACAAATTTTTAAGATGTCTATCTACTGAACCCAGACGGTGTCAAAATCGTCTATTCCCGTAGTTCGGAATCCACGTTAAGCTGTAAGTCCTCTGTGCTCGTCACACATTTTCAACGCGCAACGAGAACACACAGGGAAATATCGGGAAAATGTCAGAAGATCTTCAAACCCAAAATATATAGGAATTTTCAACTGCAATTCCTTACATCTCTAATTAATTTTTTAAACTTGCGACCATCGTCTTTCTGATGGCAGGTAAATCTGCTGTGACTTATATGAGCTTATGTATAGTCGATTCAGTAGTATCTTCTCAAAGACCTTTGAAAGATCCGCCAAAAGGCTGATTGGTGGTTTTCCCACTTTATGTATTACGATGGTTTATTCCACCTCCTATTGGACAAGAATAACCTCAAGACAAAGAATTGCGTTGAAGATAAATGTTATTAACTTTAACCCCCCCCCCCCCCGGTAAGCTCCTGCAAAACTTTGTCGGTCATGAGATCGTAGCCTGGAGTTTTCTTTGAGTTGATATTATTTTTTATAAAATTCTGCACTTCTTTGACTAAAAGGTTTAATTTGAACTTATGTTTGATATAGCGCTACTAAAAATGTATTTATTTCCTTTTCATCTATGTTTGGAACATGTTTGCAAGATGGTGTGCAAACACATCCGCCATTTCTTGGCTACTTCTTGCCCAGCTCCCGTTTGGTTTTCGTACAAGGGGGAACAGATACACAAGTTCACTTAATTTTCTTCATTGCCTTCCGAAGCGAATATTTGGTGGCTTCCGTGGGGGGTTAAAATCTTCCAATTATTTTTGAATTGACTGATTTTTACGATTTTGGAGCACATCCATTAGCTCTCTTGAAACTCGACTTAGACTTATTGTGTCGCTCGGGTATCTAGTTTTCTGTCAGTGCATCGGGCAAAAATTATCTCGTTCCAATTTGTTTTTTGTTGGATTACAGTTCCATACAGCATTTTGGATGGTGTTATTTAAGTGTTCCATTGTTTCAATTAGGTCATTCACTTTTTTCGAGGGTAGGTCAACATTACTATTTTCCTCTATTTCGAATTTAAATTTTCCCAGTGAATTCTTATATTGCACAGTTGTAGTGGAATTTGCTTGTATAGAATTTTGGAATTAATACGACAATGATTGGGGAGTGATCCGATGAAAGGTCTGCGCTTTGTCGTTCGTAACACCGTATTAAAATATCACGTTGTATTCATAAAAGTTTTTCTTTTCTGAATAATTATGTAGTTGAACTTGATATAATAACTACATACATTTCCGGAGTATTTCGTAATCCGGCAGCATAGAATCATTTCATTTGACGAATTAGTATACGTTAGGAATTTTCAACTGTAATTCCTTACAACATATCTAATTCATTTTCATTAAATATTTGTTAGAATCGGATAATTAATACGAATGTTACGTAATAGTAACGTAGGTACTTATTAACTGTAGAATGAATTATGTATAATCCAATATACTGTATTCTATTTACTCTATTATCAACTATGCATGAAAATTCAGAATAATTAATAATAATATTGCAATAAATTTACGTGTCGATTAATTTCAATATACATATTTATTACTTTTGCAAGCAATAATTTCAATTAATAATTAATATTACTCCAGGGCTAAAAGTATTTCCAATTAAATTTGACTATCGATTGACCACATTTATTTTAAAAAAAATCAGATTTTGATGAACTGCGAGAATGCTTTTTAATGGTTTTACAAACGAGAGTTCAATTTTGATTGGCGACGTTCCAAATGGTTTACGCAATTTAAATAACGAAATGTTATTATTACCGATATTAATTATTGCAACATGTGAATTAAGCATTTTTAAAATAGAATTGTTAAGATTTTTCCAATTACCTACACATTTTATCACAATTATTTTTTACTTTAAATGTTATGGAATCTGGCAAAAACAGATAAGCCGCAAGCGATATAAAGTATTTTTAAAAGTTCATGTGAACCGAAATCGAACTAAAGCAGTGGAATTTTTCGGGCAGGAGACTATTTGGCGCGTAACCGCAATGACATGACGCTTGGTAAATCAGTAAGTACAAGGCTACACAAGATCGTTGATCTACACCACTGATCTACAACCGATTTTTAATTTAAACAATTTTGGAACAAGTAACCTCAACTTGAAGCCACAACATGTAAACTATGTGCTTTATTGAAACTCTCGTTGTTAAAATAAAATCCAACGCTACTGCATTACAAAATTTACATTGCTACATTTTAGCATTTTAGATTTAATTATCCCGGCAGGATATTACTGGTTTCAATGATACCACAAGTGAATATAAGCTGGAAGAGCTGCACTAATGAAAATGGAATTTTTATGTCATAATCCGACCAATCTACGCTAAGCGTTTCATGATAGTCGAGTGCATCAATATAATAGCTTTTTAAATATCATCCGATTAAATTTATTTGTTCCAGAAGTTGATAAATTTTGAATTTATCTTTCAGCATAATGGAATGCATATTAAATATTTAGTCGTTCGTTAACAGTTGTAGTTCGTTTCTTTCAGTGACGGCTGCTACGGAGAGGGAACGGGACGCCGCCCTTCTCTGAAAAATTAGCACTCTCGCTTGACGCAGTCCTGGGCTCTGACAAATACCTAATAACAACGTCAACTTTCCCTGATATTCTGTAAACAAATTTTTGAAGAAACCTTTTCGGTTTATTTTATTCATCTCCCGGTTCCTACTCCAAGCAATTCACTTAAATAAACAAATTCTGGCTGTACAGGACGCCAGTATGCCGTGCATGTAAAGAAAGTATTCTTAGGCTGCCTGCAGACTGATCTAGCAAAAACGTTGTGCAACAAAACGTTTTTGTTTGATCCAATCAAATTTGATTTTGTTTGATTTGAACTTGATTTTGTTTGATTTGAACTTGATTTTGTTTGATTTGAACCAATCACAAAAAACGTTTTGTCGCACAACGTTTTTGCTTGATCAGTCTGTAGGAAGCCTAAGGGTATTTCATACCCCTCCCCCCGGAATTATTTAATTTGACAACGAAGATTATTAATATTTTCAAAGTAACACAAGAATAAACATATTATTTTATTTACATTTAAATTTTATGCCCTCCATTGAAAGAAGTCACGAGAGCCACCTCTGGTTTCTTTATATATTTTTAATTTACTAATTATCTTAAATTGTTCTGTTATTTATTCAAATAAACTTCCTGTAAAATAACTACCCCTATTTATACTACAACAAGCTCTCGTTACTGAGGATATGATGTTCACAGAAATAACTAAATAACATTACATTGAAATTAAGCTGGAAATATGACTTGATGCTTACATAATTTGCAACAGTTAATTTTTAGTACAACGTGAGAAAATATCATTTTGACTGTCTAATAATATTAAATAATTTCGCCTTGTTTCTTCGTTTTTTTTTTTGGATATAATCCCTCAGGGTATCGTTTCCAAAATTGGGTTCCGTCAAAAATTACAAATTTAAGACATCGTGTAAAATTTAATCTGCGTCGATTAGTTCCTTAGAATTACGGCAAGAGCTATTGGCATATTTTCTGGATAACAAATTTAAATTATCTGATCGATTAACCAACATTTCGTGGCTATCTAAAATTGCGTAGCTTGGCGATATATTTACAAAACTTTACGAAGTATGCTTATCCTTCCAGAGGAAAAACCACAATATTTTTAATGCGAAGGATAAAATATTATCAGTAATCCGTACTTGAACATGATATTTGGGTCGACATTGCAGATCATCTTTCAATCAACATTTTCCATCTTTAAAAGAAAAACAGCTCGATTAAAATACTTTCCTTTACTACGTAAATGGGAAAGTAAAAGACGGCTGGTTTCAAGACAAAACAAATACAATTAGAGAGAATTTAAAAGAAATGAGTTCAAACAGCCAATTAAATCAAAAATTTAAAGAAGTTTTCCTTATTACTTTTCGAGCGAATTACGCGCAGAATATCCCGCGTTGTCGAAACGTACAAGCTGTATATTGTTGCCATTCGTCAGCACGTATTTGTGCGAGACTGGATTCTCGATATATTCAGGAACAAAAACAAAGCACCGAAATCGACTTGACGTAGTTCCAGACATGCGAATCCCCGACAATTGGATCCCTAACAAGAATTTGAAAAAAAATTTATTTCTAACTATTATTAAACAATTTTCAATTTGCTTTTGCGTTTTTAGAGGAAACGTAATAAAAATAAATTTAATTCTCAATTATTAAATATTCTGTATTTTCAGATTTTCTGTAGCGCCGGGGATTCCGCAAAGTTTTAAATATTATGAAAAGGTTCCGTGGCAAAACAATGCACTAAACACTTTTCAGAACCGAAATGCACGAGATATCACAAAAAAGTACACTGTTCATTATTTATTCAAACAACACTGAAATAGTTCAGCTATTGAAATTTTAATTTTTCAATTGGTATGTTTTGGTTCAGCTTTTACGGTGTATGTATAATAGGGTGTTTTATCAGCTGCATGAGAACTTCAAATTGAAATAAAACATTTAAAAATTGATGGAATGTATTTTTACTTATTTTGTTACGAAAGTAAATTTAATGTCAATTATGATTTGAAAATAATTTCCGGAATGTGACCACCACGACTAATCGTCACGAAGCGCATTCGATCAGTCCAATTTTTGACCACTTTTTCCAATATTTCTGGCTTTATTTCATAAATGGCTTGCTGAATATTAACCTCCAATGATTCTAGAGTTTTTGGTTTTTTAGCATAAACCATGGATTTAACATGCCCCCAAAGAAAATAATCTGGAGGCGTCAAATCACACGATCTTGGAGGCCAATTGATAGGACCATTTCTTGAAATAATGTTGTCATGAAATTGTCCTTTCAATAAATTGATGGTTTCGGTGGCTGTGTGGCACGTAGCACCATCCTGTTGGAACCATAAATTGTGGATGTTTAACTTTTGGATTTTTGGAAACAAAAATGTATTGAGCATGTGTCGATATCTCATAACATTTACCGTAACGGTACCACCTTCCTCATTTAGAAATAATATCGTTCAATGATGCCGTTTGCGTGTATTCTATACCAAACAGTCAATTTTAATGGATGCAATGGAGTCTCAAGATAATGTTCCGGATTGGTCTCGGTCCATATACGGCAATTTTCCTTTTTCACATACCCATTCGACCAGAAATGTGCTTCGTCACTGAACAAAATTTGGCGGTCAAAAATGGATCCACTTCCAATTGCTTGGGAGCCCAATCTGCGAACGCACGACGCAATCGATGATCATTAGGCTTCAATTCTTGAAACAACTGGATATTGTAAGGATGTAAACCAAGATCTTGATGTAAAATTTTCCATGTAGTGGACGGACAAAGCCCAAGTTGTTGAGCATGGTGGCGAATTGAAATGTTTGGGTTCTCTTGCACACTTTCACTCACAGAAGCGATAGTTTCTTCGGTACGCACATTTTTTTGTTTTGTTGGTGGTCTAACATCATGCAATGAAGAAGTGGTACGAAATTTATCCATCACCGCACCAATAGCCTGCTCAGAAGGTCGATTATGTCGACCATAAAATGGGCGAAGAGCTCTATAAGTTTCGCTAACGGAAATCTGACTTTGAAAATAAATTTCCTCAATTTGCACAAATTAATATGGTGCACAATTTACAATGCAATTTCCGAAATAACCAAATTCCTTCACGAATCTAACTCATTTCTAAACGAAAGAAAATGATCATTTAATTAATTTAATTAAATGCGGATTTGCAACTCAGGGCTCTCCGACAGCCGTTAAAACGTGGTTAATACGCTTTTATTTTACGTCTTTAGGGCAAAGTTTCATAATGAGAAACAAATCTATAATCAACCCATCACGTATACGATATTCGATCCGTTGCATAACTACAGCCGGTTGTGATTGCTTACACATTGTATCGAGTAAATTTATGGATTTCTGCTGTTTAGTTGAGAGCAAATTTAAGATGTAATCGAATGATTAACTTTTAGATAAAGTACATATTGAGTCCAACTACGGCCTCTCAAAACATAATCCTGTTTCGCCATAATAATACCTAACCAGTTTCTGATACAGACGATCCATAAAAAGAATATTTTATAAATATTTTCTTACGAATTCTGACAAATAATATTTAAAAATAGACTGTCCAGTGTATTACGATAACAATCGCAACAGATGTTACTGGGCGACCGATAATGTAAATAAAATTCATAGTGTAAAATGGTGTTTTTAATCACGACAAAAAATGACAACTTTAAATTAATTAATGTGTAGAAATTAAAATTTTTAAAAGATGTTAACAAGTAATTAATCAAACTATCCGTCGAAAAGCTGTACGGGTATGGTCGTGCTTATTCAGAAATAAATCTTCTACTTATTTGTATTTATACCTCAGTGGAAAATTCATAAACAACTGAAACAAAAATTTTATCTATCTTATTATTGGAGAAGCTTATTGCTCCACATACGCCATCTCGTACTCGTGAACAAACACAGCATTTGCATCACGTACCCTTAAGGTTAAATTAAATTCATAAATTTTAAAACTGTACAATGTAACGTAGCAGATAAGGTAAATACCCGTGGCCAAAAGATAGTTTCGATTTGATGTGATCACCATGACTGGTTGATATTTAAGAATTTAAAGTTGGGATGTTCGGAATGAGGAGATTAATCGAATCCTGTCGTCTATTTTTGAAAAATTATTCTCCTCGACCGCTTGAAACTCGCATAAACCGTACACCAACACGTTTTGGTTCTCTAAATAATATAAAGTGTAAAAAGTTTTCAAATGAAAGCGCGGTACGTTCAATCAGCGATTAATACAACAAGCCATTACAAATGTCTATTTTAAACTTACAAATTGTTTAAAATATTTGGCTATTTTACTATACACAAGTTGAATTTAATTAGAAAGTTCAGTTGGTACAGAACATAATAATCAAATTAGTCGCTGCAGATTTCTATTTTCACGTAAACTGCTCGAGAAACTTAATTAAAATGAACCAAGGTTTTATGTGTAAAACAATAAGATTTTTTGTAGATCGTTTCATATTCATAACAGTTACAAATATTTTATCTCCTACTGCCAAGCCAAGTTCATTCAATTTTGTAATCACAAATGAGAAAAAATCCAAACTTTATGGAATCATAAATCTAACATTTTTTCGTGTTGATGCTCGTAGATGCTTCTAAAATTAAACGAAACTACTTTTAATGTTAGAATAATGAAGACAAATATTAAAACGTGATTATTGCAATGTTTAGAAAAATAATACTTTTGTCTGCCGAAACAATGAGCGGAAATTTCAGTAGAAATTCATAATATTTCATAACAGTTATCCGGCATTGCCAAGTTTAATGAAAGGATAAAATTAATTTTAATTACGAAAAAGAAACATTTCTATTAAAATTATAAGATATTTTACACCAACCTAAACAAGAATTTAATTAATTTTGCCAAATTATTAAAATTCTTCAGTTTGTATACACAAAGATTTATAATTCACAATTTATTATTGTCGTAAATAAATTAGAAAAGAAACTGTTTTTAGATAAAATAATCAAAATTTTTGTTAACGCGATGAAGCGCAAAAAGCATAAAATTAAAAAAAAACTCCCTATCGTAATGTTATTGATATTTTATAAAACAAAGCCATTCCGTGGTTTGGATTACACGTCAAGTTGTAAGGTCATGTTTTTATCGTTAAGTACCATTGTCATTCAATTCAATTTACTGGAAACTACATAATTGTAAATTTATACAGCTGAGTGATTTGTAAGGGTGGTTGTTTAATTAATTGTCAAGTTATCGCTGTACCTACTAATTAATTCGCACTATATTGTGACATTGTGTTTTGTAGACGTAATAGACCGAATTTGTAAATTAGTGAGATGTAACCTATTAGAAAGTCTCGGGCGATAAACTTTTTTCCCCATTTCGGGAAAGGCAGCCTCATGTTTTTTAATTGAATTATCGTCGAATGCCCTAGCACTTGGTTGTTTGTAGTTTTCTTTGTTCCAGATGAAAACAAAAAAATGATAGCTACTATAAATGAAAAACCAATACAATTAAAGGATTACATCAAAGCATGTGATCATCGGAGAAAATATCCAGTACTGTTTAAGCTCGAATTTCAAGTAAGTATTTTCTTATTTTCTTGTACATATTCGTATAAAGCAGATAATCAAATCATGGCTGGAAGGCTACATTTAGATACGATTTTCAATAAAGTTAGGTGTTTAATACGTGGAAAAATTTATGTAAGAGTAGCTTTTATTCGATATTTTCGTTTTCACTGAAACAATTTAACTTGAAAATTTATTTAAATTCCCTACACAATTTCAAATATAATTTTCTAACTAAATAAATAATCTAGTTTTTGTCCATTTGAAACATATAATATTGGGTTAGAACCATTTTAATAACTAATACGAAAATTTTGTATGTATTACTTTTTGTTTCGAAGTGTTGAAAATAAAGTTCAAAATTTTTGAATACAGATTTCGTGTCATTTTTATAAAAAAAATTGATTATTTTATTACAGCTAAATGTATGTACTTGTAAAGTTGTGGAAATGTATTATTTTGAAATCCCACTCATTTTATTTTTTTTTTAAATATTGTAGATGTATCATAGTAGATGATCATAGCTTAGTGATTAAGTGCGCCTACTGCTAATGTAAAATGTTCGGTTAGAATCCGGGCAGAGTAAAAACTTTATTCTGACCGTTTCTCCTCGGAAGGCAATGGCAAACCACCGAGGTAATTTGCCATGAGCGCCAATCTCGCAATGAAGTGTATTATACTTCCCGTGGTTTGGAGCCCACGTTAAAAAAGTAGTAATGTCAACGGGTTTAAACCAAATGTTACTGGAGATATGCAAAAACTATGATAGAATCTTGGAACAAATTGAAAAGCCATTACCGCAAATGAGTTTCTACAACTAAGTTTACCGCTGAAAGAAAAAATTATCAATATTTTATACCAAAAACCAATTGGCAGTTTGATGTATGCAGCGCAAGGTACAAGACCAGATATTGAATACGTCGTCGAAGAGTGAGTCGTTATAGTAATAACCCTGGAAGTGCACATTCGACTGCAGTGGAAAGAATATTCAGATACCTGAAGAAAACAAAGAAGTTTAAATTAACGTGTAAGAATAGGTTCATTCTTCAATCACGGTTTTGGCGTTATTTGACTTGCTGGTAAACCGCTTCACGGTTTACTGTATCATTTTTTCTCAATTATAACCGGTCGAGGATGTAATAGGGTGTAACAGCACGAGAGAAGAAAATATACTGGAATATTTTTAGAGGGCAGGTATTGTCCGCGTTCAAAGCCTTTTTTTTGGCGCGTTTGGAGACCACCCAGATGAGTTGGGTGGTAGTGTAGGATTTTTTACAACTAAAACCCCTTCCCTTTTGGAGACTTAACAGAACCTGGTTTTCACCTTCAGGCATTGTCTTCGCGGTCCTGCAAGTTCTTTCGCTGGCAGATGTGTTTGTATCTGCCTTTGAAGCCATGTTGGCTTTGTTAATCATTTTATTTGAGTTGGTGTTGGTCTTATCAAAAAACCGTAATCTTTCCATAATAAGTGGCACTGTTTGACGTAATTTTGTCTATCTAGAACTAGGAGCTATCCACGAATTTTAGTGGTGTCTACGTACCCGAGACTTTCCCGCACTTTATTGAGTGTTTTATAGAAAATGTGTCGCTATTATCAAGTCCCACAATTTTAATCTGCCATTGTCTTTTTTGAACTGTGTACTTGTTTTTAAGCTTGCACTTGGTTTCTTTGCTCCACACGCTCATCCTTTTCCTTCATCTTCATAATGGTTCCTATGTAAACCGATATTATCTCTCATTTTCCTTGGGTTCAGGTGTTTGTTCAATTATGTTGTTTCCGGATATCGTTTCATCCGCCTTTCCATCTGCTAATTGCCGTCTTTTTTAGGACAAACATTGCAGCCGTACCCAACCAACCCTCTCCAGTTGGTCTGTATGGTTCGCTGACACGTGCGAGGTCTGGACCTCTGCTCCTTATCCCTTACAGACATTGTACTCACAATTGTGAGTTATGTTGCATAGGAGCAGGTTGCGTGGACTGCTACAGCCCGGTGGAGGTTTGCCTGCATTAATTGGAATTCTGCACGGCCTTGGTGCGTCCTTCCGCATTTTTATCTTCCAGTTCCTTTTCTTTCCTTTGTTTACCATGCTTAGCCAACTCTTGAATTTTCATTAAGACGTATGTTCCCATGCGCGCGACCTGTGGTGTTACATATTGGACAGTGCCTTTATTTGTCGCATTCTCCGACTCTGTATACAGAGTCGGATACAGAGCCGTGTTCCTGCAGTTACGGGTGTAGTGGCCGGTTCCCTTGCATTTGTAAGGGAAGACCTTGCAAGACCTCTACTCCCTGACTGCAATTGTTCATCCATCCGACTCCGATATTTTTCTTTAGCTGTAGCTCTCCAGCTTTCGCCGCTTCTTCGTGTGCCATATCCGGTCTCCCGGACGTTGGCGACCTCTCTCCTATGCATGTGTTATGCGTTTGAAGTATTAGCACATACATAGGGGACCTACTGCTTAACGCCGGCTACGAACCGCGGGAAGTGTATACACTTCATCTCCAGAGAGGCTGTACCAGGCAGATTACACCTCGGTGGTTTGCCATTGCCTTCCGAGGGGAGACGGTCAGAATAAAGTTTTTACTGAGCCCGGAGTCGAACCAGGCATTCCGCATTAGCAGCAACGCACATAACCGCTTCAGCTAACGACCGTCTCTTTTCTCTTTCGCCGCTAGGTTTCCAATTATCTTTTCCATACTCTCCCTGGGTGGCACTTGTATTAACAAGTCCCCCCCACTCGTTTTCTGGATGGCTTAAACCCGTCTCTCGGTATGTCGTTTCCCACAGTAGTCTTGAACTTTGCCAGTGCTTCGGTGTAGCTACCTGGTTTGGATTGGTCAATCTTTATGATTAATGCTTCTAACCTGTCTGGGCGTCTTTTTCCATATGTGGTGTTGGGTTGATTTTTTTCTATCTAGTTCCTGTGTTGTTTCTTCTATTTTTTCTCGTTACTCTTCTCGCCTTTGCTCCTTTCTTTTCATTTTATATGTGGCTGCTCTAACCACTTCTGTTAGGGGTTCTTCTTCCTATACCCCCTCATTTTCCGACATCACGGTTTGGCCTGTTTCTTGGGCTCGGGTTGGTGTTTGATTTTGGAGTTTTGCAGTTTCACTTCTTTCATGGTATCGTTTAGTTGCGTTCAAAACGATTATTCATCAAAGTTGGACTTTTTCGACTCTAAATTCTTCGAACAAAACTTATTATTTTTATTCTAACGCCCGTTGCTCCGAGCAACAGGCGTACGGCCACGTAATTCACATGCAACACCCCTACACATTTGCCGGTACTAACCATAGGGAACTTGCCCAATCGAGTATTTCTCTAAGGTATCTGTCCTATTAATGCCCTAAGGTATGCTGTGATCTCACTTGTACCACCTAAAATAGAACTCTCTCATTGGTTCAAAAGTCGTTACAATGTCTTTGAGTTGAATAATCGTCCTCGTAGCCCACTCGCAATTTTGTATAACTTTAATGTCAGTTTTTCAAACACTTAATGGAGGGGATCAAGCGAGCTAAGCTCGCAATATACCGGCAACGCCACACTTAAGCAAATAAGCATCATAAGTTGGAATTTATTGATTATGTTTTTTATTGTTATATTCTTACGTTGTTTTTGTTTAGTGCTTTTATGTTAATAAAATCTACTTTAATTGTTTATTTGTTTTTACCCTTATGTTCTACATAATACTCGTATTAACGGGTTCAACACTTATGAAGTTTTGCTTTAGGATAAGCAATTCAAAGAGAAATCCTTGTGTAGGTATTTAAAATTAGTAAAATATTTTAACCATTACTTTAAAATAAACAAATAAATAGTAAAATAAGATCTTCAGTTATATATTTTAATTATTAAAAATAATAATACATTTTTGTTATGATCGTAAATGTTTTTTCAAAAAAAATCAGGCATAGAAAACTCTACCTTAAGATTATAAGCCGATTTCAAGATATGTAATTTATTTGCTCGGACCAAGTTTTTAAAAAAGCGTAAGCCACTATGACCTCTAGAAATCATTCAAGTTGGACAATTTTGTACTTCGAAATAAAAGTTTTAAAAGGTTTTATCGATAAATTTATAACCATGCAATTAAATCTCTTCCATAATATATAGAGGTATATTATTTTTAAACATAAAACCCTTTTGGCATTTAAACGTCCTTAAATCCATTTAACATCAGTGAGTTAAATATTGCAAAAATAATTAATGATGATAGTTGGATTGTTAGATTTATTGGTATATAAGGGCATAATATATTTTCGTTAAATTATTACCAAGTTGTCTGTTAAATGTTAAACTGGAGTCATTTTTATATTCAAATTTGAACAATTATTTAAAAAGTTATACTATACCTTTTAACATTAAAAGTCCTTGGTAGAGATTTTTTCAAGTTTCCTCTCAATTGGCACTATCAAAAGATAAATCTTACGCACGGAATAGTGATCGACATATTTTATTACTATAGAGACCGGCTTTATACTTTTCCATTTTTATTTGCTTTACAATTTTAAATAACATGTTTAATTTGAATATATAAATGCATGTTTGTGCATAAACATGTTCACTGTTGCTCACAATAGACTACATTTTAATTAAAATAACATAATAATAAAATAATAGAAATTTTTACAAAACTTTAAATTATTTAAATTATTAAAACTTTTAATTGTAAATATTGTTTAGAAAATAATACTCATATTCATGATTTCAGCATAGTTTGAAAGTTTTAATCCGTATAAGTTCAGCTGCTCTTTCTCTTTTATTTCCGTATAGTAATTACGTGACAAACATAATGAAAACCGATGAAAAATTCGAATTCAGTTTGAAATTATTTTACCTATTAAAAGCTACCTTCCTCGTACTTAAGTTTATGCATTGTATCAAGTTTTCAAAAATAATAAAATTAAACACTGGTAATTGTCATCGATTTCAGATATTTAGAAATTTAAAACAAAATTTAGCGAAACAACGAAAAAACTTAATAATATGCAATTTTTTGTTAAAAAAAGTGAAATCACCGCAAAATGTAGGTAGTTTTGCATTAAAAAAAAACAAATTTAAAAGACTCGTGCTTGTTTTATATTAAAATTCGTCTGCTAGGTAAGGGAGCACGTCCAATAGCGAGACAGGCCTAAAAGTAAAACAATTAAGAATTATCCTTTAATTTTTGTTAACATGTTTTCCAGATTTTACTATGAAGAGAAAATTAGACTAATAAAAATGTATTGAGACATGCAGGCGAATCCCGTCCAACATATTTGGATTAAATTATGTCGATCCTTGTAAACCTCCTTACAAGTTTAAGGCGAAACTTATTGGTCTATTGTAAATCGATTGTTGATTATATGATGGATGGGTGAGGACTCTTAACGACTATTTTGGGGTGTTTTCTTATGTGTACGACGGGGTCGTTATTTTTTAATAAAAATGCTTGTGCGGTTTAATTTGGAATTTTTGAAAATTGTTAGAATAAATTGAGAATTGTTTTGTTGCGCCAGAATATTCGACTTGTACTGTTACTTTGTGGAAGTGAGGGAAAGAAGAGCACTTGAAGCACTTGTGTTAGATTATTCAAAGCACAATGTTAACAGTAAGATAAAATTGAAAATTTAAGTAAATTAAAAATAATAAGTACTAAAGTAGCAATTATTGAAGTGCTCAGTGCTGGCAAGTAAGAAAATCTAAAATTAAGAAACAGAATAAATTGATTGGATAACAAAGAAGTAAGGAAAACTTTAGTCAAGTGTATAATATTATTATTAGAAAGATAAAACTGAAAATTACAAATAATAAGTAAATTTTAAAACCTCAAATATTATCGTTGGAATCACGTTTGGGAAATTCTACATAAGGGAATTTATAAAAAAAAGTATTGTATTAAAAAACAATAGCTACATGAAGTAGAAATTATGAAGAAATTATGAAACTGAAAATCAAAGAAAAATTATAATTATAAAATGGAAAGGTGAGAATGATGATGGAGGAAATGATAAATAAAGGGGGAAAAATTTAAAATTATAGGCAACAATTTCAGAAAGTGACGGAAAATACTACAAAACCCATACGAGAAAACGGTATACGAGTTAGTATACGAACAGGAGAATATAAGAAAAGTCAGAAAAACAAGCTTTAAATCAAAGTATCAGAATAGAGAAAATTTTAGTCGCAAATAAAGATAAATGAAATTTCTTAATATTTTAAACATAAAAAACGAAAGAAATGTGAAGAAGAAAAATTACATAATCAATTGCTTCGTACAAATTGGTCACTGTGCGAAAGAAAGTTTTAATTAAACCAACCAACATTTTATAAATTAACAACTAAAATTAGAAAACATGAATAAAGACATGGAGAAAAATGTAATAACCATTATTTTGGAAATAAACAAGCAAAAATTGAAAGAAGAAAGAAATAAAAGAAAAGTTTTTCCAGAAATTGATGACAGTAAAAGAAGCAATAATTACAGAAACTCTAGAATTTCAAAAACAATTGAAACAGCTATTGGAAATCATGACAAAACAGAATATATATTAAAAACAAATGATCTTTCGTTCGAAGACGAACAAAAGACGGAAAATGAGAAAAGCGTTAGATTATAAAACAAAAATTGAAATTGATTATTGGACCACGAAAAACAAGAAAACAGTTTAAGAAAATGAAACTGATTGCAAGAAACCAAAATTGTAAAACTGAAAATCGTTGTTTACAGGAGTATTAAGTATGGATTGGATCTGTTTGGGACGTGGAGGATTAGGGTAATGGACAGTCCACGTTGCACATGAAGTGAAGTTGATGCTTTATTGAGGATGGGTGCTTTATAAATGGAAGTGGATAAGATGGAGATCTAAAAATGAGAGGGATGTTACAAATACGATTTGACGATAAAATTTTGAAATACATTGATAATTTTGAAAATGATTTCGTTTTCGATAATTTTGATTTCATAAATTTGATTAATGGGTTTGAGTAGATTTTAATCAATTTTATGAATTTAGTTGTGAAGAGTTATATACGATTTAAAGGCAATGTAAGTGATTACAATGTGTACTTATATTTTATCATCACAAATTTTTTAATAAAATTAGTGCCAATCATTTGGACATCGATTGAGCTACAAAGGTTTTTATTAAAAATTCCATTTGTACAGTTTTTAATAAAATTACATTTTTACTTCTGACCCTACAAATTCACAAGTAATCTGTTTTTCAAAAGTAAAAAAGTGAATTTCCAAAGTCATACAGGGTTTCCACCAAGAGGGTAAATTTTGTGATAGATTTAAAACTACGTTTATTCTTCAAGTCTCAGTTCGCTACTGTTAACCATTCTATTTTTGGTACTAAGTCTTCCGATTTATTCCTTGATTCTTCTTCTCGTTTTGAAGGGAGGTTTATTCTCCTTTTTCCCGTTTGTCTTCTTTTTTACATGTTTTCCTACATGGCATAAATTTCTAGCGCTACTTGCTCGGAGCGATGTTAATAAAAATTTTACAATTCAAAATCTTTAAAATGTCCATTTCCAAAAAATTTATCTATGAAATTCAAACGATTTGAGTAGAAGTTCATTGAAACTCAAATGAGTGTAACGATTAGTATTGATTTTATTAAAAAATCACGATTGGGGGGGGGGGGTAGATTAGCATTTCTACAGTTCCTCCTAAAATTATTGTTCTAACCAATTGAATTGTTATTAAAAACCTTTGAAGCTCGAACGTTTGACATTAATTTCAATAAAACTTCACGATGGAAGTGGGGGGGGGGGGGCGTAAAAATGTGCATTCATTTGTGTTAGACTCTTTGGAGTGTAATCTCGACAGATAGATAAAATTGAAAATTTTGTAATGAAATATTAATCTGAAAATTAAAAGTAGTAATTATTGAAGTTTCTAATCTTTAGTGGTTGGGAAGTACGAGAGTCGTAAATTAAGAAACAGGATAAATTAATTTGATAAAATATATCAAGTGGATAATAATTTTTAGAAAGATGTTAAAAACTGAAAATTACAAATATTAATTAAATTTTACAAACTTCCAATATTATCGAAGGAATCACAGTAATATCACTTGAAGAATATTTTTAGAACGACATACGAGTATATTTGGACCTTTTTTTAAATATTTACACAAAATATTAAATTGTTTGTGCGGTCAATAACTAAAATGGTTCTTCCACAAAATTTGGCCAAAGATGTCGATGTTAACGATGATTTGATGATTACATCAAGGCCACGACTACTGCGGTTAGCACTAAAATATTATTTTATCATTTATATTTATATTAATGATAAAATTAATAGAAAGTATGAAATTCTAATAAACCGATAAATCAATTGATAATGTGCAAAGAATCAATCACTACAATATTTTGCACCTACTACATTTTCAAACAATCACTAAACCGTCATCGTGCTTGACAACTGGAAAATCCATTACATTTTACACTTAAAGGATGAAAAAGCGTGATAATATTTTGAGAGTAGTTTTTTTTAGCAAACATAAAATTGTTAATATGTCAAATGAATAAACTTCCAAAAAAGCTTTTCTGCTTTAGACTTCGAAAAACAGACTAAAATTATTTAGTTAAAAATGAAAAGAAGACAAATTTAGTACAAAAGAAGACTAGCCAGATCGGAACCCGTTAAAACCATAATAAATTTATTAAAAAATGATCACAAATTAATAACCATCTCATTGACAATAAAACAATAAGGAAGGGGATGCGAATTAAGTTTCCGAAAGCAAATATCTGAAATTTCTTATATCGATTTGCTCGACTGTAAATAATAGCAGCTATAGCTTTCTCAATTAGCGTCCATCTCTTTATCTGGATACTAAATTTATAAATTAAACCTTCAAGTTATTTATCACCTTCCGGTTGGAAGATATTTTATGAAAAGAAATTTCAATAACAGTTTCAAGTGAATTACTTCAGTTTAAGGGCAGTTTTGATGTGAATGCGGAAGAACAATTTATTCGTTTATTTTGGTTAACACTACGAACTCCAAAAAGTTTGAACACATAGTCGAGGGTTGCTCAAGTAACTTACAACTTCCGGCTATCAAAATTTTAAGTGTTGGTCAGATTGCGTAACTTGTAGACTCCATCCAAAAGCGAAAGTTTACGACAATGGAAAAATTTATAAACTATGAAGAAAAAGGTTTGAAAGATGAATTTTTCCTTATTAACTCGATCAAATTCAATTAGCTTACATCATAATTCTGTAATTAAGATTTATTATAAGTTTGTGTAGTTAATAGGTACCTAATAGGTAGATACATATCATTGAGAGTAAAATATAACTTGTGCAAATGTGTTCGATAGCATTTAATCGTTGTCGGGTTTATCGATTTTCTTTAAATGAAACGATGGTCATGTCTCTAGAACGCAATATAGTGAAGGTAAATAAGAGTTCCATAGGTTATAAATAAGCTAGTTTATCAGCAAATCTGTTATCCCACTTAATAGAGCTTTGAGATTTATGTGAAACGATGTTTATACATGGAATACCTAAGGTATTTGATTAATTGAGCGTAAAAACTATTAAGCTTGTTAAGGAATAGCAAACTTTAAAATGTTCAGTAAATTGGGCATTCGTCTATCTAACTGGAAATTTAACAAAAATAATTGACGGTTTTACAGTAATATAAAATAATGTTTCGGTTACATAGCTGCTTGTTAAAAAATTGTACATGAAAACCGAGTTACATTTCCATAAACGGATTAAATGTAAAGCGCTGTTCCGAAAATTAGCTTGGCATTTAGCAAACGTTGTATTTATCTATAATAAATTTAAAAGGCTTCGCAAACATAGTCGTCATTCTTATAATGGTGTACTTCTAAAGTAAAAATCTACATAAAAGTTTAAAACCTAAATTTACTAGCACAAAAGCATAAAGTTGCGTTGTATTTGGTTAGATGATTTCATAAACTGACAATTTTACTTATTCGTCTAGGTACAAATTTAATCTAAAATGCAAATTTTCGGCCTATCGTTTTTCTTAGTTTACGACTACTTTAATAGCAAAAAAAGATGTCAAAATCTATTTAAACTTTCCACAGCTTTTTCAATACTTCATTAAAACTTATTAGCATTACAATTTTGAAAACTTTTTTATTGCGAATTATACAAATTTGCAAACTTTTTGCAGATTATTTCTTAAAAAGTATATATAAAAATTTCACAAAACTCAGAGGTACATTTTCTTAATGTTTTTGCAGCTTTTTGTAACGTTATTTAATGTAGAAACTTTTATTTTCCTTAAGAATTCTCATGAATATTAAATTTTTCATTTATGGCGCAGTTGTTTATGTTATTCCTACTTTGTTTTCCAAAGCTTGTATATCATCTTTAAAAGTTAATGACGTTGGCGAAACTTTTCCATATATACAGATTTTTCCAAGTCGGATTACTAAACTTTTTATTCGTGTTCTTATTTCATTTTGATGTTTTTATATTAATGCAATTGGATACTTACCTTACCGAAAATAATTGCATAGACAGAAAAACGTTGAAAATAAAATTTTACTTCAGTCGCTTCTAATAGGCATCTTCCAATTTATAAAAAGTAGTAGTTTGGTGCGAAATTAATTAAAAAGTATTTAATCTTTCAACTGAAATTATCTTCATCAGAAATGTTCTGCTGCCTTGCAATTTATAGGAGGTTAATAAAATTATTCAGTTTCTCATAGACGTTTCCCGAACTTCTCCAATTTTTTGTTACTGGTCAACTTTTTCATTTCCCTCGATTTCATCAGCTTCCTAAAGTTTCATTACAGTTTTAGAAGGTGGCTATTCGTGACAGTTTTTCATAGAAAATCTCGTTTTAGTCTTCTTTATTTCAGTTTTTATACATTTCACTGTTTTTAGTAACATTCTATAGGATTTTTTACTTTTTGAAGTTATTCTTAACTTAGAATTTATGTGAAGTTTTTCAATTTCTGTAATTTTATTCGTTGGCTATCAAGAATTAAAACGAAAACTTTTGTAGTTTAAAAGCAATAAAAATGAACTTCAAATGTTTTTAATTTAATTCTGTTTTCTTAGGTGACCGATAAAATTCGTAAAGAGTAGTAAAGTATTAAATTAAAATTTAAAAATTATCACGTAGTAAACACAATAAATCCAATTATTTCATAAGCTTTCGTATCGGTTTACTTTATTTCTGAAATGGCATTGGAAAACAATTAAGATATTTTGCTTTGAATCATAAATTTCTACAATTGCGTCGTTTGGGGAAAACAGAATTTGAATGTAAGAGTTTTAGAAAGCATTCGATTTGTTTTTTAAGAACGTATCCATACCATAAAATGGTTTGTACATGCATTTTTTTCAAAAACCATTAGTCATAGAGGGCTGGGAAAGACATTTTGATTACACAAGCATACATGAAGGAATGGAATTCTGAAAAGTTGACTCGAAAATGTTGAAAACTCCAGATCGTTAAATAGCACAGGGGGTCGAAAATGGTATCCTTGAAATGGTATTTAAAAAATAAGCAAGTTTTGTAGGTAACAAAATTTTATTGCCCCCACCTGAGAAATGATAAAAATGTAGGTTATGCCTCGATTACACAGAGCGACTTTAGACGCTAGACGCTAGCGTCTAAAGTCGCCAGCGACTGAGCGTGTAGCGACCTGTCCGATTACACACAGCGACTTTAGACGCTAGACGCTAGCGTCTAAACTCGCTAGTCTCGTAGTTGCAATCGCGCATTTGAACTGATAAGTATTAAAAATTAAAATTTAGTTTTGTTTAGCAATAGTTTAATAGTTTAACAATGAAGTGGAACAGCAGTAATATTATTGATTTTTTAAAAGTTTATGAAAAATATCCTTTCTTTGGAACATTAAGCATAAGGACTACTGCAACATCAAGTTAAAAAATGAAATAAGTAAAAGCTTCTATTTAGAACTTCAGAGTGAAGGATTGGTAGAAGAAATGAATGAAAAGCAATTAAAAGCCAAAATAAAAAATATAAAGACGCTAGCACATAGCGTTTTTACACTCTCATGTCGATTACACAGAGCGACTTTAGACGCCGGAGTGTAAAAACGCTAGCGTCTAGCGTCTAAAGTAGCCCGGCTGTCAACTTTAAAAGCGAGCGAACAGCGTCTGTTCAAGACGCGGCGTCTAAGCGTCTAGGTCGATTACACAGAGCGACTTTAGACGCTGCGTCTAAATTCGCTAGCGTCTAGCGTCTAAAGTCGCTCTGTGTAATCGAGGCATTAGTAACTGTGTTGTAGCTAAGGGCGTTGTTTGATAGCATTTGCATTGATACATTTTTGTGCATACCTTTGCAATAAGATTTAATATCATTTAATATTTAGTACCGGTAATTATAGGGGTTTTGGAAAGTTGAAATTATGCAGGGAGTAAAAATGATAAGTTTTTCGTTGGAAGGATGTACAAGGGCAGAGGGTGGAATGGGGCCCGCAAGTGAATTTAAAATTTCGGAATTCGATTTGGAGAGTTGAAATTTTGCAGGCAGGGGTGAGGAATGACCAAAGGGACGAAACGGTTTGCCAGGATGCCAGCGAATTAAATTATTGGATTATACGACTTGGTTTGCATTTCTGGAAGATCATGAAATTATAATCTTTCAATCACTTTTTGAGGTCACTTACGGATGCCGAAGGGCAGCTGTTGAGACAAAAGCTGACTGTGAACAATCGCGACTATGGAGGGGGATTGCCCAAATTAAATAATTCTAATTCCGTTATCTGTGACACAAATTTTGATGTTTTCAAAAGAAATTGCAATTTTGAATTTTATCTTTAAACAACTTTTGTTAAATGGAATCAGTACAGCATAACTATTAGATTGAATTTCATATGACATTTATTAAATGAAGGCCGTAGACAGATTCGTATTCTCATCTCATAAACAATTTAGAGGCCAAAGGTTGACACGTACTTGTTAAAAGAAAAGAGGAGACCGAAGGCTTACCCATATTCACATAAACTATTGATAAGGTGTATGTCTTCTCCGAAAATCAATTTTGAGCATCAATTACTTGCGCTTGAGCCTCAAAGGTAGTGGAGTGATTCGCGAAAATCTTTGAGTGACTGTAGACATAATGGACTCCCCCTGAGTCTAATTTTTGAGTGAAATTGGTGTTAACCATTATAGCATCGTTTAAGACTCAATATGCTTTCATTATTTTCTTTGGGCCTCAAAGTTCGCGGAGTCATCGCGAAATATTCGGAGAGGGGATGTTTTCTTATTTTCCGCCCGAAAGTTTATTTAATCATTTGAAACTTTACCAATGCGAGTAGATGATTCCGTAAGAGTTCAGATTAATAACTTAATTGCATCCATGATCTTGTTGAAATCCAATTTTAATTCGGTCGAAAACAGTAATGGTTTTATGTGTCATCCAAGCCAAGAGGATGCACGTAGAAAGTCCGGTACACAAAGTCATCAAGGAAAATATTAAAAATCCAACGGACACTAATGAATATTACAAAAGTAAATTTAACGAGGAAGTTGATGATAAAAATTGTGATATTTCCGAATTCGAAACTGAAACTTGCCTTCTTGGTTTGGAAGACACATAAAACCATCACTGTTTCAACCGAATTAAATTTGGATCTCAACAAGAGCATAAATCCAATTATGTCACACATGAGCAAAAAAATAATGGAAGCTTATTGAAGCTCAAACGATGTTCTAACGTTTGACACGAATTTTATTAAAAAATTGGACTAATGTCTACGGCCGCCCAAAGATTTTCGCGAATAACTCCGCTACCTTTGGGGGTTAAACGAAAGTAGGGGAAGCTCAGTGTGATGTCTAACGATGCTCTGAAATTTGACACCAATATCACCCAAAACTCAATTCGGAGGGGCATCATGTCTACAGCCCCCCTCCCCACTGAAGATTTTTTGAATAACTCTACAACCTTCGAGGTTCAAACCAAAATAAAAGCTCATTCAGGCTCAAATGATGTTCTACTGTACAATCAAGAGCTGTAAAGTGTTTAAAAGTAGATGGAAGGCAGCTTGAACACTTGTGATATTGTATAACTTTTTTATTTAATTGTCTAGAGTTTAACTTTAATGGCATTATTCCTTGAAAAGAGTGGGAGCAATAAAATTTTCTTTCTTACAAAAATTGCTTATTTTTTAAAGACCTTTTCGAGCCCCGTGGTATTTGAAAATCTGACTTTTTTTCGATATTTTGGAGAAAACTTTTCAAGATGACAACATTTCCGGGAAATGCCAGTATTATCATTCGATTCTTCATGTAGGCTTTTCTGATAAAAAAAATTTTCCCAACCTTCTATGACTACCGTTTTAAAAAAAAATTCCTGATACGTGTGATTTGCTTCACCCTGCATACAGTGAAAATCGCGTCCTAAACTCGAGTTCCAAGGAACAGCTAATATTTAATTAGAAGTGATATATTATTTGAGATAAATTCATATTCTTTATTAAAAAACTTGTTTAAAAAGTAAAATATCGACAGAAAAGAGTCAATAAAATATTGATAACAAGAAAACATTAAGGAGGTACGACATATGAAGTTATTTGAAAAAGTTAGGTCTATAACTGTAACTCTTCCTGACTTATGATATCAAATTTTTTCATTCTTTTTCTTAGTTTTCAAAAGAGATATATACTACATAGTAAACAAAAAGGTTATTTTGAAAACTAACATAGAACAAATATTTAATTTTCTTTAATTAGAGATATTGCACATGTTTTCCTTGGGCATGAAATTTTAGATTGTGTTATTTATTTAAATAGGCAGACACCATATAGTGAAAATTGTATTAATTATTAAAACTTTATTTTTTCAGATTGCTTGTAAAGTAGAGCAGCATTCTTGCCGGCATGGTACCAAAGAAGCAAATTTAGAAAAAAACCAAAACCAAAGATGCATTCCTTGTAAGTTATTTACTTTCATACATTTTGAAATTTCATTATTTACTGAGATATAATAAATATCGTAACATGTCAAAGCTTTTGCATGATTATTGCATTATTAGTAGTTTCGAAAATACAACTTACTTATTATAAAATAACAATGCTATATTTAGCATACACGGCGAAGCGCACGAGCAAACAAAGAAGCACAAATGGTAACACGCTGATTTTTGTTGTTTTCGCTCAAAACATATGGTACCCAAACACCCAACTTTTGAACTTTGCCCATGGATTGCAAATGTCGTACGATAGTTGATAGATCACAATTCATCATATTGCCCAATTCCCGAGTTGATTGACGTGTATCATCACGAATTGAAGCATTTAATCGGTCTTCATCAAAGCCGGATGGTCTCCCTGAACGTGGGAAATTATTCATATCAAAATGCCCCTTTTTGAAACGAGAAAACCATTTTCGTGCAGTACTTTCCACGATGAGGTTCTCCGTAAACGGCACAAATGGTTCTAGCGGCCTCCGATGCCTTAACTCCTCGGTTAAACTCAAACAAAAGGATATGTCGGAAATGTTCATTTTTTGTACTTGACACTCCATTTTCTTTAGCCAACAATTACCCCTAACTTTCTACAAATTGAAAAATTCTAGAAGTATTCAATAAAACAATACTATGGCATTAAAATGACAATGATATTTTTCAAATAAATTTGTTTCTCAAGCACGAACTTATGCATCAACCTGCTTGGTTGGATACATACTGCTTTTACAAGTCTCTGCAATCCATTTTACGAGGTGGATTACCCTTCTCCTTTTCCTTCTTCTTTGTTGGATTTTACAAATTCTCATATGATTTGCTTTGCAATTAGTTAGTTTCAAATTCTTCTCTCCTCCTTGGGTCTTCCTCTAGACATTGATTTTACTTCTCATTGGATGCCCCAATCATTTTATTCTTGGAGCTTTTCTTAATGTATTTTACTATCTTTGGCGTCACCGATTTGTCGTCAGCCATTCCTTAATCAAGATTGAGAATTCATTAATCAATTTGAAAAATGCCGGACCAAAATGTTTTTGTGCAAATGTATTCTAAGTTTGGTCATTATTGAAGGTATCGGCAATATTGGTAGCAATTGCTTTGGGGCGGCCTTTAGATCGTACAACCTTAGTAATCACGTACTAGGTGGTTAAAGGTGGCTCAATGGTCGCCTGTGCCACAGCTAGTACTAAATAAATACATAATAATAAAAAGTTTTCTTTTTTATTTGTCAAATCATTAAATATTTATTAACTAAACATTATAATATTTATAAACTAATAAAAATATGAGTAAATAATAAATTTTAAAAACATCAAAACACAATTTATTATTACAATAATTAACCTGAAATGTGGAAGAATTAGTGCATAACCAATCCTAACACCGAGGCGTCATTGGCTAGTCCTTTGTTATTATTAATGAATGATTAATATACCTATTGCTAAGTTTTGCGATCTTTTATGAACGCACCTCGTTTTGCCACAACACTTTCCGAATTTAATTTTTTATTAACTAATTAAACTCTCACTTTTTAATTTTAATAGTATATTATTCACGCGGGTGATATGAGGTGCATTACCCGCACGAAGGTTTTAAAAGCTCGAGGGCCGAAGGCCCGAGGGCTTTTGAAACAAGAGTGCGGTAATGCAACGTTATCTCCCAAGTTTAATATACTATTTTATCTACTTCCGTGCTAAATATGTTAAACTTGAGTAAACTATGAGTAAATTTTTTTGCGCGCGATCGATCTGATTTTTTGCATATGCCTTCCTACCGACAATTCCCTGGGGGGTTAAATAAGTAAGATTGAGGCGGGGGGGAGATTTTTTTGCTCAGTTTTTCGATATCTAGCGTCGTTCTCGAGTTACAGCTAATTCAAAAAATTTACATAAAAAATACAGGGTTACATTGATATTAAATTATTTTTATTCAGTTGCCTAGCAAATTGAGTAAATTATCTAGCGTCGTTCTCAAATTATCTGAATCCAGTTGCTCGTTTTAAAATTATTTATTGTTCACTTTGAATATATTTGTTGATTTTGCCTTGGATACGAAACATGAAAACATATCCATTTCGCCCGCGCGGGCATAATGGATCCATTTCGCCCGCGCGGGCGAAATGAAAACAGCTGTTCTTATGTCAAATATAAAATATGGTATTTATTTTTTATATTATAATTTATTCAGAAGTTGAATATTATGTGGAACATTTAATCTGCTCTCTCAGCTATTATCTGTGGAATTTCTTCCATTTTAAATAAATGTAAAATTGCGTTTTACAAAATATCAATAGTTCATAAACAAATTGAAACAAAAAAAAAACATTACCAACGCTACCCATGTCTATTTGAACAAATTGATATTTAAGCTTATCAATTTACTAAATATCAATAGAAAATATTCGATATATACAAATAATATAATATTCAAAGTGAAAAATAAAACGTTATATGCACCACGGGCGATATAGGTTATGCCCTTGACTGCTTTCAACCTCGGGCCGAGGGCCCTCGGCTGAAACTTGCATCCGCGGGCATAAACATACCTATATCGCCCTTGGTACATAAATAACTATTTTATTCGATTGCCAGACAACCATTTAAACAATTTTATTATTTTTTGAAAAATGAGTGACTTTTTTGATGTTGACCAAGCTGCTGCAAAGATTACAGAAAAAACTATTACCGACAAAATCAAAATATAAATATGAACTACAGTATATGAAATTTGTTAAGTGGTGTAACAACAAAAAAATTGTGAATTACACAGAGAATGTGCTGCTGGTTTATTTTAGTGATGAATTAAAATCGGTATGTAGTGCTTCGCTTTGGGCATATTATTCGATGCTGAAATCAATCCTTATCATAAGACATGCTGTTGATATTAGCAAATATTCCAAGTTAATAGCCTTTCTGAAAAGAAAAAATGTGGGCTATAAACCTAAAAAGGCCAAAGTGCTAACCACGGAGCAGGTGGATCAATTTCTTTCCGAGGCGCCGGACAATAAGTATCTGATGATGAAAGTAAGTAAATGCAGATAACATTTTATAAGAACAATATTTAATATAACATATTTTGTAGGTTGCACTTATATTGGGAGTGGCTGGAGCATGCAGGGGAATTGAGTTAACCGAATTGTTATTGAACGACGTTACAGATTTGGGATCTACAATATTATTCACTATATCAAATACAAAAAATAACATAGACAGAAATTTCGTAGTGAAAAATACAGAAACAAATTCTGTTAGATTTGTAGAAATGTGCAAGAGGTATATGGCTTTACGGAAACCTGAGACAAGTCATTCGCGGTTTTTTGTTAAATTTCAGGACGGCAAATGCACAACCCAACCGGTAGGTAAAAATACACTTGCGAAAGTTCCTCAAAACATTGCAGCATACCTGAATCTACCCAATGCATCCGAATATACGGGACATAGTTTTAGGCGGACCTCTGCTTCCATGTTGGCGGATTCGGGGGCCTCGGTCGACATTCTGAAGCGGCATGGAGGTTGGAGGTCTGCAACAGTTGCCGAGGGATATGTGGAAAATTCAGTAAACAACAAGAAAAATATAGCGGATCAAATATTTGGTCATCAACCCGATGTAGGAACTGCTGTTGCAGTGCCAATTACGTCATGTATACCAAGCGCCGACAAAAATCCACTACCCACCACGTCATCAATTTCCGAATCTCACACAATCATACGAGATGAAAATCAGCGAATGTATAATACTGTGAACTGTACCGGTGTAAACATAACGGTGCACGTTCACCAAAGTTCTAATGTTTAATTTATTTTATGTTATTTTTAATTTGTTCTGTTCCGTTTAAACGTAATTATTTATATTGTATAAAATAATAAATCAAGTTACTAATTTTAAATTATTTTTATTCAGTTGCCTAGCAATCAATATTAACTCCCTAAGGAAGTTAAAAGAACATTAATCCACGAAACAAATTAATTGCCGTCATAGCCGCGCTATTTGGAGGCGCTAAGTACACACTTATCTCCCGGAAGTAGATAAACACCTTTTCTATATTTCAATATTTTATTTTCAATTCGGTTTTAACACTTTATACTAACGTGCTTCCTGAACCAAGGCTACCAGGAACTCATCCGTCAGCGAGCACATCCAGCAAAAACATCTAGCCAATATGAAAAATCAAAATTCAAAACTTCTCTGCTAATTCAAATCAAGAAAACAATAATTTTAACATTAATAGACTCCTACGTTCCTACATAAAATTAATTTCCCGATAAAAGTTACAAACAAATACTACCGCAATATGTACATAAAGCGTAATTTCCAAATAAAATATAAATCATAATAAAATTTTATCAAAAATAAATAACATAAAATGGTAAATGTTCAAATAATAGTTTCATGAATAAATAATATGGCTTTGGTTGTTCGACTGAAATAAATTCAACTTCAACCGACATAAAATTCCAGAAAGATGTGCATGGATATATTCGAGAATCAAAGGAACCGGATTTTTTTCAACCCTTCCAAGCGTACCCTTCTTACATCCCGGCGGAATTTTTAACGAATATCAAATTTTTTTAAGAAAAAGCAATACCTAAACAAAAAGTTTTACATAAATAGATATTAATTATTCGACAAGGATTTTATTGTGGAAATAATTATTGATCGGGGCAAGCAGGAATAAATTTTATTATGTTTATTTGAACCTCTAAGAAGACTTACTAATTTTACATGGTCTAACGAATCTCGAATTTGGTTGCTATATTGGAGAAACCACGAGAAAATAGAAATTTTACGAATTTATATGTACATGAATATAATATGTACCTACATGAATATCCCAGTTTCCGTGCACTTTGGAGCAAAATGTAAAGTAATAGAAAATTTATTTTTTTATAAATAAGAAGATTAACTTCTCCATAGAGAAGATATCATAATTTTGTCATGTTAATCAACCTATCGCAAAGTTATTTATTCAAATATCTTTTCCTTGTGGTTTTTTATTGCTTTGGTGTTGATGAACATTATTGTAATTATTTCAAATAGTGTAAGAGTTCAACTTTGTTTGTCGAGATTTTGATATTGGCAACTTCATTTTCAATTGAAAATTGTTGGAGATGACAATCACTCCTGTCGCATTGAATTTCTTAGATAATTTGTAGATACGTTGAAAAATAAGGCCTATTATGTAAAAAAAAAGCTATATACTGCAGTGTTTTTGTAACTTGAAATTTATGGGGAATTTAATTTATATAAATGCTAAGTTGGCGAAGTTTTGGTGAATTCGCTGAACACATTTTTGATAACAATTCGTTCTTTGTCCTTGGGTAAAGGCAAGTTGTTGGTATGATATTATTTTTGCGCAAAAGTTTCAAATAAAATAAAATTGGTTGAAGATATGTGTAGTTTCGTTAATTGGAAAGTGATTAAGAAAAAGGATGATTTAAGCAAATTATGGAAATTTCATTTAGAAGGAAACTGTTTCCAAATACCCAAGTAATGGTGAAATTTTGAAATTACAAAAAAAAGAATGTTATGGGATAACTAGGATTAATAGGATGAATCAAGAATGATACAAGATTGGGGGAAGAAGATAGTAGGAAGATTGAAGTTGAATTGACGAGGAAATTTATTAAAATAAGCAAGGCATAGCAATACATATCACGATTTAAATTAATCAGCTAGCAGGTATCTATAATATTATATCGATGTTAAAAAAAACTATATTTTGGTTATCAATTCTTTTTCTTCTTCACTTTTAGTATAAGGTCCAAAATTCCTGTTATCCACAGTATGACTTGCACGTGTGATAACCAATTTTGTTATGGTTAAAAAATTTCAATAATTTATTGTTCCAGTGTGCGTTGGTAATAGTCATATCCTAAATAATGAAAATTTATTTAAAAAATTTAAAAATACAGTAGCGCTCATAAGTAAGGTGCCACTTCGTTTTTTTGCAATAACTTTTTTAAATTTCAAGATTTTTTGTTTAATTTTTCAAAAGTTATTCATTAAATACCTTGGAATTATAACACATAATTAAAATTATTTGGAAAATTTTATAAACAAGTAAAAATTTAAAAATCAAAAAATAGAAAATATTTGCTTATAATAAAGTATTATTTAAAGCACTTAAAACAAAATCTAAAGTACATTATTGAAAATATAAAGATTAAAAACAATTAATACTTCGTTGCATAACCTTTTGCGGCTATAACTGCTTTGCATCGAGAAGGCATAGAGCCAACAAGCTTGACTAAACGCTCCAATGGTATCTTTTGCCATTCTCTCCTTAAAGCTTCCAATAACTGACTCCTATTTTGGTATGTCCTACTTCTAATTTGTCGCTCGAGCTCTTCCCACAAATGCTCTATAGGGACACCGGACATTTCGCTACGGGACATTTCGCACCCGGACATTTCGCACCCGGACATTTCGCTCCCGGACATTTCGCTACCAGGACATTTCGCTCCCGGGGACATTTCGCTCCCGGACATTTCGCTCCCGGACATTTCGCTCCCGGGTATATATACAGTATATATATAGAAGTATATATACAGGGTGTCCCCCGGATACACTTTACATATAAAGCGAAGGTTTTTGATTTGTAGCTGTCTTGTTTATTATTTTCTGATTTTTTGTGAAAGGGATAACTTTTTCAGAAATTTTTACTAAACAGAAGTTGTAGTCCGTTAAATTTCCTATCCGGAATGGAAAATTACCATCAGTGTTTATCAGCCTTTGCTGTTGAGTATAGTACGTTTTTGCGGACCTCCGTTCCCTTGTGCGACTGATCATGTGTTTTCAGTTATTTTTATACGACCGTATAAAATCATGCAACATAATCTCACAAAATAACTGATATATTGTTATGCGAACCTAAAGAACGCAGCGCGACTGCTCCAAGGAAAAAAAAAGGCGCGACTGCCGCAGGGTTAAAAGATACAGAGTTTTGAAAAAAAAACAAAATAAAAAAAATCGTGATTTCACGATAAAATCATGCAACATAATCTCACAAAATAACTGATATATTGTTATGCGAACCTAAAGAACGCAGCGCGACTGCTCCAAGGAAAAAAAAAGGCGCGACTGCCGCAGGGTTAAAAGATACAGAGTTTTGAAAAAAAAACAAAATAAAAAAAATCGTGATTTCACACAGCGTCAAGCGATGAATCATACTCGAGCTCTCGCGGTTCCTACTATAGCAAAATATTTGACCATTGGTCAAAGAGTGTACTACAGGCTTTAATATGAACAGTCCAATAAGAAGAGACATCTCCTAATTACGGACCTGTGATATGTGAATATGTGAACCACCTGGTATATGAATCATTTCCATGGTTATGATTAAGTTGGTAATATGCATGTAAGACAGAAGTACTATATTAGAAGATAGTCCCAAGTAGTTGAAACATGAAGTAAGAAGAAGAAGTAAGAAGTGAGAAAGATAGAAAAAAAAGAAGACTTGTTAATTTGACGAATCGATAAAATATAAATTATTATTATATATCATGCCACGTTTAATAAAATCTACAAGAAATAAAATGAAATTAGTCGATGATTTAAATTACGTATACGACAAGCATAAAGTGAATATAAATGGTTCGAAACAATATTGGATGTGCGAAAATCGATTATGTAAAGCCCGAATCCATACCAAAACCTTAAACGATGAATACGAAATTACAAAAACGGTTAATGAACATAATCACAGTTCTACAGCTGGAACAGTGCAGGCAAAATTGGTATTAAATAAGATGAAACAAAAATCTGTAGCTTCTCAACAATCGACTCGAGATATTGTGTCAACTGAAGTTAGCTCTATCACCGAATCTGCAAAGGCAGAACTACCTATAATTTCTTCCATGAGCCGCAATGTAAGACGTTGGAGACAATCAGAAAGTGGTTCTCCGGCAATACCGCAGGAGCGGCATGGTTATCCCATTCCTGATCGATTTCGAAAACTTGATTCTGGTTTGAAGTTCCTACAATACGATAGCGGAGAAGATGATATAGAACGAATTTTAATATTTGCGACAGATGCTGCAATCAAAGAACTTAAAGAATCGAGTGGTTGGGCAGGTGACGGTACTTTCAAGTGTTGTCCAAGCATTTATTATCAAATGTACACGTTGCACATCCAAAAGTGCAATTTTACCGTACCCCGGCTTTTTGCTTTGCTTCCTGATAAGACTCAAAATACATATAATAGATTATTTACAAAAATAAAAGAACTGGTGGACGACGCACAACCTGAAATTCTTATGATGGATTATGAAAAAGCAGCCATTAATGCATTTTCCGAAAATTTTCGGAACACTACTATTACGTGTTGTTTATTTCATTTGTCACAAAACATGTACAAAAAAATTGTAGAATTTGGCTTCAGAGAAAGGTACCATCACGATGATGAGTTCAATTTGAAGATCAGATGTTTCCCGGCGCTTGGATTTCTACCGATCGATGATGTAGTAGATGGTTTCGAACAACTCGCTGATGATGACGATCTTCCACAAGAAATTGTTTCATACTTTGAAACATACTATATTGGATGCGAGAGAGGTCGTGGTCAACATAGGAGAAGAATTGAACCTATGTTTCCCATTTCTTTATGGAATGTACACACGCGAGCTCTGAATGGTATGCCACGTACTAACAACAATGTGGAAGGTTTCCACAATGCTTTGAAAAGTTCAATTACAAATGTTCATCCAAACTTGTGGTGTCTTATAATCGCTTTGAAAAAAGAAGAGGGTTTAAGTAGCGCAAAAATTGCGCAACATAACCGCGGAGTTGTTGTCCCAAAGACGAAGAAATACCGGGATATGGATCAACGCATCGAAACGTTGATTCAAAATTATGATTCAGAAGATAAACTTAACTTTCTTCGTGGAATTGCTCATAATTTAAAATCTTTTTAAAAAAATTAGTTTTTAACATGTTAAATTATATAAATATTTAAATTGATTACATTAATTTTTTATTTTTAGTTATTTTACATAATTTTTATGGTTACTTTACCATTTTTCAATTATTTTAATTGTTAATAATTTTTTATTAGTTTATTATTTCATATTTTTATTGTATTGGGCCTTTACAAGGTGGCCCTAATACGTTAATATGAAAAAACGGTATTAAAGGTAAAATATCCCTGATAATGAAAAACATGCTAAAAGTGGTAGCGAAATGTCCGGGAGCGAAATGTCCGGGAGCGAAATGTCCCCGGGAGCGAAATGTCCTGGTAGCGAAATGTCCGGGAGCGAAATGTCCGGGTGCGAAATGTCCGGGTGCGAAATGTCCCGTAGCGAAATGTCCTAGAATCGCTCTATAGGATTTAAGTCTGGAGACTGACTAGACCACTCAAGTAGGCGGATATTAGCCTTCGCCATGTAACCTTTCACATGCTTTGAAGCATGTTTCGGGTCATTATCTTGCTGAAATATCCAGTTGCGTGGCATTTTTCTCTTCCCATGTAGTAGCATGTGATCTTTTAATATGTCAGCATACATAAACCGATCCATAATACCATCGATTAAGTGTATAGGTCAAACACCATCACGGGAAAAGCAGCCCCACACCATGACATTTCCACCGCCGTGTTTTACAGTGGGAACCTGATACTTAATATCATGTCTTTTATTTTTTGGACGTCTTGAGCTTGATTCTTGAGCTCCCCAGTTTAAGTGATCTTTGCCAAATTTTAATCGGGCTATCCGATTCTTCTTTGAAATTAGTGGTTTCTTAGAAGGACGCCTACCAAATAGTCCAGCTGACTTCAGTCGACGTTTCACTGTCGAAACACTAATATTATCTTCGCGATTCTCGTTAAAATCACGAACAATTACGGTAGCCGTTAAACGAGGATTCTTTACCGCATCACGAACGATCATTTTATCTTCCCGTCTGGTTGTTTTTCGTGGTCGCTCTGTTCGTGGTTGATTGGCCACTGATCCATATTGGTTTATTTTACGAATCCAACGGCCTATAGTTTGATGTGGTACATCAAATCGGCGTTCTGCTGTCCTTAATGAGTCTCCATTTTTCCATGATTTCAAAATCGCATTTTCAGATCTTCGGAATATTCTTTCATCTTTACCTTGATTCTTACTGTTTAAGCAACTACTCTAACAAGTTTATTTCCAAAAAATTAATTTTATTTGCAGTTTTTGACGTTTTAAAGAATATGGCACTTTACTTTTGGACGCTGAATAAAATATAATTATATTTATATACTGTTCGCGATATTACCAATATTAAATATTAAACGTCAAAATCTGTATTTGCCTACTTACTTTTAGGAATGATACAACAATTCGCGAAATAAGTTTTGCTTTTATTAATTTTTGCTAAAAAATTGAGTGGCACCTTACTTATGAGCGCTACTGTATGAAGATTTGCTTTTCGAATAAATTTCATAAAATTTAGTTGTTCTATTTTAGATAATTTAGATGTAGTACGTAACTGATAAGTAACAGCTAATAGCATGTGTTAATGTAGCCTATACATAGACTAGTCGGCCGTGGTTGTGCGGCCTAAAGGCAGCACTAAGTGAATTGCGACAGCTATCTATCTATCTTCTATATTAATATCTTGATTTTTTCACGTCTCACCTATCATTAAAATTTACATGACAGATGGCATGACATAACGAATAACTCCGTCTAAAATTATATTAAATGTTTGAGATATATTTCAAAACTCACCTAAGTCCACTCCCATCCACCAATATTAATATTGCTAACTCAACTAAGTCCTGCTGCGACTGCGTATTAAATAATAATTTCAGTTGATGCAAAAATTACTCATGCATTAAACATTAAACGAATAATTACGTTTCTATATTTATTTTCAAAATTTGCGATGACTATAATTTAGATGAGACGAATTCATCAAGAGGAAGACGCACGAAGGAAAACAAAAATACTATTTGGAGAAAAACAATAGACGTGATAAAGTTCAACACTATTATTTATTCAGTTTTTTCCAAATGTTACTCAAGTCCGTGGACTTAGATTATGTTTGCAATATTTCTTGTAAAACAATATTTTTTTATATTTTAATAAACAAGTTAAATTTAAAATTACATTTATACACGTTATTGCAAAGCAGAACTTAAGATAACCTTAAAATAATTTTTTTGGGAAAGCTTTCAGTAAGTTGCTACAGAAAATCGATTATATCTCGAAATCAGTATTTTGGACTAGGTAGTTTTAAATTCTAAAAAGAAATCACATCGATGGCTTGGTGTGTTCATCGATTAGGTTGTAGATTTTTTAGATCGTCTCTCCGGTAAACCGCAGCAATGTGGATAAAACAGTTAACGAATTGGTCCTAAATTGTAGCAGTCTGGCTAATTGACGAAGTGAAGGTCGAAAAGATAAAGAAAATTTGCAGACAGCAATTTTTACTCACAATATTGGTGCCAAAGGAAGTTGTTTTGCATTTTACCTAAGCAACAAATCACATAACATTATTTACACGCTTTTTGTTTTATTTTTATCTAATTTATGTGAAGAGACCCATAGTAAAATAAAAGCTTTTTTATTGAATTTTAGACGAAAACACTTTTGTTTACAGTCGCAATATGTCTGTAATATTTGAATGTTATGCTCATAATATAATAAATATCTTTTTTAAAATCAATTTGTAGGAATGCTAAGTATTTGTTTTATTGCTCTTTCATTTTCAAACTATTCAATAATCTCAAATACGAAAAATTTCTTAGATGACCGTCCGTCCACCTTGAAATGTCGATTTTTGGAAATGTCGAATTAATTGTCGATTTATATAGTTCGGAATTCTTGAAAATAAAGCATCTATTTATTTATTACTATAAGTAGTAATCTTATTAAATTTTCTAATTGCGAAGTCGGTATATTTACCTACTCATTAGCCAAGTTAAACTTTATATTTAATTAATGCGAGTAACCGTGTACTAAACACATTTTTTTATATAAATTCAGCAAAAACTAAATTTAACTTGAAATAATTTGAAGTGCTTAAACAAGATCCAAAGTTTTGTGGTTTTGCAAGTCACCAAAATACGAAAGCCGGAATTCAAAGACTGGAGAATAATTTATTATAGAGAATCCTGACAAAACTTGATGAAACTTAATGTTATATTAATAACAATGACGAATTTATTTTTCTTTCGTGACGTTAAATAATTCAGGACCTTTCAGCAGTACGTAACTAACGTTCCGATGAACATTTCATCCGTTCATTTATATTATGAAATTTTAAAAGCACTTCTAGAAACTAAGTTTATTCGACAAACATGCATTCATTCCCTATTGTTTTCCCCAAGCAAATATTTGTTGATGTTACAATAGAATTTTTGATTGTACGTTAGCTCTACATCTTCATATTATCTCTTACAATTTTACTTCCGAGAAAAATCTGAAAATAATTTTTTATGATAGAGAAATACGTGTTTCGTAATTATCTGTAGTAATCAGTTGAACATAACCTCTGACGAAAATAACTAAAATAATATATCTCAGAAGAAAATCCATTAAAATTATTTTATACTTATAGGGTGTTTTTTAGCTGCATGAGAACTTCAAATTGAAATAAACCATGAAAAAATTGATGAAATACTTTTTTAATTTTTTTTTTGAAAGTAAATTTAATGCCATTTATGATTTGAAAATGATTTCCGGCATGTGACCACCACGACTAATCGTTACGAAGCGCATCCGATCAGTCCAATTTTTGACCACTTTTTCCAATATTTCTGACGTTATTTTATAAATGGCTTGTTGAATATTGACCTCCAATGCTTCCAGAGTTGTTGGTTTGTTAGCATAAACCATGGATTTAACATACCCCCAAAGAAAATAATCTGGAGTCGTCAAATCACACGATCTTGGAAGCCAATTAATAGGACCATTTCTTGAAATAATGTTGTCACCAAATTTTCCTTTCAATAAATTGATGGTTTCGGTGGCTGTGTGGCACGTAGCATCATCCTGTTGGAACCATAAGTTGTCGATGTTTAACTCTTGAATTTTTGGAAACAAAAATGTATTGGGCATGTTTCGATATCTCACACCATTCACCGTAACGGTAGCTCCTTCATCATATCGAAAGAAATATGGACCGATGATGCCGTTGGCGTGTATTCCACACCAAACAGTCAATTTTAATGGATGCAGGAGTCTCAAGATAATGTTCCGGATTGGTCTCAGTCCATATACGAAAATTTTGCTTGTTCACATACCCATTCAACCAGAAATGTGCCTCGATACTGAACAAAATTTGACGTTAAAAAAATTGGATTCATTTCCAATTGGTTGTGAGCCCAATCTGCGAACGCACGACGCAATCGATGATCATTAGGCTTCAATTCTTGAACCAACTGGATTTTGTTCTCTTGCGCACTTTCACTCACAGCAGCGATAGTTTCTTCAATACGCACATTTCTTTGTCTTGTTGGTGGTCTTACATCATGCAATGAAGAAGTGATACGAAATTTATCCATCACCGCACCAATAGCCCGTTCAAAAGGTCGATTATGTCGACCATAAAATGGGTGAAGAGCTTTATAAGTTTCGCGAACGGAACTTTGACTTTGAAAATAAATTTCCATAATTTGGTAGCGTTGTTCAAGTGTTAATTTATTCATGATTAAATGGCAAACCTTTCTCAACACAAATGTCAAAGAACTATCACTTTGATAAACTTCATTCAAAAGTTATTCCTATTGAAGGACATTATGCAGCTAAAAAACACCCTATATACTTTAAACAAAACTATAAACGAACATTTCATATATTATGTACCATTATACCATTGTACCATACCTTATAATTTATTTGTAGAATCTGTAGTAGAACATAGTTTTAGACATTTTTCATTAGTTTCTTAGTGAAAAAATTAGTTGAATCTTTATAATATTTTTTAGATGATTACAATAGAGTCGTTCTAGAATCAATAGAGGGTGAGGCTGATTCAGATTATATTAATGCTTCATATGTTGATGTAAGTAATTGGATCATGATTAATTGTGCTTTAGAAATTTACAGCTTAGTAAATAGAATGCCGGTGTAGTTTAAACAAGCAGTTCACTCACCTACAACATACATTTTTAAACGATTATAATTAACTAGTTAATTAGTTATGAACGCTACGTACATAAGCGTTTGTTTAATTAATTTCATAATTTATAAAAATGCCAGAAAATTTTCTTGCAGACATAAAAGCTGATTAATGAACTTCCTTAACTTTTTTTTAGAGTTTATTAAAGCCTAACGCTTACATAGTATCACAAGGACCTACCGAAACAACAGTAACCAATTTTTGGAGAATGGTTTGGCAGGAAAAAGCCAGTTGCATTGTAATGTTAACCAAAACGTTCGATTTTATAAGAGTACGTATTAAATAAATCTTTTAACCCATCCTGTACAATATAAATTTTGATTAAAGGTAATGTGCGTTCAGTATTGGCCAGCATCAAAAGAAATAGAAGAAACTTATGGCGGAATCCATGTTTCGATAGTGCACGATGAAGAATTGGCGCATTTCCATATACGTACATTTAGATTATTTAAAAAAGAACAAGACGTAAGTATAATATTTTAGGGAGTACTTAATATTTTACTATATTTAAACTTATCACTAAATGGAAGTTATTTAAAATAAAAAAACAGCGTTTATATGACATCTAAATATTTACTCTGATAAATACGCCGTAACTTTTGGAGTCCAGCCAAATATTTCTAGTTCTCTCATCGATTTTAAACTAACAATACTTGTCCTGTTTCATAATTTAGAAATATTAAAAAAAAATTCCTGTTGTGCTGAAAAGCATTGCTTTCGTGCGGAATTTTTTTTAATTTTGATGAAAATGTAGATAGCTACATGTTATTTGGTCCCCCGAGTACGAATTGACTTTTTACAAAAAATGTTTGTGAATTCTGCACAACATAGCAATTATTTAGCTATACATCGATTTTCATTTATTTGTACAACATTTTTACACTAACCGAAATTTTAGCATATTTTCCCTGCTGGTAACTTTTATCTATTTTTTCAAGTTATCCTTAGTGGAGCGTTAAAACTTATTGAAATAACGTGTGATAAAGTCATGGACTGGCCATATTATACAGCTTTTTATTTGTAATAATATTTAAATTTTTATTTAAATATTTATTTAAATATTATGTGAATGTTAAAGCGAACTACTTTAATATTGTTTGAATAAAATTTCCATTATTATGACTGTCTCATAAAGCTGAAAATAAAAATTCAAAAAGTATCAACTATGTACCTACTCTAATTCGAATAGAATTTAAATATCGATTTGCAATATATTCTCCCTTAAATTTACATATGCACGGTGACGTTTCAAGTCCGAACAAAGGAAATCCACATTTTCAGCAACCTCAGCTTACACTTTCAAAACAAATGTAGAGAAAATGCAATCATTAAAATAAAAATAAAGTTATTCGCATATCAAAAAAAAATAGAAAAGAAAGGCATGTTTTTAAAATTTCGCTAGTTTTGATTTTAGCATATCTCATCAAATTTTAGCCGCTAGGGTCTAACTAAAGCTTCATTCACAACTTTGAAATTAGTTGATATAACAATTTCATTTAACTCGTTCAATTAACGCAAATGCTTGGCATTGGCAGTTTCTGAATATGTTGTTTTTTTCTTATGCTAAAAGTTTTAAACAACAAATAGTATATTGATTCGACTCGGTTCAGTCCGCTCGGCTTGTTCAGGATAGTTTGAAAACCGCAGTTGCGTCCATCGATTTATTCGCTACGACCTTTCGGAACGGTGCGGCTTCAGGCGTATATTCCAGAGAGCAGAAAATGGCGAAAACATTTTTATTAAATAAACTTTTTTGTACGTTCATTATTAGCATTAAGGCCTAGTTGTTCAGTGTCTGGTTTTCTTTTAACCCGGATTAATTTCCATGAATACGATTCTTGAAACAATCATTTCTATAGAAAATAATCCAAGTTAAAAGAAAACCCGAAGCTGAACAATTGGACCTAAGAATTACAAATTTTTGTAATTTCATTACCAGGTAATGAACCTTATATTAATTTAAATTTTAGTGAGCAATGACTTTCAGGCACAAAAACAGTTAGAGGGCTCCGAGGGATAAATATGGTTAAAATGTTGTTTACATCAATTTGGAATTTCTTGAAAATCGTAGGAAATCCCTTGAAATCTTTGAAAATTACTGGAAATTTATTGGAAATCGTTGAAATCCCTAGGAATTCTTTGGAAAACTTTGAAATCCTTTGAATATCTTTGGAATTCGTTGTAAATTCTTAGAATTCTTATTAGGGGATATTAAAGGACTCCTCTGTAATAATAAGAAAGAATTACAAATAATAAATTGTTAATTACGTACGTAGGTAGGTAGATACATTCATAACCAGACCGTACAAAATCTACTTTTGAATATAACACTATCTATATTCGGTTGTGAACGTCTTGCGACATTTTCCCGATACCTCCCTGTCTCTGCTCGTTGCGTGTTAAAAATGTGTGACGAGCACAGAGGACCTACAGCTTAACGTGGATTCCGAACCACGGGAATAGACGATTTTTACACCGCCTACTCCATCAGGGAAGTTGTTTTAGCCATAAATAATGTTATCTGGGGCCAGCAGAGAGACATTTGGTGAGCGAAAATTTCTTCTATAGATAGTACCTCACAGGATTTGAACCCGTGAATATTGGCTTGAAAGCGAACACGCTAGCATTTCAGCCATTCGCTCACCTTTTGTTAATTAAAGATAAGTAATTTAATTAGGAAATTCTTCTTCTTCCTCCTACGTTAGGAGTGGGACCTGTATTTTACCAATTTTTTCAATTTAGTTCTGTGAGCATAATTATTGATTTTTACATCTTAAATAGCTTGCTAAGCTGGCCCTCGATGTGCCTGTACCTTGTTTTTTATTATTATAAAGGCAAATCATTAACACAGGAGAGCCGACAGTTTTAGCCAATTCGATTGAAAGCATTTGCTACCTTATCCTCGCTTCTTTCCCACTCTTGCACATTGGTTTCTCTTAAATCGGGCATACCTAAGTTGGTGACAATCTCAAAGTTAGTACTTTGGGATTAAAATGGCCAAAAAACAAAAGGATATGTCAGAAATGTTCTTTTTTTTGTACTTGACACTCCATTTTCTTTAGCCTACAATTACCCCTAACTTTCTACAAATTGAAAAATTCAAGAAGTATTTAATAAAAAAATACTATGGCATTATAATGACATTGATATTTCTCAAAAAAATTGTTTCCAAAGTACTCGTACCTTGGAAACCAAACACGCTACGAACTTATGCATCAACCTGATACATCAAGTTTTTCCGTATATAGCAATAGCCACTTGAAGCAAATTCAAACCCCATTTCTTTGGCTTCCATTGGCCGCGAATCAAGCAATACGAGATTGAAGAAACAGGTTTTCCTTCCAGTTGGCGCAAAACGTGTAGAAATACTTTCTGAATTTAACAATTTATTTCTGCCACGGGGTCTTCTTGTTTTGACCCTGGGAATCGCGCTTGCCCTACCGACTTCGTTATGCCAAGTACTATACCAAGTTTCCAAGCAAGCAGTGCTTTTTGGATCTGGCTAGGATAGTAAACAGTCGTTCGTATAAAGTGTTTGGAAAGTTCCTGCCGTGCTTACTCATGATGTAAATGTGGAAAATAGCGGACAGCTTTGCGGAACGCCTGCTGTAATTTTTCCTTCATACAAAGATAAAACGGATGCTCTTCAATTTGATTACAAACCGCCCTAGGGTCAATTCTTGAATTATACGTAGGTGAATATGTAAGTTCCATATTTACCTGATAAATGGTTAATTATCCGAATCAATCCATATTAAGAAAAGGTTTATATTTATTCCCTAAATTGTCAAAAGCAAAAGAAGATATATCTAAAACATAACTCTTATATAATTATATTAAACGAATAGCGGTGTTTTAATTTAATAATTACGATGGTAATTTCTTACTGCTATGCTTTGACAAAAATTTAATATCTATAAGCTTTCTGGTCGAGTATTTAATTAAAAGTTAAATTTAGTCTTTCAAAGATCATAAAATTATTATTTAATTCAATTTATTTCACTTTGACGAAGATATGCTGGAATAAAAATGGTATAAACGAATATCAAACACCCGGGTAATAAATATGTTCATATCGGTTCAAATATTGCCTAATTAATTTAACTGTGTTCGTTCGCATAAAATATTGTGTACTAATCAAGAAACAAAATAATATGAAAATTGATGCAAACATCAACAAATCCTTGTACAGCTTCGTATATTATTTACTTTATCGATTCTTATGTCAAGCTTTCCTTCTTCATGCGAGTGATAAATTTTACTTGAAAAAAAAAAGTATTTTTTTTAATAAACTGCCGTAGCATATCACACTATACATACGATGTCAGTGAGAATATTAATAATCACAAAATATAAAACAAAATGGTACAGTAAATAAAAAGAATTGCAGAAATTCGTGCTACGTATTTAAGGAGACTTGTTTTCCACTTGAACACTTTTTTCCACTTTGACAAACGATAAGGCGTAAAAACTCTTAAAACTGTTACAAGAAAGAATTAAAAGGACGTTTTCCTTCTGAAAGTTGTCTTTTTAGAGCACCAAGAAAATTTAAAATGGTTTTTTTTAAGTTATTGGGCATGTTAACAACTCGAGACATAAGGAATTTCGAGACAAACTTGACTATTGAACCATAAAATTTAGTTAAACTTCGGTTACTTTGAAAATGTGCAGGTATATTATTTTATATATTAAATTTCTAAAAAAGATTAAGTTGAAATAAAAAGTAGTTTAATTGAGTGGAATTTTTGAACAATATTAAAATACAAGCTTCGGAATATTCATCGAAAATTTAAATAAAACACAACATGAGAAATTACTGGATAATAACATGCAAGAACAAAGCGAAAAAATGCAAACAAAAATGAGTGAACAAGGCGAAGAAATAAAAATAGAGATAAAGTCTATTCGAGCGCAAAACCAAAAATTGAAGGAGAGCATAAATTTAAGTCTTCAGGTACTAGATGAAAATATGAGGAAAATCAACAACGAAATGAGAAAACAGTTTGAAGAAGTGATGAATACTTAAAAACAAGTCATGGTTGAGTGTTGAAAGGAGAAACAATAACTAAAGGAAAAATGAACGAAACTGTAAATTAATAATTAAGAGTAGGTTTAAGGGCAGAAATAAAATGGAGAAATTACGTTGGACGCTGTAATGGAGTTGGACATCAACAGAAATGTCTCGATCATGGAAGAAAAATATATCAGATGGCAAATGCACAGTTTGCCAAATTAGATCAAGTTCAATGGGTTCGATTAGAAATAGATGAAAGGTTGGATTGGATTGACTCAATCGGAAATCCAAAGAAATGTTTCATGAGCAACAACTTAATGAGACAAGATGAAAAATTGAAATTAATTTAGGAAGAGTGCAACATAAGGTACGATAATTTAATGAAAGACATAACGTAAATAAAAAATAGCAGTTCAATCAACAAAAACTATGGAGGAGAAACTGAAATGCCTTGAGTTCTATAAGAAATCAATAAGGAATCATCCATGATAAATTTACGAACTTCATGAGTACATGAACACATGAGTTATAGTTTTCTCGATTAACCAATAGGATCGATCAAGAAATCTAGGGGGATAAATGTGGTGTTTTTTGTAAATACGCAGGAGTCGATCCTTTACACAGTTATGAAAATTTTTGTTTTTGAGATTGTTTGTAAATTTGAATTAGTAGGGAATATATTGGCATAGTGATTTATGCATGAAAGTCAACAAATTTTGTATTTTGAAGGCATTCGTTGTTTAGACTTGGTTAAAGTGGCTGGTTGTTTTGATATTTCTAAAAGAAAATGTTTAAATACAAAGTGGTTTAATTGAAGTGGAATTTTTGAAGAAATTTAAATTAAAATAAAACTTACAGAAAACAAAATAACCCTATTTTGAATTGGATTTTTCTTTGAGTGATTGATTTTTAAGACCATAATTTAAAATTATGGAGTGGCCGTAAATATGTTTTGTACGGTCACTGGTTTAGATTAGTTTATAAAGAATGAATGTTCTAAGATATTGTAAATTTAAGAAGAAATTCTACGTATGGAAAGTTAATTGTACTTAAGAATAAATAAAAATATTTGAAATAAAAGAAAATAAAAAATCTAAAATTAGTTGTTAATGTGATATAATTGCGTTTTGTCATTGTAGGTAGTCCGAGTGGGCCAATATGATACATCCGCTTATGATATTTGATAATTATTTGTACATTATCTATATTTCGATTAAGATATAATTTTTCCTGAAAATTATTCTTGAATCGCCATCATAAATCCTACCATTTCCACATATAGGTCGCCTATTTTTATCAAGCAATTTAATGTTTCGATGTTTTCTTGATTTAATAAATTTGAGAAAGTCCAAAAGATTCGTGGAGACTTTTAGATGATGCATGCGAAATTTTGTTAATGTTACTCGTACAATTCTTGAAAAATATTCTAAATCTGTCTTGTTCCATTTTATAATACCAGATGAATAGATTAAAATTTGAAATTGTATAAAGGGATGAAGAAACTATGTATTATATTATGTGAAGAAATAATAATAATATGAAGTGAAATATTAATTCACGTACTCTAAAGCTTGCGGAAATGGAGAGCAATATGATTTGGCGTTAACAAATCGACAAATATTATGACCCGCATTAATTCCACCGAGATGCTTTCAATTTAATACAAAACAATTGCATATTATATTAATTATTAGTGCAAGTCAAATTTCAATGTTGGTTATCGATTTCCAATGCATGTGTATAATTACCTACCACTATTGTTGTATTAAATGCAGACTGTTGCCTACCTCGATGAGAAATTTATGATTCGACCCTTAAATTCCATAAAATTTAATACGATATTCTGGATTGAAATGGTCATAGGATATATTATGGCTATGGCCAATGCTTTAAAGTTTCTTGACATCGCATACTTTCACTAAAACGTTTTTCCTTTGGATTTTAATTGTTTAAAATAAATAATACTATAATTATTATTTAATAAAAACTATAATTTAATTATTTCTAATATAAATTTTGTTGCAGACTGTTACGGAGGAACGGTATATATTGCAATTTCACTTTACGGAATGGCACAGTCACAATTGTCCGTTTCCTAACGCAATTTTAGAATTTCGTCGAAGAGTAAGAGCGGTCGTTGGACACCGAATAAAATCAAATGAAGCAGGACCCATGATAGTTCATTGCAAGTAAGTCTTGTTCGATGTTCTATTTTTTATTTTGTAGTAAAACATATTGCATCGTTTCAACTTTCTTATATTTAAGACTTGGTGAAGCTCTCGAAGGCTTTTTCCTTTTTACATAAATTTCATTTAAGACAAAATTTTACGTTATTATTCAATTTAGTTAGAAATTTATCTTGTAGTTCCTTTTCCGCAAAATTACTTTGGAAGATTTATATTATTTAGGAAGTTTTTAATACTTCAGTAAATGTTAGTTATACCATCAGCAAATCTAAACTTTCCAAAGAAAACAGCGATACGGAAAGCGTTAACCTAAAGTTGTATATTTATCTTTCTAATAAGAGCGCTTTCTTTGATGCCAAAAATTAGACATAGCATAAAAATTTATTGGGATACCATAAAGTTTTTAGAAATAGTTACAAAATTTTAATTTCAGTGATGGTGGTGGAAGATCTGGAGTGTACTTGGCGATCGATGCGAACATGGAATTAGGAGAAGACGAAGACACGTTCGATGTTTTCGGCTACTTAAGGAAACTCCGGCAATCTAGACGAGGTTTGGTCGATAACGTGGCAAGTAGCTATTTAAATTTATTCCTTTAAGACATGGTAATCTTGGGTTTACATCCTAATTAATATTAATTTTAGGATCAATATAAATTTGTGTACGATTCACTGGAGGAACACGTTAAATGTGGCAATTCGTGGTTTCTTGTCAGTGAGCTTTCGCAAAGGTTAAAGCAAAAGTCGTTAAAAAATCCAGTGACAAAGCTCAACGAGTATCAGCGGGAGTATTTACTCATTTGCAAACAAACTCCGAGATTTACCATCGGAGATTGTGCTGGAGGTCATCGTGGCGATAACCGCAAGAAGAATAGAGATGTTCTGATAGTCCCACGTAAGAACTTTTTATCGATTGAGTTTATTTTTAATTGGAAAAACTATTTTCAGCTGATAATTTCCGACCATACTTGACATCATTTCAGGGAAATAGTTTTACAGATTACATCAACGGCGTGTTTGTTGATGTGAGTTTTTCAGATTATTAGGTAACGTATTGACTATAATTTTTATATCGATAGGGTTACACTAAGCCAAAGGAGTATATTGTGACCGAATGGCCATTGAAAATAACTGTGGGTGAATTTTGGTCACTAGTTTACGATTATGAATGCGCAGCTGTGGTAGTATTAAGTCTTCCATCTCATAATTCGGTAAGAAATGCGAAAAATTGTACGAATCGCTTAAATACTAATATTTCCACTTTTAGCAAAGTTATCCATCATTTTGGCCCGATGGAAGAGCTTCAAAAAAATATGGTCCAGTTTTTACAATCGACCACATTTCTCATAACCATTATGCTAATATAAAAACTTGGGTATTTCGAATAAATAAAAAGGTTAGTCTTATCTGGTTAGATGGCGATTAACAATTTAATAATATTATTAAATGTTTAGATAGTTTCGTTAACAGAGTTGATGGCAGGTGTGAAAGCCCCACCACGAACGGTGCAATTGTTCCAGCTCACTTGTTGGCCGATGGGTCATAAAGTTCCAACTTCCACTAATTCGCTGGTCGAGTTAATGAATATGGTGGAAAGGTGGAGACAAAGAACCGACTATGGACCAGTTTGTGTAGTTTCACCGTATGTACAATTTCAATATTTTTGTATTACATAATTTCGGCATTTTATAAATTATAGCGATGGAAGAAGTCGGTGTGGTGTATATTGTGCCGCAAATGCATGTATAGAGCAAGTTATACAACACGGCGAAGTAGATGTATTTCAAGCAGTTAGAACTGTTCGAAGACACCGTCCGCAGTTGGTAGAAAACATAGTAAGTGAAATCAAAATTAAAAAAAGAATTGATTTAGTCAAGTAGTGAACAGAGGCGGATCCATATTGAAGCTTCAAGTTTGAGTCATTATTATTATTACAACTTCAGGCTCCGAAAAAGATAGATCCACCACTGGTCATGACTGTGAATAATGAATTAATAAAATTCTAATTTTTACAGACGGAATACAAATATTGCTATGACTTGGTACTTCATTACGTTCTGCATTATTTAAACAAAGAAATAAAGGAAAAACCTGCACCACCAAATTGATTAGAAGTTTCACAAAAATTATAAATTATAATATATTCCAGTGCCAAATATGCAATGCTTTCCATATGAATTGTAACACATGGAAGTTTGTGACTAATTTTAGTAAAATTTTCATACAGAATACTTATTTTGACAAGACAAAGTAGGCAATAGTTACAATTTGAACAAACTGTGAACGTTGTGAAATTTTGTTTCATTATTGCATTCTGAACATTTACAAGAATGCGAAAGGCACGTTAACGTGAAAATTATGGGAAATCGACTTTGACTGGATTGCCGAAACCAGGTTATTGGATTAAGAATGTGGAATTTCGTTTACAAAATTTCTAGCCGGGTAAATCTTCTTTCTCTTAATTTAGGACTTTGTCCAATTATTTGTAACGATGTGCCCAGGCTATCTGCTCTTAACACTATTGGTACTGTAAATACTTGAACTATTTAGAGCCGATCTTTTCACCGCCAATTAAAGTTACAGATGACTATCACTTAGATGAAGTGTTTGGTTGCTTAGTGATATATCCTGTTGTAGTAATTCACGTAATATTTACAGTAACTAAACCATCAAAGCTTTACCTTAGAGTTAGTTATCGGGAACTTTGACTGGAGGTGAAAAGATCGACCTAATTCTATTACAGTGCTAACCTGGTTAATTTTGTACCTGGTTAATTTAGTCGTATGGAAATTAGTGTATTTGCGGACGTTTGGTGTCTACCAGGCGGGTAAATTATAATTTAGAAACCATATTGAAATACTGATGGAAGCATTTTCGTCCTTCAGACCAGTTGTATCGTCTTGCATTGCGGACGTATTAATGTGTTTTGGGATGAGATAGGCCAATCAGTTTGTTGAGACCGTACTTGGTCATCAAAGCTAGGGCATATTAAGGAGCGATATAACATTACTTCTTATTGATCTTTTTTACCATTTTGCTTTTCAAATAATATTGGAATAATTAACTTAATTTTATTTCATAGCATATTTTTCGAAAATGTCATTAAATATAGTTAACAACTTTCAGGTGTTTCAATGTTTATGAAAAGCAGTATACAATCATTTGCGTTTCTAAAAATAAGTAATGTTCTTAATATCTCTACATAAGGCAGAAAGACTTGTATTTCACTTTATGAACAGCAACTATGTTAATATTAATAGTGATATTTATGTCACCTATAGACTTTATACTTCTGTCCACTATTGTATAAAACAACTCTATTTTTGCTGTTTATATTTTTGTTACGTAGCTACTAATAAGAAAATGTATACAAATTACTGAATAAAATGTTTGTCTCAATTTGGGTTCATTAAAACCTAGAATATGCCACATAATTTTAGGTTAAGTTACCCATCATAGTGGCCTTTTACACACATTTTTTTCAGAACTTGAACATCATCAAAGTCTGCATCATTTTATTGGGCCCATTATACACATCTATTAAAAATTGGAATTGCTTCTATATGACTTATTCGATCTATAGCCGTACAATCATTAATTTATATCATTAATTTCAGATTTTTATTATCCAAATCAGGATACAATCAGTATCCAAATCTAAAAATTTTAATATTATGCAGACGAAAGGTTAGGTGATCTTACCTCAGGAATAAATATTTCATTAAACCATTCCTTAAAAATTAATGATGTCATCCATGCAGACTTGGAGTTTTTGTGGTGCACAGGAGCTTAAGAATTTTTGAAGCTTCGTGGTTTCTTGATTTTCCTATGATTAAAGGTTTCAATTTATGTAATCCGGTTGCATTTGTACATGCTAAGAATGTTATCCGTTCATTTGCTGTTTTCTACCATAGGCATTTTTCTCTTTACTGGATACATAAGTTTTCCCTGGAAAAAGGTTCCACTACAAGTCGGTTTCATCCACATTGTATATGTGATTGTGATCTAAATTTAAATCATCAATTGTACTGGCAAATTATTGTTAGAATGGAAAAACTGGCTGTGAAGATAATTTTTCACCAAATATTGTTAAAAATCGTATGCCATACCGTTTTTTGAATTTTTGCAAGCAACCTGAACTAACAGAAAATGTACTAATTATATTGATTTTCTGCAATTTATCATAAAAATATTTGGCTTTTTGATTTAATACTAAACACACTTGACTTGGCAAAATACAAATTATTTGATAAATTAGTCACACCAAAACCTTTTTTAGCATCCACTAAAATTTTTATTTTATTTTCAAAGGTTTACAATTTGGTTTTTTTATCAGAAGCTATACTCAAACAACCACAAAGAACAAAGTCTTAACAATAACTAACTTGTGACGCCTGCCTACAAATTAATTAGTAGTATCATATTATCATCACATACTAATACCTACACGATGAGATAATCTTCTGTATAATTGTACAAAAACATAAAAATAATGTATAATAATACGAGTTGTATGAAGTTTTAAATTTGTATTGTCAACATTGTTCACGTTTTAGAGTATACGATAACTTTTGCGTTCACGTTATGGGATGTTCACATTTATTCTGCCGTCATAAGGCAGTAAGTACTTTTTTTCGAAATTGAGTTATTTAAATTTACAGCTTTTTACGCTGATTTCAAAAATATAAATAACTCAATTTCGAAAAAAAGTATTTACTGCCTTTTTCCTTATGACGGCAGTATTGAAATAAACCACATTTAGTAATAAGATTATAAAATAATATATATTTAATAATATCCTAAAATAAACAGTTTACCACAATAAAACATGTCATAACTTTCAATAAAAAGAGAAGAACCTAAAAGCATACATTTTAAAATTTTTGAAATTAAATGAAGGCCTACATTTTATTTTCTTCTTCTTCTTAACGTGCCTATCCGTTACCGGATGTTGGCGACCTCTCTCCTATGTATGTGTTGTGCGTTTGTAGTACTATCACACACATAGGGGACCTACTTGTTTAACGCGGGCTCCGAACCGCGGGAAGTGTATACACTTTATCTCCAGAGAGGCTGTTCTAAGCAGATTACACCTCGGTGGTTTGCCATTGCCTTCCGAGGGGAGACGGTCAGAATAAAGTTTTTACTGAGCCCGGAGTCGAACCGGGCATTCAGCATTAGCAGCAACGCACTTAACCGCTTAAGCTGATCACCGTCTCTTTTTTATTTTATAACTATTTAATTTTATAAACTAAATTAAGCCCTACACTGCACTAAAATTCCACATTTTCCTCCCCCAAGATCACTGACCATACCCAGAATTTGAAAACCTATAAAAATACAACGATTAAGAGCAGTTATGTACATGGTTTGTTATTACTCACCTGAATTTTCAACATAATTTATGATTTCAAATAAAAGATCCTTAGTCATTTTACAATCGAGGTCATAAAATATTGGTTGTTTCCAGTTTGAAAATAATCCTCTCAGCATGACAACTTGTGCATAGCTTGATGACTTTAATGTTTCATCATTAGCCTTGTCACACAAGTAGATTTTGCTAACTTTTATTTCATTGAATGAAAATATACATACTTTTTCTATATTGTTCATCTCTTGCAGTTTGATTACATTAAATATTGGTTTCAAGATACCAGGTAAAGTCACTGTCTTTAAAATGCTTTGAGCATACTCTTGCATTTTTTACGTTTAAATCGTCTTTACGACTGCAAGCTATTTTCCAAGCCTTACAAAGTCTTGGGTCACTCGGAAAGAGGAAAACATCACATCACCTTCCTTATAATGTTTGACTTGATCGTCCATATTACAACCAAATATTGCACACTGCATTATTAATGTAAGTTCTTAACGTAAATTACTGATTCCCAAATTACCAAATCCCATTAGTGTTGCGCCTTCTGGAAGTTCCAGACGCAGCACCCTGTCGTACATTATGTTCCCCAGGCTTGGCCCCAATACTGGGCCCTATGGAACGCCACTTGTAACTTGCACTTCCGACTGTATAGCAGCGCCTCGTCGATGATAATGGTGCGTTGGTTAAGGTAATCCTTAATCGCGTTTAGCATGTACTTTGGAGTACCTCTGACTCTGAGTACCAGCTATTTCATAATATGGATCCACTTAGCCGAGTTGAATGCATTTTGCATGTCCAGCGTGATTGGTAAACAGATTTCTCTTGTCCTCCGCGTGCCTGCCTTCGCCTTTCTCACCCTCTCTATTATGATGGTGTTTAAGGCGTCGATGGTGGAGCGACCTTTTCGGAATCCGAACTGGAGATTTGAGAGCCCTTCCTCGCTCTGAAGTTGCGACTGCAGTCGGGATAGCAGTAATCGTTCATGCAGCTTGCCCATATACCGTCTATCAGGGAGATGGGCCGGTAAGAGCTTGGGTTCTCCAGCGGCTTCTCTCCATTTCTGAGCAGCACGAGCATTGCTTTCTTCCAGATCGCTGGGAATTTGCCCGCCGTTAGGCACTTGTAACCACTTTAACTTAAATAATTTACCTAAGGATAACCACTTCCTCGTTAGTTGTTACAAGTCCACTTTGATAACCGTAGATGTTGAACAGGTTGGCTAGCTATTGGTTTTTTATGCCTTAGTCGTAGAGCGAGGGTTACTCTGGGGTAATTCGAGTGTTCGGGGTTCGGTATTCTCTTGCTGCTGATACTAAATGCTCGGGGCGCCAAAAGGGTTAATAAACAAACACCGATGCTTAATTGTTCAATAACCATTTAATAATAAAACATAAAAATAAAATTCTTGAGTGAACAGAAAATAACGTACACTTTGTCTTCTTCTTCTTCTTCCACTTTTATTAAGAAGTCTCCCTCTTAATATAGGTCCAGGACCTGTTCTTTACTAATTTTTTGTAATTAGTTCTGTGAGCATTTGTGCTTTACTAACTTTGTGTAACTTAAAATGACAATATTTGAACTAAACGAAATCTCTTGGTACAATATGAAAAACTTATTACTACAATAATTAAAATATTTACAAATAATTGAGTGTTCGTCTGAAAAGATCGTAGCCTCGTCTTGACGAAGTCGTGACGGTTCACTAAAATGAAGTGATACACAGATCATAAGTTATTTTAACTATGCTACCAAAAAGCAAAATACAGATAGCTACGGAAGCAATAGTAAAAGGTGTTAGCAAACTACCAGAAATAAAGGTTGTTAACACAAAGCAAACCAAAATTATATAGTGAGCAATGCAATTACTCACGTTTGATGGATACAAATGCACGTAGCTAGAATCCACAGATCTGTAGTTCTTCCCTCGGTACATTCAATTTCTGAATGAGGTTCTAAAAGAATACAACACATATACAATTATTTGATAAACAAAGCGTTAACAAGCAAACTACGAACTTTATAGTTCTTTTCTGAAATCTGAATAAAAATAATAAAATGTGATACTGCGTTTTGTTGATGTTGATGTTTCCAAATGGATGAATAATTGAAATTAGCTTCTGCCTCAATTGATTTGAATTGATTGTCGTCAACGTCTTTCTCAGTTTTTAAAATCCTAAAGTTTGTTATGATTTTTATTTGATAAGCCACCATTAATTCGATTGCGCGTAGCCAGGATAATTCCGTTTACCACTGCGTCTATCGATGAAAATTTTGATGGCGTCTATTGATTTCCAATTTTTATAAATCGATATTTCGATTATAAAAAAATCGTTGGTTCCAAATAATATACTCGAACTGTCACTTGACATTCGGTGAACGTAATTGCACAAAAAACTGGTAGTAATTATTAATAATTACTTTAAAACTGATTAAAAACTCGGAGTACAAATTAGTGTGTCTTGCTCGTATGACTTCTAATACGCTAACCCTCGATTCGGCATAAAACCTACCGACGAGTAACTTCGATGTATTAATACCCGTGTCGATGGAAAAGTAGTACCGATGTAAAATCGGTGGCATTTGATTTTAATCGATCTTTTCATTAGAAATAATAAATATATACAAAATAGAGAAATTAATTAAAGGTCTTTCGACAAAAATAGTTAAATAAAATTACAAAATTCAGAAATGAATTTGACCAATGTGTAAGTTGGTCATAAATGACGACATGGTCGGCATTAGTAACATTTGGAATGTTACACACTTGTTGAGTACGGCAAGAATATCTTCCGGGCTCTCGGACAGAGGCACAGTAGTTAGAAAGTACAGGACGTAGTCCTACAGTAAGAAGAAGAAGAAGATAAAAGACACCAAGTCCAAGATGTTCCACCACTTAAAATTTAACAACCACAACATACATATTGCACTGTACTGAGGTCCATGACAAATAAAATCTTTGTACGACAGACCATCCGTTGACTTCAATTGAGTTCGTATACTGGAAGATTTATATCTTTTTACCAGTTTATTGCTGCGAACCATTATAAAGGCTTTATTTTTGTTAACAGAATCCCAGATCTATGGCATCTGAGAATTCAGCCTCATCGACAATAACATAGACCCAAAATTATATGATAGGGGATAAAACAAATTATGTCAGATTTTGCATTAAATAATTATTTTTATAAAGAAATGGAATTCATACTTACAATTCAAACTTATTGGCTTGTTGTTTTTCACGTTTGTTGTGAATTTAAATTATTTTTGTAAATTTTTCAATAAGGTCGCTTTTCGCATACCGCGATAATTTAAGTTATTGGTCACTTTCAAACAATCAGCACAAGTTTTCGGAGATTTTGTTTGTATGTGACAAACGGTACAGTAAAAAGCATCAGTACAGCAATTTATACCGAGACTGAAATTAAATTAAATTATTCTGAGCTAGTTGAGGTAGAGGTAGAGTTGTGCCGAGTATTCTCCATTTAAATTTTAACACCATCGTAATGTAACGCTATTCTGCGCTCGTGTAAATTGCCCCTTGGGTAGCCAGGGCTGAGGACGTCTCGTCGATGCTTTTATTTGACACTTATTTGTCACACAGGCGCCAAAAGTTTTTTGAAGAGAAAACTTTAAAACTAAAATAAAAGAATAAAAAAAAATGGTTCTAGTAAATTATTAACTGTTTATTTTACTATAGTACAAATGGAAGTGAATCAATGATATATTTACAATAAATGAAAACGGAAGCAATCTTAATAATATATTTACAATAAATGAAAAAAACAAAAACGGGAGCAAATGAATAATAAATGGAAACTTAACATAAACGGAAGCGGTTTAATAATTTATTTTATTTACAAATTTAAATGACTTCAAAATCTTATTGAATTGAAACAATTTTATTTCGCACGGCACTGGAATATGAGACAGAAAATATCATCAACATAACCTTTGAAAATTATGTTCGGAGTTTGTATTTCTTAAGTGGTCTTATTACGTTAAAAGGAAACTGAATTTTTCCGGTGGCGGTTAATCTTAACTCAGCAATTACTGAAGGTAAATTACTGAATTTTCAAAACAAATAAAATAATGAAATGAAATTACTTGACGGGGACTACTGAACTTTTTAGATTAGAAGATCCAATTGCAATAACGGAGAACGGAGGAGGCCAGTGGCTGGCTTCAAATACGGGAGCAGATTGAATCTTTTAAGAACAGGTAAGGGGCAGTCTCGGAAAGTAGTTGATTATAGGTTATGTTATAATTTCAGCTCAAGCCTAGATCCGTAAGCTTGTCACCTGGTGGAATCGGAAAGTTTCCTTCGGCTAGAATCGTAACCGAAAAGAAGGTTTGGTAACTGGAAAAATTGTCTAGAAACGTAAACAATTCAAAGGAAAGCTCGGATCGGGATAACGGTCAATCGGGTCCTGATCTCAAAATTTCAACAGGCTTCCTGCAGAAATGACAAAGACTTAAGGAAGTGGTGATTCCACCATTGTCATCTATTTGAATGCTTTGACATGAAATTCAGTGTACTGTAATTAAATTCAGTTTCCTACAATTAATAATAAATTTGGTTGGTTGTTTAGGCAACCAACAGTACTCCAACAATATTTTGATGTTTAAATTGGCAAAACAAATTTTGAAAATTAAATCATAATCGACCACAATATTTACTTCTTTACAGCTCGGGCGGTCCATGGAGAACCGTGAGCTTTGTATTCAATTAAAGAAACAACAAAAAAAATAAAAGATATGGTCTGTCTCACCAGTGAATTGCAAAACAAAACAAAAATTCAACTCGGTTTTAGTATCCAGCACGTTTAAGGAGTCGCTTTAGCCGTTTGGCGCGTAACTCGATGGGCCGGCCGTCGCACAACACTATGGACCTGTAGGGACCACTCTTCTTCATCCCTTCATCCAGGATCCTCTGGATGACTCCCAGGGTGGTGGGAATGGGTGGCGAAGTGATGACGTACCCCATCGGAGGCGAAGTGGGAACGGGTTCTGGGGGAATTTCTATGGGCTGGTCCAATCTGCTAGGACCGGGCTGGTCCTCAAGTGACGGCAAAACCCAGGAGTCCGGTATGGCTGGCTCGGGGACCTCTCGGATGGCGAGGTCAGCGGTCCTCTCCTCCGAGGTTGCATGCGTTTGCCGTACTACACGGATTTTTCTGGGTGGAGCTGGAACATTCAATTTTCTTTTAATGCCCACAGGGCTCTTACCTGGTATAGTTTCGGTGGTCGGCGGCACCACCGAGGGTTTATCGATGGTCACCATCGGGCGGGCACGTGGTGGAGCTGCTCGTCTTCTTCCGGGAAGTACTGAGACGGGTGAGGTTAGATCCAGTTTTGACATACCTTGCAGCACCTCCTCGAAACTGGGCTTGGCTACTGGGGTGGTTGCCCTACTGGTCACCAAGGTGGGCCTGGTAGGTCGGCGACCCCACGGTGCTCCTACATTCGTATTGACTTGCAGCCTCCTGGCCTGCAGTTCGGCATCACGTTTGGCTCTTCTCCAAAGTGGTCCTGGTGGGTGGCTGGTACGGGCCTTCTTCAGGGCTGGCAAATTAATTGGAGGCATTGCGGCGTATAACTTCGAATTTTCGGAAACGAAAGTACAAAAGGTGTAGCCCATTTGGCAGATAAACCTCCCTTATCTTGCAAGGTGTTTCCTTTATAATTCGCATTTTGCAAGGCGGATCAGAGTCGTCTCTAGGAACGTTTACCTAGGCGGCGAATGCCGTTTTCGTCCCCACTTCCCTCGGAGGTCTTCCAGTCTCGGTTACCGGGTGATTCGTCGACAATCCTAAAAAAAAAAATACGGAATCGGCGGAGGATTGTCAATTGAATCCGGATGTTGTAACCGGGGAACTGGTCGGCCATACGGGTGAGAAATGGGGTCTCCAAGCCCCATAGATCAACTATGACTCCATTGGATTTATGATTACGGTCGGCATCGGTCGGATTTAGTTTAACGACTTTTCGGTCGGCATCCATTGGATTTATTGGATTTGTCTCGGGTTATCTAGTTTAACGACTTTTCGGTCGCGAGCAGATCTCCGCAATGGAAAATCGTCCTCCGTGGGGATCTCAGGAAGCGGCGATGGACCCATGGGGGTTCGGGATAATCTTCCCCATTTCAAGTCCTTGACATGAGTCCGGCCTCGGGTCGCCCCTTCGGGGGTTACCAATTCCATCACCACCGGCGACAGCACCCTGTCGATGACGAATGGGCCCAGGAATTTGGGAGCTAGCTTGGCTATTACTCCAGTCATGGCATTTGACAAGGTCCGTTGCCTTTTGTAGACTATGTCTCCCACTTGCGGGAGTCGATCTCGTCGTCGGCGGTTATAGTAGCGACTTTGGGTGCTGAAGGCGGTGGCGAGGTTGGTTCGGGCGATCTCGCGTAAATCGGCCAACTGACGTAAGGTTTGTTCCATTTCTCGTGGCCCCTCGTCGATAGGCCGTTCTTTAGAGCAGTATAGCTCCCTCCCGAAATTTAGTAGGCATGGAGAGAATCCAGTAGACGCGTGTTGGGCCGTGTTCAGGGCAAACTGGATCTCTGGTAGCCTTACATCCCACTTCCTGTGCTGATCTTCGCATGCTTGTGCAATCATGGTGCCAATCGTTTTGTTAGTTCTCTCGACCGGATTGCACTGTGGAGAATAAGGGGGGGTAAAGCTATGTTCGACTCCGTAGGCCTGCGTCAATTTTTTTATTTCCTTGCCTGTATATTGGGTGCCATTGTCAGTGATTAGTTGGTCGGGACTTCCAAACCTCAACAGCACCTGTTTTCTCAGTGCTTGGCTGACCTCGGAGGCGGTTGCTCTGCGAAGAGGACAAAGTTCTACCCATTTCGTGAACGTGTCCTGGAAAACCAATAAATATTGGTACCCTCGAGTGGAACGGGGAAGCGGACCGATCAAGTCGGAGCTCACCGTCTGCCACGGTTTGGAAGGTATCCTTGGATGCATCTGCCCGACGGGGGGTCCTGCGGCGGGTTTATACATATTACAGGACTTGCATGATTTCACGTAGTGTGCTATGTTTCTTAACATTCCTGGCCAGAAATACATCCGTCCGATTCGGGCGGCTGTTTTGGTTATGCCGGCATGTCCAGCCGTTATCTGATCGTGGTTCTCGCACAGGATGGCCGGTCGTTCGGGAGTGGGGATACATCGTCTCCAGGGGGATTCCAATTCTCCGGTTAAGGTGCTCCTGGGGGTGGGAAATTTCCGGTAGATTTTCCCGTTACTGATCTTATACTCCTTGAACCGGAGTGGATGCCGTCGAATATTCTTCTGTAGGTATTTGTACCAGCGACAATTCGGTGGGGCTGGCTCGAGGGCGGCGACGGTGGTTGTCGGTTCCTCCTGGTAGCTACGGGACAATATATCCGCCACGTAATTGTTCTTTCCGGGCTGGTATTCCACGGTGTAGTCGTACTGCTGTAACTCCAGAATCCAACGAGTTAAGCGGCCGGTTGGGTTTTTCTGATTTTTCAGCCATCTTAGGCTACGATGGTCGCTGATGATGGTAAATGAATACCCTTCGAGATAACCACGCAGTTTTTTAACTGCCCAAACAACGGCTAGACACTCAATCTCCGTGACTGAGTAGTTCTTTTCGGCGGGGATCAGGCTTCGGCTGATAAAAGTTATGGGTCGATATCCCTCGGGATATCTTTGCTCCAATACGGCCCCCAGTCCATGGTAGCTTGCGTCGGTCCGCAGGACGAAGGGTTTGGCAAAATCGGGGCATGCCAAGACTGGAGCATCGGTTAAGGTGCCTTTTAATCGGTTGAAGGCTTGTGCTTGTTCGGTGCCCCAGAGGAATCTTTTTCCTTTCTTCAGTAGTCCGGTCAGTGGCTCAGCCACGGTGGAGAAGTTTGGGATGAACTTCCGGTACCAGGAAGCTGCTCCCAAAAAACTACGGACCTGTCGGACGGTAGTGGGAGGTTCGATATTCTGGATGGCTTCCACTTTTTCGGGGTCTGTTCGGATGCCGGTTTTGTTCACGACGTGCCCCAAGTATCGCAACTCTGGTTTGCAGAAGACGCATTTTTCTGATTGTAACTTGAGTCCGGTTTTCCTCAGGCGGTCGAACACTTCGGACAAACGTTGGAGGTGCTCCTCGAAGGTAGCACTTACTATAATAATATCGTCCAGGTACCAGAAGGTATGCGGCTCGAGTTCGGGTCCCAGGGTGTTATCCAACAGCCGCTGGAAGGTGGCGGGGGCAGAATGAAGCCCAAACGGCATCACGCGGAACTGGTACAGCCCTCTTCCGGGAACCGTGAACGCGGTGTACGGTTTACTCTCCTCGGTTAACGGGACTTGCCAATATCCGTTTTTTTAAGTCCAGGGTGCTGATGTATTTTGCCCCTCGGAGTTTGTCGAGGATAGCTTGGATGTGAGGCAACGGATATGCATCTTTGATGCTGGCTTCGTTTAGTTGTCTGTAATCTATACAGAACCGGTACTTCCCGTTAGATTTCCTTACCAAAACGACAGGAGAACTCCACGCACTCTGTGCGGGCTCGATGACCCCATCCCTTAGCATCTGATCAACCTCGTCGTTGATTATGTCCTGCATTTTAGGGTTACGGGGGTAATATCGTTGCTTGATCGGCGTGACTCCGGGTTTCAATCGGATCTGGTGGTAGGTGGTCGTGATCGGCCCTGAAATTCTTTCTAGCGGGGGCAAGTGCTTATCCAAAAATCTGTTGAGACGTTCTAGCTCGTCCTCGGGTTCCGTTTGGATAGGATTGAGCGGGGTTGTTCGGGCTAGTGCGGGTATAACAAGTCGAGGTGGGTCGAGCCGAATAATTGCGTGTAGCCGGATTAGCAGATCCATACCGACGATGGCTTCCGTAGTTAGTTCGGGCACGTAGTTCCACTTGCTTTCTGTTGTTCGCGGACCTATGGTTACCCTCAACTGGAAGCTAGCTCTTATGGGTACTGTCCTTCCATCGGCTAATGAAACTTGTTTATCGGACGGTATACTATCATGCCGGTGATAGCGGTTTAGATAGGAGAAGACCTTCTTCCCTATAAAACATTCGGCGGCGCCTGTATCGACTAAGGCGAGGTATTCTCGTCGATCGAAGGTTACACGGGTGTAGGGACGGTGGTCTTCTAGATTTGCGCAATTCAGTTGAGGATGGAGAGAGGAGACTACGGCCGGACGGTGTAAGGATCGTCTCGCTAATTCCTTCGGCCCTGTTCGTTTCCCGAACGGTTTGGACAGCGACAGTCTCGGGTACGGACACCTATTTTTCCACATCGGGAGCAGCTTAATCTTGGCGCATTTCGGCACTGGTTTCTCCAATGACCTAATGCTCCACATTGGAAACATCTTTCCCCCGGAGTGGTGTTTCTAGGCCGGGCCTGGTTATACCTGGTCGGGGCTTGGGCCTGAATCGGTGGAAGTGGTTCTCTGGTGGCGGGAGTTTCTTCCAGGGCTAAGACAGGGATGCCTTTGGATCCCCTTTTGACTTCCTGAAGTGTTCGGTCAGTTTCCTGAGCCAATAATATCAGCTCCTGAATGGTGGAAAAATCTTTCCGCCTAATTGTGATTTTATACTCGGGCCGCAAGTTATTGTGAATAATCTCGGCTTGCTCCAGTGGCGAGTATCGTCCATACCTTCTCATAAGCGTCAACATATCGGTAATATATTCGAGGACCGGTTCGGTGGAGTGTTTCTTATTTAAGATGTCCGCTCCTAATTGTAGTCGATTATGCTCGGGGCAAAAATGCTGGCGGAAGGTGGTTAAAAACTGGAGCCAATTATTCCATACGGATCGGTTGTTCCGGTACCACAACAAAGCCTTCCCGCTAAAGAGTTCGGGCAGCGCTAATAGCAATGCCTCTTCGCACCATTGGTAGCCTTCCTTCAGCTCCTCCAACCTTTCCAAGAAGGAGACGGGGTCTTCTCTTCCGTCAAAGCGGAGATTCCACTTTCTTACTGTATTACAAACTTCTGCGGGGTTGACTCTGGTGTTAGACACTTCGGCGGGCCTATTGGTCTGGTCCGGTAAGCTAACGGTGGGCCTTTTCCCTTTTCCGGTGAGGAAGTATGTTTTGACTCTTTCCTTTAATTCCGGAATGGTTCCGTAAGGGACGAGCCCGCAATCGGTAGCCAATCCGATAAGGGATGGCTTTTTTAATCCGTTCATAAACGCAAAATTGGTTTCTGACGGGTTGATCTCCGTTTCTCGTGGTTCCGGAGTTTTTAGCATTATTAAATTGTCCTCGGCGGTGAGACTCATTCTGAAACAGACAGAGAAAAAAAAAATTTTATTTCGGGGATTTGGGAGGAGATGGAAACCAGTTGGATCTCTAATCTGTATTTCAGTAGGAAGGACCTAACTGAAGTTCCGGTAAGTGCCAAAATTGTCCCTGCGCAGGGCGTCAAAATTTGTAACGCTATTCTGCGCTCGTGTAAATTGCCCCTTGGGTAGCCAGGGCTGAGGACGTCTCGTCGATGCTTTTATTTGACACTTATTTGTCACACAGGCGCCAAAAGTTTTTTGAAGAGAAAACTTTAAAACTAAAATAAAAGAATAAAAAAAAAATGGTTCTAGTAAATTATTAACTGTTTATTTTACTATAGTACAAATGGAAGTGAATCAATGATATATTTACAATAAATGAAAACGGAAGCAATCTTAATAATATATTTACAATAAATGAAAAAAACAAAAACGGGAGCAAATGAATAATAAATGGAAACTTAACATAAACGGAAGCGGTTTAATAATTTATTTTATTTACAAATTTAAATGACTTCAAAATCTTATTGAATTGAAACAATTTTATTTCGCACGGCACTGGAATATGAGACAGAAAATATCATCAACATAACCTTTGAAAATTATGTTCGGAGTTTGTATTTCTTAAGTGGTCTTATTACGTTAAAAGGAAACTGAATTTTTCCGGTGGCGGTTAATCTTAACTCAGCAATTACTGAAGGTAAATTACTGAATTTTCAAAACAAATAAAATAATGAAATGAAATTACTTGACGGGGACTACTGAACTTTTTAGATTAGAAGATCCAATTGCAATAACGGAGAACGGAGGAGGCCAGTGGCTGGCTTCAAATACGGGAGCAGATTGAATCTTTTAAGAACAGGTAAGGGGCAGTCTCGGAAAGTAGTTGATTATAGGTTATGTTATAATTTCAGCTCAAGCCTAGATCCGTAAGCTTGTCACCTGGTGGAATCGGAAAGTTTCCTTCGGCTAGAATCGTAACCGAAAAGAAGGTTTGGTAACTGGAAAAATTGTCTAGAAACGTAAACAATTCAAAGGAAAGCTCGGATCGGGATAACGGTCAATCGGGTCCTGATCTCAAAATTTCAACAGGCTTCCTGCAGAAATGACAAAGACTTAAGGAAGTGGTGATTCCACCATTGTCATCTATTTGAATGCTTTGACATGAAATTCAGTGTACTGTAATTAAATTCAGTTTCCTACAATTAATAATAAATTTGGTTGGTTGTTTAGGCAACCAACAGTACTCCAACAATATTTTGATGTTTAAATTGGCAAAACAAATTTTGAAAATTAAATCATAATCGACCACAATATTTACTTCTTTACAGTAAGCGGAGATATTACAACAATATATTAGGAGACTAATAAACTCCTTAATATTGAGAAAAAAGGATACAGGCTCAGTCTTCTCAGAATTCTAAGGTATCAAACGACAAACAGAAAAAATCGAAAAACGAATTTAATACAAAATTTTACTGAATCAACAACTCGACGGATTTTTAAAAGGTTCAGGATTGCTGCTGAAGTCTTTTATTCCCCCTTTCAACTACTTTCAACTTATTAGTAGCGCCATCCGTTGATAACCTTTTGAATTCCGCCAGATGTTAACAAAATTCGCACAGAGTTTGTTTATCTGATACTACCTAATCAAAGGTTATTCAAAAAAATAGTTGCGTCAAAAATTGAATGGGATAAAACTTTAGTCTAATAGTCTGTCAAGTAGTTTGGCTCTTACAGTCGCACCTGGCCCATGTAGCACACAATGCTGGCGCAATATTGGGGAAATCTTGACCAAATATTGAATCCTGGCGCAATATTGCAAGCTTTAGCCAATATTGGTTCAATATTGATTTCCAATATTGCACCAATATAGGAAATCAATATTGCGCCAATATTGGCTGATGCTTGGTGCAATATTGAACCAATATTGATTGCCAATATTAACTGCCGAACTTCAGCCAATATTGGTTCAATATTTATTTCCAATATTGCGCCAATATAGGAAATCAATATTGCGCCAATATTGGCTGATGCTTGGTGCAATATTGAACCAATATTGATTGCCAATATTAACTGCCGAACTTTAGCCAATATTGGTTCAATATTTATTTCCAATATTGCGCCAATATAGGAAATCAATATTGCGCCAATATTGGCTGATGCTTGGTGCAATATTGAACCAATATTGATTGCCAATATTAACTGCCGAACTTTAGCCAATATTGGTTCAATATTGATTTCCAATATTGCGCCAATATAGGAAATCAATATTGAACCAATATTGAACCAATAACCATAAAAGATCGTTTTATTCAGAATTATTTCAGGTTGTCAGTACATACATCTATGGTGTTGTGAGAGAATATTTTGTGAAGCTACCGATTTGACACCGTAAGTACCTAATACAATAAATTATTTCATTATTTATTATACAGAGTAACAAATAAATCATCTTTACTGTTGGTACTGCAAATCCAATTAAGAACACTATATAATAGAGGGAGCATTGACATTAGGGGAAATAAAAAAGAAGAGAACAAAAATTACAATACATTACTATACGATTCCATTACAACAACAGACCAATTGTTTGAAGATGCCGAAACGAGGTCCCTTGGATTCACTTGTAAAGAGAGTAATATCCACTGCTGCTCAACACGAAAATACGTCAGATTCCGATGACAGTGATTTAAGTACAAGTCAAGTACCTTCAACATCAAAACGATTTCGTTCGACATACAAGCGACAATATGACGCTTCCTATATACAATTTGGATTTGTGGCTTTCAATGATGATGATGTGCCGAAATCCCAATGCGTCGTTTGCAGTGTCGTTTCATCAAATGACGCCATGAAGCCATCAAAACTAAAACGGCACTTAAATATGAAACATAACGAGTTTAGTTCAAAGCCGGTTCAATTTTTTGAAAGAAAACGTGCTGATTTAAAGGGTCGCCAGAAGCAAATATTTCAATTATTCCATGTTAATATTGCTGCTCTACGAGCTTCTTATAAAGTAGCTCTTAAGATTGCTAAGGCTAAAAAGCCGTATTCAATCGCCGAGACATTGGGTGCGTTTAGCGAGCGCAGCTGCTTAAAGTCATCAGTCAACTATGTTGAGTATGATGACATTCAACTATTTGAGTTTCGCTAAACGGTATGCTTACAGTCAGCAAGCCAACTTAAATACATTAAAAGTGAAGTAAAAGTGTGAGGTTAAGTTGTGTATATTTTTGTTTGCCGTTTGTGGTGTTTACAATCATGGATAGAAATGATATACTAATTGCTTTAGAGTATTTTTTGGAAGATTTTGATTTCAATAATGTTATTGAATTGATTATAAGCGAAGCCGACCAACGCAACGTAATGATTTAATTATACCTAATAATAGACTAGAACGTACATATAACCAAGGATACATGGAAAATATAGTAGTAAACTATAATTTGTCTGAATTCAGAAGCCATTTTAGGATGTCGAGAAGTGCTATGGAAGAACTGTGTACTTTGGTCGCACCATATTTACAAGAAGATCACATATATATCAGTTTAGAAAAAAAGTATGCTTTTTCGTATGGATACTAGCGAAGCAGGAAAGTTTTCTTGCAGTAAGCGACAGATTTGGGTTTAATAAAGGCACAGGCCACTATATTTTTAAGAAAATTTTATCAGCAATTTCTCAAATGAAAGATCGGTTTATTACATGGCCTAATCCAGCAGAATGTGATGAGATAGCTGTTCGAATAGAAAATAAATGTCGTAAGTATACAAATATACAATTTTCTGTGACTGATCTTTATTTTAATTCCTTAGGGATACCAGGTGTAGTAGGAGCAATTGATGGAACTCATATTGTAATTAAGCAACCAATTAATAATGCAATTGATTTTTATAATCGTAAAAAACAGCACAGTATTATATTACAAGGAGTTTGTGACGACAAGAAAGTCTTCACTGACGTATTTATAGGCATGCCTGGTAGATTACATGACGCCCGAGTTTTTAGAAACAGCCCTTTATTTAGTAATCTAGTGAACGATCCACCTCTTTTACCACTACAGCAGCATATATTATTAGGAGATGCAGCATATCCTCTATCAAGTTATTTATTAATACCTTATCGAGACAATGGACATCTTACCGCTCAACAGCTAAGGTTTAATGAAGTTATGAGTGGCCAAAGATCTGTAATTGAAAGAGCATTTTGTTTATTGAAAGGTAGACACTTAAGTTTTATTTAATTTCTTAAGCAGCTAAGTTTATTTAATTATAGGTAAATGGAGGTGATTAAAATATTTAGACATGTCACTTGATCATCTCATACCTACAGTAGTTTTGGTTGCTTGCATTTTACACAATTTTATTCTTAAAAGAGACCCATTAGATGATATCAATAATTTCGAATGTATAAGTGAAGATAGAAACGATAATGAAGATGATGATTACCATAATTTAATCACCAATAATTCGGGAGATTTAAAACGCAATTATGTAGCTACGTTACTTTGATTTTAATTATTTTATTTATTATTATTTATTAAATAATTACATTTGTCTATCTCCAATAAACTTTTTAAATAATTCTAGTTTTTCTCTGTTTATTTTATTGCTTTCGGTGATCTCTAATCGAATTTTCTTTATTTCGACTAACTTCTCCTCGTCAAGTTCGATCTGTCGTTTACGGAATGAGTCCAATACTTTTTGTTTTTCTCTGCCATTTGATGCAGAAGGCGTGTCTGACCTGAAAGACATGGAACTCGAAGAAACTGGAGATGATAAAGGCAATTCAACTGTAGATATGTTCGGCTGCTCTTCTGAAACTTGTACTTCTAATGTATTTGATGCAATTAAGTTACATGTATTCACAGTTTTGTCTTGAGCAAAAATTTCCTGGAATTTGTCATAATACTCCCAATTAATCCGACCTCGTCCAGTTTGTGTTTTTTTATTGTTATCTTTGATTTTGTTAAAAGTGGATTTCATATTTCGCATTTTTCGATCTAATAATCCTGCATCAACTTGGTAACTATTGCTTGTCATTACTGTTGTCATTTCTTCCCACAAGATTTTTTTTTTTACTTTTGGGTTGCGAAAACGATTAATACGATTGTGATATTCGTCTAAAAATAGTAATGTGGCGTTATGAGTCCATTTAAATTTTTCATCTTTTTCTAAGCGAATTTCACAATCATTAATATCTTCTTCAATATTATCAACAAGATTTTCAATATCAGTTTGTAAATTATTGCCATTTTCTACAAATAAATAAATTTTAGAATAGTTATTAAATAAAAAACGTAAATATATTACCATTAACATTATTTGCAGAAACAAGATTATTTCAAAGATTTCAAAGGAATTTTGAAATCCTGCCATCATCCTACTTAAACTTAAGATAAAAATTTAATAACATAAACAAAGCATACACTTGGCATACACTTGTAACATTTTGAGGTTAAGGGATGGGCGGGGAAGGGTCACGTGGAAGGGTCACGTGTTAAATTCATCATTAGCTGTGCGACGCAGCGTAAAATTATTGCGCTGAGTTGTTTACTCAACAGTTGTAAGTAAGCGCTTGCTCAGCGTACCGTTTAGCGAAACCGCTGTAGTCAACTTCTCAGCCGCTGACCTTCGCTAAACGCACCCATTGTTGGCAGGTTGTATTGAAGATGTTTGTTTGGAAATGCTAGGCGAGCAAGCATCAAAGAAAGTTTCACAGGTGCCACTCTCAAATGACACCATAGCTCCCCGAATTCAGGATCTCGCTGATGATATGGAAGATCAGCTGATAGAACAAATAAAAAAATCAAAATATTTTGCTTTGCAATTTGATGAATCCACAGATGTTGGCAATGCGGCAATCCTTTTGGTGTATGTAAGATATCAACAGAACGACGACTTGAAAGAAGAGATTTTATTTTCGGCTAGTTTACCAACAAAAACTACTAGTTCGGAAATATTCAAAACTGTGAGAGACTATGTGGTTGATAAATGTGGATTGGATTTCAAATTTTGTGTAGGTGTGTGTTCTGATGGGGCTGCTGCAATGATACGTCGATTTTCAGGAGTGGTTACGCAGATTAAAGAGCTTGCACCTGAATGCAAGTCAACGCACTGTTTTATTCACCGCGAAAATTTGGCAACAAAAAAATTGTCGCCAGAATTAAATAGTGTGCTCAGCGAGGTGGTCAAGGTTGTCAACTATGTAAAGGCCAATGCTTTAAATTCGCGACTCTTTGCTCTATTATGCGATGAAATGGGAGCTGCTCATAAGAAGCTCTTATTACATGCTGAAGTGCGTTGGTTATCAAGAGGAAAAGTCTTCTCAAGAGTATTCGAGCTTCGCAACGAACTGATGGAGTTCCTTCAAAACAAGAAACCAAATTGGGTGCAACTTTTCCTCGATGTAAATTGGGTGGCCAAGCTTGCCTATTTAGCTGATATTTTTTCCATCTTCAATGATCTGAACAGAACCCTAAGAAACAAGACCAGAAAGAACACGAATTTGAAATTTTATAAGACGATGGCAACTCCGGTCCTTACATATGGATGCGAGTCTTGGGTTCCTCTGAAAAAAGATAAATCTAAAATACAAGCCACCGAAATGAAATTCCTACGAAGAGTAAAAGGATGTACAATGCGATATCAAATAAGAAATACCGACATAAGGAAAGATCTAAACATCTATAACATCAATGAAAAAATCCAAGAATATAGAGGTAAATGGAAAGAACATGTGAATATAATGGACGAGGACAGAATACCAAAGAAGATTCTGGAATACGAACCACGGGGAAGAAGAAATGTTGGCCGCCCGCGACGAAGATGGAAAGAAGTATATTAAGACGGAACAGGCTGCACAAAGCCTAATCCATGAAGTGCAGAAGAAGAAGAAGAATGATCTGAACAACTCGATGCAGGGAATGATGACTTCCTGTTATACTGTTGCAGACAAAATTGATGCACAGAAACGAAAACTACAAGCATGGAAAAGTCGAATCGCAAGAAATTGTTACGATATGTTTCACAACCTATCAGCATTTATGGTCGATGCAGGAGAAGAGCTTGATGTTACATCTCTAAGAAATGTCATCAACCAACACTTGACAAGCTTGATAGAACGTTTCGAATTTTATTTCCCAACAGATGAAGATCCGCGCAAAGAAAACGTATAGGTCCGCAATCCATTTGTTCCACTTACCGATGACTTACCTGTCAATACTGAAAATAAATTGTTGGAGCTCGCTGCTGATGAAGGACTGAAGGTACACTTTGAAAATATGTTACTCGCATCCTTTTTGGATAAAAGCAGGACCAGAATATCCCGATATTTCCGATATTGCTTTGAAAAAACTTCTTCCTTTCGTTACCACATATCTCTGTGAGATTGGCTTTTCAACCATGGGTATAATAAAAACAAAATATAGGAGTACTATGAAGATTCATTCCCCATTTCGCGTAGCGCTGTCATCAATTGAACCACGGATAGAAAAATTAACCGAAAATAAGCGAGCCCATTTATCATATTAAGTCATTAAGGCAGCGTTGTGCGTTATTTTGTGTATGTTTTGTAACGAATTATTTCTTCTCACAGTTCGTTACTAAATTTTTCAACACCCTGTACGATTCTCAAATTTAATTCTAGATAGACACTATCTGAATTTTGATATCGGGTGATTTCTCGTTTTCAACACCGAGGTCACGGTTGATTTTTGCGTTCTATTGACTAGAATTTAGTTAATTATTTGCTAATAATAGTAGATTATTATTTGATTTATGCATCACCAAGCGACCTTTCGTTTATCGGATCTATCGTGTTTTTGAGAATCGTAAGTAAAATTAATCTTTACGCCTTCGTAACTTCTTATATTGTTTCGTATCAGGTGGAAATCTTTGACCGCCATTTTCCAACCTTTCGGCAAGGAACTTATTTACCACTGTTTTACAACCAGTAATTAACTGTATTGGAGCTGTATTTTGCCACTAAATTTTAACGTTCGAGCTTACCATCATCCATCTGCCGATAATATTCCATCCGAGGTGTTTTGGATTGTAAAGCCGGACAATTACATTAAGCAGCCAATTATCGTTCAACCATTGTCATCGGTTTATGATATCAGTTGTTAGCAGCATAGGGTGGCAAGGCAGAAACGCTTCTTTGTTTCAGTATTAATTGGCTACCTTACTCAACGTCAGGACTGTGGACTGCGTTCGCTCGGAACAGGGTACCGGTATCAGGTTAGTAGTGTACTGGTTTACTTTTTTGATTGTTGGTGAGTGTGTAAAGCCAAATCTCTTCTCAGTGGATCATATTTGCGTGATCACAAGTGAAGCGGTTTTGCTGACCCATCTCTATAGCTGTTTGTATTTGAGACAAGTTGTAATTTTATGCCTGATACTTTGAGTATATCTGTATCGTTGGAAGACCTGTTACGTGTTACAATTTTTACCTAATAATTTTGTTATTGTTAATAGTTGGATTAACTGTAATTATACTTGTTACCCTGACTTTTGACTATTATTTCACTCACAACCCTTGCCTCCGACGTGCTGAGAGCTAGTATCAACATCTACGGGTACGTCTGCAAAAATTATTACTGTTGAGTTTTTGCTCAGAAGATGTACAGCCTTCCTTTTACCAAGCCGATACAAAAGGAAAGAAGAGGAAAGGTTGACAGTTTATATTGACCTGTATTTTCCTTCCCCGGGTATAATTTTTTATTTGATATTTGTGTTTGATGTTTGATATTTTATTTGATTTGATTTTGCATTTATTGAATGTACGAAAACATTTTTAATTTTGCGTACAAGTGTTGATAAAGATTAGAGTACAAAATGTGGCGGTCAGTCAATCGGGTTCGCGCGTAGCGACCAGAAGGTGAAATTTTTGTATTTTGAAAAGTTGAAAATAAATTGTAAATTATTAAAACGTAATGGTGTTTGATTTTCATTTCGTGAAATTTTGGAGAGAAGAAACTCCACATATTTAAATTGTTCGCCCGGCGGGTGTTATACTTATGTTTCGTTATTGTTTCATTTGTTATAAATTGAAAAAATTCTTTGACCTTCGATAAAATTGTGGTGGTCCGTCATGGATGAGTAAGAATAATACCGGTCCGCCACATTCAACAATTTGAGAAGCGCTGGTTTAGACCATCCCTTAATTTTGAAAAGGAAAAGTCGCACGATATGGAACTCGCCGCTGCGCCACTGGTGGCCAGGATGCGCTTTGAATTGACTTTGAGAACGGCGAGGATACTCTTTAGTTTAATTTCGAGATCCTCCCACTAATTCTTGTAAGTTTCCAAGTTCTATTTTGTGAAAAAGGCGCTAATCGCTTATGTAACTTTAAACTTCCTTTCAACTTGTTTCTGGGTAAATTTAGCTATTATAATTACTTCCTTACAATTCTAATTGGTTATCACTTGTTCTTGTCGGCATTTATTATTTCCCTTATGCGACAGTAAAGGCCCGTTGCCACTAGTCGTATTTGACTTATAAAGTTGGCCTAGCTCGGTTTCTTTCCTCTCGCATAAGAGACATGGGATTTGATAAATTAAATTTTACACTAATCTTATACGTTTTCAATTTTTATATTTTTAAATTCTACTAGCTTATCCTAATAATGTTAACAACAATAAAAAAAAGAGGGGTCGACCTAAGCCGCCCTGGCACAATATGACTGGAGGGTATGGAATACCCCCCAGGTACACTTGCCATTATTCAGAACCATAAAAATTTATTATTTTTCGTTGAATCTTTTGCAATTTTCGTTTCTAATCCGGGAGGGGGGGGGGGCAGCAGGGGATATTAATATCGAGGGACGTAAAAGTGAAAGTTTTTCTTTCGCAATAAATTAAGTGTACCTGGGTGTATTCCATACCCCCCAGACTCCCTGGCTTTAAATGAGTTCCTGATAAGCATTTATTTGTTTTCATTACTCCAAGTCAGCGCCGCGAAATGATAAGAATCTTTTGGGAAGGGGGCGCATATATTCAAATTTGCCTCAGGCGCCAGAAGAGCTTGCTACGGCGCTGCCTCAGATAGTTGATCTCAGTACAAGTGCAGGTTGGTAACTAACGTGCTAGTTTATTCAAAGACATCATTTCCTAGCAATGAAGTAAAAATTAAGGCTAAAAAAATTTGATGTGACCATCGCATATGACTTTCCGAACAGAGGTTAATTTTTATATTATATTTTTTTTTAATAAAACGGTTACATAATTTCAACAGTAAATCGATGAAAATTTTTATATTTTTCAATTTTAATGTTTTGCCAAAATAGGCAGAAAAAAACTTTTGAATGCCTGCATCTTGCAAACGAAGCATTTCTGCACACATGTATTAGGAAATTGTCATCTTATTTTCATTAGTAGTGTACGTTAGAAAAATTCGGCGACAAATTTTGAAACACCCTGTACATTTTAGAATTTTAAGAAAAACTTGTAGGACCTACATCTTTAATTTCGTTTCGAAGTTATGAATGCTTATTTTTTATATAAACCTGTTTTTAAAATAGATTTTCTCCTCTAATATAATGAAATCTAATTTCACTTTATTTATAAAAAAAATTAGTTTATTTTATAAAATTAGTTTAGTAAAATCATTCTACCCATGAATTCCACTCAAGGAAGTTGGTAGCAAAGGTTGGTAGCGCTGCTTCCTTGAATCAGTTTATTATCTTAACCTAACAATTAGTCGGTATTCTCGAAATTTGCTATTAAGCCAAAGTATTTATATCAACAAAGATGAACACCTACAATTCTCAGGTAATATTACATTTCTTTTAATATTCAAGTAGTTCATTCGTTAGAGAAAGGTTAGAGTAAAAGATGCTTTAATTTAAGGGGAGTTATTTGAAATATTTTATGAACAAACGACGAAAAATAATTATTGTCCAAATACAAAAAATGGCGATTAGCCGGAACATTTTTTGTTGGGTTAAAAAATTATTATTTATTTGTATTGTCAAACAATACTTGCACAAACCGACAGATTTGACTAAATTGCTGTCTAATTTCGAATACCCCACTATTTCACATACTCAATTGTCATTTGAAGGGCACGATTTGTTCGTCTATGCAAAGGGGTTGTTCTAAAGGAAGCGTGTTAGTGAAGAATCCTGTAACGGCCGCACTTTTATAAATTTATTTTTGTTGTCCTAAGGAATATCGTTGTCTATAACATGAAAATTTGTTCGTAGGGCAAAGAAAAGGTCTCGGGTCATATTATTTGCAATAAGATTAATTTTATAATAGTCTACCCAGTATAAACTAACCGAAAGGAATAGGGGAATTCTAAGGAACTCATTATTATAATAATTTTATCACTAACCACAGAATAATTTAATAACACGTAGGTAGTACACTAATATTCATTTCGCTAATAATAATTCCGAAACATCGATGTATTGTTGTGGCACCTCCTCTTGTGTCGCTTTTATGGACAGAGGACGTGCGACAACAAATCGCTGAGCACCTACCTTCTATTAGACTCTTGGCTCTCAGGGTGCCTACTCGTTAAGCTTTATTGACTTGATCGGCGGAAACACAAAAAAGACACAATTCAATATGAACAATTTTTAATAAACACAAATAATAAATCAAATTAACAAATATTTCTTAACTAAAAATAAACGAACTCAAAATATAACTGTTAATGTAAATACCTGCGAGGTTAGGCTTATCAGTGCACTTGGTTCGGCGCAGTTTAGTAATATTTGGCTCTTGACTTCTCGCTTCTTCTGGACAATTCTGTTTTTTCTATTCTCTTCGGAATTCCGGTACCCGGGTTCAGTCTTTCGATGCCGTTTCAACACTCGAGGACGAGTGGAATGCCTCTATTCCGTCCAATAGTCCCCAACTGTGAGGTACTAATTGGCTTTGTAGTACGTCCTTAGCACTTGAATTCAACTTCGAACTTTATTTTTGCGGAGCAAATTATTTTGCGACTATTCGCTTGCTCGCAAATTTATTATCTTCTAATCTTGGTTGTTTTCTTTACCAAGGTGATTCTTCTTCATTTTGTTTTAATTTCTTGCCATCAAGATTTATTTTATTGATTTGAAAAACCCCGTTTCCTTGCCTTTTCCTCGCACTCGCATTTAAATTAATAATAACAAACTTAAATTTAACAATGATTAATCCTAACAAATACAATTATACAAATGCACAGCAACAAACAATAATTGTGTCTCTTTCGATGTATTGCTATAAAATAAGCGAATTTACCCTCGTTCGCGGTAGACACAACAATATATTATGCTATCGCCTTATTTTTTTAAATTTTTCAATGCAATTTTTACCCCCTTTTTAAAATTTTTTAATATATCATTCATTCTGGATGAAATACTTTTTTTGGCTAAACTATTGAATTTTAGCGTTATTTGTCAAACGCTTTATTAACCCTTCGAGTACCAAAAAATAAGCAACGCATCAAGTACCTACTAGCTGGGTCCAGCGGACCTGTATGTAAATTATACGCAAATAAACAAAATCAAATCGAAATAGGTTTATAAATATAAATAAATATTTAAATGCAAAAAATTTAGCAAATTTGTTCATTACTAATAATGGCCTTGATAGACACTACATAAATAAACAAAGATAAACAAGAAAATAAACAATTGGTACACTGCAAAGATATAACATGTATATATTATGTATTTATTTATAACGTATGAGTCTAAAGTAGCTGGACAGAATTCAAACGATAATAAAAAAAAGTTGGTTATAGAAAATTTAAAATTAATTAATTATTAATAAAGCACAATATATTGGGAACACAAAAAAAGACTTTAAAAACATAATGGTCCATTTTCTTCAATTGTTCGCACTTTTCTTTTAACACCTTCCATCATATGCCGGAGCATTTTCAGATCAATTTTTTTGGCACAGGACATAATTCGTTTTTTCAATTGTTCGGCTGATGTTGCTTCCCAACCATTCTTAAAAACTAATTGCGATAAAATTGACCAGAAAGTTTCAATCGGACGAGCTGCCGGAATATTTGGGGGATTCGCATATTTTGGCACAAACGGTATATATTTGACCTTCTAACCAATTTAAGGTTTTTTTTGCATAATGGCAAGATGCCAGATCTGGCCAAAAGATGATTTTATCATTTTTATGGTTTCTTTTAACAAAATTAACCATTTTTGGTAAACAATTTTTTATATAAGTGTCTGTATTAACAGCAATACCAACTTGGGTTTGAATAAAAAAAATTGATATGCCTTTAACTGATATCGCACACCACGCTAACACTTTTGGTTCGAATTTTGATTTTCTTATGAACTTTACATTATCAGGAACTGTATTTTTATCGTTGGTATATAATCCTTTATTTGCAACATCACAACTGTTCGCAAAAGTGAAGTACTTTTCATCGTCCATAATGATCACTGTATCGCCTGATAAAAAATGTTGTCTCAGAAGACGGCACTTTCCGGGTATTTCCACTAATTGTTTATCGGTATATTTTGGTTTAACGTTTCTCTTATACCTTCTCACATTTAATTTTTTCAAATTTCGGCAAATTGTAGTTTGTGAAACTTTAAATTTTCTGGATAGTATGCGAGTACTCACTCCAATTTTGTTTTCAGCAGCTTTCTTCAAGGAACTTAGCCGAGATTTTTTTAGAATTGATTTTCTTCCGGTTCTTTTTTATTTTCAGGACCAATATTGTTATTACATCTCGAAATTATCGAATAAATGGTACTTCGACTGAAGCCTTCATTTATAAAATGATGTAAAACATGACTTTTATTTTGCTGGCCAAGCATTTTGAAAACGCGTTTACGCAAAAAATTCTGTTCGCACACTTTCATATTGACAATTCAAACTAAACTACTTCAATTGACATTAAACAAATGAAAGAAGGTACAGTAAAAAAACAAAAGGATTGCTAGATTATAACTAATGATTTGATGCGATTGAAATTTGTCCAGCTACTTTAGACTCATACGTTAGTAGGCACATTGTAATAAAAATTGTAGGTACTTATATTTGCAAAAATGTAAACATCATATCATATTATAAAAAATAATTATTTAATTACGTAAATAATTTATTCACATTTATTAGAAACTAGCTGGCACGGGCGGCATCCGCCCTTAGCCATCTAGACCCAGAATAGATCCGAGAAGGCCATAGTTGTTCGGCCTTCGGCCTCACAGGGCGGACCACCTCGCCTCCAATTTAAAAAGTGTCGCAGGTCCCCCGGTACAAATATTACAAATTTTTGCACTTTTCCAAAAAGTTTATTCACAATTTTGCCTATGTTTTAGACAACCGAAGAAGTTTAGAGTACGTTTTTGTGTTATAATTCCCAAAAACGGTTTGCCCGTCCATTTCCGGCGTTAATATATTATTATCGGAGCGTAATTTTTTTTCGAAAAATTTGCAAGGCTATCATTGAAAAAATAATTTTGAAATTTAAATTCGGTTTAACACCTTCGGCGTTGAAAATACGAAGGAATGTTATGGACATACTATTATAGAGCGTCGCGATACGCTTCCGTTGTGTCTTAAAAATTAAAGATCGGCCGGTAAATAAGAGCGCTACATACGTCCAAAGATTTTACACAATTTTCACTTAAATGGGTCTGTCACAAAGAAACGACGGATAATTTAGAAAAAGCAACCAGAGCTTCGGATACGGTTATACGGTCTTTAATTTAGCACATGACGACGCTTGACGAAAAACGACAAATAACGGCAGCATTTGCAAATTAGTGTCGACGTCAAAATTGAAAATCAAAATCGGAGGCGATTTCGGGAAAAATTTAAAATATGCAAAATGTGTATTTTCGTTGCAAAGCAAATTTTTTTCGAGAAAATTTCATTCGACATTTTCGATTTATATTTGTCTCCTCGACGTATAATTGAAATATTTTTTATTTAAAAGTATAATTCAAAAATGAATAATTTTGGTAGTGGGGGTGCGCCGATGGTGCTGGTCGGTGGTTCTCATTACCACGACCACCTCGCCTTCAATTTAAAAAGTGTCGCAGGTCCCCCGGTACAAATATTACAAATTTTTGCACTTTTCAAAAAAGTTTATTCACAATTTTGCCTATGTTTTAGACAACCGAAGAAGTTTAGAGTACGTTTTTGTGTTATAATTCCCAAAAACGGTTTGCCCGTCCATTTCCGGCGTTAATACCCAATAAACATTTTAGCCTGCGAATAGCCTGACAATAGCCTGACAGTGACAACTCGGGCAGGTACCTATCCCTGCGGCAGGCTCATATCGACCCTGACACCGGTACGAAATAGCTAAAGTGGCGCAAAAATTAGCCTGCGTCATACTTGATCGCCGGCAAAAAATAGCCTGCATTAGCTAACCGCAGGCTGAGAATTGTGACTAACCGCAGGCTTGCGGTTAGCTAACCGCAAGCTATTTTTTTGCCGGCGATCAAGTATGATACAGGCTATTTCTTGCGCCACTTATAGCTATTTCGTACCTGTGTCCGGGTGGATATGAGTCTGCCGCAGGCTGAGAATTGTGACTAACCGCAGGCTTACGGTTAGCTAACCGCAAGCTATTTTTTTGTTCATTCATTTGAACAAAATTCAATTGAATTTCGTTTAATGAATTTTTAAATTTATTAATCAATTTTGAAAATCAAAATAAAAAAATTAATTTTTTTGAATTATCCATTTATTTTTTATTTCTTTCAGGTGTTTTCTTTTCTAATTATTTACAACTTTTCTAATTGTTTTATTGACTCCATACACATAATTTTTTATTTTACCCATTTCTCATATTTGTAGAACTTGTTGGTGGTGATTACTCTTCATGATTCGTCTTTACTTTGTTTCTTGGAGTCTGCAATTAAATTTTGAAAATTTGAAATAAAATCTTACCTTGTGCCAGGATCGAACCAGTGACCTTTCCCTTCATTGTCCGTAAGCGTTAACCTCTCTGCCACAGAGCTGTTGTTATTTTAGTTGTGAAATTGCTTTATGACTACAAAAATTTAATTTATAAGAAAAAAGAGGACTAAACGAATTTAATTTTCTAATTACATTTGCGGCGGATTATCAGATAATTGTAATACCAAACAAAAATGAAATTTGTATATAAACGATTTCGACAGTCAGTCAACTTGAATAAATATATATACTGGTATTAAAAAATCCAAATGGTTGTTCATAAAAAATTTGTAGTTTTATATATTTTTTCACTATTACACCTACTTATTATTTGTCACAATTAATTAATTTGAATAATAATTAATTTATTTAAATACTTTTAAACACAAATAAGCATAATTATTTATAATAACATGTAACCAATGAGAAACAATAGTTTTGCTAACGGTGAATTTTTCTTAATTCTGATTGGTTAAAACTGTTTTAAAAGACGGAATTAAAATTCATTGCTATTTAATTATTTAATTTTATAATATATTATATTTTAATGTTAAAGATTTTTCACATTTCAATAATAGTTTTCTTTGCTACAATATTTTTGTTTTCGACATACCTATGGTGACCATATGTACTCCTTTTAGTAGGACAGTACTCTTTTTTAGAACGATGTCCTATGTACTTTAAAACTTCTCCAAGTACATACAAATGTACTCTTTTTTTCATTTGAAATATTTAAATTTAAAATGCAACCACAATGAAGCCTGGGGGGTGCCAGATTTCATTGTGGGGGAAACAGACGTGCATTCATGGCTGTTTCCTTGAGTGAGACCCCTAAAAAAAAAAAAAAAAGGTCATCAATCGTAGCTTTAGGTACGCCATTGACCTTTTTTTTAAGTTTTTTAGGTATTTACCTTGTTTCGCCGAAATGTACTCTTTTTTCATAAAAATAATATGGTCACCATAGACATACCACGTGGTTGTTCATAAAAATTTGTATTTTTATTTCTTATTTCACTATTACACCTTCTTATTATTTTTCATAATTAATTAATTTTAATTTTAACAATAATTAATTTAATTTAAATACTTTTAATCACAAATAAGCGTAATATATATTTATAATAACATGTAACCAATGAGTAACAAGCGTTATGTTAACGGTGAAATTTTTCTTAATTCTGATTGGTTAAAACTGTTAAAAATCGGAATTAAAATTCATTGCTATTTAATTATTTATTTTTGTAATATATACTTTAATGTTAAATATTTTTCACATTTCAATATTAATGAAACATCACATTATATATTTTATTATGTACTTATTAAACCTGTAAAAGAAAACATAAAATATTTAAAATACACGTTTCCATTCGCTAGTTAACTCAAGGGCTGTTTAAATACGTTGATAATATCGGGCGTAAGAGATTAAAAACTACCCCCCCCCAAATTATAAATATGACCGCTCCTTCTGACTCCAATAATATCTCATATAATAATTATTGTAATATAAAATGCGTATAATAATTCGTATAATCAATGAGAAACAAGAGTTTATTTGCTAGCGGTGAAATTTTTCTTCGTTCTGATTGGTTAAAACTATTTACCACGTGGGTGTCTATAAAAAATTTGTATTTTTATATCTTATTTCACTATTACACCTTCTTATTATTTTTCATAATTAATTAATTTTAATTTTAACAATAATTAATTTAATTTAAATACTTTTAATCACAAATAAGCGTAATATATATTTATAATAACATGTAACCAATGAGTAACAAGCGTTATGTTAACGGTGAAATTTTTCTTAATTCTGATTGGTTAAAACTGTTAAAAATCGGAATTAAAATTCATTGCTATTTAATTATTTATTTTTGTAATATATACTTTAATGTTAAATATTTTTCACATTTCAATATTAATGAAACATCACATTATATATTTTATTATGTACTTATTAAGCCTGTCATAGTATTAACTTAAGTATATATAGAGGCCTCTGTTAATTAGCTAAAAGAAAACATAAAATATTTAAAATACACGTTTCCATTCGCTAGTTAACTCAAGGGCTCTTTAAATACCTTGATAATATCGGGCGTAAGAGATTAAAAACTACCCCCCCCCCAATTATAAATATGACCGCTCCTTCTGACTCCAATAATATCTCATATAATAATTATTGTAATATAAAATGCGTATAATAATTCGTATAATCAATGAGAAAAAAGAGTTTATTTGCTAGCGGTGAAATTTTTCTTCGTTCTGATTGGTTAAAACTATTTACCACGTGGGTGTCTATAAAAAATTTGTATTTTTATATCTTATTTCACTATTACACCTTCTTATTATTTTTCATAATTAATTAATTTTAATTTTAACAATAATTAATTTAATTTAAATACTTTTAATCACAAATAAGCGTAATATATATTTATAATAACATGTAACCAATGAGTAACAAGCGTTATGTTAATATAAATAAGCTAACGGCAGGGCCTGACGCAGGCTAAATTATTAGCTAATCGCAGGCACAGATAAATAACCTAACCGCAGGGCCTGACGCAGGCTAAATTATTAGCTAATCGCAGGCACACAAAAATAACCTAACCGCAGGCCTGACGCAGGCTAAATTATTAGCTAATCGCAGGCACAGATAAATAACCTAACCGCAGGGCCTGACGCAGGCTAAAGTATTAGCTAATCGCAGGCACAGAAAAATAACCTAACCGCAGGCCTGACGCAGGCTAAATTATCAACGAATTGCAGGAACAGATAAATTTATCTAAACGGCAGACCTGACGCAGGCCTGCGTCAGGTACAGGCTATTTACAGGCTATTTGCAGGCTAAAAATGTTTATTGGGTATATTATTATCGGAGCGTAATTTTTTTTCGAAAAATTTGCAAGGCTATCATTGAAAAAATAATTTTGAAATTTAAATTCGGTTTAACACCTTCGGCGTTGAAAATACGAAGGAATGTTATGGACGTACTATTATAGAGTGTCGCGATACGCTTCCGTTGTGTCTTAAAAATTAAAGATCGGCCGGTAAATAAGAGCGCTACATACGTCCAAAGTTTTTACACAATTTTCACTTAAATGGGTCTCTCACAAAGAAACGACGGATAATTTAGAAAAAGCAACCGGAGCTTCGGATACGGTTATTAACGGTCTTTAATTTAGCACATGACGACGGTTGACGAAAAACGACAAATAACGGCAGCATTTGCAAATTAGTGTCGACGTCAAAATTGAAAATCAAAATCGGAGGCGATTTCGGGCAAAATTTAAAATATGCAAAATGTGTATTTTCGTTGCAAAGCAAAATTTTTTCGAGAAAATTTCATTCGACATTTTCGATTTATATTTGTCTCCTCGACGTAGGTATTAAAGACAAAAATAAATTTTTATTTTCCAAATTGCAGAAATCATTTCGCCCTTTTACCACGTCAAATATTGAACCAATTACATCGTCGCGTTTTGAATTAATTCTTATAACTTGATCCCCCGCGTATTGCGATGCTAAAATTTCCAAGTTTCGAAAGATTTCTGCAGATTTTCAAAAAAACGCAAATTTAAAATTCTTCGTTTTTGGGAAGTCGGAAGAGATGGTTTTTGCTCTCTCTCCGCGTCGCCCCCGAACCTCCATCTCAAATATTTCGCCGTCAATGGATAGAATTCGTTGGAGCCGACAGTTTAAGATGTCACAACAATTTGATCGTTAAAAGTTCTTCATTTTTGAAAATTTACCGTGGAGTGTCGGTTCAATTTAAAGAAACTCAAATCAAACTTTGCACAATTTCGGACTTTCCGGGAAAGCAGTTCGATGAGTATTCAACGTAACATTTCTTAGTCTTCTTGCACAATTTCGGCGAGTTCTGCGACCTACATAAAGTGCTCCGGTCTTATTCGCGGCATTCTGTTCTTTGTATTATATTTTGAGCGTTGAAATTACTAAATTCTAATATAATGATTTGTTAAAGGTTTTCAATTTTCGAATTAAAGCCGCCATCCCGCCATCTGTTGACAGTGTTTTGAATCACTGACAGTATGTCTGTTGACAGTGTTTTGAATCACTGACAGTATGTCAGATTATTTCAATTTTTGACAAATTAAATTTTTTGTTTGCAAGAATTTCTTCTCCATTTATGCACGAATAGTTGCGCCTGGAGCTACAAAATAACTGTGCAAAATTTGGTTGAGATCGGTCCACGGGTCTAGGAACGTATAGCGAACACGCAAACACGCACGCAAACAGATCTTCTCTTTTATATATTTAGATAATATTTGAATGCTAGTCCAGGCAAGGAAGGTTTTTAGTTTGCAAAAAATCTGGGCAAGCTGAATTTTGGCAGAGACGTACATTGGAGTGTTCTAATGAACCCCCCAAAAGTCCCATAAAATCCCACGCCGGCGTCCCCGACAATCGGGGGTTTTTAGCTCCCCCAACGCGATTTTTTGCCGATAACTCGCTTATTTATGCTTGTATGAAAAATTATGATCAGTACATGAGTACATGATTAGCAATGAGAATATCCGAGGTTCGAATCTTACCGACGGCGAATTTTTATTTTATATAAAAAATGTATCACATGATATAAAGTAAACGTACACAATTATCAAAAAGAAGCATATGTGCAATTATTATCAAAGCAACTTGAACAATTATCAAAGCAACTTGAACAATTATCGCGTAATTCTAACTCCATTGGTTAGAATTGATCGGATCCCTAAATATCATTGGTTGATGTTAGTCATGTGACACATGTGTGCAATAGTTTATAAAATAGTTTTTTTTCCATGGCACACTAATACTTAAATTATTGACCGAAAGCACGACCCATCCTTAAAATAGCACAATATTGATTCGCTGCAGGGAGAGAAATGTTTTTGGACACGGGAAATGCTTTTAATAATAAATTAATTGAAATTGTTTCCAAGGTTGGAAAATGAAGAGAAAAGAGATTTTTTTCAAAATTTGCCCAAGTTATAGTATCTTCCAAGTAACGAAATCGAAAATTTGGTTTGAACTTACAGAAGGTCCGGGCAAGCTGAAATTTGACAAAGATGTATATTGAAGTGTTGTAATAAACCCCCAAAATGTCTCATAAAAATCCCAAGCCGGCGTTCGCTCAAATGAGGATTTTAGCCCCCTAAGTGCGGTGTTTCGCCTATAGGTCACGTATTGTTACTTTTACGAAAAATTACCATTAAGCAAAGTTGAACAACATAAAATTTTGTATAACTTGTGGCGCTGCAGTAGGTAGTATTACAATACATACTGTAATAGGCAAATTAAACTTATTGACTATCGATGTATTAAAGGCATGTGCAAGGGAATGTGCTGGTTTCTTGTTTGCCTTGATGGCAATTTTAAGACCTCATTTAGATTATCGCCAAGTGCCATTTTAAATTGTTGAACGTAGTGATTGTTTTCGTGCAGCATCAAACCTTTATTGGTGGCAACAATTACCGCACAACGACGACATTGCGCTTTAGTTGCTTGACACCCTGATTGGGTTACCATTAATCAAGAAGTTTTTGATATTATTAATAACACCTAAAGAAATCCGTTAGGATAACTTGAAGATTTGATAGATATGTGCTAAGTACCAGTCTCAATACTTAGTTACGAATGTGTTAGACTTGATCCACATATCTTATCAAATGTTGGAGAAGCAGTAATTCAAACTACGTTCAAATTAATACTCTCTTTATTATAAATTAATTTGGTCTTATATATTGAACTGTATTTCAATGGTTAGCCAAAATTCGATAAATTTCAAAAATTAAAATTAAAATTAACATGTTTAAAAAATTCAAAATGTAACAAAAATTATTGTAAACCAAAATTAAATTTAAAAGAAGAGGGAATTGGATTTGGATAAATGTCTTTGTGCGCAGACGAGGAACTTTGGAGTTGGAAGAAGGAGGGGACAGTCTACGCCGAGCAGTCGACTAGATAGGACGTTTTGAGCGAGTCCTTTGTAAAATTTTGTAGAGTTGAAATTGTTAATAAATAAAAACAAAATTTAGTTTGAATTGGAAAGATAGTGTTTTATTAAAGTGTTTTGCAAAAGAAAATAAAGTTTAAAGAAAAATTTGAATTCACGGATTCAAAAAAATAAATAGTTGATCGCTGGTCATAAAAGAACACGTCAACAATAAATTTGGCTCCCAACTCGAAGCTCGAAACCACGATAACCCTGACATTAGGAGTAACTCATGCTCTCAACTAGAAAATTGAAAACGCAAAGTGGAGATTCGAACACACGACCACGAAAAATTACCCTGAGGTAAGAGATTAATTACAATATTAAAGTGGATAAAACGTGCATGGAAATTAAAAATAACATTTGGTGAAATAAAATTAAGGTCTGGTATGATAATAGACACATGTCACATTTGGCGAACAAAATATTTGAGTACAACTGTTCAACGTTCGAAAATTGGAACGCAGATGCGGCATGCAAGCGCAGAATAAATGACCATATTAAATTTAAGTTGTAATAAATTGATTATTAATATTACAAAACAAAATGAATTACGAGGATCGCATGATAGAAATGTTACAAGCTATAATAAAAGGACAAGCAGAAACTACGAAAAGACAAGAGGAAACTACTAAAAGATTAGAAGACGCTACCACAAGAATAGAAGAAAAATTAGATAACGATGTCAAAATGTTATACGATGAAAATTTTGAGCAGGTAAAAGAGGCAGGAATTGAAATTGAAGATGACATTGAAGAATTAGTAAAAGATGAACCAAAATTAATTAACAAGTTGCTACAAGAAGCAGAAAACGAAATCAAAGAAAACAAAGAAACATGTAACGTTGATGTTTCGGATGAATTGTTGAACGAAAACAAAGAAACATGTAACATTGATGTATCAACGGAAATAATTAACGAAAAAATTGAAAAAGAGAAGCCAATGGAAGTAAAAGAAATTTATAAATTCAATGTGGAGCATGCAAGAAAAAGTTTCAAGCGGTTATATTTGAAGATTAGAAAATTATATGCAAAACGAAAACATAAAACTAGAGGCATAAGAACAAAGAAGAACAGAAAAATTTTAAGAGTTTCCAGATTACGAAAATTCTACAATAATAACAGAAACAAAAAGAAACATAAAAATTTGAATAAGGGTGTAAACAAATTTAAAATAAAAACAATTAACGCTAACAAAACATTAACATATAACAAAGTGCAAATTAAAACTACGCAATCACATTTCAATGGACAAAATAATTTAATATTACAAAAACTTCAAGTTAAGAAAATAATATTGAAAAACTTTAAATTAAAAAAACGACTAAGGGTAAAAATACTAATCAAAAGTGTACGGTTTAAAAAGAAAAATCAAAAACAATTACTGTGGATAAAACTACGAATTAAAATCATAAAGTTAAAAAATTCTAAGAAAGAAAATAGACTATTTAAAAAAGTGATATTTAAAAAACCAAGATATAAAAAAATAAAAAGTAGAGGGCTGGACAAGAATAAAAAAATAAAAACGCCCAAACAAATAAAAATTACTGAATGGATAATAAACTTAGATAGTGAAATTAAAATAAAAAAAAATTGGATTATCAGCATGAACTTATTCAAGCATGTACGTTTCAAACATGTTTAGAACAAGAGGATTGGTTGATGATAAAAAATTAAATAACGACGAATTGTAAATATGATTTAGCAATTGCACCTTGACAAGAAAAATTATGGACACCTGAAAGTTTTAATCTGAAAATAAATAATAAAAAAAAGTTTGGTTGACAAAAAAATTTAATGGGCGTGTGAAAAATTTGAAAATTTAAAGAAATTTAATTGACTGAAAAATCAAAAATGGCGTGTGCAAAACCAATAAAAAAATTGGTGGATTGAAAAAACAATAATAGGCGTGTGCGAATTATAAAAAAAAAGGTGAATGACTAAAAATTTAATGGGCGTGTGAAAATTTTAAAAAATTGACGAAATAGAGGGCGTTAAAGAATAAAACATGGATTGATAGGTGTTCCAAAAACATAAAAAATTAAAACATGACTTAATTGATGTTTCTAAAACGTAAAAAAATGGATAAAGAAAAGTTGTAAGAAGCTACAATCTGATTGGGTAAAGGTGAAAAATTTGAAAGCGAATGAATGGACAGAAAAGAATTATGAAATTGTAAAATAATTGACGACTAATTAAGACAGTTGCTATTAAAAAAATTAATAATGTATGAATTAAAATAAATGGGGAATTAATAATGATAAATAATGAAGTTGAATAGATGAGATCAATGGAGAATTGATGAAGAATGCCATTAATAATAAATTAATGAAGAAAATTGGGGGGAAAATTAAAAGTTATAAATGAAGAAAAATTGAAATTATTGTCAAAGAATTAGTTAAAAATTAATGATACGATGAAATATTTACGGAAAAGACGTTCATAAACGGAAGAAGGAAAACATAGAAGCCCAATGAGAAAGAAAAATATTCCAACAAAAATTTATCCAGCAAAAATATTAATCCAAATTTTAAATAAAGGTCAAAGAAAAGATAATACGCCTGAAATAGTCAATTAGAAACATTCAGATTAAAATGCAGTGTGCATAAAAATTTTAGAAAAGTTAATTTATTTTCGATATTATTATTTGCTATTTATCATTCATAAATAAAAACATTAGTTAAGTTAAAAATTTGTAAATAATTGATAGGTGATTGTTAAAAATAAATAAATAATACTTTTGTTAATAATATTTTAGTTAAGATAAAAATGTAAATTTGATAAAAATGTCCAAAAAGGTCACAAATTCGTATCGGTGCAAAGTCATTGAAATCCAATTAGAAAGATTTCCAGCAAAATTACTAAAATTAGCAATGTTACTTAAAAATCTAGAGGGCGTTGAACTGTATTTCAATGGTTAGCCAAAATTCGATAAATTTCAAAAATTAAAATTAAAATTAACATGTTTAAAAAATTCAAAATGTAACAAAAATTATTGTAAACCAAAATTAAATTTAAAAGAAGAGGGAATTGGATTTGGATAAATGTCTTTGTGCGCAGACGAGGAACTTTGGAGTTGGAAGAAGGAGGGGACAGTCTACGCCGAGCAGTCGACTAGATAGGACGTTTTGAGCGAGTCCTTTGTAAAATTTTGTAGAGTTGAAATTGTTAATAAATAAAAACAAAATTTAGTTTGAATTGGAAAGATAGTGTTTTATTAAAGTGTTTTGCAAAAGAAAATAAAGTTTAAAGAAAAATTTGAATTCACGGATTCAAAAAAATAAATAGTTGATCGCTGGTCATAAAAGAACACGTCAATATAAATCAGTCTTTGCTTCTTCATCAAATAATTCTTACAATCTAGTTCATATTTATAAATCTTGCAATTTATGTCTAGCTTTTTAACCTACATACATATTATTGTAATGCCAACTGAATGTTTTTTAGTTGACTAATGTAAATATTCTTTATTCATAATTTATTTCCTCATTATACATTTTTACCTTACTCTATTTAATTCTGTTAAGTAATCAATTATTTCTTGACTGTATTTATATAGGGTGATCCTTAAGTAGTAATCACTCTGTTTAATTATGAGAATTAAACAACACCAATGAAGTTGCAGAACCTGCAAGTTAGTATTTTATCGACTTGATAAATTATTTAAAGAGTAATTTACCGATTCTTTTCAATTGCAGATTCCGCGATGGATATTGAGACAGTTATTCCGAAAAATAGAATCATGTGTAAAAGCTCTCCAGACAAAATTGGGAATATGGAAGAACCTCCAAGTTTGAAGTAATAACTTTCCATAATAAACAGATAATTTATTGCTAATAATTAATATATATTTTAGAGCTACAAATTCGAATACGGAAAGTGATTTGGTTAGCAATAGTATTAAAATCGAAACGGTAAGTAGCAAGTTACAGTTATTGAATATTATCGTGAAAATTAAATAATGTGAAAAATATTTTCAGGTTGTGAAGACAGAGGTAATGCCCGATGACTCTCTCGCCAACTATAGAGCTCTATCGGTACTCGAAGTAATAGATTTGTGGGCAAAAAGCCTTAGGGGGTAAACCACTCTAGAGACCGAAAAACATAGCAAACTTTGGGAATTTTTTTCAAAGAAACTAAACAACATATCGAAATTAGGTAAAAAGGTCTTTATTGTAAACAAGTATTGAAATGTGTTTGTAAATTTTTTCAGAGCTGTATAAAACAAAATGCCGGCTTTCCAGTATTCTTCCGTAGGCATCTTTTTTTTAAGGCTGCGTGGCCGGACCAATAACTCCTGCATATTTAAAAATAAAATCATGAGGCACACAAATTTAGATTTAGTATGACATTAGCTCCAACAGTACGTAGGACGAAAAAACGAAAAAAAAACGCTCGAAAATTGTTAATAACAATTGAACTATGCATTATAAAAAAAAATTTTAAGTTTAACCCCCTCCCCACCAGCTACCCCAACTTTGAAAATTTGAATAACAACCCCTACCTTGCGATACATCAATTTAAAAGTAGAAAAAATTCTTGTTCATTCTCGTTTAATAAATTGAATTTAGTGGATCTGTTCATGAGTTGGAGGTAAAAATTGAAAGATGAAACAAAAAATAATTTTGTTCGGAAATTATTTTATTTTTCGAAAATCGCGTTAAACAGTGATAAACATAAATATGCACTCCACCATCACCTAAGATAATAAAAAAATTCATTTCAAATCAATATTTATTAATTGAGTTTTAACACTTGAACATGGTCATGTACTGTTGAAAATTCTGTGTAGATATACTTTACAAGAAAAAGTAAAAATAATATTTATTTATGGGGTTGAAAGAAGACGGTTATGGCCTGAACGTTAGCGAAATCAACTGTTAATGCAAGGCACCCCGATTCAAGATGGCCCAAATTTGGGAAAAAATATTTTGTGATGAACAAAAAATTGTACGTTGATCCACAACGGTAAGGATTGTTGTATAATTTCCACACATTTTTTATAATAATAAAATTTTGAATATTTAGAAAAGATTTTTTATTATTGTTGTAGTAGGATTTTATCAAAATTGTATCAAATTTACAGCAACAAGTGCATATTAAGGAGCGATATAACATTACTTCTTATTGACCTTTTCTACGATTTTGCTTTTCAAATAATATATACACAATGCTCTGCGCGCAAAATTTCCCGATATTACCATTAGAGGTTGCTTCTTCCACCTTATTTAAAATCTTCGGAAGCACCTTTCAGAAGTTCAGCTTCTCAGTCGCTATAATACTAACTCTAATTTCGGTTTTAAATGTCGCATTCAAAACCTCAGTAGCTTTTGTTCCGGAAGATGATATTAAAAATATGCACTTATAATTCTTGAAGATGATCTGCCACCAGAATTAGAACCAATTATAAGTTGGTTTACAAATACATATGTATTATGTTGGTAGACTCCGAAATAACGGAACTAGAGCCCCACCTCTGTTCCCTGAAGTCTCGATGGTATATCAGCGTACTTTGTTTGGCTCTGATAGAACGAATAATTTCGCTGAAGCTTGTCAGAAAAAATTGCAACAGGGATATGGTGTCACACATCCAGAATTATTTAAATTAAAAAGAATATTTAAATGTAGTTTCCTATTTTAGTCTTCTGGAAAGTATTTTGACTGAAAACGAAAATGGTTTACAATTAAATAACCGCCCCGAACACGTAGATGTAAAGGATAAAAATATATGCTGTCAGTTACGTCTTCTGAAAAAGGGGAAACAATCTCAGTTATTGTGTATTGCAATGTCGAAGGGTTATATTCCACCAACATTTATTTTTAAAGAAAAACCCAGGAAGTTAGAATTTCAAAACGGAATGCCGCCAGGTTTTTTAGTTTATATGCCACAGAAATCTGCATATCTTACTAGTGAAATTTTCTTTGATTGGCTGAAGCAACAATTTATGCCTCGAAAACCTGTGGGGAAAGTGCTACTGCTTCTAGATGGACACTCTTCTCATTGCAACAACATTGAAATGCTCGAATATACAGCTGAAAATGACATCGGCTTATTTTGTTTGCCGAGCCACAGTACTCAATTTTTGCAGACTTTGGACAGAGAAGTTTTTAGGTCTTTCAAAGCTTTTTATTATGAATCTTGTAATTTGTTTTTAAAAGCAAATCCCGGAAAACGCATTGACAGGCTCCAGTTTGGACAATTACTTGCAACTGCATGGGAAAAATCTGCTACAATCAAAAGTGCAGTATCTTCATTCAAAGCTACAGACGTAGTCTCGTTTGATCCTACTTAATTAAGGAAGAAGCGCGGGCACAAACAAAAAATCTTGAAGATTATGTCCCGAATAACAATTCCTCAAGTAATATCAGGACGAGGGATAGATCAACTTCACCTCAGCCGGGTTGTTCAAAGTGTCCTGAACAAGATATTACCCCTGGAAACTTGCTGGATCAAATATGTCCAATACCAATAATTGCGCGTGCTGTAGAAACAGTCAGAAAACTTAGCAGACGATTTGCTTCTGTTTTAACGAGCAATGAGATTACTTTAGAAAAAAAAAACAAAATTCAGAGGCAAAATGATCCAGTCCAGGAATGGTTCAGTCACAATTGTCCGTTTCATACGGAAATTCTATAATCTCGGATTATATAAGGTTTTGTGAAAGTAAGCATTAGTGTTTGTAGCGTAAGGGATAATAAATAAATATATATATAATTTCTTAACAAAATTGTTGGGTATTCTGAAACCTAGATAATTTGATTTTTAGTTCTGTGTATTATTTTACATTTTCTTAATTACGGGTCCCTAATTGCTAGGGGACAGAAACTTATCAAGAACAACTAATCCAAAAATATATAAAACGTTAATAAGACTAGTACTTAGTACGTATGCGACAGAGACGCTATGTGTGGCTAAGAGAGAAGAAGAAGAATTATGAGTTTTTGAAAGGAAAATATTGAGAAAGATATTGGAACCAATAAAGATAAACGAACAGGAGTACAAACCTATGATGAATTTAGAGGTGCTGCGGGAAATGGGAAATGAAGATATCATTAGAATAGTGAAGGCTATGAGAATGAAATGGTTCGGACACGTGATGAGAGGCATCGAAAGGATAATTACAAGAAGAATCGCGAAATGGAAGGCAATGGAGGACCGTACCAGAGGAAGGCCTAAAGTTCGATGGTGGGACCAAGTAATGGAGGACATGAGAAGGATGAGAGTCGAGAACTGGAAAATGGGAATAACAGACAGAAAGCCATGGAGAAATGGCAAATGAAGCAAAAATAGATATTAGACTATAGAATGAAATGTTAAGTAAAAGTGAGGACTAAACCACCTCCAATATTATTATTATATTTAATTAGCGAGTTTGGTCCATTTGCGATCTATTTCGAGGTTTTGATGAAAAATCACGCGAAAGCACTGGCCTATTGTAATTGCTTGAAAAGACATTAATTTGATGCATGTATAGTACGAAGGAAACCAGGATAAGTAAAGTTAACTATTTAGGGCGTTTAATTCAACATTTAAAATAAGCCAATTCAACATTTTCACAATATGGGCCAAGTTTTGTACGTAGATAAGTAAATACTGAACATATTGCTATGGTTCAAATGGACAAGAAAGAATTTACTCTTAGGCTGGTATGAAAAACATGAAAGTTCTTTTGAAAAGGAAAGATTTCTCGAGGTTACGAGAACTTATAATAATAATGCCATAAAAATTGTTTGTACATAAAATAAACAGGTCAAAGAATGAAAAAAAAAGGTACCAGATGAAAACAAATTATTTTCTTTAAAACATGTTCACAATTTATAAATAAAAATGTTAGTTGTAAGAATTTTGTAATATAAAATAAATTTGTTAATTTTAAGAAGTGGCGAATAATAATAAAAAAAAAAGGATATTTTACGTGGTGATAAAATCGGGACGACATGGTGCAACAATACGGTTCATCCGAGACTATAAAAACGGCCAAGTGGTACGTCACTGATCGGGCAGGTGTGTGTACCGGAGCGCAACTATAAAAACAAATCAAAAGTGCGTTAATCAATTTTGGAAACACAAATAAAGGATAAAAATTATCAACACGGCGAACATAGCTTACCAATGGGAAAAATGGATCCAATTAAAACTCAAAATCAGGAATGCAAAAAACGGGATTTTTTCGGATAACCCAGGTTACAAAATAATAAACAAGGTTCTTCCAGAAAAGTAAAAAAACGGTCAACGCGTATTTTAAATTTCGTGTGCCGTGTAATGTGGAGAATTAACCGAGTTAATTCACTTCGGGAGTAACTAAAAAATAAATAAAGATTATAAGTGGGATTCAACCACGTGCGTAATAAAAGAGGAATAATTAATTTGGAGATACAAATTAAAATTTGGACTTACCTTTTTGAATTATCACAAACTATGATTTATGGACAATTTGTTCACAATAAAAATACAATTTGATGATCAATCTGGAAATTTATAAGTTGATACGAAGACGAATTACACAAGATTACTTTGAAGGTTAACTTGAAGCGAAAACCAAGGAAGCTATAAGCAATAACAGGAGGCGTGTTAGGTGAGCTCACCCTGCATATTACAAATTTAACTAAACGTGCCGCGTAAACTACGAATTTAAATAAAAACTATATTCGCGAAAGTAAAGATAAACATTGGGGTAATTTTAAGTTTTTATTGATGAACTTTATAATAACTACATTTGATGTTTATAATTAATGATTTCATATTACTGTTAAAATAAAATTTATTTATTTATCCATTACGTTTCATCTGGTACTATTATTTTGAATTCGACGACTTTAGTAAGTTTATTCATTAGAATAAAAGTGAAAAGAAAAGGTAAGACGTCGAGGAATCTACTCCTGGCATTAAGAGATTTCATGCAGATTAAAGAGAATAAAACTGAGCTAGCACAAACAATTCAAAGGGATTAAAAATTTTACTTTAAATTTCAATTAAAAGTGTATGTGACCCGTTAATGAGGACCGGCACATAGCAATATGTAATTAAGATGTTTTTAATCGTGGGTTTTTGGGTCAATCAAACGAAACAATTTTTACGACTTACTAGTTTCGGCTACAATGTGAGCCTTCATCAGAGCCTGTAAAGACAAATTCATTAAAAATCTGCATACAACATGTGGTTCACAATAAAGAGACATAACCGTATTGGTTCGGCAAACAAGGTACAAAGCAAATTAAATTCTACAAACATACCACGTAATATAACAATGTCTTAGTGTTGAAATCAAATTTCGGACCACACATACATCTAATCCAAGTGTCAAACAAGCGTTACTAAGGTTTTTCTAATGTTCAGCACACCCGAATAAATTTTATTTAAACCTATTGTGTCCGTATTTAAATTCAAAGATGCGTCACTGTTTTCATTGATGTGCAACATTTCCAAGATAAGTCTTTTATTAACGTTTGGCTCGTAACCCAAGATTTTGTAATTATCAAAATCAATTTTATGTCCAGTATCACAAATGTGCGCTGATAGTCCTGTGTTGGATTTTTTGAGTCTAACATCATATTTGTGTTGGTAAATCCTCATATTCAAATATTGTCCCGTCTGTCCCACATATGACGATCCACATTCACATTTCAAACGATAAATTAGGCCACTTTTTAGGCCATCTTCAATGTTGTCCTTGCCAAAGTTGTAAAGTGATGTTGATGTTTTTTTACTGTAACATACTATTTTTAAATTGTCATTACTTAACAGAGCTATCAAGCGGCTGGACAGTGCGGGTATGAAAGGAATCCCACCATACGTCATCGTTGGTGCGGGTGATTGAGATGTAAGAGCTGTTCCAACCACATTAACTGGTGGTGACGTTGTTGTGGTCAAGTGTTCACAGCCGCTTGATAGCTCTGTTAAGTAATGACAATTTAAAAATAGTATGTTACAGTAAAAAAATATCAACATCACTTTACAACTTTGGCAAGGACAACATTGAAGATGGCCTAAAAAGTGGCCTAATTTATCGTTTGAAATGTGAATGTGGATCATCATATGTGGGACAGACGAGACAATATTTGAATATGAGGATTTACCAACACAAATATGATGTTAGACTCAAAAAATCCAACACAGGACTATCAGCGCACATTTGTGATACTGGACATAAAATTGATTTTGATAATTACAAAATCTTGGGTTACGAGCCAAACGTTAATAAAAGACTTATCTTGGAAATGTTGCACATCAATGAAAACAGTGACGCATCTTTGAATTTAAATACGGACACAATAGGTTTAAATAAAATTTATTCGGGTGTGCTGAACATTAGAAAAACCTTAGTAACGCTTGTTTGACACTTGGATTAGATGTATGTGTGGTCCGAAATTTGATTTCAACACTAAGACATTGTTATATTACGTGGTATGTTTGTAGAATTTAATTTGCTTTGTACCTTGTTTGCCGAACCAATACGGTTATGTCTTTTTATTGTGAACCACATGTTGTATGCAGATTTTTAATAAATTTGTCTTTACAGGCTCTGATGAAGGCTCACATTGTAGCCGAAACTAGTAAGTCGTAAAAATTGTTTCGTTTGATTGACCCAAAAACCCACGATTAAAAACATCCTAATTACATATTTACTTTGGGGGTCACGAGAAGTTATCTAAGTATAAATACTGAACTTTAATTGTTAAACTTCCAGTTGTTATTTAGTAGAGAACTTGCAAATCTTATATTAATTTATCGACAGAATTTAAATATATCAACATTTTACGTGATAGTTTAAAACAAAGTGCTGAAAAATTGGAACTTGGAAGAGTAGGAGCGGTCATTGAAAGCCGAACGAAATCAAATGAAGCAGGACCCATCATAGATCATTGTAAGTAAGTCTTGTTCGATGTTCTATTTTTTAATTTGTCCTAAAATATTTTGCATGGTTTAAACTTGCTTATATTTAAGACTTGTTGAAGGCCTCGGAGGTTTCTTCCTTTTTACATAAATTTCATTCATGACCAAATTTTACGTTATTATTCAATTTTGTAAGCAGTTCATCTTGTAGTTTCTTTTCCGCATAATTACTTTGTAAGATTTTTATTATTTAGGAAGTTCTTAATACTTCAGTAAATATTAATAGTTACATATATCGGCAACAAGTCTAAACTTTCCAAAGAAAACAGCGATAAGGAAAGCGTTAACCTAGAGGTGAATATTTATCTTTTTAATGAGAGCTCTTTCTTTGATGCCAAAAATTAGACATTGCATAAAAATTTATTACGATACCATTCAGTTTTTTAGAAATAAGTAGTTACAAAGTCTTAATTACAGAGATGGCGGTGGAAGATCTGGAGTGTACTTGGCGATCGATGCGAACATGGAATTAGGAGAAGACGATGACACACTCGATGTTTTCGGTTACTTAAGGAAACTCTGGCAATCTAGATGAGGTTTGGTCAATAACGTGGCAAGTAGATATTTAAATTTATTCCTTTCTAACTTTAAGACATCCTAATCTTGGGTTTACATCCTAATTAAAATTAAATTTACGACCAATATAAATTTGGAGGAACATGTTAAATATGGGAATTCTTGGTTTCTTGTCAGCCAGGTTTCGCAAAGATTAAAACAAAGTCTTTAAAAAAGACCGTGAAAAAGCTGAATGAGTATCCAGTGGGAGAGTTTACTCATTTACAAGTAAACTCCAAGATTTACTATTAGGAGATTGCGCCAGAGGTCTTCGCAGAAATAACAGCAAGAAAAATCGAGATGTCCCGATAGTACCACGTAAAAACTTTTTATAGATTGAGTTTAATACTATTTGGTAAAATTGTTTTCAGCTGACAATTTCGTTCATAATAATTCAACCAATAGGATGTTACAATCTCATCAATTTGAACCAATCATAATCTACTTCCTTTGACAATACAGACTACGGTGGTGTATTGTCGCGGCAATACGACCACCGTGGTCTGTATTGTCAAATTTCCATAGTAACGATGGAAACTACGTGAACGCATACTATAAATTATTTGCTGTCAGAAAAATTGAAATTTTATTTACGAAATTGTCAAACGAATTCCACACGATACTATAAAATTGTCGGTTAATTTTTAAACCATGGAATCTTCGTGTTTGTCGCCATTTCAAATCACCATTCGTGCTAAAGCACTCATGGTGATTTTAAGGGCGACAAACACTCAGTTCCAGTTTCAAAAATTATTGCCGACAATTTGATAGTCTCTTGTGGTATTATATATGATAATTTTCGACCGTACTTGATATTCTTTGAAGGCAATATTTTTACAGATGAGATCAACGGCGTGTTTGTTGATGCGAATTTTTCAGATTATTGGGTAACGGTTTGACTGTAATTTTATATTGACAGGGTTACACTAAGCCAAAGGAATATTTTGTGACCGAATGGCCTTTGAAAATAACCGTGGGAAAATTTTGATCACTGGTTTACGATTATGAATGGGCAACTGTGTTGTAGTTTTAAGTCTTCCGTCTCATAGTTCGGTAAGAAATGCAAGAAATTGTACGAATCACTTAGGTACTAAAATTTTCACTTATTAGCAAAGTTATCTATCATTTTCGCCTGACGGTAGAGCTTAAAAAAATGGCCCAGTATTTACCATAGATCACATTTCTCATAACCATTATATTCTAACATAAAAACTAAGGTATTTCGTGTTAATAAAAAAGTGAGTCTTATCAGCTTATATGGCGATTAACAATTTAATAATATATCAATCCATTCCTTGAAAGCGAGGACCGTCTAATACAACTACAAAATGCAACGAAAAAAGTAGCAGCCAAAAGAAGAAGGAAGCGAATTGTAGAAGAAGTGGCTGCCGAAAATGTAAGAAAAAAAATGAAAAAAAGGATGCTGAACAAAAAGAAGAGGACGAGTATTTGTCCGTATCAACGGATTTGTTCCTAGAAGCCGATTTTAAATAAACGACCAACTTATAACGCCGTTACCGTTAAGTACCCAAGCACCGTAAATACTAAGTACTTGACATAAATTTTTTTATAAATAGAAATATGTACATAATTTAAATTTTTTAAAAATTATATTGGCAGTTTTAAACCGATTTATTCTGATCTTTTTTAATCCGATAATTTTTTATCTGATAATCTTTCATTTTACTATATCGGCAAAATTTCATTCAATTTAAATCACAAAAAAACAGCAGAGCACTATTTTAAGAAGAAACAGGAAGAAGCTCCTGCCGCCACTCCCTTGCCCACCGATTCACGGTGAGCACCCACGCAGACCGCGTCGCCGACCTAGACGTCGCGTCGTAGAGGCCGTGGTAGAGGCCAGCAATTCGACTTGCGTTCATTATTAACCAACAGAAGACAAGCAATAACGGCCGGCACTTCTAATACGGAACGGCCGGTCTATAGTTTTACAAATTGTTCCTATGTAAATATTTTCAACAAATAGTTTTATGTTGCATTGCAATATACTATATATAGCTATATATAGTATATTGCAATGTTGGGGTATCACGTCAATAGAAATACGTTTATTAAGATTCGGGAAAATTTTTGTTATTAATAAAGCATGTGACTTATCAAAGCAATCAGACAAACTTCGTCCGACACCAAGAATTTGAGTTCAATATCATTTAATTTGAGAAGAAAGACATGAAGCAGGCTAATAAAAAATAATTTAAAATGTAACACTTAATAACTTCCGTTGATATAAAAATGTTTATTTATAGTAAAATTAAAATTGTTTAGTCATAAGAAAGGTATTTCAAAAGTAAAAATATTGTTAATTACTTAAATAAGGTGAAAATTTGTATTAACGTTAAATTTAAATAAGTCTGAAAATGATTACGTGAGTTCGACGTGTCAAAACTTAGTGCACCGTGAAGGTATATTTCATGTCCATTATCTTCAATAAACCAACCAAGAAGTAATTGTGAAGAAATTAATCCAATCTAAAAATATAAAAAAATTTCATTAAAAATTTCAATAAGTCACATTGAGCTTAATACAAACCTGCAACCTGAAATTTCAATAGTATTGATTTTCTAATCGACCAATAGGAAGACGATTATGCAAAAATTAAGATTGCCATGAATTTGGTGGTGAGGAATTAAAAAAAACAATCAAAGGTCCTTTGTGTAAATTTTGATGGTAATGGCGTGTTAAATTAGCGTGGACACTAAAATTCAATAAATAGTAAAAATAATCAGTAAAAAGTATATAAAAAGGGTGAAAATTATTAAAGTTTATGTACTTACCCACGTACAAGTGAAAATAATTCGAAAATCACCAAGAATTGTGAATATTTTTAACAAATTGGAAATCGACACCACGAGGTCACCAAAGTGTAATCTTGAAAATTTTAATGCAGATGAAGTCATCGGTTGGATTTGTATGCGCAACTACATGGTTCATGGTATAAGTGATAAGAAAATCCCTATATTTTAAATAAGGTAACGTTCACATTAACTATTTTCGTAAATAAAATAAGTGAGAATTTTTGGACAACACGACGCGTGCTTTTTGTCGTTTATGTTAGATATTTTGATATATAGGATTAATATTAAAAACATTTTATTTGATAAAATATTTAATTACATTATTGTGCTTAATAAAATTATAATTGCTTTCACAACGGAAGATATTTTTTTTGACCTGTTCCGAGTCCAAAATTTGATTTCAGCATTACAGTATTGGTCCCGGAACGAATCCACACTGAGTAAGGTAAGCACATGCTCTACGAACCAGCTAAGCCGAGGCATTATTATCATTACGTTATTTGTAAATTGTGTAAAGTTAAATATTTCTATCGACGGGGTATATTTATGTTAACCAGCAACAAAGCATTTAAAATTAAAACGTGTGGTCCTATTAGCAAGGGACATATCAGAGCAATATGTATATTGTTGGGTAACGGTTTTACTGTGATTTTATATTGACAGGATTACACTAAGCCAAATAAATACTTTGTGACCGAATGGCCTTTGAAAATAACCGTGAGAAAATTTCGATTACGGTTTTACTATTACCAATGCGCAACTGTGTTGTAGTTTTAAGTCTTCCGTCTCATAATTGGGTAAGAAATGCAAAAAATTGTACGAATCATATAAATACTAAAATTTTCACTTATTAGCAAAGTATTAGCAAAAAAATGGCCCAGTTTTTGCCATCGATCACATTTCTCATAATCATTACGCTAACATAAAAACTTGGCTATTTAGTATTAATAAAAAAGTATCTTATCTGTTTATATGGAGATTAACAATTTAATAATTTAATTAACTGTTTAGATAGTTTCGGTAACAAAGTTAACGGCAGGTATGAAAGCATACCACGAACGGTGCCATTGTTCCAGCTCACTTGCTAGTCACCCCCCTTTTATATCTGTTTAAAAGGTGTCGTGGATGCGGATCGTATTGTAACAAACGCTCTGGCGCACCGAAAAAGTTAGAAGACGAAGAATTGGAAGCAGTACTCGATGAAGACCCATGTCAGACGCAAAATAAACTTGCAGAATCATTAGGAGTTGATCACACAACAGTTGCCAAACGTTTCAAAGCATTAGAAATAATTCTAAAGCAAGGAAAATTGGATCCGTACGAATTGAAGCCGTGAGATGTTGAATGGTGTTTTGTCACGTGTGGAAAAACTGCTCCAACTGCAGTAAAGGAAAGGGTTTCTGCATCTTTTCGTGACTGGTGATGAAAGTGGTTACACTACGATAACCCGAAACGTAGAAAATTGTGGGGTAAGTCCGGCCATCCATCAACATCGACGGCAAAGCCAAATATACATATGGTTCCAAACGCATGCTCTGTATTTGGTGGGATCCTCCAACCCAAGAAACCGTCACGGGAGATCACTATAGACTACAATTGATGCGTTTGGTAGTATGAAGATTCTCCAAATTAATGTCAAATAATGTTTCTGGACAAAATTTTGCTGAAAGTAAATATAGACATTCTGATGCTACAGGAAACACAAAAGAGATAAAGCAGAATAAGTAGCGGCTCGGTTATCTCTTTAAAATGTCCGAAACATCTTGACTGTTTTTTATGCCACCAAATGTAACGCCTCTTATCCAACCAATGGATCTAAACGTTATTCGCATTACAAAATTGTACCATAGAACAAGCTTATCTAAATATAAAAGAGAAGATCTGTTTGTTTGTTCATTATACGTTCCTAGACCCGTGGACCGATCTCAACCAAATTTTGCACAGTTATTTTGTAGCTCCAGGCGCAGTTTTTTTTTATAAAATGGAGAAGAAATTCGCTCGGGGAAAAAAGTTATTCGCTTTTTTCGAAAATCAAATCACAAGTTTGACAAAAAATTTAATTTGTCAAATAATTAATCTGACGTAGTCAGTGGCGGGGAAAAAAGTTATTCGCGTTTTTCGAAAATCAAATTCGAAAAATGCAAACCACTAACAAAAAACTACTAACAAAAAACCACTAACAAATTAATCTGAAAATACTGTCAACAGATGGCGGGGATGGCGGCTTTAATTCGAAAAATGCAAACCACTAACAAAAAACCACTAACAAATTAATCTGAATGCCGCGAATAAGACCGGAACACTTTATATAGGTCGCAGAACATGGAAGATCCACCTCTTTGCGGAAGATTTAACTTTACATGAAGATGTAACTTTACGTGAAGATTATGTATGTATGTATGTATGTATGTATGTATTGTAGCGTCTGGTGTCTTGGAAATACACGAGTACGCACACAATCGGTTTATGGACCCCTACCTTTAATTCGACTCTTATACTTCTCAGGGTAATATGCGTCGGGATCTGAATCAACCAACACTTCTTATACGAGCTTATTCTTGATTGAACGAATTCTGGGTTCCAACAAAGATAAACTACAGTTGGAATTCCGTTAACAAGTTTTTAATCAAATCAACAAATTTCAACATATAACAAGAACCCAAACAATCAAACAATCTTTATGTAAACTACTATTCTACGCACTGATTATTAAAAGGTAGCTAACCTGTGATTTGTATCGTGCGCACTATTTTCTTTCTTCAAATATTCCACTTTCCAATCTCCAATCCCCAATCTGCTTCTCATATATCGGATAACTTGGTATCCGTATCTCCCCAACGTATCTATAAGACACGATCTCGATCACAACCTTCGTTGCCAACACCTTCTGTATCCCGCTATCTTGCGGAATCTTAAATTCTCCAAGGAATTAATCTTCTTGGGTAGTACCACCGTATATCGTTCACGAATATAATTTATTTCAGTATATTTTATTTGAATCTTACTTGAATTCGCGAGTTTATCTCGCAGTACAAAATACACGACCGTCACCTCTCGTGATCTCGATGGAACTTCGCGACTATAATTTATTTCAATTATCTTTAATTGAATTGCAATTATTCGCACAACTGCATATCGCAGTAACTAATATGCGACCGTCACGCTTCGTGATCTTGATCGAACTGTTTATTTACTTTTTATGTAACTTCGTTACTATATAAATTTTTGTTTTTAAACTGGAGCTTCTTATATTCTCGGTTGTTTGTACATGGCCGACGGTTCTCTGCACGTTTGATTAATTTTGACATGTTGTATATAATGTTTACATACAACATGTAACTCGAACAAACTTAAAATTAAATTCAAACGACACAACAAAACAAACACATGTAAACAAATGTGTTTGAACCTCCGGTCTCCAACTGTACTTCTCTCCTTGTTGGTACGACTCTATCCTCAACATGGATAGCGCGTATCACAACAGTATGTATGAATGTATGTATGACAGATGACAGATGACGGATGACAGATGACGGATGACAGATGACAGATGACGGATGACAGATGACAGATGACCGATGACGGATGACGGATGACAGATGACAGATAAAGGCCGAACAACTATGGCCTTCACGGATCTATTATGGTCCGGTCTGTGAGGCCGAAGGCCGAACAACTATGGCCTTCACGGATCTATTATGATCCGGTCTGTGAGGCCGAAGGCCGAACAACTTTGACCTTCACGGATCTATTATGGTCCGGTCTGTGAGGCCGAAGGCCGAACAACTATGGCCTTCACGGATCTATTATGGTCCGGTCTGTGAGGCCGAAGGCCGAACAACTATGGCCTTCACGGATCTATTATGGTCCGGTCTGTGAGGCCGAAGGCCGAACAACTTTGACCTTCACGGATCTATTATGGTCCGGTCTGTGAGGCCGAAGGCCGAACAACTATGGCCTTCACGGATCTATTATGGTCCGGTCTGTGAGGCCGAAGGCCGAACAACTATGGCCTTCACGGATCTATTATGGTCCGGTCTGTGAGGCCGAAGGCCGAACAACTATGGCCTTCACGGATCTATTATGGTCCGGTCTGTGAGGCCGAAGGCCGAACAACTATGGCCTTCACGGATCTATTATGGTCCGGTCTGTGAGGCCGAAGGCCGAACAACTATGGCCTTCACGGATCTATTATTGTCCGCCCTGTGAGGCCGAAGGCCGAACAACTTTGGCCTTCACGGATCTATTATGGTCCGGTCTGTGAGACCGAAGGCCGAACAACTATGGCCTTCACGGATCTATTATGGTCCTCCCCCTGTGAGGCCGAAGGCCGAACAACTATGGCCTACTCGGATCTATTCTGGGTCTAGATGGCTAAGGGCGGCGGATGCCGCCCGTGCCAGCTAGTTGTCTATAAACCACGTCTAGTAGATTGGCTGGATCAATTACCAATATTGCCACATCCTGCTGTATGTAATATATAATATAGACTAATATAGACGACTTCAAGAGTAATAATTAAACCGGCGGTTATACGAATAATAACTAAAATTGTGATTTTCTAATTTATTGGTCACTAAACAACATTCTCCACTTCGTCTTTGATGATAAAGGTAAACAAACATTTAACTCAAGATCGTAAAATGGCATTTATAACCCTGACTTGTGCTTAGTTTCGACTGATGAGCTGGATCATTCACTGCCGCTAGAGCACGTAAAAGTTTTTATTAAAGTACATCGAAATCAAAGTAACATCAAAAATTTCACACATTGTCGGCCAACAAAAAGATCGATTTTATTTGTTAGGCAGTGATTGTGAGTTTTGTAATGGAAAGTGGAAATAAGGCTTTGCAGCAATTTTTGCTAACATCTATTTTATTTAGTGCAGCTTATTATTTTTTAGCAAATATAGAAAGTAATAGCATAATGGCTAAGTAGAAATCTATTTTATAATACAGTTGAAGAGTACATCAATGCCATTCTTAATCTTCAGAGTCAGATAGAGGTTGAAGAAATTGCTTTAAGTGCAATTCCTATGTCTATACTAGTGTTAGCTTATTTTAGAACTGATAGTGAGTTAAGATTATTTAACTAATGTTAATCTCAATTATTTGGTCTCCTTTGAAGGAGAATTAAAATTAAGGAATCCTGTGACTTTATAAGGAGGTTTTGATGCAATTGAATTAGTAAAACTAATCTTTGATATCAGCAGTAAGTACCATAAGGCTGATACAACTGTCAACAATAAATTCAGTGTTACTGTTGATGGTGAAACTCGTGAGTTTGTGTACAGCAGGGGTGGGCAAAAGCCGGCCCGTGGGTCGGATCCGGCCCTTTTGCTTACTTTATCCGGCCCGTTGAAAAATCCCGCATGCAATTTTTTAATCTCTTTTATGCGATTTTGTTGAAATCAACAATATTAGTGTGCGTAGTGTACATATAAATAATGAAATATATGAATAATAGAGAGTATTATAATAAATTTCGAACAGCCGTAACCATATCCCTACTTTTATGTATGCAACATAGAATTGAACGTGCACTCCTCTCACTCTTCGAGGGACGACAGGTCGCAGCACGCGTACTTTTTATTTTGATTTAGCACTGGTCGCATACTCGTCATTTCTTTTGAGACTAATGTTTGTTATTTTGCAAATATAATAATAAATCAAAAAAGTGAACTTTTTGTAAGTAAAATTTTAAAACATTGGTTTTATTTTATTGTATTAATTAAATTATTTATTTGTAGGCCTTTGTAAAATGAGTCAATCTAAAAAAAGAAAAGTTGATTTGGAATGCAGAAATTTCAATGAAGCATGGACGGTAAAATACCTTTTAAAAAAACATTGATAAGAAAGCAATTTGTTTAGTTTGTCAGGAAACAATTGCTGTTTTCAAGGAATACAATAAATTTAAACAGGGAGTTCTGATCGAGTATTCAACGAGGCCAGACGTATGAATGAAAGGTGAAACATTTAATATTTAAAGTGCCAGTAATTGGATAGACAAGTGATTTTTTCATAACAACAAACCAAAAGTGACAGTGAAATTACGTGCGAGAGGTGCATGTGTGACAGCTGCACAACCGTATAAGTCTGCTCACCTTGGTGAGTAGATAAAAAGCGTTATCAAACCGAAACAAACACATACAAATAATCAAAATGAACAATTTAACCCAAACATATTCAAACATGAACAACCCAAATCATACCCCACAAAAAACCTACTCAAATATTCTAACAAACGAATTCTTCCCAAAGAAAGAAAATGCTATTGTCATACCAAAACAAGAAAACACTGAATTAACTGAATATATTGTGGTGTTTCACTGCGATGGATACGCCGATAGCAATTCATAACAACATTGACTTATAAGAATCAAAAACATGCATGAGATGTCGAAACCAACAGAGTCAATAAACAAAATCTAATTTAAAACCGGTCAGATAAAATACAATTGATAAAAAAATAATTTACAAAGAACACAAAAGTTTTAAAATAAAAATGTAACACGAGAGCAAAGATGATCTAAGTAAGAAATTTGTCAAACCAAACCTAGTAATAAGGAATTTAAAAATTGTTATTCTTGTTTATTTTTATATGTTACGTAGTAAGAATTCGGTAAAGTTGCACAAACTTTAAAAGTTTACATGTTGACGAGCGTTGTTCTGAGACTAGACAGTAAGGTTGAACGGTGATTAACCTAAAATAAAATCAAACATTAAAAAGGTGACAGTTAAACAAAAGGATACTTACAATTATAAATGTGATCTAGTATGTCGAAAGTTTTGGGTAACCAAGAAAAATAAAAAAAAACAAAAGGAGGGCTCCCAAGTGGGACAAAACGAGAGGCTGTGTGAATTTTGCTCCCGACAAAAAGGGGTATAGAAACTTCTTCGAAGTGGTAAAAAGAACGGAGAGCTGTGTGAATTTTGCTCCCGACGAAAAAGTACTACTCAAGCGGTAAACGGGAAGACGTATTTAAGTACACCCCCGTGAACTTTAAATAAAAAGATTAATTGATGTGTAGGTTTTTCGAAGATCTACAAATAAAATTAGTGATCAATAAAATTGAATACACGTGGAAGAAAATCACAAAAAATTGGAAATTACTTACCAGAACTATTTATCAAAAAGTAAATAAAAAGCAAGTTGAGAATATCTTCGTACACAATTCGGTTTGGAATCACCAACAGAAATAATTCGAAGAAAATCACCACGAGAGGTTAAAGACGTTCGAGCAGATAATTCGAGACTTATAGTTACTTGGTACCAACAGAGTGAGTACACTTAAAAATTTAATAAAACTGTTAACATTCGTGTGCAACGCGCGCGCATATTTAATTTGTTCAACGACGAAATAAAATAAAAAAACTCATCTTTATATTAAGTGTTTGGGGTTCAATAATAATAATAAACAATTTTTGTCAATTTATGTATTTATTAATTAATTCATTGTTCAATATACATAATAATTTTGAAGTTTAGTGGATCATCATTGCGAATTTTTGTGTTCTCGTTCTATTAACTCCACAGACAATAAAAAATTATTAAGGAATTTCTCCAGAACTTACTCTGCAAGGTAAGAGGTTTCATGCAAGAAGATAAAAAGAGCTTAGCCGAGGTGACATTCAATTTATTCAGTAGCATTTCATTTATCCACAACGGAAGTTCCGTTTTTCAATCAACAATCATAAGAATTGCTATCGACGAGGGACGATCCGACCTCCTCATAGTAATATATTAGCACTACAAAACATAACAGATCTCAAACACATTGTTGATGCGTATCCTATGAGTTTCAACTGGATAGTTGTATACTTTAAATCAGAAGAAATTGCTACAGAAATAACAAATAAACATAAATTTATCAAAATAAGCAATCTAGTAGTGCCGATAAGAAAATTAATATCAAATGCCAAAAGAATGATTATACACGTACCAGCCTATATTCCACATGGTAAAATTAACGAAATCCTAAAACTAAACAATATTGAAACAGTGTCGACAATATAACACACATAAAAATAAGTAACAACCCCCTCATCTCACACATCAATAGCGGACGCAGACAAGTTTATATAATACCCAAAGACGAAGAAAAAATCCCAGATAGCTTAAAAAATTTCAAATAAGTTTAAGCTACTTTTTATCGCGTTCGTGATTGAAAACCACTATAGTTACTGAAATCATTTTAACACTGTGATTTACTATAAATTGTCTACTTTCCAACCATATATAAAAATATATATTAATTCAATTCTAATCAACCCCAATTTAACATTATATAGGCAGCGGGTAATTCGCGTCAAATTTATTCGGTTGAAATGAAAAGTTTTTCTTTAATAATATTCTTTTGAGATCGAAATCTAAAAATTCCTACACGTGACAAACAGCGGAATTTTATAGGGAATATTTCATACGCTTACATTATATACTTATTTTGATAAATAAGGACAAGGGAGGTCAAAAACTAAAATCACTACAACCGCTACAACCTATTCTGCATGCATTCGTCCTACCGATTCATCCGAGTAGTAGAGGAGTACCGGAACTAGCATAAACCCACTGTGCATGATCGAAAGTATTGATTAGGGGCAAGTATTGATTATTATTATATTATTGACATAAGGGGTTAACAAAAAGGGTATTTAAATTAGGGGTCAGTCCCCTTTATTAGTAAGGTATTTAAATTAGGGGTCAGCCCCCTTTATTAGTAGGGCAATGAAATCACTAGATCATAAGGTGTTATTGTTATTGTTATATATTGTTATTGTTATATATTGTTATTGGTATTGCTAGTGTAATTTTATATATAATAATAATTGCTTACAATTTGTAAGAATACAAAAATTCTAATATTATAGCAGAGTATTGATCACATCACTATATTAGTATTTGCTCTTTGCAATAAAATCAGTAAATTACCTATTCTATAGTTAGGGACACATATTATCTTGGGGGATAATAGTATTACATATTATGGGTATATGTGAGTAATTGTATATGGGGTGTTAAAACTTTCAATTAGAATATTTGCTCATGGTAATAAAAACCTGCGCATGCAAGCTAATATTATAGGATTAATTAACTTCATTCGCTATATAAGGCTGATAACTGTATATATGAAACTAGTTCTTCGAATCTACTGGTTAGGTTAACTTCTGCAACGTATATTCTAGAAGTCATGGAATCCAAAACTTCATTGAAGAGAAGTGCAGAAGCGTCCGTACAAAGTAAGTTCATAACAAATTAATCTTTACTTATTTTAATAAACTGGTATTAGGGTTAGGTGAGTGCTCATTACAGATGAGTAATGAGTACTTACCTAACCCTCAACCAGTTAATATTGTACAATTTATAATTTCACAATATATACTTTTACTAATTTTTTTCTTTTTGTGTAAATTCTAGTTGCAAAGGAGTGTAAGTTACCTAAAACCTTACAACCCAAAATGGTCTTCGAAACGAGGTATTGGCTTAATAAGTCAGAAACTAAGTTTGTGTCGGTGGGAATCGATGTTGAAGCATGGATGCCCAAGCTACGCTTAGGAGGGTCAAATGGATTGGGTATCTCATTGTGCAACCAAGATTGGGATATTATAATGGATAACAAGGTACCGATTACAAATTTTTTAAATGGTGGAACTATCGATCACATTGCTATGAATCGTAATACTACAACTTTAAAAATTTCCGGCCCAAAATTTCAAAACAATAATGTTTTAAAATTAGAAAGAAATGATTTTTATATTTACATGGGGAAGGTAACCGTGGAGAGGTTATATGAAATATCACCGTTAATCAACCAACGAATGAGAGAAATTTTTAATATGGAACTCAAATACTACTATACTGATATTTTATTTGCATGTATTCAGTTAGGGGGTGATCCTTTCATGAATACAAAAGATGTGATACAATCTACAGGTAACTATCAAGGAGCCCATTCATATTGCATTATGGAAATGTTCTACATGTATCCTGAGGTGATTAAACAAAACTTGGACGATTTACCTTCAGTAATAACTTAATAATGTAATTCTTATATGCAATGTATATGTGTATGTATACTGTATTTTAATATAATTTTATAATAATGTGTTGTGTAATTTTTGAAATAATCTTGACCATTTTAATCCTAACCAAAGTAAATTCTATCATTTCTTGAGATATTCAAGCAGTATAATGAAAATTGAATAATTTTATTAACCCATACCTCACCTATGTATTATTATTATTATTATATAAAATTGAAGAGATTCGTATGCGTATCATCATTATTAAATAAGCAATTAATGGGCACGCATCATTATCAAAAATGAATTCCAGCCTAATCATCTTTACATTAGCTCAAGTTTTCAACAACACTTTGTTTATTGCTTCACCTAAAAGTGTTGAAAACATTCAAATTTGTATTAATTATATTAATATAAATAGTTTGAATTATTTAAGCGATGCTTTTTGCTTAAATTGGTCTGCAATGGAATTTAAATATGTTGCGAATGAATCAACTTTCTCCTACCAATTAACAGAAGCCAGCCCGATTATTTTATACAAATTAAGATTTACACCCCGAACGTCAATGGAACCATCGACATGGAATATAATATTGGGGGATATGAATTTATTAACTGAAGATTATAAACATTACAGACTAATATCCGCAGCACTGGGACAAGTTTTAACAACCTATATTTTTATTACAGTGTTGATTCTGTATTATATTAATTATTATAGGAGAAATAAAACAGAAATTTAGAAGATTATTTTGTTTATTTTATTTCAAATATTGATAAGTATAATATAAAGATTATATTGATCACATATAGGTGACTAGTCCGGAGATTGGTTCATATTCCAAGATCGAATCATGTAAAATTAATACGTAGGCAGTTGTATTTGCAGGAAAAACTTCTTTCCCTTCGATTTCCAATTTTAAGGATAAAACAGGTTCTCGAACATGTTCATTTTGCTTAGAAACGTCCAATACAAAAATTGGACCTGTTCCAAATTCCTCAAAATCTAGCATAGGTTCACAAAACTGTTTGTTTAAAAATTTTTTCTGAAACGATAGATAATCATCATATGCAAGTGCATAAGCACCCTTAGCAAAATTATTATGACGTTTCTCGTAGGGGCACCTATTCTGGTTGATATATGCAGTCACATCACTTATACCACATTGCGACAAACGGCTAGCATTCTGATCTTTTTTACCCCGTTTATTTTGTTGAAATGCAGTTAAAAGCCAACGCGGTCTTCGGGATCCCACTGAACTATTAACAGCCCATATTGCTACATTAGAAGTAGTAGGTAAACTAGGATATTGATATAAGCTTCTACCATAAAAGCCAATTTTTATACCTTTTTGCTGTTTCAAGTGGTTATATATTTCCAACTTTGCAGTATTGCTAGGAGTAATATGAGGTACACGCCAACTAACTTTTGAAATTTTTATTTGAACCGTTGTTGAACCGCTATAACAATCGATGTCGGAATTTGAACGAATCAAAATCAATTCCTGACGCATGTTTATAATATCTCTAGTGTAATCGCTAGCGAACCCCAACACATGATTTAAGGGTATTATAGCACAAAATTTTGTTTTAGTGCTGTCACAAATTTGTGACTCCTCATTTAAAATATTCCATCCTGAGCTACTTAAACCTGAGGATTCTCCAGGAGTATAGCGACATTGACCGTAAAGAGATGTTGATATGCCTGGTATCCTACAAGCATCGATTACAACATCACCAAGTTGATAACGTATTTCTTCAAATAGAAACAGCGGGTCGTTGAGTTGGAAAGGTTTAGCTTCGGTAGGTGTTAGGGTACCTTCAATATAAATCTTACTATCATAGGTAGCTGTTATCAAATCACCTTTCTCAATAATAAGTCTAATTTCATCCGAGTTATCAAAGGCATTGACAGTATAAGGATGATATGTGTGAGTGGAATTATCAATAACTAAATCAGAATAAGATACGTCGGCGAACAAATTTTGAAGGGCTTGTTCTTCCTGCATTGTAATTCTTATTTGATACACGATATCCCAAACTTTCAAGAAAATTGATCTCGTGTGATGTGAGTCTTCTAACGTTCGGACGTATAATGCTCTGCAGATGATTATCACCCTTATTTATATTATTATTATTTAGATTTAAACCCATCTTGCTTCAATTCTAGCCTTATAGTTAATGATTCGTTACCGAAATCTACTGCTTCACCCTCCTGATCAACTAGCCTTAGAGTTATGTTATGAATAGTTTTTACGGTGACAGGTAAATATATAATGTTTGTGGGTTCTTTACATAACCTATAACCAGGTTCAACTGATAGGTCAAATTCGAAAATTGTATGAGCTAAATTATTATTACGGTAAGCACCTGCAGTTATGTTGCATTCAACATGTATGTTGGTAGCTTTAATAATTTGAACATTTAAATCAGATTCATGTTTAACACCCGCCTTAAGCTTTTTACTAGAAAATCCTAACATACGACCTATACTGCCAGGTTTCTTAAAATTAATTTCATAATTCGAGAAAATTTCGCATTTTAATGTATTATTATTAGCCCATAAGTTAAATTTCACTCCCAAGACAGATTTCAGGAAATTGTTCAATTCTTCTATTTCATAAGCACCTGACGGTATAATGATAGCTTTATTATCGTAATATAACTTGTTATTCCCATTATAAATATTTCTTATCGAATTACAACCGTAGAAACCAATTAGACCCAGAACATAATCCTTTTCAGGATTTAACTGAATTGGAGGAAAATAATTCACACTAACTGAATTCCCCACACCTGTTAAGGTAAACGTTCGAGACATTATTAAAAGAAAAATATTATGACCATGTATTTATTCAATTTTCATTTAAAAATTTTAGACATAGATGACCGCATATAATTGTATTGAATTTCTGATATCGTACATAATTGTATTTTATTACACAACCTTGAAAGTATTTAATAACTTCTTGAGGAGGCCTCAGGTCACCGAAACTGTCAAAGTAGCTCACATTCTTCTGATTCTTCTTATACGCAATCCAGTGAGTTCCAGATCCACTCATAATATCCAAATTAATTATGCCGCATTCGTTGGGTCTGGGTGTTGTAGGTAAGGTATCTCTCATAAACACACCTCGAAAATTAGGAATATTAGTAGTATATTTTTTTAAATCTACATCAGTTAGAGCTCTCCGAGGCAGCCTGATCAGTTTTTTGAATACGGATTCAAAAATAAGGCACTTCCACCTTTATACGGTTTCAAATATAAGGCATCACCCTTTTTACCCATCGCAATTGCTTCCATCATTTTATTATGGCGCCCGCTTTCTTCAAGTTGCTGTTTGGCCTGCTTAGCATTATTAATAGCTTTAGCTATACCGCTAGCACCACCTGCTAAAGCCCCTGCAGCACTCAAACCCGCAAAGAGAGGTATCAGAAAAGGAATAATCCCCCCTTGCTTAGGAACGGGTATTATTCTAGGCACTTTAATATTTCGTTTACCTCCTAATTTTTTAACTGATCGCTTGGCAGCTGCTAGAGCTTTTTTAATAATATCTTGGGTGTTATTAGATTTTTTAAGTTCCTTTGAAATATTTGTTAAAATTCCTTTTCCGAGTGTTATTTGACGTTTATTAACACACCCCATACCTAACTTTCTTTTAGTTTTTATGGTGTTTACTACCGCCCACGCTGCAACCTTTTCTCCTAGCCCTGAGTCTTTAGATTTGACACGTGTCCAGGCACGCTCTTCTAAAATACGATCAGCACGATGTCTGTCTTCTAAATCTTTATGTTGATAATATGCAATATCGTGCTCTTTACAAGCCGAATCTAATGGATTAATGCCAGGATCACCTCTAGCTAAACGCTTGTGTAATTTAGTTCCAGGCCCACAATATTGATAACCTGGTATATGAAGTTCCACAGGTAATTTATTTATTATGGAGTTGACCAACCCTTCACCACGATGAACAATCATTTAGTGTGACAACTCGCTATAGCTCCTATATGTTATATATCAGCGTAAATATATATAAGTTTATTGAATGCCAAGATGAGGTTTGTTAAACAACGTGCCACACTTAAAGTTAATAATCATGACTTTAAAAAACATCGTTCAAAAAAACATGGTGATTTATTACCTGACTCAATCAGATGTATCATAGCAGGTAGTTCAGGTTGCGGTAAAACAAATACACTCATCAGTCTTATAGAAGAGCCGCATGGATTAAAATTTCAAAATGTGTATGTGTTTTCAAAATCTTTACATCAGCCTAAGTATCAATACCTGCAGAATGTTCTCGAGCCGATTAAGGGGTTGGGGTATTTCACGTTTACTCAGCATGATGAGGTTGTACCCGTAAACGAAGCTAAACCTCATTCCATTATGGTATTTGACGATGTAATTACTGATAAAAGTTCAAGTGTCCGAGATTATTTCTGTATGGGTAGGCATAATTTTATTGACTCATTCTATTTTAGTCAGACCTATTCAAAAATACCTAAGCAATTAATACGTGATAATTATAACTTAATTCTGCTATTTAAGCAAGATGTTTTGAATTTAAAACATGCTTATGATGATCATGTAGGTACTGATTTATCATTTAATCAATTTAAATCGATGTGTGCCGAATGCTGGAAAGAACCTCACGGGTTTGTGGTAATCGATACGGAATCTGATATAAATACCGGTAGATATAGGAAAGGCTTTGATTCGTATATAAGCTTTGATTAAATTGAAATAGCGTTCAGAACTTGCAACTACTTCGCACTATCTGCACAGGTTTGAGAAGTTAAACAAGTTAAAATTTACTTTATAAATACCTCCATTAGGTGTACGTAACCTGAAATGGATACTGATGAAATTGAATTGACTAAAAAAATTATTAGAGCCCGTAATGCTGTAAAGCGTAAGTACCTTGAATTAAAACGAAATCAAATGACAGTGCACAGAACTTCACAGGAGGTGTTTAAACCAATCGTGGATCCTATTAAGGAATTAACTTCTTTAAAGAAAAAATCTCAGGAATTAAAAGTTGTAAAGAATTATACGCATCCGTCAGCGGTGAAAAATTCAACAAAAATACCTATTAGGTTAAAGAATACAGCATGTAATAAAAGTGATATGACATTTAATGAGGATTCAAGCTATATGAAAAGTGATGTTGAAGATGAAGAATACGATGAAACTGCTAACACTAATATTATTGAGAGATTACATAATCGCTATACGGATATGGCTATACATGACACTATACGTGAGATGGATCACGAGTACGGAGTTTACTTCAATAATGATACTAAGACTTGGAATATTGGTAATGCTAAAATCGAATTTCAACAAGATTCTGACAATTTTTTTATTGATGATAAACTATACCAAGGTACTGAAGGATTGTATGAATTAATATTTAAAAAGAGACCTATAAACTATACAATGGAAGATATGGCTCAGTATAAAAAAATCTTAGAGCAAACCAATGCTCATAATTAAATGAAAGAAAGATTCTTGGGTTAAGCGGACACCAAATAAAACAAATAACGTCGACGAGATAATATATTTGTTTTATTTGGTGTCCGCTTAACCCAAGAATCTTTCTTTCATTTAATTATTACCATCGGACAAGAAACATCACTCTGTACAATGCTCATAAGATAGGTTTTAACCCTAACGGTAAAATAAGAGCTAATAAAGGTGTTAAGTATACCCAAGTAATTAAACGTATGGCATTTAAAAAGATTGGACGGGGTGTTGAAATAATTCATAAATTGGTTAATAATAAACAAACTGAATATATTTATTGGGATTCACCTTCAGCATTAGTTCAGCGTCTGATGCTTCTGCATGCATCTAAACAAGCAGGTAATAACAATCATGATATCGAAATCATTAGCATTGTAGAAGAGTTAAAGGAAGCTCAAATTATTGAATAAATATAGTGTGTAGAGTTGAATAACTGATTAGTTTAAAAATGAACATTGACATATTCGGTCGAAGTAAAATACGTCCAAAGGAAGGTCCTAAGGGTGCTGCCGGAATAGGTTTCAAACTTACCCAAGATCGCCACTTTGATATTCAGTCTAAGAGATTAACTAATTTATCAACTGGAGTTGATGACTTTGATGCTGTAAATAAACATTATCTAGATGTAATAGCATCACATATTGGTTCCTTACGATCGCGAGTTGATGAGGTCGAGAAAACATGTAATACAAACTTTTCTAAATGGGAACGGTGGGTGTTTGAACATGATGCCATTTTAAATTTTATGAACAACCCCGAAGGTGTTCTTTCAAAATTTCAACATCATAACGAAATAATTGAAAATGTTGTGAAGGAATTCAATGATCTTAAGACTGCAATTAAGAAAGTAGAAAAAAACATTTCTAAAAGTTAAAATGTTAAAAAAGGGTATTATAAACGAAATTCATAGAAGTGCTAGAAAAAACTTCCCCCGTAGAAGTTTGATAATTAGAGGCTTCGATAATTTATGGCAGGCAGACTTAGCTGAATTTATACCTTACTCTAAATATAATAACGGGTATAAATTCATTTTATTAGTTATTGACTGTTATTCCAAGTTCCTATGGACGCGTGCCCTAAAATCTAAAAATGGTGTGGAAGTGACGACCGCTATATCTTCAATATTTAAAGAGGGGCGACGTCCTAAAAATTTGCAGACCGATGAAGGAAAAGAATTTTACAATAAAAATTTCTATAACATTATTAAGTATAATAAAATCAATCATTACTCTTCATTCAGTGTTAAGAAAGCTTCCATTGTTGAACGTGTTATAAGAACCTTCAAAAATATATTATATAAGGAATTTAGCTATCGTGCTGAATATAAATGGATCGATATACTGGATTCTGTCACTAAGGATTATAATCACCGAAAACATAGAACAATTATGATGCGTCCTTGCGATGTTAAACCATCCACAAAGTTAAGCGTATATAATGAAAATATTGATATTGGGAAAATAAAATTTAAACTTGGTGATTTCGTACGAATTTCGAAGTATAAATCTGTGTTTGATAAAGGTTACAATGCTAATTGGACTGCAGAGTTATTTAAAATTATAAAAATTAATTATGGTAAACCTGTAACTTATTTCATTGAAGATCTTGATGGAACGCCTATAAAAGGTATGTTCTATACTGAAGAATTGCAAAAAACTTCATATCCTGATACTTTCTTAATTGAAAAAGTGATACGTAAACGAGGTGATCAACTGTATGTTAAGTGGTTAGGTTATGACACTCCTACTTGGATCTCAAAAAAATCAATCAATGAATAAAAAAACATTACAACTATAAGATGTTTGGAGTTAAATACTTATTTATACTTATCCACAGTGTGTATTAAAATTAAAATAAATAAAAAACTTGCATAATTTATTTTATTTATTTTCTTAATTTGTAATGCCCCCACGCCACTGTATCTGTGGTGTGAGACGATATACACCGTTTGGTATCATTAAAACTTAATGCTATTTTTTCTTGTCTAATACTATGTACATTATGATTAGTCGATCTTATACTATTTTGCAGTTTTAAAATTTCCTTATTATTAACTAAACAATCTACATAATCATTAAAACTAATATGTTTCTTTACTACATAATTTTTAACCCCCTTAGCTTTTTTCATATGATCTTGACCCTCAACACGTACACTATACATTTTAGACCTCAGACCAATGAACTCAGTCATAATGAGACCATTGTTTTCATCCTTCATTAACCCTGGCACTTTTTTGTTTGCAAGGGGTATACCAAAGGGGTTATTGGGGTGATAATCACTAGTATCAAAATAAGCAATGTCTTTCTTTATCATAGCATAAATGTCTGGGCAATTTATTTGATATATAAGGGAATCGGTATCACAGTAAAGTACTTTGCAAGGAAAGCTTTGATACATGTAGTCATAATGAAAATCGTATAATTTAGTTTTCGAAATGTCCAATACACACATGCCTACATACACCGGTTTGGTCATTTTAATCTCAGTCTTGTTAAGTTCGATCACAACCAAATTTTCATCTAAAATAGTTCTGCTATGAAAATTGGGTTTGGCGATCATCACTTTTGCACTATAGCGTCCATCCCACTTCGAAACTAATTTCACTAATTTCCTTTTCCTGACATCTTCCATTGTCTTTCCGAAAGCCGCGTTATTCATTAATTTGAAAAAAGTTTTCTCAAACTCATTTGTTGCATTCATCCTCATTAGGGTATTTAAATCAATATACGGCTTCATCCAAGCCGATTGCCTGAATTCCAATACCCTATGAATTTTCATGACATTTAAACCATGTTTAATAACCTGTTTCAGCGCACGATAATGAATAACGTAGCGTTCTTTGTTGTGAAGGGTTGTGAGCAGCTTTTTGTGTTTAGAATTGGGTGGTGCTTGATGTTCAGGGCAAAAAGGTAGATCATTATGAATATCGTGAATAGTATCTGGGTACTCCAAGTCAACTTCTAGGATATATCCTAAATGATTATCATCAAGGGGTGAGCAGAGCTCAATTACAACTCTGCTCACCCCTTCACCCACAAAATGAGTGTAGTAAACACACTAAAGACGAGAATATTAAGATGTGTTACTTCAAATCTAAGAGGAAAAAGGTTGGTAGAGTTGAAACATCAACTGACTAAAAATAACTACCCGGAACGTCTAATACAACGCACTTTATTCGATCGAGGAAAAAGTGGGCAACCTTTAGATGTTGTCTCGTTGGTCCCTGAATCTTTGCCAATTTATTTTAAATTGTCCTTTCATCCTGAATTGGCTACGAAGATGAAAACATTACTTCGTGATTACATTCGAGGCAAGCAATTATGCCTGGCCTTTTATAATGACCACAAACTATCGAACCTGGTCTATTCTAAAACCAAGGACAAACTCCCAATTAAATATCAAAGTAATATAGTTTATAAAATTACCTGTGAATGTCAGAAAATATACGTAGGACAATCAAAACAACTCTTAACTAAAAGATTGGGACAACACAGTTTGGATGCAATGAAAGGATCAAACAAGACTGGACTATCTGAGCACCTGTGCTCTCACAACCACCAGTTTTGTGTAGATAATGTTCAAGTGTTAGCACGCGAAAGCAACTTCCCGAAGCGAGCTTTTTTGGAAGCAGCCTATATACTGATAAATAATAATAACGTCAATAAAATCACAGATTTTGAACAGATCGATAATTCGTATAAATCGGTTATTAAAGTGTGGGACAAGAAACTGAAGTGCAACTAACTTATATTTTTCACGTTTTGACGGCGACTACTCTGCTTTTATAAGTGACCGCAGGATAGCAGTTTCGTGTTCACCCGCGAGTTTTGATTTTGCTTTGGCTCCTGTTTTTATCAAGATCTCCGTTACGTTTGGTGATTTTTAAAGACTTTAATAATTATTGGTGGATATATCAAATTATATTTTTTGGCTCGCACGTTACGCCTATGATCGTTATAGCCTAGTTGATTTGTAAACTTTAGGGTTGTTAAGTTGGATAATTCTTGTCACTGTCATAATTATCATTGTACGAATTGTTGCTAGAAAGATTTTTCATCTTTAGACTCTAGAAAGAGTCACCAACTACGCATTCTACAATCCACCAGGATCACCTTTTACGGGAGTTACGACGGGGTCATCTTGCTTCGAGGTGAACTTAATTTTTATATTGTGTTTTTTACTTTATTTTACTGTAACTGTATCGACTTTTGTCTCTTATTCCAATATAGTCTTGAAGATGGATCCGTTTAGGGTCCGAAACATGTCGATGAAGTAAATTGTCGTTTTATTTCCCAACCCTCAAAACCGAGAACTTTGTATGTAATATAATTAATTTCTTAATATTGTATGAATACATAAATGTCTATAGCTTTCCTAGATTTTATTGTATTAGGTAAATTCAATAAATCGCTAGATTTCAATGTGGTTTGCACCCTAATGGTAATAAATATGCACCCCCTTCGCATTTACTTATAACACATAATAATAATTTCTTAATATTGTAAGGAACCCTAAATTTCTATATTCTAGTCACCTACTATTAACTTTTATTGTCATACTAATATAGGGGAGTGACCCCTAATTTAAATACCTTACCTCTTACCTTAGATTTCAATGGGGTTTGCACCCTATGGTAATAAATATGCACACCCTTCGCATTTACTTATAACACATAATAATAATTTCTTAATATTGTAAGGAACCCTAAATTTCTATATTCTAGTCACCTACTATTAACTTTTATTGTCATACTAATATAGGGGAGTGACCCCTAATTTAAATACTTTACGTTAACCCCTTATGTCAATAATATAATAATAATCAATACTTGCCCCTAATCAATACTATCGATCATGCGCAGTTTAGTGATGTATTGCTATTTAAAAATACATACCTATTAGGGGGCTCACCCCCTAATTTAAATACCCTTTCGTAACCACTTATGTCAATAATATAATAATAATCAATACTTGCCCCTAATCAATACTTTCGATCATGCGCAGTTTAGTGATGTATTGCTATTTAAAAATACATACCTATTAGGGGGCTCACCCCCTAATTTAAATACCCTTTCGTAACCCCTTATGTCAATAATATAATAATAATCAATACTTGCCCCTAATCAATACTTTCGATCATGCGCAGTTTAGTGATGTATTGCTATTTAAAAATACATACCTATTAGGGGGCTCAGCCCCTAATTTAAATACCCTTTCGTAACCCCTTATGTCAATAATATAATAATAATCAATACTTGCCCCTAATCAATACTTTCGATCATGCGCAGTGGGTTTATGCTAGTTCCGGTACTCCTCTACTACTCATCCGCTGTGATCTATGCAAGGTGCGTATTCTGCTGCGTTAATTAATAATTACATATTATATTTGATTGCAAATACACACTATCACATTTTTATTCATACAATAGGTATATTGTTTTATTTCTATAACTTATTCATTAAGTTCGCGTACTTCGATTAAACGGGTTGTGTAGTTATCATTCTGGTGTAAAATAAAGGTAAATAAATAGACATTTAGTCTTGGAAATTTCTTTACTTAGAAATAGGTATAATTGTAAAAAAAATTAAAAATGCGTAAATGCCTGATCTGTGACAATTCAGTTGATTTTAATAATGATAAATTTGGACTATCTGTGAAAAACCCAACTTCAGTCGGCATTCAAACTATTTTGGAATGCAGTAAATTGCGCTACGATAGTGTATTCCAACGATTAAATTCAACTCAAGATGAATTACTTACGAATCCTGAAAATTATACGTACCACTCTTCCTGTAGAAAAAAATATTGTAGTAAAATTAATATAAAAAAAAGATGCAAAATTGAGCAATGATGACAGTAAAGGAGAATGCAGCCGAAGTTTAAGAGATGGTCAACCGACGTTCCAAATTATGAAACAATGTTTCATATGTGGTTGTAGCAATAAAGTGAAGAAAAAACCCTTGAAAATGTAATAGTTCAAAATGTTTATGTGTTAAAGAAGGAATTTTGTGTTCTTTGGAATGTAAATGTTCCCAATTATGCTGCAATATATCTAATCAAAAAGTTGGCGATGAAAGTGGTGACGAAGAAGATGCTCATTTTTAATTGTAAGTATTTTAAAAGAACTAAATAAATACATTTTATAATGCACTATTGCAAGTTTCCTTAAAATACATATATAATTTTTTAACTATTAAAGAATATCGGACTATAACTATTATAAATAAACATTCCTGAAATGTCATGAAAAATAATCTTATTTGTAGTTTAAGTGGTTAATTTTTAAAGTTAATTTTAATATTACAAGTTTCATGGAATGTTTAATATAAAAATAAAATGTATTTGCAATCAAATATAATATTATGTAATTATTAATTAACGCAGCAGAATACGCACCTTGCATAGATCACAGCGGATGAATCGGTAGGACGAATGCATACAGAATAGGTTGTAGCGGTTGTAGTGATTTTAGTTTTTGACCTCCCTTGTCCTTATTTATCAAAATAAGTATATAATGTAAGCGTATGAAATATTCCCTATAAAATTCCGCTGTTTGTCACGTGTAGGAATTTTTAGATTTCGATCTCAAAAGAATATTATTAAAGAAAAACTTTTCATTTTAACCGAATAAATTTGACGCGAATTACCCGCTGCCTATATAATGTTAAATTGGGGTTGATTAGAATTGAATTAATATATATTTTTATATATGGTTGGAAAGTAGACAATTTATAGTAAATCACAGTGTTAAAATGATCTCAGTAACTATAGTGGTTTTCAATCACGAACGCGATAAAAAGTAGCTTAAACTTATTTGTAATTTTTTTATTTTTTTTTGTTTTTGGCCTATAACTTTTGTCAGTCCAAACGGCCGATGTCGTAACTTTGGATTTATATCCAGTACTTCAATGCGGACATTTTAAGGTATCACTTAATTAGTTCTACGCCAAAATTGGGTTAGTGAACATTTTTGGTGTTCATCCGCCCGTCTATAACATGTAATAATATAAATGTACAAAGTGCTAATGACCTAGTAGTCGATGCACTATAAAACATCAAATTAAAAAAATTAAAAAAATTTAAACAGGCATTTTAAATCAAAATATCCAAAATATGCATCACTTTCTTTAAAAGAACTTCAAAATGCAGCAGAAAACTTGGCAAAAAACTTGAATAAGCAACAAAATATTTTTACCAAACAAAGTAATATCGAAAAATCTACCACAAAAGCAAGTTATGTTGTTGCACACAAAATTGCTAAGTTCTGTAAACCGTTTACTGAAGCAGAATTTGTTAAACAATGCATGGTACAAGTGTCGGAGATATGTTGTCCTGAAAAGAAACATATTTTTGAAAATGTAAGCCTTTCGAGAAGAACAATAGTACGACGGATCGAAAATATTTCAGGAAATTTACTTGACCAGCTAAGAACAAAAATTGCTGATTTTACATATTGTTCTCTGGCTTTAGATGAGTCCTGCGATATTACTGACACAAGTCAATTATTAATATTTATTCGGGGCATTAACAAGAAATGTGAAATTAGCGAGGAACTTCTTAGTGTGCATCCAATGAAAGATACAACTAACGGTGAAGACTTCTTTATCGCTGTTGAAGAGTGTTTAGTTAAAGTAAATTTAACTTGGAACAAAATAGTAAGCATCACTACGGATGGTTGTCCTAGTTTAACAGGGAAAAATGTGGGCTTACTAAAACGAATCAGCGACAAAGTAAAAGAGTTGCAGCCAGAACAAGATATATTATTTTTACACTGCATTACTCATCAAGAAGTGCTATGTAGAAAAGTCTTGAAATTGAATCACGTCGTTACTGTTGTGACAAAAGTTGTGAATTTTATCCGGGGACGTGCCTTAAATCATCGACAGTTTGTTGAATTTTTGAAAGAAATTGAAAGTGACTTTTACGAAATTCCTTATTACACTGAAGTGAGATGGCTTAGCATCGGTAAAGTTTTGGACAGGTTTCAATATTTGCTTGATGAAATAGTATCCTTCTTGTCGATAAAAGAAAAACTACATGATTTTCCTGAATTGCAAAATGAGGCATGGCTAAACGATTTCTCGTTTTCTGTAGATATCGTAAAATATTTGAATGAACTAAATATAAATCTACAAGGGAAAAACCAATTCGCTTTCAATATGCACTCAAACGTCAAAGCATTTATGATAAAACTCAATTTATTTGCTGAAAACTTTAATAAGAAATTACTAAATCATTTCCCCTCATTACAAACACGACGAGAATCATTGAAAAATACTGATTTTCTTAAATATAGTGCAATTACACAAGACCTGCATTCTGAATTCCAAAGAAGATTTCAAGATTTCAAAAAGCTATTGAAAAACCTTTATCATTAATTAGTCAACCTTTCAATTTCGATGTGCAAGAAGCTCCTGTTGAAATTCAACTAGAACTAATTGACCTACAGTCAAATAATTTACTAAAAGAAAATTTTCACTCAAACGAATTGAGTGCTTTCTACGGTGCTTTGAATACAGAACATTTCAAACATTTTTTGAACTATGTTCAAAAATACCTAGTTTTATTTGGTTCGACATATATTTGTGAAAGAACTTTTTCGTTAATGATTTCCACGAAAAATAAATATCGATCACAAATTACTGACGAAAATCTACACTCGGTATTAAGGATTGCTACAAGTGATTTGGATCCCAATTTTGAAGAAATAATATCAAATGAACATTCGAGATTTCACGTTTCGCATTAACTATCAGTATTCTATTTTAACGTTTGATGTTTGTCTTTTATTTTTATAATTCTATTTACTATTATATTTACAAAATGCAATATAAATATAAAAATGTAATAACTATTGCTGTGTCTCAAGCTACCAGGCCAATGCAAATTATTGAATTTCCAAATTAAATTAAAATATCACATAAAATTTGACCTAATTAAAACTTTACTGATAAGAAAGATAAACCAATTTCGCAATTTCTCTATATTATGAGCATACAAAGATCTTTAAGGATTGATAAATATAAAATAAAGCTGTAAAATAGATTCATGAAGATTATTGCCACTTCAAAATTTCGTAAAAAAGATTATTTAAGTCAAAAAAGGTAATTTTGCTCTAACTGTTATCAGCAGTAACATAACCAAAAATTGTACGTTACAAAAATGGAATTTATTCCATGAATAACAAATACTGTGTAAAACCAATTATATAGAAATTTGTTAAATAATCCACTCTTTCTAATGGTTATAATTTACTACTGTGAATCTACAAAAAGGTAAATAGAGTTCATTTTCGCTTCAAAATTGATAACGAGTTTCATGATAAGAAAAAGGTCAAGAGTCCATCAAAATCTTGCCTACAAACTGCTTCTGTATTCACGAGACGTCTGGGAACCACTGAATTAATAAAATCATCATATATGGAAGCTGTCCTGAAAATATCAAAACATTTGGTTATTATAATATCTCAAAAAGTATTCAATTTGACTCACTGATAAGAAAATTCGACCGATTTTCATGAACAGCGCATCAAAATCGGACAGTCTATTTTTAACGCTTGAAATGAACGGGTGTGCAGCTCCGTAGAATAAAAGTCTATTTTTAGCTCTTGAAACTACAAGACGTGTATACCTCCAGGGTGAACAATTCAATCCAAACACCCAGATGTTCGACTAGTAATTATCTAAAATGGCTACCTTCTGTTGAATATCATCACAAACAACGAGTTAGAAGTACGACTCACCTTTCTTATAACTGGAAAACGAATATCAACAACAATTCACTGGTACTCCACAAATTTGATCCAAACAATCAACAAGTGTCAATTGGCAAATCAACTCCGTACGATTACGAAACAGGAGCAAACAACTTTATCAACAAACCATCAACGCGACGCAAGTTGAGTGAAACGTTAAGTGGCCGCGCAGTTAAATTGTGTTTGTGCGCAAGCCTTTTATTACAAGGTTGGATATTTGAAAATCAGGTATAAGAAAACTTTATTATTTACAATTTGTATTTTTGGCCCTAAGCATTTAAAAATAGGAGTGACTAATTTTTAGCACTATCCTCATCAACGAATTTCAATAAACATTTTGCAATTATTTAATTTCTACGATAACATTTTATTTACAAACATTTTAAACTGCTACTGGACAGCAGAGGTTTTGAATTTATTCAAACCGACAAGAAGAGGAAGAAGAAATTTTGGATGTACTTATTTTTGATCTGTTTGATATTTAATATTGTCATTTTTCCAGATAAAAATTTATCTGAAGTTTGTGCGCATTGCGAAACATTTTATTTTGGTAAATATAAAACCATTTTTGATTTAATACAATCTTTTATTCTTTTGATTCAATTTAAAAACAGTAAGCATTTCAATTTTAAAAGATCATCACAACTAAAGCGAATTAGTTTATCTTCGAATATCATAATATCAACAAATTTTCAATCTACAAATATTTGTTCAACTTCAATAAGCATCTCAAAGTTCAATGAATCCACCACACCTTGAGTGAATCTCCACGATTGAGCTAGATAAAAGGGACAAGTGTAGTGGGTTTCTGAGTAAATTTGCACCCTCTAAAAATTTCATTTTTAATTTATAAATTTGCTTTCATTCCGAAAGCTGGCGCCTAACACAAACCAGGGTGGTGCAATTTATGAAAGGAACTACACAGCACTATGTATCAATATAAAATAATTTGTATCGTTAAGATATAAATAAATAACAAAATAAAATCTTTCATTAACTGATTTATTTAATGACCATTAATTTAATATAATGGATCATATTTCTTTAAAAATTACGTGACATATTTTACTGGGCACAAATTGTTCGCATGTACACCCAAGTAAGACAATTTATTATTACTATTATCTATTATTAACTGTCAAATTTCTTTGTCCAAATGCTTTAAAATGATACTTATAGTGTTTTTGTCAAAAAAAATTTCTTGGGCAGGGAAAAAACTCCACCCAACATATTCGCGTGTGCACAGCGTACGCGGTATAGTCCTCCGGCCCGGGAGACATTTTGAAAATTTCATTTTGGCCCGCGCTTAAAAGTATTTGCCCACCCCTGGTGTACAGCAACAAAGAGGCTCCATTGAAAGATATGTCTCTATCTTGTTCTTATTTATATGTAGAGGATCTGCCTGGAAAAATATATCATCCAAATCATTAACAAATTTTGATGCAATTTTTACATATTTAAAGGAGAAATAATATTATAAATATAATATGTAGATGATACAGTGCATAAAGCCCTTTTCCACAATTTCAAATTCATTCAATCAATCAAGTAGAAACTTAAAAAAAAGTAAAAGAAGAAAACGAAGAACACAAACATCCAAAGGAAGAAAATTTTATGTTTGGGATATATTACTTGTACCTGTCACTATAATGAGATTAAAATGTTATCCTTTTTGATACGATAATATTCGTCGGGTTACTGCCAAAACTTGGTAAGTACGAAAACTACATTATGAAGATATCGCAATTTTAAAGTTTAAAAGACTCTCAAAAATCAGTATTGAGAACAATTTGGTAATTGTTCCATAGGCGTTGAAGACGTCTAGGATTCTTAAAATAACCACTTCCAAAAATATAATTACAAATTAATTAATCTTCTGGAAACTTTAGTGTAATTACATAATAATACCAAGTTTATTTATATAAAATAGTAAAATATATTTAAACTAATTGTTGCACTAACATTACTAAACTAATAAATTCATATGAATGAAATTATTATAATTATTATTATTATTATTATTAATATACGGATAAACCAATTTACATAAATTATTTACAATTACAATATATACATATAATACAGATTTAAAGATTACCAAATGAATACAAAATAGTAAAGACAAGTTAACTGCAAAGATCAAGTGCGTTTAATTTCCACATAATGCACTCTTTGAACCTGTTGAACGAGCTGTAGACGTAGCTGTAGAATTATGAATTAATTAATTATTTATAATTATGAATATCAATATTGTAATGAAATATTCTAGATTTTGTAATGTACAATTTCCAAAAAATGCTGATGGTCGATCGTTCAATTTGGCGTATTACACTCAAAAATGTAAGTCAGGAATTGTATATAGAAGAAATTGGCTGTGTTACTCACCCACATTGGATGTCGCTTACTGCGAACCTTGTTGGGTTTTGGAGATAAAAGTTACGGACGATTAAATTGGGCAAATGGCTTTAATGATTGGCGTCATATTTCACGGAGTATCAGTTTGCACGAATCTTCCAATAATCACCTTTCTGCTTGCCAGATACTATATAACAAATGGAAAAGCTATGGCGACAACCGTTCTATTTTCGCTACACTGCCTCTTTTCGCGTTTGTAGATGGACTGTACAAAACGGCCTAGCTCATAGGAATTATATACCCAGTGTCGGAGCTCGCTGGGTCGCTCGAAAGCGTTCTTGGGTTCGTTTAAATATAGTTGACCTGCTTTGCCAAAATAACTGTACCCAGGGCGCCAGGCAAAAAATAAAGGATTTCAGATGCAAATTAGTCCCTTTAATCATTACCAAAATGAAAATTAAAAAAAACAAAAAAATCTGAGTACACACTGATGTGAAGTAAGCTTTACTATAGCACATGGTAGGTTAGTTGAACTAATTAAACAACAAATAAAAATAACTGCCAAGGCTAAAGCAAAGCCATTATCCGTTGAAATAGATGGAATAACTAGTATCTAGATGTTGTAATACGTAGCTATAAAAAATAAAATGATAAAATGGTTTAAGATGTTATTAAACCAGTAAGTGAACGAACCTTAACAGATTGTCCTGATTCTAGATGTTATCGAACCAGTAAGTGAACAAACATTACTCCAACCAACCACCCTTAGATCCACAGCAAGCTAAAAGTATTTTAGCTTGTGGAATAACCACAAAAAAATCAAAATCAACAACACCACAAAATCAATAAAAACAAACATAAAGTGGCAACAAAATGGTCGTTGCCTTAACGTGGTGATATTGCGATGTTTGCCGACCAAAACCAGTACAGTAGCTTGGATACCATCGCCAAGAACCACTCCCCACAATCGACCAACAGAACGTTCGAGTGGTCATAACAGATCCCACAAAGTGGAACCACTAACGAACTTCACAGACGAACAAGCGGAAGCGCCGACGACAAAAATCAAATACCCTGTACATTGGTCTACATTGCTGCTTATTTTCAAAAAAAAAACACATAAATAAAAATAAACACAAAAAAATGTCGAACATAAAATTTCAAATACAAGATTTGAACGCAGGACGACCAGTTCGGAAATCCTAAGCCAATGCATTCAGCCAGTACTGCTCGATACAATTCAGTGAAAATAATGCATTGCTCGAATTCAAAAACAATTATTAATTAATAATTTTAAAACACAAAAATTCGAACATATCGCATTCATATCGACGCCTGCGAACGTAAAAGATTAGATGGCCTCTAATCACGCTGAAATTTCAATATAAGTGATGAATGGTTAGCAACATGTTTATTGGCTGGTTTGACCGAAGATTTTAAACCCATGATTATGGCAATTGAAAGTTCAGGCGTACCATTAACATCCGACTTTGTTAAATCAAAATTGCTACAAGAAGTAAAGGAAGACAAAAGATTGACAGTTACTCTGTATAATAAAAGCAAACCGAGTAAATTTTACAAAGGTCCGCGCTGTTATCAATGCAACAAATATGGACACATCAAAAAACTGCAGTGAAAACAGTAAAGCAAAGAACAAATCATCAAATTCCAGTGCATCGTCCTATAATCGCCCAAAGAATACATCTTTATTTTCAAGCTTCAGTACAATTGATAAAAGCAGTGAAGAAAATAGCTGGTATATAGATTCGGGGGCATCGGCTCATATGACAACTGCAAGTAATTTTTATGTAATTTAAAACCGTCAATGCAATATGAAATTACAGTGGCAAACAATGAAAAAGTTAAAGTTGCAGGTATCGGTGATACACAACTGGAAGTAAACCGTAATTTAATAGATATAAAAAATGTTCTACAAGTACCAGGTTTGACCGCAAATTTGTTGTCCGTTAGTCACACTGTCAAAAATGGAAATAAAGTAGTTGTACAATCGTGAATGAATACACATTATTATATATTAGCAGTTGTTGTTTATCATACAAATCCATTTCAATCACAACACAGCTTAATATATTCATATGTTGGATGGTACAGATGCGCTTACCATGCGTTGAGAAAACGATCAAGAGGCTACCGTAAAACGGGGTAACTTGAAATACCGGGGCAACTTGATAAATTCATACACGATGATATGTTAAAATGTGCTGACATCTAACTATTAGTAGTGGAACCAAAATATTTCCTGGGTACACAGCTGATGGTATCTACATTCACATTGTTTACCTGTGAGCGTTGGTGAGAGGCTTGTTTGGGCGAGAAAAATTCATTGAATTAGGTAAGAAAAAGCGAGTTTTTTGTAGTGTGGATACTTTTGAATGTGTAGACGAGACTTTTGCAAGAAAAATAATGTTAATATTTTTTTTGGGGTGCCTGATATGTTGTTACAAACTTCCAAACCTCATTTATTCAAAAAATATTTCGAGAGCGCAGGGGCGTATTATTTTATTTTTTTTGGGGTTTTCAGGGGTAACTTGGAAAATGGTTCGTACGTATAAAAAACGCCCGGGAACTAGAAAATACAGGAATTATGACCTAGAAACTGTTCAGGAGGCAGTGAGGTTATACAAGGGGGATAGTAATATCACTTTGATGGAACTGTCAGAGAGGTTCAATATTCCTATCGCCACTATAAGCAGGAAAGTGAGGGGACTTCACAAAAAAAATCCAGGCTGTCCAACAATCTTATCAGAACAAGAAGAAAGGATAATCTGTGATAGTCTTGGTATTGCAGCAGAATGGGGTTTTCCATTCGAAAAACAAGATTTGGCTGAACTTGTCAAAAGTTATTTAGCCAGATCTGGAATCGTGATTCCCAAATTCAAAAATAATAAGCCGGGAGAGGGCTGGTTGAATAATTTCCTTCAACGACATCCTGAACTTTCGAATAGATTTTCTCAGTCTATTAAAGAGAGCAGAGCTGCAGTCAATTATGACGTCATAAATACATTTTTCGACAACTTGACGGAGAAAATTTATGGTGAAAATTTATGGTCCACTTGGACTGAATTTGGTCCAGATAGAGCCAGATACAATCGTACCAAATCAGGTTGGTTCGATACCACGGTTTTCAATGATTGGTTCCGCACTATAATTCTACCCTACTGTAAGTCACTACCACCAGGACCAAAAGTGATAATTGGAGATAATTTGGCCAGCCACATATCTCTAGATGTGATAAATGAATGTCAGGAGAACCAAATACGTTTCATATTATTACCACCGAATAGTACACATCTTACTCAGCCTCTGGATGTGTCATGTTTCCGACCACTAAAAGGGGCTTGGCGAAAAATTCTTCGCACTTGGACGAAACACCATAAAGGAGTCATCAGGAAGGACCATTTTCCTCGCCTTCTGAAGCGAGCTTTGTCTGACTTAGAAGCGAACAGAGAAACTATAATCAAATCAGGATTCTCGGCAACAGGTTTAGTCCCTCTTGACAGACAGAAAATTCTCAGTAAACTGCCAAGGGAAAATTTTTCGGAAGAGGTTGCTGAAGCGCGAATTGCCGCATCGCTCAAAGAAGTTTTCGAAAACAACAGATTCGGTCGTGCCGGACCATCTACTGCAGGAAGAAGAAAGAAGCTTAGGGTAGAATCTGGAAGAAGTATCACATCAGATGATATTGTAACAGAAGAACGACTAGGAATAGGCAACAAAACGAAGGGACCAAAGAAGACTAAAGCAGTCAGAAAAGTAAACTCAAAACAAAATAATATGGACAGTAGCTCCTCGGAGACAGAAGAAGAATTCGAACCGATGGATAATAGTTCAGATGATCCAGAAACATTTTCCGATTTAGAAACGATTGAACGTGAAGAAATATCTGATACAGAAAATATTGAAGCCGATGAAGAACTGGATAATTCTGATGTGATTGATGCTATACCTGACGATTCTGATAAAAATAATAATATGACTGATCATGCGAATAGAAAGACTGAACACACGAATTTCGAAGTGGATGATTATATTTTAGTAGAACTGAAGACACCAAAGGGGGAAGCTAAGAGATTTGTTGCGAAAATAACAGAAAAGATGAAAAATGGCTCATTCATGTGCACATTCCTAAGGTCATCTCAGAAAATTAAAATGACCTATATTTTTCTAGTTATACCAGACATCTCTTTGGTATTGCCAAACGAAATCATCAAACCAATGGGGAAGCCAGAGGTAATGAGAAGAGGCCACCTTAAGTTCAAAACTGTTTGATTATTGTGCTAGAACATTTTTTATTTTATATTTTATTGTTGTTGTTTGGGAATATTCTTTTTTTTTTGTTATTTTCTTCTGGTACCTATCAGTATTTGTAGTGTTTTTTTTTAATAAAGCAGAAATTTGATTTTTTGATCGATTCTATAAATTTTTTTTTCTCAATGTGATTTTCAAGTTACTCAGGAAGAGTCTAACATAAGAAATTCGTCAGAAAACGACCATTTATCAAGTAGCCCCAAATTGGGTTAACTTGAAAAATGACCTTTCAAAATTTTTTTTGTCAAAATTGGGCAACCTGAAATTTTTTCAACTATCAAGATCTCTTCCTCTGAGCAAAAGGATAGCTTTTCTGATATCAGACTCTTTGAAATTGATTCAGCAACTCCAGGACATGAGGAGATATCCCAAAATATTGATCAAGTTACCCCGTTTTAAGGTACTTCATCACTTTCCTTGTTACATTTTACCTACAGTTTGTGATGGTCATCATTCAATCTTTGGATGTGCCCAATTCTGGAACTCTGTAATTTTATATATACTTTATTTAACCACTTTGTAAAAAAACGGAGAACTTGCAGGTTATGGTTGGAGTCATAAATGCCTGTGCATGCTTCAGTGTTGGAATACTCGATTTTATAGGGATCATCATGGTAAGAAGTTATAATTGATTATTATAAAAACTAAAAAACTATGTATTTTAGATAACCAGAGTTCGTTGCCAACTTGCTGAGTTTTTCGGCAAGAAGGTTGATTATATACCTATGATCCAGGTTGCAGAAATTATATAAAAATTTTGAGCAACACATTTTTTTTGGATATTATGGGTATTTTTTATTAAGGTAGAATAGTTTAAACTAAGATTAATTTTAATGGTGTTGGTTTCACAAAAGTGAAAAAAAATTTGTTTACATGCTTTTTTCTAAAATTACACCACAAATTTTGTTGTAAATCTGAATTGATTAATATTTAATTAGACTTAAAACTTCCCGAATGTGTCCCTTATCTTGTAGTTTTAAGAATGTGGATTTTTGTTACTTTTAGAGTTTAGTGTAGAAAAAAACGTAATAATAAATGCATCGGTATTTTTTTAACTAGTCTTTTCTTTAGTTAACCTTTCCGAAGAAGATACGCTATTATGGATTATGAAAAAAATTATTGTAGGCAGGTCACACGATGAGAAAAATTAAAGTTAACATTTTTTCTGACATGCGTTTTGTACTTGCAAGGAAGTTCCAAAAAGCGTAAATAGTAAGGAAAGTGTATAAATTATAATAAAGAAGGTGGAAATGCTAAATAATTCTTTCTCTACAAAAACCGTGATCTACCTTACCCTACATGGTTATTGTACAAGGCACTTTGTAACAGGTTTCTGTTAGTTTCATTTTAAAATGAAAATTTTCGTTTATATTTTCAGGGTTTATAAATTTTTTTAGTAAACTCGTATGTATAATTTATTTAACGAGTTTTGTTAAACGAAACGATTTCTTATTTTCTTATTATTAACGTATTCTTACTAATGTATTATTACAAATTATTATTTTATCATATTATTATGAATAAATAACACTTTCTCGTACTTTCACAAAAAACCATTGATTACCGTGATCGGCATATCTTTTTCATCCATAATCAATGGGATTTTAATATGATATCGGTAAAGTAGGTCGCTAACTTTTAGCTCGAATTGACATCGACGCAAATTGCAATCAAGAGAGCACCAATATGAATTAGCAACGAGTAGACGCGAAATTACAAGCTCTCATATTTATTAAAATTTATTGGTTTTCGATCAAGTTTTTATCGAACCAAAGTATCAAGTTTACGACGAATAAAATATCACTTCGAGTGCAGTGTTATTTTTTAGATTCAATAAGATCAGTATTGATCAAAAAACCGATTTTAAGTTCGACAATTTTTAATTATTGCCAAAACACCACATGTGGGAAAGACGCTTCGACTTCATTTCTGAATCCGGACAAACTGCAATCCACAGCGACCATTGTATTAAGGTGAACTGTTTTATTATCCCATTCAACCCTAGTATCCTTGGGCAATCCGGTGAATTACGAGTAATTCCAACAAGGAAGAGGTTCGAAAATTCGCAAACCCGCCAACGAACATTTCAGCCATTTTGGATCACCAAAGACATTCGTTCTGTTCATGGTTCTGTTGACCACCTGCCGGACTTTCCAAAATTTGTGTGTGCCGACAATAAACTATATCTTGAATACAGCTGTGGGAACAAAACGCAAACCTGGTGATATTAATACGAATTTAATTGCTTTTTTTATAATTCAAATAAATCGCTACATTTTTCTTGGGTTTTACAATATCGTACATGCTGCGTTCTTAACTACGTTTTAGGTCAACCATTATCAATCGAAATCCTGACGATTTCAACCAGGATCGACAGCGTGCAATCAGATCTGATCCAGCGCAGTCAAGTAGTCATTCCGAAGGAAACCGTAAGTAGCTTTAAGAACTACCTACTGTGTGATTTGTCTAACCGAACTATTAATCACGTAGCTAACAATTTGTCAACCTGCTTATTTGATTGTAATCTACCTTCAGTAGACGTATTTAGTATTTTCCTGCTTTTTAATAGTAGTAGAGCGACCTTTTTATCGCTAACAATTTATAAAACAATAAAATTCGTAGACACACCAGCCAAGTGCAAAGGTTCACCTCGTCAAACAACACGACATCAATTTAGCGACATCTATCGATTCGCTGTGTATATTTTGTACATGTATTTATGTTCAACCGTTATAATTAATTACCAATTTTTATATTTCATTATTAACTTTTATTATTCAATCGATCTGTGTAAACAAGAATCTGCTTATGTTATTTACGATTAATCTTATATTAATTTCCATTAAAAGTGTGTGTTCAAAGCAAGTATTTTTATTTTATTTTGATTTGATTTTTGTCTCGATAAGGACGACTAAGGTTTTCTAAAGTCCTTACTCGATTCTGGCGCCCTCCGGTATTAATTGCTGAGCGAAGAAGATTTCAATTTAAGGATCCACGAACGCAACTAGTTGCGACCCAAGCTCTCGAGACTTGGTATAAAACATACAGAGCTACGCCGCTTCGTAAAGTACATCAACGAGCGCAAAAGATGCAAGTGAAACTAGAAGCTTGGAATTTATCGTCAGTGACGACCAACGAGGCGACTACGATCTACTGCCGTTTCTCACCTTTGCTACTGAGTTTTTAACGTTTCATAAGTGGCACCACAACGATTGGGGCTCGAGTCATTTCATAAATGACCGTTGGCCATTTCACCAGTGGCTGGGTAGTTAAATTTGCTATAGCTTTTACCGTTTCAACTTTAGTGACCCTTAAATATAACCCTACCTTTTACCGCCGGAAAATACTATTATTAACGACTTGAGAACCGGAACATGCACTCAGTTGTCGGAAAAACGACCCATCTTACATTGATATTTAAGAAGATGCAAAAAAAATTAAATAAGTATTGAATAACAAAATTTAAAAATCATCAATGTAAAATTAAAATGCAGACTATGAGAAAAATACTTTTAACAATTTTTCTTACAGTAGTGGAAAATTCTTTATGCAGTAAATCGCTTCGTACTATTAATAAAAAATTATGATTTATTGGTTTCATACAAGTTATTCATCTATGACAAGTGTTTTCCAAAAGCATACTTATACATGTACCATACTTTCAAAAAAAAAGGTTTATATTGTCTACAAAATGCGTTTCAATGAACGATAATCAATTTCAATATAAAAAACAGGATCCAATAAGAATTTCTGATTTGAATTTTGAATTGTCAAAATTGAAGAATTCAGTATTTTGAGAAAAAATATCATGTCATTTTGTTTGTGCTATGAATTTTTGGTATGCCATGGTTCCTATGGCGAGAAACTTGGAGGGGCGAGAATTATGCCCCCATTTCTGTGCTAAAAAACAAGGTTATGATACCAAAATGAAATAAAATCAATTATAGAAGAATTAGACACTTCTATCGAATCGACATTGCATGAATCTGAAAGACAAACTTTCGAAGACAATTACTTTAAAATCATGGCAACCTTTGCATCAATGATTCCCAATCAAGGATCAGCCATTCAGACTGACACTTTAGACAGCGTGTCGCAATCGGGTTCTAGCGGAAGTAGCGTCGCGCAAAATAGCAATCGCAGGCAATTAGAATCGGTTATTTCAGAAAGGAACGATTCAAATTCAAGGCATAAATCATTTCACATAAAATTACCTCAATTATCAATTCCTACTTTCAATGGTGAAATGGACAAATGGTTAAACTTTGATTATAAATATTGCTATGGTTCAAATGGACAGTAAAGAATTTGCTCTTAGGCTGGTACGAAAAGCATGAAAGTTCTTTTGAAAAGGAAAGGTTACTCGAGGTTACGAGAACTCATAATAAAAATGCTATATAAAAATCGTTTGCAAATAAACAAACAGGTCAAAGAAACAAAAAGGTACCAGATGAAACAAATTATCTTTTTAAAAACATGTTCACAATTTTATAAATAGAAATGTTAGATTTAGGAATTTGTTAATAATCAAATAAACAATTGTTAATTATTAAGAAGTGGCGCATAAATGTTAAAAAGATATTTTACGTGGTTCTTAAATCGGGACGACATAGTGCAGCAGTACAGTTCATCTGAGACTCCGGTGGGGAGCACAACAAATAGTTCACCGTTGAAAACAGTGTAAATCGGAAAGCAAACTAAAACAAATCAAAAGTATTTCAACAAATTTATAAACATTCAAATAAGGGATTGGAACTTACCAATAGGAATATCCCATTTACATAAAACACAAAATCAGGATAGCAAAAAACGGGATAATTTTGAATAACCCGGGTGATAAAAAAAAACAAGTCCAAAAAAGTGTGATTCGGAAACGGACGTATAAATTCCGGGTTCCGTGTAAAAGTTAATAAATCAATGAATAGAATTCGATGGTGGAAACCTGAAAAGTAATAAAAGATTAATTTACGAGTAAAACACGTGTGTATTGATAAAAAGTCATCACGGAACATAAAAGTCAAAATTTAGACTTACCTGAATAAGAAGATTAGAAAGTGTGGGTTATGGACGATTTATTCACGATTAAAAACACAATTTGATGACCAATCTGGTTATCTTGGAACTAATAAGCGGTGACAAAATAGGAATAGGTGAGCTCACTCTATCATTTAAAAGTAAAACTAATAGTGGCGCGTAATTGCAATAACGAATATTTCGCGAATAATAAACAATTGGGGTAAAATTTAAGTTTAGCAATGTATTTTGAATTTCTTGCTGCATTTCATTAATTTAATCATTTATGTTCAGAATTGTTACAATAAAATTTATTTATTATTTAATATTTTCATCTGGTATTATTTTGAATTCGACGACACTAGTAAGTTTATTCATAGAATAAAAGTGAAAATAAAGGTAAGACGTCGAAGAATCTGCTCCTGAAAAAAAGAGATTTCATGCTCAATGCAAAGTAAGCACAGCTAGCACGGCATTCATAAAAATTTCATAAAAAATTTACATAATGTGTCCCGTCATAAGAGGCCGGCACATAGTAATATGTTTAATTCAGTCATTCATGAAAACAACACGTTATCGCCAGTTCAAAAACTGCAGTATTTAAAGAGTTCTCTCAGCGGTGACGCAAAAGAAATTCTTGAATGTATTGAAATTAGATCAAATAATTATGAAGTAGCATTAAACTTATTGAAAGAACGGTATGAGGATAAAGCACGCATAATAAATACACACTTAAAATGTATGTTTCAATAATTAGAACCATTGCATAAGGAATCTTACATCCACATGCAATTATTACTAAACAATACTTTAAAGCATGTACAAGCGCTAAAATCGTTTCACCAACCAACGGAACAATGGGATTCCATTCTTGTATATCTAACTCGCTCCAAATTGGACCCCGTCTCTAAACGCGAATGGGAAAAAGAAAGGTCGGGACTACAAGAAATACCAACCATGAGAGATTTATGCAATTTCCTAAAAAATAAATGCCGTGAATTGGAAGCTCTTAATGTAACAAAACAATCAGTTGTTATTAACAACAAATCAAAATCATTTTCAACACATGTTGCAACACAAAAACCAGCTTGCAAAATTTGTAAGGGAACCCACCATATTTATTATTGTTCAAAGTTTTTACAAATGAGCATTCCGAATCGAATCAACGAAATCAGCAAATTAAAACTTTGCAAGAGTTGTTTTCGCGGAACTCATCAAACCAAAGACTGCACATCATCAAATTGCAGAAAATGTGATCGACGTCACAACACTCTATTACACTTGACAAATGATCAATCATCAGAATCATACGAAATTACCAATACCTCTACTATCAATAATTCCCAAAATGAAACTCAAGAAACAACAACAGTTGTAAATTTGACGACAAAGGTAATTGTCACAAGGTCAGGGATCTTCTAGACTCTGGATCACAATCAAATTTTATTCGACAAGATCTGGTCACCAGTTAAATCTAAAATCAAAGGGAGTTAGTCATCCCATATCAGGTGTTGAAAATAAACTATGTAAATAAGAAATATCTAGTTGGTATATTTAAAATATTAAAAATAATAAAACTACCACGAGTAGGCGAGAGTTGTTTTATGTGATAATAAAAATTATTAATAAAAACGATGAACACATGTAATGTTTAAGTTAACCCAATAAATGATTATTAGTAAAACTGCGCGAGACTTTAATTGAAAATCTCCATACTAAATCTCAACAGGTTATGGGAACCAGTAAAATCTAGACAGTAAATCTAGAAGTAAAAACCATTAAAAACATTTTGCGGGTAAAAGTGTGTTCGTGACTTAAAAAGAAACATAAAAATTTGAGTGAAAATAAAAACCAATAAAACTAAAAATTTACAAAAAATAAGTGGAAAACTAAAATATTTAAAATGGCATCCAGTGAAATTTTTGGACGCATCGAAAATTTGAAAGATAGTAATAATTATGAATTATGGAAATTTCAAATTTCAATATTTTTCAAAGCCAAACAAATTAATGATATTGCTAATGGTAAAACTGCACGTCCAGAGGAAACGAATCAAAAAGATGAGTGGGACAGAAAAGACGACCTTGCTCAAAAAATTGTAATAACGACGATTGATAAAAAAAATTTTGATTCATTTAATTAACTGTAAAACATCTCATGAAATACTAACGAAATTAAAAATGCTTTATGAAAGAGGAGACCAACAACAGAAATACTCATTGTTACAAGAATTTTACAATTACAAATACAAAAATGACACTGACATGTCAACATTTATTTGTGATTTAGAAAGTTTAGCGTTCAAGTTAAACAGCCTAAAACAGGACATATCAGAAACAATGGTCATAACTAAAATATTGGCAACTCTACCTGAAAATTATATTCAGTCAACTAAAAAAGTTTCTTTTCTAACACAAGAAGATAAAAATAAAAATGAAGATAAAATCGAATGGATTTTAGATTCAGGTGCAACTTCGCATATGACAAATGATAAAAAGCTAATAAAACACATGGAAGAAAAACGAACTCAAATAGCGACCGCTAACAAAGGTGAAACAATGCAAGCATTAGGAATCGGTAAAATTGAAACCAAAGAATGCATGCTAACAGAAGTTGATTTCGTGCCAAACTTAAGTAAAAATCTACTATCGGTGAGTAACATAACAAAATGTGGTGGCGAAGTGTGTTTTAGAAACAAAACAGTCGAAGTGTACAAAGACAATGTAAAAATACTAGAGGGTTTACGCGTTGAAAATAATCTCTACGTTATAAACATGAATAAAAAACTTGAAAGTGCTTTAATAACGGAAAATGAAAAAGTAAAAAACTGGCATTTAAAACTTGGGCACATAAGTACTAAAAATATGTTAAAATTAAAATCGATGAGTGACGGGTTAGATTTGGAAGATGCGGAAATTAAAAATTGTGAAAAACTTTTATGTGAAATATGCCTGAAATCGAAACAAACAAGAAAACCCTTCAATCAAATTCGAGAACGCGCATCAAGGCCACTTGAAATAATACACACGGACATTTGTGGTCCAATTGAACCAACGACTTGGGATGGTAAGAAATATTTTATTACATTTCTTGATGACTATACGCATTTTTGCTCTGTATATTTGCTAAATGGTAAATATGACGCAACCTCAACAGTCAAAGATTACGTAAATGAAGTCGAAGCCAAATGGAATATAAAAACAAGCGTATTACGTTGTGATAACGGCAAAGAATATACGAATAATAATTTAAAATTATGGTGTAAGCAAAAATGCATAAAATTAGATTATACAGTACCATATTCACCACAACAAAATGGAAAATCGGAACGATTGAATAGAACGCTCATGGAAAAAGCAAGAGCGTTAATTTTCGAATCGAACTTCGATAAAAATATGTGGGGTGAAGCAGTTAGAGTAGCAGCTTATCTAATTAATCGAACGCCAACCGACACAATAAAAACAACACCGTACGAAATGTGGTACAATAAGAAACCAAACCTAAAATACTTACAAATATTCGGATCGAATGCTTATTCAAAAAGATTAGGATACCTAAAAAAACTTGACGAGAGAAGTAAAAAATTGATTATGATAGGATACGCACCGAATGCGTACAGATTGTTCGATGAAACTAAAATGAAAGTAATAATCGCTAGAGATGCAACGTTTGAAGATCAAGTAATAAAATTAAAATTAACAGATGAAGCCGAAGAAAAAATAACCTCGGAAATAATGGACGATTTTCAAACGGAAAACTAAAATGAAATGATCATCGATGAAAAAATAACAGACGAATCTCAGACAGAAAACAAAATTGAAACAAGTTTCGAAGAAGAAACTCAAACAATTGAAAATTTGGGAAAAGGAAAACGAATTAAAAAAATTTCAAGGCATTATGATGATTATGCAATGTTAACGTATAATGAAGCAATTACGGGAGAAGATACAGAAAAATGGCTTGAAGCAATTGAAGAAGAAAAAAATTCTCTTGAAGAAAATAATACATGGACTTTAATAAACAAAAGTGAGGTAAACAATAAGAAAATAATAACCAATCGATGGGTGTTTAAAATAAAAGAAAACGGATCGTACAAGGCGCGATTAGTAGCAAGAGGCTGTGAACAGAAACAAGGAATTGATTACAATGAAACTTTCAGTCCAGTTGTAAGTAGCTGTGCAATAAGACCAATGTTCGCAACGGCAGCTGAGAAAAATGCAGACATAACGAAATTTGATATTAAAACAGCATTTTTATATGGTGACTTAAAAGATGAAGTATTCATGCAAATGCCTCAAGGATATGAAGAAAATAATAAGGTGTGTCATTTGAACAAAGCCCTGTATGGATTAAAACAGGCTTCGTTAAATTGGAATATGCGATTTACATATTTCTTAAGAAAATCGGGTTTAGAACCTTTGAAATCAGAAAGATGTGTATTTAAAAATGAAGACTCAACATTAATACTTGCGATTTATGTCGATGACGGAATTTTAATAGGAAACGATAAAAAATTAATGAGTCTGTTTTTAGAAAACTTAAAATCAGAATTTAAAATCACAATAACAAAAGATCCAAAGACTTTTCTGGGAATAGAAATAAAACGTGATGAAACAGGAATAACATTAAGTCAAACTAATATGGTTACACAAATTTTGGAAAATTTCAAAATGGAAGAATGTAATCCAACTAAAATACCATTAAATAATGGAGATGTAAAAAGAAGTGATATGGCTTTAAATGAAACATATCCATATCGAGAAGCGATTGGAAGCTTACTTTATTTAAATAATAAAACTAGGCCGGACTTAAGTTTTTCCGTAAATTTCATAAGTCGTTACATGGAAAACCCAACAAGAAGTGACGTTAATAACGTAAAACATATTTTTAAATATTTGAAAGGAAACAAAGATTTCGGAATAAAATTTAAAATTAAAAGGAAAAATGACCTGATCGCTTATAGTGATGCTGACTTTGCAGGCGACATAGAATCCAGAAAAAGTACTACTGGATTTTTAATTTTTTACAACGATGGTGTCATACAATGGACTTCAAAGAAGCAACCTATTGTGGCATTAAGTTCGACGGAAGCAGAATATATCGCGGCAGCGGACTGTTGTAAGGAATTGATCTATATTAAAACCTTCTTGGAAGAATTAAATGGTGAAAAAGTAAAAATAATTCTAAAAGTTGATAATAAAAGTGCAATTGAGTTAGCTAAAAACGGAGTGATAAACAAAAGAAGCAAACACATAGATGTAAGGTATCACTTTATTCATGAAAAAGTAATAAACGGAACAATTACAATCGAATACTGTAATACAGCGGAACAAATTGCTGACATTTTAACAAAACCGTTGGACAGAGTAAAATTTATCGATTTTAGAAATGAATTTATGGTAAAATGCTAAAATAATTTAATAATGTTTTTTTGTGTTTCTTAAGATGCCAATAATCAATAACTTAATTAATTTGTTAACCAACTAAAGATTTTTTATTTTAGAGGGAGTGTTGAAAATAAACTATGTAAATAAGAAATATCTAGTTGGTATATTTAAAATATTAAAAATAATAAAACTACCACGAGTAGGCGAGAGTTGTTTTATGTGATAATAAAAATTATTAATAAAAACGATGAACACATGTAATGTTTAAGTTAACCCAATAAATGATTATTAGTAAAACTGCGCGAGACTTTAATTGAAAATCTCAATACTAAATCTCAACATCAGGAATAAACAATTCAAACATAGTACATAGACCAAGAGCCCGTGTTACCGTTTTAGGTAGTGATCGGTTTACGCCCATTGACCACCTAAACTTGTATTATCAAAGTCGACGATGCTACAGAGATGCTCGCCATCCCTGATTTCCGGGGCGAAGTGGGAGGGCCGGGCTTATCAACTTGTTATCAACAAGTGAATAGAAAATTTTCATAAGTTTACGACCGAGGGTAGTGGGAAAGCAAAGAATTCAGTAAAATAATCCGACACTCGCCGGTCGTCTACGACGTGGCGTTCACGCGCTGCAGTCCTCGGAAGATGTCAAAAATAGAAGAAAAAAAAATTCGAGTTTACGACTGACAATGGGGGGGGGATCTTACCATTAGCCTTTGAACGACACGAACCCCGTCCGCCAGCCTTTTTCAATGGGGCGGAAGCGCGCCGGGCCCACCGATTTGGGACTAATGCCCAGGTATACTTTTTATGATAGGTTTACGGCTGACTGTTTCAAAATTACGTTCAATTGCAACTGTCTAATCGGAAAATGCAATCAACAGTCATTGTCTAAATTAAGATTAGGGTGGCAAGAAGTACCCGTCTTAATTTAGGTGAATTGAGAACACTAGGGTTGTAAATTCTAGTGAACTCTAAATTAGGAAAAGTGGCTAGAAGTACCTTTCCTAACTTATTGGTGAATAACATTCAAGTCGTAAATTTAAATGCTACTGGTTTATTAAGTTTTAAATACAGGTATTTATACAAAAACTTAATAGCTAGGTTATCACATTCCAATTAAATTAAAGGTATTAATATGATGACTATGATATAAATTTTCCATTATAATAATTTTAAATGCATTAATTGAACTGATGATTAATTGTTTTGAATGTTGACAATGCGGAAATGAATTATATTTTTAATTGACCTACTGAAAAGTGTTAAAATGCATTTTAGCTTTATTTACTTTTCTACGTAGGTTTTTTTACAATATTTGCTTAAATTATTTATATACAGGATGGTTCTAAACTATAACCCACCCAACCAAAAAACCTGTTTAATTTCTAAATTAAACATATTGCCACCTCCAAAATAATGGCGTCTGGGATGTGGTGTTGTGTCTTGCGGATTTCTTTTTTGTATGATGTTGTTTGTGAATTTTTAGGCTATTTTTAGATATGCCAGTTTTAATCGATGTCTTCTCTTTTTCCAGCTTCTTTTATCCCAGCTTTTTCTCCATCGTCGTACCATCTCTCTGACGTCTGGGTTGCCTTGAATGTTGCTCTTCTTGCTAAGTGATGTGTCTAATATTTTCCCTGACTGATTTGCTATTCATTTTTGTTTCCTTGAAAAGGACACCAACCGACTAATTAAAACCCTGTTTAATTTTAGATTAAACATATTGCCGTCTTCAAACGAATGTGTTGTTTTGCCTGTGGTTTTATTTTGAGGTTCCAGTTTCATAATGTCCAAATTTTCGTTGTCTTGTTGAATTTGTTTATGGATAGCTGCTTCTTCTATTTTCATCTCTTTGTCCATCTCTTCTGTCATCTCCATTGGTGTTCCATCTACTTCATCTGGTATTTGTTTCGAACTTGTCTCTTTTTCTTCCATCTCCTCTTTCATATCTTCTTCCATTTCCTCTTCGAATTTCATGTCCATTGATTTCGTTGTGACCTCTTCTTCTTCTGGCATTTGGTTATAACTTGTTTCTTTTTCTTCCATCTCTGCTTTTGCTATGGCTGCCCTCAATAATTTTGATTTTTCGTCAAATTCGTCGTATATTTCCTCATCTTCTTCTTCTGGCATTTGGTTAGAACTTGTTTCTTTTTCTTCCATCTCTGATTTTGCTATGGCTGCCCTCAACATTTTTGATTTTTCGTCAAATTCGTCGTAGATTTCCTCATCTTCTTCCTCTGGCATTTGGTTAGAACTTGTAACTTTTCTAATTCCATCTTCTCTTCCATCTTCTCTTCCATCTCCATTTTTGCTATTGCTGCCCTCAGTATTTTTGTTTGTACAATGAATTCGTTGTATATTTCCCCATCTTCTTCTTCTTCCATCTCTTCTTTGATTTTCATCTCCAATTTCATCAGAGCCTCGAAGTATTTGATTTCGATTTCTTCGAATCGATAGTCGTCTATATTTTCTTCTTCGTATACCATTATGTCTGTGTGAAGATCTTCTATGCTGTACCATTGCTTTCTTATTTCCCTTTTTAATATTTCGCACGTGGCCTTCGTGTATTGATTATTTTGTGATACCTCATTTGTTATTCTATCCATTGTTCTTCCCAGGTAAAACAATTTGATTTCCAGTTTTCGTAACCGTATCGTTTGGGCATCCATCTCTGTAACTCGTTCTTTTCTTAAGTGCTTTTCTTCTTCTTGATTGATGTTTGGCGTCGCTGTGGACCCTTGTATTGTAATTCTTCTGTTTGCTTGGCGTCGCTGTGGACCCTTGTATTTTGATTGCTTTGGCGTCGCTGTGTGGACCCTTGTATTTTGATTGCTTAGGCGTCGCTGTGGACCCTTGTATTGTAATTCTTCTGTTTGCTTGGCGTCGCTGTGGACCCTTGTATTTTGATTGTTGTATTTGATTTTGGCGTCGCTGTGGACCCTTGTATTTTAATTCTTCTTTGTCGTCGCTGTGTGGACCCTTGTATTGTAATTCTTCTGTGGCGTCGCTGTGTGGACCCTTGTATTTGATTTGATGCTGTTCGATCTCTTGTTTGGACCGTTGATTTGTTTGAAGCTGCTGATGGTTTATCTTCTTAAGGTTCGAAGGACCATGTCTAAAATTAAGATGAGGGTGGCAAGAAGTACCCGTCTTAATTTAGGTGAATTGAGAACCACTAGAGTTGTAAGTTCTAGTGATAATCTAAATTAGGAAAAAGTGGCTAGAAGTACCTTTCCTAACTTATTGGTGAATAACATTCAAGTCGTAAATTTAAATGCTACTGGTTTATTAAGTTTTAAATACAGGTATTTATACAAAAACTTAATAGCTAGGTTATCACATTCCAATTAAATTAAAGGTATTAATAATATGATGACTATGATATAAATTTTCCATTATAATAATTTTAAATGCATTAATTGAACTGATGATTAATTTTTTTGAATGTTGACAATGCGAAAATGAATTATATTTTTAATTGACCTACTGAAAAGTGTTAAAATGCATTTTAGCTTTATTTACTTTTCTACGTAGGTTTTTTTTACAATATTTGCTTAAATTATTTATATACAGGATGGTTCTAAACTATAACCCACCCAACCAAAAAACCTGTTTAATTTCTAAATTAAACAGTCATCCAACATGTATCGTAAATCTTGTCAGTCGTAAAAACAAGTTCGTGGAATGAGGCTTTATAAGGCTTTACAAGAGCACGGCTACCACTTATGAATTTTTATATGTTTATGACTGACAATCAAAAATGTAGTTACGACGTAAGCACGTGAAGATGAAAACACAATTCTCAGCCGTCCATAGTATGGATAAGCTCAATTGGTGGCTAAACTAGCACGTACGCTGCAATTGCTCGATGCAGGTCAAATATGACTATATTGAAATATCGCCCCTAATTTCTTCAATAGTGTAATTTGACGACTGGCACTTCGATGCATACCTGAATTGGACCTCCTGGATCGATGAATTCATGTGTCAGTCATCTCATGTGTCGGTGGAATGTTGTCAGTCAACAAATGTAGTGCGGCGTGAGGCGCCGCGCGAAGCGCCTTGATCTATATTCTTCCAATTTCCGGATTTCTGTACCTTTTACGAACTGTTTATGACTGACCATGAAAAATATATTTAGAACGTCATCACGTGAAGGTAAAAATACATCTGTCAGCTGTTTTTAGTATGGATAAAGCCCTGTCAATCGCAAATATAGGACGCATGCCACAACATTGACAAATTTTTTATGTCGGGGTTAGGATAGGTTTCGGAGGTTATTAGTGTGATTTAAATTTAAAGCAACGGATACGGGACGTGTGGAATGAAATATCGCCGGAGATAATCCAAAATTTAATTATAACAATGCCCAACCGCTTGTTTGAAGTTATACGGAAAGATGGTGGTCATACCCATTATTAAAAAAATTTTTAAAAGCAAATTAAAAATAAAATATTGGGCGAGGCTATAATTATTTCCGTTTAATTATATAAATAATTATTGTTTTAATTAAAATTAATTATACTTTTTAATAAATTATTATTAAACAATGTTGTGGGTTATTGTGTTTCTATGAGTATTAATCGAAAAAAATTATTTAGATCCAATAAAATTATAATAACTGATTTTGTCTAAAAAAACGCAAGTGAGGCTATAATTATTTCCTCCAGTTATGATACACGGATACAAATTCTTATCTTACCATCATGCAGTTGTTGCTGCAAAATTTTCACTAAATCGCAGTTCAAAAAGTAATTTTGAACCGTTATTGTTGAAACATCTGCCACACTGTGCGGAGATCATGCGCACCAGCATAGAAAATAACAAAACGTGCATTATCACTGAAATGATGTATGTTGTTAATTTTTAGCAGGCCTTCGCCACACTTTACATTACCGCGGGTGATGAATTCTTGTTTCACGTGGTACTCCTAACATTGTGTAATTTTTTCAAGCATAAACTTAATATTGACGTATACATGGATATTTGTGTAACTTCTGAAGGGCCCAGTACCTTTTTCCCCATGGTATTTGACTGACAGTTATAGATTCTCGATTTATACATTGCAGATAACTTATACATACATTTTGGAATATAAACCTATCATAAAAAGTATACCTGGGCATTAGTCCCAAATCGGTGGGCCCGGCGCGCTTCCGCCTCATTGAAAAAGGCTGGCGGACGGGGTTCGTGTCGTTCAAAGGCTAGGTAAGATCCCCCCCATTGTCAGTCGTAAGCTCGAAATTTTTTTTCTTTCTATTTTTGACATCTTCCGAGGACTGCAGCGCGTGAACGCCACGTCGTAGATGACCGGCGAGTGTCGGATTATTTTACTGAATTCTTTGCTTTCCCACTACCCTCAGTCGTAAACTTATGAAAATTTTCTATTCACTTGTTGATAACAAGTTGATAAGCCCGGCCCTCCCACTTCGCCCCGGAAATCAGGGATGGCGAGCATCTCTGTAGCATCGTCGACATCGATAATACAAGTTTAGGTGGTCAATGGGCGTAAACCGATCACTACCTAAAACGGTAACACGGGCTCTTGGTCTAACATGTTACTACAAGCCAAGTGTCAATTAAATTACACTCGCAATATAATTCATTCAAATGCACAATAAAATGTTTGACAATTCCAAACATAACAAATGAATGACCACAAACGTCATTAACCGTTAGTGATTTCAATATTCCTGAAAACATACAACTTGCAGATCCAACTTTCACACAACCTAGTAAAATCAACATATTAGTGGGAGCCGAAGTTGGAGCCCAATAGCACAAAAAACGCATTTCGGGTGGATAATATCAGGGTCAATCATACAAAATCATCATTCATTGTCACATTCATCGACATGCATGCTGACTACTAACATCAAAGATTACAAGGTGCTAGATATTCAAAATCAAATGGCGGCCTTTTGGCAAATTGAAAAAGGTCCAATCAAAATCATCAAGTCTCAAGAAGGGCTTGAATGTGAGCAACTATTTGAAAAAACCACCCTACGGGAAAGGGATGGAAAATTCATTGTTAAACTTCCAATTAAACCCAATACAATTCAATTATGCGAATCCTACAATATTGCTAAGAAGAGATTAGATCTTCTTGAAAAATGTCTAAATTTAAATTCACAACTAAAAACTCAATATTTATCCTTTATGCAAGTTACTTATTACCAGTTACTTATTCGGAAAGCGAAAAACAACAGGCATGTTTTATACCACATCATCCAATCATAAAGCCTGACAAACCAACAAATAAAATTCGCGTCGTCTTTGATGCTAGTTGTCAAACATCCACGAGAGTATCATTAAACGACACATTAAGGGTCGGACCGGTAGTTCAACCCGATTTATGTACGATACTTTTAAGATTCAGGTTACACAAGGTTGCGTTCACTAGCGATTGTGAACAAATGTACCGACAAATTTGGGTAAACAAAGATGATAGAATCTTTCAAAGCATTTTATGAAATAATCAAATCTATCAACTCAATACCGTCACTTATGGGACAGCTTCATCTCCCTACCCAGCTACCAGGTGCATAAAACAAATTGCCATTGACACCAGTAAAACCTTTCCAGAAGTCAGCAATTTAATTAGACATTCATTTTACGTTGATGATCTCATAGCCAGTTGCGAAACGGTACATCAAGCCACGACATTGATAAATCAACTAAATAGTTTATACTTGATATATGGACTTCCTATGAGGAAATGGGCATCAACCCATCCTCAAATTTTACAAAATGTTGACGTTATCAACACAATAACTCACTTCAATGACGAATCTCAGTTATCAAAAACCCTAGGGCTACATTGGAATTCCAACAAAGATAATTTTCATATCCTTTCAAACCGAAAGAAAATAAATCGTTGATTACAAAACGAATTATTTTATCTACCATAAGCACAATATTTGATCCTCTCGTAGATTTACGCAAAATTCAGGAACTCAGTATTCCAAGACAAGTGTTGAGCGACAATCCGATCAACATACAATTGCACGCCTTTTCAGATGCTAGTGAAACCAGCTATGGTGTTTGTATCTACTTAAGATCCACAAACGCTTCAGGTCAACACACCGTTAATCTTCTCAGTGCAAAAGGTCGTGTAGCTCCTCTAAAGGTTATTACCATTCCTAAACTTGAACTAATGGCAGCTCATTTACTCGCAAAATTAGTATCTCAAATTAAAGTAAATTTATTGTCATGTATTCACATTAATGAAACTCATTATTGGTGCGACAGCACAATAGTTCTCGCTTGGTTAACTAAACCGCCAAATCAACTCAAAACAAAACAACTAAAACCTTCGTTTTAGTTTAATATAAATATTTCTGTTTATTCACTTTCGGTGCGCTCCTGACGTTACCTGGCGAACCACTATGCGCCGGCTATGTCGGGTTTTTGACATCTTAGGGTGTGGTGGTTGAGAAAATGGCGGTGTAACGAGTAGTCGAGCTTTTGGTTGTTGGGAACGGAAGTGAATGTGGATGGGTTAATGCGACGATTCGTTGTCTAGTTTTCGTGTTGGATGGTTAATGGTCGCATGTTGCGAATCGAACCCATTTTTTTTTCTGCATAGATACCCTGGTGGTCGCGTTTATCGACCTACTTCTAGGAAGGATTTACACCACGACACCCCGTTTCCCGGAGCAAACCGTTGGACGCGTTTGTGTAGTATCGACCCGTTGTGCCACTGTCCCGGAAAATCCCAGACGCTAAATAAATAAAGGTATTTTAGCTGCTTTATTTTGTAACTAATCATTTGGAGGAAACGCACCCTTATTGGTGTCGTACGGGAGTGCAACAAAGTGTTATTATTCGTTTTCCTTTTTATTTGTTTTGGTTTCAAATTCGGCATACCGTTATAAAGTGTATCGTGAGTGATGACAGCAAATTTATTGTTGACGCCAATAACAAAAGTATATGTATTGTTGTGATACGCGCTATCCAGGTTGAGGATAGGTTAGTACCAACAAGGAAAGAACAACGGTTGGATACCGTCGGTTCAAACACATTGTTAGCATGTGTTTGTTTTTTGTGTCGTTTGAATAATTTTAAGTTGTTCGTGTTACATGTTGTATGTAAACGTTATATTATACAACATGGCAAAAATCAAACGTGCAGAGAACCGTCGTCCATATACAAACAAACCGCGAATATATGAAGCTCCGGTTTTAAAACAAAAATATATAGTAACGAAAGTTACATAAAGTAAATAAGACAGTATCATCAAGATCCCTAAACTCGCACAAAAGTACTGTGAGACACAGTCGTGAAATTAATTGAGATTCACCTCAAATATAACTGAAATAAATTATATTCGCGAATTAAACGGTGGTGCTACAAGGGGAGAATAATTCCTCCAAGAAATTAATATTCCTTGAAATAGTGGAATACGGAAGGTGTCGGCAACAAAGATTTGTGGTCGAAATCGTATCATACGGATACGTATGTGAGATCCGGATACAAAATTATCCGGTCTATTAGAAGAGGTCGTAGAAATATTGGGACGATCAAATCCGCACGAGAGTGGATCGTGAGAAGATTGGAAGGAGAGATTGGAAGATAGAAGAGCGAAGAACGAAAATTGTGCGCACGATACGATTAGCAGGTTAGCTACAATTTATTTATTCAGTGCGTAGAAGATTAGTCAGATAAAGATTGTTTGCGTTACATTGTTGTATGTTAGAATTTGTTCAATTTATTAAAAACTTGTTAACGGAATCCAACCGTGTTTTATCTTTGTTGGAATCAAGAATTCGTTCGAACATAAGCTCGTATACTAAAGTGTTGTTGGTTGAATCAGATCCCGACGCATATTTATTGAGAAGTAAGAGTCAAAATAAAGGTAGGTGACCGAAAACCAATTGTGTGTGTTCTCGTGCATTTTTCAAGTGCACCAGACGCTACAGTATATTTGTTTGTGCAAAGTGTTTACCTAAACGTAAGTACCTAATCTACTATAAGTAATTTAAATATTGCGTATTTAAAACACTTGTTGCATGTTTTGATTTTTAAATGCACGTGTGTGTTTATAAGGTTAGGTAATTACCTAACCTTAATCTATATTAATTTAGATAAAAAGTTTAGATAATAATAAATTGAATAAAAAAGAGTGATGTACAATTATGTCATCATTTTAGGTACAAAATGTTCAAAAAACATCAACTATCTACATGAAGACGAAATGAGTTGGTTTACAAATCTTCCAATGCTTTTTTACAAGAATTGAAAAATAATGTAGACCCCGAGACATCCAAACATCAGAATATTGTCTCGTCTGAGGTTAATGGTGATTCAGCAGACCATACCATCACGAACGTAAATGACGTTAGCAAAAATTGTGAGACTGTCCATCATGTTTATAATTATTGTGAAAGTAAAAATGATCAAGATCCCAACAAAAACTATGAAATTTCTTGTTTCGATACCACAATTATTAACAGCCCCGAAAGGAAATCATTTAAACAAGAGATTTCTGAGTGGGCTCTTAGAAATCAAATTGAACAATCTCATTTAAATGAGTTATTATTGATATTAATACAAAATGGTCACAAGGAGTTACCACGGGATTCAAGAACCTTATTAGGTACCCCAAAAATAAACGACATTTCTTCTCTCGGAACAGGAAAATTTATATATTTTGGACTCAAAAGCAATATTACTAATATATTATTAAAAACTAAGCAATCTATAAGCCATTCGATAAAATTAAATTTTAACATTGATGGTTTGCCTATTGCTAAAGACAGTAACAAATGTTTCTGGCCTATTCTGTGTCGCATTGACGGTATGATTGAAAGGCCATTTATAATAAGTCTTTATGAAGGGTTCAGTAAGCCCGACAACATGAATGACTTTTTAACTCCTTTTGTGAACGAATTAATAGATATACTCGAGAATAAGTTTATAGTTAATGATACTGAATATAAAATTGAAGTAAATGCCTTTATTTGCGACGCTCCTGCACGGGCTGCTATAACTTTTGTACAATCACATAATGGTTACAATAGTTGTCACAAATGCACTATTCATGGTGCACATGAGAATACAGTCGTATTTCCTGAAAACGATTGTTTACTAAGAACAGACGCTTCGTTTAGATCCCGCCTGCATCCCGATCATCACAAGCAGGTCAAGTCCATTTTGGAAAATTTACCAATAGATATGGTAAAAAACTTCCCACTAGATTATATGCATCTTGTGTGTTTAGGAGTGGTTAAAAAAATGATTGACATTTGGCATGGAAAGCTAGGAAAAGGTAAATTGAGGGCGACTGATTTAGATACCATATCAAAAAATTTGGAAAAATGTTACGAGGGAATGCCAGAAGAATTCAACAGAAAAGCTCGAAGTATAAAAGATTTTAGACACTGGAAAGCAACAGAATTTAGGAATTTTTTATTATACACCGGACCCTTATGCTCAAAAGACGTGTTGGAATTGGACTACTACAAGCATTTTATGGCATTAAGTGTTGGTATTTACATCCTCGCATCACCCAAATATTGTAAAATTTATGATCGTTATGCTGGAGAGCTTCTTAGATACTTTGTTCAAAACTTTTCAACCTTTTATGGTAAACGTAATATGACATAAATATAATGTACATAATATAATCCATCTTCAGAAAGACGTTGAAATATTTGGTAATTTAGATTTATTCAGTGCCTTTCGATTTGAAAACTATTTGGGTTATATAAAGCGTCTTTTAAGGACAGCTCCTAATGCATTACAGCAAATTTCTAATAGGATATCTGAAATAAATTCTGCAAATTTTAAGGATTCCAATATTAGAATAAGAAACAAAAACCACGTTCATTTTTCCAATTTTTCTATATCACTAAATAAAGGAAATAACTATGTTAAACTTAATGATGGAAATGTAATAAAATTAAAAAGTTTTGATGTAAAAAAACAGCAATGTACTGGTTTTAAAATGAACGATTTACAACCGTTTTTGACCACGTGGTATGAACGCACCCTCAGTTCAAATTGACAAAACAAGAAGTGAGGTTAATGGACAAAAGGATGAATCTTCATTACCTACAACTGTAAATAGCAAACGAGACCAGGTAGGCGCAAATCACAATGTTAAACCACCTAATAAACGAAATCGTGCATTAATAATAGGTTCTGGTCAAACACAAAATACTCTAATATCGGATGGTTTTACAGCTATAGCTCGAAGAATTCATACTGCCAATATCCACTTAACACGCGTAAATCCCTCGGTTAGCGAAATTGAAGTAAGTAATTATATTGATAGTTCTATAAATATAACTTCAGATGCTACACAGCCAAAAATCACTGTCGTAAAACTACAGTCGAAATACCCAGAACACTATAGCTCGTTCAAAATCTCTGTCGACTCGAAGTACTCAAACCAACTACTTGATCCTTCTTTCTGGCCAGTTGGAATGGCCGTGAAAACGTTTTTTGAAAAATCAAATAGGATAAATTCTTCCCAACGTAGCACGTCGGTTTTTCAGCCTCCGAGCACCCTAAACACCACCAATCATTAGTACTCAAAAGTTGCAACCTAGTCGAACCATCAATGGTGATTGGACATTTGAACATCAGATCTCTAGTCAGCAGTTTTGATGATTTCTATTCATTAGTCAATGTAAACAATTTCCATGCAATTTCTGTTTCAGAAAGTTGGTTATCCTGTGACTTTCCATCTGCCCTCATTTCTATTCCTGGATATGCTCTTTATAGAAAGGATCAAATAAGTCGTGGAGGTGGAGTTTGTTGCTATGTTCATCATAGCTTAAAATGTAAAATCATCGAAATTGATGACTGCGTTGATGGTGCTCTGGAACAATTATGGCTTAGCGTGACACTCAAAGATAAATCTTATGCCTTGGGTACCTTGTACCGTCCTCCTAATGCTCCTGTATTATCTTTTCATAAACTGGAAGAAGTACTATCCAAATTACATGTGGAATATGCTGGCATTATACTGTTAGGTGATGTCAATGTTGATTGGTTATCGGAGTGCAGACCAACTCAGTTGATGAAGTCTATCTTGTCATCATTTAATATAAAACAAATAGTGGACGAACCTACACAAACAACTAACATGACTTCCACGTTAATCGATCTCATTTGCTTAAGCGATAACATCTCTTTCTCAAATGCTGGGACACTCGATGTAAATGGGATATCTGATCACAAACTGGTACGCGCTAACTTGACTTTTCCTGTAGCTAAACCTCAAGTCAAATCTATTACTTTTAGAAAATTGAACAAAATTAATGTTGAAGAGTTTGCTAGAGATGCTAATATCGTAAACTGGTCCTACTCGGAAGATACAGCCGACATAAATGAGAAACTTGAATTTATTAACTATAAAATTACCCAACTGTTTGACCTTCACTCTCCGCTCCATACAATTAAAATCGGTACTGAGAAACCTGGATGGTTAACTGAAACAATTGAATGCATGATTAAACTTCGTGAAAACGCGTACAAAAAGTATTCCAAAACAAAATTAAATGCGGACTTCAACTATTTTAAAGAACTTCGAAACTTGGTAACTCAAGCTATCAAGAACGAGAAAAAAGCATATTTTAAATATGAATTGGAAGCTAACATACAAAATCCAAAGAAACTCTGGAAATTTTTTGATCGCACAAATATTCATTCGAAACCCAAGAAAGAAATTACCCTTGATGATGATGCAAATGCTTTGAACGATTTTTTTACGAATGCCGTCCCAAACACAGCTATCGATTCTAACACATTTGACGACTTTTCGTGTGGTATCTACCCTTTAATGACTGGTACATTGGTATTCTCCCCTGTTAGCTGGGAAGATGTAGCTAACGCCATCTGTAGGCTGAAGTCAAATGCTACTGGTGTTGATGGAATCAATTCCAGAATGTTAAAGCTTATTTTGCCTTATTGCTTGTCTAGTTTCACTGACCTCATCAACTCTTGCTTGGTAAATTCGACAGTGTCTGATCTATGGAAAAAATCAATTATTTTGCCAATTCCTAAATTGAGCACTGCCAGCAGCTTTGGCGAGCTACGGCCAATAAGTATTCTTCCAGCGCTATCCAAAGTACTGAAACACTTCATTCGGAAACAACTTCTCACTCGTATTGAATCAAATCACGTAGTACCTAACACCCAATCTGGTTTCCGTTCTAGATTTAGCACCTCAACCGCTCTATCCAAAGTGTCTGGAGATGTTCTTGCAAATATGGATGCTTCAAAAATAACGCTGGCCACCTTCCTGGACTACAGCAAAACCTTCGATGTCATTAACCATGAATTACTTATTGCCAAGTAGAAATATTATGGCTGTAGCAGCTCGGCACTGAAGCTACTGTCTGATTATCTTTCGAACCGCACACAGAGGGTCAAGTTGAATGGTAAAATATCCACTGAACTTAAAATTAAATGCGGAGTTCCTCAAGGTAGCCTCCTTGGGCCCTTACTGTTTATAATTTTCACTCCAGATCTTCCGAAAATCTTACCTGATTTCTGCAACTTCCATATGTATGCTGACGACATACAGCTATATATATCTGGCCTACCACTTGATGTAAATAATGTTATCAATAGAATGAACGATAGCTTGGCATTGGTTCAACGTTGGTCACTCAGTAATGGGTTAATTCTTAACCCCACGAAAACTGTCTCTATGTGCATGGGCAGCCCTCGCCAATGCTTGATAGCGAAAAAAACCAAACGTACCGACGTTTGTGTAAACGGCGGTAGTTTAGTTAAATGTTGCACTAAAGTAAGGAATTTAGGAGTAATATGGGATAGCCATCTGTCTTTCGCTGATCATGTTAACAAGATTACCAGCACATGTTATTTCAAGCTCAAGACACTCTATAGATATAAGAACTTTCTACCATCTCAGGTAAAGTGGCGATTAATCGAAAGCCTGGTGTTGTGTCATATTGACTACTGCATCACGGTGTATTATGCATGTTTAACTGATGAGCTGAAAAACAAGCTGCAGGTATTGCAGAATGTTTGTCTTCGCTTTGCCTACGACATCTATTACAGGGATCATGTTACTCCGCACCATTCTACGCTAAGAATATTGAAACTAGACGCACGCTTCGAAATTTTCTTTGCAGTACTTCTTTTTAGTATATTGAACTGTATTTCAATGGTTAGCCAAATTTCGATAAATTTCAAAAAAATTTAAATAAAAAATTAACATGTTAAAATTGAGAAAGATTATAAAAAAAAATTGTAAATCAATTATTGTAAACCAAAATTAATTAGAAGAGGAGGGAGTTGGAGTTGGATAAATGTCTTTGTGCGCGGATGAAGAACTTTTGCATTGGAAGGAAGGGACAGTCTACGCCGAGCAGTCGACTAGATAGGACGTTTTGAGCGAGTCCATTGTAAAATTTGTAGAGTAATTTGTTATAAATAAAGAAAAGGAAAGTTTTAGTTGATATTTGAAAGAGTTGTGTTTCATTAAAGTGTTTTGGAAAAGAAAATTAAAGTTAAAAGTAAAAATTTTGAACTACAGAGTTTAAAAAAAATAAATAGTTTGTCCGTGGACTGAAAAGAACACGACAACAATAATTTTGTCGCCGCAAGTGGAGCTCGAAACCAACGAACACGAAGCTACCCTGAGATTTAAGTAACCCATGCTCTACCGACTGAGTAAAACAACAAAAAATTGGAAAACCAAAGTGGAGGCTCGAGACACCACGACCGGAGATTAACTACCCTGAGGTAAGAGCAATTATTGCAACATTATTATTAAAGTGGAAAAAACGTGCATTGAAATTAAAAACAACATTTGGTGTAAAAATTTAAGGCCGTTGTGATAAATAACCACATTTAACATTTGCGAACAAAAATTTATACACAACTGTTCGACGTTCGAAATTGGCGTGCACGTGCATACATAAATGCGAATAGATAAACGTTTTAAAATTGATAAAAATAACCACATGTGGATTAATTTGAGAATAAAATTATTTGGTAATAATATTAAATATCACAAAAAAAATGAATTACGAAGGAGATCAAGGTTTAACGTGGGAAAAGATGCTCCAAATAATGAGGGGAGATTTAAAAGAAACTACTAAAAGATTAGAAGACGCTACCACAAGAATAGAAGAAAAATTAGATAACGATGTCAAAATGTTATACGATGAAAAATTTGAACAGGTAAAAGAGGCGGAAAGCGAAATTGAAGAACCCATTGAAGAATTTGTAAAAGTTGAACCAAAATTAATTAACAAGTCGCTACAAGAAGCAGAAAACGAAATCAAGGAAAACTTGGAAGAAACATGTAACGTTGATGTTTCGGATGAATTCTTGAACGAAAACAAAGAAACACGTAACGTTGATGTATCAACGGAAGTAATTGACGAAAATTTTGAAAAAGAGGAGCCAATGGAAGTAAAAGAAAATTATAAATTCAATGTGGAGCATGCAAGAAAAAGTTTCAAGCGGATGTATTTGAAGATTAGAAAATTATATGCAAAACGAAAACATAAAACTAGAGGCGTAAGAAAATCGAAAAATAAGAGAACGTCAAGAAAATCCAATGTTCGCGGTTTTAATAATAACAGAAACAATAAGAAACAAAAATTTGAAAAACAATAAAGGTGTAAACGAATTAAAAATAAAAACAATTAACACTAACAAAACCTTAAAATGTGATCAAGTGGAAATAAAAACCAAACAAACAGATTTCAATGGACAAAATAATTTAATATTACAAAAACTTCTAGTTAAGAAAATAATATTGAAAAACTTTAAATTAAAAAAACGACTAAGGGTAAAAATATTAATCAAAAGTGTACGGTTTAAAAAGATAAATCAAAAACAATTACTGTGGATAAAACTACGAATTAAAATCATAAAGTTAAAAAATTTTAAGAAAGAAAATAGACTATTTAAAAAAGTGATATTTAAAAAACCAAGATATAAAAAAATAAAAAGTAGAGGGCTGTACAAGAATAAAAAAATAAAAACGCCCAAACAAATAAAAATTACTGAGTGGATAATAAACTTTGATAGTGAAATTCAAAAAAAAAAGAATTGGATTGTCAGCATGCATTTATTCAAGCATGTATGTTTTAAACATGCTTAGAACAAGAGGATTGGTTGATGATAAAAAATTAAATAACGACGAATTGTAAATTTGATAAATCAGCGATAGCACATGGATAATGAGAAATTATGGACACCTGAAAGTTTTAATCTGAAAATAAATAATAAAAAAAAGTTTGGTTGACAAAAAAAAAATTTTAATGGGCGTGTGAAAAATTTGAAAATTTAAAGAAATTTAATTGACTGAAAAATCAAAAATGGCGGTGTGCAAAACAAATAAAAAAATTGGTGGATTGAAAAAACAATAATAGGCGTGTGCGAATTATAAAAAAAAGGCGAATGACTAAAAAAACTAATGGGCGTGTGAAAATTTTAAAAAATTGACGAAATAGAGGGCGTTTAAAATAAAACATGAATTGATAGGTGTTCCAAATACATAACAAATTAAAACATGGCTTAATTGATGTTTCTAAAACACAAAAAAAAATTGGATAAAGAAAAGTTGGAAGAAGCTACAATCTGATTGGGTAAAAGTGAAAAATTTGAAAGCGAATGAATGGACAGAAAAGAATTATAAAATTGTAAAATAATGGACGACTAATTACGACAGTGAAGATATTTGATATTTAAAGAATTAATAATGAATGAATTTAAAATAAATGGGGAATTAATAATGAGAAATAATGAAGTTGAATAGATGAGATCAATGGAGAATTGATGAAGAATGCCATTAATAATAAATTAATGAAAAAAATTGGGGCGGGGGGAAAAATTTAAAGTTATAAATGAAGAAAAATTGAAATTATTGTCAAAGAATTAGTAAAAACTTAAAGATACGATGAAATATTTACGGAAATGACGTTCATAAACGGAAGAAGAAAAACATAGAAGCCCGATGAGAAAGAAAAATATTCCAATAAAAATTTATCCAGCAAAAATATTAAGCCAAATTTTAAATAAAAGTCAAAGAAAAGATAATACGCTTGAAATAGTCACATATTAGAAACATTCAGATTAAAATGCAGTGTGCATAAAAATTTTAGAAAAGTTAATTTATTTCGATATTATCATTTGATATTTTATTCATAAATAAAAAACCTTTAGTTAAGTTAAATTTTGATAGATGATTGTTAAAATAAATAAATAATACTTTTGTTAATAATATTTTAGTTAAGTTTAAAAATGTAAATTTGATATTAAAAGCCAAAATTCTCCAATTCTTAACATGTAAGTCATTGAAATCCAATTAGAAAGATTTCCAGCAAAATTACTAAAATTAGCAATGTTACTTTAAAATCTAGAGGGCGTTGAACTGTATTTCAATGGTTAGCCAAATTTCGATAAATTTCAAAAAAATGTAAATAAAAAATTAACATGTTAAAATTGAGAAAGATTATAAAAAAAAATTGTAAATCAATTATTGTAAACCAAAATTAATTAGAAGAGGAGGGAGTTGGAGTTGGATAAATGTCTTTGTGCGCGGATGAAGAACTTTTGCATTGGAAGGAAGGGACAGTCTACGCCGAGCAGTCGACTAGATAGGACGTTTTGAGCGAGTCCATTGTAAAATTTGTAGAGTAATTTGTTATAAATAAAGAAAAGGAAAGTTTTAGTTGATATTTGAAAGAGTTGTGTTTCATTAAAGTGTTTTGGAAAAGAAAATTAAAGTTAAAAGTAAAAATTTTGAACCACGGAGTTTAAAAAAAATAAATAGTTTGTCCGTGGACTGAAAAGAACACGACAATATATAAGTCTGGCCATCCGGGCTACCTTAAAGATTTCTTAATCAGAAGGTCAGACTGCCATAACCTAAATCTACGTTCGAATGACCACCTATCTGTTCCGCAATACCGTAGTGCTAAATTCAAGGGATCGTTCCAATATATTGCGCCCTGCAGTTTTAATAAATCTGAGGATCTATAATTGACGTATAAGGACAGGACATCTTTCAAAAAGAAGATGATGGAGAAACTCAGGGTCTAGGTGAAAAACAGCTTTGCTGACCCTTCACCCTTTTGAGCAATTTTATTTATTTATTATTTTTAATATTTTTTTTGCTCAATAAAATTAACTTAACTTAACTTTAAATTCTTTATTGGAATACCGAAATTTTCTGATGAAGAAGCCGTTTATAACTTCAGCGATATTATTTCAAAAATGGTTATTTTGCCTCAAGAAGATAATTTCGTTATCATACCCCTAATTCATACCATCCAATAAAACTAACTGTAAGTATAAATTATTAGTTTTAATTAAAAAAATAGATAATACCTAAATAACATTTAATTTAAATTTGAAAATGTAGGCGGGAATGGTTATCTGGGGAATTTTATGTTTTCATGTGGGGTTCACTGCTTCTAATTATATTACTTCCATTGTTCTATTTTGTAGTGAATCTATCAGTATTACATAGTATATAATTTTGTTTTTTTCATACTTTGAAGTATTTGCTGGTGCAAAGATTTTACCTAAACGTAAGTATGTGCTATCTATTTATTTGCTAATTTGAATATTGTTTATTTAAAACATACTTGTTGCATGCGACACACGTGCGAATTTAATAACCTTAAATTCGCATGTGTGCATTACTTAAAATTAAAATATTATATTATTATCATTTCTAGTAGTAGTTTTACTACATTATATTACAATAAACAAGGCAATTACCAAATTCAATAACTAACTGTATAAATTATTAGTTTTAAGTAAAATTATAGCGTATTATTAATGTTAATAAATATTGTAGAATTATGTATAAAGTCATTGAATTTGAGAGTGGGGAAGTCGAAGTTGTTCCAGACTTTTGGATTATAAATGATCAGGTAACACCAATAACTATATTTTAAATTTTTTTCTACATACAGCATTTTCTAGGTTCCTTGGGCAAATATTGCTAAAACGTACGCAAAAAAAAATTGTAACCAAAATCTTCATGGAAGACCTATACATGTATAACGCGCTTTAAGGATATTGTTTTCGGTAAGTTTGCTGTTTGTACTTGTTTATAAAATTGTTTCCGAAACATGTACCTAGTATTATGTTTTATACAGGTTTCATAAACACACCAACAAACTTCTAGAAGTAGTATCTAGAAATCATCAAAACGATCTTTTTTTTTTAAATAAACCCATGTTCTCAAATTAACCGTTTTAACGCTACAGAGTTTCCTAATTACATACATCTATGGACAACTCTGTTAGCAAAGTTACAATAAAATGTACTGCTGCAACGGACATGGGTTTATTTTAAAAAAAAGATCGTGTTGAAGACCTTTACAAGTTTTGGAAGTTTGTTGCGGTATGGTTACGAAACACCCTGTATAGGTAACTAAACAAAGGTTTACTTGTGTTTTAGAAAAATATGAAGAGGCTTCGAAGAAATGTGACATATTACTGTATCAAACTGATTCCTCTGATCATAATGAAGAGGTCTCAAAAAGTCACAATCGGAAAAGGGTTGGTACTAATAGACTGCCAGATTATGAGTATTATTATGACACAGATATTGATGATCTCCCACAATCACCAGCCAGTCAAGGTGATAAAACACTGATACAATCAGAAGAGGATTTGCGATGTCGCAGATCTGTTGAGGTACCGAAGGTTATTGTTGGCCATGCTAGTGGGGTCAGTTCACCAAACGTAAATACTGATACTTCTATTAATAATCTAATAACGGACTTTACGTTAGAACCAATATGCAAATGTGATGGTAAGACAATTTTTTTTGTAGTGATAATTATTAATTAATGTGATTTTAGAAATTAAAAATGTATTGAATACAGAAGTAAGCGCTTTAAAATCAGAGCTTTCAGAAATAAAAAATTTAATCAATGAGGTTAAACGCGAGGTAAAAGAAAACTCAAATTTAATCGATAATAAAATATTTTACTAAAATTAGACTTTGATAAATTTAACTAACTATGAACTACTTTCCAGAGCGATTCATCGTTCAAAGTAAAAGGCAGTGGGAGACGATCAAATTGTCGCTCGCATGCCAAAGCGATCAAGAAGTAATCAACCCAGTAAACCGAGAATTAGAGCAATTCTTTCAGCTCATACCCTTGAAGTGTATAGACGATTTGCAGGTTTTGAATGAGACGTTATTAGAACAGGAGAAACGTACCTTTTTTGTAAGTTAACTTCTACGATAGCCAATAAAAAGTTTGCTAAGTTAATGTTTTTTAGATCAAGAAGTTAAAACCTACAGGGGGAAAAGACTCAAAACAATTGTTATCGAATATTATTTAAAATTTACTAACAATTGAAACTCAGAAACAATGCAACTGGACAGGGGCAAATGGGAAATACCAATTAAATAAAAACTAAATTGGTAGAAGTTATTTTAGAAATTGTGTTCCATGAACAGAATAAATCTACAAAAGCAGAAATGGAGGCATATCTAAAATATTTGTTTCAACATACATATGACAGGAACAAGGTAAGAATTAGTATTTTATATTATGATTTATTTCACTAAATACATGTACCTTTAGGCTGCACAAAGGAACAGCGGCGGTTCTAGGGCGGAGCGACCGGCGCGGTCGCGCCGGCGCCGTTGTAAGGGGGGCGCCAAATTGAGAAAATATGCTGAAAAATTTTTTTTTTAAATATTTTGAAAAAATATTTTGACCGCGCCGGGCGCCGTTGGAAAGGGGCCAAATTGAGAAAATATTTTGAAAAAATATTATTTAAAAACACAATTCATTCAGTAAAAAATAATAGAGTTGCCAATATAATAAAAAATATTTTTTTTTGTTGGTAGACAATCTGTCCGCCATACCTCTATTTATAATAGGAATGGACAAGCAAAGGTGTCAAAAGAAAATTTACCATTACCAGTGCATTATTTTAAAAATATCCTCACCACGCTGCCGTAGAAATTTTATTAACAATGTCCCCACCTGCAAAAACACTATCCGGCGCTCAAAACTTGAAAAGAAAACGAAGAAAGCAAGACGAAAGTGAAAAGGCTGCAAAATTGATGGCAACTTTTTTTAGAGTTGAGAAGTCATCTGAATCGGCATCATCAGAACCAGTTCAAAACGCGACGGAAGAAGACCTATATAATAGAAGTTCTTCAGATGAAGCCCATGAAGATGAAGAGCAGTATGCACAAAATAATCTAACTATTTCTGGAATTTCCTCTGAAGTTCAAAATATTACAGAGAGTACACCAGACATACCATCTCTGTCACCTCTTCAAAATCAAAATACTAATTGTGAAATTGATGATATTTCGAAATGGTCATTCGTTAACTCTAGAACCATAGATGAAATAATTATTCGTGGTCCTGTTAGTAACGAAATGAGCAACGACAAGTATCCAAAAAAAACTGACGGACGTCATTTTTCGAATACGCATTTTCAAAGGGTGATGCCAAATGGAGAAACTTATAAAAGAAGATGGCTCGTTTACTCTAAATCTGAAAATAAAGTATATTGTTTTTGTTGCCGTTTATTCAACAGAATGTCCCACTCTAATTTAGGAAAAGATGGATTTGACGACTGGTCGCACTTATCAGTGCGTCTCAAAACTCACGAAACTTCCTCACATCACCAGCACGCCATGAACAGTTGGATAGAAGCGTCGAGTCGATTAAAGAATTTTAGTGGAATTGACAAGCATTTGCAAAAACAGATTAAAGACGAGAAATCACGGTGGGTTGCTATCCTCGAACGAATGATGTCCATAGTATTCTTTTTAGCAAGTAATAATTTGCCTTTCAGAGGATCTGGATCTGAGGCACTATATACTCCTAATAATGGTAACTTTCTGGGTTTAGTGCAACTGATGGGAAAATTTGACCCTGTGATAATGGAGCACCTCCTCCGTATTGTTAATAAGGAGACTAATGTTCACTATTTTAGCAAACATATTCAAAACGAGTTGATCGGCTTACTTGGAAGTGAAGTTCGAAATACAATTTTGAGTATGGTAAAATCATCGAAATACTTCTCCATCATACTGGATTGCACTCCTGATGTCAGTCACATTGAACAATTATCTTTAACATTGCGTTTTGTTGACACTAATGAAGATGAAGTCCAAGTGCGCGAGTGTTTCATTGCTTACAAGCCGGTAAGTGACTCTTCGGGAGCTGGACTTACTGGCCTCTTTCTTGATGATATTGTGCAAGAGTTTGATTTAGATATGAATGATTGTCGCGGTCAAGGATACGATAATGGATCTAATATGGTAGGAGTAAACAAAGGTGTCCAAAGCAGAGTTTTGAAGCAATATCCACGAGCATTTTTTAATCCATGTGGTTGTCATAGCTTAAATTTGGTAATAGCAGATGCCGCCAAAACATCTGTTAAATCGGTTTCTTTGTTCGGATTTCTTCAAAAACTGTTTGTTTTATTCTCTGGATTAACAAAGCGATGGGAAGTGATATCCAAGCATGTAGAAGCACTATCGCTGAAAAAAGTTTGTGAAACTCGTTGGGAGAGTAGAGTTTCTAGTCTCGCTGCAGTTCGTTATCAATACTCTTCAGTTCGTGACGCCCTTCTGGAACTTCACGAAGAAACAAATGACTCAGTTGCAGCATCAGAGGCCTTGTCCCTGATTCAGAATATGGAGCAATTTGAGTTCATAATAACAATGGTGGCTTGGTATGATATATTGTTTCAAGTAAACATTGTAAGTAAGGCTATGCAGTCTAAAACAATGGATATACCAAACGCTTCACGATTGCTGAAGAACTGCTCGGAATTTGTAAAAGAGTACAGGGATTATTCGACTGCTCTGATAACAGCTACGGAAATTGCTTCTCAGGCTGGGATAGATATTATTTTTAAGCCAGTCCGCATCCGAAGAAAAAAGAAACTATTTGAATACGAAGACGCTGATGAGACACCAACGGATCCCGAAAAGTTGTTTAAAATAAGCGTCTTTTACCCCATGATCGATACAATTGAAAATGCGTTGGTTAATAGATTTTTACAACTATCGAAATTTAATGATGTATGGTCATTTTTGTACAATATCAAAGAAATTCCTGAAAAGACAAAATTGGACAAAGCATGTGAGAATTTAGAGATAAGTTTAATCGATGGGGAAAAATATGACATATCTGGTTGTGAATTGGTTGAGGAACTTTTACACCTGAATCCACTGTTGAAAGACATTGAATCAGCAGAACCAATAAAAGTTCTTCAACTTATTAAAACAAATGGTTGGCAGGATATATTTCCGAATGTGTGGACAGCACTTCGGAATCTGTTAACCATACCTGTAACGGTCGCCAATGGAGAACGAAGCTTCAGTAAATTAAAGCTGATTAAAACTTATTTACGTTCGACTATGTGTCAGGAGCGACTTTCAGATTTAGCAATTTTGTCCATAGAAAATAATATTGGCAAGGACTTAGATTATTCCGAACTAATAAAAAAATTTGCAGGTGCAAAAGCGAGAAAAGTGGCTTTGTAGTTAATTTTTTAATTTCTTAATTTGATTAAATAAATCTTTTTAAACACATATTATCGTATCTTTAGTCTAAAAACTCTCTGCTGCCAATAAATAAAATTTAAAATTTCTTTTTATATTTTTTTTTTTAAATTTTTTTTTGAAAAAATTTCATCAAATTTAAAAAAAAATGGGGGGGGGCAGTGGGGGAGGGGGCGCCAAGATAAGATCTCGCACCACCTAAAAATCTTGCTAGGACCGCCCCTGCAAAGGAATGAAGCAAGAATTTAAGAACTAATTTAATTAATTACCTTTTTTTTATAATTATTCTAAACACTGTATTTTTACACCTTACTTTTTTTTAATAAAATTTCTCTTGATTTACTACATGCATATTATTTTTTTTTTCAATACTAACCCAATAACCTATATTTTGATTCTCGAGTTATTTCAGAAATAGAGAGGCTACGTCAATAATTAATGGGGCACTCGCTAGATCTACTAAACGTGAAGATATCGCGTAAAAATCGTAACTTATTAAGCGTGAATTACATTATACTTTTTTCAACTAGAAACTTTGACAAGTTTCATCAAAGCCTGATTTTTATTTTTTTATTATATTATTATATTATATTATACTATTTTCAACTATAAGTTATAAAATATAGTATAATGTAACTCGGGCTTTGATGAAACTTGTCAAAGTTTCTAGTTGAAAAAAGTATAATGTAATTCACGCTTAAGTCACGATATTTTCACGTTCATAATAATTATGAACGTGAAAATATCGTGACTAATAAGTTATGATTTTTACCCGATAGGTTTACGTTTTTTAACACGATATTTTCACGTTTTTTAACACGATATCTTCACGTTTTATAACACGATATCTTCACGTTATTTAAATCGATATCTTCACGGTTTACTTGCACACTTGTCACGATTTTTTAACAGGTAGAAGTCACGAATTTTCGAAGATTTCGTCAATATTTCGTAACGGCTATCCAACGTTCAAACGTCGCGTTAGCGTGATGAATTCGGGGGTTAACTTGTCACGATTTTTTAACAGGTAGAAGTCACGAAAACCTGGGAAAGGTTTTCTTCCCGTAAAGTAAAATCAAATGATATTTATTTAGATAACGGAATAAATTTTGTTGGTGCGCAGAAACAATTGCAAAGCTTGCACAATATTTTACTCAATTCAAATGTTGATTTAGCAAATTTTTGTGCTAATGAAGGTTTAAAATGGCATTTCATACCTCCCAATTCGCCCCATTTTGGAGGGTTGTGGGAGTCAGACGTTAAAGGCGCAAAATATCACCTCTCACGAGTTATAGGTGAAACAAAACTCACGTATGAAGAATTCAATACAATACTGATGGTACAGATTGAGGCAATACGTAATTCACGTCCTTTAGGTCCTCTTTCATCTGATTCTAATGATTTCCAACCCCTCACTCCCTCTCATTTTCTCATTGGTCGTCCGTTGGTGGCTGCACCAGATCCAAACTTGATGGAGTTGTCTATTGGAAGGTTGTCTAGGTATCAACTACTGCAAACCATTAGTCAAGGTTTTTAGAAAAGATGGTCCCAAGAGTACTTGACACAATTGCAGCAAAGAGGCACGTGGAAGACCTCATCACCTAACTTAGCGATCAACACAATGGTTGTTATTCGAATTGACAATACACCACCTTGCAGTTGGCCGTTGGGTCGAATAGTGGAGCTTCTTCCCGATAAAAAAGGTGTAGTTCGCGTTATGTCGGTTAAAACCACAAAAGGAATTTTTAAACGTGCGGTAACAAAAGTGTGTCCACTTCCGGTATCAACAGACTAAAGTGTAGAAGACAAGTTATCAGACTCAATATGCTGTTTTTTACAAACCTTCATGCTAAGTATGGTTCTTAGGTTAGTTTCAAAATCAATGTATCAAATTTTACCTATTTTTTATTTATATTTAAGTTACAATCAATGTTTTCTGTATTATTTTAATTGTGTGCATTTGTTGTTGTTTTGAACCCCGCCGTCCAAGGCTCAACCACCCGGCAGCATTTACCCACACTACAAGATGTTCGTTTGTTCCGATGTGCCTTTGATACCTCTTTTGAAATGACACAGATATTGACGGGTCACTCGTTTGCGCGCGAGTATTTGTATAGGTTTAAGATCAGTCCTACTGACGTGTGCCCCTGCGATTCAAAAAGTAGGCAGACTCTGCAACATTTATTGTCTTACTGTCCAAGATATGCTAACATCCGTCACACTTACACTAACCATTGTTATTTCCGCCAAATATCACCTTTTGACATATCACAAATTATCACAAACAAATTAATTTCCAAATTATACACAACATTCTGCAAACACATAATCAGCATCCTCAAATCTTTCAATACCACCCCTTAGTCTACTTTCCAATGAAATTGTTTATACCCAACTTATCAAAATTCAAATACCAATTCAAAAAAAAAATTCCATCATCATTTTTATTATTTTCATTACTGTTTTGTGTTATGTTACTTTATGTTATTGTTGTTATTTATTATTTTATTATATTATTAATCCGTTCACTCACACTTCATTCAATCATTATATGTCCACCCCCATTCATTTTAATATCCTAATGTTTTTATCTGTTAATTAGTTTAAGTACTGTATCAATTAGCAGTAAATATACTCCTCCATTGGGTGGTTTAACCCAGTAGAGACCCAGAAAACAAAAAACTAAAGAAAACGCCATTCTTATGCATAAACAAGAAAATATAGAATTTACAGAGTATATTCTAGCACTACAAGCTGTAACGGACCTAAAAAACATTGTCGACGAATACCCAATGAGTTTTAATCGAATCGTTGTGTTTTTTGAAACTCAAAAATTAGCAACAGGTATTACAGATAATCATAGATTCATCAAAGTCAACAATACTCCAGTTCCAATTCGCAAACTAATTTCTACCAGCAGAAGAATGACCATATCTGCACCAGCTTATATACCGCATGAAAAACTTCAATAAACCTTACAATTACATAATATCACAACAGTATCCGCAATAACTCATATAAAAATCAGTAACAACCCTAGCATCTCACATATCAACAGTGGTAGAAGACAAGTGTACATACTCCCTGACGATGAAATCAAAATACCAGAAACCATACTGATAGAACACAATAATGAACAATGTCGAATTTTTCTTACCACAGAGCAATGTGAAATATGCAAACGCATGGGCCACTCCAAAGAAAACTGTAGAAGCAACGCAACCAACCCCCTCCCCGTAGAAAATCCTATTAATCTAAATACACTAAATATTCAAAATAAAGAAATATACCAACTAGAAGAAAACTCCATCAAAATAAACAGTCAGACACCAACAGAAATAGAAGACACAGTATCAGACGTAAACTGCACAATCAGAAAATAAATGAAGAATAATCACAAATGGAAACCATCGAAGAAAACTTACCAGTCAACGTTACAGGAATAAAAAGAACGGTATCACACATCGACTCGACTGATCAATCTCCGGAAATAGAAGATCAAGAAACAAATATGACATTCTTGAAATCTCACCCAAAAAAATCATTAAAAACAAGCAATATTGTACAATCAACTCAGGAAGAACCGTTAAAACACCTTAAAATAAATTTAAAAAATGCAAAGAAAAATAAGGAAAGCAAACTAAATATGACTATCGAAGAACAACTCGGTCCAATAAAAGAAGAAATTGAAAAAAATCCCACACACTATGATTTCATGTATGAAAAGTTTGAAAATTTTTATAAAGAAATTTGCAGTTCTACTAATACTCTTGAGGTTGCCCAAAAATTCAATTTAAATATAGATACCACAATAACTACTCTTAAGGACTTCAAAGTTCTTCTACAAAATACTAAAACTAAATACAAATTCACAAATATATTAACCAAATTAAACAAGACACAGAGAAAGGAAACCAGTGAAAACTTTTTCTCATCTTCAAGTCAGGATTGTCATGAATGATATTCACAGCAATCAAGACTACAATAAACGCACATACCAAACACAACCTAAACATTATATCAGTAATGAAAACTTTTAACCTGAATTATTTTCCATGGAAACAATTCTTGAAACAATCATTTCTATGGAAAATAACCCAGGTTAGAAAATAACCCGAAACTGAACAACTGGGCCTTAATCAGACAACTATATTGAGTGAAAACAATGATATGAACATTTCTGATCAAAACCAGAATACTATTGATAATCATGATAACGATTCTGATTGGATTCCACTAGAAAAAAATGAGTCTTCTGATGAAGAGAATGTTCAATTTAATAAAAAAAAACGGTATGAGCAAGGAGCAAAGCGTCGAGCTAATATGGAATCTCGAGTACGTGGTCGAAAATTCAAAGGTGTACTAAGAACAGCAGAGAAAACATACCAAGAAATTACCAGACCATCAATAAAGATGGCCAATCGATGTAATCATACAGCTACTAAGCCACGTCTTTCTACTGTAAAATCTAAATTGAAAAATGACACTAGTCGCACATTACTTTGTGCACAAATCACAGAAGAATTGCGAGAAGCAAAACTCAAAGAATTCTGGTCAATAGATTCTTGAAATGCAAAACGCACTTACGTATTAGGTTTGATTGATAAACGAAATCCATACAAACGCAGAATGTATAATGAAAACTTGAGAAAAAAAACTGCATACGATTGCTACTTGCATAATGGAGCAGGAATAAAAATTCGCGTTTGCAGAACCATTTTTTTAAACATTTTTGCATTAGGTAGAGACACTTTAATCGCTGGCTGAATTCAAGTTTTTCAACACTTGAAAATAACGATAACCCTAGCGTTTCTCAGACTGTCTTAGCAAAGAAAAACAAAGAGAAAACTTTTACAATTACTGAATGGCTGACACTTATCCCAAATGTTCCAAGTCACTATTGTAGGAGTACATCCAACAGAACATAATGCTGTGTTTTAAAAGTTAAACCATCTTGCTACAGTCTGTTATGACACTATAGTTAATCATGAGACTCTCATGACACGAATTCTCAAAAGTACACAGGTTTTTCTATTGACGGCAACACGTACACATTTTTAGTTGTTCCTTTTGGACTGTCTACATCAGCGATGCTCAACCCATCGATCGCGATCGACCGATCGATCGCAAAGCTAATTTCAGTAGATCCCAAGAAAATTTCATTGAAACTGATTAAACCTAAATATTTTAGCTTAGATTAAAAAATAAATAACTTGACGCGTAAACAGAATTTAGACGAGCGAGGTGCGTTTCACTGCTCACAAACTTGCTTCGCCACACGGCAAGTCTATCGGCGCGAGCATGTGCGCACTTTGTCCCCGCTATCGAATTGCGCTTGCGCGCATACGCTCTCAGCTTATTGTGTTGTATATACAACACTTTGTGTTGTAGATATGCGCACATACACAGCCTCTACCACCCAAGAGTTAACCTTATTTACCTTTACGTGGTGCGCCCTATTTATACAAACAAGGCTCTAGCGACCGAGTACTGGCGGTGTAACCAAAGTATGAAACGTAGTAGAGGAAATGCTATTGCGGGAACACAAATAAAAATTTTTAAGAAGAAGACCGATACGGAAGGAAACGGGAAGCCATCGCATCTGATTTATATAAACTTCTTTAGTATAGCAGCACGATATTTTCAAAAGTTAAATTTGTATCCGAAGGTAAAATAGTCCCCCAATCGGATCTCCGGGCGGGGACAAACTAGTGAAGATGTGATGAGAGCGAGAAAAGGCAAAGGAAACTAGAAGAATCGCCTGTTGGAACGTTCGAGCCCTACTGCAGACTGGAAAATTGGAAAATCTAAAGATGGAAATGAGAAAAGCCCGGATAGATGTGATGGGAATAAGCGAAGTAAGGTGGCCTCAGCCGGGCGACTTCTGGAGCGATAAATACAGGGTGATCCACACGAACGCTACACTGAGGGGTGAGGCGGGAGTCGGAGTGGTACTGAATAGAGAGTTTGGAAGACGCGTGGAGGGATACCTGCAGATGAGTGAAAGAGTAATGATGGTCAAGATCAGAACAAAACCGAAAGACACAGTAATAATTCAAATATACATGTCTACTACAGCACACGACGATGACGAAGTAGAAGAAATTTACGAACGAATAGAAAAACGCTATAGAATATTATGTAAAAGGTGACGAAAACATGATATTCATGGGTGATTTCAACGCGGTAATCGGACAAGGAATGCAGGGTGAGATAGTCGGAAGATATGGATTGGGTAAGAGAAATGAAAGAGGGGAGCGCCTTGCAGAATTTTGCGAAAACTGATTGAAAACGAAGACTGATTGTGCCCAACACAATGTTCCAACACCATGCTCGAAGACGCTATACATGGAAGATGCCGGGCGATATAGGAAGATGCTGGACTACCTCCTAATCAAGCAAAGATTTAAAAACCAAGCAAAAGATTGTAGAAGCTACCCCGACATTGATAGTGATCAATGTCGACATTGATAGTGATCATAACCTTGTCATGATGAAATGTAATCTCAAACTCAAAATATTACAAAACAGAGACAATAACAGATGGAGTCTAGATAAACTAAGGGAAGAGACTGTACTACGGAATTTGCAGACAAGGGTTAAGGAAGAGATTCTCAGAACAACAAAACAGTATGATAACATCGATGAGAGATGGGAAAAGATTGCACAGGGACTGATGGTTGGAGCGAAAGAAGTAGTTTGAACGCAGAAAATGAGAAATAGGAACCCCTGGATAAGAATGGAGATTATCGACATGATAAATGAAAGGAGGCACAAGAATGTATACACGGTGCAGGGCAGCAAAGATACAGAGAGCTTAGAAACAATATCCAAAGAGCAACTATAAAGGCAAGAGAGAGCTATACAGAAGATAACTGCAAGGCGATCGGGGACGAAATAGTAGAAGGCAGGCTGGGCAAAGCATATGGAAAGTATAAAAAGATGTTCAGCGAAAGAAGGTCCCGATGTCAGAGCATTCTAAATAAACAGGGAGAGCTGGTAATGGAAGGGAGGGAAAAGGCAAAACAACGGAAGGAATATATTGAGGAACTGTACAAGGCCGATGAAGAAAACCCTCTCACAGAGCTATCGATAAATGAGAACGAAGAGGATAGAGTAGACCAGGGTTTCTCAAACTTATGGCCCCACGTCCCCTGTTCAAGTTCCCAAATGACTGCGAACCCCTAACCCCCCCCCTCCCCAAAAAAAAAGAAAATCTAACTGTAAAAAGAAAATAAGGTTTTTTATTTTAATAAAATTTAAATAAAATAATACACTGTATTACAGTGACAAAAATAAATAGGTATGTTAATATTAATGTGATGGGTGGGCTTGTTTCTTGTCGCAAATTGAGTCGATTTTACGAGCAATTTTAGACAACTTTAATTTTAATTCTGACTCAACATCAAGTCGATTTCTGTACTTGGTTTTTTAACATGACCAGGTGTGAAAACCCACTCTCACATAAGTAAGTTGTTGCGAAGGGTAAGAGGAAATTCACCGCTTTGCGTGAGAGTGCGGGATATTCTTCCTGTCTAGCTGCCTAAAAATCAATTAAAGGCATCCTGTTAAAATCAGCTAGAAGAGTTTCATCTGCGGACATTTCTAGTAATAACTCCTGTTGCTTAATACTCAAACCAGCAATTATGTTCTCGGTTGTGACCATTAATGGGTTTCGAATCCAGCCTTCAGCATTATCAATATCTGGAAAATACCTTTTCAGTTCGCCGGAGAGCTGAGAAAGATGAAGAACAATTTCAGCCCTCATGTCAGCATTCGTGCAGAAGAGGAAAACATTCAACAATATTTGATCTCAAGCAAGTTTTCCAAAATCTATTTTTTTTATGAGTGCGCTGAAGAATTGATTTTGTCGGCTGCTAAAGATATGGTTAGTTGCGTATTGGGAGACAAATCGTCGAAATTGCTGGATAAAATACCTCTTTCGAATGATACAATTGCAAGGCGCATTCACACGACATGGCACAAAATGTTGAAAATCAACTCGTACAACGATTGCAAAATAGTTATTATGCGATTCAAGTTGATGAATCAACAGATATTATAGTGGATTGCCGAATTTACTTGGATTTGTTAGATATGCGCATGAAAATATTTCTGAAGAAGATTTTCTGTTGTGCAAGACCTTGGAGTCTACGTCAAAAGGAGAAGATATTTTCAACACCTTCAATGCATTTTTTTAAAAACATGAAATAGATTGTGCAAAGTGTGTTGGTATATCGACTGATTGTGCCACATGACAGGAAGGATATCTGGACTAATTACCAGGATTAAAATTGTTGCTCCTGAGGCCAAAAGTACGCATTGTGCATTGCACAGAGAAGCATTGGACGTGCTTTTATGTAATTTATTATTTTTACGACCTCTGACAGTGCTGTTTGTAAATCATTAGGTATTTTCTTGCATGTCGCACGGGCTTCACAACCATCCAGCCGCCATTACATAAATCTTGTCGCGAACCCCCTTCCATCAAATGGCGAACCCCTAGGGGTTCGCGAACCCCACTTTGAGAAACCCTGGAGTAGACCAATACTCTGAGCACAATTTGACAATCCCTTAAAGAAGATTAAACAAAATAAAACACCAGGCGCTGACAATAACATACCAATAAAAATAATAAAGAATCTGAATAACTCAACCTTGAATAGAATATTCAAACTAACACAAGATAGTATATAATAACACAGGGCAAATCCCGACGACATGTGCAAAAAGAGTAAATTAATCACAATAACTAAGAAGAGCTCGGCAAAGCAATGCGAAAATCATAGAACACTAAGTTTATGTATGCACGCGTCAAAGATCATAATAAAAATCATACAATACAGAATGGAAAGAATAGTAGAAGAAAACTTGACAGAAGACCAGTTTGGATTCAGGAGAGGCGTTGGCATAAGAGAAGCAATCATGGCGGTGAGACTACTAATAGAGAAAATAATTCAAAAAGGAAAACAGGTGTTTGTGGCTTTTGTAGACGCGGAAAAGGCCTTTGACAAGGTGAATTGGAGGAAGATGTTTGGTATTTTGGAGGGGGTTGCAGTGGAATCAAAAGAGAGAAGAATTGTTTACAATATAAAATATGGGGCGTAGCGCTGTATGGGTGTGAGACGTGGACCATTGGTAAGGCAGACGGGAAAAAGTTGGAGGCGTTTGAGATGTGGTGCTACAGAGAAGAGCCCTAAAGATCAGCTGGGTAGAAATGACAACGAATGATGAGGTTCTGAGACGGATGGGAGAAGGACAAAGAATGTAGATACAAATAGTCAGTAGGAGAGATCAATTAGTTGGACACATACTGAGAAGAGAAGGATTGCTAAAGACTACCATGGAGGGTAAAATCGAAGGCAAGAACCCAAGAGGGGAAGGCCCCGCCTAAGATACATAACACAGATAATGAAAGACACTGAAACTGATAGTTATGAGAGAATGAAGAGATTGGCTTCCAATCGGGAAGAATGGAGAACTGCTTCAAACCAGTCACCCTACTGAAGACTTCGAGAGAGGATAAGTTCGTAGCGTTTTTGGTTTCCAAGGTAAGAGTGTTTTGGAAACAAATTTGTTTGAGAAATATCAATGTCATTTTAATGCCATAGTATTGTTTTATTGAATACTTCTTGAATTTTTCAATTTGCAGAAAGTTAGGGGTAATTGTTGGCTAAAGAAAATGGAGTATTAAGTACAAAAAAATGACCATTTCCGACTTTTTATCCTTTTGTTTAAGTTAACCGAGGAGTTAAGGCTTGGGAGGCCGCTAGAACCATTTGTGACGTTTACTGAGAGAACGCCATCGTGGAAAATACTGTACGAAAATGGTTTTCTCGTTTCAAAAAGGGGCATTTTGATATGAATGATTTGTCACGTTCAGGGAAACCATCCGGCTTTGATTCGGGATGATTCACGTCAATCAACTCGGGAATTGGGCAATATGATGAATTGTGACCAATCAACTATCGTACGACATTTGCATTCCATGGGCAAAGTTCAAAAGTTGGGTGTTTGGGTACCATACGTTTTGAGCGAAAACAACAAAAATCAGCGTGTTACCATTTGTGCTTCTTTGCTTGCTCGTCATCGTTTAGCTTGTCAACAGCATCGGCCGTTTTTGTCCTAAATTGTTACTGGTGACGAAAAATGGTGCCTTTACATCAACATCAAGAATAGAGAGGAATGGATGAGCCCTAACAAACAAGCAAATCCTCGTGCAAAAGCTGGTTCCCATCTGTGCAAGGTAATGTTGTGCATCTGGTTGGATAAAGAAGGCGTCATCTACTATGAATTACTTCCGGCGAATGTAACCATCACTTCTGAGGTTTATTGTCAACAACTGCTTTGCCTGGAAGCTATAATTTAAGAAAAACGACCTGCAAGACGGCATCAAGTGGTTTTGTAGCATGATAATGCCCGTCCGCATACTGCTAACATTACAAAAGCAGCAATTCAAGACATAGGTTGGGAGGTTATTCTACATTTGCCCTATTCTCCTGATCTTGCTTCATCAGATTTTCATCTTTTCCGCTCTCTATGCAACAATCTCTGCGAAATCTCATTTAATAACGACGCTGCTCTTCAAAACTAGCTTGACGACTCTTCACCTCCAAACCACCGGATTTCTTCAGGTGTGGAATCGAAAACCTCCAGAACGTTGGGAGTCAATCATAAACAATGCAGGAGAATATATTATTATTGATTAGTTTCTGTATTTTTTATATTTAAAAAATTAAATTTTATTTGTCATGAAAAAAATTTTGTTGTGAAAAATTTAATAATGTGATACTCAGTTGCAGATTGTCTTTCAACCGGCGGTTATGTTATTTATAAATGTAACGAATCAGAATATTTATCTGCGAACATTACCGGAAAAGTTTTTTCTGTTTTACATAAGATTCACTGACCTCGAATGCTTTATGTTATTTAAAGTTTTTATCTCAAGTTACCCTTGAAGTAACTTAATTATTTAAATTATAAGATTATGATTTGGCGCCCCCTGAAAGAAAGCTCCCTGGGTTGGAGCCCACTTTGCCGACCCAAGACAAAATCAAGTCAAAACGGCAATGAAATATTTTCACTTACAGCTATACTATGTGATAAGAATTAATTGCAGTAGACACCTCTTAATGTGACCACATCGGGGGTCGACTGATTCTAATAAACGAAAAATCATCAAAAACACAAATTTTTATTTATTGCAAACATCTACTGCTGTATTAAAAAGTTTCACTTACTTTGACTTTATTTAACATGGACTGTTTTCTTTTAAGTGCTGAATCTAGATTCTGCAAATTATGTTCTCGCTGTTGAGCCAAATATAACTGATCTAATTCTCTAGCTACGATGACAGCTTCCGGGTCTTCATATTCCGTTTCACGTACAATTTCACTCACGGTGTTTTGCACCACAACAGAATCGAGCTCTCTGAGTGAGGATTCCCTTTCTTCCATAAATTGATCTTCCTCCATTTGCACTTGCTGACTTTCTTCCATTATTAAAACCTTAGACAACACAAAACACTTTTAATTAATTATTTAAAGTAAAAGTGATAACACAATACAGTTCGTCGTAACAATGAACAACAATGACATTTCACGAAAACTAACGTGCAGTTGCGTAGCAACCTAGTAACAAATGGTAACAAAAGCAATATCCCTAGAATTCGCCTACTTGCGTGTTTTTTTCACAAAATTTGTTTCTTATTTGTTTATAAAAATCGGGTCGCATTGTAATTTAAAACAAACCTTCGCAATGAAAGTAATTATTATTTTTTGTTTTGTGCTCATAAATTGGTAAAAATATTTTATATAATTCTTCTTCGTCAGTGAAGTTCAAAATGCTAATTCTTGAAATAGGTACTATACATTATGGACTTGAAAATTGTCAACAAATCAAAAAGTCTGGCCCATGGGGGGATCGAACCCACGACCTTCGCGTTATTAGCACGACGCTCTAACCAACTGAGCTAATGGGCCTGGTGTGTTTTTGTCAACAGTCTACTAAAGTGCTAAATTTAATGCAAATTTTTTGGATATTTTACAGGTTAGAACAGCGATGCTCAACCCGTCGATCGCGATCGACCGATCGATCGCAAAGCTAATTTCAGTAGATCCCAAGAAAATTTCATTGAAACTGATTAAACCTAAATATTTTAGCTTAGATTAAAAAATAAATAACTTGACGCGTAAACAGAATTTAGACGAGCGAGGTGCGTTTCACTGCTCACAAACTTGCTTCGCCACACGGCAAGTCCATCGGCGCGAGCATGTGCGCACTATGTCCCCGCTATCGAATTGCGCTTGCGCGCATACGCTCTCAGCTTATTGTGTTGTATTCATGATGCAATGAACTTTTAAGATATGATACTACGCAGGTTCGGCGCCATCTTGTATGCGTCACTCGGCGAGTTGGAAATGACATATCGCTACTTGCTGTCAAATCTTGTAATATTCGCAGTTTGTTCCTGTTGTTTTTGAGTTATTTATTGTTAAAAGCTGCTGTGGTGTAATTTGACAATGCGTTGTGCAATGTGGAATTGTAATAGCGACAATCAAGCCAAGAAATTTGCAGGAGATGTGATGTTTTACCGATTTCCATCAGATGTAACGCTTGCAAAGACATGGCAGATTGCATGCTGTCGTTCGGATAATTTCAAAACGAAAAATGCCAGAATTTGCTCGAAACATTTTAATAGTAACGATTACGTTCGTAATCTCCAACATGAGTTGGTGGGATACAGCGTTAAGAGTTGCCGTAAAATTAAACCTGAAGCAATTCATTCTGAAAATCTTCCGAGAAAATCTTGCATAAATTTGAAATCCACTTCAAATATCTCTGCTTCTGAAAGAAATCGGCGAACAGAAAAGCGGAAACGTACAAGTGTGGTTACCGAGCTTTTAAGTGAGAATAATATTCGGGCAGAGTAAGTATCGATTATAATAATATAACCTATAACTATTAGATTTTAATACAAACCAATTTATCGTAGAACCTGTGGTGATAGTTTTCCTTCTTCCTCTGTTGGTGTTAACAATAATATTCAACAAGTCAACTTAGTTGGTGATGGGAGTAGTATTAATGTTGGGTATTAATTAAAATTAATTAATTAAAATGCCTAAAAACTATCTTATTCTTTTTATCATTTAGAACGAATACAGACCCTGATGACCGCGATAAGATTATTGCCGAGCTAAGAAAGAAAATTGTGCAGTTGGAGGGTGAAAATAAGGTACTTAAAAATTTGTTTACTGCAGCGCAAATAAAAAAACTAAACAATCCCAACGGACGCCCAAGATGGTTTCTAGAAGATATCGCAAAAGCAATTGTGATTCATTCGGCAGGCCCTAGAGCTTACAGGTTACTTTTGAAAAAAGGATATCCTTTTCCAGCTGTGAGTACTCTTAGAAGTTGGTTGAAAAAGATTCAAATTTCCCCAGGAATTTTGAAACCCGTTTTTAACAATGTCAAATTAAAAGATATGACCGATATAGAAAAAGTTTGTATTATGTCTTTCGATGAGATAAAGCTTCGGAAAGTGTACCTATATGACAAAGCAAATGATGAAACATTGAGACCATATAGTTATGCCCAAGTGGTTATGTTAAGAGGACTATTTATGCAATGGAAACAACCAATTTTCTACGATTATGACTGTAAAATGACCAAGGCCCTTTTATATGAAATAATAAATTTTGTGGAAAAATCAGGTGAGACAGACAACAAATTACTTTAATATTTTTATCTGTATGTTATTTTTTTAGGATTCCAAATTGTGGGATTGGTCAGTGATCTTGGAGGAGGTAATAGATCATTGCACAATGAGCTAGAAATCAGTTCTGATAAAACATGGTTCACAAATCCTTCAAATGGGCACAATATTTACGTCTTTGCAGATGTACCACATCTCATTAAGTTACTTAGAAATAATTTTGTTGATCATGGTTTGATTGTTAATGATAAGGAAATCAACAAAATTATTATTGAAAAACTTTTGGACGCAACTGGTACATCTGATTTAACAATAGCACATAAAATTAGCAAAGAAAGTCTGAACGTGAAGAATGCTGGAAGACAGAAAGTGAAGTTAGCGACAAAACTCTTTTCCCATACTATTTCTTGTGCAATCACTAGATGTGGGATTAATGGTAAATTGGAAGGCGAAAACTGGATTGAATGTGCAGAATTTTTTAAACAAGTATGTACCTATACCTACTAAATTTTTCTTATAACTGTGCGGTAGAAATATTTCTATTATTAAATTAATTTGGATTTATAATTCTCAACTAGGTAAATGATTGGTTTGACTGCCTTAATGCACGTGTCCCAGATGCAGACAGTCGCGATAGAATAAAAGCGTATGGCAAATCGTTAGATGTTCAGCAGAATATCATCAAGAAAATGACTGATGTTATGAACAATTTAAGAGTCAAGGGAAAATTTACCCTTCTGCCATTTCAAAGAGGTTAATTTTCTATATTTATTTAAAAATAGTAGAATCAATTGTTTTTATTTTAGGAATTATAATCACCAACACTTCTCTACAATTATTATTTGCCCACCTCAAGAATCGATTTGATACCAAATATATTTTGACATACAGGCTTAATCAGGATATACTTGAAAACTTCTTTGGTGCTATACGAGCTAAAGGAGGTCTTCATGACCATCCTGATGCTTTAGAGTTTAGATATCGTCTGCGGTCTTATATAATGGGGAGAAACGAGGGATCACTTTCGGCTTTTGGTAACGTACAAGACGATGACACCCCAGATTTACCAACTGAAGAGATAAATTTGAGTGCTAAATGTTTCCAAGCTCTTAATGAGGAAGATCCATTAGAAGAGCAGGAAGACAATAATGAAAATAAAGAGTTAGAAGACCTGGTTTACGATGGATTAGAAAATTTAGCTGGCTATATTTGCAACAAATTACGAGAACCTAATAGCTCCTTAACCAGTGCCACTCAGGAAGGGTCTTATACTTGGGTGGACCATTTAAGCGAGGGTGGTTTAACTATAAGCCTTCAGCTGAATTCATGGTTCAAATGGAGCAGTTGGAAACTATTTTCAACAATATCAATTTAGAAAGCCTATTTATTGGTAAAAATTATTTAAAAACCTTGCTTGCTAAAAGTACTCATATTTTATGTAGTGAAGACACCAAAAAATTATTTTTCAGGTCTAGAATGTTTTTCCGAATTAGACATCTAAATAAGGAATTAGTTGACACTGCCTTAAGCAGAAAAAGAAAATTAAAAAAATTGTTACGTGAAATTATTATTTAGTAAGTATGTAAGTAGTCTCAATTTATTTATTAATTTTTTTAGTAAGGTTTAGGTTTTAGTAATTAGGTTTTTTTATAATGTAATTCGTTTTGTAATGTATAGATTGATTTATTTGTAATGCAAAAATAATATGTAAATAGTGTACAATTATCAAACAAAAGTTATTATTAAATATTTATTCCTGCTTTCGATCACGTAAGTGTGTCTTATGTGCATGGTTACGTACCATGTAACTTACGTACTTACGTACCTTGTAACTTAAATAACTATTATATAATAAATTATATTAAATTTATATTTCTTGTTTTTTTGAGTATTTTGCTAGTCGAGTAAATGATATCTTTATTATAGGAGATTTAGGAATAAACCGGAAGAAACACTAGGCAGAAAAATATTAACATTAGAGCCTCTATTTAAAAATCGCAAATGTTTTTGTTTTTCAGTGAAATTAAAAAATCAAATTTGAAAATTTAATTTTTTGTAAAATTTTTTTGTGTTGGTAAGAAATTAATTTACTTGGTTACTATATAATACCTACATAACTTTTAGTAATAAAAGTAACTCATTCCTAGCCCTGATTAAATTTAAAGAAATGGTTCTTATGTTTATCATAAGTCGAAAAGGGAATGATCAATTACTACACAAAAGCTTCGTGTATACCAAAAACAGGAATGTTAACGATAAAATTTTATCGTAAATGTTCACACAAAAGGTGAATTAATCGTTTATGAGAGTGCTGAAGAGCACAACCACGTACCACGGGCAGCGGAGGTCAAAACCCGGCAAGTCCTGGCAGAAATCAAGGATAAAGCTCGGGACAGTCGAGACACACCTCACCAGATTATTGCCGCAACCAGTATTGGACTTCCAGCTGCGGTAAAAGCCGCACTTCCTTCGTAAGATCGGTTGAAACGCAACATTCAAAGAGCGCGTCAAGTGGCTGGGTCTGCACTTCCAACACCTTCGAACCTTACGGAACTTGAAATTCCAGATTATGTCACCGAATTTAATTCGATTGGAACCATTCAGCAGTTCCTTATTTTTGACAGTGGACCTGAAGCAGATCGCATTTTAATATTCGGTACTCAATTGGGTTTAGATTTGATGGCAAGTTGTAGCCATTGGTATACGCTGATGGTACTTTCAAGACTGTGCCGCCATTATTTGAGCAACTTTTCACAATTCGCTATCTAAAGAGACATTAAAGAATATAAAACAAAACCTTGCTCCAACTTCCATCATGAAGTTTGTGGCGAAAAATTGCGTCAATACCTGATCTCAGAGAAAAATATGCCGATGTGGAGAACCCAGATGTTTCTCTTCATGTAAGAAAGTTGGCTGCACTTGCTTTCGTCCCTCCCGATGATGTAGTTATGGCATTCGTACAATTAACTGAATCTCCATTTTATGTTGATAATGGAAATATTCTCGATCTTTTTCTTGAATATTTTGAGGATAACTGGATTGGCCGGCTTCGTAACAACGGAACCCGAAAAAACCCCAAGATTGGTTCCATCCAACTCTGGAACTGTTACGAGGCCAGTTTGAATAACCTCCTCAAGACAAACAACTCGGTTGAAGGGTGGCACCGGGGTTTTCATTCTTTATTGAGTGCATGCCATCCCTCTATTTGGAAATTTATAGAGGTGTTAAAAATGGAACAGAGTGCAAACGAATTGAAAATTGAGCAGTACGTGGCAGGATTGGAACCTCCAAGAGGTCGTGTGCGCTACCGAACAACCGCTGCCAACATCAAGAGAATCGTGGAGTCCTATATGGAGATGGTCTAGGTCCATTGAACTTCGAAATCGACGTTTACCTTCGAGGCATCGCGCACAACTTTGAGCTTCAAGCTGTTTAACATTTGTACTTTTTTTTGCTTGTAAATAAATTATTATTACGATTAATTAATTATTGTGAATTATAGAAAAAATAATAAACTATGAAAATAAGTATCAACTGGTAAACATTAAAAAATTGATTAAGTATAAATTTTTTAGAAGGGCTTGTACTATTAATAAACTTTTACTATAAATCTCATATTATCTCGGCTTTTAATTTTTTTTATGTTTGTACGATTTTGAGAAAATTTTAAGCATTAGGCGTAAATGTTTTAGGCGTAAAGGATTAGGCGTAATTGCGTTAGGCGTTCAAGTTTTAGGCGTAGTCGGTTTTAGGCATTAAAACCATTAGGCATAAATTCCTTTAGGCGTAAAGGATTAGGCGTATTGACTTAGGCGTAAGTGTGTTAGGCGTAAAAGTTTTAGGCGTAAAGACGTGGATCCAAAGGGTTTAGCATTGTACTGCTCCAAAGCTGCCTCCTTGTTAGATTTCCAGTAGCATTTGATGTCGGTGCATGAAAATTCTTCAAAGTCAAAAATGGTGGTCCTGAAATTATTTATATTTTTTATAATTACATCAAATAGTATAAATGCATGCACTACACTATCTTACCTTGTACATAAAAGCAAAAATGCTGCAATATGCTTGCATCTTTGTGATTCGCCTGCTGTACAACTGCATTTCATTTCAGAAATCTGAAGTTCCGGTTTATCGATACGAAACGTGCCCTGAATTTCGTGAGGTGTATCAGAAAGTTCACTAGTTTTCAAACACAATGCAAGTGTTTTTACTACTTTAGCATCTGTACTGTTCACTTTACCAAACGCAATTATGTGTCTTGCATTCAACACATTTTCGCCTTCAGAGCTGCAGCGTGAAAAAACATCACAATTTAGAAACCTGTAGATTTCTTTGAGCTTAAGAAACTGCGAGTTTAAAGCCATGATAAAACCACTTATCCAACTAAACTATTTAAATCACAATATTAATATTATTCACCAGGAAAATTCGAAACGACAGCAAAGAAGTAAGGTTATAACCGAATCCTTTCATTGACGTCACGCTTGTTGTTGCATTCAGCGCCCCCATCGGTAGAATTTTATCCCTAATAATAAGGAATGGCTATGAATGTCAATAAATGTAAAGGATTAATTCCCGAAATGAAGGCGAAGGGCTTTGACAAAACAATTACAAACATCAGCTGTTGGCTTCGCGCAAGCGCTCTCGTTGCGTGAAATGGTCTAAATCACGTCGACTGACGTTTCCATAGTAACAAACATATTTTTTATCATTTATTTACAATATGATTTTATTGATTTTACTCGAATTTTATTTTTCATGATTTTATAAATATTATATGATTTTTACATAGGTACTTAATAAATAAAATGAATGTGAAATGCTCTATTTGCAGTGACGTAATTGAAATAACCGACATCCAGGCCACAAAATGTGGGCATTTATATCATCTGCATTGCATAATGACGTGGCTAGAAAGGTAATTTGAAAAACAATTAGGCCTGCGTGTTTTAATCCGCGGTTTGCATTTTAGATCGAGAACATGTCCGCAATGTCGGAAGAGGGTTACTACCGGAACCCTACTAAAATTATATCCTGACCACATAGAAGTGCAAAATAACTTGGAAGAACTTATTAACACACAAGAACTGGAAAATGCACGATTAAGGTAACAACGTTCTTCAATCTGCTTGGTGAGGGTTTGCTCATGCGTACTGCACTTTTCGAAGAACATTCTTGTACCCATAAATCTATAGATATGGCATCATTGCCATGCCTTTTTCCATCTTTAATTTCTATATTAAAACTTGCTTTTATGTTGCTTATATCTTTGGATGAAAGAAAATCTAGCCTTTTCAAGTGTTCTTCTATACCATCTGGATATTTCACTATGTTCAAATTTTGACGTAAAATAGGTTATGTTAAAGACTTTTAACTTAACTTTTTTAACTTTAAAAGAAAAACTTTTAAATTTTACGTAAGTTCATAAAAATACACGTACGCATGCGCAAACCGCTTTCGTAGTCTTCGTGAATAGCTTTTAAATTTATTTTTTCATAAAAACCCTTATTCACAGAACTAATGAGGCGAAAATAAAGCGAAATATACAAAAATTAAAAAAAGAAATTAGAAAATTAAAAACAGAACTCAAACGTTTGAAGCGACCGGCGGCGACTCTATAATTTATTATTCATTTTTTATTTTTATATTTTTTATATTTATTTTTTTAAATAAAAAAAAATTAATCTTACCTTCGCACGTTGTTTTAATTTTTGCAAAATCACTTATTAAAAAGTAGGGTAAAAGGTTAAGATATGATACTACGCAGGTTCGGCGCCATCTTGTATACGTCACTCGGCGAGTTGGAAATGACATATCGCTACTTGCTGTCAAATCTTGTAATATTCGCAGTTTGTTCCTGTTGTTTTTGAGTTATTTATTGTTAAAAGTTGCTGTGGTGTAATTTGACAATGCGTTGTGCAATGTGGAATTGAATCAAGCCAAGAACTTTGCAGGAGATGTGATGTTTTACCGATTTCCATCAAATGTAACCCTTGCAATTTTCTTCGATTACGATTGTAAAATGACCAAGGCCCTTTTATATGAAATAATAAATTTTGTGGAAAAATCAGGTGAGACAGACAACAAATTACTTTAATATTTTTATCTGTATATTATTTTTTTAGGATTCCAAATTGTGGGATTGGTTAGTGACCTTGGAGGAGGTAATAGATCATTGCACAATGAGCTAGAAATAAGTTCTGATAAAACATGGTTTACAAATCCTACAAATGGGCACAATATTTATGTCTTTGCAGGAGTACCACATCTCATTAAGTTGCTTAGAAATCATTTTGTTATGAAGCAAATCGAGATAGTATATCGACCGTGTACGAATGGGACACGAACTTTGATTTTTTTGTTAATCCACAATAATTTCACAAGCCAAAGAGTCTAAATGGAATCGAACACCGTGTACAAAGTGCATTTAGAAATGTGTGCATAAATTTAGACATATAAGGTGTTATTTTACTTTGATTTGTGCTCCGGGTGGAAGGAAATTTTGTAATTTAATTTTTTTAATAAATATGTTTAGTCAAACGGTGCGATTAAATTATTTAGATTTATTCTACCTATCGTGTATTATGTAGATACGTCGAAAAACTTCACATAAGGTCCAGATTTAATAAAAACTAATGCATCGATGGCGATTCGCACATACCGCAGGTGAACAATTATTATTTGCAACGTAAAGGAAGCGGTTGGGGAAGAAATTTTATAAAAGTTTTCCTCTTCTTTTCTACGGGGCGGGGGGTTTTAGGAGTTTAAAATCATTTTAAAAAGACTCAATATCGTCATAATAACGAAACATATTTTCAATTTTATTAATTGAAAGAGTGTCCGGTTCAAATAAAAGTCAAGTACCAAAACAATAAATTTTAAGTTTTTGATGCAAATTGATTCTAAATGCCATACAGTATAACGATTATGTTAAAATGTCAAGTGCCATAAAAATTTACTAGTATTAAAAATTCAAGTAAAATTATTAAAAAACCGAACACTGCAATTAATTATTTTTGTTTATTACTACAGATTTTTACTTAAGCTATTGTTTGTTATTTTCACATTTATTATTTTCACAGTTCGTATTAGCGTTTAAATAATAACAACAAATGCCAGAATTTACTTACATACAATATTTTGTATTAAAAAATAATTTGAAATGTTAATAAAATATTATTAAGTGGGTAGGTACTTTTATTTCAGTTAAAGCGTATACAATTATTCCTTCTGTGCGAAATATTCTCATTTTATTAATTAAATAAAATAATTTATTATAATATTATAGTATAGCAATAACCATTATTTCATTACTCGTTCAAGGAAAGTACAAAAACTCTTTACTTTCGTGATTTTGCTAGTTCAACAGCGGGTTTAAAAGAACAAATTATATATCGTGATTATACGTCAACTCTCCGAGTGACGTCATGCGCAAACTCGGACGAAAATGGGATCGGTTAGTATCATATTATCTTTAAACTTATTGTATCATGTGTTGTATTCATCATTCATCTTCTGTTTATCAGTGAGTTGGTGTGTAGCGAGCGTAATATCATTGACTAATAGTAAGAAAGTCAATGGTAATATTCAAAAGTGTTAGTGATAAACATTGAAAGTAGGTTAGAGACGTAATTATCTTAACAAATATATTATGTACTTACAATTGCGATTTATTTTAGGTTCTGCTATTTGAGTTGTTATGGCGTCGACTAGCAAAAAAGGCTAAAGTTTACCACTTTCATGCTGAGTGGGAGGAACAGTATTTTGTGGTTATGTTTAAAGAAAAATGCATATGCTTAATATGCAATGCAAGTCTAGCAATACCTAAAAAAGGTAATATTGACAGACATTTCAATACAATGCACAAGGGTTATTGTCATGCACCGGTGGGCACTGAAATTAGAAGATAAAAACTTGAAAATTTAAAAAGTACGTTGAAACAGCAACAATCGGTTTTTACGAAAACGATTGAAAAGTCACAATCTGCAAATGCAGCTGCTTTTAAAGTTGCCCATATTCTTATGAAACATAAGAAACCATTCGAGGAAGGTGCTATAGTTAAAGAAGTTTTCTTAGCAGCAGCGGAAATACTATTTCCGAACTTCAAGAATAATAATGAAATTATGACTGCTATAAAAGATATGCCATTATCCAGAGCCAGTGTAACACGAAAAGTAGAGATGATGTCTACAAATGTCAAAGACCAGATTCTGATCGATATACAAACATGTACAAATTTTGCATTGCAATTTGACGAGTCCACTGACGTTGTCGATTCAGCTCAAGTTCTTGTATATGCCAGACTAGTATTTTCAGACATGACAATTAAAGAAGATATATTAACTGTGTTAACATTGCCAGGAACAACTCGTGGTGAGGATCTATGTTCATTAATTATGTAGAAAAAAATGAGATACCTATTCACAAACTTTCTTCCATCACAACAGATGGTGCACCTTCAATGGTTGGAAAAATTAATGGGTTTGTGCAGTTGTGTAGAAAAAATGAAATGTTCCCAAATTGTTTGAACTATCATTGCATTATTCACCAGCAAGCGCTCTGTGGGAAAGTATTACAAATGGATCATGTGATGAAAACTGTGGTAAAAATTATTAATTCAATTCGTGCAAGGGCTTTACAAATAAGGCTGTTTAAAAGTTTGATGGAAGAGATGGACTCCCAGTATGGTGATTTACTTCTTCACACAGAAGTTAGGTGGCTAAGCAGAGGAAGAGTTCTTGAAAGATTTAGACATCTTTTGCCAGAAATCAAAACATTTTTGAAATCCAGAAATGAATTTTATGATGAACTCATGGACACAAAATGGCTTCTAGACTTATCTTTTCTTACCGACATGACGTCTAAATTAAATGATCTCAATCTTAATCTTCAGGGTAAAAATAAAATGGTGTCCGACATGATATCGTGTGTAACAAGTTTTTCCGAAAAATTAGATTTGTGGGTATCTCAGCTTAAAAAGTGCAACGTTAAACATTTTACTAATTTGTCAGAAGAATTACAAACTCAAAAAAATTCTTTAAATCAAGAAATTGGCGATGAATATGCTTCGTATGTAGATCAAATAAAATTTGAATTTCAAAGTAGATTCACCGATTTCAAGAAGCTTAAGCCACTGGTGATGTTTGTCAAGCAGCCTTTTGCTGATACAGATTTAGAAGTGCTAGCTGAGCAAATAAGTGAACATTTGGATTGCAGCAGTGTAGATATCGAAAACGAAATTATTAATTTTCGTAATGACATCGATTTGAAATCAAATTTCAGCTGTGATATTCAGAGTTTTTGGAAATTACCGAACAGTCAGATATATCCGATTATAGTAAAATTACTGTCTCAAATCTTTGCCTGTTTCGGATCTACATACTTCTGCGAAGCAGGTTTTTCTGCTATGAATATAATTAAAAATAAATTCCGAAACAGACTGACAGATGGCCATCTAGCAGACTGTTTAAGACTCACGTTGACGAATTATATACCGCAGTACGAAAAATTGGCAAAAGAAATGCAAAGTCAAATTTCCCATTAATATGTAAATTTGCACGAAATAAAGTTATTTACTTTGTGTTTTCTTTCTGTAACCATACATACAGATACATGTTAAAAATATATCAAAAAAATAATAAATGTTTTGTTCATATGTAACATCTGTGTTTGTGCGAAAACCCGAATTACAGTCCCTTTCTCCAAAATTTGTAAATTTGTCTACCACAGTATTTTGATATAGTAGAGAAGGTAGATCTTCTAGACTTTCAGATATTGATAATTAGATCAAGTTATATGAAAGGTTGAGCACCACTGGTCTACATCAACATCAGCTCTCGTACATGCAATACAAACAATCTTAAACCAATATAGTGATTTTTCTGGACATTATGTTGACGGTATAATAATTTTTAGCAATTCTGAAGAACAACACCTTTCACATTTGAAAATAATATTAAACGCTTTATATGAAGCTGGACTGAAGTTAAATATTGCTAAGTACGAATTCTTTCAAAAGTCCATAAATTATTTAGGATACATTATTTCGGATCAAGGTATTCAAGTTGATCAACAAAAATTGTTACAGATTAAAAATTATCCAAGACCGCATAATATTAAAATAAGAGCATATCTAGGTCTTATGAACTACTTCAAAAGATTTGTACCAAATTACTCTTACTTTACTATATTTTTATTTCAACTTCTCAAGAAAAACACAAAATGGGAATGGTCCACCGATCGTGAAAACGCATTCATCCAAATGAAGAAAGCTCTCTATGACAACGTCAAATGGATACATCCCGACTTCAACAAAAAGTTTATTTTAAAAACAGACGCAAGTAATTATGCTATTGCTGCAGCTCTCGTACAAATTCGCGACAACATCGAAGTGCCAATCAACTTTATTTCACGCACATTAAGAAAATCTGAAATCAATTATTCCACATCGGAAAAGGAAATGCTCGCCATTGTTTACGCTTTAACAAAATTAAAATTTTATTTAATAGGAAACAGATTTGAGATACATACAGATCATTCTGCACTTACTTTCTTAATGGGGACGACATTTTCAAATAATAGAATTTACAGATGGGCACTGCTCATACAAGAGTTATCTTTCGACATAATCCACTTAAAAGGGAAAGATAACGTTATAGCCGATGCTTTAAGTAGGAAAGATAATCCTAAGTCCGATACGAAAGAATTTTTAATTGCGTTAAATAGACTACACACTGATGAGAAACCTTTCACCGATCAAGAAGTGAATCTGGCACAAAAAAACCCATGCTTCGATAATTTAAAAATCAAAATAAACTCTAATGATCCACGTACTGCGCAATCTTTTAAATATAAAAACGGTGTAATTGTCAAAATTATAAGAGGTATTGAACTGTATGTCATAGATGAAGCAACTACGATTTTAATAACTGAAGCGTTACATAATAAATATAGACATCTAGGTATTCGTAAAACTTGGTTGTTATTTCGCGAAAATTATTTCTGTGCTAAAGACTTGAAAGTGATCAAAAGAACAATAAATAAGTGCAATCTGTGTCTCCTTGCAAAATACAAAAACTATCATAACGAGAACATTATTAAAAGTGTGAAATTAGCTATAGATTATGTAGGTAATCTAATACTCAGTAATAAATTTAAAAACATTTTCGTTGTAGTAGATGCTTTCACAAAGTACGTCAAACTTTATCCCACATACGCGTACACCACGGAAATATCCATAAACAAATTGGAGCTATTCAGTAATCAAGTTATCAAACCAACTCAAATATTAGCAGATAACACCACGTACTTCATGAATGAGCGATTTAAGCAACATTGGCAACAGGAAGGTGTTGAAGTTACATTCTGTTCAATTCGTCATCCTCAGGACAATATGTGCGAACGTTATATCCAAGAGACGATAAAATTTCTCCGCATACTTGTACATCAAAATCATAGATCGTGGTACAACAAACTCGAAATCTTCGAGAACTTCTTCAATCACACACCCAGCACTGCTACTGAGCAAACTCCATTCTTTCTAATGACTGGTACACATCCTGAGAGACCTTGGTTAACTGATCAACCTGCAATAGAATATGAACAAATTTTAGAACAAGTTAGAGAGCGTTTAAGGAAAAGAATCTTGCACTCCAAAGCAAAACTCCTCGTGACACTGTGGGTAAGTACTTACCTAGAATAGTTTATTATTGGTTATAATGTCGTCATTAAAATGAAAATTGTGATGTGATCTGTATTAATTTCTCAATTTATGTATTTGTTTTCAGGAAATCATGAAACTATTGTTGTTTGTGAAACCACTGACTCACTGGATTTGCCAACTGTTAATGAGAGTACAGTTCAGTCAACATCCATGCAACTGGAAAACTTGAATTTGTTAGAAACACTTGATTTTCATGAGAATTTTCTCGCTGATTTTTCTGAACAAAAACAAGAAACTGGATTATTTGTGGGGCAACCTACGGATATAAGCATAGCAGCTATAGCAGCAGATCAACTTCCAGGAAATGAGGAAGTGGTGTTATTGGCAGCAGGGTCTAGCGATTCGATCGCTGATTTCAGCTGTGATTCTGAAAAGATCTCTACCAACCGTCCGGAGAGGAATCAAATTCATGCATTGATTCAGATGAATCAATAGAGGTGACCAATCATCATGACAAAACTAATACCGAAGGCACAGTTAAAAAAAGAAAACGTAAGGGTCAGAGGAACCCTAAAGAGTGGAAGAGGCAAAAGAACTTTGATTTGCGTGTACTTGGGCAGTCGTATGTTGGTTTTAAGAAGGACACGTCAGGCAAATATAAACAAACTATTAAAAAAGCAGCTAAGACAATTGGTCCTGGTTGTGGTGGATATAAGCTGCGCCCTAAAAAAAGGGGGTCCAGACAAGCCTTTCAGTGCCAAGAAATTACTGACGAAGAACGCAGCCTGCTTTTTACAGAGCTCTGGTCTCTACCGAATTGGGAATCTAAAAAAGTTTTTGTAAGACAAAATGTGTTGTCTACACAGCCAAAATACAGAAAGACTGAGAATATCTCGATAAAAAAGATGAGCTACCGATTTTACTTAACAGTAAGTGATGGGAACAATGGCAAGATAAAAAAGCAGGTTTGTAAACAAATGTTTATGCAAACCTTAATTATTGGGGAAAACAATTAAGAGCGTGGGTTATGGCCAATAGGCAGTCGTTACCACAAACTACCACCCCCACTTTTCGAGCTTGCACCCCTCCTTCAACGGATGGCACTTCCTCTGCTAAAACCACGGACAAACCTTCTAGATCTAAAAAATATCCTCCTACTGAAGACACATTACCAGCAGTGAAAGACTTACAGGAGTGGCTGAATTCCTTGGCCAAGGTCGAATCTCATTTCTGTCGTTCCTCTACTGATAGGCTATACCTAGAGCCAGTGTGGGATAGTGTAAGGGACTTGTATCGAAAATATAGTGCACAATGTGATTCTCAAGGAAAAGCTAAAGTATCTTGGACCACTTTATCAAATGAGATGAGAAAAATGAATATTAGTCTATACACACCAAAAAGGACCAATGCAATGAATGTACAATGCACAAAAATGGGACTTTCGATAACGATTCATATGAGAAACATATTAAAAAGAAAAAAGAAGCTGTAGCCGAAAAAGAGGCCGATAAGTGTTTATCTAAAGAAAATAGAGATAACATTAAGTCCTACACTGTTGATCTACAAGCAGTTCTCCTGTCACCTCGACTGAATGCTGCCTCCAATTATTATAAAACCAAATTAAAGGTTCACAATCAGGTTTATTATAATCTTGCCACAAAAGATGTTTCCTGCTATGTTTGGCACGAAGGATCTGGTGGCCTTGAAAGCGATATCTTTGCTACTATAGCAACTAATTTCATCTCGAATGAAATAATCCAGAGCCAGACGATTTCAAAAAAAACTAATTATATGGAGTGACGGGTGCGGTTATCAAAACCGTAATACAAAACTATCTAATGCCTTACTGGACTTGAGCATGAAGCACGGCGTGGTAATAGAGCAAAAATATCTTGAGGTTGGACACACCCACATGGAGGTCGATTCATGCCATGCAGCAATTGAGAGCAAACTTAAAAGACGAAAGCAAGTATTCCTTCCGGCCGATTATATCCCTATAATTGAAAGTGCTCGGATTGACAACCCTTATAGGACTGGTTATCTCAGCTACAGCGATTTTTATAAATTTAATGCTGATTACTATGTCAGCATTCGGCCAGGTACAAAAAAGGTGATCCCTGTGTCAATGACGTCGTGGCCTTCCAGTATACTCCAGAAAGGGTAATAAATTATAAATTAGCCTTTGGTGATAACTGGGAAACACTTCCAATGCGACCAAGGCGTTCAGTTGACAACAGAACTCAGACAAAATTATATGATAGGCCCTGTCCAATCGAAAAAAGTAAATTTGATCATCTTCAAGAGCTAAAAATGCTAATACCTGAAGATTACAGAGACTTTTACGATAAGCTACCCTATAAAGAAGAAAAGAAAAAGAAGAAAAATGGTTAATCAGCATTTTGAATTTTATAGTTTTAAAACCATTATTTTTATTTTCAATTTTGAATTTTATATCTCTAGCTATTTGTTTATAATAATATTAATTTTTAGTAGTACCTTTGATTGTAGTATACCTACTAGCTATTTTAACATTTTGATATACAAATAAAAATTTTTGTTTTTACAAATAGGTACTAGTTTTTTTTTTAACCGACTTTATTAATTTTATGAAAACCGAGCAAAATGACTTATGTCAACCCAAGTGACCAAAAGTTAGTGAACAAATGGTCGTATGTCATCGTAAATTATGTAACATTAAAATTATTATAAAAATTATTACAGTATTAGTTTTTTAGAGTAAAATAAATGACGATTATAGATTTACCAAAAATATAGGAAAGATAGGAACAAGGAAGAACAGTTTTTTGTTCCTCCTGAAAACCTAACGTTTTTGACATAATGACCAATTGCAGTTACCACGACGATATTCTAAAATCTTGCTATAAACATTCATCTCAAGATTTGTCAAGTCAAAAATCTCTAAAATAGATCAATTAATTTAGAATGAGTTAATTTTGTAAATTTGTTTACATGTGAAACCTAACCTATTATTTGTTAATTTGAAACTTAAATATCTTTGTGAAGAACATATTCTGTGAAAAATGAATTATACAAAAAATTCGACCATGTATTCATCTATAAGGTTATCATAAAATTGTGTACGGAAATTGTGTAATAACGTAAGGTTCAATATTGCAAGAAATTCAAGATTTCTCCAGAGATAAAACGTCAATGGTCAATATATATTCTGAAATATTATGTTAATTCAGCTACTGTGAACAGAACAAAGAAATAATTAGTGCAAACATCGTCTGATAAAATAAAGAAGCTCACCAGTATGTAACAGTCGTTTGTTACTGTCCTCCGAGGTGAGCCGTGAAGAGCTGAACCTTTATTGTTTCTAAATTAATTGTCGATAATCAATATGACAGTTCCCTTTATAAGGAACTAGAAAAATCAAGGAACCGGGTTTTTGCCTAGAAACAAAGGTCGGCAACAACAACCGCTTAACAACGAGCAGTAATATTTTTGTGCTCCAGAAAAATAATTATTTTCATTGGAAATTTCAATGTTTTTTACGATCAAAATTTAGAAGAAGTGCAATAAGTAGTTGCACCGGTCGTGAAGGTGTTTTGGGCGCAAAATTATAAGATAGATAATCGAAAAATCGGGTCGAAACGGAATGCATGGCAGGTCCGCCATTTGATGACATTTTCCCTCGAGGCACCTAAGTTTCCATTTGTATCACGAGGATCTGTGGGATTTAGAAGAATGGGCCGCCGTAGTTCCAACATAATCATCCGCCATAAAACGGGACGAAAATTTGACGTCGCCGTAATTTTGAGATTATCCATCCACAACCTGTGCGAAATTTGTCAGTCGAGAAAAACAATCACGATTACAGTTTATCAAGCGAAAAAAGCTAATTGGTGACAACTGAGTTTTTTTTACTTTCCGAACCCCTAGGTAAGGAAAGTATTGTTATCAGTCAAAATTTGACCCCCCAATTTTTTGACAGATGTTCACGTTTTGAGGTCCCCTGAATCCATTTTTATCATTTTTGGAAGGATGTCTGTATGTGTGTGTGTGTGTGTGTATGTACGTCTGTGAACACGATAGCGTCTAAACGAAGCAAGCAAATCATTCCAAATTTTGCATATAAGCTTTTTCCTGTCGTAGGACGAAGCCAGATGAAAATAATTTAAATCGTGCAACGGGAAAGGGGGGTTTACCTGGAGCTATTATGACATTATGCGTCATAACTTCGAAACGAAATTAAATATGTAAAAATATTAATAACAAAAAATTAGCGCTATGGAATTTCCTACATTTTTTGTCCTACAAGTTTTTCTCTAAAATATACAGGGCGTTTCAAAAAATTTTGTATTTGTAAAAATTTTTTGTATTTGTAAATAAAATAGTAAACCGCATTCTACTAACGAAAATAAGATGAAAAGTTTCTAATAACATGGGTCCAAAAATGCTTCGTTTGCAAGATATAGGCATTCAAAAGTTTTTTTCTTCCTATTTTGGCAAAATATGAAATTTTTCATCGATTTACTGTTGAAATTATGTAACCATTTTATTTAAAAATATAATGTAAAAATTTGCGTCTGTTCGGAAAGTGATGCGATGGCCACATCAGATTTTTAAGTGGTATGATTTAAAAAGTTTCAATAAAATTTTATAAAGATAGAAAAAAAAAATTGAGAAATGTATTGCCAATTGTGTAAAATGTATTTTGTTCAACAGGAAACGAGGAAAAATGGAAGGGTTCCTGCAGCCACTACCAAAGAGTGATGTTCCTCTTCAAACTTACCACATAGACCATTTGGGGCCATTGGAATCCACAAGCAAAAGCTACAAACACATCCTAGTAGTAGTCGACGCGTTTACCAAGTTTGTATGGTTGTATCCAACGAAGTCCACCACCGCCAAAGAAGTAGTAGAAAGATTGGAACGTCAAAAAATGATATTTGGAAACCCGAATTGTATCATTTCCGACCGAGGTACAGCATTCACAGCCGGGAATTCGAAGAATACTGTATGGAAGAAGGCATAGTACACCACAAAGTGACGACTGGTTTACCGAGGGCCAACGGGCAAGTTGAAAGAATTAACGCGATAATAATCCCTGTCCTTGCGAAATTATCTTCCGACGAACCAACTAAATGGTACAAGCACGTAAATCGTTTACAGCAAATGATCAATTCCACGTACCAAAGAAGTATAAATATCACGCCGTTTGAACTACTGATAGGTGTTAAGATGAAAAGTAAAGGAGTTCTGCGGATGAAGGAATTAATAGAATCCGAGTTAAAAGAAGAAACCAAACAAATATTCGAAATAGGACGAGAGGAGCTCAGAAAAACGGCCAAAGAGCAAATAAAGAAAATTCAATCAGAAAACCGTCATGGCTACAATTTGAGAAGACGGCTACCAAACGAGTATGAAGTAAATAGCTTAGTTGCTATAAAGAGAACTCAATTTGGACCTGGGTTGAAGCTGAAGCAAAAATATTTGGGACCTTACGTCGTGACTAAGAAAAAACCAAATGCCACTTATGATGTCGTTCGAGAAGGTCAACATGAAGGACCTTACAAGACTACCACATGTGCCGAATATATGAAGCCATGGATCACCACCCAAGCCGATAGTGAATCCGAGTCGGATTCATTTCAGGAGGGCCGAGTTGTAGGATCAAGTGCCCAGTGCGACCCTGGATTTACCAACGCTGAGTAGATCAAGTCAGTCGACTGTCAGACAGTGACCCAGTAGCATGCGAGACTATAAGTGTATTAGTGTATTCTGAATTGTTACCAAAATTAGATTCTTCATTAATTATTCATTTATTGTAAACTCATTTAATAAACATCTTTTTAAATCAAATAGTAATTACAATTTACTACATATTGTTATGTATCATCTTGCATAAATATACTCCCCCTTCAGGTGGATAGCCTAAAGGGGAAACAGGAAAAAAAACCTCTAAGCTGGCGACCGTTCGAACCACTGGTACCAAAAATAAGTTTGAAGTCATTGAGATGAACCAAGACAATTTTTTTAATTTTTTCCCATGTTTTAAGCAATACTTGAGTATTTCGGAAGAAAACTGAAGCAGGTGAGCTGTTTAAACTACAAGAAGTGCGTTGGTTCCAATATAGGTCCAACGAAATTGGATCTGTTTATTATAAAACAGATTTAAAGCCTGAATCAGAATTCAAAAACATAAGTTTTTTGCGTAGGAAAAATCGCACAACAATAAAACTTGAAAAATGCTACCGCTTTCCAGTTTTGATATCTGATGAAAAAAAGAAAGATCTTATGGACCTTCTGCACTTGATACCACCGGTCTTTCACCCTTTTTACAAAAATTTAACTACGGCCGATATCCCAGAAAATGATCCGGATTTGCAAGAATTCGAAGAGGATTAATTTTTTAAATTATTTTTTGTTTAGCCTTTACGAAATTAGAATAAATTTATTTGACTTAATATAATATTATTTATAAAAATTTGTGATTTATTTTCAATCCTGAAACCATAACTTGACTTAACTTTATAGTACCAAAGAATTTATTTGTAACTGCGTATCCTAAAAAGTTAAGTCATAAAAAACCACTAAGGGCCTTATATTTTTAGCCGGGCAAAAAAAGGTAAATACGGCATAGTTAGATAGCGCAACTCAATACAAACTTTTTTTTTTAAGAAAATTGTGGATATAAATCAATCAAGACGTTATTTGCTTCTCCTGTAAAGTTGACTTTTTTGACTTAACTTCCTTTTTTCTACGACCATCGGAGTAATCGGCGAATATCGCATTGACGACACACATAGTAACAAATCCCTTACGCACGGTGTGACGTCACCGTTACGTAATATTGTCGATCGCACGGCTAAGGAATTTGATAATTTACTACAATTGTGTTGGCTGAACTAATTCATTTTAGTTTGACAGCTATAATATACGGCAAACGTGCGTTAATGTTTCGAAAGATTCATTTGTGTATTTATTTATTGCTATCGGGTCGAGGTAATATTAATTTAATGAATATTATTCTAATTTCCTAACTTTTTATAATTTTAGTTTTAAAATCATGTCCAGCAGCCAAGAAAGTAATTTCACACCACCGGATATAATGGCACAAGCGAAAACTGCAACCACAAATTTACTACCAGTAAAATATCGGGAAAAATATGAAATGGTATATAAAAAATATATGGATTGGAAACTGAACAATAAAGTTAAGTCGTTTTCTGAAAATTTCTTCTCAGCATATTTTCAAAATTTGTCGGGAGAGCTAAAACCATCATCACTTTGGGCAACATATTCGATGTTACGCGCTACAGTAAATTTAAATCATGACAATATCGATATTTCCAAATATTCTAAATTAGTAGCCTCTTTGAAGAGGAAATCGGATGGTTTTAAAAGTAAAAAATCAAAGGTTTTGACTTCAAACGAAATTCAAAAGTTTCTCAAGAATACTCCAGATAATAAATATTTATTTATGAAGGTATAAAATTTATAAAACAAACTTACATTAGCATTAATAATATCTTACTTCACTTTAGACTGTTCTTATCGTTGATATATCTGGTGCATGTAGAAAACAGGAATTACGAAACATGAAACCTGATCATGTTGAAGATACGGGAAGATCATTAATTATAAATATTCCGGATTCAAAAACACAACGTTCTTTTGTAGTGCCCGAAACTTTTTATTTGACATGTAAAAAATACATGAACTTACGTCCTTTAGGAGACGATCTGAAATTGTTACCTTTTTATCTAAATTATGTTAACGAAAAGTGCACCAAACAATGTGTCGGGATAAATAAGTTTGGTGGTGTACCCAAACAAATCGCCGAATTTTTTAAATTACCAAATCCTAATCAATATAAGTACTGGCCATTGTTTTAGACGATCGTCAGCCACCATTCTTGTTGATGCTGGTGGTGATTTACTAGCATTAAAACGGCATGGTGGCTGGCGATCGTCAACGGTGGCCGAAGGTTATGTGGATAACTCTATTTATAATAAGACTGCTACGTCATCTAAAATTTCAAGTGCAATCAACGTCAACGATGATCCTGTTGCATTAGAAAGTATTGATACTGTAACCAACACTAATGCAACTGTATCCTATGCCACAACCAGCACCGCAACTAATGTTACCAATGATCCGTCTCTTGTTTTCAATAACTGTTCTGTTACGATTAATAATTATTATCATAAGATGTAAATATTTTAGATTAAGTCTGGGATTTATTTTTTGTTATAACTTTTAGTGTACTTTTTAATTTAATATAAACCTTTATCGATAATTTGTTTGGGGTTCCGACAGTTTTAATTTATTTCGATTACTTGTTTACTTAAATAAATCCACACGGTCAGTTATTACATACTTATAGTCCATTTGCACTCAAGCTATGATGCGTGATGAATTTGACTTTTACTCTCTTGTTGAAATAAATGGACCATAAATTAGGATATTAAGCCTTTATAAATTTTTTAGTTTAGTAAAATTGCTTTGCTTACGAGGTTTATACAATTTTTTCGCATTTTGTGAGAATTTAACCTAAAATACGAATTTTGACGTTTGACTAAATTTTTTTGCGCGCGATCGATCTGAATATTTGCATACGCCTTCCCACTGATAATTCATCAGGGCTGTAGTATGAGGCGAGGGGGGAGAATTTTTTGCTCAGTTTTTCGATATCTAGCGCCGTTCTCGAGTTATTGCGAATTCAAACAAATACAATTAAAAAGTTAAAAATTTTACATTTGTGTGATCGTAGAAAAAGTATAGTACTTAACTCGAGTTGTAAAGCCATTGCACACTCGTGGAATTTACTATTACGCCATTCTGATAACTGGAAAACACTTCCACAAAGAAGGCTTAAAGTACATGAAACGAAGCCTGCCCAACTGTATACGTAACCAAAACAAATAGATAAGAAAAAATTCCCGAGTTTGCAGGCATTAAAGTCTACCAGCCGTATTCATAAAAATTTAAAACAGGTTAATAAACCCTTTTTAAGCAAAGTGTCAAAAAACGTTATTCATAAACGTTCAATAGCGTTAAAACACTGTTATAAGACTTTTTTAAGTGACTTGTTTTTATAGTTCATACATACTGTTGTGTCCACCGTGTACCCCCTAGTATGGGCGCACACTGCAAGGGGAAACGATCGGAGATGTTTTAAATGTTTTAGTTAAGTAATTGTTAGATTAAGTTTTTGTTATTATAAAATAAACGCCTGATGATAACTGGTGTAGGCAACACACAAGGCATAACAAAATGATGAGATGAAAATCAAAGGTGAATAAAAAAAGGAAGAAAGGTTGTCAAGGGGATATAAATGGGGTGTAAATTAAAGATGCGACCAAGATAGTCGCAAATCGGGAGTTGAATTTCAAGAAGCGAAAGAGAGTCGCATATTAATAAACGAAGAGTGTAAATTAAAGATGCGACCAAGAGAGTCGAAAATGGAGAATGCAATTTAAAGAAGCGACAACATAGTCGCACAATAAATAAAGAGTAACGATTTAGAGAGCGTCAATATAGGACGTGTGTGTGTGATCAACGATCGATTTGAAGATCGAATTTCTCCTACGGAGAGAATTAATACTAGAGAACGACAATTGGACTGGGATTGAGCAGGTCAGGAAAGCAGTACAATTTGGACCAGGCGATTAAAGATAGAATAAAGTGTATGTGCGCATATTGTGCGATCCGTCTATGCCGAGTTATCATTCCCATTAAAGGTTAGCATAAAATTTGTTATAATTTTAAGTTGTTAGATTTTTATGTTTACGTTGTTTTTACTTCCCTATAAGGAAGTATTGTAATCATGAAAAAATTCGATGTCGATATTTTAACGGAAATATCCGTTTTGAGCATTTCTGAATCCGTTTTGACTACTTTCGCAATGATGTCTGTATGTATGTATGTATGTATGTCTGTATGGATGTATGTAACGCAAAATGTCTGTAAGTTCTGTATCTCTGGAACGAATTGTTATATAGTAACAAAATTTCATATTTAACACTTTAATCGGTATACAAAGGCACCATTTGATTTTGGAGGAAATCCTTAAACCGGAAGTAGCACTTCACTTGAAGGACGAAATGGTTTTTCTTAAATATCTCAGGAACGAATTGTTATCTAGTAACCAAATTTCATATTTAACACTTTAATCAGTATACTAAAGCACCATGTGATTTTGGAGGAAATCCCTAAACCGGAAGTAGCACTTTACTTGAAGGACGAAATGGTTTTTCTTCAATATCTCAGGAACAAATTGTTATATAGTAACCAAATTTCATATTTAACACTTTAATGGGTATACAAAGGCACCATTTGATTTTGGAGGAAATCCTTAAACCGGAAGTAGCACTTCACTTGAAGGACGAAATGGTTTTTCTTAAATATCTCAGGAACGAATTGTTATTTAGTAACCAAATTTCATATTTAACACTTTAATCAGTATACTAAAGCACCATGTGATTTTGGAGGAAATCCCTAAACCGGAAGTAGCACTTTACTTGAAGGACGAAATTTAATAATTTAATTAAATAATAAAATAAAATTTTAATAATATTTCTGCGAATCTTTAGATGAACGATAAAGGAATGATTCCTTATAGGGAAGTCATGTGCTGGCCACATCAGATTTTTTGATTTTGTTATTCCGTTTTAAATTGATGTTAATAAATATGTGTTTTGCTATCCGATGGTTTTCTTGTGCACTGTTGGCTTGTAAGACTTTTTTAAAGCGAGTATTGATAGAAATACTCCTGAGAAAGAGAAGTGTTCGAAGTGTGAATCCTTTTCTTGGCCATTTCTCAAATAGCCAAGTGAGGGACGCAACAATACCTACTATAAGCCTGTTTTAAAGTTAACCTAAAAATATTTGTTCATAATATATAAATTACCGGTATTAAATTATTAAACCAATATGAATGCAATAGCGGCTATTAATGCTATTAATGAGGTAGAGTTCTCGTCCAATATTTGTAATTAGGGAAAAGGATCTCGGGTCAGTGGACATAAATCAAACAATATGTTGTCGAGTCGACGTTTCGGGCCTTATATTGTACCCATCCTCAGGACTAAAACAAAGAAAGAATGGGGGTCACACACCAATAACAAACAATAATTACGAGGGCAAAAAATGACATACCTCAACAAACGGATGTACAATAATTGTATATTACATCGACATTCAGATTAAGAACAGTAATAGAGACACAAGGCGCCATCAGCGGTGTCACTAAATTAAGAACGGTTAACACATTACAGGACTGAATAACGAAAAACAAATTGGTCACTATATATAAAATCTAGTAGTAAATAATTTATGATAAAAACACAATATAAAAGTCAATAAACGAATCTTAAAACATTTTAAAATGAATAAAATAAAAATTTTTATATGATGGAACCGTTCACAGTATAAATTATTAGCAAAATATTTGACCATGATAGCGCCAGGTGGAAAAAGATAAGTAACGAAAACACGATACACATATATGCCGAAAGTAAAATATACAAAATCAATTCATAATTATTATCGGGTGACAACAAGTTATGAAAGTCAAAACATAATAAAAAATTATTGTGTGGTAAAACTGAGCTGAGGCATCACCTCAGTAAGGCCGAAAAAAGTACAAAATGAAATAAAACAATAACCGACATAGGCAAGATGTCGAAATCAACGCGATAACACAGAGGCACTTCACCAAAAACCGCAATCGTTCAAGTCCGGTCTGTTTTTTCCAAATACCGCTGCAGGACACGGTAATATCCCACATCAACACTGGTGGAGTCTGTCTGTTTGTTGACGTTGTTGTCAGTCGTCATTATGTAGGCAGCCTCCAAAAAAGTACGTCTGTGGTAATTAGTTTCATTGTTCAGGATTTTCACCCCATCCATATTGAATCTGTGTCCACTGGTAGTCGCATGTTCACACAGACCTGTCTTGGTAGAGCCATTTCGGATGTCATTGAGATGTTGGGAGAGGCGTTTAGATAGTCTCTGTTTGGTCTGTCCGATATAAACACAATCACATTGGCATTCTATTTTATATATCACGTTCGCACGCTCCGGGATCGGGACCTTGTCCTTAGTATGCGAGAATAGTATTTTCCCCAGCTTAAAAGGGTTGTGGAACGCTATTTTGTAATTGTCATCGCCTGCTATCTCTCGAAACAGACGGCGTATTTTACTTGCCAAGTACGGGTGGTAGGTGATCCTGTTGTATTTGACTTCGCTGTGTGAATCATCATCCAATGTCCGGTTAGACAAACCCATATGGGGGGGGGTCGACAGACAAAATCAAGTTCAGTAGACGCTCCGGATAACCGTTCCTGAAGAACTGTAGCTTCAAGTCATGTAGTCTCCTTCTTAGTAGTGTATCTGGCACGCTTATCATTACCCTCTGCTTCATGGTCCTTATCAAGTTTACTTTTTGGGTTAACGGGTGGGATGAATGGAAGCTAAGCAATCTGTCAGTGGAGGAGGGTTTCCTGTAAACATCGGTGGACAACGAACCATCGCTGTGTCTGTGTATCGTTAGGTCAAGGAACGGAATTTTATTTTCTTTCTCCCTTTCATATGTGAAGGTAAGCAGCCTATCGTAACTGTTTAGTATATTGATACAATTATTTATTTCACTGGTGGGTACCGCAGTGAGGAGATCATCCACATATATGGCCAGGAACGGTATCGGAAATCTAATCGAGCCATAGAAGTTGCACAGCAGATCATTCATCACCAGAGAGGCAAAGATCGGATATTACTGTTCTTAATCTGAATGTCGATGTAATATACAATGGGGAACATGCATGAAAAAAAAATTTTAGTTAAAACAGTATTTTCCGATTAATCCTATATAGTAAATATCAAATCAGCAAAAATAACTTCTATTTATTGTATATTGTTATAAATAATCCATTTTAAAATTCAATAATAATTTAAAATAAAACATGTGACCTTAAACGCAACGAAGTCACCGGCACAATAACAATAACCTCACTTTCACGTTTAAAATACTCGTGTAAAGTACTTTTTTAACTTTCTTGTTTTTAATTGATTTAATTATGATAAATAACAGCTTTTGACACTAACAAACTTCAACTTTCAAAGCACAAAACCACAGAAAAATAATATAAATGAATGTAAAATTAAACTGTGACGTCACACGTTCTGTGGCAAATTGCGCGGTCGTTTCGTTCAATTCAAATTGACGGATTTTTAAATATTTTTTAAATTATTATCAAAACGAAAATAAATAAATTAAATAGCATTAATTAGTATATTTAGTTATTTTTGATCCAACTACGCTATAAAAAAAATTTATGCATCTTCCCTATTATTGTACATCCGTTTGTTGAGGTATGTCATTTTTTGCCCTCGTAATTATTGTTTGTTATTGGTGTGTGACCCCCATTCTTTCTTTGTTTTAGTCCTGAGGATGGGTACAATATAAGGCCCGAAACGTCGACTCGACAACATATTGTTTGATTTATGTCCACTGACCCGAGATCCTTTTCCCTAATGCTATTAATGTTATTAACATGATTGGTGGTGTGCCTCCGCGTCGTAGGAAATTGTACAAGCCGAGATTCGACCCTTTCATGCTTTGTGATGTTGAATTTAAAAAGAAGTATAGGTTCAATAAAGAAACTATGTCGTATATAGTGAGGCTTGTTGAAGAAGACCTGACTCTTGATAACAGAGGCTGTGGAACATCGCCCAAACTCCAAGTATTAATTGCAATTCGATGTTGGGGTCGACGGGAAGTAAGTAATATTTTTGTAAAAGTAATACCCATATTGTTGTATGTATGTTGGTTCATAATATTTACTTCTAGGTTCAGGACGATGCTGGTGATCTTCATGGCCTTAGTCAAGCGACTGTGAGTCGCATTTGTGCGAGAGTGGCTCGTGCTCTTGCTCGTCACTCAAAGACCTTTATAAAAATGCCAAGAACTATAGGCGAGGAAGAAAGAGTGATGCTCAACTTTAAAGCAATTCGAAATTTCCCTGGTGTTATTGGGGCAATAGATTGTACCCATATAAAAATTAAGAAATGTGGAGGTGATCTCGCACATTATTATATTAATAGGAAAGGATTCTATTCGTTAAATGTCCAAGTAATATTTTTACTAATAAAGCCATTTGAATATATGTGTATAATTTTATACTTTTTAGGCTGTTTGTGATGCTAATCTTCGAATCAGAGATTTGGTTGCAAGATGGAGAGGTAGCACTCACGACTCGAGGATATTTAACGAATCGGTTTTAAAAGAACGGTTCGTATCAGGAGAATTCCGAGGCCGTTTGCTTGGCGACTCGGGATATGAACTTCGACCTTATTTGTTTACTCCTTTATTACGACCACAAAATGAGAAAGAAGAAAGATATAACCAGGCACAGATAGCAACAAGAAACCCCATAGAGATGTTTCGTCGTTTTGAAACAAAGATTCCGATGCCTTCTCCATGGTCTCCCTGTATCTTTACTTAATGCTAAAACAGTTATTGTGGCTTTAGCAGTTCTTCACAATACAAGTGTGGATTTAAATGATCCACTTCCAGGTGATTACATTTAAAATAATTAAATAAAAAATTTAAATAGTTTGGTTTATTAATAATTGATTGATCAATGTAGAACCTGCAATAAATAAATTTTGTTTTAGATATGGAAGAGTTTATGGAGGATGCTCAACAAAGACCTTTGGAAAGAAGTTAACATGTTGAAAATGCTCAACCTGACAGACGGTCCAAACATATTTTAAAGCATTTGATAGAAAATAACTTTGAAAAATAATATGTGCATGTAATGCTATTAACATTACTTCAAATCACTTGGCAATCACTTTATTGCTGGAGCAATAAAGCCACGAAAGAACTCAAAAAATTTCATGCTATTATTATTATAAATTATTATGAAATTAAATGAGGCCGAAGGCCGACCCGTAACAGGAATAACAAGTGGGAGGCCGAAGGCCGACCCTTATTATTAAAAGCAATCGGGAGGCCGAATGCCGACTCGGGTTCGCTTCACCATTGAGACGCCAAATCCGGACCAAAGAAATCCGAGATCCCACATGCAAACCAACACCCGACCACGGAATACTTAAAAGTTCCAAAAACCGGTCGGTAAGCCCATAAACAATCGGGAGGCCGATAGGCCGACAGCGAGGCCACAGGCCGCGCGCCTCGCAGAGCTAGCCACGAAAATCGGCCGAAAGGCCGATTTTCAAGTGGCTAGTTATGAAATTAAAAGACATTATGATTTGAAATTTTTATTTATCTAACGATCCTACTATTATAGTATGTAGTTTGCATAAATAAAATTAAATGTTTTCTTATTCCATGTTTTTTCTTTTATAAAACAAGTTTTGTCTTGCAGAAGCTCATGTTGTACGTCTAAATTACGACTTCGTTTATCTAAATTACGACTTCGTTTATCTTCATTTGGGCAGCATGTAACAATCTTGCAGATTCTATCTGAGAGGCAGCTATCGCTTCCACACTTAGAGATACTTGATTGTTGCACTGGTACGATGATCTAAAAAAAAGTATTCCTAGTTAATCCTGTATTATTATTCGTATTGCTATCCTCTTCTATATATATGGGAATATCCAATTTGTCGCTTAGAAGTTGTTGTGAGGTGCTTCGTGTATAAACATCTTTTAAAAGCTATTCGTTAATCAGTATTATTAAATGTTGTTAATTGTAAATTTCAATACTACTTACTTGAATATTAATGCTGTCCGAGTCGGCATCATTTGCATCTACTGCAAATTCGTTGGGTAGCCAATTTCAAACTTTTTACAAAAATTACTCTGGTAAATAAATTTAGGTTAATGCACACGATTTAATGCAGTTACCAACAAAATCACATTACCACACTAAACTCCCTTGAAATAGTTGACTTGCCGTTCATATTTGGTTCATATTACCACAGATGGCTAACGCTTATGGGAACTTGTGCAACATATTTGTGGTCTCAAAAGGAGACGAGAATATTTAGTACTGGAGACGGCCACGGGTAGCGTACTTGTCGAGGAGACGATGACTGAAAACTATGATGGCTATTGGAGACACTTGATAGATGTCGCCTCTAAAATTTTCCGGGGAATTACACGTTAAAAATGATATTATACATTATCATACCTTATGCCGTGAAGTAAACTTAACAAGAAATGTATACGGTGGTTTAAATAATCTTCTTTTACGACGTTCGTCTCTTTGGCGCCAAGCTGTTATAACTATCCCCTATATGTGAATGGCACTTCATTTTCTTTAAAAACTCTAGTTTTTAAACAAAAATTTTTAGTTGGAGATTTTGAGCACGGTGTATAATAGATTAGGTGAGCTGACGGGCTATGTTTTCATCAGATATTTTCATGCCGCGAATGTAGTCTGTGTGCGAGAGAGACGTTATGGACAGAGATGGGCAAAGCGCCTTGCGAAAACCTATAATGCATTAGTTCTGCATGCATTATAGTGCATTTTAAGGCAATTTAAGACTAATATAAACGGCTTTGTATTAGTCTTTGGCAATGTCTCGATGGTGTTGTTTTGCGCCTAATTGTACTAGTGGATACAATAGCAGTAACGATAAAGTTTCGTTATTTAAAGCTTCGTTGTTTCGATCATTAAATTACTTTAAAGAAAAATATAATCAAAACAAAACAACATGAAAATGTTGTACTTACATTACTTTAGGATGTTAATTATTATTAAGACTAATTATTTTTCTTTTTTTCTTTCTGGTTTCCTTTTTTTTGTTAAAAAGTTTTTGTTCACTTTTCAGTTTTTTATAGTAAGTAATACGCTTATTGATGTAAAAATAATACCTAATATTGTTTGGAATTGTGCCTAAACTAAAATTATTATTGAATAAATATTTTGTACTTGTTCATTTATTTCTTGAAGGTATGATGGTACTATAATTATGAAATACTATTTCCAACATTTCAACTACTGCATAAATCTAGAATTAAAATAATATATTAATAGTTATTTATGTATTAAGGGAATTATGAGGGCCTTAATTACCGATGGCAAAGTTTGCGTCCCGAGGGCCTCTGGCCCGAGGGACAGCAATTGCCAGAGGTTATTAAGGCTCTATAATTCCCGTGGTACATAGATAATTTTATTTTTGACCGATTTTCATAACAATATGTCCATATTTAGAACGCAATAAATGTTTAAATTCATAATTTTTCTGGTATATTTGAATTAGGTAGCGTTGATTGTAGCATTGTTGGTTGTTGCTAGGTTGTCGCTATGTTACATGTTTATAAGCAAACTTTATTTATCAATCAATGTTTTTCCGTTAAAAACGTGTTTATTTTTTACCACAAATCGACGATCTTTTTCTGATATAATGGAGGATATTATAAAAAAAGCGGAAAAAGCAAGACAATCATTACTTCCATCGAAAAGTGAAGCCCTATATCAAAAAGAATACAACTTATATCTGAAGTGGCTGACACAGAGAAATGTTATGTCAAAAGATGCCAACGAAACTGTCTTTCTGGCATATTTTCAAGAACTGGTAAAGTATTTTCAGTATTTTCTGGTAGATTTGGTAATAATTGTATTTATTCGTTGCAGTCAGAAACGTTTAGCCCAAATTCGTTATGGACTAAATGGTCAATGCTCAAATCGATGGTGACCATATATGAGAAAAGAGATACCACCAAGTTCAACGAACTAGAGGCTTTTTTGAAACGGAAAAGTAAGGGGTATAAGCCGAAAAAGTCTGCTGTCTTATCTCCTAAAGATGTCATCAAATTTCTAAAGGACGCCCCTAATGAAATTCATTTATTGCATAAGGTAATTTTTTTCTCAATTTTCTTTTTCGTTTGTTTATGTCGTTTTATTTGTTATAGGTTGTTCTAATTATGGGTTATTTTGGAGGATGCAGAACTCAGGAACTTCTAAATATGAGTATAGCAGATATAGAGGACCGGGATACTGTTATGGTAGTGAACGTACCGGAAAGTAAAACTGGTGTATCGAAGAAATTTACAGTTGTGGATGAAAAAGAGTTCTCTGCTTTGCCTTTATTGAGACTTTATATGTCCTTGCGTCCTGAAGGTACAAAACGATTTTTTTTGAGCTTCCGACAAAATAAATGTACAACTCAGCCAATTGGAAAGAATATGTTTGGCAAAATTCCCAGCAAAATCGCAATGTATTTAGGATTGCCAAACCCACTAACCTATACGGGACATTGCCTTCGTCGCACTTCTGCTACTGCCCTAGCCAATGCAGGAGCAACTATGACAAACTTAAAAAGACACGGAGGTTGGAGAAGTTCCACGGTGGCAGAGGGGTATCTGGAGGACAGTATTGAATTGAGAAATAAAACGGCGCGTATGCTGTCTACTTTGCCATCAGAAGAGGCAGGCACCTCGACTGTAGTGAACAGCAACAGCACCACCCATAAAAAAGAAGAAATTGTTTCCAGCGGCGGAAGTAATTTTCAGGGAACATTTGAAAATTGTACATTTATTATTTGTAATGACGTGAATAAGGAAAATATGTCTTAGTTTTCATTACATATAAACGTTTATAAGCATTTCTTGTATCATTTTCACCTGTAAAAGGTAAGAGGGAGTTTTTGAACTTTAATATCCCAAGGGAGTTATGACCCTCATTATAGATATCGTAACTATGACGATATAAGCTTATAATGTCACTGTCAGAAATAAATATATTTTGGGTTATTAACATGTGAAATTATAAATTAAATTACTTTAAAATGTAATAGTATTAGATACATTTTAAAGTAATTCAATTTACTGTATAAATCAACTACCAATTTTCGAGGTTTTTTGCGATTTAAGAAAAAACAAAGCATCCTATATAAAAAAGTTAAATGAGGCAGTTGTAGATAATGTAAAAACCTATCGAATGCAACCGGAGAGATAAATATTTGTTATTGATATTCTGAGAAAACCGAAAAATAGCGTCAAAAATCGCTCATTTACTGCATAAATCAAGCACCACTAGCGGCAGGTTGTCTGTCCTTGTCTAACATAGCCGGCCAGTTTCGTGGCATGTGCAAGCAGTGCTTGTAACCTCACCTAATCTATTATACACCGTGATTTTGAGTAACTAGAACAGTTCGTGCTTTCTGTGTTTTTTTTTGTTTTCTGCATTTTTAAAGTACTTATACTGTGCTACGAATATTATAGAACGTTGATGTGTTTTTGATGTGATGTGAAGAAAACTCTTAAGAGCGCAAATAATAATTATATGAGTATTATCTGTGATATCAATAATTAGTGTGTCTTGGTAAGTGCGTAAGTGTAACACGTATATAAAATGAGTGGAATACATGCAAATATTTAAATTGTGGAAAAAGTCAACGAAATTCAAAAGAGAAGTTAAGTTCTTTTCGATTCCCTGTATTGGACAAAAATAGATGTGACGAATGGATTTTGAAGTGCGGTAACATTTCTGTTGCAAATTTGTCGCCAACAAGTTTAAGAAAAAAGTTTATATGTGGAAATCATTTTACAAATTCTCAATTTTTTGGTGATAAAAGAGATCGCCTTTTACCAACAGCTGTACCAATATCTTATAATGAAATTAGATTATCATCAGAAGATTCCATTCATATTGATGATACAATTCAGATACGGCAATACCCAAAAGAAAGTGAAATATTTCCTTTACATTCACCTCGATCTACTACAAGAAACAAGACTGATTTTGAAAACAGCGAAACCCCTTCAACATCAAATTTTTTATCTAGTTTAATTGATTTACCATCTCCTACAGTACAAACTGCAAAAAGATCAATAGCTACTAGTCATCATGAAAATACACCAAAAAGGAGAAAATTAGAAAAACAAGAAGCTTTGATTAAAAAACAAAGAGTATTGTTGAAAAGTAAGCGATCTAAAATATGCAAATATACAATATGCACACAGTAGAATTGAACGCTTTATCAAAATATGTTTAAAACAATTTTATAAATTGTTTAATAAAAATCCCGAAAAAACTAGCTTAAGTTACAACATTGTAAAAACACTTTCCAAAGATATAAAATGTTTTTTTAATGACGAGTTTTGTTTTGAACATTTCCAATATTTTATAGAATTAATGGTCAGAACAAAAATTTATAAAGAATGTAAGTGGAAATACGGGAAGAAACCGATTAAAAATATTCATGGGAAGCCTAATTCAAAATTACGTATTTTGCAAAATAAGTAATAAGAATCATTATATTATATTATGTACCTACTATAATTTATATTACGCACATTTTTTATGTAGATCTATTTTATTGTACAATTTTTCAGACTTTTAAACTCTGATAAATTATTAAAACTGTTTTTATCTGTACCTATGTACGAATATTTTCATACGTAACTACATTTGTAATATTATCATTAAAATTTATTTTAATTTCCTAGTTTATGTTTCATTTATGTACTTATAAAAATGTAGATAAAGTCATTGCCATGAAAGAAGACGTCTCGTCATAGATTGACTGAATATAGCAACGACGTATTGCTTATGAGCATTACCAGTCATTTTGTATTGATATGACAAAGCACGAAAATATATTGCACGTGTTTCCAGTAACGACATACGCTGTTGCGTTTGTTAGACGATAGTAAAAGACAGATATATTCATAGCATGTCGTAACTAGTACCGGAAAAAGAATTTGATTCGCGTAGTAATTTATATAAAATTTCTGTCACTTTTAGTATTTTTGAAGTTTGGAGTTTTCGTGGTTTAAGTTTTCGGTTTGTGGATTTAAGCTTGTCAAAATTAGTCAAAATACAAAATTAGTTCTTTTCAGAACTCTCGAAATGTCTAGTTCTGTACGTGGAAGAACATTAAAATCTCAATCGCAACAGTTGATTTTAAATTTATTAAATTATTTTGAACCCAAAAAGGGTGATTCGAAGAACGGACGTATAAATTACGGGTTCCGTGTAAAAGTTAATAATCTAATGATCCGAATTCGGTGGTAGATATCTGAAAAGTGTTAAAAGGTTAATTTATGAATAAAACACGTGTGTTGGTAAAAAGTCATTACGGAGTATAAAAAGTGTTTTGTAATTTGCAGGAGTATTTTGCATTTCTCGCTAAAAATGGTGAGAACCAAATTTGTAGAGAATTAAATTCTCCACCTTTTTTATACGAGAAATTTTGTTGTAAAATTATTATTTATTGCTAATTAATGCTAATTAATATGTACAATTTTTATGTCCAAAACATTAATTATTTTTGTTTGATAATTAATAAATAATTAAATTAGAGCGATTCTTTTTTTTTATTGTTGAAATAATTAAGACGTTGTTTAATCTTAATCATCCTACGACTTCCGAAATTCGATCATGGTCAGCGCTACGTATTCCCAAATTGAGTGTTCATCGTAAAGCTCAGGTTTCAGGTAAAGTAACCAAAAATTTTCGATGTGGTGGCAGTTAATCCGAAAAATTTCAATTAATTCAACTCTTTAACGCCGTGGGGTGTTACACAATTTTGTTTTTCTTCAGGTCTGTGTGAAAAGGCAAAACAATGTAATTGCCAAAAGTTAGTTTTGAGTAAAGCTCTGAACAGATTGACAAAGAAATTATCAACGCAACGGTACAAAAATCTCAAAATCGCAATTTTTGCCATTCATTGTTTTGCTTTTGCATTGCACAGGTGCTGTATACCTATACTTATGCTGTGTCTTATTTTGAATTTGTTCATAACTATTGCTTAATAAATAAATAAATTTGGTAAGCGACAATAAAAACATAAAAGTTTCCTTTCAGCATAACCTATATTTGGTTTGACAGGTGACAAGTTCAAATTTGTTACACTAAAAGGAAAGTGAGAAAGAAAATTAAAAAAAAAAGATAACCAATATATTCTTATTTTAAAATACACTTCATTTGACTAGGGAGTATTGGCTTAGTTCAGACGATTATGCTTTTATGACGAGATGTCAACTTTCGTGGCAATGACTATATATCGACACCTGATATGAATAATATTGTAACTCAAGTTACAATGTTATCCAACTATGCTGTAAACGGCTTCCCCAAAGAACAAACTATAATTTTGGTTTATGAATCGTCGTCCTATCTCAATTAAAAATACTGTAATTTAACAAAATAAAATCATTGTTAGGTACTGCAAATTATAATTATGCAGCAAAATATCTTTAAAATGCTCTCCTGTAAAATAAACAAAATTGAGTTACAATGTTATTCATATCAAGTGTCGATATGTACCTACTTAATTTTTTAATGTCTGTTGAATCTTAAACCATTTTGATCAAGAATAAATCTGAATTTAACGTGATTTAACCTAGTGTTGTTCAAATATGTAGGTATATTATGGCAAGTTATAAAACTGCCGACTTTGACGAAGTCTTAAGTTACATATCACGTGATATCAGACACTAGCTGCAGACACCGTATGTATTTCTTGTTAATTTTAGTTCACGGCATATTGTCATTTATTGTATAATAAATATTTTTCATCTCTGTTTCAATCTTTTTATCTCTGTCAAGGTTGATTCTTACGATCTTACCTTCCTATGTAGATTTCTATAATGACTTAATTATCTGTGCAATTATTATAAAATCGCAGATGGAAACATTCGTGCTCCATCTTGAATGCTTATAATGAACTAAAAAATGTGTTGCCAATTTCAACATGGGTATTAGCTATCTGTATATATTACCTATTTCTATCTTTTAACGACGTTGTAGCTAATATACCCTTAAAATGCGTTTATGAATAGAACAACATTTAAAATACTGTTTAGCCTTAAAGTGTGTTTTAACTAAAACATCTCTGAGAGACACTTTAAGATATTTTTATGAATACGGCTGTACATGCATAAGACTACCAGCTTCTCTACGAAAATTTAAAATCAGAAAAGATTTTTTATTATTCACAATTTTGTTGTTTGTCAAAATCCATTGTTAATTACCAAACTTAATAAAATTTCTTAAAAATACTAACTTGATTTTTTTTTAATTAAAAATATTCGTCACATAATTACTTGCATGCTGTTCAATCAAATCCAGCTATGTGTTCAAAAGGGGCATCTTAAATCGTCTATAGTGGTGATTCTGTAAGGAATATGTTAATTTTAACGTGCTTTAAAATATATTGATTTTTAACATAATTTTGTATTCTGTAAAACAGTAGATAACGTATATGTTAAAATTTTTAAATTTAACATCATGCGTTAAAACGTTCGGTAGTATTCGTAAAAGTTTAAAATTTAGTTCAAAGTAAATCAAAGTAGTTCCAACAACGCTCAAACTCAAGTCAAAACATAAAGAAAAACATAACCAACATCACATGTGCTTATTTTCTTTGATGATGTATTTGTTTGATTGCGGATATTTATTTGCAAATTAATAATTATTTTGTTCTTATTTTATTTCAATCTGAAAATGCCACGTTCTAGTAGGATGAGTAAGAACCAAAAACATGTTTTTAGTTAATTATTTAGAAAATCACAAGTTTTTGTTAAATCAAACAAAGTATAAACCCAGTGAATTGGAAAAGTACTCGCAAGGATGGAAAAAGCTTGCTGACGAATTAAATAAGTGCGAAGAAGGGTCACAAAAAACTACAGCGCAATGGAAGGACGTAAGCATAACGTTATATTATTAATCTTATACTAATATCGCATTCTTTGCTAATATGTTGTTTATTGGTTATTTTAGGCATTAAACGAATTTAAAGTGAATACCAGAAGAAAGGCAAGATTACTGCATCAAGAGGCAGTAGGAACAGGTGACGGGCCAGAAACTAAAAAGCCACTAACCGAGTTAGAAGAGCGATTATTGGGAATGCTGTCTAATGTAGTCATATTGGGTGTACCAGATATACCAGAAGGGAGATTTGATAATAATGTATTTCAAAATGATGCTGAAGTTGTAAGATTAATACTTATTTATTAATTTAAATATAAACTTGAAACTTTTCTTAATTGTAGATGATTGAAGAATATATTTTTGACCCCGGGATGGCCCTCGAAAGTACTGAAAATAATATTGCCAATAATATTGTAAGTATTACTTATTACGTTAAACTTTTCTTAGTATATAAAACTTATAATTTTCTAGATACTACCTAGTGCCTCTAATATTTCAAATTCCACCCCTATTTTACCTGTTAAAAAAAATTTTACACAAAAAAACATGTACTGCGGTTACCAAACTGGATGATATTGCTGTTCAGCATACCAAATGCCTAACTGTATTGGCCAATTCCAACAACAATTTAGCCAGAGCAACATTAAGACTTTCGAGGGCTCTTCGTAAAAACGTAAATCCTGTAACGGTTTAAAATTTGCCGCCGGGTTCTTTGGGTTTTGGAACCAGTGACCGTTGGTACGAGTGAGGAAAATGCGTCGGAGTCGGTACGAGAGACTTGACGGGATACGTTTGCTCGAGGAAGAGGTGATTTTGTGTGTGTTGTGCAAAAATTTTGTGAAGCCGGATTTTGGAGAAGAATTGGTTAGTTAATACCATCCAGTAGCGAACTGGGATTATCTTCTCGAATCCGTAGGATTGGGAAGCTCATTTTTTTTTTTTTGATTATTTTACCGGGAGCTCTCATCCGCCTTTATGGGATTCGAAGCTGAACAAATTTTTGCATATGCCGCAGATCAACGAAATTTGAGGTATCCTTTTTGGTTGGTAATTTGTTGTAATAATTATTATTGGTTTTTATATTAAGCCATATTAAGCTCGATGGCGTATTTTTTTTTCCTTGGCCTTTTTAATGTGTTTTATTTTTTTATTTATGTGTAACATCTTGGTATTCTTTTTTTCGTTCTGCATTTTTACTTCCAGAATGGTTGCAATTGATAGATAAGTGGCAGATTACAACTTTCTGCACTGCGTGATAAAATTGCAATCATTATCGCACTTTCGCATATTGTGGATAATGATACCAATGTATAAGTGTTATGTTTGATAAGCGTAGTAATGACTACTTTATTTATTTTATTACGTTTGGTTAATTAAACTTTACTTGTGTATTATTTCCTATGGTTTACATCGAGCGAACTGGTAAAATGTATTAGCAGGAAGATTCCAATTTGATCGACGGAGGTTCAAATTTCATATTTGAAATTTAGTGTCGATACTTTTTTTTGTGTTTAATTATGATTTTATATTTTTATTTTATAAAGGCTTCGATGTGTGACCTACTTATATACAGAGTGCGGCATTGCGCCGGGGTCGCTGCTATTTGGTTTGGTCGTCGGAGGCTCGGTGGTTACCTTAGTGGGATTGTACCTATATGACCATTCGAGTGTTCCGTCGATTGATTGTGTGGGTGGTGATTCTGAGTGTCAATGTGGTCGCTACTGTGCCGTTCTGGTCGGCTCCTGTAGTGGGCTACTGTTGTTGCGTTCCACTGGCGCAATACTAACACCATAAGCATCGACTTTATCATAAAGCCTTTAAGCAATGACCACCGTATTGTTTATTTTTATGTTTATTTTTATTTTATTGTTAAGTTTATTTTGTGTGCGTAAGATATTTGCGCTTTATATTTGAGTAATTACTATTTTCGTTTACAAAAATTCTTCGTTGTTCAAAATTTTCCGTATGCCCTGGACTCATTGCTGGTTTTTTTTTTGTTTAATTAATTATCTTCCAAGCTAGCCGGCAAGATTTACAAAGATAGCTCGTGATTTCTCGATTTCCCCTTTAATCGAGTTGTCTAATCTTTCATAACGACGTCTTCCTTTTTAACCGAAATCGAGTGGCGCCTATTCCATCTTTTTTTTTTTCGTCGTTTTAATTAACACCTTTGGTTAGAAATTAATGTAACATCAATTATTCACGCTAAAGTTCGTGAGGAATTTTAACCGTGGCAAGGGGCGACCAACGTGGTTTGGTGTGATCGCTGGTTGAGTTACGTTGCGGAAATTGTGGGTTCGAATTGCGAACTTCGCGAAATTGCAGCAACATTTATCGTAATTTAGTTGGTTAGCGTTTCAATCCACTATCTCAATTGAGATTTTAAAGTTGTAAATAAATAATCTGTTTGTCTTTTTGCCACATTTCCTTTCACTTTATATTTTTTATATGTATTTTTAATTAAGTTTAATTAAAAGTTTAATGTATAGTAGTTCTATTTATTAATATAAAACTATAAAAGTTACTAATTACATTTATTACAAACAAAGACTTCGGAATTAACAAAAAATGGGAACATTAAAGAAAAGCATGAAGTATTAGTTGATTTCGAATTTGAACTCCTTGATTAAACAATTCCATATTATGGGGTGGATCATTCTGGTGATTAACTCTTGGTGGGCGAAGTAATTGGTTGTTATCGGGAAGAGGAATGTTGTAGGTTCTGCACATATTGTGCAAAATTGCACACCTATAAATTATTTTTGCAACTCTTACTGGATTGTAATGTAAAGCTCTATGGCCATGGAGAGATCTAAATCTTCCTTTTAATAAACCAATTGTATGTTCTACTATAATTCTTTGCTTTGAGAAAGCAACATTAAATCTTGATTGAGGGCTATTTTTTGCAGCATTTATAAATGGTACCAACAACCAAGGTTCTAATGGATAACCGCTGTCGCCAAGTAGGCAGTTACAAGAGCCAGTATCTACATAATTCCTTTCTAAAACCCTTCTTGCACCGCACGTCATCCATATAGCAGCATCGTGCACAGAACCTGGGAAACGAGCATTTATATTTGAAATTATACGATTAAAATCACAAATAATTTGTGTATTAATCGAATAATATCCTTTTCTACAATAATAAGCATGAGCGGGATATATAGGATGCTCTGCAGGTGGGGCTACTATTCTTATATGTGTACCATCTACTACCCCAACAATATTACCAAAAACTGGGTTCAATTGTTCAAATCCTCTCTTTACTCTAAGCATTTCATCTTCAGATTTTGGAAATTTCATCCATGTATTAAGAAGATACCTTGTCAATCAATTTGGTTATCTAATCAAATATTGGAAGTGCCTGCAAAAAGAAAAGTTGAGGGTAGTAACCGAAATTTTTCAAGAATATATAGATTACCCAAAGAACATTTACCATTGGTCGTGTGCCAAAAGTTTTTTTTTAAGTACTCTAGGATATAAAAGTTCTACATTAGTTGATATCCTACTGAAAGCATGCAAAGATGAACATGGAAACAAAAGAATTGTACCGACACCAGATCGTAGAGGGCGACATGAACCTACAAATAAAATTAATTTGTCACCAGTAAAAAATCATACTAATTCTTTTAAACCTAAACCTTCACATTACAGAAGATTGCACGCTCCGAACAGAAAATATCTACCACCAGATTTAACAATTAAATTAATGCACCAAAATTTCTGTGAAAACTTTAGCAAACTTTCTTACGAACGCTACCGAAAAACAATAACTGATATGAATATTGGATTTTATGAAGCAGATGCGGATAAATGTGGATATTGTGTAGAATTAACAATGGATCCTAATGAAGAAAACAATCGTTTGAAGGAAATTCATCTAGAAGAGGTAAGTAAAGTATTTTGAACTATGTATCAGGTGCTAATGTACCAATTTTAGGTAAAACTAACTAGACAAACATACAAGCAAGATTACGATTTAGAAGATTCGAAAACGAAAGTTTTTGCAGCAGATCTACAGAAAGTATTTTTATTACCAAGAATGCCTAAAATTAAAGAAACGTTTTTTACATCGCGACTTATAACTTTTAATGAAACATTTGCATCGATGAACAAAAAAGGAAACCATTTCTGTATTACCTGGCATGAAGCTACGCTGGAAGAAGAGCAGAAGACATTTCCTGTAGTTTCATAGTTTTTTGATTTAAATAGAGACGCTGAACATATTATTCTGTGGATGGACAAGTGTGGAGGCCAAAATAAAAATATGATATTATACTCCGTTTTATTGACATACATTAATTCCAACTTTTCTATAATTACAACTATTACTTTAAATTATTTAGTTACAGGTCACACATACATGGCGGCTGATGGACTACATGGTAAGATTGAACAAGCTGCACGCAAAATGGGAAATGTTGAAGATTTCAGTGATTTTGTTAAAGCGTGCAAAAAGGCCTCCACAAGAATAAATGTCATAGAATTAAGTATAAATGATTTTATGAAACTAGAAAACAAATTTAAAAGTACTAACAGGAAAAAAGCCGTTTTGTCCGGTAAAACAGAAAACAACTGTTTGCCATACTTAAAAGATATAATTTCAGTAAAATTTGTAAAAGGTTCCACTTGTTTTTATTACAAAACCAATTTTACTGAAACTGAGTATCAGTATGCAAACTTTATGCTAAAAAAGAATGCAAAACTAGAGTTTCCTTGCAAGCTACAGGAACCAAGGGGTATATCTACGGAAAAGAAAAAAGTAATTATGAAAGATTTAGTGCCCAAATTGTTACCAAACAGAAGAAAATTTTGGTTTGATCTACCTGAAAATAAATAATTTGGTAGTTTTTTTTGATAATTGGATTTTATTGTTAAGGTACTTCTTTTAATGAATTTTTCAAACAATAATTAATTAATTCGAATAATTAATTCGATCAATAATTATTATCAGCAATCTGAAAAAGGCTCTTCTCTACATCGTTCTACATGTATAATAAATATATACATTTATTAAAAATCATGGTAAAACAGTGTAATGGTGATTACATTAAGTAAAACAGTGTAATGGTGATTACATTGTTTTGCATTATTTTCATACACTAGAAATTAGCAACCACGCCAAGGCAAAACTATTTAGCAAACCAAAGAAACATAAATATTAAAATATTTTTGATATTAATTGATCTAAATCAAAGCTACCTAGAATTGCCGATTGCTTTGCCTGAAGATGTATGCGAAAACCATAAAAATTTAACAAAAGACGAAAAAAAGAAAAATCAGAAAACTTTGGAAGATCGTAAAAAAAACAAAGACTTGGCTAGAAGTGAGAAAGAGAAAGATAAAATAACAGCATAATAAAACCCAACTCATAAAGCATTTACTTTTGATTTGTAAAAGGTTCCACTTTGGAACATGGGGAATATGTTCAAATGAAGTTCAAAAGAAAAATCATATCTATTTCAAAACTAGCTATGAAGATAATAAAGACTAAAGAAATTAATCTCAAACCTTCAAGACGAAGTAAAAATTCAGACAGCAACATTGTAATGAAGAAAAAATTTACGGAACCATTACAGATAGATAAAAAGAAATTAAACAGTTTGATAACACTTTGCAAACGCGGTGACATCCCCACACTTTATCATGATTTTTATAAGTCGCTGACACCCAACAAAAATAGTTCTGGCGAATTTGTTAATGACTGTGTGCTGAAATTGGACGAAGAGGATGAAGATTTAGAAATTTAGATACGCCTATTAACAACAATCCTTTTGTTCTTTTCTTATATAAGTATTTTTTCTTTATTTTTTTTATTATAATATAAGTGTTTCTTCAGAGTTTACTAATATGACGTAAAGTCTAAACTATAGCATATGTTGCTTTTTTGAGATAACTAATGTGACATAATGTTACAAGTGTAGTTTTTTTCTTAATTTTGAAAGTGATCTTAATTTAATTATTACCGTCTTGTTTACAATAAGAAATAATGAAATAAAGTAAGATTACAAAAAACATCTTTTATTTGAGCAAAAATAAAAATAATATTGAATTCACAAATTGTGGTGTTTATTCTACTCTCATTATCTCAAAACAATGCAAACTTCACATACGACCTTCTGCCATTATGGTAGCGATATATTATCAACCACCAAAAAATTTAACGTTGAACGCCATACAAAAAACAAAAATTACACCAACAGTAGGAGAAAACATACTTTCAATTATCACTTCAAAATCGGCATGCAAGTAATTCAAGTATACAAGGTATATTATCTTGGCACCTTAAGTATAAGCCAAACACCTGTATTTACAGCCCATTTGAAAGGTGATATTACAAATATACCTGCAGTTACTGCACAGGGAAAACACACGAAATTTAAGGTACCCGAGGAAGATAAAAATTTTGTGAAAGAGCATATTGTATCGTTTCCTATAGTGGAATCCCATTATAGTCGAGCCAAAATACGCGCCGGTTGTATTTGGAGCCCTGTTTAAACATTAAAAAAATGTATTCTCTTTACACTGAACTTTGTGGTGCTTCCAACAAATAAGCTGTAAAAGAGTCGTTTTACAGGAGTATATATTCTGTAATGAATACAATTTGCATTTCCACGTTCCCGAGAAAGATCGTTGTGATTTTTGTGAGGAAGTGAAAATGAAAACACAAGAAGGTGAAATAGCAGATGAAAAACAAATTGAATTTGAGGATCATATCCGACAGAAAGTTGCTACTCGCAAGGAAAAAGAAAGAGATCGGGAAAATCCCAGTACTACTTTCTTAGTATTCGATTTACAAAATGTACTATCTATCCTGTCCACACGCAGAAGTAAGTAACTTTTACTATAAAAGTAAACTTAATGTTTACAATTTGACTGCTATACTATCGAGTACTAAGCAAGTATACTGCTCAATTTGGAGCGAAGCTCTCATGGGAAGAGGTGGTAACGATATAGCCAGCGCTCTGATGAAAATATTAGAATCTGTGTTCACAGACAACCCTCATTTAACATCTTTGGTACTATGGAGTGATAGCTGTGTACCGCAAAATAGAAATTCATTGATGTCAGTTGCAAAATTGCACTTTTTATGAAAAATCATCCAAAGATAGAAAGCATATGAAATTTTCAACTGCTGGTCACTCCTGTACACAGGAAATAGATGCAGTATAGAAAGAGTGCTCAACAAAGCAGAATATTATTTTCCTTTGTCTCTTATACGTTTGCTAATGAAGGTTAGTATCAGAAAGCCCTATAAAATTATACAGTTAGCAGAAAATGACTTTAAAGACTATAAATCTTGTGCTGCTCTGTATAATTACAAAATTGTGCCATTCAGTCGAGTAACTGCTCTGAAATTTTCAAAATCTATGTTTGAGGTACAATATAAAACTTCCCATGAAACCGATGATTGGCTAATAGTATCCATTCGAGAAAATCGCCAAACAAGATCTAATGCTGTAAACATCGAGATTCAAATGCCAACTCGTTCGTTAATGACAAAAGAAATTCCACAAAAAAAAAATTCAAGCCATTACAAGCATGTGGATGCCGAAGATAGACAGGGCATACTATGAAGCATTACTCCCCAAGAAGTAAAATGTTTTTCAGTTATCAACAAACTTTATATAATTTGTATTTTTTTAGTTTAAGTTATCTTTTTATTTTATTATGTTTAGTAATGAAAATAATGTTTTATTTACGTTTTTCCACTTTTTTTCTAAGCAATAATTGTATGGTGCAGAGTTGTATGTCACACATATTCAAATAATAAATATGTTCAGTGCTATAACATAGTTGTGTTTTTTTTCTTGTCCTAATTTAGTTACAAATCATTATTTTTAAATTTTTCTTTAAGAAATATATGTTATCTCATCTAAAGCAACCAAGTCTGAAGTTTCATCAAAGTATCATCACCTAATATCAATGATCTGAATCAACGTTTTTTCTTTTGCGTTTTAATCAAAACTTGTTCAACTGCACATACACTAGTATAACTCTAAGGTAACGTATTGCTGTGACCCCCCATAACTAATTGTAAAAGCGCCAGCCCTTAACTTGCTGACAAAATGCTCAAATTAAATGGGTCGTATTGAATATGTTTTTAGTTAAGGGATGCTCAACATTACTGCCCCTTCTCACTAAGCTCCGGTGATGACACGCACAAGGGTGGGTTCCTTGTAAATTGTCAATATTAGAGGCGATCTTTGAGTATGTAAATTGGCTCTCTCGGGATACTTAATTGCTTTCTTTGAGTAAAATAAAAAGATTTCAGTAGCTTTGAAAGAAATGTTTTATATTGAACAAAAATGAAATTATTGCAAATTATTACAAATAAATGTTTACATAAATTTTTAGATCATAGATCTACCATTAATAATTTTTACAAATAAAACAGTTGATGCAAAATGTTTTCAAAACAAAGAGGCTTCCTCTCTTTGTCCTGATGTGCTTGATTAAAGCTTAACATCAAAGTACAAAATAATAAAGTTTTTATGATTAAATAAAAGTGAGTCACAATACCTTACTAATCCTGAGATCGCACTTTCACTAACTTAAAAAGGATATGTGTATGCCCAGCTTTAGAACGAATGACACTTGTTCTAAACATACACCTGCGCCGTTGAATAATTTCCAGTAGTTGTTTGTTTGACCTCATGTAACTTGTTTCGTTGTTGTTTTGTGGTTCAATATCGCATTGGTGGCTGTTGTATTTCCCATTTGTTGATGTTTTTAAATCGAGACAGGTAAGTTGCATCTCATTGAAAATATTTTCAGGATCCAGTGAATGAATTGAGTTAATTTCGTAAATTATAACATTTGCAGTACCATCATGTAAGTAGCCATGGTTGTCCTTGGATCTATTTATATCGTGCTGTTCCAATTCAACTGAAAAATCTTAACCTCCAATTGTTTGTAAACAATTGATCCTGGAGAACATTATAAATGCGTGCACTTTGTTACAATTCCCGAAGTCAACTGAATTTTGATCGAAAATCGATTGAATTGGTATGCCTGTTCAGTTAAAGTAAGTCAAATTTCAACATTTTTGATTTTTCATTTTATTAATAATTCGTTTTTGTTGCAGATACGGAATCCACATTGAAATAGATTTCCTTTGAGGTGTTTTCCATGCACTTTTACTGGTATATTGCCTTCTTGTACTCCTTTCTGGACAGTTCGTTGACTCATCTTTTCCAACTTGTATCGATTTTTGATGTTACACAAATTTGACCTTTATTTACAACTTTGTCAATTTACCTTTTAAAATTACTCACTTCAGATACATGAAATCATTACATAATTTTTGATGTGAACAGAATCTTACATAAAATGTTGGTTATCAAGCAATTCAGTTTACAAAATCTCACATTTTTCTAGGTTATGAACATATAAAAATAAAATGATTTTTTATCAATTTTCAGCTAATTAAACCTTTTGTATCCTTTTTGATGTGACAATCATCAATCTAATTAATCTTAGCAATATTTATCATCTTTATTTTATCCTGAGAGATTCAAATTTAGTTAGGAGATCGAAATTTTAGAAAAATAAAAATTTCTCGTAAAGCAAATTTTTAAAGTGTCTACCGATATAGAATTTTATGCTTTTCATTAATCTAATATTCATTTTTATATCTGGAGCCTTTATTTAACATTTTGAGTCATAGCAGTATGTAAAATTCGTATTAAACAAGTGCAAGCCTCCATAAGTTGATTAAATACGTCATATAATATTACCTATTCTATTTTAGCTAGCTCTTCTCTTTCTACTGGACGCTAAATTGTACCTTCCTTATAAGGACGTTAAAACGATAGTGAGATTTATAATAATATATTATATAGATCAGGGGTGGCCACCCTACGGCTCGCGAGCCACATGCGGCTCTTTCAAGGATTATTTGTGGCTCTCGATAAATGTACCAGAGTTCCCTTTTCTTTTTTGTGCTATTATATTTTAAAAAATTATTATCGTTCCGTATGTGTTTGAAAGTGTCTTTTAAATTACTGACAACAAATATGAAAGACTAATGCCCGGTTTCTGAAGCTCGAGTTATGTTAAGATTAAGCTTAATCATAGTATAACTGAGTCGCTTATTTCCAAAACCGGCTAAATCCATATTATTATTTTTTTCAGGTGATCAGAAAAACTGCCATATAAAAAGTATACACCAGTTTAAAATTTAATTTCATTTTGGTATCATAACCTTGTTTTTTAGCACGGAAATGGGGGCATAATATGGCTTTTATAGCCCGAGGGCCTATAAAGTTGCTAAGCAATGACAATTTGTTTCTGTATGTAGCTAGGATTTAGTCGGTTTTGAAATTCATTTGATGAATGAGTTAATCGGTTTTGGAAGTAAATAAAATGTTTGGTTTATAATTTGGAGGCTTTTAATTCATTTTAGACCTGAATTTTTTTTGCAGTCATAAAGGTATTGATATGCTACACAAGATGGCATCAATAACTCATTTAGTGAAAAATATGGATTTAGCCGGTTTTGGAAATAGGCAACTCAACTGTAGATTTTGAGTTTCTATGGCGAAAGTTATTCTCTGATCTCTGGTTAAAGTTGACCTACAATATTTGGCTAGTTATATATAGATTAACTTTCTGGAACATGCGCAATGTTGTCGAATTTATTATGACAGCTGATAATAATTGTACGTAGATTTTTACAAATTATTGTGCAAAGGTTTGTGTTACTTCGTGTTACTTGATATACTAAAAACTATTTAAGAAATTACTTAAAAATTAATTAAAATATAATATTTTTACATAACGTGGTGTGTTCTGAGAAAAACTGATATTTTGTACTGTACAATGTAAGCAGACACTAAAAAGTAATCTATTATTATTGTCATTAACTTCATATTATTTTAGAATGGATTTTTCAAGTTCCACATCATCTTCAGATGAAGAAATGTTTGATTTAATTGCACAGATAGAACGGCCGAGAAATTTTCGTCAACGAGAAAACCAATTCGGCAAATACAATGATGCCGAATTTAGGAACAGGTTTCGTTTGTCCAAAGAAACGGTAAATTCCTTGATAGATGTACTTTATGAGAAGCTTGAAAAAACATATACAAGAAGTAGTACATTAACAGTAGGGGAAGAAATTCTTATAGCCCTTCGTTTTTATGCAACAGGTGAATATTACCAAAAATGATGTCAGCTGAAGTACAATTAATTATATTTTTATAGGATTATTTCAAATTCTCATTGGTGATGACAGCAACGTCCATAAGACTACAGTTTGTAGGATCATCCAAAAAGTAACTAAAGAGATAGCAACACTTCGGCCACATTTTATAAAAATGCCTGATAACGAAAAGGAAATTATGGATGTTAAATCTGGTTTTCATGCAACTAGAGGATTTCCCAATGTGGTGGGGTGCATTGATGGCTGTCATATTCCGATAATATCTCCAGGAGGAGCCGACGCAGAGTTATTTCGGAATAGAAAAGGTTACTTTTCAATAAACGTTCAATGCATCTGTGACCACAATTTAATGATTCGGGATATCGATGCTCGTTGGCGCGGATCGACGCACGATAGCACAATATTTAATGCATCAAGAATTTGTGCTTCGTTTGAAGAAAACAAATTTCCAAACAGTTATTTGTTAGGGGCTAGTGTCTACAGATGCCAAACACATCTCCTTACGCCTTTACTAAACGCTAGTACACAACCGGAGTTGAATTACAATGCTGCACATATTCAAACTAGAAATAGTGTTGAACATATATTTGGTGTTTGGAAGAGGCGATTTGCTTGTCTCTCAACGGGACTTAAAGCCGTATTACATTAGACAATTTCTTGAGCAATTTTGGAACAATCTAAATTGTGTAGTATCAAACAGCAAATTGTGTGAAATATTGTCTTGCTTTTAGATTGTCTGGAAAATTCTAAAACGTGCTCTATTTTTCACACAATTTGCTACGCAATTTGTCTGTGAACATGCGCAGTACCGGCAGAATGTCAAATCGATCATGTCAAATGATAATTTATTTCGCTGTTATTTACGTTTAAACTGTTTAGGTTAAATAGCACGTGGTGGATTTGTTTTTTTGTAATTTAATTTCAATTTTATGAGTAAACATATAATTGGTAAGTATTATTAAAGTTGGAAACATGATACAAATTCAGTTAAAATTTAAATTTATGGAATAATTTAATTATATTGTAGCATCGAGTATGGGTTGGTCAAACGAGCAGGTAGAAGCGTTGATCGATGAATATGCCCAATACCCATGCTTGTTTTCGGTCAAACACGCACACTATCACAACAAGCATTTACGAAGTATTGCACTGAGCAAAGTGAAGGAACGATTGGCAAAGTTACTACCGTTGGTGACGGAGGCAGAAATACAAAAGAAATTTCTAGGCCTTTGCACCACGTATTCAGCTGAACGCAGGAAGATGCAAACCGTACTGCATAGTGGAATGGGCGAGGCTGAGGTAAATTAAATTTTTGTATATACCTACATAAACATTTCTCATTTACTAAAAGTAAATAAATGTTGATATGGTAAACCATTGTAGGAGTCTGTTCGTAGACTGATATTTCCTTCGGTTCTAGGTATACACGCCATCAGTATGGTATTTTGAGAAAATGCTGTTTTTGAATGATTCACTGGAAATACGAGCGCACAAATCCTCATTTAATCAGTCATCAAAATGTTCGGCATCTAATTCTGAAACACAACACTACGAACTAGAAAGCCAGAACGAAACATTAACAGTGGATGTTTCCGGACTAGTAAGTGAATTAACTTATGTTATGAATAGAAACATCTTTTATTTGTACTTCTGTTAGGACGAAGGAGAATATGAAGTTCAGGACAATGGTTACTTGTTGCCGTCGCCTGATTCTGAAGCAGAACTTGCCAGCACTAGCAGGACGCCTAGTAAGACACCTAGTAGGACACCGAGTAGGCAGTCAGTAACTGAAACGAAGCAAAGGAAGATTGAAAATAAAAGCAAGGATGTTAATGAAGAAATGGTAATTATAGTAATAAACACGATAACAATTTTCATTGATACTGACAATATTACAGATCATTTTAAGTAAAGTCTCACAAAATTTGGAAACGATGAGCAAAGCTTACCAGACTGGAATTCAAAATAAATCGTCTGAGGACATTTTCGGAGAGTTTGTAGCAGCCCAATTAAAAAAATGGAAGGCGAAGGAAAAAATGAGGCACAGTATGCAATACATAGAATTCTGCGAAATGCACTTAAAAAAAATTAAATAAAAATATCCAATTAATAAATATATTGTCATGTTCCGTGGATATGATGAAATTGTAAAGGACAAAGTATTGGTGGTTGTTTGATCAAATGAAAACAGAAGAAACAAATTAAATTAATTTGGTTTATTTGTTAAGTTAGGATTTTTCGTTAAAATAAACAAAATAACAATTAGTGAGATTCGTGAATGCGCGAGTTGAAGAGGACAATTTTAGTGGGGTTTTAAAATGATAAGGGAGCAGTAAGGATTCGGGTACCAGCCCGTTGTTTTGTTGTTTGGAAGATTGAATTTTGGAAAAAGTAATTGATCACCTATGGTTGGCGATGATTGTATAATTCGAACGATAATTGGAGGATGCTGAGTTTGGAACACATCACGTAGGCAGCGTGCAAAACATCAGGACCAATTCTCTTCGACGGTGGTGAAAACGGTAAGACGATAATTTGAGTACGTTAAGTTAAACGATCGTTAGACAATATTTTCTGATAAAATTTTAATTAGTGCGATTAAATCTGGGGGGTGTTAGTTTATTTATAATAAGGTTAAATGTACACTTAATTTGTTTTGTTGAAATTTATAATTTTGTTTCATAAATTTAATTTTTGTATTAATAAATGAACAGGTTTCGGAGTGGGGAGATTTTATTTAAGTTTAATTTGCTTCAAACATAGGTACAGCGTTTAGAGGTACGAATAAGATTCGAGTACATGCAAAAATTATTGTTTTTCTTTTGGGACAGGTTGCGAATTATCCGCAACATTGTAGAATGTGCTTCTACCTTAAATCGAACCATTGTCACGCCTACAGAGCTAGTCCGGAGCAGTTAAAAGTGCCGTACATTTTTTCCCCGCTATAAAAATTAAAAATAAATACAGTAGCTAATCACGGCAATATATTTATATTTTTAGATAATAGATACATTCGTTTTATTTCTTGATTTGGTTTTTATAGACCAATGAACAATTACATCTGTATGGTATTAATAAGAGAGGTAATTTCACGCAATACCAATCGCTTTATCTTGCCAGGCCACACTGCCGACAGGAGAATTAAAATAATTGCAAAAGGTTATTCTGACATCAGATGCAGTATTACTACAACGACTTCCACCTTGTTGGGACAAATTTGGCAAGTCACATTTCTGAGTGTCACTTACAGTGCCGATATATCTTGAATTTTTTGTAGCAAGGAAGTTGTGCAAAACACAACATGTCAATGTTATAATTTCTGCCTTTTCAGGTGTCAAATTTATTGTCGACTGCAAAATTCTAAATCTATTAGTTAGTATTCCAAACAAATTTTCCACAACACGTCTTGCTCTCGACAAGCGATAATTAAAAATTCTTTTGTCTATAGACAATCCTCGCTGAGGGAAAGGTTTCATTAACCTGTTTGTTAAAGGAAAGGCATCATCTCCTACAAATACATAAGGAACTTTCACGGTTGTGCCTGGCAAACATTCATTTTCTGGTAGATTTAATTCATTTGCATCCACTGCTTTTCGAAGACTACTTTCACAGAACACACCGCCATCACTTATGCGCCCATTTATACCAACATCAACATACATAAATTTATAATTGGCATCTGCGAGTGCCAATAAAACAATACTATGCGACCCCTTATAATTATAATAAAACGAACCAGCACTTGTAGGTGCTTGAAAATTGACATGTTTTCCATCCAAACTTCCAATGCACATTGGAAAATTCCACAACGTTTCAAAGTCCTCTCTTCTTCCATTAGTCAACAGTAGCAGGCATCTAAATGTTCAGTAATGATATACCTAGGTATAGTTTTATTTTTATAGTAATCCATTACTAACTTTAATGTATTGAGGCATCAATTTTTCTATTATTGCATTACAGACTTCGGGTACGATTAAGCTTATTGTGCTCTCGTGAATTCTTGTAGCAAACATCAGATCTCTATATGTGTTTCCTGATGCTAAATACCGTAGAGTAACTGCCAGCCTCAAAATAATAGGTAGGTAAATAAATATTCGCCTATAATAAATAATATACATAATGGTAGAGATTATGGTAGAGATAATGGTATATTAATATGAAAATTAAAATTACAGTAGAAAATTCGACCCAAAAGGAAGAAATTAAAAATATACTCTCTAAGAATACAAAATTAAAAATAGAAGAGCCTATAAATTTTAAACCAAACATAATATTAAAAGGCGTTCCCCGGGAGGTTGACCCGGGTGAACTTATTGATTTAATCGTCATTCAAAACCATACAATAAAACCTAACTTTATATCAGAAGATCTAAAAATTAAATTTTTAAAAAATAATAAAAATAAATCATTATACAATGTCATTCTAGAAACTTCACCTAAAATTTTTTGTATTATAATGAAATTGGACAAAATTAATGTAGACTACAGCAGGGTACATTTTGCGGAGTATGTAAACGTGAGGCAGTGTTTCGGCTGCCTCAAGTATGGGCATCTCCGCAAATTTTGTACCGAGAAGGCGCTATCTTGCTCCCACTGCGGTGGGGACCACTGCTATAAAGAATGCAACAAAATTAAAGACATTCCAAATTGCTGCAACTGTTCAATGAACAATAAAAAATATAAGTCAAAGTTTAACACCTGCCATTCGGCAACGTCTACTAGTTGTAATATTTACAAGACAATGGAAGGCAGACTAAGGGAAAAAACTGAGTACGGCTGGTAAGGCAATAAATTTTGTGCAATGCAATTTAAGGCGCTCCTATGCCTCTCACCGTGAATTCCTCTCTTACTTTATGAAGAGCGACAGAGATGTCGCTCTTATCACAGAGCCATACGTAGGCCGAATTAACCAGATGCAAGGTGTGGACGGTGTACATATCTTCCAAAGCAACAAGAACCGCCTGAATAAACCCAGAGTCAAGAGCTGTATTCTGGTCAAGCAGAGGTTGGGGGCAGTACTGGGCATGTCTCAGTACTGTGACACTAACCTGTGCGTGATCAGGATCGGCTTTGGACAACGGTTCTTGTATGTTGGAAGCGTGTACATCGAGCCAGACCATGACGACAACAGTACTCTGGTAAATCTGAACCACTTCCTAGATAAGATCAAAGGATCACACGTTATTGTTGGCGGGGACGTTAACGGTTCGAATCCCGCATGGGGTTCGATCAGAAGTGATAAGCGCGGTGATGATGTCCTGAGCGTTGCATATTCACATGAATTAAACATATGCAACGAAGGGAGTACTTCGACATTCGAGGTTGTCAGAAATGGCAACCTCATAGCATCAATCATAGATGTCACGATGGCTTCCGAGCGCATCACCACCTGCTTGTCACTTTGGTGTGTAGATAAATCAGTCTGCCAGTCATCTGACCACAATGCCCTCACATACCAAATTTCAGTTGATGACCGCGTAAATCCGGTCATCTATAACTCGACTTATATTTTTAGAAACAAAATCGCCAATTGGCAAACTTTTAGAACAAACCTTGATCAAAACTTTAAAAAATCCAAAATTCTAAACACCAATTTCGCGGATATTACTTCCAACGACTTAGACTACACGGTTGAGACTCTTACCGAGGACATACGCAAATCATGCTTCTCCTCGATGAAAATACGTGGTAACGCTAAACCGTATAACCCGTGGTGGTCCGAGGAGTTGGAAGTATTAAAAAAGAAGTGTATCAGAGTACATCACCTTATTCACTCCGGTCTTCGACAGGGCCTTGACATTTCATGGCTCTTAGAAGACCAAAAGGAGCTAAGGCAAGAATATGGTGATCTGATACGCTCCACTTCTACCGCGAATTTTCGAATATTTTGTAATGGGCAGCACCAAGAAAGTGTGTGGTCAGTGACAAACAGACTGATTAAGGACGCACCCGTTAAGCGCCCTCCGTTTACGTTAACGTGCGAAAACAGATTTACTGATACCAGCGACGAAACGGCCACTAGACTGCTTCGTCATTTCTACCCCGACGACGACGTCGATACGAGACTCAGACACAGAGAACTGCGACATATGTTTAATTCGCCCTACGTGTGTGATACACCGGATGAAGAGGAGTTCACAGAGGGAGAGGTATTGGACGCATTAAATTCCATGAGTCCAAACAGGGCGCCGGGCATTGACAACCTCACGTCGGATATATGCGGCGTGGTCGCGGAGGCCTACCCTGAATTCATTACTAAACTAATGAACTCGTGCCTGACAACCGGCCACTTTCCGAAGCCGTGGAAGAGTGCCTATGTGAAGATCTTGCCCAAGCCGAATAGGTCCGATCCAACGGACCTATCGGCCTTTAGGCCCATAGGACTATTGCCCGTCTTCGGAAAGCTGCTGGAAAAGCTGTTCACCAAGCGTTTAACGTATTTTGGTGTTCAGCGTCAGGCATGGAGTCCTAAACAGTATGGATTCAGGGAACAGACCTCTACGATCAACGCCCTGCATGATGCTATATCGATTATCCGCCGTGAGAAAAGTCGTAAATGTCTGGTACTTGGTGTATCCTTGGATATCAAAGCGGCGTTCGACAACGCTTGGTGGCCAGCGCTATTCAACAGACTGCGAAACATTTCATGCCCGCGGAACATATATAACTTGATTAAAAGTTATATCGCCGATCGGTCTGTTGAGCTGGCCTACGCTGACGGGAAGTCGCGCAAGACCATGACCAAAGGATGCATCCAAGGCTCTGTTTGCGGACCTACTTTTTGGAACATTATACTGGATGAACTTCTCGATGTAGGTTTACCGGAGGGATGTCATCTGCAAGCATTCGCGGATGACGTCCTTCTAATCGTGAGTTCGCCCAGTGTAATGCAGATGGAAAGTCGTGCCAACGCAGCTCTACTTGCGATCAGTGAGTGGGGCGCAGGTGTTAAATTAACATTTAGCGCTCCGAAAACTCAAGCAATAGCCTTCACTCCAAAAACCAAATTTTGTAGAATTTCCTTCGGCAACACTGTTTTGACTTATGAGCCTCACATTAAAATTCTAGGTATTATTTTAGATCAACACTTGAAATTCAATGAACACGTTCGACACATCATAGTCAAAGCCAACAAAATTTTTAAATCTTTATGTCGGTTCGTACGGCCCACGTGGGGTATTAATCCACGAAATGTGGAGACAATATACCACGCGGTCATCGAACCGACCATTACTTACGGTTCTTTTATTTGGAGTGGAGTGCTAAGATACAAGTACGTGCTGGGTTGGTTGCGATCTTTTCAGCGGGCATTCGCCGTCAGGGCTACGCGCGCATTTCATACGGTCTCGGCAATATCTGCGTTGGCCTTAGCTGGATTTACTCCAATCGAGCTAAGGATAAAGGAGGTGGCAAGGGTAGAGCAAGTGAAAATGGATGGTACTTTCGATCGACTTCCGGACGACGTCGTCTTGCAAAATCGTACGTCGCCAGCGGAGATGTTACATCCCCGCTATAGACAAACGATCAGTTTCGTAAAAGCAAACGACTCGCTGGAAGTCGATCGAATATGCGACCAGGTCGATGTTGCTATATTTACCGATGGCAGCAAGCAGGAAGGTGGGGAGGTCGGCGCGGCAATCGTCATATACCGTGAAGCTCGGCAAGAGACCCACAAGTACCGGTTAAACGGTACTTGTAGCGTGTTTCAAGCCGAGTTATATGCGATTGACGCCGCCCTGACTTGGATCTCCCCCAGGAGGTTACACTCAGTGTGTATTTTCTCCGACAGCCTCTCTTCGCTTGTTACCATCGCTAATAGGAGTAGCACCGTACCTTTGGTCACCTCCATCCATCGTTCACTGCTCAAACTGAAGGACCAAACGATCATCAGGTTTGCATGGGTAAAGGCTCATTGCGGCATTGAAGGGAACGAGGTTGCAGACCAATGTGCCAAAGATGCGGCTGTTTCACACAGTCGCATGGCATACAACCAGTTCCCTCTTAGCTATGCAAGAAGGGTGATTCGTCTTGAGGCGGCATGTACTTGGGATACCGAGTACAGAAATGCCGTCCAAGGTTCGACCACCCGGCAGCATTTACCTACGCTACATGATGTTCGCTTGTTCCGAAGTGCCGTTGATACCTCCTTTGAAATGACGCAGGTATTGACGGGTCACTCGTTTGCGCGCGAGTATCTATACAGATTCAAGATCAGTCCTGTTGACGTGTGCCCCTGCGATTCAAAAAGTAGGCAGACTCTGCATCATTTATTGTCTTCCTGCCCGAAATACGTCCAACAACGCCATACCTACACTTCACATTGTTCCTTTTTAAATATTTCACCTTTTACAATTTCTGAAATCATATCAAATAAATTCATCACCCAAATTTTTATAACTTTCTGTAAATCAATTATCAACACTCTAAAACAATTTAACACCCCCCCTTAGTCTGTCTAAAATGGATTTATGCCCCACTGATGTTACATAAATAAAAAAAAAACTGTTAAACTAACCAAACCCAGTTCAAATTTAAATTTAAATTAAAATTCAAACAACTTCAAATTTATCTTAAATTTTAATTTTTGTCTTTTACCCGCTGCCGTTGTAATGCTCGTTTGTCTTTCTAGTTATAATTTAATATTTATCCAGTTATTAATTATCATATTTAATTCATCAACATTAATTTCACCAACATTCATCACCACCATTTTAGTTTAATCAATTATTGTTAAGTTTTAAGTTTTTTTATTGTTAAGATTGTATCGAATTGCATGAATATACTCTCTCTCTCTTGAGAGAAAACAGGAAAAAAAAAAAAAAATGGTAGAGATAATGGTAGAGATAAGTATTTAGAAATGTGTTTTCAGCCGATATACTTTCACGGAAGTGTGTGTCTTCTCTTTTTATAGATTCTTCTATACAGGACAGTAATTCTTTAAAAATGTTGTCGTCCATACGAAGATAGTTTTTAAATGCATCGGGATCCTCGATTAAAAGTTCAGATCGCAACATATTTAATGTTCCTCTTCCTTCCTGTCTTCGCTGTAGCCACTTTTCTTGCCACGTCTTTCGTGGCCTTCGTTGTTTTTTCCTGCTGTTCAGTCGTCTTTGTAACACTTTCTTAAACACAATATTTGCGCAAATGGTACCTGCTGCTATCAATTCTATTTCAATGTTCATATTTAATATTTTTAAGGATACTTTATCTGCCAGTAAATAATTCTCGATATCTGACAGTTACTTTCAAATTATGACAGATGACAATAAACTGCGCAGAATCCCACACTGTTTATTGTTCAAGAAATTGTGTTAATATCAAACAGGGCTTGTTGGGACTACACAATTTACTACACAATTTAGATTGTTCCAAAAATTGCTCAATTTCTTGCTCAAGAAATTGTCTAATGTAATACGGCTTTTAGAACGAATGTGAATACGACATTAGGAGTGATTGTTGCAACTGCGGTTCTTAATTATATAGCAATAATGAATAGTGATCGGTGGCACGAGGCGGTCACTGGTCGCAAGAAAGAAGATATAATCAGTGCCTTTTATCACTTTTTTCTATCAAACCGTGATCAACCCTCGAAAATCCCACTCGCAAACTCGCAATTTGCGAGTAGAAATTAGGTGCTTGCGAGTGGAAAAATTCACCTCGCAAATCGGTTTTTTCCTCAATTTAAAACCTTGGCTGCTATGCCAATTCAAATTTCCCGCCTATTCAAATTCACCGGAATGTGAACTCTCGCAAGGGGAGATCCCCAGTGCTATTTTTAGATCGGCAGATCAACAAATTCGAGAAGCTTCGAGACGTTAGTTGCGTTTGGTTTGTGCCATGTGTTAGGTGCGAGTGTTGTGCTGTGATAAATTAAAATAAAGCAAACGAACTTATCTTTCTCTTTTAAAAAGGCTAGTGGTGTTGATAACGTTACACCCGCCTGTAGACCGAATGCAAATGCAGATTTACCCGCACAAGATGTTGTCGAACCTACCACTTCAAATATCAACGAAGAAGAACCAAGAAAAACGAAGAAACAAGGTGGATTTCTGCAACAGTGGTGTCGGGATTTCCCGTGGTTGAAATTCAATGACAGTACGAAAGAAGCATCGTGCGACGTCTGCTCTAAGAATGCGAAGTTGTCTGCAGAGAAGTGGGCAGTAGGGTTTCCTGGCCCATACAAAAAAGAAACTTTCCTGTGGCATTCAAAAAGCAAAATGCACCGTGATAGCGCGATTTGCGATCGAGTTGCTCAGAACCCAGAAACTTCTGCCATGGCGAAGTGCGTGAAAGAAATGGAGAAGTCGATGTTTGAGCAGCTTACGCATTTATTCCATATTGCGTATTTCATTGGCAGGAATGAAAAACCATTCACCGACTTTTCGCGGCAAGTGACACTGGCACGCCGTTTACAAGTGAACATTAAAGACCAGTATGTCAGCGATAAGGCATGCCAGTCGTTCATCGAATTCATTGCGCTTGACCTACTCGAAGGTGTGATTGAAAAAGTGAAATAATTGTCGCCATATTTCAGTGTTTTGATTGATGGGTCGACTGATAGGTCAGGCGATGACAATGCTGATGTGTATGTGCGTTATCTTTGTGAGGGCGAAATAAAAGAGGATTTATTAGGTTTAGTAGCTTTGGAGAGCGGCACCTCAGAATCATACTACTTGGCTTTAACAACATTTTTGGATAACACTACGATCGAGTGGCGAAGACCAAACTATTTGGCTAGCCTGGGGACGGATGGCGCATCTTCTATGGTCGGTCATAAATCCGGCTTAGTGACACTGTTGAAAAGTGATGTGCCGAACTGCGTAAGTGTTCATTGCGTGGCTCATCGTTTGCAGCTGGCCATTCTGGATGCAACATCGAAGATTGCATATCTCAGCGAATTTGACAAAACTGTTAAAAATGTATTTCGCTTCTATCGAGGCTCAAATAAAAGACTTCAGAGCCTAAGAAAAACAGCATCGGTGCTAGAATCGGTTGCCTCCGACACCAAAACACCTGGCAGTGGTGAAGCAAAGGGCATCGTGAAAAACATGCTAACGTTAAAGTTTGCAAAAACTCTGTTCTTTCTGATCGATCTTTACTCGATCCTCGATAGTGGGGCCGCATATGTATTTTCGTGGGCTTGGAATGAATAAAGCAAGCGACTAATGGGGTTGTCCCGTGTTGTCAAAAATATAATTTTTACCTATAAAAATCGATGGCCCATAGCAAAATACTATATATAATTACAAATATATAATTTTAAAACGCTATACTAATTAAATAAAGTGCCTTTTTTAAACGTATACGTTTGAAAAGTCGCCATTCTGTGATGTACCTAAAGGCCGTCCAATCACAATTCGCAATTAAAATTGTATTTACCACGATGCCACGTTTATATGTATGCGAAAATTACATCCTTGAGTGTACCCATGTGATGTGTTTAAAAATTGTTAAAAATCTGTAAATTCAAATACTTATTATAACCTTGGCAACCATGCATACATAATACGCCATCTACGTTCACTATGAAAAATACATTATTATTTTAACTTTTAAGGTTATAGTATACCAACTGACATTTAAAGATAATTAAATTTCAATAGTGGGAGTGTATTGGCTTCTAATTGGCTTACCTTTATGTACGTCATTATTTACCGCGTTTTAATTATTTAAAAATATTTCAATTTTTGAACTTCAACACGATCGTTAAAATTGCTAAAAAAAAATTTTTTTTACGCAAGAGGGGTTTAAAATCACTTAAATTTTCGATTTTAATGAAAAAAAAATTTGAGGGATTAGCCCATTGCACCTGTTAGTACATGTAATATGGAACATTGACCCACTTCTTGGCCGGCTCGGGCACGCGTCGTTCACCCCCTGCACCCCCTCAAAGGGTGAAATTTTGAAATGACTGTATCTCGGTAACCGTTTGAGATAGCGAGGCCGTTCAAACGTCAAACTGTTTGTATTTAAGAGGCGGATAAAAATATGTATTACAATATATACTCGTTTTTTAGTATTTACCGAGATAATTTTAAAAAGTTAATATTTTTAGAGCAACCCATTTAAATGTTGTGGAATAACTTCAAAACGCACGGGCCTAATAAAAATATGCTTAGAATAAAAATCATTGCCTACACTTTTACCTTTATTTTGATGTAGACAAATCTGCACTTGCAGTCATGCAAAGTGGTTTAAATAATATATATAACGGAAGAGTGCATGGTTACAGATCTACTTGGATGTTGAAATAGTGTGCAGTGTATGTATTGAGTCGGCGCGGCCCGTCCTAGACTTGTACGAACAAGATTGTGTGTCGATTAGTCAATTTGTTCTTCTTGTGGTATATGTAGCTTTAATTTGTTAAAAGTGCAATTAATTGAAATAGACAATAATAGACATATGCCATATTTCCAGTAATGGAATCTCGCGCCAAACTGAACTTTGCTTTGTGCATTATTTGCCAGACAGAAATTAATTCAAAACTCGTGACTAAACCTGCGGGATATGATAAGGTAATAGAATGTATGAAAACGAGAATTAACCTGGTAGATCCTGATTACATTAATATGAGGCAGATATTTGACAAAATAACATCGGCAGAAATAAAAAATAATTCGGGATCTTGGCATTCAGCATGCTACAGCAAACTCACTCACAAGAAAAGTTTACACCGTTTGCAAAACTCACAGGCGGTGACTCAGTCAACCTCTGGTTCTCAGGTTAAAAATATTTTGAGATCAAATGTACCAAAACTGGACAATAGTTATTGTTTCTTTTGTAACAAAAAAGATACCAAAAAACATCCCCTACATAATATCTCAACTGATGAATCGGGGAGAAGGTTACGAGATGCAGTCCGTTTGGGAAACAATGATGATTTCAAAGTCAAGTTATCGGGATTTATATCTGAAATAGATGCTCACGCATATGACATAAAATATCATAGACAGTGCTGGTTGACAAATGTGGTGAATATTCTTAGAAAATTTGACAATATACCAGAAAGTAACTTTGAACACAGAGCAGCTGCAACGGAAGTAGAATTTTTAAGTAAGTTAAGAAATATTTTGTCTACTGGTATTGTCAGTAATATGCAGGATATTGAAAAATTATACAATAACGTGTGTGATTCCAATGATTTGCCCACTGACATTCGAAGGAAAAGGAAATATTTGAAAGCTTCGATAATAGATGAATTTCAGGAAGATGTATGCTTTATCAATGCAACAAATCCTTCTAAACCCCAAAATGTATGCCTACAGAGTGTAAAAGACAAGACCTTCAACTCTATGGTTGAAACAGATTCAGATATAATGACTGAAGACTTGAAGACTCTTTATAACGCTTCTGTTATTTTAAGAAGACTCGCAACAAATGCAGAATCCTGGAAATTTGATGGATCTCTAACTTCGTCAAAAACTGAAAACGTCATTCCCGAAAATATTATACAATTTTTTAAGTGGTGCATTAAAGGTGACTATGAAAATGATTCACTGTGTTGTGATGGGTCAGCTATGAAGGTATCTCAGATTTTATTGTACGAAATGCTGTCAAACAGGCAAGTTAAATACAAATCTGCTCTTAAAAGAAAATCTCGAGATTATCCATTACAAACGGCGGTTGGGATTATTACATTTCACTCAACTAGAAGTAAATTTCTTGTGCAGCTTTTAAATAAACTGGGGTGTTCTATAAATTATGATAAAATGCTGCGAATAGAAACTCAAATCGCATTATCCGTTTTAAATAAGATGTCGGAGAATAATAATATGTACATTCCACCTGATTTGGTCGAAAATAGATTTATCTATTGCGCAGCTGACAACATAGATTTCCTAGAGGACACCATAGATGGTAAAAATACCTTACACGGTACTGTAATGGTAGTTTACCAATCCGCTTATCCAACAGATGAACAAAAACCACTGAAATTATTAGAAACAACAAACGAACGGACTTTAAAATCAATTCCTCCAGAACTTTTGAACGGTTGGTCTTGCAATATTCCAAAAAAAGTTAAACCAGCTAGCCCATTACTGACAAAAGTATCAAATACAGAAATAATTAGCCCAAATAAAGATAACGATCTTGTCTGGATCTTAATGAAACATTTCGAAATCAAATCAAATGCTGAGGCAACGCCTTCATGGTCAGCTTATAACTCTTTAGTTTCAAAAAATATCCCTCAACATCTAACCAGGGTTTGTCTTTTACCGCTTCTTAATGAGAATTCTACTAGCACATCGACACAGCTTACATTCATGAAAAAGTTGGAAACTCTGAATACCAGAATTAATGGCCCTGAGAAAAAAATTGTTGTGACATTAGATATGGGACTATATAAGCCAGTTAAACTTATGTCAATGTTTAAGACTGAAGAGGCAAAGATGTGGGTTACAAAGCCAGAGGAACTTCACATTCTAATGGCTGAACTACATGCAATCGGTATTTTTATTGATGGAACTGGCATACCCGAAATTTGGCATGAATTGTACAGTGACTCTGTCATTAATCAAATTTTAAATGGCAAGCATGTTCGCCGGGCAATAAGAGCTCATACAGCTACACTAACAGCCTTATATAGTTTATATATGGAACAATTTTTAAGTAAATACCCAGAATTATCTTCCTCTCTCTCTGAGTGTTTTTCTTTCATACATGAACCGATAAATATAGACAATATCAAAAATCTTCATGAAGACATTCTAGTAAAATTGAATGATTTGGGATTTCTAGATAAAATGGAAAAATTTAACAGAGAGCTGGAAACGACAAATGTAACGTTTAAAATGATTCGACAATACATGGACATGGTTGAGACCCTACTTCTTCAAATAAGAGCCATTCGATTAGGCGATTGGGAGTTACATTTATCGGCTCTCGACTTGTTCACGAAGTACTTCTTTTCGATGGACTTGTTTAATTACTCGGGGATGATAGCATGGTTTTTGGCCGAAATACAGGAGCTAAGAGGTACCAGTATCTGGGAGGAGTTTTTAAAGGGAAATTGGGTTGTGAATAAGTCGAATAAGATTTTCAGTTGTCTGGGTTCAGACGAAGCATTAGAACATAAGAACAGGGCATTGAAAGTTACTGGCGGTCTGGTCGGATTAACACAACAGCCAGAGGCTATGGCAAAATTTTTTTTAACATCGTCTGAATTTGACAGAATCTCCAATGAAGGACTTAATATGATTGGAAGTACTATGAAAAACAATCAACAAAAGCATCATGATTTACGAAAAACTACATCCGAAAAAATGAGCAAAACCATAAGAACAATTATAGAATCTTTAAGGTCCTCGATTAATCCATTTACCTATGAGGGAGGTAACCTAGTGAATATTTATACGGGATCAATATTTTCCCCAGAAATCGAAAATGATGTATGTAATATGTGTGTAAAAGGCCTGAAAGAGTATGAAAATTTTAAACAAAATCGAATTTTTAACAAAAATATGAACCTGTGGGATCCTACCAAAAAGCTTCAGTTAAAATTATGCAAGACTGCTAATAAAAAAATTAAAACCAAGACTGAAAATGCTGTTCTAGAGTTAAAAGCTGACCGATCCTTGTTTTCAAGATTATTAATAGTTAGCCGTTCAAGAAAAGATATTAATTTGAAAGAAATTTTGGGGACATATGAATTTTCAAGTGTTTCGCGAGCTCTTTTTAATTACGATGGTAGTATGCATATGCACTCTGACAAATCGAAACTCGTGGGGGTACTAGAGGGTCTATCTCCGGAAATTCAGGTTACAGGTAATTCATAAAATATACCATGTTGGCACAATTTTCCTATACAGCTCTGTTTTAAAAACATTTTTAGATGCTTCCGATAAATTAAAAGATTATAATGTCGCCATTGTAGATGCAATGGCCGAAATGCATATATTTCAAAAAGCTAAGATGGTGAAAACATGTTTAGATCTATGGAAGAGCTTTGAAACCAATATACTCCAAAAATATTCTCATTTTGACGAGTTACATTTAATTTTTGATACATATAGAGATAGATCTATCAAAGAACTAACAAGACAAAAACGGTACAAAACTACAAAAACGCTCAAGCACTTCCATATTGAGGACTGTACTAACATTTCAAATATACAAATGAGAGATCTTTTATCAAATAATAAAACCAAAGAAGCGCTAATCAATTACTTCTCCCAAAAATTTATAGAAAGCAACTTATTCGTCAAGCAAACTCTAATAATTGCTTGGGAAGATACTTGCTATTGTAATGATACTGGATACGTGAACGAATTAGCTAGCAAACAAGAAGAGGCCGATACGAAAATTATTCTACATTGTATTTATGCCTCTAAAAAACATTGTTCCAAAGGATCGGTCTCGCTAAACATATTTTCGTCTGACACCGACGTATTAATATTGTTAATAAAATATTATAAATCAATGGTCCCCGATACTTTATGTATTATTGGTAGTGGTGTGCACAAGAGAACGCTTGATGTTAGTATTTTATGGAAAAATCTAACTGAACTGCAAAGAGAAGCTCTTCCGGCATTGCATGCAATTTCTGGTTGCGACAGTACTGGTGGATTTTCTAAAAAAGGTAAACAAACCGCGTCCTTAATTGGTTCTTAAATTTGACATTAAATTCCGCAGGTAAACTGACATTTTGGAAAGTTTTTCAGCAAGCAGATGATAAGGTCCTTAAAGCGCTTATTTCTTTAGGCGACAGAAAAATTGATATGAATACAATCATAGACGATTTAGAAAAATTCATTTGTAATGTCTATGTACCTGCCTCAAATATTTCCACATTGGCCGAGTTAAGGTGGTGGTGTTTTGCAAAGATGCAACAACAAAATGATCAGTTACCACCCACTAAGGGAAGTTTGTATCCAGCGTTGCAAAGAGCAAGACTACAACTTTTAATCTGGAATAGTTCTCACATTGCAAAAAGCAAAGTGTTGAACCCTACTGATTTTGGATGGAAAAGTAACGAAACAGAATATCTGGTGCCTATTTTTTGCGCACAAGATTGCGCACCACCAGAAATTTTAAATTTAGTTCGATGCGGCTGCAAAAAAAATAAATGCAACACTAAACATTGCAAATGTGTCACAAATCAGTTAAAATGCACAGAGATGTGTGAGTGCGAAGCTGAAGAAGAGCTTTGTGACAATTTAGAAACAGATAGTGTTAATTTGGACAATGATGATTCAAGCGACGAAGAAGAAATTGACATATAACTTTTGCATTTTATGCGACTTTTATTTTATTTTATTTAAAAATATTTTTAAAGTCGACGAAGATTTTAAAAATATTTGAAAGAAACTTACAATCTGTGAACATACACGTACCCTTACTAGTCTAATTTATATTATTGTTATTTTGCTGTAGTTGCATTTTGTTTTTATATGTGTATGAGTTTATGAGGTTTGTATGTATATACAAAAATATAAACATATGGTTTTCAGTTTGTTCGAGAAATTTATTACACGCAGAAGACGCGTGTCTCCCGTCCTATACATACAGAATATTATGTTACTTACTTCTATTTAAATTATTTAAATCACTTTGGACAACTGTAACTGCAGATATGTTTACACCAATATAAAGCCAAAAGTATAAGCAATAATTTTTATTCTTTGCATATTTCTATTAGGACTGTGCATTCTGAAGTTATTCCACAACATTTAAAAGGGTTGCTCTAAAAATATTAGTTTTTTAAAATTATCCCGGTAAATACTAAAAAACGCGTATATATTGAAATATACATTTTTAACCGCTTCTTAAATACAAACAGTTTGACGTTTGAACGGCTTCGCTATCTCAAACGGTTACCGAGATACAGTCATTTCAAAATTTCACCCTTTAAGGGGGTGCAGGGGGAGAACGACGCGTGTCCGAGCCGGCCAAGAAGTGGGTCAATGTTCCATATTACATGTACTACCAGGTACAATTGGTCACTTGCTTTATTCATTCCAAGCCCACGACTGCCTTATTTTGAACACATGCGGTCCTACTACGACCCTTTGTGCAAAATTCTTCAAGAGAAGCAATTAATCTTGTCTCAAGTAAAAAACAGGATCAATGTTGTGATTGACTTGCTGGAGAAGTTGGTTGACAATGAAGGAGGTCAGTAAAATCGTTTGTTTCAAAGCTCGTTTATACCGGCAACAATGTGTCGTTCGAGGGACTCGCAATGACTCATGCAAAACTAGGCGAAGAGCAGTACCAATTGTTGCGTAAAACCGTGGTCGAAAACACATGCCAATATTTGCGCGAAAGACTACATTCGACCAACAATGTTATTGGTGAAAACGTGCACATTCTCGACCCAATGAATTATCCCAGCGCCGACAACCAGAATTTCAAATCATACGGGAATGAACAAGTTGTCGAATTAGCTCGCCACTTCGATTTGTTGGATGACAATGAAGAAACACTAATCGCCCAGTGGATGGAGCTCAAGTATACAACCCACGATCTTGGACTGCAAATTCAGGGTATTTTGAAGCGGCTGAATGCCAACCCAACAAGATACTCAGTTTTGCGCCCGGTTTATGAAGCAGTAGCATGTGTTGCCGTGTCCACTGCCTCTTGCGAACAAGGCTTCAGCTACGTTAACCGAATTAAGACCAAAAATAGACTCTCACTAACCACTGGAAGTCTGCGGGACCTGATGCAGTTAGCTGTGAACGGACCCCCTCCAGAGATTTACGACCCCAGTGCGGCCATAGACAAGTGGTATTTTACTGCTCCTGGGAAGCGCCATGTTAGCGGCCACAAGCGCAAGTGGGCCGTCGCAGATTTATAGGTAGGTGATGTGCAAAGACGTATAATATATAATGAGAGGTCGCGATGCCAAATTTTATACACCTGCAAATGCCGCCACCAATCGGGCGGGTTTTGCTGCTAGTATAGGTATATTTATGAATTTTTGTCACCCCCCCCCCCTCCTTAATTAGCTAGCGAGTGTAAATTTCCATTTGCGAGTTGATTTAGGCACGAATTTTCGAGGGTTGACCGTGATGCTTCAAAAATTACGATTTGGTTGGACAACTGTTCGGCTCAAAATAAGAGTTGGGCGCTATATTCATGCCTTGTTTTTATAATTAGTTCTGAGGAAATATCTGCTAATGAAATTGTCTTCAACTATTTTAGGCTATTGACTATGTCGAAAAAAACAGGGGTAAAAGGAACTAAAACGTTGACGGACTTTTATTATTTAATACGTTCAATTGGTAACCAAAGATGATAAAACCGAAGAGTGCACCGGAATATAGGGGTGCGTTTTTGAGAACGGGGTGAGTTTGCCCGCTTTTTGGGTTTTCGGCTATAACTCAAAAACTATGCAATTTCAGCGGGTATTCATTAGGACATTTTTTGTAGAGAATTGAATTTTCGATCAAAATGACACTTTCTGAAGTCAAAAAACGCTTGTTTTCAACAGAATAAATCCAAAAAACGAAAGCAAAAAAAATGAAAAAATTGCATTTTTTTTTCACATTTTCGCCTACAACTTTTTTCTGAGTGGACTTAGGTATAGGCATTAGTACATAAGAAAGAAAGCTTACGCAACGCCCGTTAAAATGGTGGCTGGTTCAAGTCTCTACAATAAAAATTCACTGAGATATAAAGCATCAAAGTTAGCTGCTTTTTTCGATTTTTACACTTTTTTCCTTCGTATCGGGCTATTTTTCATTTTTCAATAAAAAATCTATATTTAATCAATAAATAAATTATCTTGGGGTATTTGAATGACAATTAGAACATAATTGTTCACATTTAAATAAAAACATTCAAATTAAAAATCAAATTTAAAAGGTCACTTCGCTTCTAAAGCAATAATTGAAAATAAATTCTCCAATTCATACGAAAAAAACTTATTTGTTAACATATCTGTGGATTTTTTTATAATAATAACATTGTAAATTAGTATTTAAATTATCCGTTTCAATGTAACTCTTTTATAAACAAGTGTTGAAAATACACATATGTTCTAGTCTTACTTCAATAGTAGTGAGAGAGAAGTCTCTTTGTGAGTTCGTGTCATGAGTATACTTCTGGAATTGGTAGAGCACAGTCGATTTTAACGTTAATAAAGCTTGTATATTTAAAATGGAATAGTGTTTTTTTGATTGTGATAAAGATGCAAGTGAAAAATGGAGAGTTCTAAAAAGTAAAAGTATTGAAACTGTGATTGCTGCTAGTATTAGAAGAGAAGATGGAAAACATGAAAAGTTGATCGATGTTCAAAGTATTGAAGCGCATGAAAATTGTTATAAAATTTACGTTTCGGAGAACTGCATAAAAGCAGCCCAAAAAAGGAAAGCGGTTAGCCGAGACGAATCACCTGCGGGTCCAAGTCGTAACAGAAAAAGTGTCAATTTCGACTACGTTGATCTTTGTGTTATATGTGGTGAACAGGCGGGAGATGATTATTTATTCAAATTGCGGAAGAAAGGTCGTCTTAGTTTAGGTAAAGTTTATTTTTTACTCGTTTCTCTAGATTTTTACTCGTTTTGCCCGATTTTTAAAGATCGCCAAGTTTATCACTTTCTATAGTTTACATCATACAAAACTTTGCAATAATATTCAACAACATTCAATACGTAAAAGGTGATGCACATATATTATTCTATTATTTTCTATTCTATTATATTCATTTTTCATCTTTGCTCCGAATTTTTCAAGTAGTAACGGGCCAAATTGGTTCCGTGAACAAACTGTGATCACACAGGTGAATGTGTGGCACCTACCTGGATGTGTATTGGATGCCGCTAGCTCAATCGCGTGGGTCGTGGTGCTTGAATCACTCCAATAACAATCCGGGACGGCAAAATCAAGGGAAGTCACAATCGGTAATGAAGGGCGCCACTGAATTTGTCATAAACTTACCCCAAAAGTAATTCAGAACTTACCTATATAGAAATAGGGGGGGGGGCAGTCGAGAGTGAAATAAAATATATCCAACAACGAGTAACAATATTTTAATGATAATAGTTTTAGATATAGGTTCAAATGGTGAATAAAGTCATTGCCATGAAAGAAGACGTCTCGTCATAGATTGACTGAATATAGCAACGACGTATTGCTTATGAGCATTACCAGTCATTTTGCGGGACAGGACATTTGGGCGCCGCCGTTTGGGCGCCGCCGTTTGGGCGCCGCCGTTTGGGCGCCGCCGTTTGGGCGCCGCCGTTTGGGCGCCGCCGTTTGGGCGCTGGACGTTTGGGCGCCGGCCGTTTGGGCGCCGACCGTTTGGGCGCCGGCCGTTTATTGAAAGCAAAGGGTCTAGTACAGATCCACCCTAGATGGTTGCGTTGTCAAAACGTTGCGTTATCCCGCCCCCCGGGAACTCCGATCGCCCCAGGCCGTTTTGACCTAATAAGTTTAAGAAGTTAACACAACAAACAATAAATCTATATATATAAAATTCAATGTATGTATGTATGTATGTATGTATGTTTTCTATACAATTCTACACCGTTTGACCAATCTCTACCAAATTTGGTGTAGAAGCTATTTACAATGCTACGAAAAACATAGGCTACTTTAGAATCTTGCCGCGAACTTTGGTCAAGCGCTGTATTAGCTTGACCAACGTTAGTGCGGATCAACGGATCAACGTTTCAACGGATCAACGTATTAACGAACGATATCTATATATATAAAATTCAATGTATGTATGTATGCATGTATGTATGTATGTTTTCTATACAATTCTACACCGTTTGACCAATCTCTACCAAATTTGGTGTAGAAGCTATTTACAATGCTACGAAAAACATAGGCTACTTTAGAATCTTGCCGCGAACTTTGGTCAAGCGCTGTATTAGCTTGACCAACGTTAGTGCGGATCAACGTTTCAACGGATCAACGTATTAACGAACGATATCTATATATATAAAATTCAATGTATGTACGTATGTATGTATGTATGTTTTCTATACAATTCTACACCGTTTGACCAATCTCTACCAAATTTGGTGTAGAAGCTATTTACAATGCTACGAAAAACATAGGCTACTTTAGAATCTTGCCGCGAACTTTGGTCAAGCGCTGTATTAGCTTGACCAACGTTAGTGCGGATCAACGGATCAACGTTTCAACGGATCAACGTATTAACGAACGATATCTATATATATAAAATTCAATGTATTGTTGTGATTCAAAATACCAATAACTCTGAATTGAATAAGCACTATAAAGATCACAAATTACATGAAAACTCTTAATGACAAAGAAGATTTCAACAGATAATCTTGAACGCTCTAATAAATTCAGTTATCAACAAAATAAGTGAGAGGAAAAATTCGTCCAGCAATGATATAAAAATCATGTACTACAATAATTTTTATATTCATAGAAAAATTTGTTCAATGTATAATTAAGTTTTTAGTATTATAAATGTAGGGTAATTTTAAGAAGTGAGGTAAATGTACAAAAGATTTACGTAATTTGGTGTGGTCACGGTAAAGACAAATGCAACGATTCGTTCATTCGGGACTGATGCGTGTTGAGTGTAACCAGACGGTAGGTTGTTGTGACGATCCTAAAACAGAGATGGAATTATTTAAAATGACATTTGGTTTTAAAAATAAAAATGATATCAAAGATGCATTGTACTCACGTTGTAAAAGATATCAAAGAGTGACAAAATTGATAAACTCGTAAAAAACCAAGGAAACGGCAGATTAAAAATAAATAAAAAAGATGATTATCAAATGTGTAAGAGGTCAGAGCGTTTTATGGTACTCTGGTCAGAAAAGTTGTTAAAATTGGATTAAAAGCCCAATTCGACGTGGAGGAGCTGAAACAAAGAAAGATTTACATAAAGTTGTATGAATTACAAGAAATTTCGTGAGATTGATTTTGATAATAAATACAGAGGTACTTACCTTTTATAAGCTGTGTAGTGATAATAACCGATTGGAACGGGGATTTGCTGTAAATGATTATTGGAGCACTAAACAAAGTTACACGAGGTGATTCTCAAGAGGGGTTAGGATTCACCATTGATCGTATATGACTTGATGTTGGAATTATTTAAGAAACATAACGGCGACACCTGTTATTGGTAAGATAAACTTATTTAACTTTTTGCGGGATATTAGTGAACGGTTAATAAACAACGACGCGTAAAACGGAAAACGGAAATAAAACTTCAATCTGTGTAGTATTATAAAAATTGTTTATTTGTTAAATGTTAAATTTCGATTTTAGTATAAGTTTGGTTTATTCATTATTTGTTCATGTTATTGTTTGAAAATAAATTGTCTAGTATTCAATATCGTTTGAGTATCTTTGAGGGACGAATTTCCCTCCTCTTAAGTTATTTTTCAGAAAAAGCAAAAGAGCACACCCTCGAGGAATCGACTTCTGTGGTTAAGAGTGTTTTCATGCTAAATAGTATTGACAAAATAGAGCTAGCAAAAAGGGTATTCAAAATCATAAAAATAAGGAAGTGTTGTCAAGTTCATTTTTGAATTTTCATTTTATTTTACATGTGTCCGTTATAAGAAGAAGCGATACATAGAAAAATTGGCGCCCATCGTGTGAGCATTTTGAGGGATTATAAGGACGCAATTGATCAAAGTAAAATTGTTGTCCAACGTGTAGGCAATTGTGAGGGCATTTGGAAGTCGAGGAATTAAGTGGACACCAATTTGAACATAGTAAAATTGGCGCCCAACTTAAGGCTAGAGAGAGGGGTAATTAAAACAAGTAGGAAAATGCTTAGGAGGAAAAACTTTGTCATTTAATTTAAAATTTGACAGGTGACAAGAGAAATTTATTTTAAATTTATTTCAATCAATCAAATAATTTACACAGTTAATAATAAAAATTCTTCTAAAACTAAATGGTGACAGATAGATAATTAATTTAATTTTGATGAAAGAAAATTGTGTGACCGAAAATTTAATTTAAAAGCCAGGTGGATTGATTTAATGATTAAAATTTTGCAAAGACGTTAAAAATGGGTGTTGATAAGTCACAAAATAAGTGCGTTAATTGAGAAATAAAGATTGCTTAAAATAAATAAAATGGGGGATAACGAATTTGAGGCAGGGTTAAATAAACTCATGGCAATGTTGAAAAAATTCGATAAAGAAGCAGAAAAACACCATAAAGAACTAATGACAATCATGAAAGAAAATGCACAGGAAGCCAAGAAGAACGCAGAAGACTCGAAAAGAGCCATGGAAGAATTAAAAAGAAGTGCAGACGAAATAAAAGAGTCCATAAAAGAAATCGGAAGAGACATGAAAAGAAGTGTCAAACAAGTTGAGATTGAAATACCACGAAGTGTTGTAAATTCAGAAGATAAAAATGAATTGGTGAACAGAAAATCCTTTGAATTGGTGAAAGAATTTAAAACCAGTCCAATGGCAAACGATGACACAGTAAAGTTGGAAGTAATAATAGCGAAAGAAAGCCCAACACCATACTCAACATTGAAAGAAGAAAGACACTACACAACAGCGAGTAGGAAAAACGTACGAAGGAGGAACATGAAAATTAAAACTTTGCGACGAAAATTGAAGCTGAAATCACGGGTAATGCAAACATACGACAAAATAAATGTGCGATCGAATAATAAAATAAATTTCATAAAACGGAACCATTCATATTACAAAAACAATTTATTATTTAAAAAGTACAGTGCAATGTGTAAAAACTTAAAACTAAACGATTTAGATGAAATTTTAAAAACGGATAACATTCAAGAAAGTTTTATAAATTATTTACAATTAAATAGTGACAGTTATAAATGTCAAATTAATTTAAATATGAATGACACTGACAGCTTTGAAAATTCTATAAATCGGAAAGGTGTGACGATTTACAAAGTGCCACGATTAAATGAAAATGATACCCATTATATAAAATTAATGGAACTATTTAAACACGTCAGGTGGAAGACAGCCACGTGTAGGTTCACCGGAACGATATCGGAATCTTGAAAATAAATAAATATGACGACAGTGTAAATATGATTCAAAAGCAAATGATAATGGACATGCGATGGCATAAAATAATGTAAAGTTGTATAAATAAATATGAGTTGATGAAGAATGGTGTTTAAAATAAAGAAGTTGAAGAATTAAGTTAAAAAAAAATGAAGAAATGAAAAAGAATTTTACTGCTGGGGACGGTATTTAAAAAGGTTTGCGATTTATATTATTATGGTGAAACTTAATTAAGAAGAAGAAATACATAGTAGTATGTATGTATGTATGTATGTTTTCTATACAATTCTACACCGTTTGACCAATCTCTACCAAATTTGGTGTAGAAGCTATTTACAATGCTACGAAAAACATAGGCTACTTTAGAATCTTGCCGCGAACTTTGGTCAAGCGCTGTATTAGCTTCACCAACGTTAGTGCGGATCAACGTTTCAACGGATCAACGTATTAACGAACGATATCTATATATATTAAATTCAATGTATGTATGTATGTATGTAAGAAGAACAGGAATTGGCAATATCGCTGCGTGCTTTCGAAAATTCCTTATTAGAAGACGAAGGGGAGGAGGAAAAGGAAGAACACAAAAAACAAGAGTAATTGGCAAAAATAAAATAAAGTAAAATTAGAAATTATTGTGGTTTTTGTGAATACTTAACAGTTTTGTTAAACTTTTTTTTATTAAACCTTGATTTGTATTTTTTATTAATTTATTTATTTAATCCTTTTTTAATACGTTGGGTATTTGCGATGACCAAATAAGTCGCAAGGTCATTATGCGGATTGGATCTAAAAAATACATGTAGGCAAATATTGAAATTTGGGCAGGACAACGTCTGCCGGGTCAGCTAGTAAGGTATAATACAATAAATTTTATTAATTATTAATTCATTAACACATTATGTGCAATCCCTCTAAGATATTCTGATAACGTTCTGTCTCCATATGATTCCACAATTCGTTTTATTCTGGTATCCACTGCTTGATATTTTAACCTTTTATGAGGAGGAGCTTCACCACGTGTAAATTCCTCGTATAATGAGTCTTTTCCTTTCTGAACGCTTCGCAGGCCATCAACAAATTTCCATATGGATGGGTGATCCATATCTAATTGGCTTTGTAAACTGCGATGAGCGGCTTCCGCAATATTGTTAGTGCGATTTTGATCATTAAGCACCCGATCATAAACATTCCATATATGCGGAGAAAATAGTGGCCTTCGCCTTGTTTGATTTCGGTTTGGCCTTTCAACATAATTATCTTCTAGCCAGTTTAGAATCGGTATCAATTCAACTGGAAGCAGCTGAGATAGTTCTTGAAGTGCATTATCAATATCTCCAATAGGAACGAAAGCGATAGCGATTACCATGCGAGCTTGGAGAGAAAATTCGGGGTCGCTTGTATACTGATGGTACAATCCATTTTCACGAATTTGCTTTTTAAAATTTTTCACCAAGTGAAATAAGCAACCATTTAATTGAGCTGCCGGAAAAGCTTCAGTTACTGAATTGATTACAGCTATTCGTAATCTAGTGATATGGTTTCTGGTTCAAATTGTGGCCACATATTTTTAATTAGTTGGAACAACCTACCATAAGTTTCACGATGCTTATTTGGCAAAAGAGCATATAATATCGGTAAAACAAATCCACCTCTGCTAGCCAAAATTACGAAAATTTGATAAAATAGTGGAGGGGCTTGCCGAAACGTTCCATCGATAAAAATGTTTTTCATTTGTTCGCTCCATTGAATGTTGCTTTCCCTTCCATAAATTAGTATTCTTTGAGGGTCGGGCTGTTCTGACGCAGTATCCGCTAGCAAAAAGTTTTCAGTTTGTCAAGGAGCAAATACATATCGCTTATAACGTTCGGGAATTACCAAAGTCTCCAAATTTATTGGAGCTGGCGGAGCACCAGCGACAATGTTTCGACCCCGCTGACAAGATTTTCGGATGGCATCTTTGTTGGGCATTCGTCCTTGGATAGCCGGTCCAGTATTTTCTAAAACCGTGTTCCTGATTTGAGCTGGAGTTTCTACAGTTTCTTCTGCGCGTCTTTTAATGGAAGCCTTAATTTTAGCAACTTCTGTTCCTGCCCCATCACGTTCGTGATTATGATTACCTTTTGAGCACAAGTATTCGTTGGCTAATGTTGTATGGATACGACCACGGCACTTATCCGCTTTTCGAACACATCTCCAAAATTTTTTTCTTTCGTCCGCGCTCAATTTATCAAACACGTACATATATCCATCGTTTATCAATTTAGTTTGATTTCGGGTTGTCTCGGTATTCTCCATTGTTTATTATCGATAAAAGTTCTAAATTGTCGTTTTGCGATTCACTATTATTTCTTGGTTATGTTGGGATTAAAAGTTAGGTTCGAAAAGTTGTGTTTTATTAATCAAAAATGATAAGCTTATATAGAAAACAAAATTATAATCATATTACCAACATAAAAATAAACTTTCGATCAATAATCATAATACAGGGTGGTCACTACATTACCTCCTTCCTAGTGAGATCCTCAAAAAATAGATAAATAATATCTGGCTTGCATTAGAGATCGAATGATATAATTATTATCATAAATAATACAGACAACATCCACGATACTAATCAGCAACAAGGAACGCGTAGTCTCTATCGATCGATTGAAACCAGCGTATTTGGTAACGCCTGAAGGAAACAATACCGAAGCGAAACCAACTACAACAATTGAACATACTGTGAACAAAGAAATAATAACAAAGTCAGGACGAAGAGTACGTTTCCCCACAAGGTACTGCGAATTAATAAAAGAATACTACATATTTATGATAATAATTATATCATTCGATCTCTAATGCAAGCCAGATAACCATCTAGGGTGGATCTGTACTAGACCCTTTGCTTTCAATATAACCCGAGTTTTTCCTCCGATTTACTTTTAATATCTGAGGATTTGTATTATAAAAAATAAAAATTTTTGGCGCCCAAAAGTCCCGGCGCCCAAACGGCGAGCGCCCAAAAGTCCCGGCGCCCAAACGGCCGGCGCCCAAAAGTCCCGGCGCCCAAAAGTCCCGGCGCCCAAACGGCGGCGCCCAAATGGCGGCGCCCAAACGGCGGCGCCCAAATGTCACGTACCGGTCATTTTGTATTGATATGACAAAGCACGAAAATATATTGCACGTGTTTCCAGTAACGACATACGCTGTTGCGTTTGTTAGACGATAGTAAAAGACAGATATACTCATAGCATGTCGTAACTAGTACCGGAAAAAGAATTTGATTCGCGTAGTAATTTATATAAAATTTCTGTCACTTTTAGTATTTTTGAAGTTTGGAGTTTTCGTGGTTTAAGTTTTCGGTTTGTGGATTTAAGATTGTCAAAATTAGTCAAAATACAAAATTAGTTCTTTTCAGAACTCTCGAAATGTCTAGTTCTGTACGTGGAAGAACATTAAAATCTCAATCGCAACAGTTGATTTTAAATTTATTAAATTATTTTGAACTTGAAAAACAGCACGGGGGCAGTTTAATTCCATTACAGTGTGTTCAAGAGGTGAATATAAAAAGATTACTTTACATTAATTTTATATTTATAAAATATTTTATAAATTGCAGCGCGTTGCCAATGCTTTAGGAATCAGTGTATCTTCTGTTGCCCGGATTAGAAACCGTAGTTCACTAAATCCAGAATTATCAAGTCCCGGTAAAAACCGAAAACGTAGGAAAGTTAAAACTAGCGATTTACCAGAATCATCGAAAATGAACATTAGAAACACAATTTATAACATGTACAGTCAAAGTAAGTTTCGTTGTCATTTATAATTAACACAAAATGTAATTTGTGTATTTTTTGCAGAAAGACATTTAACCGTTGCTTTGTTAAACAAGGAGATTGAACAGCTGCATATTTTACTAAGCAACAGGAGCTTAAATCGTGTTTTGCACGAAATTGGTTTTAAATTTGCTAAAGAAAATAATCGAAGAGCATTGGTCGAAAAAAGCAGTATTGCAATAGATCGAATTCATTTTTTTCAGAATTATAGAAATAATTTAAATTCTCAGTTTCAACGTGATGTCGTGTTTTTAGATGAAACATGGATTTTTTCTAAAGGTAATCCTGGAATGTCGTGGCAAGATGGCTCTACAAAAAGCGTTAGGAAACCAGAAGGTTATGATGGAAAACGTTTCATTGTACTTCACGCTGGGTCAAAATCTGGATTTATTAATAATACCTCATTAGTGTTTGCTTCAAAATCGCAAAAAGAGGATTACCACGGTGAAATGAATGGTGAACTGTTTAAAAAATGGGTTGCTGAAAAATTAATATGCAATTTAGAAGAACCATCTCTCATAATTATGGACAACGCATCGTATCATTCTACTGTAGTAGAAAAAATGCCTACTTCGGCATGGACAAAACCAAATATTGCAGCATGGTTAACTGCAAACAATATTGAATTTGAACCGTCCTGCTTTAAACCAGAATTGCTAGCTCTAGCTAAACTACATAAAAAAGAAAAACGCTACGAAGTGGACGAATTATTAAGAAGCCACGGACATGAAGTTTTACGGTTACCACCATACCATTGTGAATTCAATGCAATTGAATTAGTATGGGCTCATTGTAAAACTTACTACAACAAGCACATTGGAAGAGATGGTTATGGTAATGAAAACGTAATTGATATGTGGAATGAAGCATTAGAAAATTGTTCTCCTGAAGTATGGAAAAACTGTGTTTGTCACACCGAAAAGGTAATACAAGATTGGTATGAGCGAGAAAAGGCTTTAGATATAACGGTCGATGAACTTATCATCCATGCTAATGGCTCCAGTGATTCTGAAGAAAGTGATTACGACTGATTGTTTCCGGAATTTTGGATTTTTGGTTTTATTTTTGTTTTGTAATTTGCAGGAGTATTTTGCATTTCTCGCTAAAAATGGTGAGAACCAAATTTGTAGAGAATTAAATTCTCCACCTTTTTTATACGAGAAATTTTGTTGTAAAATTATTATTTATTGCTAATTAATGCTAATTAATATGTACAATTTTTATGTCCAAAACATTAATTATTTTTGTTTGATAATTAATAAATAATTAAATTAGAGCGATTCTTTTTTTTTATTGTTGAAATAATTAAGACGTTGTTTAATCTTAATCATCCTACGACTTCCGAAATTCGATCATGGTCAGCGCTACGTATTCCCAAATTGAGTGTTCATCGTAAAGCTCAGGTTTCAGGTAAAGTAACCAAAAATTTTCGATGTGGTGGCAGTTAATCCGAAAAATTTCAATTAATTCAACTCTTTAACGCCGTGGGGTGTTACACAATTTTGTTTTTCTTCAGGTCTGTGTGAAAAGGCAAAACAATGTAATTGCCAAAAGTTAGTTTTGAGTAAAGCTCTGAACAGATTGACAAAGAAATTATCAACGCAACGGTACAAAAATCTCAAAATCGCAATTTTTGCCATTCATTGTTTTGCTTTTGCATTGCACAGGTGCTGTATACCTATACTTATGCTGTGTCTTATTTTGAATTTGTTCATAACTATTGCTTAATAAATAAATAAATTTGATAAGCGACAATAAAAACATAAAAGTTTCCTTTCAGCATAACCTATATTTGGTTTGACAGGTGACAAGTTCAAATTTGTTAAACTAAAAGGAAAGTGAGAAAGAAAATTAAAAAAAAAAGATAACCAATATATTCTTATTTTAAAATACACTTCATTTGACTAGGGAGTATTGGCTTAGTTCAGACGATTATGCTTTTATGACGAGATGTCAACTTTCGTGGCAATGACTATATACACTTTTAATAATGATTGGAATATTGACACAAATTTTGATAGTTACTTCGTAAAACAAAAACTGGTGGTGCACTGAATTTAGTAACAAAATTGACGGTTTGAGTTAAAGTTGTTGAATTCGTACTTAAAGCTAACATAGAATAAAGAAAAATAAATAGCAAATAACATAAAAGGAACTTAACCTAGAAGTTGGCATAAAATATTTAACACTCGGTATATTCTATGATATACCATAAAAAATAATACAAAATACTAAATTAAGGTTAGTAACTTAAGACTAAGAACACTTTCTATAATTAATTTAATACTCAATAAAATTTCAGTAACGCGAAATTTATCGTACGGATTAAGTAGCCAAAAATTCCAAGGGTTTACGTGAGTAAATCGTTCAGTTTATAACTTAAATATTTGCAAAAGTTCGAGGTGGTGTAAGGTTGAATTGATGGAGCTAAATGTTAATTGTGTAAAACGTAAAGTGTACTTACAGAAATTAAACACACGAAAAAAATAATGCACCATGCCACTTAATGCGGGCCTGTCTTGAACAATGTGAAGACAAGGAAATGACGTCACAGGTGCTGACACAGGGCGATGACCTTTCGGATTTTTACCAGAAATTGGAGCGATGATTTCAATCTGGAGACTTGATTTCGATATCGGGAAGTCTTCAACGAAACCGAATAATGTTGAGCGTTTATTGTTGTCGATTTTCCAGTAAATGAAATTTTTGCGAATCGCATGGAACACATAAACCAAATATGGTTCCCAACCAATCTTTAATGCCAATATTGCCACTGGGGCGTCTTCTGTGCTACTACCCAGAGTAGCGACCCGAAGTTTACACTAAAATGATGATTTTACTGAATTTCACCACAACTTTACTTAACAAACAAAACAAGCGTTCTTTCTCCTACGCCATTATCAGGATCTCTGTACTTGTGGTCGTGCGCGCGCCACCTCACGCTAAGGCATTAATTCCCACAAGGCAATGTACGGGGCGGGAGTATAAATACAAAATTTCGCGGGGAAGACTCAAATTTAAATGAAAAAGTAAAATATTATTACAAAGTGTTACGTTTTTTATGAGTCTATAGATTTATTTTACATAAAATAACAAGGTTGATCAATATTTTAGGCGATGTTCACACAATTCAAAGCTCAGAAACGCAAGAAAATTTTTTGGAAATGGCAACAGAAAAAAAAGATACTGAGTTATTGAATCGAATTGAACATGTCAGAAATATTCCTTCTTTTCAAGTAAAATACCACACGAATTGCTACCGGAAATTACAACTCCCAGGTACAGGGCGAATTGGATTGGCTAAAAGCGATGAGACAACAAGAGTAATGGAGTACATTAGTAATTTTCTGGATGTGCATAAAGACGAATGCCAGTTTTCGTTCGATGAAATCTTGGCTGGTTTCACAGATTGCAGACCGAGTCAAAAATGGATTATTAAGAAAATAGAAGAAAAATATGGAAATGACGTCATCATAACACGTTTGAAAAATAAATCTCCAATTCTTTCTTTCAAAGATACTGGCCACGAGATATTGTACAATGCGTGGTATGAAAAGAGAGAAAAAACAATGGGGGATGAGAGATTGAGATTAGTCAAATCTGCGGGGCAGATTGTCGTTGAAGACATTCGTTCTAAAGTATATTTCTGTGACGAATATCCATGCCCCGTGAAATTTCTCGAAAGTGCTGAAGATGATGTTCCAGAAACATTGCAGACTTTGCTCGAGACCATTATTTTGAAAAACAAACGTGGAGATTTAGACAAATGGCGAGTAATAATTACAGCGATTTCTCATGCTATTATATCTGCTACTAGACCTAGATCCTTCATATCGTCCATTCTTACTGCACTGAGTTCTTTTTTATTAAAAAGATACGGCTCTAGTACCCTTCTGGACATTTTATCAGCTCTAGGATTCGCAGCTTCTTATAAGGAAGCTAGTTTGCTCGAAATTTCCTGCGTTTTACATCCATTTACACAAAACACTCAATCAGGATTTGTTCAATTCGTTTTTGATAACGTCGATCATCAAACGTGCACATTGACTGGAAGTAATACACTTCATGCAATGGCAGGAATTCAATGTATTACTCCGGCGAATGAAAACTTATTTACATCTGCAATCGAAAGGCGTCAAACAATACCAAAAAGTATAGATATTGGGAAGTACGGACGTGTTGATTTGTTATCCTTCAACAAAGTCAAGCCTGGATTAGCTTCCATCGTTATCGAAAATTTGCAGGATCTTAATCCATTGACGAATAAAATTGAAGTAAATTGTGTAGATTGCATGTGGTTTTATCAGAAATGGAAATACTGTGAAGAAACTCCAGGTTTGTTAAGTTATTAAATTATGAAAATAAATAGATCTAAATGTTTTTGAATAAATATTATATATTTTAGGATGGAATGGCTATTATGAGTCACTTACTAAGGATAAGACATGTGATGTGTCACAAATTATTTATCTACCAATTATCGATGCTAATCCAAGTGACTACGAAACGATTTATACTTCTTTGAAAACGGCCGTCACTAAATCACAAAAGTCGGGTCAAGATTTTTGTATTGTGACTTTTGATTTGCCATTACGATATATCAAAGCAAGAGATATTGTTGCTTCATGCAGTGACGTTTCAGACGTGAAAAGCGTGATTGTCAAACTCGGCGATTTTCATCTGGCCATGTCATTTCTCGGTTGTATTGGATATATAATGGCCGGTAGTGGTCTCGAGGATATATGTAGTCTCATTTATGCCCCAGGATCAGTTGAAAAAATTTTATCGGGAAAGGCTTATGCCCGAGCAATACGTTGTCATTCTTTAATCCGCCTTGCTTTAGCTGTACTCATTTTGAAAGATTCAGAATTTACTGATACTTGAACAGCAAGTATTAGATAATCTATGCCTGCTCGAAAATGTTACTGAGAGCGACCTCACAGATGGTAAACTGAACTATTTTCAGCAAAAATTCAATAAAAAAACGGAAGACTTAAAGAACAACGGCCCAACGGCGGAGCTCTACATTCAATATTTTGAAATGGTATCCATATTACTTCAGTTTATTCATGCAGAGAAATATGGGGATTGGAAACTGCATTTGGATTGCATACAAAAAATGATACCATTTTTTATAACTTCAGGACATTTCAATTATGCCAAATGTTCATATCTATATCTTCAAGATATGCATAAAATTTATACAAAGTTGGACACAAAGAATCATCACCTTTATACCAATATGGGATATTTTACTATAAGGACTAATAAGTTTTATTCAGGAATTTGGTCCGATATGACGATAGAGCAGACTTATATGAGGAATATCCATTCAGCAGGAGGCTTAACACATGGTCGAGGAGTAACTCCTGCTACTACTGCACGTTGGATTACAAGTATCCCCCTCCAAATAATTATCGCTGAACAGCTAGAAAATTTTTGCAACCTCAAGATGGACGGGACATCTCATCAACACAAAGATGCTAGCAATTCGCGAATTCAAAAAGATGAGAAAGATATAAAAATTTTACTAGAATGGCTAGAAAATCATCCTCCATTCTCAGAGTCTGATAATTTGGTGTCATTAAGTACTGGAGTAATTGCAAGCACAGAAATTAACTGCCACCAAGCACAAGAGAACGGGATTGCTCTTATTCCCGAAGTGATTCGAGGAACATTTGATCAGATAAAATTCAAAAAAAATATGAAAGTGTTGCCTTTGAAAAGTGTCTTTTCCAAAATTAACTTGAGTGAGGATAATGTTGTTGTAGTTGATTCAGAGACACTTTTTCGAAGAATGCTTTTATTAAAACCAAACAACACGGAATTTGAAAGTTATTTCAATTTTGAGTTATCTCCATATCCATCGTCTATATTCGACGGATTGAGTATGAGAAAAAATAAAAAATCTGACCTTTACGAGTTTTTTACGCCTATTGAAGATGAATCTCTTGTCGACATCTAGTACATTATCGATGGTGGATATTTACTTCATAAAATTGTTTGGAACGCTAACGAAACATTCAGTGAAATCAGTGTAAAATATATTAATTATTTATTACATAATTACACTGATTGCACGGTTGTTTTTGATGGTTACCCTACTGGGGTTGATAACATCTCCACAAAAAGTGCTGAAAGAATTCGCCGCACAAAGCAAGTTGGCCCCGGAGTAGTGGTAAGAGACGAGTCAAAGCCATTGTCAAAACCAGACAAATTTTTCACGAATGAAAACAACAAAAAAAGCCTTATAGCATATTTGAATGAAAAATTTATAACAGTTAATATCGAAGTTAAGCAGGCACAAGAAGATGCAGATGTATTAATAGTAAGTAGTGCAAAAGAGAAGGCAAGTCATAAAAAAAATGTTGTAATAATTGGCCAAGATGTAGATCTGCTTATTCTATTGTCCACGTTATCTGAAGAATATACTCATGTATACGTATTGAAACCAAGTATTGGAAATATCACTTCTAAACTGTATAACCGTAACAGTTTCGACTTTCCACAAAACCAAAAATTCATCGGCTTTATTCATGCATTTAGTGGCTGTGATACCACATCGGCATTTTTCAACGTCGGGAAAAAGACATTCGTCAAATTCGTAAATAAAAATATTTTAACGTTAGAGAAAAACATGGAAATATTTCTGCGGGACGATGCAAATCCAGAGGACATTGGTTCAGCTGCTGAAAAGATAGTCACTAGCTTATACGGGATAAAGACAAATAGTCTAAGCAGTTGTCGCTACCAACTGTTTCTACGTCTGTCGAAAAAGTCGAAATTTTCACTGGCACAATTACCACCTTCTACTGACGCCACTAAACACCACGGCTTGAGAACGTACCACCAACTTCAACAGTGGAAACAGAATGCTTTAAATCCACTTGACTGGGGTTGGAAAAAGTCAAAAAATGGTTTAATACCAATCCGTATGGTCAATCCTCCTGCCCCGCAAACTTTGCTTGAGCAAATCGCTTGTGGATGCACGAAAGGTTGCCAAGCAAACTGTGGCTGTAGGAAATTAGGAATAAGCTGTTCCATGTTCTGTAAGGAATGTATGGGGATCAATTGTCATAACGTTGAAGTCTCAGACATTACCGAAGAGGACATTCATGCTGACATCGATGAAGAAGTTGATGTACAATTTGAAAATATTTCAATAGACTCCGAAACATAAACGTCGTGATATAATGATATACGTATAATTGTACACTAGATCATTTATCAACACAAAATTCTATGAAATAAATTCATAAAAAAGTTCATATTTGTACGACATTATTTACTTTTACCCCTGCAGTCTCCAAGTCTCGAAATTTTGACTATGTATATGTCAATCTAATACGTTCAATTATTGGCATTGTTGAATTATTATGACATTCTATTATTATGATAAAATTTCCAAGATAATTTATTTATTGAATAAATATAGATTTTTTATTGAAAAATGAAAAATAACCCGATACGAAGGAAAAAAGTGTAAAAATCGGAAAAACAGCTAACTTAGATGTTTTATATCTCAGTGAATTTTCATTGTAGAGACTTGAACTAGCCACCATTTCAACGGGCGTTGCGTAAGCTTTCTTTCTTATGTACTAATGCATATACCTAAGTCTACTCAGAAAAAAGTTGTAGGCGAAAATGTGAAAAAAATGCAATTTTTTCATTTTTTTTGCTTTGGTTTTTTGGATTTATTCTGTTGAAAACAAGCGTTTTTTGACTTCAGAAAGTGTCATTTTGATCGAAAATTCAATTCTCTACAAAAAATGTCCTAATGAATACCCGCTGAAATTGCATAGTTTTTGAGTTATAGCCGAAAACCCAAAAAGCGGGCAAACTCACCCCGTTCTCAAAAACGCACCCCTATATTCCGGTGCACTCTTCGGTTTTATCATCTTTGGTTACCAATTGAACGTATTAAATAATAAAAGTCCGTCAACGTTTTAGTTCCTTATCATATGACATAGTCAATAGCCTATTTTGAGCCTGGTCATACTTAACTTTCATGTCTTGCAATAGTTTCCATCATCAGGTGATATACATAACTAATTCTACAATGAAATATTTTAATTTTGTTTTTACAGGTCAAATTATCAATGAAACGTTCTGGAAAGGTATACGATTTTAATGATTTTGATAGCTGTGTGCAGACGGCCAATTCTGGAAAGGTATCGGTCAAGCCCATGCGTCCAACAGATTTTTATAATTGGCAAGACTATGCATCTTCCTATAAACTTAAAAATACGGTACCTAGGCCATACTTGGCAAATATAGTACAAGTTTTTGCCAAGAGGGGCGATTTACAACTTTTTTACAAAAATTGACGAATATTATGAATCTCGTTGAAAAAAATTAAACTAGAACGCATACCTCTTGAAGTTAAAATTAGGGTCGTTAATGTTGTGAAGGAATACCCGACGTGGAGCTTGAAAACTATCCAGAAACGTTGAAGAGAATGCAATATAAACAAGTTTGGCAGAAAAACATTTAAAGCGAAAGAATGATTTATGAGAAGCAATTAATAAACGGACTGTATGATAGATTTCAAGAAGCTAGGAAAAATCGACAACCTGTTAAAAGAGATTTAATTTTAACAATTTTAAAAAGAAATATCGAATCTGTCAGCGAAGTCACCACTTATAATACATCAAAGCGAAGTTTTCTTTTTTCACATTATGGCAGTTTAATTTAACGCCCTAAATAAACAACTTTTTTTGTACACATTTTTGCTTTTTTACACAACATGCCACTTTAGTTTAGCGCTCGAAATATTCAACTTTTTTTGATTCTGTTGGTCAAAATATAATTTGTTTCGATACACTCTACTTATTACAGAAATCAATGTAATTGAGATTAAATACAATAATGCTGTATTACAACGCAATATAAATATTCGGAAACTTTTTGAGTTACAATTCCAACGATGCAATTTTTGTATTTGATTAAAAATTAAAAGGTTCCTGCAAACCAACATGTAGACTTCCAAAGAAAGACCTGTAAACTCGACGAATTTTGCCTACAATAATGAAAAGCAACAGTATGTTCATATGTGCCAAAGAACAAGGCAGTCGTGCTTCAATCAACCGTGCACATGACGGGAGAAGTCGAAGAGGCACAAGCAGCCAAGGCAGACATAATAAAGTACCTTTACAAAACCAAAGGCGGATTTAAATATATCGTCATTGTTCTGGCAGAAGTCACCAAGTCCAATTTCTAACCTTTAATTTTCTTACTTCAATGGGCATCAAAGTAGTTGTTCTGTAAAGTGGCATAACTGAGTTCCGTTCTATTTCTAAGTTAATGAAATTACAGTATCTACGTTTCACTAATTCGTTTGTCATTCCAGTAGACAGGCAGAATTCACTAAATACTGTAGTTTTTGTATTTCTGTAATTTTGGACTTATGCCCGTATTCACAAAGAATTTTGTAACGGAGGATTATGAAACCGGTCGTTTGATTTTTACGGCCGTAAAATAAAATATACTATTCATAAACATTACGGTAGAAATTTAACAGTTCGTTTTGTAATGGTCCGTAAAACGTTTATGTAGGGATTTATTGAACTAGGTTGGTATCATTCTTAGTTCTATCACCTTTAGCTGTCATTGTGGTTTTGTACGATCGTAGTTATATGGTTATATTTTACACCAGTGCTTATATTGTTTGTCTTTACTATGACGACTAAACGTGATAAGGGAAAGAATATCACCGACAGGGAAATTGCTTTATTGTTGGATTGTGTCGAACCATTTTATGTGATAATCGAAAATAAAAAAACCGACGGTGTAACGTCGAAACAAAAAACTCATGCATGGGATCAGATTACTTCTCATTTTAATAGCTGCAATGAAGAACGACGTACTATCCAACAAGTAAAAAAATGTTATGATAATTTTAAAAGAAAAACTAGAAGACAATGCTCAATATAAGGTAAATATTAGCTCTTACTTTAATTTGAATTTTAATGTAAATGCTTTTTTAGTTGCAAACGTTTCTAACGGGTAGGCAGCTTCAAAAACCAACTATCCGAGAATGGCAAACGGTTGCAAGGGATGCTGCAGGAACATTTTCGTCCAAACTCGAATGTAGCCGACTGTGAAGCTGCTTATCATGAAGCAAATCTTCCAGGAAATTGCCACGATGAATATTTCCACTTGCCACGGGAACAATTCGGTGGTTATTTGCGCCACTGGTAACGCTTAAAATGTGTGAGTTAAAGTTAAAATTCCTCACGAATTGTAGCGTTGATACTTGATGTTGAATTAATTTCTATCCAGCTGGTGTTAAATAAAACGACGGAGGAAAAAAAAAGATGGAGAAGGCGCCACTCGATTTCGTTCAAAAGTACCAGACGTCGTTATGAAAGAATAGATAGCTCGATCCAAAGGAAAATCGAGAAAACACGAGCTATCGTTGTAAATCTTGCCGGCTAGCTTGGAAAGATAATTATTTAAACAAAAACCAGCAATGAGTTCAGGGCATACGGAAAATTTTGAACAACGAAGAAATTTTATAAACTCAAAATAATAATTGTACGCGCACAGAAACGCAGATATCTTACGCGCAGTTCCACAAACTGAGCAAAAATAATGGCGTACTACAAAATGTTATCAAACCATATGTTTGATTATCACCCAAAATCGACGGAATATTTATACAAAATTTACAAATTATGATAAGTAAATCAACCAAATAATTAATAATTATTATCATAAATAACTAACTAAAAATGATACGATACCTAAATTTCGTTGATTTGCGGCCTATGCAAAATTTGTTTAGCTTCTAATCCCATAAAGGCTGAAGAGAACTCCGATAAAGTAATTCCAAAAAAAATTGAGTTTCTCGACATACGGATTCGAGAAGATAATCCCAGCTCGCCACTGGATGGTAACAACTAACCAATTCTTCTTCAAAATCCGGCTTCAACAAAATTTTCGCACAGCACACACAAAACCACGTCTTACTAGATCAAACGTATCAAGTCAAGTCCCTGCGTACCTACTTCTGCGCATTTTTCGCTCGTACCAACGGTCACTGGTTCCAAAACCCAAAGAATTCGGCGGCAAATTTTAAACCGTTACACTCCCCCTTTACTTGGAAAGAGGTAAAGTTTCTACAAAACGAGAAAACCAACGATACGGGAAATATACTAGGAACTTTACCGATGGTGAAGATGTAAAGCTGTCCAGATGTTCGGACCTTCGATACGATAGGTAAACAAAACAAAAGATAACAATACGATAATAACGACAAAAGAGAAAAATATGTACAAAGAAAGATATATACAAAGAAAGATACATACAAACGATAAAACCAAAAGAGTATCGACTCGTCTCTGACCAATTTTGATCAACACGAACGAATGATGACCAATAAATAGTTGGTGAGCAACCAGATGGTCGTTGCTCGAAGGTGATAACAATTGCGATGTCCGATGGTAATTGCTTTTAACAGAGTAGGTTGTACAGAAGCGAAATAATACCACCAAGAACCTCCTCCCGAATTAATTAAGGGAACGTTCGGGTGGTCGCTAAAATCCCAATGAATGGTTTAGAATATAAAAATTCAAATGCAACCACCGCGAGCCCCCGCATAACTAACCAATCGTAAGCCCCGGTAAAACTTCCCACCGCTGTACTTCTGTCGTGCATCGCGAGACCTTCTTCCTATATAATTCTTTTCAAATAAAACAAACAGACAAATAATAAAAATATATAACACAATAACTAAAAAAAATCAAGCCTTTAATTTCCAATACGGGATTCGAAACTATGCCGCCCGCTTTATGGACTGCTAGCCTATCCATTAGACTAACTCTGCTCTACGCTACCTATCTCGAAAATAAGTTGTTTCATTTGGTTAAAGAAAACATTATTTCTCGTAAATAATGTTTCCACAAATATAGCAATAAAATTGTTAGTAAATATATTCACGCGTGCGAGCGTACAATAAAAAAAAGTGCCCCAATCAAATTCATGCAGAAAGCATAAATAACTCATATTCTTGACGAAACTTGCCAATCAAAAAAATACATAAGGCAAGACACAAACCTGAAATATTAAAACACAAAAAAACAAAATAATATTCATTCAAAGGTAAAAATACATATAATCGACACAAACCTGAAACGAAAAAAATATAAAAATCGAGCTTGAACAAAATTTGTTACGACCGATAACGAATACAATTCCAGATGGTATCCGAGTATTGCGGGTTGGCTGATAATGCAATATGTGCAATTAACGATATGTTCTAAATGACGTAAAAGAATTGAACTGTTAATAATCCTGCTGGAAGTATGGACGATGGATCCAACATAAAAATAAACGGTACATAGCGGTAAAAATCCATCATCCTTGGTTATAACCGATAACGATAATAAACTTCAGGTGGTGTTAGAGTACAAATTGCGAGTCGACTGATAAATGCAATATGTGGAATGAACGAAAGGTTCTAATGACTTACCCATCTGAACGACTAGAATCCTTCAACAGAAGACTGGACGGTGGATCCAACATAAAAAGGAACGGTACAAAGCGGTAAAAATCCACCCTCCAACAACAACGAATTCTTATCCCCGGGATCGGGCTCGGAAAAACACTGTTCCATATTAATTCTAATGCTGGATCGTTCGAGAAAGGAAGCAACCAAAATTCCTTCCAAAAATTACAACCACACTTCACAAGCTGACCAGCAAAATTTACGACCACACCTTACCACGTTCAAAAGCCAACTCTCACATCTGATTCATAGGAGAGTTCATCTCCTAATAATCTATCCACTTTCATGTTGGATGAGATTTAAAAAAACACAATAAGAAAATTTTCAAAAAAATTTCAACTTGAAATTTCCCTTCCCCCTTCAAAAAAAATGGTATAGGGTAGAAAAACCAAAAACAGAAAACTACTTACAGAAAGAAATGAGCAATTTGCAACAAAAATATTTTACTTCGACTCGAGAACCAAATTAATAGGTATTAAATTTTACCTTATTAATATTTTACCAGCGCAGTAGAAAATTTTAGATGCTAAAAAAAAATGTATAACATATCCAAAAAAACTCGTAAAATAATCCCAAAACAATTCATAAAAAAATAATAATAACGAATACGAGATTCGAACGTAAAGTAACTGTGGCGAAGCCCGTGGTTTAACCACTAGAGCACATAAGCTCGTATAAAATAAAACGTTTTTAAACCAATAAAATTACCAAAATTTTACCAAAAACACAATAATAGTAAAAAACAGGTACACAAATATTATAACCACTAATTAGCTAAGCCAAAATTAACTAATTAGCCAAAAAATAATTTTCCTAAAACAAATTGCGAAAAAAAATAAAACACAGATAATAATAATTTATTTAAAGTAACAAAAATGCAACAAATAAGGGTGTATTTTCTTAATACACAAAAAAAATTAAACCTAGAGAACAGTAAAATAAGTAAAGATCACCAAATATTAATAACAAGATAAAAAAATTGTTGCAACTGTGAAACGAACCCAGAAAATTTGTATAGTGATATAAGGTAATATCGGTCAACTTCACAGAGCCACGGCGATATATAAATTTATTTGTACACAAAAACATAAAACGATTACAAATTGTAACCTAAGAAAAGATAAAATAAATGTTAAATTATACACATAATATGTTACGAATTTAAATAAACCAAGAAAATCAAAAAAACACTTCAAAATATAATCGACGTTGTTCAAAAAAAAATTTTCGTTGGGCGCCAATTGCCACGATTAAAATTCCTCAAGAATATTTCCCAAATGTGACGTTAAAAGTTGGGCGCTAAATGTGACGTAAGAAAAAAAGATTCCTCACGAATTGTAGCGTTGATACTTGATGTTGAATTAATTTCTATCCAACTGGTGTTAAATAAAACGACGGAGGAAAAAAAAGATGGAGAAGGCGCCACTCGATTTCGTTCAAAAGTACCAGACGTCGTTATGAAAGAATAGATAGCTCGATCCAAAGGAAAATCGAGAAAACACGAGCTATCGTTGTAAATCTTGCCGGCTAGCTTGGAAAGATAATTATTTAAACAAAAACCAGCAATGAGTTCAGGGCATACGGAAAATTTTGAACAACGAAGAAATTTTATAAACTCAAAATAATAATTGTACGCGCACAGAAACGCAGATATCTTACGCGCAGTTCCACAAACTGAGCAAAAATAATGGCGTACTACAAAATGTTATCAAACCATATGTTTGATTATCACCCAAAATCGACGGAATATTTATACAAAATTTACAAATTATGATAAGTAAATCAACCAAATAATTAATAATTATTATCATAAATAACTAACTAAAAATGATACGATACCTAAATTTCGTTGATTTGCGGCCTATGCAAAATTTGTTTAGCTTCTAATCCCATAAAGGCTGAAGAGAACTCCGATAAAGTAATTCCAAAAAAAATTGAGTTCCTCGGCATACGGATTCGAGAAGATAATCCCAGCTCGCCACTGGATGGTAACAACTAACCAATTCTTCTTCAAAATCCGGCTTCAACAAAATTTTCGCACAGCACACACAAAACCACGTCTTACTAGATCAAACGTATCAAGTCAAGTCCCTGCGTACCTACTTCTGCGCATTTTTCGCTCGTACCAACGGTCACTGGTTCCAAACCCCAAAGAATTCGGCGGCAAATTTTAAACCGTTACAAAATCTTACAGGTTTTGGGTACAAAACACAGTTTTGTTTTACAACTAATTTTTATTATGCGGATTGGATCTAAAAAATACATGTAGGCAAATATTGAAACTTGGGCAGGACAACGTCTGCCGGGTCAGCTATAAAATAAAATAGTCACATGGATCACAAGGAAACGAGTTTTCTCCAGTGAGTTTTTAAATGGATTTTTAAATTTGATTTTTGTACAGTTTTAAAGCAACATATTAAACATTTGAACGGTTTCTCGCCAGTATGAGTTTTTAAATGTAGGGTAGACCGGGGTCGAAAGTAACAGGCAGCGAAAGTAACAATCCGATTATCTATCAACACGATAAAGGGCACTGCGCATACGTTGGTTATGTTAGATAAGAACACAATCGACTATCATGTCTCAGTGTAATGTCGTCATTGGCACTTGCTGCACTAGTGTAATAGTTGAAGTTTGTTTTTAGTGGTGTAAACTAACTTTTTTCTAGTGTGTTTAAACGTGAATAAACATTTTTCTACTGCAGGTAAGCATTGTTTCTTATTTTTATCGTTTAATTTAAGTATTTCTGCGGATTATAATGGTTGTCACTTGATAATTTTTGCATCTTATCATTACAAAAAAGTTAAGAAATGTTCAAAAACGTGGTCGGGGACGTTTGTAACATCATTGCTGGGGGTCGATTGTAACGTTACAACGGACCCCAGACTATGCAAGTTAATGTTATTCTGGCTTTAAAATATTTATTTATAGGGATTTGGTCAGTAACAAAGGTTATTAAAATTTGCTTACGTTTCGGTTTATTTCATTTTCAAACCATTTAAATACCTGCTAGATTTGAAAATAAAATAAACCGAAACGTAAACAAATTTAAATAATTCTTGTTACTGACCGAATCCCAATAAATAAATATTTCAAAACACTTTTACGGTCATAAAAAAGAAATATTTTTATTGTATTCTGTGTCTTAACTAAGTTTTTTTTAATTCCAGAATGCCTCGGCTGTCCCACGACAAAACACAGTATCCGACAGTTTTTTGAAAATTGAGTTAGGATTGATTTTGCACTTACTGTGTTATAGTCTATGATATAAAGCAGACCCAGACTCAAATATCTTGCTAGAAGTGTGAGATGTTCCGCTCGTCAAAACACAGTATGTGACCATTTTAATCACGGCGCCAATACAAAACACAGTAACTATTTTGTGGCCGGTCAAAACACAGTATATGCCTGTAGTGGGGAGCATTTACTGTGTTTTGCTAGGTAGTACGAGGGTCAAGCTGAATTTATTGAGAATAAAAAACACGGTTAATATTTTCTAGGATTTTATTTTAAATATGCTCAAAGTAATTCCCTCTAACAATGATACACTTGACCATTCTTTCTTTCCACTGCTTAAAAGCTCCCAACCAATCTTCTTTCGGAACACCTTCAAAATAAGTATGAACTGCGGTATCAATCTCTTCTTCAGACGAAAACCTTCTGCCCCGCAAATTTTTTTAAGCCCAGAAAATAGCCAAAAGTCGCACATTGCTAAATCAGGTGAGTACGGCGGATGTTCTATGACTTTTATATTTTTTTCAGCCAAAAACTGGCGAGTTATAGCTGCCGAATGGGATGATGCATTATCATGGTGGAGCATAATTCCCTTGGCTGGAACTCTACTGAACACATCAGTTAAACATTTTTCAGTGTACCATTTAGCTGTAACTGTCTTTTGTCCATCTAGCTTAATGGCATTTACTAGGCCCGTACTTCTGAAGAATACCGCATACATAACTTTTTTCATAGCTCGCTGTTTCTTGATCATTGTTGGAGTTTCCTCATCTTCGTGAATCCATACACGACTCTCTTGACGAGTAGGTATGTCGAAAAAAGAAATATAAGTTTCGTCACCTGTCACGATTTTGGAATAAATTTGGTGTCCGCCATTATTTAACAAATTTAGAGTTTCATGGCAAATTCTTACACGCTCTGCTTTTTGGACATCAGAAAGGTGATGCGGCACAAAACGACGGACCACTTTTTTTAAATGCAGGTGATCGTGTATGATTGTTTTAACAGCTGAGGATCCAATCTTGAGTTGATGCTCTATTACCCCATAAGTGGATTTATTGTCCTCTTTAATTATTTTTTTAACAGCAGCAATGTTTTTGTCGGTAACAGCGGTAGAAGGACGTCCTGCTCCTTTTTGATGCTGAACGGAATTCCTTTCGCGTTCAAATTCCTTATACCATCGGTAAATTGTAGCCAAGGAAGGTGCTTGTTCACTAAAAGTTGAATCTAAACTCTCTTTGCACTCGTAAGCGCTTAAATCTTTTTTAAAATCATAATAAATCATGATTCGAAAAAGCTCTCTTGTTAATTCCATGTTTTCACTTGCAATGTCACTTTAAAAAATTAGTAACTTGAGTTATAACGAACGTATTTTCAACTTCTAAACTTCAAATGACAGATAAAGAGTTTCTCTAAATAATACCGTATGTTTTATTTTTAACAACTTACTAGATCTATTTTATTCTCAATAAATTCAGCTTAACCCTCGTATTACAGATAACCTAAAATCTAAAATACGCATGACATACCTAACGTTCGGTGGGCGGTTTTGTAGCTTGAGTATATGTTTTGGATTGTGTTTTTTGGTGAATATGAATATAAGTAGAGGGATGCGATTAGTGCAACTATGCAATCAATCAAAGTAAGTTAATATTTTTGAATAAATAAGAATATCAAAAAATAATATGCAATTTTTACTTGTGACACTGTCTTGTCCTAACCTACAAACTCCTACAAATAATTTGTAGATAAACATTCTGTTTTTATAGAAAACTAACCGGATCAAGAGAGCATTCTGTAATGCCTGAGACTGAAACTTCAGCTGCAGATACCAATATTAATTGCAACTTGGATAATTTTGCAAGTAATCCTGGTCCTAGTGGTAATACGGTTCCCAGTTTAGATAATCGCAGAGAAAATCAACCGGTTCAAGATTCTCCAGGTCCTGAATCTGAAGCTTCTTTAGACGATAGTATCGCAGATCCTGACTTCAACGTGCATGATTATCTGGATGACTCTGATGTTCTTCCTCTTGATCAAACAATCAACAAAGACGAGGCTATTGCCACTCTACAAGAAAATACCGTGCAAGTGGAAAAATCAAAGAAAAAGAATAAATTAACAACAGAAGAAAAAATTAATAGAGATAAAATGAAACATCCCATGAAAGCAGCATGTGGCTATAAATGCAAAAGGAATTGTAACAAATTTACAGATGATGAAAGACAAGATATATGGAAAGATTATTGGTCAATGAAATACATAAACCGTCGTAAGTGGCTGGCAAAATGTGTGCAGTTAGTTAGCGTACAACGTCGGATAAAACTACAACGTGATACATTACTCAAAAATGAAACCAGAAAGTTCTACCTACAAAAGCACAATAAAGCTTTACAAGTATGTCGTAAATATTTCTTAAATACATTAGGCTATACAAACGATTCTGTAATTACAGAATTAAGCTGTGCAATTAAAAAAAAATCCCTATGTACCGCGGTTACTGAAAACAGGGGTGGTGTAAGAAAGAATAATATCAATTATGACCGTATAAAACAACACATTAATTCATACAATCCTTGTGTAAGCCACTATAGAAGATACAATGCTCCAAACGTAAAGTATTTACCCAGAGAATTAAACGTCTCTGTAATGTTATCAAATTTAAAATCGCAATATCCTGGTGAAATATGCGGCAGGGAAGCATACAGAAAAACTTTAAAACAAATGAATGTTTCATTTAACATGCCTAAATTTGATACATGTATTGATTGTTTAATATATTATGAGCAATTAAAATCAGCAGATCACGATAATACCGAGCTGGAGGAAAAGTTTTTATTGCATAAAGAAAAAGCTAGAAAGGCAACAGAAGAATATGGAAGAGATAGGGAGCGTCCGGATTGTCCAACATTAAAAGTGTACTCCATGGATTTGAAAAAGGTAATTTTATTACCTAATATGCCTGGAGTGAAAGACTGCTATTTTACGTCGTTTGGTGGTATTTAATGAGACTTTTGCCGGTTTGAAGAAACGTTCAACATACACAAATTATTGCAGCATGTGGCATGAAGCAATGGCAAATCGAAGTGCGCAAAGCGTTGTGGATTCCATTTTAAATGTTATTCAAGCTGAAAGAGATGCGACAAATTTTATTTTTTGGGCAGATAATTGTTCTGCCCAAAACAAAAATTGGTTCTTATTCACAGCTCTAGTTGTTGCAGTTAATGATGTTTCTGGAGGACCCCTGAGTATAAATATTAAGTACCTTGCCAAAGGTCATACTCACATGACAGCGGATTCCATACATGGAAACATTGAAAAATATATATCAAAAGTTGGCAATGTCTATGATTATGATGACCTGAAAAACAACATAAAGAAGTGCCGAAAAAATCTAGTAGTACTTGATGTTCAAGTATTTAGGAAATGGGAAAAAAAGAGAAGACAAACAAAAAAAATAAATGACCCTTTAACTGGGTTTCTTCTTAGTGAAGTAGTAGAGGTTTTGTTCGAACGGAATTCTAGAAAGCTAAAATATAAAACCGATTTTAGTCAGGAGGAATACAAAGAAGTCGATTTCTTGCAAAAGAAATTTGATATTACAACAAAACCAGAAGCTATTATTACTCCTCGTGGAATACAAAAACAAAAGAAGGACACAATCTTAGCCAAACTGGTAACATTGATGCCAGCTAACAGGCAAAATTTTTGGAAGGATCTACCGGAAAGCAATGTAGCACAAGATTTGGTGCACGAATTTGGCGACGGTAATAATTATGAATGAGGATTATAAATAACTATTTACGTCAATGTTTTTTTTTAAAAATATGGAATATATTTTGGTTCAGTGTTTTTTTTTAATATAGAATACATTTTCAGTTGTGTTTAATGTTGTTATAATTAAATATTTTATTTGTGTTTATATTCATAACATTTATCTGTGTTTAATATTTTTGTAATAAAAACACTAATGGGAGTTACTGTGTTTTGAATGGTGATCATTGTTTAATTCTGAACTTACTGTGTTTTGAATGGTAAACATATTTTTAATTATAGAGTTACTATGTTTTGTGTGGTACTACTGCAAGTATATCTACCATTAAAGCTTTAACAAAACAAAGTCTTACCAGTTAAAATATGTATTTCGTAATTTTAGCCCTTGAAACACTATTAATATGTGAAAGAAAGCAATTTCATATCTAAAACAAATTACAGATTTTGTATATATCAAAAAACGTCCTACGGCAGAGGTAAAATCATATAATGCTTAATAACTCAAAATAAAACTTTTATCACATACTGTGTTTTGTCGTGGGACAGCCGGCCTCGTACGAAGATTAGAAGAACTGATAGAGGTACAAAAGATATATCAATCTATGAAGAAGCACACGAAGAAGTAAATAATGGAGCATTGTCTATTCGTGCAGCTGCAAAGAAATACGGCTTGTGTCATGTTTCTTTGGCAAGATTTAAGATTAAAAAAGAAAAAGTTTTAAGGGAGGGGGGAAATTCTTTGGTTACAATGGGTTATAGAGCCTGGAACAAAGTTTTTAACGAAGATCAGGAAAAGAAAATAGAAAGTTATATAGTAGCGGCAGCAGAAATATACTACGGTTTTTCTCCTAAAGAAATCAGAAGGTTTTCATATGAGTTGGCTACAAAGTATAAATTACCAATGCCATCTCAGTGGGAAGAAAATCAGATGGCTACTGAAGATTGGTTTAGCCGATTTATGAAAAGGCATCCAAAACTATCCCTAAGATGTGCACAACCAACTAGTTTATCTCGTGCAACTAGTTTTAACGAAACCAATGTAAATATATTCTTTAACAACTTGCAAAAAGTTATGGGCAAATACAAATTCGAAGCCAAGGATATATATAATATTGATGAAACAGGGATTACAACAGTCCAAAAACCTAACAGAATTGTTACTAAACGAGGAACCAAACAAGTTGGAGTGCTAACATCAGGAGAAAGAGGAACCTTAGTAACTGTAACTTGCGCAGTGAATGCTGTTGGTAATTTTGTTCCTCCAATGTTCGTATTTCCAAGGCTTCGCTACCAAGTACATTTCATTCGAGATGGTCCAACTGGAAGCATTGGCGCCGGAAACTCAAGCGGTTGGATGCAGGAAAAGGAGTTTCTCATATTTTTGGAGCACTTTCAAAAGTATACATCTGTAGCAACCTCCCACAAAATTCTTCTATTATTAGATAATCATTCCTCGCATATTTCCATTCAAGCTCTTGACTACTGCTCTGAAAACGGTATAGTAATGTTATCCTTCCCACCCCACTGCTCTCACAAGCTACAACCGCTAGACCGTTCTGTTTATGGACCACTCAAAAAGGCGGTTAATACCAGTTGTGACGCGTGGATGCGCAGTAACCCGGGAAAAACAATGACAATTTATAATATCCCTTCCATAGTAGCAACAGCACTTCCAATGGCGTTAAGAGTAATTAATATTCAAGCAGGGTTCCGGTGCACCGGTGTATATCCCTACAATAGAAATATATTCACAGCTCTAGACTATGCCCCATCTTATGTTACAAATCGACCTGCGCCCTTAACTGAAATTAACAATGACAATGAAATTATCGCAACTGAATCGACAGAGCTAGAAAATGAATCTACACCATTAACACTTCGTCCACTCTCAGTTGAACTAAATGATGAAAACATAAATGAACCGACATCCTCAATATCTTGTTCAATTTCAATTGAAACAAACAGCCAAGTGAAAGATAAGCGTGTACCTTCAACATCTCGTTTGGTCCCAGAAGAGTTTGCGCCAGAATCAGTCAGACCGTTCCCTAAAGCTCCGCCTAGAAAAGAAGGGAATAGAGGAAAAAAGAAAAGGAAATCTGCGGTATACACAGATACCCCTGAAAAAGAACAAATTAGGGCAGAATATGAAGAAAGGAGGGAAAAAAATGTGAAGAAAAATTTGACAGGCTTTAAAACAAAAACAAAAAATCCTCCTAAACGAGATAAGCCAAAGGAAGAAGACAAGAAAGCAGACAGCGAAGATGATGATCACGAATATTATTGTCTTGTCTGTGTTGAGCCTTACCATGGAAGTAAACCAAAACCAGGAGAAAGATGGGTACATGCATTGAATGTAAAAACTGGTCACATGAAGAATGTACCAAACAAGATGCGTTATATGTTTGTCAGAATTGTGATTCGGAGTGAGTGTATTACCTACCTACACTAGGTTGTGCAGTATGTTACAATCGACCCCGTATAGTGTTACAACCGCTACGGGGTTGGGGCTGGTTGTAACATTCTGTACCATTTTAATTTTTTTAGAATATCTTTTATTGTATTATACCATGATTCAAATTTTACGTATTAATAATGTCAAAAGTATAAATAGTTTGTATACAAAACCTGTTTAATTAACTGTAATAGCTTTTTGCCAATTAAATCTCAAACTGAAATCGTTACTTTCGACCCCGGTCTACCCTACATTTAAACTTGATCTGTATCCACATTTATAGTCATATATTTTGCAAGAAAACAATTTCTCACCAGTGCCAGTGTGACGCTTTAAATGTCTCTTCAAAGTCTCTTTACGTGTGCATTTATTGTCACATGTATCACATGTAAATGGTTTTTCACCAGTGTGAATTATTAAATGCCTATTTAAAGTTGTTTTATGTGCAAATTTACGGTGACACATTTTACAAGAAAACAATTTCTCCCTAGTACTGTGTGTTTTTAAATGCATCTCCAAAGTCGATTTCTGTGTACATCTATAGTCACATTTTTCACAAAAAAAACGGTTTTACACCTGTGTGAATTTGAAAGTGTAGGGGAGACTAGGGAGGGTTGATACCATGGGAGGTTTGAAACATTTCCAAATTTGCCGCATGTAATGTTAATATCTCATGGGAGTTGGCAACAGTGCAATGCACCCGCACCGGCTGTTCACTTGTTGTTTGTTTATCATCGTGTACTGTCCATTTAAAACTTTTAAAGTAGAAAACTTATTTTTGGTGTAAAATTTGAACATTAATTCAAGATAAGTATAAGCATTTTGTGAAAAATTTGTTCAGATTATACTTTTTGCGAAATCTACATCGAGTAGCGCTGAGTTTGAGCTATTATTTAAGATAGAAATTATTGCCGGAATGTGATGTTTGGTTCTGACAATTCTCAGTTTTATAAAATATGTCATGCAGGGGAGGATTGATACAACCGAATTTCGGGAGACTTGATACATGTATCAATCCTCCCTCATGTATTAAACCTCCCCCAATTGTTTTGTATCAAAGAATTAATTCCATTTTTAGGTTTAGGATGCCTTTCAAGTGGACAAAAAAGACGAACAGGGTGCCGGCTTCACCTAAACAAATGAAAAAAGCTGTACAAGAAGTTGTAGATGGGTGCAAGCTAAGAACGACGGCTAGAAAATACAACCTCGACAAAATGACCCTAAAAAGGTATGTTATGAAGTTTGAAGAAAAAGGAGATGAAACAAAGTTTACTCCAAATTTTGCGAGTTCACAAATTTTTAATTGTGAGGAAGAAAAGAGTCTAGCAGAATATTTGCTAACCGCTGCTAGAATGAATTATGGATTCACATCGAGAGAAACAAGAATATTTGCATATTTGTATGCTAAGGAAAATAACAAGAAAATTTCCCAAAATTGGTCAAAAAATGAAAAAGCTTCATATGAATGGCTTCATGGCTAGAAACAACGAATTGTCACTTCGAACTACGAAACCAACGAGTCTTTCTCGGGCGACAGCCTTTAATCAGCACACCGTTGGTGAGTTCTATAATTTACTGCAAGCCGTACTGACTCGAGAGAAGTTTACACCTGATTCTATATATAATTGTGATGAGACTGGAGTGCAAACTGTCCACAAACCCGGTAAAATCATATCAAAAAAAGGACAAAAGCAAGTGGCCAAAGTGACATCAGGTGAAAGGGGCCAGACCGTCACAGTGTTGTGTTCCGTAAGTGCAATAGGGAATTCAATTCCACCTTTATTCGTTTTTCCGCGTGTTCGCGAACAAGACTATATGACAATTGGAGCACCACCAGGATCCAAAGCTGTGACTCACCCAAGCGGCTGGATGACAAGTGACAACTTCGAACTTTATCTTTTGCATTTCATAAAGTTTGTAAAATGTAGCCAAGATAAAAAGGTTTTATTAAGGCTGCTTTACCACCATAGCATCTCTGTAGATTTAATATAATTGTTACTATTAAATGAATTTCAATGAAATTTGTACCTGGTAAACTTGAATGTATTATAAATCGATCTGTTGTCTCAGATTTCTGATTGAATTTTCCAATTTTCCAGAAAAAAATAATTTATCTACAAATTAAAGAAATTAAAATATGTAAGACAACAATTTTATACAAAATTTAATTTCAATAACATTTTTTTTATGACAAAATGTTATATTTTGAAGTCTAAAGTGAGTAATTAAGAGTTTAAATTTTTATAAATAAGAATTATTTCTTTCCTTGTTGCATGCCGCGTACCAAATGAACTAGTAAACTATATCGTCGTTCTCTCACTTGCTGTCTCCTAAGAAAGTTATTACTAAGAAAGTGTCAAGATAACATTGGTGAAACACCAGGACACGAATGAGCTTTTTGCTGTTTTCGAGTTACAGAGGTTTTAGGTTTTGAAGAGTTATAATTAGATCTAGTTATTATAAAACACAAAAAAGTCGAATATCAATTAAATTTACAAAAAAAATAGTTTTCGATGCAGACAAATATATCCAATCAATAAGTAATATCGACGAAAAGCTAGTTTCATAACATTTTCCCAAAAATTTTAATACGGCCATAAATGTCTCCATTATTAAAACCCATCTAGGTACTATTATTATTTGCAAATCTGAAAAATTTTTCAAACATTAATTTGCAAAGTTGTACTTTCTTATATCAAAGCGATATCATTTTATGCCTTTTTTTAGTTCCATTTATGTTGAAACAAGCCATCTATGCATAAACATTCAATATAAATAACAGAATGTGAAAATAAAACTCATTTTGAGCCGTAGTGCGAAATTAAAGGTTGTGCTTCTGTTCCTAGTTTGTGAGATTTATTTGTGAAATTATAGTGTTGATTGTCGTTTGAAATGGGCAGATCAAAAAAATCAGTTATAGAAAAAAAAATCGCGCTATCAGGTAAAACCACTTAATTTTCATGTTACCAGTACTTTATTATTATCGATTGTATGATTTGTTGCTTCAGCAATTTGAAAAAATCTCAATGTTGGAGAAATCTCTCAACATCACATTCACCAGCTAAAGAAACTGAGCAGCAGGAATCCATTGATCTGTAAGCATATTATATTATATTCTAGAATAAAAACTAGTTAAAATTTTATCTTGTAGAAATCAATTTAGTTTTGCGCTCTTTTATGTAATATAAAATATACAAAAATCTATAATACATAATATGTATAATCTATGTAATTCTTTTATAGGAATAATGATAATACGATGGAAGAACAATTCTTACTTTCTTTGAGAAAAACAAAAGAAGAATTACTACACATTGAAAATATTACAAGAGGCCAATCAAAAAACATAACATGGAGAATGGCAAGAAATAATTTATTAACAGCTTCTAATTTTGGAGTTGTATGTAAATTAAGAAGTTCAACAAATCCATCAAGATTGATTAAAAATATTTTGGCTTCTGATTTTAAGGGTTCTGTAGCAACAAGATGGGGAAATGATCACGAAGATATTGCCAAGACACAGTTTCAAGAGACTTATCTTTTAAAAGTCAATGACTGTGGATTATTTATATCTGACGAATATTTTTATTTGGGGGCATCTCCAGATGGTGTTATCGATAAAGACACTATTATAGAAATAAAGTGTCCATATTCTGCACGTTCCCTAACACCGGAACAAGCTGTAGTAGAAAAAAAAAATTTTCTAGATTTAAAAGAAGGTGTTTTAACACTGAAAAAAAACCATAACTACTTTTTTCAAATTCAAGGCCAGCTTGCTATATCGAAGTCAAAAATAAGTTTTTTTATAGTTTGGACTCCTTTTGGAATGTTTGTCGAAAAAATTTTATTTGATGATTTTTTGGGAAAATTCACTAAAAAAGTTAAGTAGTTTTTATTTAGATAAACTTGTAAAAGAAATTGTAAAAAAAATTAAAATAAAACTTATATATTATTATTATACCGTTTTTTCTATTTTTATTATCATAAAATAAAGTATCTACTATTGTTGCAAAATAATATCCCTTAGACAAATGAGATAAGGTAAGTGTCGACGTTGGGTTTCTACCGGCGTCAACCATGTGACGTAAAGAAAATTTCTTCCGAATGAAATACTAAATACTAAAAAAACTTTCACCACGTAAGCGAGTAAATGCATGTACCTCTCAATTTTCTATATTGCTGGCACGGTAGAACAACCTTAATATTAGACAATCACATCAGCCATTTGTCTCCCAAGGGTCTAGATATTTGCAAACAAAATGGAATAGTTTTGTTAACAATACCCCCACATACAAGCCATCGATTGCAACCATTAGATGTTGGCGTATAGGACCTTTCAAAACATATTTTAACCAAGCTTGTGATGATTTCATGGTACAAAATCCCGGTCAAAATATTTCCTTGAAAGATATGGCAAATCTTGTTGGTATCGCATACCAGCCGGCTTTTACTCCGCTGAATATTACCAAAGGGTTTTCTAAAACTGGCAATTCACACTTATTTACCGAAAATGACTTCCTGACGGCGAAGGTTACCGATCGACCTGACCCTTATCAGCAAGAACGGACATTCGATCCAACCCCAATATCTCCTGCCGATGCAACTCCAATACCTCCAGCTGATAAAGAACGCACCCCGGAATATACTCCTAGACCCTCTTACTCCTATAACACCCCCGAAGAAATAAAGCCACATCCCCAGGCTTTAATATTACGTAATTATGTAGAGTGTTAAGGAGCGCATTTTATCTATAAGGTAAATGCACTGATAAGAGATGCATTGTAGCCGGTGGGAAACAATGCCAAGATAAGTTAGTTGTATTTTAACTTTGAATAAAGCAATTACACTCCGTTGACGTAAACGTATTTTGCCAATTATCGTTAGATTTGGTGATATGTTTGTAACGTCGATATTTCGAATAATTCCACTATAATATTTGTGGGTATCAATTTAAACATCGCCATTTTGTGAATGACACAGAACTCATGCAATTGCAACTACTGTACCGGCACCTTGTTGAAATTTCTAAATCTACAAATTCTTCAGTGCTATTGGAGAAAAATGTAAAGAGAGGGAACATTCACGTTGGGTTATGGTGTTATGGATCACATTTTGGGAGAAAACAGTGTCGAACCCCGGACATTGCGTTGGCCTCTAGGTTTTTTTACAATATGTTTGACATCTCTGGGTTAGCATTGTACATCATCTTCAGAGAACACAGCCCACGGTGATGCGTCGCCATTTGTTCTATATCTGTGTGGTTTGTCGTTGTGATTCATATAGACGTTACTTTCTCTTCACTATCTGCATTTTGAGTGTTTGTATGTTTTCCAGTTGCAGCCGTGTTTTGTTAACCTCGACGCCGCTTTTATTTTAGTTTGTTATTTTACTCTTCCACGTTTGCGAACAATACGTGTACCCGGTTCAACACCTCGGAGATACCCGTACTACAAATTGTTTTAATTGTTGTCTTTTGTGCGTAAAATGACGTGCAAGTTAACCTCAAATTGGTTCCTCAAATCTCAAGCTACTACTACTATGGTAGTAGTTCACTTTTATATGTGTAGTACATCACTATAGTATATTACTATGGTATCGTAGTAGTAGTCGGTGGTTGCTTGTAGTTGACACCTCATAACCTTAAATTTTTTTGAAATTCTTGAGGTTTATCTCTTTTTATAATCGCAGGCAAAAACACGAAGGATGCTTTAATAAACGCTTTAGTGGAAAATGCAGTAAGAGAAATTGAAATCTTAAGCGATTCAGGTAAGAATTGCAATAAAATTGCGATTATTTCCTCCATAAACGGGAATAATTATGTTTTGTTAAAAAATAATTTATAAAACCATTTTGTAGATGATAGTGAAACAGACGAAATTATAGATAATTTAATTGAAGACATGATACATGGAACTTGCCGTAGAATTTCCGAGCTGATTTTATTCGTTCTGCAATGATTAGTTTGTTATTAATGCATTTTTTTGAGCCCACTGTGCCGTCAGCAATATCGGCAGTTCAAATCGTTTATTCAACTCAATTCAGTTCAAACAAATGATCTGATTATTTAAATAAACAATTAAAAACAAAACAAAATAAGTTAAAATACCATCGATCCAATTATTTTTTGTCAGTTCGAAGTGTTCAAAATTTTCAATACCATGTGTTCTGCGCAATATTTTATTAATTAATTTTACCACCGTTATATTGAATAGTCAACGAAATTAATTATGTAATGTACATAGTATGTTTAGGTTAAGTATTAACAACTTAAGGTAAGAATTTTGTCGGATACTATACTGCAGCCAGAAAAATACCAGGTTAGTCAGCGTAAGTACGTCCAATTTCGCATTGGTGGCGCCCATCTCGATATACGACGCTACAGTGAGCATACTCCAGGCGGTAAGCCCCGCGCCCGCTCGCTTCAACCAAGTTTTCCCGGTACTCCGTACAATTTTAACCGCCCCTCCCCTTCTTCAATTTGTTAGCCAAAGTGCCTTGGTTCCCGAGCCCCTTTGGCTTAGCCGTCTTTTAAGGAGTTATGTACGTGACAAGCCTTTGATTGTACATCTCAATCATGCTTTAAAATTTCAGAAATATTGTCCATAGATGAAAAGATCTTACCTTACTATGCAAAGCAGTTCCATCAAATGAAAACCTATTAGGTTTGGTTTAAAAACTGGACTCTGTGCGGAATTAATGGGTAGGTATATATTTGCTTTCGAAGTATACACCGGAAAAGCATCAAATAAGGAAAAAGTTTTTGGTGTTGGAGGTGACATCGTAATATCGCTCATTGAACAAACAAATATTCCCCCTAATAAAGTATTTAAAATATTGTTTACTCCATATTGCATAACATGCAACCAAATACTAACTGTTGAACACATATTAATTGAATGTCCTGCATATACAGCCGAAAAAATTAGATCTGGAATACAACAACAAATGGAAGAAGCGCTCAATCCTGAAAAAAATAACATACATACTCGTATATTATCAAACAATAAAATTTATTCATGAAATAGACATGATAAATAAACTGTATATATTTAATGTACATACACATCAGGTGCTAATAACCTAGTAATTGATGCACCTATATCAAACTTAAATTTAAAAAAAATATATTGTTTGGCAACTACTTTTCGTCCGGTGCTCTCTATTGTGTCATCTAGCTGACATCAGATTTTGTGCAACAGCTACCATACAAGGTACAAGAACAAGCAAGTATTCTCTTCCAGAAAGAAAAGTAATGGAGAAAAAACCTCGAGGTTATTGTGATTATCAGACTGATGTTTCTGAAAGGACATCTCTTGTCAAATGGAAAGACAATGGGGTAGTGACTTGTATAACTAACTACGATGTTATTGAGGAAGTAACCTGCAGTATTCTCGGGAAAACAGAGAAAAAATTACAGTTACTCGACCCAAACCATTCTTAATTACAATAAAATAATGGGGGAGTTGATATTCTTGATCAACATTGCTTCGTATCGTACTCTGATGCGTCAAAAAAGAGGTATCGGCCGATTTTCTCATATTTACTTGATATGGCCGTAACAAATGCGTATCTCCTTATGAAAAAAGTACTTCCAAGAGATGAACGAGTATCCGGTCTACTTCAGTTTAGGAGATCTCTCACCATAATATATCGTGGGCTTACAAGCAAAAAGCACTGAGTCAAAAATTTAGTTTTTTTGTTGTAAGTGCTCGTGGATATAAATTTTGATGACCTTCGCACTGCAAGAACACACCAAGTCATATCTTATGTAGAATGTGAAATATAGCAATGTCAAAAAGCACTAAAGTAGTTGATAATTAATATTTTAAAATGCATGCAAACTTTTAACTTCAGATTACTCAAAACTTTCATTTTTGACTTAGTGCTTTTTGCTTGTAAGCCCACGATATATTCTTAAGACATACGGAACGCCATAATCGAGGAAAAACAGTTCAGTCACCAAGACAAAACAAAACATATCGTTAAACTTCATACTCTGATGGGTTAATTGCAGCTTTAGTAAACAAATTAGAGAATGTTGAATTTTCTCAAGATGAAAATATTTCGATAACTGTAAATGAAACCGAGGAAAGCAGGACATTATTTAATGATGGATATAAACCAAGAAAACATCCAAGTAGTTAATAGCAGGTGTTTAATTAATAAAAATCATTAATTAAAAAATCTCCATTATACTTCACAAGAGCAAAGCCGACAAATGTAGAAGACATATTTGTTTCATAAACTGGGATGGAGCTTCCCGCCATGGAATGCGACATAATTGTCGATGCTATTAAACAAAGCATAGGAACTCATCGGCTAAGATATACACGCAGCACGTGTGGTGTAGGTGATAGTAGTGCCTAAGGAAAAATACTACAAGAAAAACCAAATGGTAATCAACGTGTGGAGAAAGTAGAATGTAGGAATCATTTGTACAGAAACCTTTCTTCTAAATTGCGAAATGTATACGGCATACAACAATTTAACTTTAATACGCTATAAATTGATATTTTCATTTTGCGCCCCACGTAGGGCGCCAAATGCGACACGAAAATTCTTCCAAATGCCAAAGGCAACGTTGGAAATGCTATCGGCGATTATACCAGTGTAACGCTCAATTGATGAGCGATAAAAAGGCATCGACCAATAAACGATAAATTTAAAACGCAGAAGGATAATGGAAAACAAAATAAAATAAATAAATAAAACTTTGCCCTTATGACTAGCTCTTCTCGGGGAGTTTAATAAGGGTACTTCACCACACTTCTAAAGAATATTTACCGCAATTAATAATTATCATTTAAGGTTTGTTCGTTTTAGCAACACTTTTTACACTTTTGTACAAAGTGTGCACTTTTCTGTTCGTGCTAGCAGAGCGCTCTGTTCGTATTATAAAGTGTAGCTACACTTAGTTGTACTTTTCGACACTTTCCACACCTGCTCCAGAGCAGGTGTTTACAACTTGCTCAACTTTTGTAGCTACACTTAGTTATACTTTTCGACACTTGCTCAACTTTTATATATTTTATTTATTTATTCAATAAAATGGGTACTAATGTTAAAACAGCGTGGTTAATTCGAGATGCGAACGGAGACATTCCAAACACAGACGGCTTTGTGACTTGTATAATATGTGATGGTAAGTTTGTTGGCGTTTTTTTAATAGTATTTTACTATTATATTATAGATGGATCGCTATTTCAACTGGTTAGCGCTGAAATCACATTCGAACATGATGTGTTTCGTTGTGAAGTGGATGGCAACGAAGTGCATCTTTCTGCATGTGCACCACCGCAACAACTCGGTACCACAGCACCTGTGACACCTGGTAGGAAGCAAAGTTTTTCTTGGTGTGATGCTTCGACAAAATTGTTTTTGTCGTTGTATGAAACCAAGAGGAACCTAGTTTCTGCCAGGAAAATTAGAAATATAAAGACAATGTGGAAAATGATTAGTGAAGAATTGGTAGAGGCAGGTTATGCAATATCTGCTCTACAAGCTGAAAATAAATGGAAAACTTTAGAACGATCATTCAAAGCCACAATGTGGAACAATAAGCAGACGGGACGTAGTAGGAAAACCTGCCCTTATGAAAGGTAAAGTAATATAGAAGCTAATATTGATTTAAAAAATAAGATAATTGAACAAATATTTAGTACAATAACATTTCTTGCAGTGAATTGAGTGAATTATTGGGCAAGAAACATAGCATAGTTCCCCTCGCAGTTTCTCAACGAGTGTTACCGCTTCCCTGTATCTTACAAATTTTAATAAAGAAATAAGAATATAATTAAACGAAAAGTAATTTTAAATGCTAAGATACATGTTATTGAGCATAAAACATTTTTAAAATCATTCAAAAAAGATGATGTCATATTTTCTCCGCTTCCCGCTAAGAAAAAGCCCTAATGTAAACTCAGCGGATTATTGTTGCTAACTATCGCTCGCTCATGTTTAATACATGCGTTCTTTGTTTGATTAATACCTCGAGATATAAAAATTTATATAAAACTGTACGTGAACACGCTGATTAAAAATCGGTGGGGAGAAGAAACAGGCAGTGTAACTCGACTGGTGGCTTAAGCAACACTCAATTTATCTGTCTATCTTAAAATTAAAATAAATCTATTAATAAAGCCACTGTTAACTCAAGTAAATAAATATCTACAAACCATTATCGATAAAACTAAATATGTGATGGTCAGTGTAACCATATACTTTACAAGAAAAATAATAATCAGCAATCCAAATGTAGGTACTCGTGCAATACACAGCTGAGGAATTTAAATTTGTTTAACTTAAACGGTATGAATACTATTATTGAACAATTGTGTCGAATCTTTAAACCGAAAAACATTCCACATATCTGCAATTACTAAAATATCCGTATTGGTGTTAAATGAACAATTAAATAAATAATCACACAAGTTTAGTGCTCGCATATTAAAATAAAGCGGATTTACCTAAAAACTCACATGGTGAATAATTTCTATAATAAACCCTTCAAATAATTCGGTTATTAAGAAAAATACAGTTATCAATTTGCGCGAAAAACTAAATTCGAATTACGTAGTGGTGACTTCGTTATTTAACTAAAGTGGCAATTGAATTCCCTGATGACCTCGCCTGCAAAGATGAACCAGCCTGCACTTGAAGACCAGCTGCTAATCACAAATTAGTACGCTTACTATCCCAACGTTAAGAAAGGTATTTTATTGTAACACGTATGTTGAAAATGAAAAGGAATGTCCTTATTGTTTAATCTTTCATCTTTTAATATAATCAGTTATCGTATTAAACTATTGTGTTTTGACACAAATAATGTTAATAATTATAAGTAATTTTAATCGAATGAATGAGTATAAATGAAATAATTTTAAGAAAAAAGATTATTTAATTTATGACCCCATTGGTCAAAAATTGTACAGCTCATATGCAATATTCAATTATTAAATGTATATTTTGTACCATGGTGTTTTATTCATCGTATCTTCTGCTCAAATAAGTTTAAGAACCACCCCTGAAGGAAGTGATAAGAGATTCTCCTGCAAAGTAAGTAGCCGGGCAAGGCAAAATTTTTTTTTGGTATCGACGCTACCTTACTTCCTGGTATCACGAGGTGGGCTCGTTTTGCGGAAAGATGTTTTGGAGAGTGGTACTAATGTGGGGTCTACGTGAGTATATTATCATTTTACATTATTATGAAATACATGATGTTTAATCAATTAAACAAAGTATTAAAAAGAACTTATTTTATTACTTATTACTATATTTATGTAGCAATTATTAATCTAAATATATAAAAGAGAAGATCTGCTTGCGTGTTTGTTCGCTATACGTTCCTAGACCCTTGGACCGATCTCGACCAAATATTGCACAGTTATACAGGCGCAACTATTCTCGCATATATGGAGAAGAAATTCGAGCGGGGAAAAAAGTTATTCGCTTTTTTCGAAAATCAAATCACAAGTTTGACAAAAAATTTAATTTGTCAAATAATTAATCTGACGTACTGTACTGTCAACAGATGGCGCGATGATAAGCGTTTTTCGATATTAGGAATCAAATTGCATGTCTTCCAAACAAAATTTGATATTTGTCACTGTCAATAATTTATTATTGACTCAAATAGGTGTACTTTTTTTGGTGAAAATTGTGTTTGGTGAAATTAGTGTTCAAATAGAACACAAATAGATTCAAATACCAATTTGGTAAGTTCAATTAGCATATTATTTATTATTAGCAACATAAAATTAATATTAATTAATATTTTTAGTAAATTAAAAAAATGCCACCTAAAAAACGACAATCATCATATGGATGTAATGCAGCGGCTAAGCGAATGCGATTGAATAGATCGAATGAAGTTCAAGAGGAACGCAATCAAAGACTGAATGCGCAAGCTGAAAGACAAGCTACTCTTAGGCAACAAGAGACAGAAATTGGTATGTATGTATGTATGTGTGTATAGGTGTGTGTATGTATGTATGTCTGTATGTATGTATGTATGACAGATGACAGGTGACAGATGACAGGTGACAGGTGACAGATGACAGGTGACAGATTACATAATATATTAATTTGTTAGTGGTTTTCATTTTCGAATTAAAGCCGCCATCCCGCCATCTGTTAACAGTGTTTTGAATCACTGACAGTATGTCTGTTGACAGTGTTTTGAATCACTGACAGTATGTATTTTTAAAATTTATGCCTTTTAATAATAGTGCTTGCTTTTTTAGAACGCGATCAAAGACAGCATGCTCAAGCTGTAAGAGATGCAACTCGAAGAGCGAATGAAGGTGAAGAAGAACGCGATCAAAGACTTCAAACGCAATCTGGAAGACAGTCCACTCTAAGGCAACAAGAGACTGAAATTGGTAAGTATTATTGAACAGTTTAACATACGCTGTAATTTTATGTATTACTTTTTAAAATTTATGCCTTTTAATAATAGTGCTTGCTTTTTTAGAACGCGATCAAAGACATCATTCGCAAGCTGTAAGAGATGCTACTCGAAGGCTACAAGAGACAGAAATTGGTAAGTATTATTCAAAATTTTAACCTACGCATTACAGTGCTTACTTTTTTAGAACGCGATCAAAGACTTCATTCGCAAGCTGTAATAGATGCTACTCGAAGGGAACAAGAGACAGAAATTGGTAAGCATTATTCAAATGTTCAACCTTCGCATAACAGTGCTTGCTTTTTTAGAACGCGATCAAAGACTTCTGGCCGACAGAACAAGACGACTTGAAACTCGAACAGTAGCCTTAAGAGTGGGTTGGAATTTAAGTGCTTTCAACTATAATCCACAAATTCCTTATGCTTCCGATAAGTTAGTTACAATTGGATCTATGTCTAAAATATGTACCAAGTGTGATGCTAAAAAGTGGGATAGAGAATCCCCAGGAATGTGTTGCAGTAATGGGAAAGTTCAATTACCTGCGCTTTTGGAACCTCCCGAACCGTTGAAAAGTTTACTTACAGGAACGACACGTGATTCGGAAAATTTCTTGAACAACATTCGTGCATACAATTCTACATTTCAAATGACCTCCTTTGGAGGTAACGTCATTACCGAAAGTGGATTCATGCCTACATTCAAAGTCCAGGGTCAAATATACCACAGGATTGGTTCCTTGCATCCATTGCCCAACGAACAAGCAAGGTTTCTGCAATTGTACTTCATTGGAGATTGGGAACATCAAGCAGAACAAAGGAACAATCTGTACCCTGCAACCAAATTGGAATTAATTAACCAACTTCAGGGGATGCTGCATACGTCCAATCGTTACGTTCAAAGTTTTAAATGTGCTCTCGAAAACGTTCCTACTACCGAATACAAAATTGTTATCGATGCTGACAAGAGACCTTCCGCAGAACATGCAAGACGATTTAATCTCCCCGAATGCAATGAAGTTGCTGTATTAATTACCGGTGAAGAACACGGCAAACGAGACATAGTACTTCAAACTAGAGCGAATACTCTCCAATTTATAAATGAAACCCATAGATCTTACGATGCTTTACAATATCCGCTGTTGTTTGTCTATGGAGAAGATGGATACCACTTTCAAATATCCCAAACGGGTGCACGTTCGAACAAAACTGTTTCCTGTATGGACTTCTATGCGTACAGATTTATGGTCCGCAGTAATTCGTTAAGTTATCTTTTGCTTTCTAGAAATCTTTTTCACCAGTTTGTTGTAGATATGTTCGCAAAAATAGAAGCCGAAAGATTATGTTACGTAAGAACTCACCAGAAGGAATTAAGGTGCGACTCATACATACATTTACGAGATGCCGTAAACAATGACAGAGCAGGAGGCGATATTGGACAAATTTGCATTCTTCCGTCATCGTTTACTGGCAGCCCCCGTTATATGCATGAAAGAACCCAGGATGCTATGACCTATGTTCGCACTTATGGTCGTCCTGACCTCTTCATCACCTTTACGTGTAATTCGCAATGGCAAGAACTTAAAGATGAGTTACTACCTGGACAAAAACATATTCACAGACATGACCTTATAGCTAGAGTGTTTCGATTGAAATTATTGAAGTTAATGGATCTCATAACGAAATCCAACATTTTTGGACCAGTTCGATGCTACATGTACACTATTGAATGGCAAAAGAGGGGATTGCCTCATGCGCATATTTTGATTTGGTTGGTCGATAAAATTCGGGCAGATCAAATTGATTCCATTATTTCTGCTGAACTTCCCGATCCTAACTTAGACAAGGGCCTCTTCGACATAGTTAAAAAACATATGGTTCATGGTCCATGCGGTCGTTTAAATTTCAATTCGCCATGTATGAAAGAAAATAAATGTTCGAAACGTTACCCGAAATCATTTTTAAAAGAAACTCAAACTGGAGAAGATAGTTATCCTTCCTATCGTCGAAGAAAACGTGATGATGGAGGTTTTACCACCGAAATAGGGCGACATCAAATTGATAACAGATGGATAGTTCCGCATTGTCCCCTTTTGAGTAAAACATTTAATGCCCATATTAATGTGGAATTTTGTAATTCGGTTAAATCAATCAAATATGTCTGCAAGTACGTTAACAAGGGTTCCGATGCGGCAATGTTTGGTTTCGAACCACAAAATTCCAATGATGAAGTTACCCAGTATCAACAAGGTCGTTACATAAGCAGCAATGAAGCTTTTTGGAGAATTTTCGGTTTCTCGATACACGAGAGATATCCTACGGTACAGCAACTAGCGGTGCATTTAGAAAACGGACAAAGGGTTTATTTTACGAACGAAACGGCTGCCCAACGAGCCGCTGCTCCGAGAGATACCACTCTAACTGCTTTTTTTAAATTGTGCCAGGAGGATGAGTTTGGGCAAACTTTGTTGTACCACCAATTGCCCTCCTATTACACTTGGAACAATAAAACATGGTCTAGAAGAAAAAGAGGAAGCCAAGTTGAAGGTTATCCCGGTGTTAAATTTGACAGTGCTATTGGTATGTAATTATTTTTTGTGTGTAAATATCCAATCTAACATATTGTGATTTTAATTTAGGTCGAGTCTACAGTGTTCATCCCACTCAACAGGAGTGTTTCTTTATAAGGATGTTGCTACACGAAGTTAAAGGACCTACATGTTTTGAAAACCTTAAAACAATTGATGGTGTTATTTGTGAGACATTTAGAGAAGCATGCCACAAACTTGGATTGTTGGAGGACGATAATCAGTGGGACGCCACTTTGGAAGAAGCAGCCACTTACAAATTTCCAAAGCAACTTAGAAATTTATTTGCAATATTACTTCACAGCTGTAATGTTGGAAATCCCTCTGATTTATGGCATAAATACAAAGATGATTTGGCACAAGATTACAGGCATCGAGAACAACTTCGCCATCCTCACGTTGATGTTGTTTACACTGAAAGAATGTACAATGAAGCCTTAATTGACATTGAAGATAAAATAGCGTCCATGGGTGGACCGAGTTTAGCTTCCTTTGGACTACCGCAAACTGACAGGACGCTATTTAGCAATTTATCTACGGAGTTGATTAGAGAAACTTCGTACGATGTTAACGTTTTAACCGAATTCGTAAATGATAACGAAAATATGCTGCTACCTGAACAAAGAACTGCCTATTCAACGATACTAAATAGTATCTCTACGCAGAATGGAGGTATTTATTTTTTGGATGCTCCCGGTGGAACTGGAAAAACGTTTGTTTCGAAATTGTTGTTGGCCCGTGTTCGAAGCCAAAATAAAATTGCTGTAGCAGTAGCTTCCTCTGGTATAGCTGCTACATTACTGCCTGGTGGCCGTACAGCTCATTCTGCATTTAAACTTCCGTTCGATTTAGCCAACATCGATGACCCTGTTTGTAAAATCTCGAAAAATTCTGGCATGGGAGAAGTTCTCCAAAGATGTGAATTGATAATTTGGGACGAATGTACCATGTCACATAAGAAGGCATTGGAAGCACTTAATAACAGTTTGCAAGATTTAAGAAACCGGAAAGTACTGATGGGTGGTATAACAGTTGTGTTGTCGGGAGATTTTCGTCAAACTCTTCCCGTAATACCTAAAGGAACCAAGGCTGACGAAATTCGAGCATGTCTTAAATCTTCCTCTTTGTGGCGTGCTGTGAAATCCTTTAAACTTACAACGAACATGCGAGCAAGAAATTCTGGGGATCCCGATTCGGAATTGTTTGCTCAGAACTTAATTAAACTCGGCGAAGGAAGACTCTCTGTGGACTCCGAAAAGAAGGTCGTTATATCTACAATCAGTGTAGTAGTTCAAAGTATTGATGAATTAACGCAAAAAGTATTTCCAAACCTAGATTCCAATTACACAGATTGCAATTGGTTGTGTGGAAGAGCAATATTAGCACCGAAAAATGTTACGGTTGATTGTATCAATCGACAGTTGCTTGATAAAATACCGGTGGATTCTCATATATACAAATCAGTGGATACAGTTACTGATATCGACGAAGTTGTCCATTATCCGATTGAGTTTCTGCATTCGTTACAAGTTCCAGGCCTGCCGCCACACTTATTACGTTTAAAAGTTGGAGCTCCGATAATGCTTTTACGCAATTTAGATCAGCCCAAGCTTTGCAATGGTACACGATTAATAATAAAAGCCTTGCACGCTCATGTTATTGAAGCCGAAATACAAACTGGTTGTGGCAAGGGCGAAGTCACGTTTATTCCGAGAATACCTTTAATAACATCAGATGTGCCAATCCAGTTTAAGCGCTTGCAATTTCCAATAAAGCTAAGTTTTGCAATGACGATCAATAAATCTCAGGGACAAACGTTGCAAGTTGTAGGGCTACAATTAGAAGAAGATTGTTTTGCTCATGGTCAACTGTATGTGGGATGCTCCAGAGTAGGAACACCCAACAAACTATTTGTATATGCTCCTTCTGGAAAAACAAGAAATGTGGTCTATTCGGAAGTTTTGTAGCATTTTGCAGATTTTGATGATTTTGTTGATCCACGGCATCCGAGAAGAAATCCTTTGATATCCTTTGATATCACCGTAGTATGTGACATCAGAGTAATACAACAATTATTCATCCATCGACTGCATAATGTTCGGCTTTTTGTTAGGCTTTCTAGCCGGGTAGAGCATGATCTAAAGGCCACCCATCGACTGGCCTTAGCACTGTCGGAGTGCAAATCACGTAGATTTCTCAGAGCTTGGTCACCGAGCCGAAGTCCCTGTATGCACCTGGCTCTGTTGAGAAGTTCCAGTCAGGTGGTGTGAAGCCAAGAGACCACCTAACGACTACGATCATACCTAACAATGTCGGCACTATGACTTAAGTCTGTGGATGAACAACAAAATTGTAAGAAAAGAAAAGAAGTGCTGCCTACTTCAAATGTGCCAAATATCCAATTGATGTTAAACACCGATCCAAATGTAATGCCATATTAATGCCGAAAATTATTTTGTTTCGGGTGAGTATTAATTATGGCAAATTATGCCAAAATGAATAAACATGTAATATTTAACGTTTTATTCATTGCGGATGCGAACTCACCATATAAAATGTGAGTAACGAACCTTGAATAGTATCGCCTATATTCTAATTAAAACTAATACTACTACACAAGTAAACATTGTGGGTAGTCAAATTTTATTTCACAACAAAACATTAGAATATTACGATGGTCTGGAAAACTATTCTTTCAATTATTATAGTTCTATTGTTATTCATTGATGTTTGTTTTGTGTTTTATTTTTAAATAAAGAGTTCTTACATTACAACTATTTTTTACATTTACTTCCCAAAAACGAAGAATTTTAAAATTGCGTTTGTTTAAAAATCTGCAGCAATCTGCAGTATATGAACAATTTGTTTTGTTTAATGTTGAGTTTTAGGTTAAGTTTTGTTTTGTTCAATGTTAGTTTTTTTATTTTATAAAGTTCCAGTTATTCATTGATGTTCGTTTTGTGTTTTATTTTTAAAAAAAGAGTTCTTACATTACAACTATTTTTTACATTTACTTCCCAAAAACGAAGAATTTTAAAATTGCGTTAAATTTGACATACAGTCAGTAGCGGCTCAAGAATAGGGGGCACAACTTTGACATAAGATGTTAACCTTAAAAAATGGCATTGACAATTACTCAGTGGCGTTACACAATATTTTGATGACAGATGGCAGATGACAGATATCATCCCAATATTTAAAATAATCAAGAAGGTTAAAACAAAAACAATTAAAAAAATTTCCCAACGACTTAAGTCGTTTTTCCAAAAGAGTATTTTGATTTGATTTTAATAGTGCTTAAAAATTCGTAAGTATTATTATAGCATTGTATAATCTTTCATTTTATTAATAAGCAAAATTGTTTCATTTAAATTAAAGAATCAATGGAGAATTTAAGAAGCAGCACACCCGCTGCCAATGTGGAGCCCTTGCCCGTGGCCGCTGATATTGTGGAGCCCTTGCCCGTGGCCGCTGATATTGTGGAGCCCTTGCCCGTGGCCACCGTGTCGGCCCAAACTGTCCTGCGTCGGCGTAGAAGGCATCGCCGGCCTCGACACCGCTTCGATTTGAGGCAATTTTTCAATTTGAAGAGAAATACGCCGACGACGACTTTAGTGTTTAATAATTGTTCTATCACAAATATACACACTAAATAAGTGTGTATATGAACAATTTGTTTTGTTTAATGTTGAGTTTTAGGTTAAGTTTTGTTTTGTTCAATGTTAGTTTTTTTATTTTATAAAGTTCCAGTTATTCATTGATGTTCGTTTTGTGTTTTATTTTTAAAAAAGAGTTCTTACATTACAACTATTTTTTACATTTACTTCCCAAAAACGAAGAATTTTAAAATTGCGTTAAATTTGACATACAGTCAGTAGCGGCTCAAGAATAGGGGGCACAACTTTGACATAAGATGTTAACCTTAAAAAATGGCATTGACAATTACTCAGTGGCGTTACACAATATTTTGATGACAGATGGCAGATGACAGATATCATCCCAATATTTAAAATAATCAAGAAGGTTAAAACAAAAACAATTAAAAAAATTTCCCAACGACTTAAGTCGTTTTTCCAAAAGGGTATTTTGATTTGATTTTAATAGTGCTTAAAAATTCGTAAGTATTATTATAGCATTGTATAATCTTTCATTTTATTAATAAGCAAAATTGTTTCATTTAAATTAAAGAATCAATGGAGAATTTAAGAAGCAGCACACCCGCTGCCAATGTGGAGCCCTTGCCCGTGGCCGCTGATATTGTGGAGCCCTTGCCCGTGGCCGCTGATATTGTGGAGCCCTTGCCCGTGGCCACCGTGTCGGCCCAAACTGTCGTGCGTCGGCGTAGAAGGCATCGCCGGCCTAGACACCGCTTCGATTTGAGGCAATTTTTGAATTTGAAGAGGTCAATGTCCGCAAATACGCCGACGACGACTTTAGTGTTTAATAATTGTTCTATCACAAATATACACACTAAATAAGTGTGTATATGAACAATTTGTTTTGTTTAATGTTGAGTTTTAGGTTAAGTTTTGTTTTGTTCAATGTTAGTTTTTTTATTTTATAAAGTTCCAGTTATTCATTGATGTTCGTTTTGTGTTTTATTTTTAAAAAAGAGTTCTTACATTACAACTATTTTTTACATTTACTTCCCAAAAACGAAGAATTTTAAAATTGCGTTAAATTTGACATATAGTCAGTAGCGGCTCAAGAATAGGGGGCACAACTTTGACATAAGATGTTAACCTTAAAAAATGGCATTGACAATTACTCAGTGGCGTTACACATTATTTTTAAAATTAGCAAAAATCAAGTTACAAGGTGACAAATTGTACATTAATCATTAATCAGGAAGCATGAAACAAAAAATTGGTTAACAACGTCAATAACTACCAAATGTTTAGTTACAAATAATTTCCTGTACATTCCAGTTGAGTTTTTGCAATATAGTGCTAAAAAATTTGTAAGTATTATTAACATTGTGTAATCTTTCATTTTATTTATATGCAAAATTCTTTTATTTACATCAAAGAAGAAATTAATAAAATGGAAAATAAAATGGAAAATGTATTAATTTGTGACACACCAGCTACAACTGTGATGCCAACCGCCACTGTTGTGTCGGTCCAAACACGCACCGAGGATGCCGCTTCCGCCGTCACTCCATCCAACTTCACTACTGCACAGGACGTGTTTGAAGAATGTAAGAAGAAGCTTGAAAAGTTCGCCCTGTCTGCGGTAGACGATTTAACTGTTGGATGGGAGTTTCGTAAAATGGTGATGAAATCATTTGCTGACCAAGTTTTGGCACAAATCACCCCATTCTTGGAAAGCGAGGACCGTCAAATAGAGTTACAAAATGCAACGAAAAAAGTGGCAGCCATAAGAAAAAGGAAGCGAATTGCAAAAACAGCATTGGCTGCCGAAACGGCAAGAAAAGTTGCAAAAATAGAAGCCGAACAAAATGAAGAGCTCAATTATTTGTCCGTATCAACGGATTTGTTCTTAGAAGCAGATTTCGAAGCTGAACAAAATGAAGAGCTTAATTATTTGTCCGTATCAACGGATTTGTTCTTAGAAGCAGATTTCGAATAAACGATTTATGTTACCCGGGGGAGGAATTTCCTACTTCCCATTTGGTTTGGTTTGGTTTTCATCCATCAACTGCATTATGCTTGGCTTTTTTGTTAGGCTTTCTAGCCGGCTAGAGCATGATCTAAAGGCCACCCATCGACTGACCTCAGCACTAGCGAAATGCTAATCACGTAGATTTCTCACAGCTTGGTCACCGAGCCGAAGTCCCTGAATATGCTTGCCTCTGTTGAGTAGTTCCAGTCAGGTGGTGTGTAGCCAAGAGATCACCTAACGACTACGATCATACCTAACAAAATGTCGGCCAAATTAATGTCGCAAATTATTTTGTGTCTGGTGAGTATTTTATGGCATAGGGCTGCCAAAATGAATAAACATGTAATATTTAACGTTTTATTCATTGCGGATGCGAACTCACCATATAAAATGTGAGTAACGAACCTTGAATAGTATCGCCTATATTCTAATGAAAACTAATACTACGTACACAAGTAAATGTTGTGGGTAGTCAAATTTTATTTACACAACAAAACATTAGAATATTACGATGGTCTGGAAAACTATTCTTTCAATTATTATAGTTCTATTGTTATTCATTGATGTTTGTTTTGTGTTTTATTTTTAAATAAAGAGTTACTCTAAACTACTTCTTCTTCGGTTGTCTAAAACATTGGCAAAATCGTGAATAACTTTTTGGAAAAGTGCAAAAATTTGTAATATTTGTACCGGGGGACCTGCGACACTTTTTAAATTGGAGGCGAGGTGGTCCGCCCCGTGAGGCCGACGGCCGAACAACTATGGCCTTCGCGGATCTATTATGGTCCTCCCCCTGTGAGGCCGGAGGCCGAACAACTATGTCCTTCTCGGATCTATTCTGGGTCTAGATGGCTAAGGGCGGCGGATGCCGCCCGTGCCAGCTAGTTTATAATAATTACAGAACACTTGATCTTTCTCATACGGTGTTACGTCTACTGATAATCAATCATAAGAATATAATAAAATATTAGTCCACCCTGTATATCTATTTAGTTTCATTTAGCTAACATAAAAATTATTTAAAAATATTTAATGTCACTAATGCAAAAGTGATGAAATTTGTAATGAAAAATGATTATCTTTGTTACACTGTACTTACAAAGTAAGTCGCTACTTTGGAGTACGCTTGGTAATAAAATTTGATTATTATGCATTAGTTTTAACATATGACATAAGCGTGACCTTGCTTTATAAAAATGCAAATTATAATGGTATCTTACTTACATTCAATACTTCTCCTTCTAGTTTACAAAACTTTCATTCCGTTTAAAATTCTCTGATTGGTTAATTTACGCGGTACATTAGATTATCACGTGAAATGCACTCGGATAACGGGGGGAAAAATGACCTCGTTGAGTCAGTGTCGATTGAACTGAAAGAAATGCAGCACGCACTCAAATAATAAAGTTTTGTAATTAATCAATTAAGTCTTTAATATTCAAGCATCTAATAAAAATAAAATTGATATCGCAATTATCGATATATCGCTTCGACTTCTTGTAGTTTACCTTCTACTGAAATAAATTCATTTGAATTAGGTGAAATCCCAACAGAGGAAAGTGGGTCAAATCCGCTGGACATCGGAAATTTTGTGAAGAAAGTTTATATTAATGATTTGAGCAAATTTGAAGCTTTTAACTAAATGCTGGACACCTTCTGAAAACTACGTGTTTTCAGTTTCTGAAAAGAGGCACCTCTCATTCCTAACGAAGTGGTTAAAAATCTATCCTTGGTTAGCTTATTCCGAAAAAGAACTGGGTGCGTTATGCAAGTTTTGCGTTTTATTTAGCCAACTAGTTGGAGGAAAGGGCAGGCAAGAACTGGGAAATTTAGTTACAAAACCGTTTGTTAACTGGAAAAATGCCAAAGAAACTTTTGAAGCGCATCAAACCAAAGACTACCACAAGAACGCATCTTTGAAAGCAGAAAATTTTGTATCGGTTATGGGTGGAAAAGTACCTGACGTTGCCAGCTTGGTGGATTCAGAGAGAATAAAGCAAGCAAATGAAAACCGAAGGAAACTTAAACCCCTTTATCGAAACAATTTTGTTGTGTGAGCGTCAGGGGCTGCCATTGAGGTGCACTAATGACGCAGGTCCAATAGGTTTCAAGGAACTAAATTTTAACGACGGGAACTTTAGAGCCCTGCTAAGATATAGGGCACAAGGCGGCGACTCTGTTCTCAGAGATCATATTGCTTCCCAGATATCGAATTCTAAAACAATGTACACGAGTCCAACAGTCCAAAATTAAATTATTGAGTTGTGCGGTGATGTTATTCAACAATCTCTAATAATGAGAATAAAAAGCCCAGATAGCATCCAAATCATAAAGAATACTGCGAGAAGCCTTTTGATAGACTTCTGACAGAAGTCCAACTATGAGTTCTTAGAGACATCTTATTTAAGAACTCAAAATTTAGAACTCTTCAAGACGTCTTTTTTAAGACATCAGTTTTGTGACATGTACATAAGTATTCTTTTTCTTTACTTCTTATTGAAATCAAAATTATGATCTCTTTAAGAACTCATAGTAAAGACGTCAGTTTTATGATAACATAATATATTCATTCATTTTGACGACTTCTCATAGAAATCAAAAACATGAGTCCTTCAAGACATCTTTTTAATGTCTCTTTATAATGAAAATATAATTTTTATGCGCATGCTCATAGTGAGTCAATGCGCATGCACTTGATATATTGTTTACATATGCATTAACCAAAAATGAATAGAAATTATGGACACCAATAATTTATTTATCAATCATTTATAAACATTAAAATTATTTAAAAAATTATTAAGTGTAGATTCTATTAGTTATAAGACTAATTAAGGTAATATATTGTTCATTTATTAATATCTAATTTTTTTTTCATATTTTATTACATTGTGTCTTTGTTTTGTGAGCAGAATTTTACAAAGCTGCAGGCAGACATGGCTGTGGGAAATTGCGAGAAAATTTTTGATAGCGTTTCCCTCGTCATATCTTGTCGAAAGAAGTTTTAGTGCCGTTACCAACCTGTTAACAAAAAAAAGGAGCAGATTGAACATCACAGAACGGGGAGATTTGAGATTACTTCTTACAAAACTGAAGCCAAATATTGATAATTTGCTGTCAATTCATCAAGTACATCCGTCTCATTAAAAGTATGACTATTTTTTATTGTTGATTTATATTTCAGAGTTCATTGTTGATTTTTTGTCAATTGTTGATTGTTATACCTAATCAACATCAAATTGTTGTTTGTAATAATAAATGTTTATAATTTTGTATAACCACAAGTATTATTTTAATAAATAGGACACAAGAAAATGTGCTACTTTTGTTTTCTTCTTAACACCCCCAATTTAGGGTGATCTAGTCCTATTAATATATCATCGGTCCAGCTACGAGTATACTTGGAATCATTTTTTTTTTTAATAATAATAAATAAGAATAAATTTTAATTGACAGTATTTTAATAATTTATTTATTTCAATCATGGCAGAAAATTTTTCAAAAGCTCCAGTGTTTACGACGGCAGAAGTCGTTCCATCCCCATCTGTAGGCATTCCAAAACAAAGAAAACGGAGATCGGGCGCGGGCAAAACAAGAGGGCCGAACACCCACAAACGAACGTGTAGCGCATGTGGAGCCCCGACAGCAAGCCCGCAAGACATACCTGCCGACACGATTCCTGATGCCACGGAGGTTCGTGCCACTGCTAATCATCCAGACCCAACAAAGAGGGATGGAAATATTTATATTTTTAATAATGTTTCAATCAAGAAATAATTTATTTTATATACTTATTTTACACCTAAATTTACAATAAATTTATATTATATACAGTGACTCCCTGTTTAACAGTTCTTGTTGTAAAATAGCCTTTTCAATAACATGATGTTCTTCCATAATTCTTGTATTTTGGTCCTGTTGTTCTTGCATGTGAGTAATTTTTAAAATATGTTCTTTCATACGCGCAATTTTCAAATCATGATATTCTTTCACACATGTAATTTTCAAATCGATACCTTTTTGGCAAAGTATCGTAAGTGACATATTTTCCGAAAATGAGATTTCGCGGCTATTGTAAGCATCAGACAATATACACGTTTTGTTAAAGTATCGTAATTCTATTTTAAGTTTGTGATGGTCTAAAATCAGTTTTATTTTATCGTAAGCAACAAAGTAATGCTAACAAATAGATGCTAACCGCGAGTATTGTCGTAAGTATCAGATTAAAAAGACACACATCCCTGAAAAGTATCGTAAGTACCATAAAAACAATGGGGAAGGGATATGTTTTGCAACTTACGATATAAGTTTGGGTACCATTATTAGTGTGTTAATCGTCTATGTAAGTACAATGTCTTCATTATTTCCTTTTAAAAATGAATAAATAACAGAATTTACGTTTTATAGAACGTAATGAGTTTTATGGTCGATTTATACTAAAAAGTAGCGGAACGGAATGTAGAAAAGATGGCTTATGCACTTACATAAAAGCGTTTATGGTTGCCTACTACATTACATTACGTTCCGTTGAAACGCTTTTATGGAAGTGCATAAGCCCATCTTTTCTACATTCCGTTCCGCTACGTTACTTTTTTAGTATAAATCGACCATTAGTTTTCAATCTTTACTTTATTAAAAATATTTGTATATTCATTATCAATTTGAAGTGTGCTAAACTATGTTTTCAATTAAAAATCATTATAACACAACTACTACACTGTGAATTGATTATGAGCATTTATTTCCATGTTTATGTGGTCTTCTAATGTGTTATTAGACGTTCCAATTTTTATTTTTTCATAGGTTCACTTTTCGCGTTATTAATTAAATAAATCATGTCTCCAAAGATTAACAACTGTAAGACTAGAACAAAAATTATAATGGAAAATGCTATTCGAATACAAAATGACGAATTATTGAAACAAAACGAATTATGCCTATTGCCTATTCAGTATTTTGATAACAGTAATGATCAGTTATTCACCGAAAAGGAGTTAAATAGTATGCCTTTTTTTGAGAACGATACTGAAGTAGTAGTTTCATATTATGAGAATAATCGGGGTGGATTACCTAACCCTGGTCACTCCAAATAAATTGAAAATTTCATATTGCAAAGAGGAAGGTTTATATAGTATAATGACATAATTTTCACAAGCGAAGATATAATCAAAATTTTGAGTAAATCGATTTTGAAGTTTGCAAATTTACATGTAAAATTAACGAGATTCCCGCGCGTCGCTCATTAACACTTAAGAGTATTTTTGCCTTCATCCCGGTTTCCGATTTGAATTTTTCTTTGAAATTCGGATAGATTGGGGGTGTGATTAGTGGATATTAGTAATAAATATAATCTGGCACGGCCAGAATTGGGCGCAACAAAATACCTACCCTACGGCCCTCCGGGCGGTTTTTCATTCGCTTACGCCGCTCCGCGGCAGAGCTAAACATACGAGAAGGCGCCACCCATCAAGCAAACCGGGATGAAGGCAAAAATACTCTAAGTGTTAATGAGCGACGCGCGGGAATCTCGTTAATTTTACATGTAAATTTGCAAACTTCAAAATCGATTTACTCAAAATTTTGATTATATCTTCGCTTGTGAAAATTATGTCAGTATACTATATAAACCTTCCTCTTTGCAATAGGAAATTTTCAATTTATTTGGAGTGACCAGGGTTAGGTAATCCCCAACGAATAATCTTTTGAAAACACAACATGTTAAATTAGTAGACTACGATTCGTCAAGTTGTGACAACGCAATTGACAGTGCGATTGAATTACCGTTTCGTGAGAGTATTCCCTTTTCTGATAATAATATTAATTGTATGATTGACCACAACAGCCACAGTGACGATGGCGATAATACAATCGTGGGAAAACGTGGTTTACGGAGAGGAAAAACGATCAGCAAAAGAATGAGAATAAAGTGTGAAAATAATTTTGGAAAAGGAAAATTTGTACGTGATAATCCTTGCAAAAAAGGCTGTCAACATAAGTGCATTACAAAAATTAAAGAAACGACACGCCACGATATATTTGACTTTTACTGGGGCTTAGGTGTTTATGAAAGGCAGCGTAGTTGGCTTGTCTTGTACAAAGGAGGTTTCTATAAAACGCAGGAAGCAAGAAGCTGGTACGAGTAGAAGACAGAAGTCTTTCAAATATTATATAAATTGGGACGATGAAGAAACCGAAGTGTGCCAACAATTTTTGTTGAAAACATTAAATATTTCACAAATGACCTTTAGATATTTATTGAAGAACTCAGTTCAAAAAAGCGTCAAAGTAGATGAAAGGGGCAAACATACACCTCATAATAAAACCACCGTTGAGAAAAAAAATATGGTGCGTAATTTTATAATGAAACTTCCTGCAGTACCTTCGCATTATTATCGGAATAAAACTTCCAGAAAATATTTGTTTTCTGAATTAAGAAATGTGAGTTTCCTGTACGAAGTTTTTAGAAAAAATCAAGAACAATTCCATGATAATAAAGCTGTTGTATCACTCAAAATATTTCGAGATATCTTTAAACAAGACTTTAATTTAGGGTTCCATTTACCTAAAAAAGATAAATGTAAGAGATGTGAGAGTAGAAACGACGTTGACTTTCAAGAAACCGAGAAGTCGAAACAAATGTACGACGAACATATCGAAAACAAAGAAAAATCCAAAACTCAATTTTTAGAAGATCAGAAGAGAAGTAATTCTGAAACAATATGTGCAAGCTTTGATCTACTAAAGGTACTCAACACACCTCATGGAGATAATTTGTTATTGTATTATTCGAGGAAGTACTCATTTTACAACGAAACCGTATATGAGAGCGGACTGCAAAATGGTTTCTGTTTTTTTGTGGGGAGAAACTGATGGGAATCGCGGATGTAACGAGATTTGCTCAATAATGCACAAATATTTAACAGATGTCGATGAAAGAGGTTTTAAGGAAGTTTTGCTGTACTGTGACAGTTGCGCAGGACAAAATAAGAACAGAACAATGTTAACTATGCTGCAAATATTCATTCAAAAAACTGTTGTTTTTATTACCTGGCCATACATACATGCCGGTGGATACCGTGCATGCAACAATAGAATGGTTTACAAAACGTTGAGTTATTTAGGCCCCTTCCGATTGGGAGACAATAATTACAAATTCAAGAACAAACCCTAAGCAATTTAAAACAATAACTATCAGACACCATGAATTTTTCAATTGGAAGAAAATAGGGGATGCCGAAATACCACCGGTAAAGGCAAAAACAATAGACGGCAACAAATTTAAAATAACAGAAATGAAACAAGCCCTGTTTGAGAAAGGCAATTTACAAATTGGTATTAATTATTCTTACGGGGAAGGTGATATGCAGTTTCTTGTCCTAAATCAGGATGATGTGACAAACATACGTCCAAAACAAAGTAAGTTATCTTTTTTTTCTAAAATCAAATTAAGTACCAATAAATTTTTCAGCTCGCAGTTTACAACGAAATCGTCAAGTTCTTGAGCAGTTATATTTTGATACTCTACCGATTTCTCTACTTAAGAAAAAAGATTTAGAAACCTTATGCAAAAATAAAGTGATACCAACAAGGTATCACAATGAATATTTAGGTATACCTTCTACTAATACAATTAGAGACGTTTTAGCTGAAACGGACGAAGAAGATGACATTTTTGCAAATAACAATTAACTGTACATAACAATTTTATTTAATTTACTAGTATGTTAATTTATTTTATTAATAAGAAAATATTTTGTTTGTTTTTTATAATCGATATTAAATTTAAAATATAATAAATAATAATTATAAGTTTTCCATGAAAATAATGACTATGAAAATTATTTAACAAATTAATAGATCTTGCCAAAATATCGTAAACATGCCTGCTATAAAAATTGTGCATGCCCGTGTATCGTAAGTGTGTCATTTACGATAATTACCTCAAACTACTGTCATTCGCTCCGTTAAACCTGGGGAATACTTTCACTATGGCTTAGAGCGAGGACTAATTGACCAGTTAAAATCTATTGGAATAGATAAATTTGCGAAAAATATTCTTATAAATGTTCACATCGATGGATTGCTAATTTCAAAAAGCTCGAAAAGACAGTTATATCCTATTTTAGCTGAAGTATTTCCAAAAATTGCTACACCTTTAGTGATTGGAATATATCATGGGTTTAATAAGCCTGAAAACTGCAATGAATTTCTCGAAGAGTTTATAAATGAATACAAAATTCTGCATTTGACGGGTTTCAAGTATAATTCTTATCAATTTTTTGTGGAAATTAGAGCGGTCATCTGTGATTCTCCAGCTCGTTCTTATGTGACGTATACGAAGGGACATACAGGTTATTATGGCTGCAGCAAATGTATGCAGGAGGGTGATTATCAAGATTATCGAATGAGATTTTTATCGACCGATGCACCGGTACGTACAGATGATAATTTTATTAAACGTGTTAATGAAGACCATCATCTTGTAAAATCAAAATTTGAAGAGACTGAAATTGGTATGGTTTCCCAATTCCCTGTGGAATATATGCACCTAGTTTGTCTTGGAGTTTCAAAAAAAATTATAAAATCATGGATCACTGGATTTCGTGTGAATGAAAAAACATTAATGAAATTTAACCATAAAAAAATACAACAAATTTCAGATGTATTAACTTCAATAAAGAGTTGGATACCGTCAGAATTTGTTCGAAAAACTCGAGAATTAGATTAAATAGATCGATGGATAGGCTTACCATACGTCCCGGTTTGACCGGGATTGTCCCGGTTTCAGATATTGGTCCCGGCGTCCCGGCCGGTTTGGTATTTTGTCCCGGTTACTAAGTAGGTATCATTTTAAAAGAGCGCGGGAGCAAGCGCACTCACTGTACTTTACGTCGAGACAGTGTTGTCAATTTTGGCGCCACTGCGTCGAGATCGCTCAGTGTGAATACGTGTTGCTAATGTGTAGTTGTTACGCACAAGTGTTTTATTTTAATTTTTAATCAATAGTTTGTTTTAAAATGCCAAAAAGAAGTTGTAAATTTACTAGTGAACTGCAAAAAGACTATCCTTTTATAAAAAAACTTCGTGGTGATGACAACAAAGTTAAATGCCAGCAATGTTTCTCAGAGTTTTCAATAGCTCATGGTGGTCGATCGGACATACCGGTACCGTGATTGAAAAACTGAACGAATTTAAATTCAATTTTCACCAATAAGAGTTATTTTTTTTTAAACAAAATTCAAAGTATTCCATAGAGCACGCGATATGAACTTATCGATGTCAATTTTGTTTTTCTCTAATGTCAGTTACAAACATGGTGTTAACTAAAGAGCAACAAATCATAATTTTTAAGCTTTTAAAACAACAATGTAGTTTTGTATGATACAAAAAAGGTGTAAAGACCAAAATTTTTGTGTTTCGAAAGGTACACTCTCTAACTACAAAAAAAAATGGAATCCCAGAACTTAAATCCAAAATTCGGAAGAAAGGCAGCGGAAAGAAGCCAACTCTGACAAATCGACAATTATCGAATTTAAAGAAAATGGCATTAAAAACGAATCCTCCGACACTACAACATATGGCTAATCATTTCAAAACATCTGAATATATCATTCGGTATAATCTAAATAAAAAATTAAACCTGAAATTAATGAAGAAACCAAGGAGACATCATATTTCTGAAGAAACAATTATTAAACGGCACCAGCGCTCACTAGGATTGTATCACTTACTAAATTGTGATAAATGGCAAAAATACATCACTGTCGATGAAGCATGGTTCCATCTAACAAATGCTGATGGCCAACGAAAAGTTCAGTACTTGAGACGTGAGCAATCGGCAAAAGAATTGGACGTATTCACAAAACAGTCCCATCCGAAGGGAGTTATGGTGTTCATGGGAATATCGAATTATGGAACCACAACGCCAATATTTGTTGAGCCTGGTGCTAAAATTAACTCGGAATATTACATTAAGAATTGTTTGAAGCCACTTTTGACTGACGCAAAAAGATTATATCCTGCTGGTGATTGGATATTTCACCAAGACTCGGCACCAGCTCACGCTTCTAAGAAGACTTTAAATTTTCTTGAACAGAACGGCGTATCTTTTATTCATCCGGATATATGGACGCCATCATCACCGGACCTTTCACCCTGTGATTATTTTTTGTGGGGCTATTTAAAATCTCAGTTAAATAAGTCAAAAGTTACAACCCTTAAACAGCTAAAAAAACTAATAAAACGTGAGATAGAAAACATTCCTCTGGAAATGATACAACGATCGCTAAAATCGTGGCCAAAACGTTGTCTTCAAGTGTACAGGAATCAAGGACAACATATTAAATAAAATTATTGAAAGAAAATAAAAATAACTGTGACTTATTAAATTTCAAAATCGTTCAATTTTTCATTCACGGTAGCTGTAACAACAACGCGTGCGCAAAGAGTTTATTAAATTATTTTGTTGATGAAAGCGCGAAGTTGTATGGCAAATATTTCGTGATTTACAATGTGCATAACTTAGTGCATTTACCTGACGATGTTCTAAAATTTGGTAATTTAGACTCATTTAGTGCATTTTCATTCGAAAGTTTTTTATATTTTCTTAAAAAAATTTTGAAGAAAGGTGACAAACCATTGCAACAATTAAACAAGCGAATTCAAGAACGAGTCAATTGTGGTTTCAAAGAAACTATAAAACAACGTTTGACTAAGTCTGAAGTAAGTAATTTTAATTTCAAAAAGTCTCAGAGAATTGGAGTTCCTCCATATGATAAAATCAACTATGGAAATTTTACACTCAGTGCTTCCCAAACTTGTGATAAATTCTGTTACACTATTAATCATGACATTGTTCGAATAAACAATATTAATATAAAAAGTAATGAAATCATATTGCAAGGACAAACGTTGACTAACTCTGAGAGCTTAAAAAATTACCCTATTGACTCGAAGTTAATTCATATAGTTAGTGGGAATAAGTGGTCTGATTCTGAGAATTTTAGAGCAAGTGATATTTTTAAAAAGGCCGTTTGTATACCATGTGATGATTCATTTTATTTTTTCCCTTTGATTCATTCTTCGAACTGAATGTTATTCTATGATAAAAATATTAATTTTGATTTATTTTATTAAAAAATTTAAAATATTTCGAAGATATATTATTCACTTATTGTAGTTTATTAGTAAATTTAATTTTTGTTATTATATTATGTTTTGTTCAAAAATATTAATAAACAAAAAATTTTTTGAAATGGATCTATTTATTCTACACATTTTATATTGATTATAACAATTGAAGGGGCAAGTGGATAAAGGGGCTATGTGACAAAAACCGTTTATTGAGTAAAAAGCCAATTAGTTAAATTTGTTGCTACTTTTTGATAAATGGCTGTAACCATTGCACTGTAACCATTGCACTGCACATGGTTAAAGAGTGCATGAGTTACCTTTACACATTGCCCCTTCATTCACGACAAAATATCATAAAATCAAGAAATGTCACATAGCCCCTTTATCCACTTGCCCCTTCAATTGCAACTTCAAATTTCGCGCTGTACTACTGACATGCCATCTAAGTTTATTTGTAAGTACCAGTATACATGTAAACAGTAAATATCGGTCCATGTGTAATTTCCAGAAACCAAGAATCTTTAACAACAATTTTTTAACGAAGAATTAAGGTAAATTTAAAGTTTTCTTAATGATTATTAACATTTTATTTTGATAACACATAATAATTAATATTACAATTTCATTCTCATCGATATTTTATGTTTTAACACATAGTTTAAAAGAAAAGGAAAAACTAACCTCACATTTAGTTTTATTAATAACTTAATTTTTTTTTAAGATGTATTTCGTTGCTTTTTGTGGGGATTGGTGTTCAACGGTACCAAAAAGTTGGGTAGATGAAGGTACAAAAATAATTAAATGGCCTCCTAAAAACGAAAATGCGACAACTGCTTGTAAAAGAGGAATGGACCCCAATTTTGATTATAAGTCCAATAAAATCGTTGTCGATTCTGATAATTTGTTAGAAACTCAGCCCTTAGATTATGGTGATTTGTTCGACGATGAAGTATACAATCATTTAAAAGACCACGAAAAGAACAATAAAAAGATATATGTGACTAGTATTGAAACCGTTAGTAAGTATTTCACAAATCTCATTGATATAGCTGTTTATAGTTCATCATGCTAAATTTAATAATTATTTTGCTTCTATATAGAATTACCCTTTGTTCTTGCTGAAGCTGATAAAAGTTCTCAAGCTCCACGACATATTTTTATTAAGAAAAATAATGGAAGTAATGACGATGCCAAGAACAATAATTCAACTCAACTAGACAATGCTTCCAAAGACAAGTCGGCTTTGAATATAGTCGGAACCCTTATGCTGTTACATACGAGCATTGTCGCACAAATAAAATACTTACCGTCGCCATAAAAATACTTACCGTCGCCTTATCCTTAGCAACTAGTAAACAAAACTTACTGTCGTGGAAACAGACGCGGTAACCAACCAAATAGAGCATAGTCGCGCAAAAATACAATAAATCACTATGTAGGTACTTTTTCATTTCAGCATCTTATGAAATTGCAAAGCCAAAATTAAAACTGGCAGAGGAACAATCTGATCTAAGCACAGATAATGAGCAATCAAAAAAAAACCGTAAGTTTAGACGAAAGAGAGTTATTTCTGACAGTGACGAAGAAGTATATGAAGTTGAAGATTCTCTACATTTGCAAATTAAACCATTCCCAATACAGCCCATAGATAAAGATTCTTATTTTGCAAGAAATAAAACGAAAAATTTACAGCAACCAAGTGAAACACAGTGCCATAACAATTATGAATTGGGCAGCGATGATGATGATAATTCAATTCCTTCTACATCAGCTCGCAATTCAGCAATTGGAACTCCCACTACATCAGCTCGCAATTCACCATTAGGGGTCACTCCTTATAATACAACAACATCTCGTATAGGCCAGCCTTTCGATGCTAATGAAGGTAAGATCGGAAAAATAATTACAATGACTATTGCACACATGTGTCACATGACTAACATCAACCAGTGATATTTAGGGATCCGATCAATTCTAACCAATGGAGTTAGAATTACGCGATAATTGTTCAAGTTGCTTTGATAATTGCACATATGCTTCTTTTTGATAATTGTGTACGTTTACTTTATATCATGTGATACATTTTTTATATGAAATAAAAATTCGCCGTCGGCAAGATTCGAACCTCGGATATTCTCATTGCTAATCATGTACTCATGTACTATCACCATTTCGCCACAGCGGGTGACATACAAAGTAATTCTTTAAATTGTCAAATCTGCTACACAATAACCATAGAAACACTACTTCAATTATATTTAACCTCCAAATTCCAATGTGTGCAATAGTCTTACCGAATTTATTACGTGCATTATATTGATTATCGTCCAATTTAACTACTTTGCTATATTCAAACTTTGTTGTCATTAGTAAATGTCCTCATGCTTCGCATTCGGACATTTACTTGACAACAAAGTTTTCATAGCAACGTAGTCAAATTGTTACCGATAATCAAAAATGCACTTAATATATTATATGTGATAATATTCTGTTATGTAATTTTTTGTTTTAGATTTTAAACAAAGAGTATATCATGATCTTTCATTTATTAAAGTTAATTTACTTAAACTGAATCAGAAATTAAATCTGTTTGTTCAAAGGCCATTGGGTGAACATGTACAAGAAAATGGCAATGAAAAATTGGACAAATATGAAGAAATTACACAAAACTTGTTCCCACTTAAAACGTGCGAAAAGCTTGAAGAAATGGAATTAAAATTAAGAAATGACCCTGAGTTCAAAACGAAATTGGTAAGACTATATTAATTCAGTATCTAGAATCTTACTGTAGAATTTAAATATTTATGTAATATATTTATTATTATTTATTATGGGTTTACAATATGTACTTGTACAATATAGCTACTCTTGTTTTTAGATCCATTATTATAGCTGCATCGGAGGATATAAAGTGGATGAAATATGTAAATTAATATTAAGAAAATTGTTAACTGATAAACTTGCAGCCCTTTACAGCTGGTTAGGCGCCAAAAAGAAAAATGTGTTCTCACACTTATATCTCGCAGAAGTTATTTTGAGTAAGTTTGATATTGTGCGGTTATAATTTATGATCATTATATATAATTTTTGTAGAATCGGTACGTGCAAATAAGGCAGCCGTTAATGCAACCGAAAAAGAAATAATAGACAGCATAAAAAATTGGCTGCGCCATGCCAGCACTCGGGACAAGAACAAGTACGTAGCTAATTATTTATCGTATATGAATAAATCCAAACAGTATCAAAAACTCCTTAATTTATTAAAATATTCAACAATAGATCGGAAATTACATTGAATTCTTAGGAAACTTGCGTTGGTTCTTGAAGTTTTTAGGTGCTGACAGTTATTATTTTTCTTTAGTTATATGATGAGAATTTTACTGCCCATGTTTTCTCTTTTATTCTTAGTGACTTTTTTTTTATTTTCCATTAAGTTTAAAAACTATTATTACGTTTAGGTTTTAATAACTAAACTTTTATGCAATTGAACATGTCATTGTTGAATCTGTTTTAAAATTCAAGCAGTATAAATGTACAATAATTTTTTCTATTATTGGAATAATTGTTGCAGGGAGAAAATCATCAAGAATGCAGAAATTGCCGAAGAAAAAGAGGATAAATAAAACATGTATCTAATGTATTTCTTTAATCAGGATATAAAAATAAAAACTAATAATCATATTTACTTTTCAAAGCATATACCTACAGAGTGAGTCATCTAAAATGTCCTTTACCGCTCGAAAATATAGGCTGCATTTAGCTTTTTTTTATTGTTTAAGTGGTTTATGTTGCAAAACATGTATTATGAAATTTAGAAAAAAAAATTTCATGAAGTTGAAACAATAAAAAACCTTAAAATGTGGCATATAATACTTACAGCAGTTCCAAATATTTATTATTGAAGAAACAAATATCCATTATATGTAAATTTTAAATTTACGGTCAACCTCTGATGGATATATTAGATATCTAATAAATGTCTCCAGCATATCCATTTAATACTTTCTAGTTGAAAATATAGCTAGTAGATATCTAATAGACTTCCACAGAGATATCTATTGCATATCCAGGTGGATATCCAAAATTATGGAAATAGGCGGACATCTGGATATCCACTGGATGTTAATTGTATGTCTTGGGATATCCATTGTACATCATGGATATCTGTAGCATATATCTTTTGTATATCCATTGGTTGTTTTTGTGCTGTGTGGGGTTGCTCTAAAATTAGTCGTAGAGAAGAGAAATATTCCAAACATTACTTGGCAAAATGGAAAAGAAAAGAAAAACAAAATAAAAGAACTTAAAAAATTAATAGAGGGGCACTGGTGCAACGACTTATCAAGTCTTGCTTTGAAAACTTTAAAAGAAAAACATTGGTCAAAACCAATACAATTACCGTCTACAAGTGATATTGCAGCATTACAAACATACGTAAATAGTTGTGCAGATACAGCATATGAAAATTTAAGTATGGCAAAACCTCCAAATTTGAAAGAAAACTATAAAGTTTTAACTCAGTGTGTTTTAACTTTAACAATTATGTTCAACAGAAAACGCGTCGGAGACGTTCAATATTTGAAAATGGACACTTACACTTCTAACATCAATACAATTAACGAAGAAGCTTTTGTTAAATTACTAACACCTGTAGAAAAGATATTAAGTCAAAGTTTTAAACGAGTAGTTACGAGTGGAAAAGAGTCGAAGCCAGTGCCTATTTTATTTTCTGGAAGACTACAGAAATTTATAAGTTGCTTAATCAAAATTAGAACCGAAACTAGCATAGTACCGCCTTCTAATCCTTACTTATTTGCCAATCCAGGTTCTTTAAACAGGTGGATGAATGGATGTAATATAATGAAAAAATTTGCTAATAAATGTGGTGCCAAAAACGCAACTCTTCTAACATCTACAAGATTTAGAAAACACATTGCCACCACTTTGCAGTTGTTAAACATGGAGGAGAATGAAATGGAGCAGGTTGCCACATTTATGGGCCATACAAAGAAGACCCATGAAGAATTTTATAGGTACTTTTTATTTTAATAAAACGACAATGTAAATGTATTTTTTTCTAGATTACCGCAGGATATTTATCAAACCTCAAAAGTTGCAAAAGTACTGTTGTTACTTGAAAAAAGAAAGGGTGATAAATTTAAAGGAAAAAGTTTGAATGATATCAACTTGGAAGGCGATATATTCAATTCCGATTCGGACGAAAACGACGAAGAAGATGATTCAAAACCTCTTTCAGAACGTGTTCTAGAACGTGCGGCTGCTTTGTCTTCGACTAAAGCAATAGACGACACACGGATGCAAAAAGGTAAAATTAAAAACTCGGCATTAATAAAAATGTTAAACACTGTGAATTTAGAGGAGAGTTACGAAGCAGAAATTGAAAGCATCCAAACAACTTCTCGTCCAAGACACATAATTAGAAAAGTGATTACTACTAAAAAAAGTATGTCTTTGATTATTGTATTGAATTATAATTTACATTATATATTTATTTTTAGAATCTCCAAAATCAGTGCGACATCGTTGGTCAGAAAAAGAAAAAAAACTAGTATTAAAATATTTCGAACAACATATCAAAAAGAAAGTGACTCCAAAAAAGCATGAATGTGAACAGTTGATTTCCACACAGCAGGATACTTTTGCAAATATTAGCTGGGTCAACATCAAAACCTTAGTTTACAATACTTTTCGGAGTAAAAATTAGAACCATTACACTAAGCAAGAAAATTTAAGGAACGCTAAATTTAATACAATTTTTTTATAATTTTGGAAACGTTGTAACATCTTAAAATCGATAGTTTACAATCCTTGCATCGAAAAATTTTTTGGAGTTTCCATCAATAAGCAACCAAAACAAATATACTAACAGAAAAACAAGAACGTTTTAAAAATTATCAAAAAAAATGTATTAAAAGCGTTCCATTAATTTTTTGCTTAGTGTAGTTCTAATTTTTACGTAGTTTTACGTGTATAGTTCTAAAAGTTGCGTTTAAAATGTTCAAAAAAATTTATTAAATATAGCGTTCCTTTAATTTTTACTTTCCGAACCCCTAGGTAAGGAAAGTATTGTTATCAGGCAAAATTTGACCCCCCAATTTTTTGACAGATGTTCACGTTTTGAGGTCCCCTGAATCCATTTTTATCATTTTTGGAAGGATGTCTGTATGTGTGGCCGTATGAATAGTACTTTGTGAGATCCGGCATATAGAAAATGAGCGGCGCTATGAGATCCATTTTCGTTGTGAGATCCGAAGTGGTGGATCTCGCAACGTTTTCAATGGAACTACATCTCTTAGATGGCGTTCAGTGTTATAAAATTAATTTTGGATGGATCTCGTTTCGTCCTAATTATACAAAAAATGTGTGTTTGATTGTATGTTTGGTGATTGCACTTTTCTAATTTGCTTATCTACAAACTCATGAATTGTGCATCTTGCGAGATCCGTACTATCACCGGCGGACAATTATGAACGGCATCGTCGCATTAATGTGTTCTTTGTTTAAAACACATCGTTGTTAGATCCGATTGTCTTACTGTATTACATTTAAGTTTGCGAGTTCCGAAGGTAATAAAGCTAGTTTATACAAGATCAGAAAAAAGCGGGAAAGTAGTGAAATTTACATCTTTTCAAAATGTGTACTACAAGAAGTTCTAAAATAATGAAATTTCGTTTTGAAAAATAACCTGAAAATAATATTCTTTTAATTTTGACGCAACTTAATAAAAAATCACTTTTGTTTTTAGATCGTACAATGTGCTTTAGGAACATGACTTTGACTTAATAACTATTCAAATAACAATTTAAATACATTTCATTTACAAAACATAAAATCAAACACAAACATCTAAACACCAAACGCTGAAAAATAATGAAAAAAATTATAGGAAATATAATTAGTAGGCACTTAGTATAATTATTACAGTATAAGGACTTAATTATTTGAAGTAATAGAAACCAGGGTTATTCATAAAATCAAATTCTTCATAATATCGTACCCTTATTGTAAAACTGGATTAACTCAAAAATGCAGTTTTGAGATAATCCATCTTGAAATTTGATTTTAATAAAATATTTATAATACAGCAATGTAAAATACGTTTATCCGCGAACTTCATTAGGTTAATACTTACCTACCTATCTAAAAAATTCGACAAAATTCTCAAAAATTAAAAATTTGCACTTAATACAGTTTTGCAATAGGGTTACGATATTATAATTGAAGGTGTATTAATTAATATTTTAATAAATTAAAAGCGTAGACGCCCTCCATATATTACGTCACGTATCCTTGTATCCCCCTTGATTTTAGGGCAAGATAGCAGTTTTCGCTTTTCAAATTTGCAATAGTTTCGAAACGAAGTACTTTTGGTTCCAAGTAAGGCCGTGTTCGGTCTGGCACGTTTTCGGTTTGAAGCTCCGTCAACGCATTCTGATTTGGGTTTTTTTCACGCTTTCAAACGCTTTATCTGTTCTTATTTCCGAACTTCGCGTGTTTTAAGTTCCTGAAATGGACGGAACGTAAATGTAATTACCTACAAAAGTGTCCAAGTGCATTAAAAATAATTTTATCCCATTTCCTATGCGTTTTGCAGCGTATCGATTGTAAAAGTCACTGAGCACTTGTTACAATTTTTTGATTGTTCGTTATTTTATAAATTTTAAATCTATGTGCTTACGGGAATACGTATTAATATTGTACCAATAATCTTGCCAAGTATCAACAGAATCAAATAAGTAGTTTCTTTACCTGGACGCAACTTGCTCGGAGTGAAAATCAAGGCCTGTCATTATATTTTTCTTATAGACATTTGATTTGTTAAGCAACGCTCAGATACAGTTGTTCAAAAGACTGAATATTTGAAAATTATAAAATAATTCTACTATTAATGAGAAAAATTCTATTCTATTAGTCCGGTCAATTTAGACATCCGAGGTTACAATAATTCGCACCCAGCTGAAAATTGGTAGGATTGTTCAAAACACCATCATAAATGAAATTTAAAAAATCCTCATCGATCCGACACCTGGAAAAAAAAGTTTATTCGGGGTCAAAGGTCACTAAAACGGGTTTCTCGCGATTTTCAGCAAAACGGTAAGTTTTATCATAAAATTATCTCATTCAAAAATTGTAGATCAGATAATTATCTATAAAAAATGTCTAAATACTTTTTTTCCTACGAGTCACCGTTTTTGAGATATAACGATTCGAAAAGTTGAAAGAGTTGTAATCGTCATAATATGGGGTCCGTTACTTTGCCCCCCCCCCCCCGGTTAATATTTTTACACCAAAAGCAAGCACTGGGATCCTTAGAGCTAGCACCCAAATATGAAAGCTAGCACCATTACAGTTTTTTCACAAATCGACTTTAAACCGGGGGGGGGGCAAAGTAACGCTAGCCCCCCCGGTTAATATTTTTACCCAAAAACCTAGCACTGGGATCCTTAAAGCTAGCACCAGCTAGCACCCAAATATGAAAGCTAGCACCATTACAGTATTTTCACAAATCGACTTTGAAACCGGGGGGGCAAAGTAACGCTAGCCCCCCCCCCCGGTTAATATTTTTACCCAAAAACCTAGCACTGGGATACTTAGAGTTAGCACCAGCTCTATGAAAGCTGGTACCATTATAGTTTTTCCACAAATTCATTTTATTTATTTGCACCTAAATGACGTTTACAACTCTTTCAACTTTTCGAATCGTTATATCTCAAAAACGGTGACTCTTAGGAAAAAAAGTATTTAGACATTTTTTATAGATAATTATCTGATCTACAATTTTTGAATGGAATAATTTTATGATAAAACTTACCGTTTTGCTGAAAATCGCGAAAAACCCGTGTTTGTTACTTTTGACCCCGAATAAATTTTTTTCCAGGTGTCAGATCGATGAGGACTTTTTAGATTTCATTTATGATGGTGTTTTGAACAATCCTACCAATTTTCAGCTGGATGCGAATTATTGTAACCTCACTCCTATTTTTTGGTCTAATTAATTTGACTATATATATAAATTTTATATATATTGAACTGTCTTCAACAAAATTTCTCAATTTAGCAAAATTTTTCTATAAAATAAATTCAAAATGTTAATAAAATAATTTTTTCTAATGTCAATATTATAATTTCGTTGTACACAAAAATCTTTATTGGTCAACATTTAAACAAAAATAATTCTTCAAATTTATTCAATTTACAAGTCTGGAGTATGTTCCAAAAGAACTAGATTTGTTTTTATTAAAACAAATCAAAAATATTATTTGTATTTAAAAATTTTAAATTTAAATTAAATTTATATAAATAAAGTCATGCGTGTAATTTAAAAAAAACACAAGTGCGCGAACTGACACTCGCAAGATTTGGAACATTTCGTGGACGTCCATGTATGGACACATTTTAAAATTGCAAGCCAAGATCCACAAAATCAACCAACCAGAAGAGCTGAATCGCAAATTGCACACGCGTGGTGAAGAATTTTCGGCAACGATGAAGAACATGGACGTATTCGTTCTGGGATGAAGAATCAATCAAGCGGTGATTTTTCAATCAATAAGTGGAATTTAAAAGTAGATTTTTTAAGTGGATTTAAGAGTGGATATTCAAAGATATTCAAAAGAAAAGTTACAAAGTGGATTCTTAAATAGTTTTTAGAAGTGGAAACTTAAGAAAATTACAATTAAGAGAAATAAAAAGCGGTCAATGTTAATGAAAATTGATGGTTGCAAAATTAACCACGAATTATATGCAACATTCAACAATTCTGGATTTGGCTTATGAAAAATTGGTATGGAAAATATTGGAAATCAACCTACATAAGAAGTTTATGTTAATCGAGTGTTATAACCAAAATTTAAAAGAAAAGACAAGGTATTTAGAAATTTTTGAAACATTTAAACCAGTGAAATTTATTACTTTAAAAACATTATACAATCACATGTGCGTTTGTACACTGAATGACTTTTTATCTCTGAACAATTTATGTCATAGAGGCGCACTTAATTTCTTTATGTGTGAAAACAATAATTATTTACTAACCCATATTTTGTATTGTAAAAATAAAAATTTTATTAAACAAAAAAAATTAATAAAATTGAAGGATTGAATTATTTCAAAAACAAAAAAGTTATCACATATAAATAAAAAACAGAATTTTGAGTGTAACGAGAAAATAAAAGTTAAAAAAATTAATTTTTCATAAAAATATCTGTCGTGGATTCGAAATTAGCGAACGGAACACCACAATATAAATAAATATAAATGTTACTAAAACTTCAAACTCGATATAATGAAATTAACAATGGCAAGAAATTTTTAGTTAACCATATTTTCTCTTTAAAATTTATGTCTAATCCTGAGCTATTTCAATACTAGAAATTATCAAGTATCAGAAACCAAAGTAGTATGTACAATCTAATTACAGCACAATTCTTTGAAGCATTATTCAGCTCCCGATTACAATAATTTATTGTAGGAATTCCTATAATTTCAAAGGTAAAATTTTCTATTTTCATTTCATATGAAGCCTTTTTTCCAAATTTCATCTTTGCAAGGTAACCCTTCCGATAAATGTTTTTCTAAATTTTGACGCAAAAATAAGGATTTTCGCTATGACGATAGCCAAGGTATCGGAGATATTAAATATTCATTGAATGGCATACTATTTAACACGCAGCGCCTTAAGTCGTTCTTCCACCCGTGTCCTCAATTGGAAATATCAAAAACGTAACTTTAATAACTATGTTAAATTAAAATTTTTGTTTTAAAGAATTAGTTTTAATTTCCCTCACTTTCGCTTAAAAGTTAAAAATTCTCTTGACTTTCCATGACAAAATTTATACATTCGCCGACTTTTAAAAGTTTTCCTAAAAAGTGTGAATTTTATTATAAATTATACCAGCAATTATGCAATGTTTCAATAGAATCCAGCAAGTACTTTGGTGGGTAACCCCCACAGAAAAGTAACTTGGTTTACAACTTATTAGTTAAACAAACCTACCCTGACGCAACTTACTCGGAGGATAAAACAAAATCTGCCATAAATTTATTATTTGCGGGTTATTTGTAATTTTGGGTCACATTCTATCAACGCCGAATATTCGAAAATTAATTAAAATTTTCAATTATTAGGTAATGAGAACAAATGAATAAATTTTAGAAGTGGTATTTAAACATTAAACTCAATGTAATGAAATAAAAATGACAAAATATTCATTATAAAACATATTTTATCATATTTCAAATTTTATTTATACTAATTATTATGTCTTGCCTGACCTATCCCAATACACGATAAGTACGTAAATGCTGATACATAATTCTTTATTAGGTAAAATGAAACACAATATTTAGTTACCAAAGTCAAGGTTAAGCACTTGAGGTCCCTGGATTCCCACTCTTGTTTTGTAGATCATACAATATAATTTAGAAAACACCATATGGACTTATAATGGAATAATAATTTTTAATTTCATTTATGAATCGAAGATATTTTTAGAGATTTTATAAGAGTAATATAATAGTATCTCATGTTATTTTTCTCAAATAACGACAATAAATTCTACAAATTTACAATAGAAGACCAGATCAGTGCGCTGCAACATCTTTGGCAAAAGACTATTTACCTTGTACATACTGTTACGGTCATTTAAGAAAAAAGTATCTGAGACGACACCTCAAAATTTGTAAATTAAGAAAGGACGAATTAGGTGGCAAACGTAGAAACGTTCAAGCTGAAGCGCAATCTTTATTGCTTACCTTTACGAGTGATGATACTAAATTAGTTGAAGAAGTTTTTCCAAGAATGGCACCAGACGATATATCTGCAGTTGTGAAGGGCGACCCTCTTATCCGATCATTTGGAACAAGGTATTTAAAATGCCATAAAGAAAGACATTTGATCACGGTTGTATCAAATAAAATGAGAGAACTTGCCCGGTTCTTAATCGAGATGCGAAAAATAGAGCATAATTGCCGAACATTGCAAGACTGCCTAAATCCCACAAAATTTGACTCGATCATTAAGTCCACAAAAATGATTGCTGGTTATGATCCAACAACTGATTCGTTTAAGGCCCCATCGTTAGTGCTGAAGATAGGTACGTCATTGAAGCAGTGCTGTGATATTGCAGAATATTTACTGCTGAAAGAATCACCACTGTTATCTGAGAGTGAAAACAGTACTAATACAATTCAAAGAATTAAGATTGTGGAAAAGCTCATTGAAAAACAGTGGTCTTACGAGCTATCCACAAACGCGTGCAAAGAAATATATCAAAACAAGTGGAACAAGCCAGCATTTTTGCCATTAACTTCAGACATAAAAATCTTCAGAGACCACTTAATTTCTGTTCAAAAGAAGTCCTTAGACACGTTGAAAAAACATCCTGAAAATGTAATTGCTTTTAAAAATCTACAAGAAAGTGTGCTGGCCCAGTTGATTCTTCTCAATCGAAAGCGGGCGGGTGAAGTACAGAGAATTTTTTTAAATACTTACTTAAATGCTTCAACAGAAACACCCCAAGAAGAAATTGAGTTATGCTTATCGCCAGTAGAAAGGGAACTTACAAAGATTTTTAAACGAATTGTAATTCGTGGAAAAGGAGGACGAGGTGTGCCGATACTTTTCACTCCAAAAATTCAAAAAGCATTATCGATACTAGTATCACTCAGATATTCTTTTTGTGATAAAAGAAATGAGTACCTCTTCGCTGTGCCGAATACAGAGCATAGTTGCCTCAGAGCGTCTACAGTAATTAGGCAATTAGCACTCGCTAGTGGGGCGAAGAAGCCAGCAGCACTTACATCAACAAAACTGCGTAAGCAAGTTGCAACGGTTGCCCAACTTCTAAATTTCACGGAAGGTGATATTGAGCAGCTGGCAACGTTTATGGGACATTCTAAAGATATCCACAAGACCTTTTATCGGCTACCAGAAAACGTTTTCCAAATTGCCAAGGTAAGTAAGTTTTTAATGATGATGGAAAAAGGTACTGCTGATCAGTACAGAGGAAAAAGTCTAGACGAAATAGACATAAACGTCGACGGTCTAGTATCAGACGAAGAGAACGATTATGATACAGATATTAGCTGTTCCGATAAAGAATATGATAATATTTCAAAAAAACAATCAGAATTGGTACAACCGATACTTGGTGAAGAATTGCAGTCATCACAGTACACAAGTGAAAAAAGAAAACCAAAAAAACGCAAAGTGGTAAGTGAAGATGTGAAATTATCATGTAGAACTTCAGTAAAACTAACGAAAGAAGCCTGCAACAAAAACAAAGAAAAAAAAATGATAGAACCATCTGAGAAGAAAAACAAGTTCATTAGAATTCCGTGGACAGATGAACAAAAGACTATCACAAGAAAGTACTTTCAAAAACACATCCTTCTTAAACAGGCTCCAAAATAGGCCGAGTGTGAATATCTTATTTCACAAAATAAAAATATTATGAAAGGTAATTTATTTCATTACTTACAAGTAAATGGCAATTAACAACCATTTTATATTGTATTTCAGGTAAAAATTGGAAGAAAATCAAGACCTTTGTATACAACATTTACAGAGATGATAATAATTAATGAAATTGTAAATATTTGTTTATTAATAAAAATAGTTTCTTTGCGATAAAAAAAACCTGATGTTTTTATACGTTTTTATTTTTTCACTTATTTCCATTTTTTCTTTTTTAGAAAAACATATTGGTGAATATGTTGCAAATATGAACAATAGTGAAAACCAAATAAACTTTGTTATTGTCGAGATGTTGGAGGTATTCGTCGAAAACCCTATAGTGGCCGATGGCCCTATATTAGTCGATAACCCTATAGTGGTCGATAACCCTATATTGGTCGATAACCCTATAATGGTCGATAACCCTATATTGGTCGATAACCCTATAGTGGTCGATAACCCTATATTGGTCGATAACACTATTCCATCCTCAAGCGGTATACTTACAAAAGAGAAAAGGGGAAGGAATTACCATTGACTAGGGATTCTGTATTAGACATCTGGGATAAGGCAGTTGCTACTCAAGATTTGAAATACTCTGATCCACCTCCTGAAGGAGAGTTGAATTGGTATGGGACAATGGGGCCTTACTTGGATTTCTTCAGCGGTTTTGCTTTAAGACTCAGAGAATTACGACTTGGGCATGAGAACATGGTCATCAGCAAAAGTGACACAAGTCCAAAACAGGTCCCTGTATCAAGATATGGTTTATTGGGTGCACATCATGTATTCTTGGAAGGCATCTCTTATCCACCTGAAAGGAGAGCATCTATGGCACAATCACTTGGTCCAATGACAGCACTTCTTATGATGGTAAAATCTGAAGGTAAATTTAGGACCAAATGGGCCAATGCAACAAAAAGGGCATTTGCACACATTAGTTGCATAGATGATATAATAGAATTGACAAAAAGTCAGTCTAAATAAGCTTCAGACATAGCTCCAATAATTACTCTGTTAGGAGATATATCATTGATAACCACAACTAGACAAGCCACAAGGATGCACTTTCCATTGGCAATGTTTAGACATGTATTCCACTTGCATCATGCTGAAGCAGAAGGTCCTCAGTTTCTGAGATTTTTTCTCACTTCGGGCATAAGTGGATACTATACTTACAAAGTTGCGTCGCAAGCTAATTGGTGCATAGAGAGAAGGGCGGACAAAAAGGTTAAGAAACCTCTAATTGAAACTGTACCTAAGTCTGACAAGTACCTTTGATTTTTTAAAGAGCTGTTTGATTAATATCTGACAAACAAAAATTAAGTCTCCTCGGAAAATTGATTCATTCCTGAAAGGTGTTAAGAGACAAAATTATGACTCGTTCGTGTAATGTTCAGTCTGTTTGAAAAACAAATCAAGTAACTTCAAAATTGTTAAGTTAGATAACGCGAATAGGTTAAGACGAGGGATAAACTAAAAGTGAAGCCAAGGAAAAAGGACAAATAATTTTTGAAAATTGGTTAAAATACGCCGGTCTAGAAAATTTGGTGGGAGGCATGGTGTCGAGAGAGAAGGGCGGACGTGAAATTGGAATGATTTTGGAGAACTTCCTGCATGTCCGTAGTAGAAGGACGTATTTTTGATTATTGATAGTTTGTTTTTTGATTATTTTTGAGAGATTCGCTGGATGTCCGTCAAAGTATGAGGACGTATTGTTGAGTATTGAAAATTCATTGTTCAAGTATTCTTTAGAAATTCGCGTGGTGTCCGTACATGAAGAAGGGCGTATTTTTGAAGTTGAGATTCGTTTGATGTCCATTAATAGTAGAATTTGTTTTCTTTTGGTTTGGAAGATTTTAAATTGGAAAAGTAATTGAGTACTTATGGTTGGCGATGGTTATGTAATTGGAACGGTAATTGGAGAATGCCAAGTTGGACCACATTACGTAGGCGACATACAGACACAAGGAGCAATTCTCTTCTACGGCAGTGAAACCGGTAAGACTATAATTTGTGCGTGATAAAGTTAACGATCGTTAGACAATATTTTATGATGAATTTAATTAGTGCGATTAAATCTGGGGGGTATTGAATTATTTATAATAAGTTAAATTGTACACTGGATTTGTTTTGTTTGAATTTGATAATTTTGTTTCCATGATTTAATTTTGTTTTAATAAATGAATCGGTAATTTTTATTTGAAGAGGAGATTTATTTGGGTTTTCTTTGCATAAATTAAATACAGCACAAAAGGTACAAATCGATTCAGGTATTTGCAAAGGTCAATTTTTAATTTGAATATGTTGCGAATGGTTGGCAAACGGATGAGGTGTTTTTAGTTACTTACAAACGGACCATTGACACGCCCACAATTAGAGTCTCATTGCTGAGTAGCCGGGAAGAACAAAAAGTGCCGTTTGTTTACCCCGCTATACAAATAAAAATACAAAAGGTTTCTTAACCTTTTACCTTTAAAACAAAATATGTGTTTTTCGTTCGAACTCACCCCTTGGATCATTACAATATATTACATAAAATGTTCGACTTGTATAAAGAATTTTGTTCCCAAGCAGTACAATTAAAAGTTAAATTTGGGAGTTACAGCAGAATATTTAGCAACAATTGTATAATCGCAGGAAGTATTAGGAAACCACCTGGACGTAAGAAGTATGGCTGCAAGTATCCGGGTTGTATAACTTATTATCATTTGAAAGGCGCAAGTAATCGCGTAAACAAACGTTTCTATAGATTTCCTAAAAATGCCAGTTACAGTTATCTCATTTATGTATCCTTTAATATAATATTACGTAATTATGTAGAGTGTTAAGAGTGCATTTTATCTATAAGGTAAATGCACTGATAAGAGATGCATTGTATCCGGTGGGAAACAATGCCAAGATAAGTTAGTTGTATTTTAACTTTGAATAAAGCAATTACTGTCCGTTGACGTAAACGTATTTTACCCATTAGCGTCAGATTTGGTGATATGTTTGTAACGTCGATATTTCGAATAATTCCACTATAATATTTGTGGGTATCATTTTAAACATCGCCATTTTGTGAATGACACAGAACTCATGCAATTTCAACTACTGTACCGGCACCTTGTTGAAATTTCCAAATCTACAAATTCTTCAGTGCTATTGGAGAAAAATTTAAAGAGAGGGAACATTCACGTTGGGTTATGGTGTTATGGATCACATGTTGGGAGAAAACAGTGTCGAACCCCGGACATTGCGTTGGCCTCTAGCTTTTTTTACAATATGTTTGACATCTCTGGGTTAGCATTGTACATCATCTTCAGAGAACACAACCCACGGTGCTGCACAAAGGATCTACGAAGAAGGTTCCTCAAAGATCTTGCCACTCATCTATGTATGCCTGCAGTGGAAGCTCGGAGTACACACCGAATGTTATGAGAAATTATTTCCTTCGCGGTGCTTGAAAGAAGTAATTGTAGTAGCGTGAGAACCAGCAACTGGCCTACAAGTACCTCATGGTAGTCGTGCAGCCTCCGCTATCGTTGTTAGTTGTTATGGCTGCAGAGTTCTAAATCGGATGCAATGTAAAACGTTACCTTCTCTTCACTACCTGCATTTTGAGTGTTTGTATATGTTTCCCAGTTGCAGCCGTGTTTTGTTAACCTCGACGCCGCTTTTATTTTAGTTTGTTATTTTAGTGCTGATTCACAATGAACATAAGACATAAGAAATACGTAAGATGTAAAATTTATGTTAAGCCTAATTTTAATACAGAAAGTTGAAACCATTTCAACTTGATGTAATTTTACGTAATACCATGTGTTCTACGCAACATTTTATTAATCAATTTTACCACCGTTATATTGAATAGTCAACGAAAGTAATGATATAATGTACATAGTATGTTTAGGTTAAGTACTAACAACTTAAGGTAAGAATTTTGTCGGATACTATAGTGCAGCCAGAAAAATACCAGGTTAGTCAGCGTAACTACGTCCAATTTCGCATTGGTGGCGCCCATCTCGATATACGTCGCTACAGTAAGCATACTCCAGGCTGTGAGCCCCGCGCCCGCTCGCTTCAACCAAGTTTTCCCGATACTCCGTACAATTTTGACCCCCCCCTTCTCCAATTTGTTAGCCAAAGTGACTTGGTTCCCGAGCCCCTTTGGCTTACCCGTGTTTTAAGGAGTTATGTACGTGACAAGCCTTTGATTGTACATCTCAATCATGCTTTCATATTTCAGAAATATTGTCCATAGATGAAAGGATGTTACCTTACTATGCAAAACAGTTCCATCAAATGAAAACCTATTATTAGGTTTGGTTTTAAAAACTGGACTCTGTGCAGAATTAATGGGTAGGTATATATTTGCTTTCGAAGTATACACCGGAACAGCATCAAATAAGGAAAAAGTTTTTGGTGTTGGAGGTGACATCGTAATATCGCTCATTGAACAAACAAATATTCCCCCTAATAAAGTATTTAAAATATTGTTTCCTCCACATTGCATAACATGCAACCAAATACTAACTGTTGAACACACATTAATTGAATGTCCTACACATACAGCCGAAAGAATTAGATCTGGAATACAACACCAAATGGAAGAAGCGCTCAATCCTGAAAAAAATAACATACATAATTATATCAAACAATAAAATTTATTCATGAAATAGGCATGATAAATAAACTGTATATATTTAATGTACATAGAGGAAAGTCGCCTAATATGGGGGTACTGCCTAATATGGGGTGGTCCAATTTTTAGCAAGTGCTTGTTTCGACATCTATTGTGAACATTAAGAACTAACCGCCGACTTCCTAGAAAGCGCCCTTTCACGTTTCGGAGCAAACGCGTGTTCCGTTTCGACGATATAGGTTATGGTAATTTTGTGTATAAATTAAAGTTTCTGGTGACTGTTGAATTTTAGATATTTGGGGTAACTTAAAGGTAAGTTCTTAAAACTTTAATAATATCATTCAATATATGATTTAGCGTAGTTTATGGAAATTGTTCTGTTTTTTTAAGATAACATCACAGTTTTTTCAAAACCATTCCCCTTCCAAAAATCTAATTTGCTCGTTATATGGGGTACCTATCAATTCCTAATTTGGGGTACCCCATATTAGGAGACTGTGTACTTTTCCATGTAAAACCAAAGTATTTTCTTTCAGATGCCTACAAAACGAAAAGTTTGGAACAAAAAACAAATGATTTCAGCAATTTTAGCTGTTCGAGAAGGAGAAATGGGCTACAAGAAGAGTGCGCAGACCCACGGTGTACCTCAAACGACCTTAGAAAGGTACGTAAAAATGGAGGGAACGCCAGAAGACATTGTGAATTCTTCGTTAGGACGAAAGATAGTCTTCCCACAAGAAATGGAGTCAATGCTCGCAAATCACTGCTTAGAAATGGAAAGAAATTATTTTGGAATTACTCGAAAAGACGTGTGCAGATTGGCATACAGCTTATGCAAGGCTAATAATATAAAAAATCCATTTAGCGTAGCAAAAGAAAGTGCTGGGAAGAAATGGTTTACTGGATTTATTGCAAGGCATAAAGAATTGTCATTGAGAACGCCCCAAGGAATATCATATGCGCGCATCAAATCATTTACCAAAGAAAATGTTGCAGCATTTTTTGATTTGTATGATCCACTTCTCGAAAAAATAAATCAAAATCCAGCCAGGATCTTCAACTGTGATGAAACTGGCCTAACCATAGTCCAACACAAGCATATTAAAGTTGTGGGAAAAAAAGGAAAAAAACAAATTGGTGCCATTACTTCAGCCGAGCGCGGATCTTTGTTGACCACAGTTATGTGTTTCAGTGCAACAGGCCAATATATACCGCCCCTTATCATTTTTCCCCGTAAAAATATGAAAATGGAGCTTATGAATGGCACACCACCCGGGTCACAATATGCGTGCCACATATCTGGTTGGATCCAACAAGATATATTTGTACAATGGCTTCGCCATTTTATTAATATAACTAAGCCCAGCGTTGACGATCCAGTGGTGTTAATCCTCGATGGTCATTACTCTCACACGAAAAATTTGGAAGTCATAACTGTGGCCCGAGAAAACTATGTTAACATAATATGCCTTCCACCCCATTCCACACATCGGATGCAACCTTTGGACGTAGCTTTTATGTCACCATTCAAAACCTTTTACGCTCAAGAGATCACAAACTGGCTTAGGCTCAACCCAGGACGTGTTGTAACAGGCTATCAGGTGGGAGAACTTTTTGGGAAAGCTTATATAAGAGCGGCCACCATGGATACAGCTATAAACGGGTTCAGAAAAACTGGAATGTTTCCTCCTGATAGAAACGCATTCAAAGAATATGATTTTCTGTCAGAAATACAAGAAGCAATTGACGAAGAAAGAGTAGAAACAGAAACAGTGGATGAAGAAAAAGCAGAGGAAGACACAGTAGAGAAAGAACAATTACATAACAACGAGCTACCCCTCCAAGTTACCCCTCCAAGACAGCAAACCGCTGAGAGACAGGTTACCGCTGAGAGACAGGTTACCCCTGAGAAACAGATTACCCCTGCAAACTTGATGCCTGTTCCTACTGCTTCAAAAGTTATTAATAAAAAAAAGAGTTCAAGAAGTGGAAAAACTGCCGTTATAACTAGCACTCCATACAAAGAGGAATTAGAGGCCAGCATAGAAAAAAGAAATTTAGCTTCAAGTTCGGGCATCAAAAGAAAGGTTAGTGATTCAAAACCAAGTAAGCAGAAAAAAATTAAACCTACCCAAAAGAAAAAGTCAGTTGCTGAAGAAAAAGCAAACAAACGCAAGTTGGTATCCTGGAGTTCTTCTTCAGATTCGGCCTCTGAACCGGAGTATCAAGATTCAGATGACCAGCAGGTAGAAAACTTTGAAGATGCCGTTTGTATTTTTTGCGAAAATCCGTTCTCCGAAGATGTAAGAGGCGAAGAATGGGTAATGTGTCAAAGCTGCTTCAAATGGGCTCATGTGGATTGTGCTGGTTGTGAAAGCAATCGGTATATTTGTGACTTTTGCAAGTCTAAATAATTTGTTCTAGGTTATTTCTAGATGAGAATTTTTTTTATGTTTATAAGGGACGAAACTTTTTGTATGACATACTTTTTACATTCCCATAAATAAATATTTCTCAAAAATAAACAAAATAATTTTACTTATTTTCAAGTTTTACATATCAAATTAGGTACCCCATATTGCGAACATAGTGCACCCCATATTAGGATACCATATGCCCCTAATATGGGGTAAGCACATTTTTTTTAAATTCTGCATATTTTCATCTGCTTCTTTTAAAAACATGTTTCTTCTTATTAAATGCTTGATAGTATATCCAACGAAACATGAACTATGGAAATAATGCTTAAAACTACCTCCGTTTTTTTATTATGGTGTTTTGAAAAAAAGTACCCCATATTAGGAGACTTTCCTCTACACATCAGGTGCTAATAACCTAGTAATTGATGCACCTATATCAAACTTAAATTAAAAAAAAAAAAATTGTTTGACAACTACTTTTCGTCCGGTGCTCTCTATTATGTCATCTAGCTGACATCAGATTTTGTGCAACAGCTACCATACAAGGTACAAGAACAAGCAAGTATTCTCTTCCAGAAAGAAAAGTAATGGAGAAAAAACCTCGAGGTTATTGTGATTATCAGACTGATGTTTCTGAAAGGACATCTCTTGTCAAATGGAAAGACAATAGGGTAGTGACTTGTATAACTAACTACGATGTTATTGAGGAAGTAACCTGCAGTAGGTATTCTCGGGAAAACAGAAAAAATTACAGTTGCTCGACCCAAACCATTCTTAATTACAATAAAATAATGGGAGGAGTTGATATTCTTGATCAACATTACTTCGTATCGTACTAGGATGAGTCAAAAAAGAGGTATCGGCCGATTTTCTCATATCTACTTGATATGGCCGTAACAAATGCGTACCTCCTTATGAAAAAAGTACTTCCAAGAGATGAACGAGTATCCGGTCTACTTCAGTTTAGGACATCTCTCACCATAATATATTATTACAAGCAAAAAGCACTAAGTCAAAAATTTAGTTTTTTTGTTGTAAGTGCTCGTGGATATAAATTTTGATGACCTTCGCACTGCAAGAACACACCAAGTCATATCTTATGTAGAATGTGAAATATAGCAATGTCAGAAGGCACTAAAGTAGTTGACAATTAATATTTTAAAATGCATGCAAACTTATTTTACTCGAATTTTATTTTTCCTGATTTTATAATATATGATTTATACATACATAATAAAAATGAATGTTAAATGCTCAATTTGCGATGAATTAATTGAAGTAACCGAAATACAAGCCACAAAATGTGGTCATTTTGTAACGGAGAAAAGCCATAACCCGGCAAATGGTTATAAAAAGCATAAGCTTTCGACTTCACCTGTCGCTTTTCCCGCTTCATCCGCCACTTGTCATGCCTGTAGTTGGAAGGTACAAGGCAGCTAGCTCATAGGAATTACCCAGTGTCGGAGCTCGCTGGGTCGCTCGAAAGCGTTCGTGGGTTCGTATAAAGATAATTGATCTGCTTTGCAGAAATAACTGTGCCCGGGCGCCAAGCGAAGAAGTAACAGATTTCAGAAATCTCTTAGTCCATTAAATCAACACTAAAAAGGGAAATGATAAATAAACGAAAAATATTTGAGCACACACAGTTGCGAAATAGACTCTACTACAGCTCGTGGTAGCTAAGCGGAATGCTTCTTACAAAAAAGAACAAATTCCAAAAATTTAGTTAAACAATTTAACTAACAAAAAAATCGCTACCAAGGCTAAAGCAGAGCCCTTGCCCGTCGTAAAGATGGAATAACTAGTACCTAGATGTTGTGGTACTTAGTTATAAAAAATAAAATGATAAAATGGTTTATGATGTTATGAAACCAGTAGGTAAACGAACATTACCCAACCAAACTCCCATGTCAAACGATTATAAGTTTCAAAGTCATTGCAGTTGACCAACGCCGGTTGATGTTATCTAGTGAAATTCAAATGCACAAATAAAACTCAATTAAGCACGCATAATCATGTAATATAATTAATCAAAATAATTATTAAAAATTAAAGCTTAGCATTGGCATTAAAATTCACATATTCGAATGTGTGATAAGATACAATATCTCATCGAGCAGAAATGCGAAACTTTCGGCGTATCATTCATCTCGGTCAAACATTCAAATAAAAGTGCAAGACAATGAAAGCCAATATATTAAAACAATAAAAAAACAATAATTAGCACAATTTATTAAAATAAACATAAATTCGGCAATCAGATGGTCGTTGCCTTAACGTGGTATTGGTTTACCACACTATTTAATTTCAAAAAAACTCATAAATAGAAATAAACACATAAAGAAATGTCAAATGTAAAAATCTCAAATTCAGGGTTTGAACGTGTGACGTTCCGTTTGTACTTCCAATGCCTATTGCATTCAACCAGCGCCGTTCGATACTAATTATCGAAAATAATGCTTTGTTCAAATTTACTCAAACAATTATTAATTTAAAATTTGAAATCGATTAATAATTTCCAAATATGAAAGTTTGAACATAACGCATTTTCATAATCGACGCCTTGCGAATGCAAAAATCTAATCGGCCTGGTATCACGTCGAACAAAGGCGCATACTTGCGAACTGACGATAACCTCGGCAAAAACGTTCTAATCAAAAATGCGAGACAAAGGAAGAGCCAAAATGTTAAAACAAAAAATAATGAGACATAAGCAAAAAGCAATAAAACATTTAAGCAAAAAAAACTACAAAGCGTAAAATGATACGACATACCTGTGGTCATCTGGCTAGGTCGTCGCAGTAGCAAATGCGGTCAGGATTTTCCCAATGTGGTAGAATGATATCGGTCCGGAAGCGTCAAAAACAGATGCACTTATGCTTCCACACTTAAAGTTAAATTTCACCATCTTAAAACATCGTAAAATTACAAAAACCATGGAGAGCCAAAATTTTTACGTCTTGCCTGTCGCACAGAATTTTATCGACCTTTTTTTTTTCAAAACTGTCTTAACGACCTCTCTGATTTTAATTTTGAAAAATCCCGACCGTCGTTTTGGTTGTCAAACCCACAGGCATAGAAATATACAAATTCTCAATTAAATTCGGTCGTCTTCAAGGTGTTAAAATTAGATCGACCTACGCTGGTAATAGAAATGAGAATTAAACAATAAATTGTTTCGCTGGGCGAAATACAGTAACAATTGAATTGTTACAATTTATATCACATCCATTGCATAATGAGATGGCTAGAAAGGTAATTTGAAAAAAAATTAGAATTGCGTGTTTTAATCCGCGGTTTGCATTTTAGATCTAGAAAATGTCCGCAATGTCGGAAGAGGGTCACTACCAGAACCCTCTTAAAATTATATCCCGACGTAATAGAAGTGCAAGATAACTTGCAAGAGCTCATAAACACTCAAGAGCTGGAAAATGCACGACTAAGGTAACCACGTTCTTCAATCTGCTTGGTGAGGGTTTGCTCATGCGTAGGTACGTGTATCTTTACGATTGCTAAACATAAAAGCGACGGGAAAACCTTGACTAAATTCATCTAACAAGGGGAAATTTACCATGTGGCATCGCCGATTTTGATAAATTTGAAATTGGTAAAACTAGATCGAATTTCATTAGGTCTATAATTTTTTTTTTGAGTGAATGAGGTGTCCTTTCGACGTAATTGACACTTGAAATTTCGCCGCGCCACGCCTCCCCAGTACAGCGATTGGTAGCTCAACATTACCTTTAGAATACAATATATATTGAACTGAAAATGGGTTGAGGGTGAACGGCCCAAATGTGAAGGAATGTCCAAAATTAAAAATCTCTTGGTATATAGGTCAAGAAATCGATAAGATTCAATATTCAGGCAGGATATTTGAGGATTTTTAATAATACCGAAAATTGGGTCAAAACCCCAACCCGTGGCCGGGATAGGTTGTCGGCCTAAATTTTGCGTGGTTTCAAGTACTACGGACACGCCCCTAACATGTAATTTCGCAAAATTTTGGGTAAATCACGGCCTTTTTGGCAATGTGTTGGTCGGAATGTATAACATTAGTCGAAACGGAGGTGATCACAAAAAAAAATTTGAAAAAAGTGTGAAAATAAGAAAGATGCTGCGAGTTGCAATAGTACGGGTCGCTGATGCACCACCGGTCGATTGTCGCATCGCACGGCCGGTTCCCTTGAAATCGAGTGAAATTTTTTCGGTCCGATTTGAAATTTTCTTTGAAATTCGGGAAGGTGGGGGTGTGATTAGTAGATATTAGTAATAAATATTCGCAAAAAATGGAAAATAACCCGTGTATTGCCGAAAAAGTGAAAAAATTAAATTTTTTTTGCCTTCGAATTTTGGGGTGTGCATTCGAAAAGGAGGGTAATCCATCGTCAAATCCGCCCTGGAGGGGTGCAGAGCGGATCTTTAACATCATGCTTTAAAATTTCAGAAATATTGTCCATAGATGAAAAGATCTTACCTTACTATGCAAAGCAGTTCCATCAAATGAAAACCTATTAGGTTTGGTTTAAAAACTGGACTCTGTGCGGAATTAATGGGTAGGTATATATTTGCTTTCGAAGTATACACCGGAAAAGCATCAAATAAGGAAAAAGTTTTTGGTGTTGGAGGTGACATCGTAATATCGCTCATTAAACAAACAAATAATATTCCCCCTAATAAAGTATTTAAAATATTGTTTCCTCCACATTGCATAACATGCGACCAAATACTAACTGTTGAACACATATTAATTGAATGTCCTGCATATACAGCCGAAAAAATTAGATCTGGAATACAACACCAAATGGAAGAAGCGCTCAATCCTGAAAAAAATAACATACTGCTATGGACCAAAATACCAGTAATTAATTAAGAATTTGAAGCTCAAATAAAACACTCGTAAAGGTAAAAATTACATGAACTCTTATAGCAGTAGGGGGTTCCGAAGGTAGTTAAAATTCCTAATAGTCAAGTTTTTAATAAAGATTATGTGACCAAAGGAAGTTCCTTTACTAACGATACGTACTGAAGAAGGATACTACAGATTAATTTGTTTTTCACATATAAAAAAAATTTGTTTCAGAAATAATTTAATTTAGAATTATAAAAGAGTAGGTTAATTTTAAGAAGTGGAATATAAATAAACAATATTACGTAGTTGTGCTCGAAACGGGGGTGAACGGAAAGACAAATGTAACTATTGCGTTATCCGAGGCAACGAGTTTACGAGTAGCCGGATCAGACGATTTGTTGTTAGCGGCAACCCTGGAAATAAAGAGTGAATTTAATTTAATGACATTTCATAATAAAACGAAAGTAATCAAGATAGTAAGCTACTTACTTTTTGGAAATAAAATCAAGTCTGATAAAATATCCAAAAGGACCCAAAACCGGGGAAACGAAAAATAAAAAAAGTGAGTGAGTTGAATACTCACCGAGAAAGAGGAAGGCACGTATAAAAGGTGCTCCTGAGAAAAGTTGTTTATATCCACTGCGAAAGGGAGGCACGTTATTGAAGTGCTCCTTAGTTAAATAAAAAAGTTGTTGATACGCAAGGCGTAAGAGACGGAGGTGTTAAAAAGTCCTCACGTCCAATAATTAGTGTTAATTGGAAAATTCCAATAAGAAAAAGTGAATTCAACCTGAAAGAAAAAGAAAGGTTAAGATAAATTGAGAAAAATAGTATTTGAATTAAGTGAAAATTAATTCAGTGTTAGAAACAAAATTACGTACCTTAAGTTTTCCCTGGAAAGTGGTAAATATTTGGAACCAGAAATATTGGTTAATGAGCAGCGAAGTAACAATTAACAAAATTGATGATTCATCCGACAAGAGTAGCTTCATTGAAGAAGTAAAAGAAGGCAAGGCGACATCTTTTGGTGGTAAGCAAAAAGAAAACATTTAAATTTAACTTAACAGTGCCGTGTTTGCGCGTAAAATTAAACAAAAGTTGAAAACGCTACGTGATAATAAAAAACCAATTAAAGAAGTCAATTTTTGCATAGTTATAAAATTTTTCATTTTGTCATTTGTTAAATTGTTTTTTTAGTTTAAGTTCTGGGGTTATTTTAAAATTGCGTTTATAAATTTATGTTTGATGCTTATAAATAAATTGTTTATTTCTACCAAGCTTCAGTGGCGTGTCTTTGGGAAGGAATCTCCCGCACTTTTTAAAATTTCAGATGTAAGCTTAGATACAACCTCAAAGAATCTGCTACTGTGGTAAGAGTGTTTTCATGCGAATTAATTTTGATTTTCCGAAAAGAGCTAGCACAAATTTTCATTTATAAGAATTAAAGATTTATTTTTAAAGTGAATGAGACCCGTCGTAGAAAAAGAGGACCGGCTCATTGCAATACATACTCGTATATCAAACAATAAAATTTATTCATGAAATGGGCATGATAAATAAACTGTATATATTTAATGTACATACACATCAAGTGCTAATAACCTAGTAATTGATGCACCTATATCAAACTTAAATTTAAAAAAAATATATTGTTTGACAACTACTTTTCGTCCGGTGCTCTCTATTGTGTCATCTAGCTGACATCAGATTTTGTGCAACAGCTACCATACAAGGTACAAGAACAAGCAAGTATTCTCTTCCAGAAAGAAAAGTAATGGAGAAAAAACCTCGAGGTTATTGTGATTATCAGACTGATGTTTCTGAAAGGACATCTCTTGTCAAATGGAAAGACAATGGGGTAGTGACTTGTATAACTAACTACGATGTTATTGAAGAAGTAACCTGCAGTAGGTATTCTCGGGAAAACAGAGAAAAAATTACAGTTACTCGACCCAAACCATTCTTAATTACAATAAAATAATGGGAGGAGTTGATATTCTTGCGTCAATGCGTCAAAAAAGAGGTATCGGCCGATTTTCTCATATTTACTTGAAGAAAGTACTTCCAAGAGATGAACGAGTATCCGGTCTACTTCAGTTTAGGAGATCTCTCACCATAATATATATTCTTAAGATATACGGAACGCCATCATCGAGGAGAAACAGTTCAGTCACAAAGTTAAAACAAAACATATCGTTAAACTTCATACTCTGATGGGTTAATTGCAGCTTTAGTAAACATATAGAGAATGTTGAATTTCCTCAAGATAACTCAAGATAACTGTAAATGAAACCGAAGAAGCAGGACATTATTTAATGATGGATATAAACCAAGAAAACATCCAAGTAGTTAATAGCAGGTGTTTAATTAATAAAAATCATTAATTAAAAAATCTCCATTATACTTCACAAGAGCAAAGCCGACAAATGTAGAAGACATATTTGTTTCAAAAACTGGGATGGAGCTTCCCGCCATGGAATGCGACATAATTGTCGATGCTATTAAACAAAGCATAGGAACTCATCGGCTAAGATGTACACGCAGCACGTGTGGTGTAGGTGATAGTAGTGCCTATGGAAAAATACCACAAGAAAACCAAATGGTACTCAACGTGTGGAGAAAGTAGAATGTAGGAATCATTTGTACAAAAACCTTTCTTCTAAATTGCGAAATGTACACGGCATACAACAATTTAACTTTAATACGCTATAAATTGATATTTTCATTTGGCGCCCCACGTTAGGCGCCAAATGCGACACGAAAATTCTTCCAAATGCCAAAGGCAACGTTGGAAATGCTATCGGCGATTATACCAGTGTAACGCTCAATTGATGAGCGATAAAAAGGCATCGACCAATGTTACGTTCTTCGATACTAATGATGAAATAAACAGGCAAATTTTATTAGTCCACCCTGTATATTCTATTAAGTATATTTCAAAGTGTCAACTTTACCAAAGCAAGGTAATAAATTTCATAAAAAGGAAGTGATTATTTTTGTAACATATTAAATACAAAGTCAGTTATCTACGCATAGTAACTAAAAACGCTAATAATGCAGTTTTATTTAATATTAAACCAAACATGACCGAATGCAAGGCCAATGTGTTGATCTTCGTTATATATTTGTTTTCTTCCTTTGATTTGGAACATTGTAATTCACGTTCAAAAATTCCTCATTGGTCGGATTGAATAAATACGTCGGTACGCGACAACTCGGCGATTCCAACTCGGCGACGGACAACTCGGCGATTCCAACTCGGCGACCGGACAACTCGGCGACGGACAACTCGGCGACCGGACAACTCGGCGATTCCAACTCGGCGACCGTGCAACTCGGCGACGGCCAACTCGGCGATACCGAGTGTATTTTAGTTATGTTTTTTTTTAGAAAATTAGAAAATTAAGATATAAAATTAAGACGAATATAGCGAACGGTTCTTTTAATTCTATACGAAATGACCATACATGTAGTAACACTGGAAATGCAGCAAATGTTTTACTCCAAACTGTATCATCAAAAGTGAAGCACCTCGCAAGTACAACCATGGAAAGCCCAGCACAAATATAAGAGCACAAGCCGTTGAAGATGTTCCTGCTACGGTGCAAGGCATTCTTCCAAGTAGTGATGTGATGCGTAAAAACGTACAAAGGATAAGAAAAAGAAATTTGGATGCACCGCCAAATCCAGCTATTCGTAAAGAAATAATTATTCCCGAAGATTATTCCCGTTATGAGTACAGTCCAGGGAATTTTGAGCGGTTTCTTCTAGCAGATTCGGGAAGCAACGAACACGATCCACAGCGAATTTTAATATTTGGTCGTGAATACCATTCGACATGGGCTGGACAGATGAAAGAACTCTATATGGATGGCACATTTTTACTGTGTCCTTCTCTCTTCTCTCAAATTTTCGTCATATTGTCCAGAAAAGATGGACGCACAGTGTTTCCCATATTGTTTTGTTTGCTGCCGGATAAAAGCAGTGAAACGTATTCTAAATTATTTGGTTTTAGAAGATTTATAAAAATCTTCGGAAACACTTGAGTTTAAACCATCTTCTGCAAAGTTATAATAGCGATGCCGAGTTTGCAGTAAAAGCTAAAATGATTACTTCTGTTTCATTTGTTCCCCAAGAAGACATTATTCACGCGATTACAAATCTGGAAAATTATTTGCCTGGAGAGTTTGAACCAATTTTAGAATGGTTTACCAACAATTATATAGGACGCCTCAGAAATAATGGAACAAGAGCCGCAGCTTTATTTCCTTCTAATATTTGGTCAGTTTACGAGCGAACCTTGCTTGGAAGCGACAGAACAAACAACTTCGCAGAAGCTTGCCATCGCAAACTACAGTTGGGTTTTGGTAGTGGTATTGCTCATCCTACTTTGTGGAATTTTATAGACAAGCTAAGGAAAATTCTTAAAATGTATGATGTCGATTATGAAAGAAATATTGCTGGCCACGAAGGTCCAGCGAAAAGAAGACGTTATCAAGAAGCCGATAACAGAATTGTAAATAAGGTTGTTGCGTATGATCGAGAAAATATTATTGAATATCTTCGTGGTATATCCCACAACTATGTTATGGATTAAAATATTTTAAATAATGTAGATGAATAATAACTTAATAATAAATTTAAAATAGACTTCAATAAAAATATGCAGAACATTAATTTTATGATTTTCTAAAAATAAAACATAAAATAACTAAGCCGAGTTATGATATGTTATATCGACGACATGCATTCAAAACGTCCTATCTCAACTTTTACCTAAAATGGGATTTTTGCACAGCAAGATAGGTTTATACTTAATGCACATGCCCTAAAACTGTCCTAACTGTAGAAAATGTCTAAAGATTTGAATACGCTAAATTCATTTAATCCTATCTCAACTCAACTCCAGTCGTGGAATCAAAACATCCTATCTCTGTGTATTGTGTAATGAATGGACATGTGACTGACGCGGTATTGAGCATGGTAAGTTTCTAATTGTTTTTATTGTTATTATTTGATGCTATGTGTTTGAAACTATTTGCTTTTCATAAATTGGTTTATGTTACCTACTGACGTATTACTTTAGAACTCTATCAACAACTTACTTACCTCGCAAATTACATTAACCTCATTGTTTGCAGATAGGAGGCTTGCATTCAAACTAAAAGAATAAATATTCAAGAGATAGGAGTTTTCGTTTTCACTCGAAAAAATATTAATACCTAAAAATGTCTTCTCGATCGAGAGCAATATTGCAATTAGCACTTAATATGCATGATAATGGTGACAGTGAAACTGGAAATGTTAATACAATTACTAAAGACTATGACGGGAGCACTAGTTCAATAAACAACAAAATTAATATTCCGGCATGTGCGACTGTGAGCAATGGTGCTTTGCTAACAGAATTGGATTTGGAAGAGATTCCAATGGATTTTATTGGCATTAACATTATTGAAACACCAAGCGTTGCTGAATCGATAGAATTGACAACTACAAATGTTGTAAATAATAGTATCGCCAGTTGCACGGATAACATCTCTCAAATGAATTCCTCTCATGTCGTACAAAGTGATTTGCAAATCATACCACATCATTCCCAAGACATTATCAAAGAAAGTAACTCTATTTCCGACACTAAACTGCCCAACCTAGACCTTACATACATCCCAAATATTTCTGAAACACAGAGTGAAGTTACAACAAATTGCAGTGATCATATTAATAAGGGGAATACTGATGAAGAGACGCAGGACGATAATGGCATAGACACAAGTGATGACAATGAAGTAAATAGGTTTGAACAAAGCGCACGAAAGCGAAAGTTAACAGCAGAGCCTGCAGAATGGATGAGAATAAAAAACAAAAATCTTAGAATGCGAGGACAATGATACACGGGATTCAAATACAATTCCGAAAGTACAAATAGTACGCAAGACCAATTAAGAGATGAGAGAAAATTGAAAGCGCGGTGTAATTCAAACTATTGTTTAAAAGCGAAAACGAGACAATGTTCTGAAATAACCGAGGAATTTAGAAAAAAACTGTTTGAAGAATTCTGGTCAAAGATGACGTGGGACCAAAGAAAGGTTTATGTCTCTTCTAATGTGCGAAAACAAGTTACCAAAGTAAAAACAAGTGATGCAGAAAAATCCAGACGCGAAGGGACCTTTGTGTATTTCATCGACGTTGGCCAGAAAAAATTTCAAGTTTGCAGAAGCATGTTCTTGAATACATTTGATCTTGGATATAAAATGGTTCAGCACTGGGTCAATTCTAGTACGTGTGGTGGAATCCATGAAGGTACCGAAGTAAAACTGTCAGCAAGAAACAAAGTCGAAAGAGAGAGCAAAGATCGATATCACTGTTTAGATGATTTTTTAAACATCCTGCCAAAACTGCCATCGCATTATGCGCGGAGAGATTCAACAAAATTATTTTTGGAACCTGTGTTTCAAACACTGACTGACGTCTATAAATTATATAAGGAAAAATGCGCTACAGATAATAAAAGTCCATACAGCATTAAAGTATTTAATCAGATATTCAAGCAGAAGAATTTAGCAATCTATCAATTAAAGAAAGACCAATGTAACACTTGTAGTTCACATAAAGTGGGTACGATTTCTGATGTAGCATGGACAGCTCACATCAAGCGAAAAGAGCTAGCCCGAACTGAAAAAAACAATGATAAGCAACTGTCTGATGAAAACAAAATTATCGCCCTTACTATGGACTTGCAAGCTGTTAAGTTGAGCCCTTGTGTAAATGCGAATGCATTTTATTATAAAACCAAACTTTCCAGCCATAACTTTACCGTATTTAATTTAAAAACACACTGTGTAGCGTGTTTCTGGTTTTCCGAGGACCAAAATGCTGAGCTTAAAGCTTCAACTTTCGTGTCGTGCATTATTGACTACCTCCAGAAAAATTGTCTAACTGAAAACAAAATTCCCGTAGTTCTTTGGTCTGATGGATGTACATACCAAAACAGGAATAGTGTTCTGGCAAACGCCCTACTTAATTTTTCAATGATCAATGGCATTTTAATATATCAAAAATTTTTGGAAGTTGGACATACCCAAATGGAGTGTGACTCTGTTCACGCTCTTATAGAAAGAAAACTTCGCAATAAAGAAATTTATTTACCAAGCGAGTACGTGAGAATTTCGAGGGAAGCACGCCAAAAGATGCCTTACGATTGTTACGATTTAGAGTACAATTTTTTTAAAAATTATGCTGCTCTTGAACACCAGCGATACCATTCTATAAGGCCAGGAAGAAAATCGGCAGATCCAGTAGTAACAGATATTAAATCAATTGTTTATAGGCCAGAAGGTGTTATTCAGGTGAGAACTGTGTAACCTTCAAACTGAATTAGGTATGTCCTAACTTATATTATTTTAGGTGAAGCTCAGTTTTGATAACGCTTGGGAAGATCTTCCCATACGACCCAAAAAATTGCCACTAATTTTAGATTATCCTCCATTGCATAACGAGGTTTGCAAGATTTCAAATGCGAAATATAAACATCTGCAAGAGTTGAAATCTGTGATACCTAGAGACTGCCATGGATTTTACAACACATTGGCTCATTTTTAAAAAGATTTATATTTTTGGGTTCCTAACTATTTAAAATTTACCTTCTTTAATTTTTTTTTATTACAGGTGCGAATTGTTAATACGTTGATATTTTTAGTAGTAGGCTTTGTATTCACAGTTTCTTTGTGGATTGAAAATAAACATAAAAATTTGATGACTTTCTTCATTTAAAACGTCCTATCTCGGTAGTTTTCAATTTCAAAATGTCCTATCTCAAATATCTAACAAAATTATATCATAATAATAGAATCAATCTAATAACATTATTTACATTTGATTATATTAAAACTTCTGTCAATATGAAAAAAAAATCTCCAGAAGTTCTGACTCTAAGCGGTTTTTTGACGTTCCTGTAAAATGTTATTTAATGAGTTAGGAGGTTTTGAACGCATGTCGTCGATATGCCTATTCACAATGGACATAAGAATTACATAAGATTTATATACGGCATAACTTTTGATGATTTCAACTTTATTTATTAAAATTATGACGTTTTTAAATCTTATGTCTTATGTATTATGAACAGGCAGTTATATGTTATAACTAAACTCGCCGAGTTGTCCGTCGCCGAGTTGACCGGTCGCCGAGTTGACCGGTCGCCGAGTTGACCGGTCGCCGAGTTGACCGATCGCCGAGTTGTCCGTCGCCGAGTTGTCCGTCGCCGAGTTGTCCGTCGCCGAGTTGTCCGTCGCCGAGTTGTCCGTCGCCGAGTTGTCCGTCGCCGAGTTGTCCGTCGCCGAGTTGTCCGTCGCCAAGTTGTCCGTCGCCGAGTTGTCCGTCGCCGAGTTGTCCGGTCGCCGAGTTGACCGGTCGCCGAGTTGACCGGTCGCCGAGTTGTCCGTCGCCGAGTTGTCCGGTCGCCGAGTTGACCGTCGCCGAGTTGACCATCGCCGAGTTGGAATCGCCGAGTTGGAATCGCCGAGTTGGCCGTGTCCGTAAATACGTTATTAAAATGCGCATGGTACTCAAAACCGGCAAGGAAGGGGGATTATGATAATTGCGCGAGTCAGTAGACCTATAGCCAGGATACGTGGTAATGACTAAAAGAAATAAATAAATGCAACAAAGAATTAACTAAGTTTTATGGAATCTACTCATTAATATAAATCAAAAGTAATTATGTTATCAAGTTTAAATCAATGTGCCAAATGTAATAATAAACTATTTTAAAAGTGCATTCGTTCATAATAAAATTATGTTCATCCACCGCCATCGTCGTCCAAATAATATAATTCGGTGGTTTAATCAACCAAAAAGGTTAGACTCATACTTATATGTGTGGAACTATTAATATTTTCAATAAAATCGTAAAAGTAATTGTAAAAATAAACAATTTGTCTACACGTGTGCTCTCGAAATTAATATTAGCAACAAGTGCAACGTAACATTGCGCAATTACAATAATTTACAAACGATTAAAAGAACGATAATTGATGAACATTTATAATATCACAATCAGTGTCCCTAAGATTAAATAAAATAACTACGAAATATTATTATAACTGACTATGGTCGATGGTCAGTAAAGTGCCCTTATACCAAGAACCGAAAATTTCAAGAGATGCTAGCTTCTTTTCAAGATACCAAGGTTCTTCATCCGCAAATTTCATCACCCGGTCGAAAAGTACATAATAATTCTCGCCTACATCATAATTCGCACATGCATTTAATCAAAAGGTAGATAAGGTATTGTAAAACCATATAATTTCTACTTGTGTGTATTTGTTAAATTTGTATTTTAATTTTAAAAGTATGAATCAAATTGAATGAAAGTTAATTTTAAGTAACCATAACGTTTTATCGAAGATAAAACACATGTGTAAATATTATTCAAATAAATGTATAAACAGGATTTATGTCTTTGTTCTCATACGTCAAAACAAAATAAGTTCTAAGGATTCACCCCTGAGAAAGAGAGAAGTAAGTATCCAAGCGGTGACACTCTGAATCGCCTGTGGAACTACAGCCGTTATACCAATAAACGATAAATTTAAAACGCAGAAGGATAATGGAAAACAAAATAAAATAAATAAAACTTTGCCCTTCTGACTAGCTCTTCTCGGGGAGTTTAATATGGGTAACTTCACCACACTTCTAAAGAATATTTACCGCAATTAATAATTATCATACGAGGGCTATTTTTTTATCAACTTCTATTAGGTTGGCAATGGATTGTCAGTTATCATATTGACATGGCGCTTGCGTGATAGTGTTAAGTCATCTATCTGTCAAAACTTCCTAACCGGGTAAGCCATTGCGCAGCGTAGTTTTTATGTGAGTGTTTTATCATGGCCACTATACTCGAAGCTCCCGCCAAATGCGAGATTCGATCTGTGATCCGTTTTCTCCAAGCTGAAGGCAGTCCTGCGGCTGAAATTCATCGAAGATTGTCTGTAGTGTATGGGGAAAAGATTATGAGTGCAAGTGCAGTGCAAAACTGGTGCAGGTTTTATCGGGAAGGACGAACTGACATTCATGAAGATGGGGGTCAGGGACGGAAATCCGTAGCAACAAATGAGATTATCGAAAATGTGAACAAAGCGGTTCAAGAGCGCCGCCGGTTTACAATCTCTGAGCTGTCTACTGATTTTCCTCAAATCTCTCGATCAGCACTTTATAACATTATTACAGTACAATTATCAATTATCAATCAAAATACAATCCAGGCGGCAACATTTTATGAGGAGGGTATACAAAAGCTGGTGCCCCGTTACGACAAATGCCTCAATCTCGGTGGCGACTATGTTGAAAAATAGCTGACATGTATGAGCAACTATTGTATATATTAAAATTTTTCCTATTTGCCTTATTTGCTTTTACTAGCTTAATGGAAGTTGATTAAAAAATAGCCCTCGTATAATAAATGAAAGCTCATTAACTGTATTTGAGGAGCATAGTTTCAAAACGCAACATGTCCACAAAGTACACATTTGGAGTTAGATTGTAACGGTCTTCCGTTAATTTCCTTTGAAAAGGAAAATCCTCTTCATACGCCTCGAGGGTTTGTTAATTTTCAGAGGTCAATTACGATTAACAATTTATTTATGTGTAATTTATCCAACCAATTTTATTTAACGAAACAAATTTTATATTCCTGTTAACGAGAACTCAAATTAAATACGTATTATGAATTATCCGCGCCTATGGGTTAGGTGACCCATCGATCGATACGAACCGAACGATAAATTTCAACAAAAAAAATCAAAGTACCTAAAAATCCCTAGGACAACGAGGGTTGTTAGAACAAATGTTAGTAAGACAAATACGTAAGATTTATAAATCGAATCAAAAAATAAAGTTATTTGAACAAATTAATAATCAGTCGGTGTTAAAAAACCCTACTAAAGGTCGGGCAATAGTCCCGAGTAAAAGACAACACATTTGAAAATAGTTTATCGAGTGATAAGCCAGGTTGTGACCATCAGTGGTGAATTTGTGTTTCGGCCATTTTTAGGTTGTATAATTGAAGCAAATAATTTGCCAACGGTACGGATTGCTTCAACTTCTACCGAAATTATTGGTTTAATGATAAGAGTAGCCGGCCAAGTTCTGAGTTGTTATATTAAGAAGCAAAATCCTTTTTGGATATTATTTATTCAAGTACCAGGTCAGAAATCGCACGTGCTATTAACGAATTACTTCACCAAAATAAACCATTAACATTAGAAAAGAGAAATGTGTGTGTTAACCAGAGAACTACTAAGACAATTTGAGTACAGGATTCAACAAAACGATTTGGTATCAAAAAGCTATTTAAATTATGTTATTAAGAATTTGTAATCGGAATTATCTTCAATAATTCATTTGCCTTTAAAAAATCTGCGAAATTATTCGCATTGTTTGTGCCTCATATAAGTGTGTTCTTTCCAATTATTTCCAGTTCCAAGTCAACCGGAGGGTCTATCAATTCACGGACCAAACCTACATACGCTCGTTCGAACGATCGGAAGGGGGCCGCATTTATCAACAAGTAAGTAATTGGAAACGTACAATTACTTACTGTATGAGGTCAAATCAAAAAGTTTGTACAATATTTATTCACTTGAAATTACAAATTTATGATATACATAAAAATCCGGTGCAACCATTCAGTTTTGCATTTGGCATCCGGATAAATAGCATTTCAATCATTCCATTTACACTGTACCGGCCAAGGAGAGCCCTGCTGACAACGAATAACCTCGACAGACTTATCATTGAAGTAAATAGTTGTTGGTTGGTTAACAACCCTAAATTGACATTTGTGTTGGTTTATTTATTTATTTGTATTACCTGTTGTCTTGTTCGACTTGGTTATTATAATCTCCACTACAAAGTTAAAGATAATGTCAGTAATTATAAAAGTCACCATTGTTTATTTATAAGACAATTGTTACCATTTCTATAGTTCCTGTTTATAGTAATTTATCAAGTTATCCTGTTAATAATAATTCATCAAATTGTTCACTTATAATAAATTATTAAACTGTCCATTAAACAAGAGTTTTTGCTAATCTTTGTATTATTGTGCCTACTTGCGTATACTTGTGTCAATTTTGTTTATTTTAATTTTGTTGAGAAAGCCAAGTATCGGAGCTCCTCTCGATATCTTGTCCTTCTCATCTGGCGCCCTGGCTTTGCTATCAAGGTAAAAGAAGGATCGACAAAGTTTAACGATCCCACGAAGGTTCGAAAATACATCACGAACCACCCTGCTCTCCAACACAAGAGTAAAAATCTATGAGTTAGCCGACCCGTACAGGAGACCTACGGTCAAGAAAAGCGGTACTTAGAGTCGCAACAAGCAATTGTGGCTATAAGATATGGCAACACATAGTTCAAAGGTCACATTTTTCGAATATGAAGTTAGTTCCCTTCAGAAAAATTCTTGTCAGTGCTGTAACCATGACAAAAATTACATTTTATTTCAAAACGTAACAAGTCCGTTTTGGATATGCTTCAAAATGCTACATGTCCAATTGGCCAATAGGATTGCAGGGTTACCTCATCCTTGATATATTTTGCTATTCTAATAAATCGTGCGAAGTTTTACTAACTTGATAAAGTTCTTTATTATCATGCCTTTAGAGGTTTTAGAAGGAGTAAATGTTGGAGACAATAGTGTAGGATCCCGAAAGAGGAAAAGGATGGTAAATACAAGAGCGAAGCAGAAGATAGAAAGGTAAGACTAACCTAATGATTTAATTTTTGAGGTTATGGTTAGCCTGTTTTGTGCCTTTACATTAGATTACATTTTGTAATCTTATTATAGAGTTATAGAGAAAGAAATGAGGACACAATGTTTAATTAGCCTATTCATGTGACTTATTTGGTATTTTCGTTCTAGGTACAAGGACAAAGATGCTGAAATGACTAAATTTTGCCAACCGTGTTCTCACAACGAGATAACTTTTCAGTGTTGTTCCTTAAATAAAGATACGCTGATTTTGGCAAGAAGCACATTTTATATTATTCCAGACAAATTTCAACAAGACAATTTTATTTCACGCCATCTAAAAGTGAAATCGCCTGTGCGTCGTCGTCGGCGCCCCAACACCGCACCCACCAAATCCAAGACTAAGGCATTCCAGGTGACTTACCATGTAAGTTTACTGAAAAACATTTCAGTTATAAAACTATTTCATAGGCCTATGCTTGTTTCGATTCAATCCTACAATAATATATTTGTAATTAAATTGCATTGTTGGAACAAGTTTGATTACTATAAAAAATTTACGTTTGCACTTATGTTTTAGATCAGCACGACAACGGACGAAATACCTGTCTGCCAGAAGTTATTCCGCAGTGTATTCGGCGTGTCCGTACGACGCATCAACACTATTGCTTCGAGGATGAAAAGAAATGTGTTGTTACGGGAAAATAGAGGCGGTGATCATCGATCAAAAAAGTTGAATCGACAGCGAAAGAAGGTTCAACAATTCTTGTCAGGGCTAAATATGCTCAGGAGAGCCACTATTCAAGAGAAAAGTGCAGGAGGCTTTACCTTTCACCTGAACTCAACATAAGGCGTTTATGGAAAGTGTATCTGGCAGATAACCCTGAACATAAGGTGACGTACTGTTTTTTTCACAAAATATTTACATGCGAGTACAATATCGGATTTGGCTGTCCAGCCGTTGACGTGTGCAGCTATTGTGTTCGCATGAAACATCTAATCAAGTTGTCTGATGACGTAAACAAGAAGAACCGTCTACTGGCTGAGCTTGGTGTTCACCGACGTCGAGCTAAGCAATTCCACAAGCTGATGCATGAGGGTCCAGCAAACTCCACAACTTTGTGCTTCGACTTGCAACAAGTTCAGCCGCTTCCGAAAACCCCGATTGGCGAAGCTTTCTATTCCAGGCAGATATCTTTCTATGCATTTTGTGTGACGGACATAAAAACGGCACATCCAACATTTTACACGTGGACCGAGGATCAGGCAAACCGCGGTTGTGTTGAAATAGGTTCGGCACTAATTAATTATCTAACAAACATTGATTTCGATCAAAACTGCACCACTTTACGGTTGTTCGCAGATGGATGTGGTGGCCAAAATAAAAACTCCCACATAGTGCACTGCCTGGCATTGTGGTTAATGCAAAACGCTCCACGTCATCTGTGCGATATCATGATGGTCTTCCCTGTACGTGGACACTCGTACTTACCAGCTGACCGAGTTTTCGGTCAAGTTGAGCGAAAGCTCCGAGTGCGATCAGAGATTTTTCTTCCAGACAACTACCACGAAATATACCGCGAAGTTGGTGAGGTAAAGGTGTTGGGAACTGATTGGACGAAACAAAATATCAAATCTTTGGAATCCAAATTCAAAAAGATAGTAGGAATCAGGGATGTTAAACGGATCATGCTCCACCGCACAGTCTTACGTAATGGTAAGAAGAAGATTTCTGTAAAAACTGAGATAGCATACAGGGCGGATGACCCCACGAACAAGTTTGCCAATATTGTCAAAGCCAAACAAGTAATCGGCAATGCATTCTGTGCAGATGAGGTTCCTCTCGGGACACCAATTTCTGAGAAGAAAATAAAAGATGTCCAAAAGCTTTTGTCGCAGATGTTTGGCGACAATTGGGAACAAGACGATAGGTGGGCTTGGTACAGTCGTATTATGAAAAGAGCAGGTGAAGCCGACAGCTCAGATCATGAATCCGATATTGTTTGTGATTGTGAGGAGGATGAGCCAGGGGTATCGACTGTGTAGGCCTAGTGAAACATGTTATACATGTTGATATTACATATGTGCCTCAATAATGATTTAAATGTAATGTAATATGTTTACACTGTAATTTAAAAAAAATCATAATAAACATTACCATTCTGACTTTTGTTACTCAATTTCAAACAAAACGAAACATGTCCATCATTATGATTCAAAATGAAACATGTCCATAATTATATTATTTTTAATTAAAAACCTGAAATGTATGGCAAGATTGTGATAGCACTGCTTGCAAGAATTATATTTTGTCATAATTGTCACCACAAAAATTATACTGTAAGATGTGCAAAACTCTGGGAATTAGTTTTTGTTGAATATCTCAGTTGTTGTGTTAGTGGACATGTTGCGTTTTGAAACTATGCTCCTCATTTTTAAGTGGTACGAGTATTATAAAACATTTAGGTTTAGTTCTGTTTTACGTATGTCTGTTTACATCCGTGCAGAAACCGGAAAGTCCCAAATATGGACACCATAATATCTGCTAAATAAGAGAACATTTGATTTTTAGTTGAAGTTTTCTGTGTTTCATCTTACTTATCTACGTCATTCAATAAGTCCCGAGCCTAACCCAGAGTTGGCCCATTTAAAGATAATCTGTTTTTTAGAAAGTAGCAACCTTCAAACGATATGTCAAATTTCATGACAATCGGATCATAATACACCGAGTTGATTTAAGTGACGCTACTTTTGTAATTTTAAAAACAATAGAGAGGGACATAAAATATTATCCAAACTCTGCTCCGTAGAAAGCAACTGCTGCTAATTTCAAACGTGGTCGTACGGACACAAATAATGCTGAACGCTATGGTCGTCCAAATGAAGTATTGCCTCAAGAAAACATCAAGAGCAAGTCCTGAAAATCGTGATGGAAGATCGAAAAGTGAAAGTGCGTGAAATAGCTAAGATCATAAAGATATCAACTGGTAGTGTTCTCACTATTTCGCATCAAAATTTGGCCGTAAAAAACTTTTTTCTAAATCGGTGCCGCGCTTGCTCACAATGGAACAAAAACAACAACGTGTAGTGTCCTTAATAATAGTATAGCAATAATTTAAGGTATTTAGAAAACGCTGACTTGCGTCTAGTATTTCTAGGTATGCAGGTTACACGTGTATTGTGGTTTGCACTTAATACTTGCAACATGCATTAAAGTAAGTCAGTAATTTAATATAGAAGTAGTTATAGGGTAGTCATAAGAAGAAGTATATACTCCCTCACTATATATAAGCGTAGTCCGCCAACCAGGCTTTCACCAACAGCAATGGCTGCTATAAATATTGCAACAAGTCCCGAGCCCACAGATGCTACATTGCCAACGGTGAATTTAACAGACGATTCCGATTCCAAACCATCTCCACAACAAACTATTTGTCAACAGAAGCAGCCCCACATACCGCCTAAATTAGCTATGCCTAGCTAATTTCAAAATTAATAAATTATTTCTTGGTGGCCATGCAGCCACCAAATATGGATGGAACTTTACCAAAAATCGTAAGCATCCAGGGTGGAATAACCGACGCGGAAGAAAATATAATTTATTCTTCCGACTCCCTCACTATATAATATATTACAAAAATATCTTAAAACTCATTAATTATTTAATTATGTACAATTACATATTATGTATAAGTACAAGTACAAGTAGCTACTTATTTTACTATAATTACAATTAACTCGCTAATTATTTACAACAAACACAAATATACACCTAGTACCTATTTTACAATAATTACAAATTTTGCTGTCACGAGATTCCTTTCAATTTAGTTTTAATTTATTTATTCTTAATTAACATCTCGATTTACATTATTTTTTATTCTTCGCTGGCATCATTAATTATTTTTGGGATCCCTACCAAATACAATTCTTAAATTCTTGAGCTCATACATTCGATCCTATTTCCTTACATTTATTTATCTTGGTGCACCTTTTAAACATAGGATTATTCATCCTTGGTTTCACTTTATTGATCACAAATTACCGACCTGTAAATCTAGCCTAGACAATATTTTCTCTAAAGAAAAATTATCATTAGTAACGAGCCTTTTCAGTAAAAACCAGATTTACCACGTTTTCCCATTATTATCCTAAGATAAGTGGGCTTAATTTTTAAACTGGTAAATTTATTATTTCATCAGCAATTGAAGTTTCGTAAACCATTGAGAGAATAATGGACACCTCTAAATCAGCAACATCCGTGATGTTCGCAGTTTCTGCCTCGGGAGTGATGTTACCCCCTTATATTGCGTACAAGGCGGATCATATTTGGCAAACATGGACAGAGCGTGGACCAGATGGAGCCAGATATAACAGGAGTAAATCAGGATGGTTCGATCAAAATTTATTTGAAGACTGGTTCTTGACAATTGCTCTGGATTATTTCAAAAAGGTGCCACGAGGACCAAAAGTTATAATAGGCGATAATCTAGCCAGTCATTTGTTGTAACCTTCGGTTTATTTTTTTTCATGTAAATATTTCTTTTTATTCATTTTCGGTGCGCCCCTGAAGTTAACCTGGCGAACCACTATGCGCCGATGCGCCGGCTATGGCGGTTGCTTTTGACATCTTGGGTGTGGTTGAAAAAGATGGTGGTCTAAGGACAAGTCGAGTTTTTTTGGGTTGTGTGGAAAATCGAAGTCAAGGCAGACTGGTGAGTGCGACGACTCGTGGAATAGTTGTGTTGGGTGTGAGTTATTCGGTCGCAGATTGCGAATCGTCCGATTGTCGCCGTACGCATACCGTTAGATGGTCAATTATTAGTGATCTCCTTCATTGAAGAATAAAATCTGCCAGCTCCGTTTTTCCGTTTATCCAACTTCGACCCCTTGTGCTACTGTCCCGGACAATACCGATCGATAAATTAATAAAGGTAACTTGATTATTTTGTTGACTAACCATCTGGAGATAAACCCCATCGACCGTCGGGAAGTCGCCCGAGAGCGAATTGTTTTTATTTGTTTCTTTTATTTGTTTTTATTTGTTTTTCTTTGTGTTTATAATAGATGTAAGATACTAACCCTTTAGATTTAGTTTTGTTATTGTTTTATTATTTGCATTATTATTAAATATTTATCCAAGTCCCGGTAAGGTAGAAACCTGTCAAAGGCAGTCGGAACAGTGTGTGTATCCGTCTGCCACGAGAGGGCACTGGCTTCGGTTAGCAGTCCAGTGGCGTACCACCTGTAGGGCTACGAGGTTCAGCGCCGACGTACCGGTGACGTATTTTATTGTTGGTTATTTGTTTGTTGTTTTTAGTTGTATTAGGTTAAGGTATATTAATTTGTAAGATATTCGTGGGACCCATTGGTTTGTTTAATTGTTATACTTATATTTTATTATGTTTTTGGGTCCCCAATGGTAACCATTTCTGTTCCGTACATTTTTTTATTATAATATCTCTCTTTCGGTTCATTTTATTAATTGATTCTTTATTCACGACCTCACTGTTCCCCCCTTCGTTCCTACCCAGAACTACGGACGGAGGACATCTGGGAAGTGCGGGTACAGTTAAGTTCTGGTGGCGCCCTACCGATTTCGACGTTCTGTATTTTAAGCAAGGTAAGTGCCCCACCCTCCGACCAGTTTCCGCGGTACATAGTACAACTTCCCCCCACGGCCACTCCACCGAGCTAGTCGTCGTGCAGCTGGTCCAGGGTTATCACCTACCCCCCCTTCTGGGGAGATTTGTTATCGTGACATTGTTTCTGAAAGTTATCACTGAATGCCAAGCAAACGACATCAAATTCATCCTATTACGACCAAATTCCACTCATCTATGCCAACCTTTAGACGTGAGTTGTTTCAAGACAATAAAAGTAGCCTGGAGGCATGTCTTGAGAGCTTGGAAGAGAAGTCACAAAGGTGTCATCAGAAAAGATATTTTTCCGAATTTATTAAGACAGACAATCGAAAAAGTCAAAGCTTCTTCTGTGGAAAATATAAAGTCAGGATTCAGGACAACTGGCTTGGTGACACTGGATAGAACAAAAATTCTACACAAATTGCCAAAATATGTTGAGCCTGAACATGCCAACTTGAATGCGATGAATGTTCTCAAGGACATTCTAAATGAAACACGGTGTAAGAAAGCTGATACAGTTGTTTGAAGGAAGAAGATAAATATTGAACCTGTTCAAAGTGTTACTGCCTCCGATATTATGCCATCTACATCCAAAGAAAAAGAAACAACTAACAGACTCAAAAGAAAGAGAAAACTTGCAAAGAAAAACATTTCGGACAATGAAACATCTGATGATGATACATTAATGGCTATTGCTAAGGCAACAGTAGAGAAAATATCATTGAAACGAATGGAAATGCATAGGGAAATCAATTCAGAAAGTGAAGATATTGAACGATATTCAGACGTTGAATTGATTGAAGAGGAGCTTCGAGAGGCAGAAGCATCTAAAGAAAATGATGACATTAAAGAAATCAACGTCAAGGAGATCGTGAAAGGTGACTTCGTTATAGTAGAGTTGAAAACAACAAAGGGAACCTCGAGGAAATTTGTTGCAAAAGTTTTGGAAGTTTTGGAAGACGACATATTTGAGTGTTCTTTTCTTAGGCCCAGTACTAAGATTCAGAATGTTTATTTTTTCCCCATGTACCAGATGAATCACTAGTGAGCAAAAATGAGATTGAAAAAGTTCTTCCAATTCCTGAAATGATGAGGAGAGGTAGTTTTCTCTTCAGAAATGTCTTGCTTTAAGTATTAAACTCATTCTGTTTTGTATTCACTTGTTCGTTTACGTTTATCTGATATAATTCATATTTCTTGAATAAAAAAAAATCCTGCGTTAGTTATATTTTTTAAAACATTTCAAGACACCTACACAACAACGCAACATGAAATATATATGGAAAACAAGGCGATTTCGAGCATATTTCAAGTGACCACTTTTTGGTGGTGATTTTTTTGGTTTTTTTAAAAAACTACTATCAAATTCAATGAAAAAAATTGTTTTTTTCTTAAATCGCTTCATTCGACTCTAGATTTTGATATAAAAATATCAATCTTTTTTTTCGAATTTTTCTCTAATAATTATCACTCTTGAAAGTTCAAAATCATTTCAAGCCACCACCTTTTACGGTATTTTTATCTTTTAAAGAAAGAGAAAATATAATGAATATGTTATGACAAGCAAAAATACTACAGGTTAAAAAAGCGGTATGTATAAATTTAGGTTAGGTTGAATCATGTTTTGAAATTTTAAATTTTGCAGCTATGAAGTAATAAATGTGGGTGGAGTTTCAAATTAATTAAGTTAAGAAAAATAAATGCCTCAGTGTTGCTTTGCGTATGCATTTATAGTCACATGAATCACAATGAAACGAGTTTTCTCCAATGGCATCTGTGTACCTATAGTCACATTTTTCACAAAAAAACGGTTTTACACCTGTGTGTTTCCTTGAGTGCAAGCCCTAAGGTTATCAACATAGGAGGCGGGGCCACCCCAAGAAATTATCACCCATGAAGTTGATTGCATTCGAAAATAACAGAAAATAACAATAAATTTCAATTTTGGCGCTACGTGATCGATGAGTTGCGCCTTTGGGCGTTTTTTCAGAAACGAGTTGGCGCCTTAGATTTCTAAAATCTGACAACACTGCCTGAGTTTATTCCTGTGGCAGATTGGCCCTCAGGAATTCCCGATCTAAACCCGTTGGTTAAAGACCCCCACCTCTGCAAAGAAACAAAACATATATACCATAATTATGAACTAATTTTGAACACTATTCGCGAATTTTGAACAACAACGGTTTCGCGATAAAAGATAAATCTTTGGTGGGGGTGCTAGCTTGACGTCAAGCTAGCACCCCCACCACGAAAAAATGACTTTTTTTAAAATGAAGTAAACCATAATTATGAAAGAATTATGAACTAATTTTGAACACTATTCGCGAATTTTGAACAACAACAGTTTCGCGATAAAAGATAAATCTTTGGTGGGGGTGCTGAGTTGACGTCAAGCTAGCACCCCCACCTCGAAAAAATTAATTTTTTTTAAAATGAAGTAAACCATAATTATGAACTAATTTTGAACACTATTCGCGAATTTTGAACAACAACGGTTTCGCGATAAAAAATAAATCTTTGGTCAAACCTTGAGACTGGCCTGTCTCCCAAGTTGTAATTTGTATTTGTAATTTGTTTTTATTTAAATTTTATATTGGTAATTATGTTGGTATAGACAAACTTGTACAGTTGGTATTCCCGCTACAAGTTATACCCTGCTACAAGTTCTATTCTGCTACTAAATAAACCAAAGCTTTATTACAAACATTGTTAAGAAAATGGCTGGAAGACCAAAGCAAATCAATAATTTAAGATGGATAGAAGTTATCTTGAAGTATAAAAGTGAAATATTAGTAAATAATGGTGATAAAATAGCTAGCAGAAGTACTCATGTTTGGAGAATTATAAAGGAAGAATTACAAACTGCGGCTTCAATTAATAGTTTATATATATTTGTCTCCAACAACAGATATGGCGTAAGGGATTTGTTACTTAAAAATTGTGAGAATGAAGAAAATATCAACGAGAATGATATTATGCCATGTAATGTCGATGATTCCAACTATGAAAGGTAAGTGAGATCTTCTTTAAAATTAATCTGAATTCAAAATATGTAGAATTTTAACTGAAGACTCGCAGGTCTGTGAGGGTCGTAGTTGTTCGGCCTTAGACCTCACTCAGGGGGGCGATAATTGTTTGGCCTTTGGCCTCACTCAGGGGGGCGATAGTTGTTGGGCCTTTCACGTTACTCGGGGGAATCGCAACCATATCTGTAGATTATAGGGGCCGCTTTGACCTGCTAATGTTTGAGGGTGATAGTTGTTCCAGATAATAATTTTTTTATGTGCAGTGAATCTAGTTCAAGTGATATTTCAAAAAGTTCTGACGAAAAAACTAATAAGAATGGGACAAGTTTAGTTATTACAATACCGCGGTTAGATTATAAAAAATTAATTATAACAAAAACGTATCGTCGTAAAGAAAAAAAAAGCCTTCTATCGAAATGCGCGAATACAATGCTTTGCAATCTGGTAATGTCAAGAATTGGTTTCTTCAAAATTATGGGAGTGTGCAAAAATAACATGTGGGTTTAATTTCAAAAATCACAAATTAACAGAGAATGGGATGTCAGGATATGCAAACGGTATGTGTAACTGTGGTTCAACAATCAAATGTGTCATTAATAATCCACATGAAGAATCGTTGACCCATATAAAATGTACTATCTGCCAGGGTGGAGGAACTTGTGGGAAACGCTATTTGAGAGAACCAATTAGAACTTAAATAGCTCAAAAGATCGGAAAACAATCAGTATTAAATTATCGAGCTCTTGAGGCTGAAAAATTAAATATGGGCCCGAATGATTTAGAAGCACCTAACTTATATAAAGATACAGTTTTAAAAAATGTTAAGGCTGTTCAGTAGGAATAAAAAATTATGTGAAATGTTGATTTTATAGTAATATTCTTATTTAGCAATATATTTTAGGTAATTTTTGTTAATTAAAAATTATTGTAAAAAAATTAGTTTAGCCACAATTCATGATTAAAATTAGAATTTACAATAGCACACAACATGCGATCTAGAAAAGATAAAATTATGAATCTTACACTAAAAGCAAGAATTTTTATCTTACTTTTTCGTGAAATAATTTTTAATTTAAAAAAATATATAATTTCTTTATAAAACCAAGTTTAATTTACTTAAAAATTGCTCCATTTTGAGCAATTATAAGAATACATATTAATTTAGTTTATCGTTGTACAAAATCAATGAAATTTATACCACTCCATAGATTGAAGTCTTAACATGAAAATATTTTTATAATTTTTTTGAAAATTATTTGTAATAACAATGATATTTGCGAATATGTACAGAAAAGCGTTGTTATTCTTTATCTCTACATTTTTTAGCTTTGTTTAATTACTCCCTCTAAAATAATAAAGGCACGTGGTATTCGAAGAATGTAGGGGAAAATATCACGTGATTGCAATTGCACTATTGCAACAAGGTATGATTGCATTAAATCAGTCGTCACCTTGCATTGGAGTGATATTGTCAGCTTGATTTATAGTGCACTTACGTGAATTCTAAATTAATTTAAAAAATGCCGAAAAGCAAACCCGCTTTGTCCCATACGCTAAAGAGAAGTAAGAAGGCTAAAGCAAAGAAAAAATATTATCAACTTAAACGGTACCTACCCATCATATTATTATTTTAATTTAGATAGCGAGGGAGAAGTTTAAAAACTTTAGTATGTCTATTTTTTAATATTTTGTTCTATAATTATTAAATGTTGATAAATTTGAACAATTCGGCGCTGAGCCGTGCTACAAAGAAGCCTTTTCAAATGTTATTAAAATTTGTTAATTATGCAGCGAAATAAGAAAAATTAGGCATTTAAAAGTACCTACATACATTTATTGCACTAGCTGAAGAATCCTCTTAAAATTCACTCGCACTTTAAAATTCTAAGTAGCCCAGTGATACAATATTTTAAATTAAATATTTAATTTAAGGAGAAAATATTTTGATCTTTCCAATATTTTAAAGGTGGCAAATGAAACCACAAATAATTTTATTTCAAAAATATCTTCCGATACATCATTTTTATAGTTGAAAAAAATCCCCATCCAGCCATGTTGTAAAAAATTGGTTAAGTGTATTCGAGTTATATTCTATGAACTGGTTGACATTAGATAAAAGATACTTCCTTTGTCTAGTGCCAACGAACTAGCATTTCCCGTGGGAAATGCCATATTTGCAAATTCTTTGACGTCTGTAAAGTTCAACTAGAAATGATTTGTCAGTAGTTAAGCAGTAGATTAAGAACCTCCGTTTAAGTAACATGTAGTTTAGTGTTAGAATTCAATAATAAAAACCAATTTGTAACAAGTATTAATAATAAATGAAATAAAAAGTTTTAAGTATTTTTTAAGTAAAATTATTTGGGTAATCCCTAAATAAAAGTGGCGCAGTCGCAAGATATCGAATTTTTTGGAAAAACTGGTACTCAAATCGTCCGAAATTTCCAAAAAACCACGAAACTGCAAAACAACCGATTTCAATTGAAGCGAATTAAAAACGTTGCAACAGTTGGAATCAAACCTAGCTTAAGAAAACTTACGGATAAAACTGGCCGTAAATCAAAATTTCAATGGAAGTGAATTAAAAACGTCACAACGATTGGAAACAACCCTAGTTAAGAACAAACGTGGATTAAAAACGCCGCAAACCCTAATTTAAGAAGAAAAACGGATTAAAAACGCCGCAACTAATTTTAAGAAGAAAGAAAACAATTCGAACCATGAAGTTAACAATAATTTTGATGTAAGTGCTAATATTAATCCATTCCTTAGAATTACAATTAAATAATCGTAACGAAAATTTTATTTAACATAAGCAAATATTTTGCTCAAAGTAAACCTTTATTTTAAATTTCACATTAGATTAAATAAATTAGAATTAAAAAGCGCGAAATAGAATAATTAAATTTATTACGTAATTTAAATTTTTAAATTTTGTAAGAATAAAATTTTTATTAACAAACGCATTGCAAAATTTAACAATTTATAGTTGAAACGAAAGGTAAACATGACACCTCCAAGCTTATCTAACCCAGCTGTAGACTATCAGTCTATACAACAATATCTAAATACAATAACACCGTATGATGGAAATTCACTAACATTAAACACTTTCCTAAACACATGTGAAAATTTTATACAGTTTTTTTAATAATTCAAATCCAGACGACCCTATAAATGAATTTTTGATATATGCAATTTTTGGAACTTTCAGGCTTAGCTTTAATAACAGTCGGTGCTAGACTAGAAACCTATAATTGGAAATCGCTAAAAGAAATTTTGAAATTAAATTTTGTAACGGAAGAAATGAACTTCTCGCATTACACGCAACAAAACAATAATTCGCAAACTCAGAAACCAAATTTTCAAAATTATAAACCAAATTACGAAAATAAACAAAACTTTTATAATTCTAACACACAATTTCAGAATAAACCCAATTTTCAAAATTTTTATCAAAATAGATCTAATCTTCAAAATAATAATTATTATCGACCTAAATCAAATTTCACACCAAATGCTCAAAATAATAATTCAAATTTTCAACAAAAAATTCAATGTGATAATGCAAATCAATTAAACGAAAATTTCGAAGAAAAACAAATACCATTGGATTTTCGGCTGAGACAAGATCAAAACCAAATAACGTAACAATAAATTTAAATAATACCGATTCAAATAGTTTAACTATTTTTGTAGACGACGACTATGATATAACGAAACGTAATCAATTATTTCTATACATCCCAGAAATCCGAGCAAAATTTTTAATTGACATAATGAGTGAACATAGTTTAATAAATTCAGAATTAGCTTTAAATTATTTTAAAAATTACATACAGACCGAAAAATTTCAAATTCGAACCTTGGATAGATTATCGCAACATAATAGGATCCAGAGAAAAGAAACCCAAAATCCAACATGCACACCGACATTTAACTATGAAATCCTGTTAAGGTCCAACAAACCAATCGGTAAACCTATGTACATATAAACAATCGGAGAGCAACAGCGAAAACGTAAGCCTCTCAGACACTAAATTTGTCTGAGAGACGAGAGCGATGAAAACAAACAATCGGTAACGTCAAATTTTCGAATTTACGGCCTGTTGCCTTTTGAGGGGAAAACAATTTGTTTTTGTTTCTTTTTCACCTGACTAGAGGATTTCGAAAAGATCAAAGAAATCAAAAATCGAAACCATTAATTGCAATAGATACAATAATATTTTTGTATATAAAATTGTTTACGTAAACATATTTAATATTTTTAAAATCAAGTAAAATTGGTTTTTTTATTTTAAAACCAACATGTATAATTTATCTAATTTTTTCATTTAAAACTGAGCCAATATGGAGGCCGACCCGTATTCTTAACTGCAATTACACCATTTATTGTTGAGAGACCAAAGCCGGACCAAAGAAACTTCCAAGTCGAACATATACACTGACACTCGACTAAATAAAAGTGTGTTGAACGCAGAGATGTTAAACTTTAACCTAGATACATAAGTGTGAATAAAAAAGTGAAGCCTGATCACGTGATCGACGCCATTTGTAGTGCGTCAAGCAGTTGTATATTTGTAAACATTGAATATTCGTGCTTAATATTTCTTAAAAAAATACGTTCTTGATAAGTTTCTTAATTAATAGTGTTTAAATAAACTCTAGTGGTTGTACATTTGTTACATTATTTGAGGTTAGTGTGATATTCTACTTAATAAACAATAAAATAAAGTCAATAAAAACTTTTAAATATTATTTAATTTTATAGATAATAATAATTGAAAATATGCCAAATACTTGTGCTGCATACGGTTGCTCTAACAGGTAAATCTAAAGATGGATTGTCATTTATTCGGTAAGTCAATTCGTTTTTAATTTATCTAACCTAAAATAGATGAATGTCATGACTTTTATTTTTTTGTGTATTAAAGTTCAATATTTTTCAATAATTGCAGCATTCTAAATACGGAATAATATGATTATACTGTAGCGAGTTGACCCAACTAAAAATGGCGGCGATCACGTGACCAGGCTTCACTTTTTGGTATACAAAATATACACAGTTAGGTATCTAGGTTACAGTTTAACATCTCTGGTTGAACGTTACTTTTTAGCTTGCCAATTTTTCTGTTTCATCCCGTACATACAAGTGTTGGTACCTACCAATATTTTAGATTAGATAATTTTTTTTTGTGATTTAATTGTATGTAATGTCTTAATTTTTTATTTAACAAAATTTCAAAAATACATAATGTACATGTTCTTTAAATAAATTGATATTTTAAATATAATTTTTTGTTTATTATAGACTCGGTAATATTTTACTTTTCATTTTAGCTTCATATGGTGACTTACCCAGCAAAAGTGGAAGATTCTTCTGTCTCCCCCATACATGTGGTACTGGCTACCACTGACCCAGCACAACAAATGAGAACAAATATTCTAATAACAGATCGCAAAGAAAGCGAAGACGTTTTTGTCTTCAAATAAGAACAACTTTAAAGACGTATCGTCAATTGCATCTAATTTTAAAAAATTTCCATAATTGAAAATGGGGTTCACATCAAAATGTTTAAAAAAAAATAATTTTTTTTGATTAATAATGGAAGAATTTGATAAATGATGAAAATTAACTTAAAAATAACGAAAAGTTTTACGTTTATTTTAACACTAACAAAAAATTAAATCACAGTAAATTAATAATTTGAAATGGCAAGCAGATTTATGTAAAATTAAATAATCAGATTAATATTAAAAAATAATATGGTATTAATTTATTTAACAAAACGTTTTACAATATATTACACATCATGTTCATTAAATTTTAAATAAGTTGATTAAATTAATTTAACTGTTTTTGTTATAGACTTGGTAATATTTTTACTTTGCTTTTTAACTTCCTATATGATGGTTTCCATAGCAGAAGTGGAGGACCGTTGAATTTTAATCATTATAATCTACTTATTTTTAGTAGATACATAGTGCCACAGTAAATCGATGGAATTTTTAATTATTTTTAAAATACATTTAGAAATTATGGCATTAAAATAAAAAATTCTTTTTGAAAGTTCTTGAAAGATGAATTCAAATATTACATTTGCCATCGTCAAATGTTAAACTAACTTTTTCTATTTTAGTCATACAAACGTTATGATTACTTTTTTGTGATTTGTATGTTAAAAAAGCAATTCTTCAAATGATAAATGTTTAAATAAGAAAGTAAAAGACTAACTCGTGTTCACTACACCATTGAAAGGCTAAAACCGTATCAAATAAACCTTAGATCAAAGGTGTGGTGCTTACCACCACTGCACTAAAGAAAAACTTATTGTACTCCGTTCGCCCCCAAACTTGGCGACGCTAGCAACTCAACAGCACCTTATGCTGAACCACTCGGTCGGTCTTACGTCACCAGAACGCCCCCAACAAATGGTCACGACTCCAATTTCTCCACAAATACAGGTAGCGATAACCAACCAGGTTTTTACAGCGACCCACTTCCATCGTATAAGTCTAACCTGACCTATGATGAAGGTTCTATAAAACAGTGCACAAACAATGATGGTAAGGACGAATTTTTGTAACCCTAACTTCGTCTCGCCATCAAGTCAAGCAGACTGTCGGTTTAACGTGTCCTCCAAAACACAGCCGACCCCAGTTTTTTGTAACCATCAGCTCGATCACCAACACAAGTGCTTACCCGAACAAATTTTGCCTGCTTGCAAATATCGAATAACTCAATTTCGAGCAGCATAACATCTAATACGATCAACTCGAAATATATGTAAATCCTTGACATGACATTACACACAACATCGCAATGTTCCGAAACACCTAAAATTTATTCGATGAAACAACATTCAAACGCTCAGAATTCTTAAAGTTAAACAGCAGAATAAGTACACACATTTTATGAAAATGTACATGGAATAATTTCTTTAAGATCATCTCATAAATTTGACATCTGCAAAAGTGAATGTAAAACTCAAATTTTCTTTCTTCAAATGAATCTTGCTTTGAGCTAATCACACAATACGGTTCAAAGAGGATGACATTTACTCATTTATGGTCCATAACTAAATCGTGTGAAAAAACTTCTTAATTTGAACAGGATTCAGATAATTTTATAATTATGTGGAAAACTGTCTAAAACTAAATAAATTTGTATTACAATAAGAATACATAAGACATGTATAAGTATTAAAAGAAAATTTTTACATCGGGTTCATAAAAAATACTGAAATTCATATACGTAGTGAGTTGACGTGGAGTTGGATTTTGATTTAAAAAAATAATGAACGAATGAGAAACAAAGAATAAATGTATAAGGACTATTATATATAGATAATAAAGATACATTAATTTCAAGTCGAAATGAAAATTCAAAGGTTTAATATTAAATTTAAAATTTCGACATTATGAAAAAAGTGTGGTTATTTTAACAATTCATTTTGCTTATAAAAAGGAAACAACAAAACTTAAAGAAAAATGATTCACACTAAAATGTTTAAAAAAAAATCTAATTTATTTTAAGTAATTATGAAAGCAATTGATGAAAGTTGAAAATTAATTTAAAAATTAAATTTAACCAAGGAGCATTTGATTTTTGAAAATTTTTAAAAAGGTATAAAAGCTCTCACGCCAGCCGTTCAAAATTAGTTAAATTTGTAAAGCCATCAAGCCAAGTGTAAATAATTTTTAAAAATTAAATTTCAAATTTTCAATTTTAAAAGTAAATGTTATTGAAAGTAATAAAAGAAAATTAAAACAAATTAGTATTAGTTAATTATAACATGAATAAAAAATTTTAAATTAAATTTCAAAAAATATTTTAGGTTAAGTTTTTGTTTAATCTTAATATTTATATAATTTGTTACCATTTTTCAATTAAGTAAAACAAGTAATCATAATTTATTTAACAAATTTCAAATCTTTCATTAAAAAAAGTTAATTCACTGCTGCTTAAATAACGAGAAGTTTTTAAATTTAATTTTAACACCCATGCAACACTTACAATTATACAAAAAACCACAAAAACATTAAATTACCCAAATTACCCATATTTAAGGACAAACACAGAGGCGTCACGGTAAATGATTATTTAAGGTCATAGGCATTAGGCACATTTAAAAAAATTAAAACTATGTAATCAACATAATATTAAACATATTATATTAAAAAATAACATCACATTTATGTAACAAAACGTTTTAATATCAAAAAGAATCATTGCGATCTGATAATTGAAGACACGAGTGGATGAAAGTGTTATGTTATATTTTAGAAAATGTCGACATCGGTGTGAATGAATGCATTTTGTGCTATTGTTGCATACCACATGTAATTAAAAATATATAAAATGTAGAACTTATACATATAGTTAAATATATAAGATATTTTTAATTGCATATGGTATGCAACAATAGCACAAAACGCATTCATTCACACAGATGTCGACATTTTGTAAAATGTAACATAACACCTTCATCCACTCGTGTCTTCCATTGTCACCCAACAAAAGTTATTTTATTAATTAGGAAATTACTTATTAACAAAAAACATAACATAATTGTATCTATAAAATATTTTTCTGTTTGAATTTTGAACATGTTCGTTAAATTAAAAAAAAATGGTTTAAATTAATCTAATTGTTTTTTTATTAACTATTAGTAAAATTTTTACTTTTCTTTTTAGCTTCAATGGATAATAATAATATTAATAATATGGAAATAGGAGCTTCCCCAGAAGTGGCCGATGCTTCGGCTGCATCTTTACCTGTAGTGCCGGCGATGCCAGCGGTGCCGGCGATGCCAGCAGTGCCAGCTGCTTCTGCAGCAAATATGGTGCCGCCGGAACCCGTTGAAATCGTTTTAAAACAATGTAAAAAAAAAACGCAACCACCGAAATAAAAAGGCAAAACAACAACAAGATCTTAGAAGCTTCCTGAATTGGAAGCGAGGTGGTCAAAATGCCAACCCGCGACCAAATAAAAAACCTCGAGAAAGCTCCTCCAATTATGAAAATTGCAATTTTCAAAATTGCACATTTAATTTTTAATTTATTTGTTTCAAGTTGAAATAGTAACATTATAATTTTTCGATTACTAAATATTACTATTTCAACTTTAAACAAATAAATTAAAAATTAAAAGTACAATGTAAATAATATAAATGTAGTATGTAGTTTAATTTTAGAATAATATATAGGTATAGTTATAAGTTATATAGTTATAAGTTATATAGTTATAAGGCATAATTTACTTTCTAATTTTTAGTACCTATTTGTTAATTTTTTAGTGTTAGTTTCTAAATTTAGTAATTATTTTTCAAATATACATATAAATATTTTGGTTCTTCTTATTTTATGATTTTTATTTTGCTATTTTAACGGGACGAATCGATATGCGCTCTTCGACAAATTTTTTTGTTATAAAATTTTGCATCGAAGCACATAAAGTGTAAAATAACCCACGAAAACTCAATGGAAGTTTTAATCATTTTTAGATACATTTCAAAATTAATCGATGAGAATTTTGCTCATTTCTAAATACATTTCAAAATTAATGACATTAAAGTGGATGGAACATTTTTTTTGAACGTTTCTTAAAAAATGAATTTAAAGTTTACATTTGCCAAAAATCAAATCATCAATAATTATTCTATTTTCTATTTTATCCTGTACACACAAACTTTGAAATAATATAAACAAAAGTTTAAATCAAGTTACCTATGCTAATTTTTATACATGTCATATTAATAATAATTACACTAGTTAACAAGGTTTTTCTAACATATACGAAAACAATGTTTTTTAGTTTATTTTGGTGCCCTGATTCCAAATATGCAAACAAAAAATTTCTATCACGTCACAATTTTTAGTTATTCATGAAACAAATTTAGGGACGCGCATGAATGGATTATCGAGATTCCTTAAAGGAAGGAAGGCTAATGTTGTATATCGTGTTATGTAACTTTAGTTCAGTGGTTTAAGGGAACTACCGACTGTTACTTTTGTATGACAAAAATTTCTGTATTTTCAAGGAAAAACAAAAATAAAATTAAATATCCTGACATTCCTTCTGCTATAAAACCGGTGTTACATAGTATCGCCATTCCAATTCCTCAACCACCTTCTGATTGGGAACAATATCTAAATTCATCAGATGAAATTATAGAAGAAGGTATAGCAGGTTCATCGACTTTTTCCGTTTCGGATTACGACTTTCGAAGCAATGCCAAACCACATTTAATAACTCAAACTGAACTGAATGATTTAGTGCGAGATTTAAATTTATCTAAACAAAAATCAGAATTGCTGGGATCAAGGTTACAAGAATGGAATCTTTTGAATAAAAATACCAAAATTTCAATATTCAGAAACAGGCACCAAAAATTGTCTACATATTATAGTAAGCAAGATATACTGTGTGTATGTACCGATGTATATGGCCTAGCACTTGAATTAGGATTTGAACATAAACCATCAGAATGGCGGCTATTTATTGATTCGTCTAAGTCAAGTTTAAAGGCAGTTTTGTTACATAATGGAAATAAAAAACCTTCAATACCTGTAGCATATGCTGTCGATATGAAAGAAAGTTACCAGTCAATGTCTCTCATATTGGACTCTATAAAATATAAAGAATATCGATGGCAACTGTGTGGCGACCTAAAAGTTATAGGACTTTTACTTGGATTACAAAGTGGATTTACAAAATATTGTTGTTTTCTGTGTCTGTGGGATAGTCGTGCAAGACAACAACATTATGAAGTAAAGAATTGGCCTCCACGAGTAGAATTCATTCCCGGCACAAATAATATTAAATATGTTCCATTGGTAGATCCAAAACTGGCATTACTGCCACCATTACATATAAAACTAGGTTTAATGAAACAGTTCGTGAAGGCTTTGGACAAAAATAATGATAGTTTCGTTTTCTTGAAGGATAAGTTTCCGAAGTTAAGTGATGGAAAGCTTAAAGAAGGAATATTTGTTGGACCTCAAATACGCAAGCTAATACGCGATGAAAACTTCAATTTAAAATTGAACACTAAAGAATTGGCTGCTTGGACTTCTTTCAAAGTAGTTGTAGATCAGTTTTTAGGCAACAAAATGCATGTGCAGTACGAAAACATGATAGAAGAACTGTTACATAACTATAAGGAGTTAGGATGCCGTATGTCGTTTAAAGTTCATTTTCTACATTCCCATCTAAATTTCTTCCCTGAAAATTTGGGTGCAGTAAGTGACGAGCAAGGAGAAAGGTTTCACCAAGACATAAGTATAATGGAACATCGTTACCAAGGAAGGTGGGATTCAACAATGATGGGAGACTTTTGCTGGTTCCTGCAGAGGGAAGATGATAGCGTTCAAAGAAAAAAATAATTTTTTTATCTTAATTTTTTCTTTCACGATTTTTTATATTTTGTCAACCTTTCAGAGTATGTTTTTTGCAGAATAATAATTAATTTTCATTAATGCAGTTGTAATTATATATTTTTTAAATGATCTCCATGCTATAGCTAACAACGATTTTTGTAAATTCATGAAAGTCGAATAACAAAAAATCTGAGGGTGCTACGAACTTTTTAACGACATTTTCTTGAACAATAGGCATTGTTTATATAAAAATAGTTAAATTTACTAATGTTATAAAAAAAAAGTTTAGATTTGTTGACTAGTGTTATTAGTTGTTATTCCAAATTATTTGTGTTTAATTATTAACGAAATAATTGTTAAAATCAATTTAATAAATCGCAAAAGTAAGTTTTATTTATTATTATTAAATTTATAATTTTGTCAGCAAATTCCACTACAACTAAAAATTTTAATCTAAATATATAAAAGAGAAGATCTGTTTGCGTGTTTGCGTGCTCGCTATACGTTCCTAGACCCGTGGACCGATATCAACCAAATTTTGCACAGTTATTTTGTAGCTCCAGGCGCAACTATTGTCGCATATATGGAGAAGAACTTCGAGCGGGGAAAACAGTTATTCGCTTTTTTCGAAAATCAAATCACAAGTTTGACAAAAAATTTAATTTGTCAAATAATTAATCTGACGGACAGTCAGTGATTCAAAATACTGTCAACAGATGGCGCGGATGGCGGCTTTAATTCGAAAAATGCAAACCACTAACAAAAAAACACTAACAAATTAATCTGAAAATACTGTCAACAGATGGCGGGGATGGCGGCTTTAATTCGAAAAATGCAAACCACTAACAAATTAATCTGAATGCCGCGAATAAGACCGGAGCACTTTATATAGGTCGCAGAACGTGGAAGATCCACCTCTTTGCGGAAGATTTAACTTTACATGAAGATGTAACTTTACGTGAAGATGTAACTTTACGTGAAGATTATGTATGTATGACAGATGACGGATGACAGATGACGGATGACAGATGACGGATGACAGATGAAAGATGACAGATGAAGGCCGAACAACTATGGCCTTCACGGATCTATTATTGTCCGCCCTGTGAGGCCGAAGGCCGAACAACTTTGGCCTTCACGGATCTATTATGGTTCGGTCTGTGACGCCGAAGGCCGAACAACGGCCTTCATGGATCTATTATGGTCCGGTCTGTGAGGCCGAAGGCCGAACGACTATGGCCTTCACGGATCTATTATGGTTCGGTCTGTGAGGCCGAAGGCCGAACAACTATGGCCTTCACGGATCTATTATGGTCCGGTCTGTGAGGCCGAAGGCCGAACAACTATGGCCTTCACGGATCTATTATGGTCCGGTCTGTGAGGCCGAAGGCCGAACAACTTTGACCTTCACGGATCTATTATGGTCCGGTCTGTGAGGCCGAAGGCCGAACAACTATGGCCTTCACGGATCTATTATGGTCCGGTCTGTGAGGCCGAAGGCCGAACAAATATGGCCTTCACGGATCTATTATGGTCCGGTCTGTGAGGCCGAAGGCCGAACAACTATGGCCTTCACGGTTCTATTATGGTCCGGTCTGTGAGGCCGAAGGCCGAACAACTATGGCCTTCACGGATCTATTATTGTCCGCCCTGTGAGGCCGAAGGCCGAACAACTTTGGCCTTCACGGATCTATTATGGTCCGATCTGTGAGGCCGAAGGCCGAACAACTATGGCCTTCCCGGATCTATTATGGTCCTCCCCCTGTGAGGCCGAAGGCCGAACAACTATGGCCTACTCGGATCTATTCTGGGTCTAGATGGCTAAGGGCGGCGGATGCCGCCCGTGCCAGCTAGTTTAATATAAAATAAATATGATTTGGTAAATTATCAATTTAAGTTTAAACGTGATTATTCCATTCCTATTTCAACAACCAATCGAATTCACAAATGTGTTTTGTTTCGACCAATCACATGTCATTTTGAAGTTTTGCAAGTGATTAAACTCTCTCTCAACATGCGATTAAATTCGATTAAACTCGATGTAGCTTTTTGTGTGTAGTAGCCTTTGGTAACAACTGTCATAAGTCATAATTGCAAATATTACCATGGTAATTATTTATTTAAACAATATTGTAATAGAGAAAAATGTGTTCTAACAATGTTCTGCGTTTTAATAATTATTCCGATATCGAAATTAACGATGCTATTGAAGAATGTGTTCCAAAAAACACAAGGAAAACGAAAGCTTCCATTTGGAAACAATTTGAAATTTTCTGTGCCGAAAGAAAGTATACCCTTCAGCAGTTTACAACTTTGACTGAGATTGGCAATATATTAACGGACTGGGCATACAACATGAAAAAAATCAATGGAGAAGACTACAAAGAAGGAGTTGTTAAAACTATATGGAATATAACGGCAAAAATGATACAAGAAAAATATTTCTCGGAGTTTGGCAAAAATTTCGACCCATTTAAAGATCTGGAGTTTAAAAAGGCAAGAGATGCTAAAAACGCTAATCGAAAACGTTTGCAAGCCATTCCAGAAAAACGAAGACAAAGCTCAGTTGCCCTTACAAACACAGATATAAAAAAAATTATGTACCTATGGAATGAGGACACTCCCGATGGGCTTCTAAAACGATTCTATCATATAGCAGCATACGAACTAGCTTGGAGAGGTGGAGAGGCATCAAAATGTAAGACTTTTTATTTCAAGTTTGAAAAAAAATCCGACGGGACTTTAACAGATCGTTTGGAATATAATACTATATTCTCAAAAACATGCCAAGGAGGTGAGAAGAAATTAAGTGACAGTAAGTGGCTTACTCGAAATTTAGATGACCCTACAATTTGCCCGATTCGGTTATTTAAAAAATTAATTAGTAAGCGTACAGAAAAAATTAAAACTGATCGATTCTTTTTAACACCTAATCCCTCATGGAATAACGAGTATTCTAGTGGATGGTTTAAAAATATGCCTCTAGGAGAAAATCAAATTTCGAAGTGGATGCAACATTCAGCAACAAAAATTGGATTAGATGTTAAAAACAATAAAATAACTAATCATTCAAACAGGTCTAGTGCAGTGTCAAATTTAGCAAAAGCAGGAATTTCTAGTGAAGAATTGATCAAAATTACCGGCCATGCCAATACAAAATCAATTGATCCCTACCTGCAGCTGGACGAAAGTCACCATACAGATTTAGTTTCTAATTTAAGATGCCATGAAAGTACATCTCGTAATTCTGAAAATTCTAATCAAAATTTAAAATTGGTCAATCATGCTGAAGAGTCAACTAGTAATACTATTAACTATAACAATTGCACATTTCACGTGCAAAATATGATTTATGGTAAAGATTGTAATAATTAAATTCTAATAGCATTTTCCACTTATTAAAAATTGTAAAATTTCGAACAGTGTTTGTTTTTTTTATAAGGAATGAAATAATCTCCCTATAATCTACGCGAGGTTCACTTTTTATTTGGATAAAATTGTTTTTGATTGACTCAAATATGGATAGCCATAAGGTAATAACTCTCGAATTAAGGGATCTACAAAAATTGCTCAAGCTACGCTTTCGCAATTTTTAAAATCCCCTTAATTCTCGAGTTATTTCCATGGCTATCCATATTTTCGTCCAAAAACAATTTTATCCGATAAAAAGTGAACCTCTTGTGGATTAACCCCCGAAAAATCGCTTTGCGACATCGACTTGCACCTTTCGATAAGTATTTTGCTACAAAATTTTGCATCAAAGCACATCGCAGCACATAAAGTGAAAAATAATCCACGAAAGCTCGATGAGAATTTTCATCATTTTTCGGTACATTTCAAAATTAATGACATTAAAGTGGGTGAAACATATTCTTTTAACCTTTCTTGAAAAATTAACTTAAATTTTACATTTGCCAGAATCAAATCATCAACAATTCATTATTCTGTTTCATTCTGTACATCACAAAAGGTTTGAAATAATATGAACAAAAGTTTAAATCATGTTACCTATGCTAATTTTTATACTCATGTCACATTAATAATTGTTTGTTGTTATTCCTAATTATTAATGTGTTTAATTAACGAAAACATTGTTAAAATCAATTTAATAAATCGCAAAGGTAAGTTTTGTCTATTTTTATTAAATTTAGAATCGCTTTGCAACATCGACTTGCACCTTTTCAATAAGTGTTTTGCTATAAAATTTTGCATCGAAACACATCAAGTGGAAAATAGCCCACGAAAGCTCGATGAGAATTTTCATTATTTCTAGGTACATTTCGAAATTAATGACGTTAAAGTAGGTGAAATATACTCTTTAAACGTTAGATCATGTTACCTATGCTAATTTTTAAACTCATGTCACATTAATAATTATTCTTCTTCTTCAGGTGCCTATCAGTTCCGAATTAATAATTATTCGTGTTTGATTTTCAAAAGCACTGTTAAAATCAGTTTAATAAATCACAAGGGTAAGTTTAGTCTATTCTTATTAAATTTATAATTTTGTCAGCGAATCCACTATAGCTAAAAATTAGTAAATTATTAATTTAAGTTTCAACGTGAAGAATCGCTTTGCGACATCGACTTGCACCTTTTCGATAAGTGTTTTGCTATAAAATTTTGCATCGAAACACATCAAGTGGAAAGTAGTAGCCCACGAAAGCTCAATGAGAATTTTGATCATTTCTAGGTACATTTCGAAATTAATGACGTTAAATTAGATGAAATATTCTCTTTAAACGTTAATCATGTTACCTATTCTGATTTTTATACTCATGTCACATTAATAATTATTCTTCTTCTTCAGGTGCCTATCAGTTCCGAATTAATAATTATTCGTGTTTGATTTTCAAAAGCACTGTTAAAATCAGTTTAATAAATCACAAGGGTAAGTTTTGTCTATTCTTATTAAATTTATAATTTTGTCAGCGAATCCACTATATAGCTAAAAATTAGTAAATTATTAATTTAAGTTTCAACGTGAAGAATCGCTTTGCGACATCGACTTGCACCTATTCGATAAGTGTTTTGCTATAAAATTTTGCATCAAAGCACATCGCAGCACATTAAGTGATTTATATCAAGTCTACTCACTCTACCCAAGTCCGAAGATGAGAGCATAGTTGCCGAGGGGTCAATTATATGCACTATCTCTTCCCCGCCGTCCTCGCATCCCGCTGAAAATCCTCTTGAGTTCTCGGTTTCATATGTAAATAACGCTTTACCAATACTCCCCTGGGCCAGATGGATGGATCCATAGCTTTTTCGAAATTTTGTATGTGAACAGTTACTTTAAAGGAGGAATAATGTTGAGGAAATTTGGGTGTAATGGAGTCACACTCAACCTCGGGAAATGGTTCTCTCAACATGGCTACCAGGACATTTGCCTCGACATCAGGCGACAATCTGGAAACAAAAATAAAGGCCTTCTTAGGGATCGCCTGAATCTCAGAATCCTGTCTACTGCCAATTACTACGCCAGATGGATATCCCCTCCCATTACTTCTACGCCTTCCTCTTCCACCAGCATGTATCCATTCACCATGAGATTCATCAAGTTGGTCAACAGAAGCATCGATTAAGGGTGGGCCACCCTCACTTTGTGTAGATTGGACAGACATAGAAGTTTTTGAGCGTGTATCATCAGATTTTGATTTCAAGCCTGTATGAGGCTTCCTGCTCGGAGCATCTGTTGTCGCCGACCTAGCCTTCAATCTGTCCGAAGTTCGCCGCACATGATCTTTCTGAGGTTCTGGTTCATTTTCAGCTCGTCCAGTGGTAGATTTATTTAGTTTATTTATATTTTTATTAATTTCGACTACATTAATTGCCAAGGATTTAACTTCATCTTCCAGCTTTATTATTAATTTTTCTTGATTCTTAATAATTTTAATACATTCCACCATCATATCATAAGCATGCGGTTCCTTATCTAGCGCAAAGCCAGAATCAAACTGACCTTTAGCAACACAACAATTATTGCAAAACCACTTCAAATTGTCATTATTCAGTAAACAATTCAATTCACTCTTCTTAACTGAGGCACAGTTTATGTGGAAATACTTTCCACAACTACCAGCGCATTTCACGTGCGAATTATCCGCTAAAACAAGCAAAACAACGCAGCCACCGCAAGCCAACTTATCAACGGCCATATCACTCACTTATACTCATATCACATTAATAATTGAGGGCCTTAGAATAAAAGGGGTATAAGTGCATTTTACATTATTGTGAGATATTTACATTCAAAGTTAAACAAAATGTCTTTTTTTTGTGTTATTTCACTAGGTTAAGTGCGTCTACTGCTAATACGGGAATCCGGGCAGGGTAAAAATTCCCAGAAAAAGCTGAGATATTTATTTAAAGTTTATTATTTCCTTAATAAATGATAAATTTTAATAATATAAAAGTAGAAAAAAAAACTTTATCATAAATGTGCCAAAACTTAAAAAAAGTACTTATACCCTTATTATTATACCCTTATTATCAATATATCACTTGCATCTGTTTTGCACCAACAAATATGAACATTAAGGTTTCATATTGTGTATTAATCTCAAATTTAAAAAAAGTGCACTTATACCCCTTATATTCTAAGGCCCTCAATTATTCTTCTTCTTCAGGTGCCTATCAATTCCGAATTAATAATTATTCGTGTTTAATTTTCAAAAGCACTGCTAAAATCAGTTTAATAAATCGCAACGGTAAGTTTTGTCTATTCTTATAAAATTTATAATTTTGTCGGCGAATCCACTATAGCTAAAAATTTTAATTCAATATATATAAATATAATTTAGTAAATTATTAATTTAAGTTTCAACGTGAAGAATCGCTTTGCGACATCGAATTGCACCTTTTCGATAAGTGTTTTGCTATAAAATTTTACATCGAAGCACATCAAGTAGAAAATAGCCCACGAAAGCTCGATGAGAATTTTTATCATTTCTAAGTACGTTTCGAAATTAATGACATTAAAATAGGTGTAATATTCTCTTTAAACGTTTCTTAAAAAATAAATTTAATTTTACAATTGCCAACATCAAATTAATTTAAAGTTTTTTCAGTACATAGCATCTACATAATTATAAGAAATGTTGAAATGATAATTTCAATAGCAACATTTTGTGATTCAAATTAACACAGGATCACATAATATCTTATTTGTATTTGTATTAAATTAATATAAAATAATAAATATTTAAATAATTGTATCTACTATTATAGTTGTAGTTAAAATTTAAAATTTCGACAAAGAAAAATTAGTAACATAGTTAATTATTAATTCTTAAAGTGACGAATATCCTTTTAAACCTATACAATGCCAGATTTTTAGATTAATCAAAAATTTTTATTATATCGACATTAGAAATCCCAGCCCTATTAACGAAAATTATCTGTTTAAGTCGTTTAACTTGCAAGTCTATGTGTAGGGCAGTTATCAAATCGATAATTTGTTTTTATTTCGAATAAATTTCTATTAATTTTATTATGCCTATTTAGTTATTAAAAATGCCTAAGAGAAGTAGGAAGAATCTAAGGTTGTTGGATAATTTGTCCAAAAAAAGTTCCGAAGATTTTCATATGGTATTAAGCGGCGAAGATATTTGGTCAGTTTTTAATGAAGATGCCGAAGACAAATATCTTATGAATAACCATATGAACATATTTTCTGAAATATTGCAAAGTTATGAATTTCCATCACAATCGCTCAGTTTTTTCTACAATCCAGAACTTCTTCACGTAAGTACATTTATATATTTCAAATTTTGTAAACATCAAATCATATTTCGATTATTTTAGGCTATTCCGGAAGGAACGAGGAACATCCAGATTTTGTTCAATAATTGTGGAAAAATTGGACATTGGGTTTGTTCGTATTATGACGGACAAATCCTATTTATCTACGATAGCCTCAATTCTGGTAGACTACATGAGGATCACAAAAAGTATTTAGATAGATTATATCCTGGTATTCCGGAAGTCAGATTTCCCACCGTACAAAATCAAGAAAATGGTTATGATTGTGGAGTTTTCGCGATAGCCTTTGCGACCTCCATTGCTTTCAATCTACAACCTGAAAACGAAATCTACGTAACAAGTGAACTTCGACGTCACACGTTACAAATATTGCAAAACCGCCTACTAACCCCTTTTCCAACTCGATCTCTCCAGGTACGTATAATGTATACATTTTTATGCATTTTATTTTTATCATTCTACATTTTAATTAAATTAAAATAAACAATTCATATTTATATCTTATTAGACCTATTAATTGCCAAATGATTTAAATTTGATTTAAATTATTTAATTAGGTATACGATTTAAATTATTTTTTTAAATTATTGTCATGTAAATTTACACAATAAATATTTATAATTTTACAACTTTCCATAAAATTAACATGTAAATTTCTTAATGTATATATTTTTGCATAAATTCACATAATAAAATTGCTTTTTATAAATTTTCTTTAAAATATAAATTTACATAATAAATCTTTTTAATTTTATAACTACATATATGTACCGTAAACAATTACACGATCAACATTTTAATATTAATTATATCTAAAATTTAAGTTATAAAAAAACTTTGTTTTTTATAGGCAATAAGAGAAGAAAACATCCCAAAATCGAGTGGAAGACCAAAGAAAATTTGTCGAGGTAAACCTAAAGCGGCATCTTCTATTGTGGAACGCAATAAAGAAAAGGTTAACAAATATACAAAGAGCAATCCTGATGTACACAGAATTTCCGTACAGAAGTATACAGAAGTATACAAAAGCAAATCCTGAAGTAAACAGACAAGCAGTAGAAAAATACACTAGCTCCAATCCTGATGTAAACAGACAGGCTGTCCAAAAATACACGCTTTCCAACCCTGATGTGAACAGACAAGCTGTCCAAAAATACACTCTTTCCAATCCTGATATTAATAAACGGGCCGTAAAAAAATATCGAGCAGCAAGAGATCAGGAGAGAAATGAAACTATATGTTGGGCAAGATATGCAGCTAATCAATTAAATTCCATTCAATCCATCAAGTAAATTTTTAATAATATATTTTCCAATTCATTTCAATACTATATTAGAATCAATAAAAAATTACACCATAAATCGTACAAAATAGATTGTATCTTATAAATTCTTTTTTATTTTCCCAATATTTTAGAGTTACGAAATTCTATAACATTGGACAAAAAGACTAATTTTAATTTATAATTTAAATAGATTGCATAAAATCCGTTCTACAGCTCCACCAAGCTTAGAAAGGACGCGGCAAATATGCCAACTAATTTGATAAAATTTTGAATGAACCAATGAACGCTAAGTTATTTCGTACATTCTGTTATAAAAGTTACAAATCATTGCATGCGTTTTTTACACGCAATGATTTTTACAAAATTCTTTTGAACTTAATATTTACTAAAGTTATTCCAAAATTGCTTTATTTAATATTTGCGATAACATTTTTTACGTATTTCCTGACTGCAATTTGACAAAATAATTTGTGGATTTTAAATATTCGCGCCGAGAAACTTTTCATCTGAGTGTACATTTTTAATTTTAGCAGCGCCTAACACGCCCCCTCAGGTCGGTTCTAAGGTTCTAACCTCCAATAACTAAATAATAACTCTCAGATCATTCCAAAATAAATGTTTTTCATATATAAAAATAATGCAAAGTTTCTCATCTTCTCTATTTGATAAGTTCAAATTTAACTTTTTTATTAGAAAGATGAAATAAAAAATTTTTTTGCGTATTTTTTTAACAATCACACTACAAAACGAGTTATATTTACGATAATTAATACAATTATTTACATTCTTTTTTGTCTTCTTAACTTTTTAATTTTTCAGTTTCATATTTGTATCACTCTTGGACATCAATATCTTCAAATGTGAATATTGCCAGGCTTCATTATTTGAAGAAGAAAAGATGAGAGTTAAATGGTGCTGCGGCTCTGGAATGTATAACATTCATAATCTTCCTCCTCTGCAAGCTCCATTTTACACGAACCAACAATTTTTAAAACACGCTAGAAAGTATAATAACGTTTTCGCGATGTCTGCGCTAGGTACGTCGAAAGGATTTCAAAAACCCACTTCTGGCATTAGTTTCGTGAAAGTATTGGGCAGAATTTACCATCGAGTGTTTAATCTATCATACACCGCTACGCGTAACAATACTGTGTTATACATCAACGATCCTATGGAACATATCGAGGACGGTGTTCGCCAAGGTCTTGACGCAACTATTGTACGCGAAATTAAAAATTACTTGGAGGCCCGGAATCCGATTGTTCACCAATTCCACAGTTTGGCGGAACACGAGTCCAGCGAAGCGCGATTGGTATTTCAACAGACCAACCGAAGAACTCACGGCCCCGTACTTGGCGATATCCCTGCAACCGCCGAAGTTGCCGGTCTTTTAAGAACAAGTTCCGAATTTCGTCCAAGACAGGTAAAATAATAATTTAATTTTATGCAATCATTTTATTTATAATCAAAATTCTTTCATTTACATCAAAGAAAAAATTAATAAAATGGAAAATCAAATGGAAAATCAAATGGAAAATCAAATGGAACCATCAGCTACAACTGTGGTGTCAGCTACAACTGTGATGCCAGTCGCCACTGTTGTGTCGGCACAAACAAGCACCGAGGGTGCCGCTTCCGCCGTCACTCCATCCGCGTTCACTACAACTGCCGTGCATCGACGCAGACGACGTCTCCGGCCACGGCAAAACTTTAAAAAGTTTGACTTACGTCAATTTTTAAACCTCAAGAGAGCCGTGGCCGCCAATACGCCGGCGTTCATATTTAACAATTGTACAAACATAAATATACATAACAAATAGTTGTGTATATTTATGTATGTACAATTTTTTGATTTATTGTTGTGTTATATTATATAGTTTTATGTTCGTTTGTTTTTAATTTAAAAAAAAATGTTTGTTAATTTTTATTTTATAATTTTGTGTTCATTAAATATTATTGTTCATGTTGAATTGTGTCTTTTTTTGTGTTTCCTCCGAACAAGTCAGTAAAGCTTAATCGATTTGTTGTCCTCTGTTCATTAGAAGCAGATTTTGAATAAACGACTTACTAAGTTTTGTAGTGAATGTTGATGGAACGATTTATGTTACCCGGGGGAGTAATTTCCTACTTCCCATTTGGTTTGGTTTGGTTTTCAGCCATCAACTGCATTATGCTCGGCTTTTTTGTTAGGCTTTCTAGCCGGCTAGAGCATGATCTAAAGGCCACCCATCGACTGACCTCAGCACTAGCGAAATGCTAATCACGTAGATTTCTCAGAGCTTGGTCACCGAGCCGAAGTCCCTGAATGTGCTTGCCTCTGTTGAGTAGTTCCAGTCAGGTGGTGTGAAGCCAAGAGATTACCTAATGAAAATTGTGTAAAAACTTTGGACGTATGTAGCGCTCTTATTTACGCCAGAAATGGACGGGCAAACCGTTTTTGGGAATTATAACACAAAAAAAGTACTCTAAACTTCTTCTTCGGTTGTCTAAAACATAGCATGGTCCAGGGGCTAATCGTCGACTGCAATTCGCACTGGTTTCGAGTACCACAAATCACGTAGACTAAAAAGTCCCTGATTGTACCTGCCTTTGTTGAAATTTTTTGAATTTTTTCATCATTTTGAATTTTTTCATCAGTTATTTCAATTTAAAAACCAAAGTACTCAACCGATTTTGATGAAATTTATATGGGACTAATCTGAAACTATATCCTTTCGAATTGTGAAAAAATTTTGAAAATCGGTTAATAAATGACGGAGTTATGAGGTAACAAACATTAAAAAAAAAATACAGCCGAATTGATAACCTCCTCCTTTTTTGAAGTCGGTTAAAAAATATAATATTATAAAAATTTACATCTGTTCGGAAAGTTATGCGATGGCCACATCAGATGTTTTCTTTTGTATAAGCAATACAATAAATATTACTATTTAATAATGCTTAACGTTCATTAGGTTGTCATATGGAAAATTGGTGAACAAAAGCCGTATCATGTAAATTCGATGAACCCCATTTACGAAACCTTCCAATACCCACTGCTATTCCCAGAAGGCAATTACGGATGGTCGCTTGATCTGTGCGACACAAAGGGAAAGAAATTGACTCAGGCTCGATATTATAGACACAAATTACTGGCCGATGACCGTTTTACGAAACTTCGCCGCCTTTCACAAGAATACTTGGTTGATATGTGGTAAGTCTTTTTCTCTAAGTATTACCATTCTTATACACATTTTAAATAAATCAATATTTATCATCATAAAATATCATGTAATAATTTTTAAAAAGATAATAACCATATTTATTTAAAATATTAATTTTCTAATCAAAATTACTTTGGCAGGTGTCGTGTAGAAGAAGAACGGTTAAATCTACTTCGAGCAAGGCAACTCGAACATAAGAATAGAATTGCCACACGTAGGGAACTGGAAGATTGCGAAACTATCGCCGGTGAGGGAGGTGCATTGCCCGGTAGGATTTATTTACCGTCTTCCTTTACCCACTCACCCAGATACATGTACGAGCGCTATCTAGACGCCATGGCAATTGTACATCGTTTGGGCAAACCGAGTTTTTTCTTGACGGTAACTTGCAACCCAAGATGGCCCGAGATAACAACGAGTTGTAATCCGGGCGAATACGCCACCGATAGACCAGATTTGTGCACAAGAGTTTTTAATTTGAAATTAAAAAAACTTATTACCATGATCAGAAGCGGAAAATTATTTGGAAGGATGATTTCGATATTGTATACGATCGAATTTCAGAAAAGAGGTTTACCACACGCTCACATTGCCTTTAGAGTTGAGGGTGAGTTTGCTTTGCTCTTAATTACATTAATAAGAACAATTGCTTTTGCATTTAATATAATATGATATTTAATAGTTCCATAGTAAAATATAAAAAGTTAGTACCTACATTAAAGAATACTTTTTATTTCGCAGGAGGAGGTCCAACGGAAAGCACGGATATCGACGAATTCGTGCGTGCTACGATTCCATCTGCCGAAGAGGCCGACGGCAGATTGAAAGCAATTGTATTAGCTCACATGGTGCATGGTCCATGTAATATTAATCGTTCGCGAGCACCTTGCATAGATCCCGTAACCAACAAATGCAAGAAACATTTTCCGAAAAAGCTCAATCCGGTGACGTACACGGATGACAAAGGCTTTATACAATATCGACGTCCTGTGCTAGACAACACAGTTCATCATCCTATATCGAAACAATCCATCGATAACGGCTGGATTGTGCCCTATAATCCAGCGGTATTGCTTTTAATGGATTGTCATTGCAATTTGGAAATTGCAACCGGCGCCAAGGTAAAATAGTACAATTTTATTATAGAAAAATATTTAATGAATCGAATAAATAACGAACTTATTTTAATTAAATCTTTTCCTCCTGTTTATTACAGGTTGTGAAATATTTATATAAATATATTCATATAAATATATATAAATATATTCAAGGACCCGATCGCGCTCTCGCCGAACTGGAACACGAAAATGATGAAATAAAGCAGTACGTCGAATTTAGATATGTCAGTGCTTCGGAGGCAGCCTGGCGCACTTTCGAGTTTGATTTATGTTGTCGAGAACCTACCGTTATCATACTGCCGATCCATTTAATGGATCAGGATTTCATCATGTTTCAACCCGGCGAAGAAGCGGAAGCGCGTGAACGTTGCGTATCTAAACTTATGATTTATTTCCAACGTCCGCAAATTCCAGAGCTCGACGACGTTACGTATCTAACCTTTTACGAACAGTACATCGTCAGTTCCACAGCTCGAGAACGTAGCTCCGTCCCGGTATTGGAATGTATTGGAGGAAAGCATTTCGTGACCAAACGAGTTCTTAAACGTCCCGTCGCAAGAATTCGATTCGTTTCTCCGACTCTGGGAGAAGTATTTTTCCTCAGAATGCTTCTGATGCGCTTTCCGGGTCGTAGTTACGAAGATTTAAGAACAATCGACAATTGCCTGTACGAATCGTTTCAAGAAGCAGCATTTGCAAGGTTAATTTCATCGCAATTATATAAATAAAAGTGGCGAGTAATAAAGTTTTCCGTTTCAGAGGTCTCGTGAATGACGACAAAGAATACTTTGAAGTAATGCGAGAAGCTGCTCACTTCAAAACTGGAACCGGTTTGCGTCAATTATATTTTGCTATAATTACAAATGGTGCACCTGCGGTATCTTTATGGCAAGAATTTTGTGATCAGTTATGCGAAGATCACATATTTCGAACAGGTAAAATATAAATAACATAATTTACAAATCATTATTACATTTGCTTTATCAGGTAACAAGGACCTAGGCTACAATTTCGGTTTAAATGATATCGATCGAATGTTGCGATACCACGGCAGAACTTTAACCGATTTTGGTCTTCCCGATATTGAAGACCCGACCACCGAAATAGGCAGAGAAACGGTTAGATGGTCGAATACCGAATGTTTAGCGGACACGCAATATTGGGAGCAAATTCTCAATGCCGAACAAATGCAGATTTATCGACACGTAGTTGCCGTCGTTTGCCTAGAAGAAGAACACGATTCCAACATCATGTTCATCGATGGTCCGGCAGGTATTGCATACTTATTATTTATTAAAAAAGAAATATTATTTAAAGTTCACGTTATACAGGAACCGGAAAAACCGTTCATCTCAACGCAATCACGGCAAAATTGAGATCTTTGCATAAAATCGTTCTGTGCACCGCCTCAACCGGAATTGCCGCTCTAAATCATAAAGGTTCGTACAACACATAATATATAATACGATATATTCAACCCAACTTTTTTTTGTTCTTTATAAATCGCAATATTACAAGTGCTTATCTATTTTATTTTTATATATATATTTTTTTAATAGGAGGAATAACTGCCCATTCCACCTTCAAGCTTCCCTTAGATATAGAGAACGACAAGTGGGGCGTTACGAATCGCAGCCAGCGTGGACAGCTCATCAGAAATTCTCATTTAATTATTTATGATGAAGCGCTGATGGCAAACAGAAAAACCATCGAATGTCTCGAAAAGGGTTTACAAGATCTGATGGCCAATCATTCCATATTTGGTGGAAAACACGTTCTATTTGCGGGCGATTTTAGGTAAATCGATGAACTTTTCAGTTTTACGTAACAAATATCAATGTCATGCCTTTATTGAAAATTTTCACATTAAAAGTATCACGTTACTTTCGCTTACATCTAATTTGTTTTTAATTGTAGACAAATTCCTCCCATCGTACCGGGGGGCACGATCTTGGACGTGGTTGCAGCCACCTTGCCGCATTCTTACATCTGGCCGTCTGTAGAAAGATTACATCTGACAATCTATCAACGGATCGACGATTCAGAGTACTCGCAATTCATATTGGCAATTGGCGAAGGTCGAGTGTCTTCCGTAAAAATTGATGACCAAGACGCTTGGCTTCTACCAGCCGAAGTGAGTTTGGTTCCATAAGAGTCAATGCATTACAAATGTTGGGCTTCTAGAAGCTCGGCTGCTAGAAGCTATAATGAAATGCGGGCTTAAGGCGAATTTTTGAAATTTTACAAAATTGCCCAAGTTAAGGTTCTCGATAGACACCGTCGTTGGCTTTAAATTGTTCCAAGACACGTGACCTTGAAATTATTTTTTTAATGCCGAAATTTGTCGCCAAATCGAATTTTGAATTTGTACCAACTTGAAATGCACGACATCTTATTGCCCTTGCGCAGTTATTAAATGCACCTTCATTTTGACCTTGAAATCTCTTTCGAGAGCCCAGTTACGGCCCTTAAGGCGAATTTTTGAAATTTTACAAAATTGCCCAAATTAAGGTTCTCGATAGACACCGTAGTTGGCTTTAAATTGTTCCAAGACACGTGACCTTGAAATTATTTTTTTAATGCCGAAATTTGTCGCCAAATCGAATTTTGAATTTGTACCGCGGATATGCAATGGGATGTCGGATCTGCAATATTCGAAAGTAAATCGGAGGCCGAAGGCCGACCCTTATTATTAAAAGTAATCGGGAGGCCGAAGGCCGACTCGGGTTCGCTTCACCATTGAGACGTCAAATCCACACCATAGAAACCCGGGATCTCACATGCAAATCAACACTCGACCATGGAATCCTTAAAAGTTCCAAAAACCGGTCTGTAAGCTCATAAACAATCGGGAGGCCGATAGGCCGACAGCGAGGCCGCAATGATAGGAAAGAATATGGCAATAAATCAGTTTTTAATATATTAATCAAAGAATTATAATATTTATTTAAAATTTATTTTATTACGGCACTATTATTGGGTGACAATCTAGATTTACACTCTTTATTAGGATTTTCGGAATCTTTTAATGCTCGTTACAATTGTAGATTTTGTAAAATAGATAAATTTTCGGCACAAACACAATGTAAAGAAGATACTACATTACTAAGAACAATAAATAATTATTATGAAAACGATATTGAAATTAATGATTTATCTAGAACTGGAATAAAAGAAAATTGTATTTTTAATAAATTAAGCTATTTTCATGTTACAACAAATTACAGCGTGGACATAATGCATGACATTTACGAAGGTGTGTGCCATTATGATATGATTGAAATTTTAAAATATTTTATTCTACATTGTAATTTTTTCTCAATTGAAACATTAAATTCCAGAATTGAAGCATTCAATTACGCTTTTGAAGTTTCAAATAAACCGCCATCTTTAAATAAAGAATTTCATACAAAACATAAAATTTCAATGACAGCTACAGAAATGTTATGTTTTGTTAAAGCTGGTTCACACTATGCAACTTCTCACGTGACAAGTCATATTACTTCTCATATGACTACGATTTTTACGTTCAGACTATATGATTTTATGTATTATTCAAGTCATAGCTAAAGTCATAAGCAAATAATAGCAAAATAATAAGTGATTTTCAGAATAGAACCGTGTCTATTTTGCTATGACTTCTTGTATGATATTTTTGAATAAACCGCTTTTTTTTAAGATTTTAACATTATATGGTTGGTATTTTTAATATTATAGTTAGTAATTCAGATTTGTTTATTCCGTTTATTCTATTTATTAAAATTTATTTGATAATTAAAATTTATTTTTTAAATTTTAATTTTAAATTTTAATTTTAAATTTTGTGAATTTCAAATTCTTTGAAAATTTATTATTATGGTAAAACGGGTCTTAGTATTATTTAATTGTTATTTTATTTAATTTCTGTTAATCAAAAAATTATTAAAATTAATTTGATAAATTTCTGTTAATCAAAAAATTAGTTTTGTAAAAATATTACAATTGATTTTTTAGTATGAATGGACTAAAGAAAGCTTACAACAGCTGATAAGTTGTTATGAGCAGTATCCCTGTTTGTATGACCCAAAAAACAAATTTTATAGCAATAAGCATGCTAGAAACGATGATCAACCACACACTAGAGACTACAAACTGCTATAAACTTAGGTTAATTACAACATTTTTGACAGTAGACAGTATTGTGACAGTTTAAATCATACGAAAAGTCATAAGCAATATTGTATAGTGTGAACTTAAAAGTTGTTGGTCATGTGATATTAGCGTTTCTTATGATTTTAGATATGATTTTTCTTATGATCAAGTCACATGAGAAGTTGCATAGTGTGAACCAGCTTTTAGATATTTTGGTGTAATAATTGGGGGGTTCAGAAGCCAATCAGTGTAAGTCAAATTTTTATTCAACATGACTTACCTATTATAGCCTGTTCGTTATTCATCAATTTTGTGATTTTAATTCAATTTCAATTAAAAATACTGTGTTTAAGTATTTGTTTCCAATAAAAAGTAGTTTTTTTCATGTGCAACAATTTGAAAATATCCAATTATCTCATTTAACTTAGTTAATGACTTACACTGATTGGCTTCAGAACCCTCCAATTGGCGATCTAGTACCTGAAAATGATAGTGTGGAAATTTTACATAATTTTGCGAAAAATAATTTCGATTGTGACTGATACGAGAGTAACAGAGGATTCCATTCGTATACTTGAATTTTTAATATGCGAACATAATAAAGCATATCAAGAACTGTTTAATCGAACACTGAAACCAAAATTTCATCACCTAGTTCACTATTCGACTGTTATAAGAAATATAGGGCCACTAAATTCTATTTCTTCTTTACGTTTTGAAGCAAAACACCGCTTGTTTAAAAGTACTTCAAATGTAGTGTCGTCTCGTATTAATATTACCAAAACACTTGCGTTGAAAAATCAATTAAAGCTATGTTATATATTAATAAACAATATCGGTTTTAATAGTAGAATTGTAATAGGACCTATACAATTTAATTCGATTTCAGAGCTCCCGAAAGATTATACCTTCCTTATAAATGAGAATATTCCTATAACATTTCACAACAGCTATGTACCAAAATGGGTATCAGCATTTAATAAAAAGTTTGAAAAAAATTGTGTTATTGTAATTCTCAAAAACGATTTATTGCCTTCTTTCGGTATAATTGATTATGTTTTCATAAATACTGAAAATCATATTGGCTTCATTTATTCCGAATTAAATATTCTATGTTTTAATGAACATGTTTACGCCTTTGAAGTGAACAGAACAAATAATATAAGATTTATAAAATACAACGACTTGTGTGAATTTCCATTTGCAATGCTATGTGTGATGGCGAGTGGAAAATTATTTGTTGCTATGAGAAATCCGCCATGATTGGATATCGTAGCTCGATAATCGATTTATTTATTTTTCTGTAGATACTTATTTTTAATGCTTTTAATATTATAATTTTAATTTTAATAAATGTAATTATAAATTTTAATAATAATATAATTTTTCAATATTACATGTTGTTTTTGTTTAATAACGGTGATGGTAAATAATATCAAAGGTAGGTTATTAAAAAGTACAAAAGCTATTATTTGCTATAACAAACTATGTTATTTAATTTAGCAAATTGATATTACCGCAATTTACTAACAAATAATATTACTTCTTACAAATCATTTAAGTAAATGTAATAAGTAAAGTTTAGTTTATTTCACAAAAAGGTATTATGGCAATTAACTAATAAATATTATTTCTTCTTAAAAAACATTTCAGTAACTATAAAAAGCCAAGTTTATTTCTCTCTACTAATTTTATTTGTCAAACTAACTACTAAAATGTGTTACTTTTGATAACTAAGTAACTAAAATATTTTAGTATTCACAACTATTGTCGTATGTGCTGGTGCCATTTTCAATCAAATAGTTAGTTATCATTACTAAAATTTAGTTACAGCTACAAATCTTTTTTCTCAGTGTAGAAAAAGTAAAAAGAAAGATTCCTCCGGTCTTTGTTCCAGAACATTCAAGTAATAAAGAGTTCATGTAAAAACTTTCTATTATGTTAAATAATATTATAAAGGACCCAAACAAAAATAGTTCATTAGTTTTAAAACTTAAACCATATTTTGACAACTTCTTTTCGAATAATGGCATATTTTTGTTAACGTTTTTTAAAATGTAATAATTTTTAAAATTATAAACAAATATGGCCATCATAATATTTCAATAAAGAATGTAACATGTTGTTCAAGCTAAATTTAATAACAGTAGACTTGTAGATAAAATAACATCCATTATTCTAAATTGATTTGTAAAATTAAATTAAATCGCTCTACCGAAAAAGAAGGTTTTATGAAATGTGTCGCTGTTCCGGAGAACCAGCGATAAATCCCTTATTCAAGTCGATTACAAAATATTTTGAGATTTATATTATGATGTGACGTAACTAGTCACTTGTTTTCATTTTCAAGAGGTTTCAACGTATTCATGACAATAAATTGTAATAATACTTTTATTTTTAAATCACTTAAGAATTTACATCCGTGAACATGCGTTCGGTTGAATGTGCGATTAGCTATTTTGACAAGGCGTTCGGCTGCTGTGATTGATCGCATGGAAAAAACGACCCGTGTAATGTGCACTTAAAATTTCTCCTGTATTTAGAGTTCCTTCATTGTTGCAAATTCAAAAAAATTATATAATATTCCACTGTTGGAAGATAAATCCATACTTACAGCTGTTTTATACTTAAAAACAAAATATAACAAACCACCATGGATACAAACAATCTGAATTTACTTGAACGTGATTGTATACCAAACACGACCGTGCCGGTTCCATAATATGTAATTGTGGGATATATCGTTCTCTTATAAAAGTAGCAAATTAAACCTTTTCCCAACCCAACGAGGACTGTCGAAGAACAAAATAATTTTGGATTATCACTTGTCGAAGCATGATTACAATTTTTCAGTCAACAATAAATTAGAGCTCTGAAAAAGGAAAATTTATAACATTGGCATATTGCATTTTACATAATTTAACACAAAACATAACTTTGAAATAACAGAGTAATAATCAAGATGGTGGTTAATTCACGGGAAACAAAGGAACTTCACCTTAGCGTAACCTATTTAAATGTTAAATTAATAATATTAATAAATTCACTTACATAATCTCCAAATGTAGCCCTGATTGAATTTCTTAATCTTCCATTCACAATTGGCGGCTTTGCAGTTCTCTTAACAACACAGAATTCACTTCACGCCCGCCACAAAATCACACACCGCGACCGGAAAAGCACAAACTTGACGTATGCCGATTGCACTAAGCACAAATCTCCCCACTCTATATTTTCTAAACGTTCAATTGACCGCCAAATTTAAATTCAATATTACTAGTTTTGAAGCAAAACTTAACTCCAATAATAAATTAATATATTCGGCACGGAAACGATAAATTTATTAATTGAGTTTATTGGAGTGCCCTATTTAAATCAACCTGGTTTTATTGATAATAATTTTTGTAAACAAATTATGTAAAAACCATCGCACCTTGTGAACTCCCAGAGTACAATAGAACTACTTCATAACAGTGGCGTAGCCAACTGAGGTGTTTGAGGGAAAGGAAACTTAAATCACGGGTAACAAAAAGTTCTAAATTAAGTTAATTAAAAGTTTTTAAATTTAAATAAAAAAATTAAAAGTTCCGAAGTAACAAATTAAAAATTACAATGAAAGAAAGTCTGAGAAACCTTGTGGTGATATCATCAGACGATCTTTATGATCAACCAGAACCACACCCCGCAGAGTGTGGAGGATCTAGTAATGGACTGCGAAAGCGGGGGTACACAATTTATTGGTGGTCAGCTGTAATCCAACGCACACCACATCGTCTGGGAGAACATGGATACGAACAACAAAGGTAATTTCTTATAGTCCAAGCAACGAAGCCGAAAATTTGGCTCAAGCTTGCAAAAAATCCGGGCAAGCTGAATTTTGGCAGAGATGTACATTGGAGTGTTCTAATGAACCCCCTAAAAGTCCCATAAAATCCCACGCCAGCGTCCCCCACAATCGGGGGTTTTTAGCTCCCCCAACGCGATTTTTTGCCGATAACTCGCTTATTTATGCTTGTATAAAAAATTATGATCAGACCGTAATTGAAGAGCATAAAATTCTCTATAAAATAGTTTTTTTCATATTTTTCCATGGCACACTAATACTTAAATTATTGACCGAAAACACGAGTCGCCCTTAAAATGGCACAATATTGATTCGTTGCAGGGAGAGAAATGTTTTCGGACACGGAAAATGCTTTTAATAATAAATTAATTGAAATTGTAGCCAAGGTGGGAAAATGAAGAGAAAAATAAATTTTAGTTTAAAATATATTTTAGGCGAAACACCGCACCTAGGGGGTTAATATCCTCATTTGGGGGAACGCCGGCTTGGGATTTTTATGAGACATTTTGGGGGTTTATTAGAACACTTCAATATATACATCTTTGCCAAATTTCAGCTTGCCCGGACCTTCTGTAAGCTCAAACCAAAATTTCGGTTTAGTTACTTGGAAGATACTATAACTTGGGCAAATTTTGAAAAAATGTATTTTTCTCTTCATTTTCCAACCTTGGCCACAATTTCAATTAATTTATTATTAAAAGCATTTCCCGTGCCCGAAAACATTTCTCTCCCTGCAATAATTTAAGTAGGTATTAGTGTGCCATGGAAAAATATGAAAAAAAACTATTTTATAGAGAATTTTATGCTTTTCAATTATGGTCTGATCATAACTTTTTATACAAACATAAATAAGCGAGTTATCGGCAAAAAATCGCGCTGCGGAACTAAAACCCCCGATTGTGAGGGACGCCGGCGTAGGATTTTATGGAACTTTTGGGGGGGTTCATTAGAACACTCCAATGTACATTTCTGCCAAAATTCATCTTGCCCGGATTTTTTGCAAACTAAAAACCTTCCTTGCCTGGACTATTATTAGAATTTAGTTTTAGTAATACGAGGTCGTCCATAAAGGACGTCCTGCCTGGGGGGGGGGGTAGGCTACAAAATGTTACCAAGTGTGACCAGGAGGAGAGGGATTGGACAAATTATTTTGTAAAAATAATTTATTTACGCCTTAAATTCCAAATTGCCTGCATTAGCGGACGCAAATTATAAATTCACTTAGGGGCCGTCCATTAATTACGTAAGGATGATTTGTGTACATTTGGACCCCCTCCTCCCGCCACGTAAGGGTACGTAAGATTGTGGCAACCCCCCCCCCCACATCTTACGTAAGGATTATTTAAAAGAAAATTAATTTTGACTCCCCTCTCCGCCCCTTATATTTATAAAATATGAATAATAATATATTATATAGATAATAATAAATACAAAAATTTAAATTAAATTTTTATTTACATAGATGAAAAACCTTTCGTAAAGATCGCCAAAGTTTGATGCCATTTTCTAAAATTCACACTATTATGCCACTATGTTTAATGATTTATATGTACTATATATTTCAATATATGGTATTTCCATTATACCTGGATATAATTACCAACATAAAAAGAAAAAATTATATTTGAATTTTTAAATTTAATTTAAAAAAATATTTTAAGAAACTTACGTAAGGAATACGTCGGACTCCTCCCCCCCCCTACGTAAGGGTCCGTAAGATATCCAATACCCCCCTCCCCCCAAAAACCCTTACGTAATTAATGGATGACCCCTTATGTAAATATAGGGGTCAACTAGTGATGGTGGAGTATTCCAAAGCAGTAAATTGTCTGACGCACTAAATGACAATAGCTTAAATTTTCCACCTGCTGATTGTTGGCCAGGAATAGCAAAAGAGGTTCCATATGTAATAGTAGCAGATAATGCATTTCCATTATCGCAACATTTGATGAAGCCATATCCTCAACATGGATTAACACATGTTAACAAAATTTTTAATTATCGTTTAAGGAGAACTAGGACAATAGAAAATAGTTTTTGAATTCTAGCTAATCGTTTTAGGGTTTTATTAACACCTATTAACTTTTCTGCTGCTAAAGTGGAAAAAATATGCATAACTTGTGTGGTACTGCACAATTATGTATGTACAGAAAATAAAACCAAGTACACCGATTTCGAAAATGACCTGCAAGTAAACCTAAGTGGCATTAAGAGACAAGGTAGTAACCATTCCACCAATTCTGCACGAGAAACTAGAGAAGATTTCAAAAAGTATTTTAATTCACTGCATGGCTCGGTAGATTGGCAGGAAGATTCTATAAGAAATAATAATCTTTGATTTAATTTAAATAAATTGATTTTGAAATACTTAATGTTTTATTTACACCTCCTAAACCTGCAGTAAAAATATATATCGACAACACTTTAAAATTATTCTCTGGATCGCTTTACATAATTATATAAAATTTGAGTGATTTCAATCTCGGCTTGTATTCGTAAATAGTTGTTTTTAATTTGGTTCAGTTTTTCATTAACTAAATTTCCAAATACGGAATTTTTTAATAAATGTTTCTCCATAACCTCTGTTATAGTTTGTTGTAAGAGCAGTAGAGGCTTTATATAAGAAAACATCTGGAGGTGGTTGTTCTCCATCAGTATGCTTCCGTTTTCTAGGTGGAAGTCTTCGATTACTAGCTGAAGGTGTTTCGTTAGCAGTCAAAGGTGATCCATCGTCTGTTAAGGGTGCATCAACAACTGCTAAAAATGCTCCATCAGCAATGGCTTCACAACCACTTAAAGTTGGAACACCATTTTCTGCAGATGGTAAAATATCTGAATTATCTTCCTGAAAACAAAAACATTAATAAATAAACAAAAAAGTCATATAAACATACCATAAATATATTCTGATCGTCTTCAGTCCGTTTTTCGATTTGAATAGAATCAAATGCCGGCCGTGGTTTGTTGTGTTCCAAAACAAATGATATTAAATTATAATACCACAATAATTGTGGACGGTATATCTGTAAATTTTATATTTTAACTTTAATGTGTATTATATTACCAATGATTGATGTATAAATAATTATTTTCCAACTTACATCATCGGTACCGCATCCACTTCTTTGCGATGCGACCACCTTTTCATGCTCAGCTGTCAAATTACTTTTTAGTTCATTAAGCTTTGTTTTCATTCCCAACAAATTTACCCCAGGTTTGGCTTTCTGCACTACATTTAAAATTGTTGATAAAGCTCCATTCCGTGCATATTTATTTTTGTAATATTTGTTCTTCACCGCATACAAGCATGGAAATTTTTGAAATTCGTTAATTAAAATTGTAAGTTGCTCTTGCGACCACGTCATTATATTCAAAACACTTTAATAACCGAATTAAGAAATATAAACATTTACATTAATATATTTTATAACCAAACTTTTACCAACTCACAAAAAAACAACACAAGATAAAATAGACCACACCCTCGAATATTTTTCTGGGCAATTTACAAGCGACCTAGCAAATATAGAAATATTTCTACAAAAAATTTACACAAAATTTGCTAACAAATTTACGCGTTTGAAATAGTTGTGTTTACAAATTATGCCCATTTCGCCCATGCTTCACTAAATACAATTTTGTTTATTTTCGGAAACAGGTTATACAGGGTGTTCCAAAAAAAAAGTTGCGACTAAATTAGCTGTTTCTCGGTTAAGAAATCGTCACCTCAGAATTGGTTTGTTCTATCTCCTCGCAATTGCATATCAAGAAAAAGTGATTTGAAGTTTAAATATCATTATAGTTGAAACCATATTATATCTAAAAGTTTTAATTAGCATATTGTCTTTTATATGTTAAACCCTATCACTTATCACCAAAAAATGTTTTAGTATTAATTGCCATCAGTACTAAATTAATTAAATTAAATTAAATGCAATTGGATATAGAACAATGTCTGTTATTTATGAACGTTCTTTTAAATTTTTCGGGATATACACCAAATCAAACGACAATTCTTTTTACATATTTTTCTGTATTTTAGTTGTACACATTACAAAGCTGCTATTGTTTTTCGAACATAAACAATAGATAAACATAAATATTAGATAAACATAAACAAGTATTATTTATTAAGCAAAAATTGATTTGTAATAATTTTTATCACATTCTGGCATACAGGATAACATTGATTTTAAATCAGCTATTTTATCTTTATTCAATTTTACATCTTGTCTTAAAACATGAATTTTTGGCAAAGTTGGTGTAACATTGGTTTTTCTAGTTTTCTGATTTTTTATAATATTTGCAGTTTTTAATGTTAAATTATCAAAAGTATCGTTAAAATTAATTTTGAAAGGATAATCTTTTTTGTAAGTTAAATGTTTAATTTTTGAATAAGGAATATTTACAAAATTATAACTCGCAGCTGCTGCTTGGTAATTATAAAAATCATTATTTTTATTTAATTGCATTATTTTCAATTTCACTTTTGAAGATTTTAGATTTGTAAGAATACGCAACAAACTAAGCGGGCTATGAATTTCTAAATGTCTTATATATTTTTCTATGGCGCTATGTACAGCATCTATTTCCTGTAAATTGCTATGACCTGGTTCTGAAAACTTTTGTTCAATTGTTTCTATAATGCTAGAGTTATTAATAAAATCAATTAAAGCCATAGACGTAAATGAATTTTTGTTTTGAGGAACACAAGAATCTGACCATAATATTATTTTTTTAATAGATGGATTGTCTTTAACGACTTCTTTTAAAATTTTGATTAACCCACTAGCAATATGGTTACCAGCTCGTCCGCTAATAGTTTCGTTCCAAAAACTGCAATAAGTTATCCCATTAATATTACAATGAGCTGTCAGATTGTAACAATTCAGTTTTCGTTTATAGAAAAAACTTGACGCATTGGCCTTTGGTAAAGGGAAAACATTCTGTAAATCATAAGTAATGACAGCAATATCAGGATTTTTAATTTGTCTGTCTAAATTCTTTTCATTTCTGCTCCATTCTTTACCTTCAAGATGTTTGTTATGGTTGGAGATTTGGTCAGCCGTGGAATTCTTATTTAAGTTAAATTCAATGCATTTATCACACTGATCTTTTTTTGGTTTGAAAAAGGCAATATTATATTCTTTGTTAAAAACACGGGAGTAAATATTAAATTTTACAGGGTCACTTTGGACAGTTTCCTTATATAAATTATACATTTTAGTTAAGTTAAGCCCTGGTTCTAAATATTTTTTGTTTGTATTGGCTCTACAATAATGTGAATCAATAATGGGAAAACTTTCTATATGATTTTTTACTGATTTTAGTTTATCCTCTGAAGTAAATTTTTTCTTATTTTTTCCTTTACTAATGCATCGTGGTGTATTTGTAACAGGATCTTGAAGTGAATTGAAACAAGGTGGAACTCGCTTTAGCGGCAGTTCTTAGGCTTCTATACAGCTACCTCTCTGGTGTGGAAAGTTGTTATTATCTGGTTATTTTTGATCGCCATATAATGTAACATCACATAATCAGATAATCTGCACCAATTAAATTTTTTGCGATTGGTAATTATCATTTACTATATAAGTAATAACAATCAAACTTTTCCATTCTATTAGAAATTTTACTTCTCTGTAATGTATGGTCCTTTTTTTGAGGTGGACCAATCCTCTCCTTTCTCTTTTATTTATAACTTAACTTCACTAAGCACATCAATAAAAAATTATTTTTTCACATCAAAGTAAAACAAGTAGTTTATATAGGGAGACCTCTTCGAAAATATCTTTAACTTAGTAAATTTCTTTCGAACATTTGCGTATTTATAAATTGCATTAGCGAATCGAAGCAACGGATTAACAGATTAACGCAATACTATATAGACGAAGTATTTAAAATATAACAACGTATCAGTTGATAAACGTTATGATTGGCTCTGAAACATGCGGACGGACACGAAGCCAGACCATAAGGCTTCTTTCTATACCTTGTATAGAAGCCTAAAAGTAGCGCACTGGCTACCCAGTTCTTAGACCTCTGTACACACAGAATATTTCCAACACGATTTGAAACGCGCTGTATGATTTTGAATTATGCGGACGGACAGACAGACGGACGGACAGACACCGAGTCAGATCATAAGGCTTCTTGCTATACTTTGTATAGAAGCCTAAAATTGAATCATTAGCAATTTAATAGAAAATAATTTGAAACGTGCGGACAGACAGGCAGACGGACGGACGAGTAACAAGACATGGAGTGAACACCTCGAAAGAATGGCAGAAGGGAGACTGCCACTAGCAGCCAAGCGATATAAACCACCGGGAAAAACAAGTGTGGGAAGAGCAAGAAAAGGATGGGTACCCGAACAAGCAATAACGCCTACACCGTGAAGTGAAGAAGAAGAAGGTTTTCCGTTGCCATCTGCATTCTATGCCGTTGACCATATTGCTTGATTCGTCCGCGTTTAGGAATGATTTCTCTATCCAAGGACAAGAAAGTGCTCTATACTTGCATGTTCATCCATCCGAAGCTATCGGTAATACAATTAAGGAAGTTGCTTATACCGGCAACCACTCGGTTATTGCCATATCTGGCCCCTCACTTAGTTTCGCCTGCGGGTCAACGCAGTTCCCAGGGTGTGGCACGTGGAGCCATAAGTGAGAGTTGAGTATCCTGCGAGGACCAGTTACCATCAAGGACCATCTTCTGTTATCACGCTCGATGTGACCGTCCCGGTAAAAGGTACTACCTCTGCAGCATAACCCCTACACCCCTTACCCTTATCCCCTGGATAAGGTAATAAATAGAAATAAGTTTGAATAGAAATATTTAGAATCAAAATATATATTTGATTAAAAGATAGATAGGGTAGGTCGAAAATTTGATAATTTTCACTTGGAACCTAGTTTGAACTTTGTTCGATAATTTGGCATCTTCATCGCTGAAAACAAACGTGATAGCTCTTCCCACAGAGTCAAAACGACTTGCACGAGCAACACTATGTAAATAACTATCTGCATCGGATGGCATATAGTAATTGATGACGGTGTTTATACCAACAACATCCATTCCACGTCCAAAGATGTCTGTCGCAAATTAGTTTGAGTTAATTCTGGCCCAAAGCGGCTCATGGTAAGAGGAAATCGATGTGTAGACTCCAGTAGCTGACACTTCAAAGTTGGAAAAAATCGCATCAATTTGCGTGCCATTCCGCGTAGTGGGTATCGCTGGCGACCGAATTTGGAGTCCTAGTTCTCTAAGAGCATGTTGTAGGCCATTACTTTCTTCCTTGCTGAAATCCTCATTGAAATCTCCAGTAACCAGAGTACGTGGTACTAAGTATAAGCGAGACATCTGCTTTTTTATTAAAGAGATCATTGTGTTACAATTAAACCCTGGTGACTTGTAAACGACAATTATTCGGATGTTAGAGAAGACAATAGAAGAAACACTGCAGGAACCTTGTGAGTCGTATTCTATTTCGGAATTGGTGTCTATAATACATTCTTGAACAGACGGACAACAATACACACGTACACCAATCGGTCGACGGACATCGTTACTATCGACTGATGCAGCAAGAAGATGATCTCCTAGCGGAAAATTGTCACTTGAGAGCGTCCATGTCTCCGCCATAAGGATGATATCCGAACTCTTATAGACCTCATCCGATGCATAGAGACTATAATGAGCAGGAAGTGACTGGACATTGTGAAAGATGACTTGTATTTGTCTGTTGCTATCATCCCTAATACGCAAATGTTCAAATGAAGGAATTAGCTTCATCTCCTGGTGTCGTTTGAATTCAATAGATATGGGATCATTCTCTTGTGGCATTTTTGTCTTCTTAACGATTCCAATAAGAAATAATCCTGATGCCTTTGTTGCTCGTGAACATGCGACATACAGAAGAGCACGCTTGATTCCAGGAGTAAAATGGACAACAACGAGCTCGTATGTGGATCCTTGGGATTTATGTATAGTTTGAGCTTCCGCTGCATTAAGAGGGAATTGCGTCCTTGTTACCTTTGTGGCCGAATTCGATCGTGGCTGGATGACGACCGTACATGGTGAGATGGGAGTCCATTCCGAATCAATTTGAAGTTGCTGACTGAGGTTAATATTGCGCAAACGAAGCTTCTGTCCACTTCGGGAATTTTCAAACTTGACCCAGAGACGAAGAGGCTTTTGTCTAGATGCATCCAAAGTACTAATACCAAAGTCAATTCTTTTCAGAATGCATCCCACACCGTTAACCAAACCGTCACTTGTGTCTACATTCACTGTCATGATATAACGTCCACCTTCTTTGAGAAAGAGGCTTGTGTGAAGTCCCTGTGTCTTAGATAGAGGTGCAGATGCTATCCAGTTGAGGAGTGCAACTTTGGATGCCTCGCTCGTGTAAGCAGAAAGGGAATCCTTGGCGGTTGAGATGGCTTGATTTCCTGGCAAACAGGATAACGCAAAACTATTGTGGGCATCAACTGCTTCATTCGTGTAAAAAAGATGAATAGGCCGTCGGCTTACTATTTCTGCAGGCGTACTTGGAAACTCACGAGATTTGAACAGTTTCAAATCATCATCAGTCATCGTCCCTGACGCCATATTGTTTAATGCAAGAGCAAAAGCTGCATCATCGCGTTGCCTCATAATTGTGGTCAGTTCATGAACAGTAAACATGTGCCATAAGGGTTTGTTGAAAAGCGACGAAATCGAATTCGACATTGTTCCAGCTAGAAGGGATGTTGCCATAACAGGTGGCAGCTGCCTGAAGTCGCCAACGGCTATGACCGATATACCACCGAAAGGTTTACATCCGTCACAGAGGTCTCTCAATCGTTTGTCGATCATTTCCAAAATATGTTGACCAACCATACTAATCTCGTCTATGATAAGAACCCGAAGTTCTGAATAGAGAGTGGCCATTGTATTAGAGACGCTGTCTGAGAGCTTGCTAGCTTCTTTTTGGTTCACGGGAAGTTGGAATGCGTTGTGAATTGTGAGTCCGAAGATATTAAATGCCGCTAATCCGGTAGGAGCCGTCAGAAGGACAGAAGGTTTATCGGGATTCGAATTAACTTTAGCATTGAACACTCTGATTAATGCTTGGTATAGAGTTCTAATTACATGAGACTTTCCTACACCGGCACCTCCCTTCAAGTAGGTGTAGATGGGGATATCGGGAGACCTTTTGAAATGATCAAGTAGGTGAGTTACAAAATCCCGTTGTTGAGTATTCAGCGATGAGAATAATTCTTCAAACTCTTTATTGGGAATTCGATTAGGAAGCGTAAACTTTTCAGACATTGGGCGTATCACGTCACCACCAAAGTCAATGGCACCAGCAGCAACGGGGTCGATTAATTCGAATTCCTCCTGAATCTCTTCCGGTATGCTATCAGATTTGTCATCGTCAGATTGACGATCCTCACTCAATGCGCTATCCATAGCGACATCCAGAATATCTTCTTGAAAGGCATTAAATTCGCGACGATTGGCAGAAATTGCTTCTATATTATCAGTCGCTATCTTCTCGCAATCTTGATTTATAATTTCGGTTTCCTCATCCCTCCAAGGAAGATAGAGCATCACTTGTTCGCGAAAAAAGTTGTGACGATCTTTATTCTTGTTGTAGCGGACGTGGCGAATAATCTTTGGAAATGTTCGCTTCCAAACGTATCCTGGTTTGCCATTCTTTAGCGGAAAATATTTATCGATACTTTGTACGTCTTCAGTTTCTACAATATCATCGTTTTCTTGGGCCATCTGTGTACTTCCTCGTTTTAATGAAAAATCATACCAAGCTGAAAATTGTGCAAGATTAAGGTTAGATAATGCATCTGGTCGTGAACTATATCGTTGTAAAAGTCCGTCTACCAAGACATCTTCAGAGTCCGGACTAAGATTTTCTAACTGAATATTAGTTTTAATCATTCTGGTTCGTTGATCGGCTGGACCTGTTGGTATAAAAATGCATGCCTCTGTGCATCGGCTCATTGGAATCTGAAGCACATTGTAAGCAGCCTCTTGAGCAGAGAGTTCACTGTTCATGTGATGAGCCGCACCAAGAGCCTGAAGACGTTGAGCCAAAGACTTGTTTCCGCTTCTGACATCTTCAAGAACCTTACGCAAGAGGTCGCTAGTTCCACGATCACTCTTGTTAATGTAGTCAATGATGTAACAGCAACAAGCATAGGCGTCTAAAATAAACTGAATATCCATGTTGGACTTCTGGAGTCTCAGGATTTTCTCACTATATGGATTTATGTAAGTCTCACATGGCCGCCTCCGAATGAGGATTTTAGGTTTTTTCAAGGAGCTTTGAATAGCAGAAATGTAACGATTTCGTGTCATGGATAATTCTTGTAGAAACCCCGCAAATGTCATATCTGAAGAAAGTGGCAATTCATTCGTATCAAGATAGTCACGAATCTTTTTGTAATCGCGTTGGAAAATCTCAATTTCCTCCTGTTGCTCCTCGAATGGATGGAGAATAGTGGTTTCGTCCATTGGGAAAAATGGAATTCCAAACCGACATTTGACTCCTTTGTGGCTTTTCTTTCTGCATGTATGGGTGTGTCGATGAGTTTGAAGACCCAAAAGCTGGTGAATGGGATCATATTCAGGCCAGTCTAAGGAACAAGTTATAATTTCGTCAACAAACCGGCAATCATCTTGAGTAGAAGATGAGTTGGAAGCATCAAAGTTTGGTGCGCCATCAATCCACAAGATCATATGGACGTGCGGACTTCCTCGATGTTGGAACTCAATGCGATGATAGGAATGCTTAATGGATCGGTTTCCAAATGGACCTTGAGGGTTTTTCCAGGTCTTGAAAAGAGCAGAAGTGCGATGTTCAAAATATCGAGCGCAAGTCACGGGATCGCGCTGAATAAGTAATTGTTTGTCATTCTTTGACATATTTTGTGCTTCTTCTTCAGAAATTGTAATTTTGTCAAGAATATGCTTGAGAATCACAATCAACTCGTTCCATTTTAGCTCAGCGGCACTAATAGTGATGAAGAGATGAGGCAAATTGAACTGACTGACCATCCTTCGGACTTTAAGGCCTTCTTGATGCCAGTGATGACATGAGTTTCGTACTCCTTGTAAAACCTTAAAAGCATTATCATCATTAACTAACCCATCCACAAAATTAGAATGACTAACTTGTTCCGCAGTGACTCGGATTAACTCTCCATTGCGTCTTCGCTTACGAAGGCACACCTTGCGATTATCAGAAATTCTCCGAATTTCGAGCGATTTGGCCAAAAACAGTAAGAAATCGACATTTTCAACGGCACGGCGATCACTGTTGCGCGCCATTGATTTGACAAATTCGGAGCGGCTTAATAATTTACCATTACTATCGGATGGCTTCATTCGGTGCCCAGCAAATATTTGAGGAAACGTAAGAAAATACGAGTCAGGATCATATAGAATAGAGATTGGTTGGTTTCCTTCCGCTGGAGCCATCCGGATTCCCTCATCACTAGTAATTAAAGTCTCTCCTCTACCAGGATTTACGTCATCGACTTCCTCTTCCTCTTGAACATCCATCGCAATTTCTTCTGGGTTTTCGTGTAATGCCACATCAATTTGATGCTGACATATTTCGGTCCAATTGCTTGAAAGAGTGATTCCGTATTCACGGTAAAGCGGAGATCGGGTAAGAATTTTAGCGGCATCCATCACGCAAGCCGGACGAATGTTACCAGCTGTATAATTTCTCGGAACTTCAATTTGACGAGCGAGTCGGATGTGTAAAACATCGTCCTGATTCGGGAGTCTAGGAAGGGATTGAATGGTATTGTCTATGGAGACTGGGACGTTAATAATTCGTCCTTTTGTTCTCATCTGTCCATGCATTCCATATATAGCCCAAATGGACTGGAACACATGTCGAGCTGAGACTAAACGGGCTTCCAAACGTGTCAGATTCTTTACACTTTGTGGAACATAGGGAAACTGCAGATCGTTGGAGAGACAGAGACGTGGAATCCGGTTTTGTTGGATAGATCTGTGACAAGTTGAGCAAAATTCAGCGAGGTCTGAAGTGGGTGGGACTATAATTACTGAGTCAATGAAGGATTGCTGCTTTCCAGCTAAGAGGAGTTCGGTCATGCTGTGAGTTTTAATGGAGTAGTGAAAAAAAAGTCCCCCACATGAATGACATACGTGAGTGCAGCCTTTGCGAATTTCAGCTTCAAATCGATTTATTTCATCTTGCCATGAGCCTTGCTCGCGAATTCTACGGAGATTATGTTCGTGGACGCGCACGTCTTCATCAAGACGAGCCTGGCGATGGTTTTCGGTGTCGCGAACTTGTTCCTGTAAACGAAACGAAGGATCTTGACGAGCTTGACGATGGCCTTCGGTGTTGTGAACTTGTTCCTGTAAACGAAACGAAGGATCTTGACGGGCTTGACGATGGCTTTCGGTGTTGTGAACTTGTTCCTGTAAACGAAACGAAGGATCTTGGCGGGCTTGACGATGGCTTTCGGTGTCGCGAACTTGTTCCTGTAAACGAAACGAAGGATCTTGACGGGCTTGACGATGGTTTTCGGTGTCGCGAACTTGTTCCTGTAAACGAAACGAAGGATCTTGACGGGCTTGACGATGGCTTTCGGTGTTGTGAACTTGTTCCTGTAAACGAAACGAAGGATCTTGACGGGCTTGACGATGGCTTTCGGTGTTGTGAACTTGTTCCTGTAAACGAAACGAAGGATCTTGACGGGCTTGACGATGGTTTTCGGTGTCGCGAACTTGTTCCTGTAAACGGAACGAAGGATCTTGACGGGCTTGACGATGGCTTTCGGTGTTGTGAACTTGTTCCTGTAAACGAAACGAAGGATCTTGACGGGCTTGACGATGGTTTTCGGTGTCGCGAACTTGTTCCTGTAAACGGAACGAAGGATCTTGACGGGCTTGACGATGGCTTTCGGTGTTGTGAACTTGTTCCTGTAAACGAAACGAAGGATCTTGTCTAATGGTATGTTTCCTGATAGCGTCCTTCTGGCGTCGACGGGCAGCTGCTGCTTTTCGCTCTTCAGGTGTCAACTGCTTTCTAGGCATTACGAAATTGTGCGGTTTTATCTACTTTATATTATTTAATAATAAGCTTGAAGATTTAATATACCGTTTGTATTATCAACGACCACCTATATAACATTTAATCCGTTGATACGTTGATACATTGATACGTTGATACGTTGATACGTTGATACGTTGATACGTTGATACGTTGATACGTTGATACGTTGATACGATGATACGTTGATACGTTGATCCGCTGATACGTTTTTCCGCTGATACGCTAATCCGATGATACGTTGATAAGATTCTATACTTTGAAAAAATACCGAGAAAAAATTTAAGTAGGAATTTGTCATGCAACAATTTGAAATAATTATTACATTAATTGTTGTCAAATTTACTTCATTTCTTGTAAAATTGACATCAAATTGATGCGAGGCGAGACGAATTAAAATGTCGGTGTCGGGTTTTTGATCAACGGATCAAATAAAGAGATCAACAATAATAGGCAAAACACTCAGTTATATTTCAGCAACCTTCTTCACATATCTACTCATTTTCAGAGTGTTTCCCAACACAATTTGGAGCGCTCTGTATGAATTTCAATTATGCGGACAGACGGACACGGAGCCAGATCGTAAGGCTTCTTCCTATACTTTGCATAGAAACCTAAAATTGAATCATTAGCAACTTAATAGGAAAACCAGATCATAAGGCTTCTTGTTATACTTTGTATAGAAGCCTAAAAGGTTGTAAGCATCTTGCACTATTATTACTTGGTCGTCGGCAAAATTGAGATTGAATAAGCACTTATCTTCTATTGGTACACCCATGCCTGCGCAGCTTCTTCTCCACTGTCCCAAAACATACTCTAGGTAAATATTGAATATTTTTGGTAGTCGCCATATAATGTAATATCACATAATCAGATAATCTGCACCAATTAAATTTTTTGCGGTTGGTAATTATCATTTACTATATAAGTAATAACAATCAAACTTTTAAATTCCATTCGAAACTTTACTTCTCTGTAATGTACGGTCCATTTTTTTTTTAGGTGGACCAATCCTCTCCTTTCTCTTTTATTTACAACTTAACTTCACTAATCACATCAAGCCACTGCTATGGTTAAAATAAATAAAAAATTATTTTTTTACATAAAAACAAAAAAATTGCATTTTAAGTTCCAATATAAATCCCAGAACATTTCATTTCTTAAATCTGTGGTAATTCTCATAATCTGAATCTTTAGTAGCAACCTAACAAATATTCTATATAGGTATAAGTAAAATTTTGTACAGAACGTGTGGCTAGAAAGTCGATTTTAAATTTAAAACAAATTTTATTTAATTATATATAACGATGTGTTTACAATCACAATTTCGAAGGTTCTGATTAGATTTGAATTTTACGGACAGACAGACGGACAGACGCGGAGCCAGATCATAAGGGTTCTTGCTATACTTTGTATAGAAGCCTAACAAGTAGTTTATATAGGGAGACCTCTTTGAAAATATCTTTAACTCAGTAAATTTCTTTCGAACATTTGCGTATTTATAAATTGCATTAGCGAATCGAATCAACGGATTAACAGATTAACGCAATACTATATAGACGAAGTATTTACAATATAACAACGTTTCAGTTGATCAACGTTATGATTGGCTCTGAAACATGCGGACGGACATGAAGCAAGACCAAAAGGCTTCTTTCTAAACCTTGTATAGAAGCCTAAAAGTAGCGCACTGGCTACCCAGTTCTTAGACCTCTATACACACAGAGTATTTCCAACACGATTTGAAACGCTCTGTATGATTTTGAATTATGCGGACGGACAGACGGACGGACAGACACGGAGCCAGATCATAAGGCTTCTTGCTATACTTTGTATAGAAGCCTAACGAGAAAGTCCATTTGTGTGTACAATGACAATTTCGAGGGTTCTGATTAGGTTTGAATTATGCGGACGGACAGACGGACAGACAGACAGACAGACGAACACGGAGCCAGATCATAAGGCTTCTTGCTATACTTTGTATAGAAGCCTAAAAGGTCAAAAGGTCATTAATCTTTCGCCGAAATGTACTTACTTTGCATTTTAAATTCAATCACAATCAAAAAAAAGTAGTTGTATAGAAGCCTAGGAACCGCTGCTAAAGCAAGTTCCAACTTGTTTTTACTTGATTTTCAATGTTCAATTAACATTTAACGGTCGTAGAAAACCATAGAATCATAATCGGTTGTACGCGTATCATCGGATCATCAGATCATCGTATCATCGTATCATCGTATCATCGTATCATCGTATCATCGTATCATCGTATCATCGTATCATCGTATCATCGTATCATCGTATCATCGTATCATCGTATCATCGTATCATCGTATCATCGTATCATCGTATCATCGTATCATCGTATCATCGTATCATCGTATCATCGTATCATCGTATCATCGTATCAACGTATCATCGTATCATCGTATTATCGTATCATCGGATCATCGTATCATCGGATTAACAGATTAATCATCTGTATATAGGTTGAACTGTATATCTGTATATAGGTGAAAAACCAATGGCGTGACAACTGTAAACACGGAGCCAGATCGTAAGGCTTCTTGCTATACTTTGTCAATAGAAGCCTCTTTGTAAGTTTTTTTCCAGAAAAATATAGTAGATAAAATATGACAATAAATTTTATCCGTTAATTTGATAACTTATTCTGCTGATCCGTGATCTGATAACTTAATCCGTTGATACCTTGATCCGTTGATACCTTGATCGGTCAGATCATCGGATCAAGTCTACTATATAGGTTGAAAATTACAATCTTAAAGCACAGAATATTTTTGTAACCTATCTTAATATATAAATTAGATTTGAATTATGCGGACGGACGGACAGACACGGAGCCAGATCATAAGGCTTCTTGCTATACTTCGTATAGAAGCCTAAAAGTAGCGCACTGGCTACCCAGTTCTTAGACCTCTATACACACAGAGTATTTCCAACGCGATTTGAAACGCTCTGTATGATTTTGAATTATGCGGACGGACAGACGGACAGACGGACGGACAGACGGACGGACAGACACGGAGCTAGATCATAAGGCTTCTTGCTATACTTTGTATAGAAGCCTAAAAGTAATAAATTCGTTGTTGACTTATGTTTAAAGTACTTAAAAAAAATAATTTGCAAACTTTAAAAGTCGTATTATTAAATTCCAAATTGTAAATAAAACTGTACTTCTTTTTAGAATGTTCTGATGTTGTTCTTTTTCTCACAGCTAACACTCTTGACACATATGTGCTATAAAAGTGGGACTTTTGTTGGTCAGGAAGATTCCAAAAGTTTTTATTTATTATCACTCTATCTTCTTCCGAAATTAAGGTAGTACAACGAAAAGCACAACTTGTACAACCTTTTATAACAAGTCTTGATGGGTGCTTATTACCTTTGATGTCTTCGTAGTTTTGTCCATGTTCTCTACGGCGTTTCCTTATGTTTGATTTCCATTGGTCTGGATTCCGTTTTCTCTTTCTAGAAGATTTTTTCTCTACTTTGTCTTCCAATTCTTGATCTTCAAGTACCTCGCTTATAGGACCTTCGTCGGCTGGTAGTGGAATAAAGTCTAGATCACTATCTGAATAATCGATTTCACTTCCTTCCTCATCTAAATTTTTGGAAGTTTAAGCGCGACTTTCCAAAATTTCTTCAGTCATTTTTTTTTTTTTTTCAAGTTTTTAGTTATTTTGATTTGATATATTTATTTAAAATAAAATGTTAAGCTTATATAAAGAAAAGCTGTTACCAATCAAAGATAATCTCTTTAATCCGGTTGATCAGGTTCACTACATTACCCCCTTCCTAGTGAGATGGTTGCACAAGAATCGAACGGTATAATTTAATGTGAACTAATTCTAGGACCGCTACAAGTTAATGAATTTTTTAAAATGTATTGCAAATAAATATAACATTGTAAATATTATTTACCTTAAAAGTTCCTCTGGTATATTATCCGGACAAGGTGATTCCGTTCCCACAGAGCTCATTATAGTTTATAATATAATTTAACAACAAAAAATATAACAACAAAATTGAATAGCACAAAACTAATAATCACACCAACCTAACACCAAGACAGATTTCAGCAAACTGAACAAATAACTGCAGATGTGCAACGAAACACAGCGCTTCTATTATTAATTGTAATACTGATTAGATTGGATATAGAACAAAAAACTTTGTTATTTTCTTCTAGGATATAGAACAATTTTGATGCGGTAGCTTTAGAACAAAACAATTCTAAGAAATTACTTCAGTTTTAGGATGTAGAACAAAAGTGATGCTAAAATATACTACTTCTGCTTTACTTTTTAAAAATTTTATTATAGATATAGAACAAACCAATAGTATTCTCTCAATTCCAACACTAAAATAAAAATTTTTTAAAAATGGATGTAGAACAAACCAATTCTGAGGTGACGAAATATAAAAAATTATATCTATCAATTTTTTTAAATACTACTAACAACCCTGGTTTATTATAACTTTTATTAAAGAAAATTTAATCAACTGTATTCGAATTTTGTTAATCTATTCATGTGCGTCAGTATCTGATAGAAAAGATCCGATTTTTTTAATAAAAACATATTCAAGAATCCATTTATGAATCTTTTCAATACTACTAAAAGCCCTGAAAAGAGATATCCAACAAAAATCAATTCATTGTATATGAATCTCGTTAGTCCATCCATGCGCGTTGTGGTAATAAAGTACTTGAGTAGTGGGGAGAGTAAATATTAATTAGGTATGATTGATGGACAGTATTGAATGTAGAGTAGTAGTGAATAGTAGTAGTGAACAGACGTATGTATTCTATAAGTTATAACAAATAAAGACAAAATGCTAGCAACATTAGTTATTATTTAAAGAGGTACCACCAAAGCATAAGTAGTTCCAAAGAAGAATTAAACATTAAAGTTCTCATATTACATGGCGACCGCGAACATGAGACCGTGAAAATTGAACTCGTGAGTGTAACATAAGTGCAAAAAGAAGTGTTTATTTCAAAAAAGTACTAGTATTACCATAATAAAAAAAAAAAATAAAAAAATATGGGTTCTACAAAATCTAAAGAGGAAGTAGTGATCGCCCAAACGGCAAGTGGACAAGCATCAGTTTCGCAATCGATAAGCCGTACGGAGTGGATATTGGTACTCTTATTGGGAATTATTGCTATAATTGCTATTTACATACTTTGGCAAAAATGTAAACAAGGAATGAAAATTACAATTCGGAGAGAACTCAATCGCAACGAATTACAAAAAAGCCAACCAAATTTACTTCAACAGAATATTTAATTACAAAATTAGTAAGTTTAGTGCTAAGTGGACAAATTGTTTAGTTAACGTAAAGTATGACAAGTGGAAACAGACAACAGTAAAATATAATCTAAAGTTTAAAAATTTAAAAGTTAAGTAGGTGAAAAAAAAAATCAAAAATTGAATTCCAAAAGTGCGTCGAAATCCTGAGAATTAAGAAAAAAGTGCATCAGTAAAGAGGTCATCATAAAGTTCATCAGAAAAGAAAAGAAAAATTTTCTGATCGAAAAGCAACGTAGCAAAGTGAAGCAGGAAATTAAAATTGCGTATGGAAGAATTTTATAGGTAATTGAACTTTGATTTTACAATAATGTTTTAAAATGCAAATTAATAGACTTGCAGGAAATAATAGTTCAGATTTCGAAAGGAAATACTAAGTTTGCATAGTTAAGACATTATTCTATAACAAGCAGATTTTATGAATCAATAAATAAATTTTATGGGTTGTTTTAGAATGTATTAATTTTAATTTAGGTTAAATTATTTAATATCTAATAGTAATTTATCATAATATGGTGACTTAGTAATCAATGGGTTTAGATAAGGTAAAACAAATTCAGAAACAATTGAATGATATTAGGATATATTTAAGGAAACTTGGCCCAGCCAGAAGGAAAAAAGGGGATATTTTGTTAAATAAAACAGCTGAGGCGCAAGAATTGTATTCAGATTTCAATAAGGTTGTTTTAGTATACGAAAAATTTGATAAGGAAGAAATTGATCAAAGCGTATTAAGTGAGATCATTGAGATAAAGGGTGTAATACAAATATTATATCAGGATATTTTAGATTACAATAGTACCGGTTCAACGACAAAAATTTCAGACATGTCAAACTTTGATATAAAAGTAGCAATTTCGCTGTTACCAGTTTTAGATGGTACAGAGGAAACGACAAAACAATTAATCGATGGGATTCAATTATACGAATCAATGATTGATGATGACGCAAAAAAGAATTTGATTAATTTTACTTTAAAAACACGACTTAATCAGAGCGCGAAAATTAGACTATCACAGGAATATACTACGGTCAGATCTTTAGTTAGCGATTTAAGACAACACTTGTTGACAAAGAAATCAGATACCGCGTTACAATCGAAACTTTTAAACTCGAGTCAGGGTAATAGATCGGTGGAAAATTTTGGGAAAGAATTGGAAGAACTTTTTATTGACTTAACCATTTCTCAAGCGGACGAAAATAAAGGTGCCTATGATATTCTAAAACCAATAAATGAGCGGAACGCAATAAAAAGATTCGCGGACGGCTTACGTAATAAAAAGTTAAGTACTATTATAGCGGCTCGAAATTTTTCTACCCTAAAAGACGCAATTAGAGCAGCTATGGATGAAGAAATCTTATCTAATTCTAATACAGAGCAAATTATGAATTACAATAAAGCTAATTTTAATCACATCAGGGGTAATACCAGTTATAGGAGAAACTACGGATCAAATTACAGACAATTTAACAATAACGTAGGTAATAGGTACTTTAGAGGATCTAATCGTGGAAATTTTAGTAGAGCAAGAGGTAATCAGTATTCATATACAAATAGATCAAGGGGTACCAGGTTCTTTAATGATAATAGAAGGAAAAATTTTAGTAGACACCGGGCGAGTACAAGAGGGCGTTACCAGAATCACATTAATTTGGCAGAAGTTGAGGAAAATGAACAACGTAACGAAGTGATTCAGTTTTTTCGAGAGGACGACGATTAATCACATGTATGCAATTAACAATATGAACCGCGTTAAATTTAAAGTTAACAAGAAAAATTTAGAATTTTTGGTCGATACAGGTGCATCTCTGTCTGCAATTACGTTAGGTTGCTTAGATAAGCAAAGCAAAATACAGAGACATCGTTTAAAAATTAAAGGTGTAGGTGGACATTTAATTTCGGAAGGTTACGTTTATTTAAAATTAAAAGCAAAGGATATTTATTTCTTACAAAAATTTTATGTTTTTAAAAATTTACCCTGTTCGGCAAAAGGTATTATTGGTGAAGATTTTCTTCAAAAATTTAAAGGAACAATTGATTACGAAAAAGATTTATTAACATTAAAATACAAAACAGAAAAAGTAACTTTAAATTTACATGCGAATTCAAGAAGTATTCTGACAATACCAGCGAGATCAGAAAGTATTCATTACGTAACAACAGAATGTAAGGAGGATTGTGTGATATTACCGAAGGAATTATGTTTAGGTGTTTTTTTGGCAGCTGTAGTAGCTACGCCCAAAGAAGGGAAAATTCCAATCAAAATTCTTAATACAAGAGATAATTCAGTAGTATTAAAAAATTGGGTACCACAAAGTCATAAATTGGACGAGTATACCATTTGTAATTTTGAGAAAAATACGGATGTAACGGTTGAGAGAGTGAAACAACTATTGAAATCTATCGACTTACAAGGTTTACATAAAGAGGAGCGGGTAGCAATTGAGAACATTTGTGCTAAATACGTAGATATCTTCCACATGGACGGAGATAAATTATCGACAACTAACATTTGTAAGGAAAAAATTAGGTTGAAGAAAGGAGCAACGCCGGCATACGTAAAACCCTACAGGCTACCTCACAGTCAGAAAGAGGAGGTGGAAAAACAGGTTAACAAAATGTTAAACGATGACGTCATAGAAGAAACCCGTTCGGAGTGGTCGGCACCCCTATTAATTGTACCAAAAAAAGGTGATAAAGGAAATAAAAAGTGGAGAGTCGTAATAGATTATCGACAATTAAACACTAAAATCGAAGATGACAAATTTCCATTACCGAACATAACAGAGATATTAGATTCCTTATCGGGAGCGATTTATTTTAGTCATTTAGACCTAAGCCAAGGTTACTACCAAGTGGAATTGGATAGCGAGAGCCGTCCTTATACTGCATTTACAACTAATAAAGCACAATACCAACTAAAAAGGTTACCGATGGGATTGAAAATCAGTCCACGCAGCTTCTCTAGGGTGATGACACTAGCAATGTCAGGTTTAAATTACGAAAAATGCTTCATTTATTTGGACGATTTAATTGTTTTTGGTAGAAATCTACAAAACCACAATGCTAACTTAATAAGCGTTTTTGAAAGATTAAGAAAAGTAAATTTGAAATTAAATCCATTAAAATGTGAATTTTTAAAGAAACAAATAAACTATTTAGGTTTTGTCTTAACATCCGAAGGTATTTTACCGGATAAAGAGAAAATTCGTATTTTACGCGAATACCCGATACCAAAAAACAGCGAAGAAGTAAAACGTTTTGTAGCTTTTGCTAACTATTACAGAAAATATATACAAAAATTTGCTGAAATAGCAGCACCACTAAATAAATTAACTAGAAAATTTGCAACATTCCAATGGACAGCTGAGTGTCAGAAATCGTTTACAATTTTGAGGGACGCGTTAGCGGAACCTCCAGTGTTAGCTTACCCAGATTTTTCCGAAGAAAACGAATTTATTGTGAGAACTGACGCATCAGGGATAGCAGTGGGTGCGATTTTGTCGAATAAGGACGATACACCGGTAGCTTTTGCAAGCCGAGGATTAAATAAAGCTGAATTGAATTATGCAACAATTGAGAAAGAATTGTTATCGGTGATTTGGGCAGTAAAATACTTTAGGCCTTACTTATTCGGAAGACATTTCAAAATTTTGACAGATCACAAACCATTGTTGTATTTATTTAATCATTCCAATCCGTCTAGTCGTTTGACAAAATTTAGATTGCTGTTAGAAGAGTATGATTTCCATGTCGAATACGTGAAAGGAAAGGATAACGTAACGGCCGACGCATTGTCAAGAATAATCATAACATCAAAAGAATTGAAAGAAATGAGCGGAAATATTTTAAATGTAATGACACGAGCTCAAAGCGGAAAGAAGGAAACCAAAAGGGAAAATTTGAATAGTTCTACGAGCAGTAGGCCTGATCAACCAACATTTGTAGAATTACTCAAAAAACCGAAAGACAGTGTCGAGTTCGTATTAGAAACAACTAAGAAAATGGAGAACTTAAGAAAATGGAACACGTCAGCACGAAAACAAATGCGTTATTATATATACCGTCTCTCGAGGCTATTTACATAGATCCAAAGACTTACTCAATGATAACACGAGATGTTTTATTGAAAGATTTGGAGAGTCTATGTAAAGAAGCTAATATACCGGAAATTGTTATAATTAAAAATGAAAATAACGTAAGATTTATAAAAGAACTAAGCGCTAGTATAAAAAGTAATTCAAATTGGTCCGGACCACGAATTTGTATTATTAAAGGAGTTAAACGTATAAATAATAGAGACACAAAGAAAATAATTTTGAATAATTTCCATTTGTTGCCTACCGCGGGGCACTGTGCGTTCCAGAGAATGTTAAATAACATTAAAAAGTATTTTTATTGGCCAGGAATGACCGAAGACGTGAAAAATTATGCGAAAAAATGTGACAGTTGTCAAAGAAATAAACATTCCAGACATGTAAAAGAACCAATGATTATCACGGATACCGCAAACGAAGCTTTTCAGAAAATATTTTTAGATTTAGTTGGTCCGATTACAACAGATAGTCAGGGTTTTTCATATATTTTAACACTACAATGTGACTTAACGAAATTTGTAGAGGCTTATCCGATAAAATCGAAAGACGCTTTAACAGTAGCTAAATCTTTAGTAGAAAATTTTATTTTGAGGTACGGAATCCCTATGGAGATCGCGACAGATAGGGGTACGGAGTTCATCGCGAGTACTATGCGAGAAATTTGCTAATTGCTAAAAATTAATCAAATTACAAGTACTGCGTATCATCATCAAACAATCGGAGCTTTAGAAAATTCTCATAAAGTATTAGGAGCTTATTTAAGAACGGTAACAAAAAACCAAAGTTTGACATGGAGTTCCTGGGTGCCTTATTGGTGTTTTTCTTTTAATACAACTGTTCATACAGAGACGAAATACACTCCGTATGAACTAGTTTTTGGTAAAGTTTGTAGAATACCTAATAATGTCATGGGAAAAATCGAACCACTGTATAGTTTCGATAATTATCCCTTAGAATTAAAATATAGATTGCAGAGAGCTCGGGAAGAGGCTAGAAATAATTTAATTAGGAATAAGCATAAACGAAAAAATTTGTATGATAAGAATGTAAATGAAATATGTTATAAACCAGGCGATTTAATTTTAATAAAAAGTGAAAGTGGAACTAAATTAAGTGCTGTTTTCGATGGACCATTTAAAGTGTTAGTGGACTGCGCTCCGAACGTAAAATTTGTGAATAAAAAAGGTAAAGTGGACGTAGTTCATAAAAATAGAACGAAACATTACTATAAATAAGATTATCATATTTCTACGTTGGTTTTATAAGTGATAATAAGACACTTCTTGTTTTGTTTACATTAGATTACGCTAAATTGTATTACTAGGTTAGTTGGGCTAGGTTAGGATACTATAAATTGTAATTTAATATTAATGTGTGAATGTAGAGTGTTGACAGGTTTGTTTTATTTACAAAAAAAAAAAAGGGAGAGGAAGACCCTAATCTCTTAAGATAAAATTATCACATACCTTAAATATGTAAGAGGACAAGAATTTAAATTCCGAAGATTTAAATTCTTCTTCCTTGCCCAAGGAGATGTGGTAATAAAGTACTTGAGTAGTGGGGAGAGTAAATATTAATTAGGTATGATTGATGGACAGTATTGAATGTAGAGTAGTAGTGAATAGTAGTAGTGAACAGACGTATGTATTCTATAAGTTATAACAAATAAAGACAAAATGCTAGCAACATTAGTTATTATTTAAAGAGGTACCACCAAAGCATAAGTAGTTCCAAAGAAGAATTAAACATTAAAGTTCTCATATTACAGCGTCAGTGTCTGATGGAAAAGATTCTATTTCCCTAATAAAAATATAGGTATTCAAGAATCTATCTATGAATTTTTTAAATGCTACTAACATCCCCGTAAAGAGATATCCAACTTAAAAATGTGCTAAAGTAGTATTTGATTTAATAGCAGTTCTGAGGCGGTCTTGCCCCACTGTGCGCCGTCGCCGTTGTAACCTTACGACCAACCTTAACCGCCTTAAAGAGGAAACTAAAAGATACGCAGCGGAAGAAAAAAGTCGAGAGAATCAAAAACTCAAAATGAAAGAAAGGATGAAAGGAGAAAGAAAGAAAGGAGAAAGGATGTTAAATTCAAAGATCGTGTAATTGGAAGGCCGAGAATTGAAGTGGATCAACCGAATGTCCTAAAATCGATATCGCCATGTTTAGCAGTGCAGCTAGCGATAGACGCCGAACTTGTTTTTTATTCTGGCATTAAATAGTCAAATAAAGTTTATCTAAATTCGTGCTTGTATAATTCCAATTTTTATTTCAGCCATAAAAATTTTTTAAAAAATTAAAAAGTAATGAATATGGTTTTTAGTTTAAAAGGTCAAGTTTGATAGAGGGGGGGTCTTTGATATGTGACCATACAACAATCCTGGGGGGGGGCGAAGATTATGACCAACTATGACAATAAGAGTGGGAGGGGGGTTGAAAAGTCGGAAAAAATTCCGGACGGTCTTTATGGACCACCCCTAAGCTGGAAATAATAAATAAGGATAATGAAATTGCTTTCGTTATGGTATTGGGAAACGAGGTAATTTAGTTAGCGATAGGAACGCCGTTCGTTAGTCAAGGGATCGGAGAGCGGCATGTTTCGCAAATATGTACATAACTCGTGTTAAATCCAAATCATCGCGACGTATCGCGATGGCCCCTAGATTCATCAAATCTTGTTTTCTTTCCCACGTCTCTTAGTAAAATAAATATTATTATTCACCAGCCAAGCGCGAATTCAAACAATTATGTAGTATTATTCTCCTGTTTTTCTTTTATATCCTTTACAGGATGTCTGTATATCACACTAGAATAGATATCTATTTTTGGACGACATGCCGCTCCCTGTGCTTATAAAAGTTTTAGTTTTAGTGAACATGTAAGAAATAATGGAAGATGTCTATGGGGGTATTGTTATCCCCGGCTATGTTCCGGAAAATTCGAGCGCGTAGACTCGAGCTCCAGCAGGGGGGGGGGATAACAAGCAACTCGGTTGGCTGCGTCCTCAACCAAAGCCGATCGAGCTGCGCAATCCCCCTTGAGGCAGCAAGATAGCAGGCGCAACGTCGAAGACTCTCCTCCGGCAACCCTGTAATTAAATTTAGGTGCTGTGGCGCACCAGTTAAAGGAAGGACGTGTTAGGCCCGGTAGTTCGCGAATAAATCCACTATTCGATTCTAAAGTGATGTTATATAAGTTCGTAGCTTTTTTTTTTAATTTAAAATTTAATTTTTTAAATATAAAAAATTCATAAACTAGTCAATCATAATATTTAATATATTCTCCTGCAATGTTTATGATTGACTCCCAACGTTCTGACAGTTTTTCGATTCCACACCTGAAAAAATTCAGTGGTTTGAAGATGAAGAAGTCGTCGAACCAGTTTTGAAGAGCAACGTCGTTATTAAATGAGATTGCGCTGAGATTGTTGGATAGAGAGCGGAAAAGATGAAAATCTGATGGAGCAAGATCAGGAGAATAGGGCGGATGTGGAATAACCTCCCAACCGAGGTCTTGAATAGCTGCTTTTGTAATGTTAGCAGAATGCGGACGGGCATTATCATGTTGCAAAACCACTTGATGTCGTCTTGCCGGTCGCGTTTCTTGAATTGCAGATTCCAGGGTGCGCAGTTGTTGACAATAAACCTTGGAAGTGATGGTTACATTCCTCGGAAGCAATTCATAGTAGATTACGCCTTCTTTATCCCACCAGATGCACAACATTACCTCGCGTGGATGGGCACCAGGTTTTGCACTAGGATTTGCTTGTTTGATAGGGCTCAGCCATTCCTTTCTGTTTTTAATGTTGATGTAAAGGCACCATTTTTTGTCACCAGTAAAAGTTTGGGATAAAAACGACCGATGTTGTTGACGATCTAAACGATGACGAGCAAGTAAAGAAGCACAAATGGTAACGCGCTGATTTTTGTTGTTTTTGCTCAAAAGGTATGGTACCCAAACACCCAACTTTTGAACTTTTCCCATGGAATGCAAATGTCGAACGATAGTTGATTGGTCACAATTCGTCATATTGCCCAATTCCCGAGTTGATTGACGTGGATCATCACGAATTGAAACATTTGATCAGTCTTCATCCAAGCCTTGCAAAACTTGTGCATCAAACCTGATATAATGTATCACTTACTTAATTAGTAGCACACAAAGTCTTTTACTAAATCTACCTACGTAACAATATGGAGATAATTTATATGGTACTACTACATGATGTAATGTCGTAGGGTTCCTACAATCATATAAATTAGTTGTAATTTTATTTGTAACAGGTATAATAGTTGTCACCATTTTTTTACATTAAGGTAAAACTTGCACATCAACCTAATTTAGCGTTTGTCTAATAAAAGTATGCAGGTATACAAAATTTACTTGAATGGTGTTTACATAATTATATAAAAAAGTACTATTCTGTAAGTACAAGGCTTCAATTAAAATTGTCATTCCTTGTCCTCCGCCGATGCAAGCAGAACCAATGCCATATTTTGCTCCTCTCCTCCTAAACATAATTTTAAATTTTATAAAAACAATCATGTTGAAATTTAATATTTTTGACGCACCTTAATTCGTGAACCAAATGAGTAGTTATTCTTGAAGCAGATGCAGCTACAGGATGTCCTAAAGCGATAGAACCTCCGTTAACATTTAATTTGGCCATATCGAGATTTAAAGCTTTAACGCAAGCAATGATTTGAGCGAAAATGCCTCGTTAATCTATAAAGCACAACAAATCATTGTTTTGAAATCACAAATTTTTACATCTTTTACCTCAATAAGATCAATATCTTTAAGACTTAAACCTGAAACTTTCAAAACGTTGTGAATAGCTGGAACAGGCCCTATTCCCATGATAGGTGAATCTACTCCCACAATCGAAAATGCAACAATTCTAGCTAAAGGTTTCACATTGTTCTGACTTGCTGCTTCATCACTGGCTATAATGACGGCACCTGCACCATCGCAAATACCCTGCAATTTAAAAGTATTAAAACCAATTTAAAATTGACTTGTTCCAAAATTACCGAAGAACTGCCTGCGGTAACGAGACCGTTTTCTTTGAAAAGCGGTTTTAATTTTTGAAGTCCTTCAAGAGTAGTTTGTGGTTTAGGATGTTCGTCCACTTCGACCATTTCTAGGCCTTTCCTTCCTTTTACTTGTACGTACACTAACTATTTCTTCTTTGAATACTCCCCTATCTTGGGCTAATTTAAAAAAACAATTGGCATTAGAATTATTAAATAAAACTCAGTTTTGAAAATAGCCCACCAATTTTCCATAATTGTTAAAGAAATTTATATCTATTTTTGTTAAAATAATAAATTTTAAAATATATGAATTTTTAATAATTTATTAATTAAATTAATATTAAATTAAACTTTAAAAATCAAATATAATATAATTCTAGGCCCCGTATACGGGTATTTGCTTTAATTACGTAATACTTTTTTTAAGCGATATCAACAAACGACCGAAGAATTAATTTTGGGTAAAGTATGAAAGGAACTAATGAACATTAAACAACGCTTTTAAAATTAAAATATACTTGTAGAAGCATTTTCATGGCTGTATAGATTTTTATGCTTTTAGCAGGGGAAATTAAATATTAAATCTAGCGATTTGTATTGGTTGGTACAAAAATCTATGGCCCCATTCTTGTGATATACCATACATTAATTGCATACATTAAAATGAATAGGAAAATCATTTCACTCCGAATTGTCCTTGCGCCGAATCAGGTCGTGCCAAAATGGGTTCGCGGCGAATTAGTCTCACGCCGAAACGGCGGCGCCGAATCGGGTGTACGCCGAAAGGGCGACGCCGAACTGGCTACGCCGAATCGGCTGCGCCGAAAAGGCCTAGACTCCTTGGGGGTACCTCCCTTTAAAGCAAATTTTTGAATTCCTCATTTCAAACGGCCATAGCTCCAATATTATTGATTTTTTAAGGTTAATGGATTAGAACTTTTTTAAAGATCATTCGCTTGTCTACAAATAAGGTTATAACCCCTTTATCGTCTAGAATCAACGGATTTCGAGTTATAAATTAAATTAAGGGAAAAATGTTTAAAAAATTCAGGTTTTTTTCTTTTAATTTTCTTGCGAACCCCGTATCTCTTAAACGAAACGTCTAAGAGAAAAACTAATGGCCCAAACCGGATAGGGAATTTAACGGGCTACAACTTTCGTCAAATAAATTTTTTTGGGCAACCAACCGTTTTCACAGAAACTCTGAAAATAATGAACAAGGTGTAGGTAAAAAATATAAACTAATGCACAGAAACTCTGAAAATAATGAACAAGGTGTGGGTAAAAACTGATAAACTAATGCACTTTATAACAATGTCGCTCAAACATCAAACGCTACAATACGTTTTAACAATGTTTTAACATTAAAACAAATGCTATAAATCAAATTGAGATTTTTAGTAATTATGTGAATTTATATTTTTTACCTACACCTTGTTCATTATTTTCAGAGTTTCTGTGAAAACGGTTGGTTGCCCAAAAAAATTTATTTGACGACAGTCGTAGCCCGTTAAGTTCCCTATCCGGTTTGGGCCGTTAGTTTTTCTCTTAGACGTGTTTCGTTTAAGAGATACGGGGTTCGCAAAAAAATTTAAAAAAAAATGAATTTTTTAAACATTTTTTCCCTTAATTTAATTTATAACTCGAAATCCGTTGATTCTAGACGATAAGGTGTTATAACCTAATTTGTATACAAGCGAATGATCTTTAAAAAAGTTCTAATCCATTAACCTTAAAAAATCAATAATATCGGAGCTATGGCCGTTTGAAATCAGAAATTCAAAAAATTGCTTTAAAAGGAGGTACCCCCCAAGGGTTTGGACTTAGGCAAACATTTTATTTGAAAATTTATTTTAGAAAAGTGTCCTTTATCACCACCTCAAAGGTTCTCACCATACATACATACATACATAGTTCATAGAGAACTACAGACCAATTAGTTTGCTGCCACACTTCTATAAGATCTTTACAAAAATTATAACAAACCGTTTAACAAATATGTTCGACTTTTACCAACCCGTGGAACAAGCGGGCTTTCGCAGGGGCTTTAGCACTATGGAGCACATCCAAACATTACGTTCACTTATTGAAAAGGGTAACGAATATAACATCCCGATTCACCTGGCTTTTATGGATTTTCATAAAGCATTCGACTCCATCGAGACATGGGCCTGTTTGAAATCCATGGACAGAGCGAGAATAGACTCCAGATACTCCATGATCATAAAAAACATCTACGAAAACGCATCCCTACACGTAAAAATAAATGAAGAAATGAAAACAAATAAAGTTCATATAAAAAGAGGAGTTCGTCAAGGAGACATAATATCTCCAAAATTGTTCACCTCTTCCTTAGAAGACGTGTTTAAGAAACTTCCCTGGGAGAAAAAGGGTATCAGGATTGACGGATCATATTTAAATCACTTAAGATTTGCCGACGACATTGTCTTGATATCTGACGACGTGGATGAACTTGGACAGATGCTTCGTGAACTGAATGCGGCGGCAAGCGAAGTTGGGCTGAAAATGAATTTCAGCAAAACAAAAATTATGACAAAAGACAGCATACATATTGTTGTGATATAAAGGAGCTTTGCTTTTTTTTTCTCCTTTGATAGTCACACTCTTACTCACCTCGACTAGCTCCAGAACTTGAGACTCTTTTACTTTTATATTTGTACAATATTGAACTGTGATTTGACGTCTTCGCAAATCTGACGCAGACCTTAATTTTGTTGCTTTAATAAAATAGCAACTCGATATACAAATTATAATAATTTGCTGGTTTACCCCGCTTTGTTTGGAATAAAATCCTAGTACCACTCTGCAAATGTAGCCCTTTTGATTGACGTTAAATAAAAGAAACAATATCTCATAGACAGTTGTATTGGTTGTTTTTATTACAAAACCAGATAAATGTTTGCTGTGGCTATTAGAAAGATGTAAACTTGGAAATATTAAATTACAAAATAAATAAAAAGTTTTGTTATACAAATATTGTTCACGATTATTAAAAATAAAAGATATTTTCGAAACTTGAAGAAATGTTTTAATTAATTTTAAGCAAAAGTTACCTTTATTTAGTGCGCCACTGGATACGATAATATTAACTTCCGTATAAACGAATGAAACAGATGTGTTGTTGTCGGCGATTTGTACAGGTGTTGTGCCGTCGCCAAATCCAAAGAACGGTATCACGTCCAGATAATATTCAATAGAGTATTCCCAATTGTCAGGTCCGTATAATTCAACAGTAATATTTGATTGAGTGATGTTGAACTTTGTTACCTTTAACCAGATTCTACTTTCAGATAACCTCCAAAAACCATCCAACGAAACCAAATTTTCAAGCATAACCAGGCCGTGATTGATATAATAAACTGCAACAATATCTTCCAATTGCTGTATAAATGGCTCCCAAAATAACCAGCATAAAACTAATAGCGATCGAAATCCAATAATTTTTAATCAATCTAATCTTAAAAGCACAAAAACTTCTGCCAACCATAAATTTTTTCTCGTACCAACTGCTAAATCCAAAATTACTAAAATATTTTCTACGGTACGACGTTTACTTGAGCACATATCAAAAGCAACTGAGCGAGGTTAAATTGTTCCACGGCCTTTTATAGACTTCATGCGTGGACCGGAAATGGCTGTATCCAAATTGGAAAAAATTCAAAATTGTTGACGGAAATCCCAGTGATCCGGACTTGATAAACATTTGGTAAATATTCTTTTTAATTTTAAAGTACACCACACTCGTAATTTTAGTCAAAGCACTAATTTTTAATTAATTTTTAGATCCAAAACCGTAATCATAAAACATTCTAGCAAATATGACCCTTATTAAATTCTATACAAAATTGGCGCAAAACCACAGCAAACGCAATGTTACATAATATTACAACAATGTAAAAAGGTAATTTCAAGTCTACATCATCAAAAACTTAATTTTTATTGAAAAATAAACCACATCAAACATTTCAGTTCAATGACCTCGAATACAGATGAGGTCCTCAACTAACCATGAGAATTGTTTCTAAGCAGATGCCATCGATCTGAATTGATGAAGGGAAACTAAGCTACCTAATGTTTCGCAGGGATGCACCAGGAAAATACTTTCTTGCTCTATTGCGAACAAACCTGAACTCAAACGAAAAGTACCGAGATGAGTCAGATCTACAAAAACTTAAATTTTCAGTTCATCTCCCCTCAGATTAAATCATAAATTGATACGCAAAACAATTTATTATCTTAATCTCAAATACTTGGCTAAAGTGGTAAGTAACTGGCTTAAAAATTTTAAATTTGGATGGCTTTTCTCTCATGTGATTTTATAAATTATCCCCTCATTTCAATATTATTCCCTTTTATATTCAAAATCTATTTACAAACAAAAATAAAATATTATGTACAAACATGTTATGAACTAATTAACTTGAGTTCCTCTCAATTTCATTTCAAAATTAATGTAATCGAACGAAAAATGGTTTTTCGCCGGTTCGCCAAAACCTTGTGTAATGAAGTTTAAATCATATTTACAAAACCAATAAACTTTAATAATAGAAAAAAAATTTTTTTTTTCATGTTTTTAATTTTATCCCAATTTCTGCTATTACCCAATTCTAACTAAATAAACAAAAAAAATTATAATGTTATTGAACCATGAATATCTAAACACTAATCTGTTGCATTCTTCAAAATTTAATTTGCATTTTAAATTTATAATTTTTATCTTAATTGGCATTTTTCTAATAACAAAATTCTTTGTATTAATTACTCAATAAATGATTTTTTTTCACTTTCAGTGCATGGACTTTACTTGTTTAATTTTAAATCTTATTTTCATTTTAGATTAACTTGTTTTGCAATTTTTGTAATACCTCATTAAATCATTAATTTATTAAATTCAATTATCATTTTAAATCCCCATTATTTTAATTACTTTTCCCCATTCTAAATTCAATTATTCAAATCATCATCTCATCATATCATTAAATTCAACTCCTAAATCTCAACTATTCAACATTTCATTTAAATTTTCCCCCCATTTTAAATTCATATTCATTTTAATTATTAATCATATCCCCCCAAATATTAAATTTCTAAACAACTCCTAATCAGTATCATTCTTAAATTGCAACCTTTATCAATCCGCCATTCTCTTCGGATATTTAAATTAAACATTTTGGAATCCATTTCCTTCAAATTCAATCCAATTCATCTAATTTTCAAAAATCTTAAACAATTCTGTTGAGGTGTTCTTCTTAATTAATTTCATTTCATCTTGAATAATGTCCATTACCAATTAATTTCAAATCATTTCATTTGCCATAAGTTTTCCATGTAATTTTATAGAATTTTCAGATCAAATCTTCTTAATATTCATAAATTCAATTTTCAAAATCAAAACCAAAACTTCGTTATTAAATGACAATCACATACACAAAATAATAAACAAAAATAAATTTACTTCTTATAACTGTCCTATCTTGATGCTTCTTGCATCTCTTCAATCTCTTGGTCATCCATATTCATATTATTGATTCTAGCATTCCCTTGATTATTTCCAGGTGTCCTATTTAATTCTCTTCTGATGATAGGCTCATCTCGTATTCCCCCATTTTCATTTCGACTTCTGTTTTCATAATCATAATTGGGTTGATTGTGGTTGAATCTATTGCGATTGTTTTCACCCCTTCCATTTCCATTGCGGGATCTTCCATCATCGTTTCTATTATTGAAATTTCTAGCATTATAATTTGTTCCTTGTTGACCGTAATTGTTAATTCGGTTAGCAGGATAATGTGTTTGATTGTTAAAATTTCTGCCATGTTGCTGGTTGTTATTTCTCTGATGGTACCCATCGTTTTGATAATTTCGAAAAACATTTCTATCGTTTAGTTGATTATAATTTGGTGTTGTCAGATGCGCTCTGTTATCAAATCTCTTCAACAAATTTATGAATCTTTCAATATTTTTGATGTCTTCAATTGCTACCCGATCAATTATTTCATCTTCAAAATGTTTGGAGATACATTGAACTATGTCAGCTTCCGAAAATTGTATATCCAATTGTTGCGCCGCATTTATTTTGGATTCGGCATAAGTTTTTCTATCTTGGTCGATCATTCCTCGATATTTGCCAGCAATCAATTCCGTCCTAACTTTGCCTTGTTCTACTTCTCCCCAATATCTTCTCAGGAACATATTCTTAAACTCACCAAATGTAGAGAATTTATCAAAAACAACACCATACCATTGCTCAGCTTTTCCTTTCATCGTCCCATGTATCATAGTTTTAAGTCGGGAAACATCAGTAATTCTATTAGTTAATTGTTCCAAATTTTTAAGAAATTGTTTTGGGTTTATTCCATTATCTTCATCGAACTTGATTTTAGTATCGCATTGAAATTTTAAATTCATCTCTTGCCATATTTCCGACGTTTCTGTTCCGCTATTATTCATCGAACGGTTTTTAACCTGCGCCAATTCTCGTTCTAATTTTTTACAAATTTCAATGCATTCCAATTTATTTTTATTTATTTGTTCTTCTTTCTGTTCTAATTGCAGAAGTCTTAACCTTTCTTCCTCTTGTTGAATTTGGATAACCTTATTTATGTTTACCCTTAACTCGTTTTTTAGGTCGTTGACTTCCGTTTTCTTAACAAATTGATTTTCAGTAATTTGAACTATCTTTTCTTCTATGACTGATTCTTCAATTTGGGCATTTCCCATGAAACTCAACTGTGTAGCATTTTTTATATCTTCTTGCATCTCTATTCTCAAGTTAGCGATGCTTTCATTCATGCCTTTTTCTTGATTGTCTACTACCACCTTTAAATCTTTATATGCCCTGTGCAGATTTACCATATCATTTTCAAATTCGATTCTACTCTGTTCCATGTTTTCGAATCTTCTTTCCATTTTTTTTTCTGAGTTATCGAATCTACTTTCGATTTTTTTTTCTGAGTTATTGATATCCTTTCTAATATCCTTCATATCCTTACTCATTTGTTTCTGTCCTTCCATCAATTGTGCGAACATTAATCTAAATGGATCACCTTCGTCGATCGACCCCATTCTAGTACTTGAAAATAATGGTGTTTTCTCAGCACTATCAAATAATTGTTTTTGTATGTCAAATTCTTCCATCTTTTCATCAATTTTTTGTTCATCTCTTTCGATTTTATCTTCTTCTTTTCTATTGTCCATTTTATTTGTAATTGGTTTCAGCGATTCAAGAATAATACCTTCTAATTCAAAACACCTATAATCTAATAATAAATTAAACCAAAATCCCACACCTATCTCACTGAATTCAATAAATGTGATTAAATAATCTAAACTTTTAAATGCGCCAAATGTATTTGTAAATTTTATAATTAATTTAATTTCTTTTATTTCAGGGTTTCTTAGTCGGTTCAAAATAATGCCTCCACAGTTCTGGTATGCCACTACAAATATTATGAATTTAATTTGAATTAAAAAGCCACACGTTAGGTCAGCTACTAAAAATGTTTGGCTTATTAAAAACGCCCCACCTTGGATCGCCACTAAAGATGTTGTGATATAAAGGAGCTTTGCTTTTTTTTTCTCCTTTGATAGTCACACTCTTACTCACCTCGACTAGCTCCAGAACTTGAGACTCTTTTACTTTTATATTTGTACAATATTGAACTGTGATTTGACGTCTTCGCAAATCTGACGCAGACCTTAATTTTGTTGCTTTAATAAAATAGCAACTCGATATACAAATTATAATAATTTGCTGGTTTACCCCGCTTTGTTTGGAATAAAATCCTAGTACCACTCTGCAAATGTAGCCCTTTTGATTGACGTTAAATAAAAGAAACAATATCTCATAGACAGTTGTATTGGTTGTTTTTATTACAAAACCAGATAAATGTTTGCTGTGGCTATTAGAAAGATGTAAACTTGGAAATATTAAATTACAAAATAAATAAAAAGTTTTGTTATACAAATATTGTTCACGATTATTAAAAATAAAAGATATTTTCGAAACTTGAAGAAATGTTTTAATTAATTTTAAGCAAAAGTTACCTTTATTTAGTGCGCCACTGGATACGATAATATTAACTTCCGTATAAACGAATGAAACAGATGTGTTGTTGTCGGCGATTTGTACAGGTGTTGTGCCGTCGCCAAATCCAAAGAACGGTATCACGTCCAGATAATATTCAATAGAGTATTCCCAATTGTCAGGTCCGTATAATTCAACAGTAATATTTGATTGAGTGATGTTGAACTTTGTTACCTTTAACCAGATTCTACTTTCAGATAACCTCCAAAAACCATCCAACGAAACCAAATTTTCAAGCATAACCAGGCCGTGATTGATATAATAAACTGCAACAATATCTTCCAATTGCTGTATAAATGGCTCCCAAAATAACCAGCATAAAACTAATAGCGATCGAAATCCAATAATTTTTAATCAATCTAATCTTAAAAGCACAAAAACTTCTGCCAACCATAAATTTTTTCTCGTACCAACTGCTAAATCCAAAATTACTAAAATATTTTCTACGGTACGACGTTTACTTGAGCACATATCAAAAGCAACTGAGCGAGGTTAAATTGTTCCACGGCCTTTTATAGACTTCATGCGTGGACCGGAAATGGCTGTATCCAAATTGGAAAAAATTCAAAATTGTTGACGGAAATCCCAGTGATCCGGACTTGATAAACATTTGGTAAATATTCTTTTTAATTTTAAAGTACACCACACTCGTAATTTTAGTCAAAGCACTAATTTTTAATTAATTTTTAGATCCAAAACCGTAATCATAAAACATTCTAGCAAATATGACCCTTATTAAATTCTATACAAAATTGGCGCAAAACCACAGCAAACGCAATGTTACATAATATTACAACAATGTAAAAAGGTAATTTCAAGTCTACATCATCAAAAACTTAATTTTTATTGAAAAATAAACCACATCAAACATTTCAGTTCAATGACCTCGAATACAGATGAGGTCCTCAACTAACCATGAGAATTGTTTCTAAGCAGATGCCATCGATCTGAATTGATGAAGGGAAACTAAGCTACCTAATGTTTCGCAGGGATGCACCAGGAAAATACTTTCTTGCTCTATTGCGAACAAACCTGAACTCAAACGAAAAGTACCGAGATGAGTCAGATCTACAAAAACTTAAATTTTCAGTTCAATATATCCATTGATAATAATGTCATCGAAAATGTCTCAGAATACATATACTTGGGTCATCTTATTAAAACAGACAAGAGTAATCAAACCGCAGAAGTAATAAGACGAATAGGACTCACATGGGCAGCGTTCGGTAAGCTAGGATACATTTTAAAAGAACCCAGTATACCTATAAACTTGAAACGCAAAGTATATAACGCATGCATATTGCCGGTGACCACCTATGGCATAGAGACAATGTCGATGACAAAACAGACAGCAAACCGCCTCAGGACAGCACAAAGGTCAATGGAGAGGGCTATGCTAGGGGTCTCCTTAAGAGACAAAATAAGAAACGAGGAGATTAGACGGAGAACGGGAGTAACGGATATAATAGAACGGATGGCAACACTGAAGTGGCGTTGGGTTGGCCATGTGTCACGCCAGGATGGAAATAGATGGTCGACAAAGATTATTAAATGGCGACCAAGAGAAACAAAGAGAAACGTCGGAAGGCCGCAGATGAGATGGAGGGACGATGTTAAGAATATTGCGGGCAGAGAGTGGCTACAAGCGACCCAAGACAGAGGAAAATGGAAAAAACTGGGAGAGGCCTACGTCCAGGAGTGGATAAAACAGGCTGATGAAGAAGAAGAAAGGTTCTCCACGGTCACGGGGACACTCTGTATATTATGTATGCAAACAAACAAACAAACATCCTGAGCAAGTTCAATAAAAGCTTTTAATAATAAAAAAATACAACATTTTAAGGCGCACCAATAACGTGGGGTAAATTAAGGGTTGATTTGTACGACAATATACAGGGTGTCCCCGTGACCGTGGAGAATCTCTGAGGTGGTGATAAAGGACACTTTTCAGTATTTTTAACTGGCACGATGTTCAGTGGTTACGGTATAAAACTTATGCACCTGCAATGATATTTTTTAAAAATGCGCTGGACGAATTTGCCGAATTTAATTCTGTCTCTTTTAAAAGAAGAGGTGAAGACTTGGAATTAAATCCTACTCAAATCAATAACAATTTATTGCCAATTACGGTTGAGAAAAAAAAGATATACCTATTACAACTTCTAAATTTGATGTCTGATGTTTTTCATGATTTTTATCAGAAGTTGCCACATCAAAATCAATACAAAATCGCGATCCTGACTTAGTTGAGGACGATTTCAATTAAAAATTAATACATCTTTTATTTTTTAACTTTTATAAATTTTAACTTATTTTATTGTTTATTTTTTTGTTTTTTTCTGATTTCACTGTTTTTTACTTTTGCTTTTTAGTACTTGAAATACATTTTAACACATTCAAAATTAACACAAATTCAAAATCAGCCTGATAGTTGTACGGATTTCTATCAATTGAATAATCTTTTCTTATCATATTATTGGGTTCCTGTCAATTAGTACTTAGTATTAGATTATGTTGATGAAATCAGCCTCTAATAGACAACGGTTGTTTTCATGTAAAACCATTTAAGTCGATAAAATTGCAATGGTTTGAAAAAAAATGGTTTGAATAAAGTTGTACAATCTCTTCTATGACTTTACCTTGATGAACGTTCAAATGCAAGGTTTTCTCTAACACCAATTCTTTTTCTATTGTAGATGACCTGTCTTCTAACGAATCATCTATCTGTTCTGCCACGTCGGTGTTGGAAAAATTATTCAGCTCCGAAGATAGACTTTTCGATAAAGATTACGAACTGCCATTAAATAATGACACCGATTCTGAAAGCGATCAGCGCCAAAAAAGTAGGCATTACTATTCCCGGGGAGCAGACAAAAAAATCAACTCAAGGATGTTCAAGACAAAAACACAAAAGTCTCCGAGTCTTAGGCAAATGCTACCATGGGTATAAGAGTGAAAAAGGTCCTCGATTAATGAAACTTAACCATTCAACTGTTCTTGAATGGCTAAACATCTTACCAAAAGTAGAAAGGCATTACTGTAGAGCTTCAACTTCTTGTACTTATCTCGAATTTACATTTAACTCAGCAAATCACATGCACACTGTTTTTAAAATAATGGTGTCAAGAAAATGAGAAAAGTACTGTAGAGAGAGAAAAAATTGTGAAATTATGAAAAGAAAAAAAAATTCTATTTTTAAGTCAAGGAAGGACCAGTGCGCCATTTGTGTGTTATTTAAGGAAGGAAATTTATCTAAAGAAGACTACCAAGAGTACATGACCAAAAAGGAAGAAGTTCGGCAGGCAAAGCTAGAAATATTGGTTGTTACCATGGATGTACAAAGCGTTTTACTTAGTCCCAAACTGTTAGTTTCCAAACAGTACTATTCTCAAAAGCTGCATGTGCACAATTTCACCCTTTATATCTCTAACAACGAAGATGTTCACCTTTATGTATGGAGCGAAGAAAACGGAAACGTTACATCAAACGAATTTACAAGATGCATCATTAACGTGACTTGATGCCATTAACTGACATCAGAGGGACGCGTTATCACAACGGAGAGGTATTTTATAAATTACGCCATTCTGATAACTGGAAAACACTTCCACAAAGAAAGCTTCAAGTACATAAAACGAAGCCTGCCCAACTGTATACGGAACCAAAACAAATAGATAAGAAAATATTCCAGAGTTTGCAGGCATTAAAGTCTACATGCATAAGACTTTTACCAGCTTTTCTACGAAAATTTAAAAATCAGAAAATATTTTTTATTATTCACTATTTTTTTGTTTGTTAAAATCTATTTTTAATTTACCAAATTTAATAAAATTTCTTAAAAGTACCAACTTGTTTCTTTAATTAAAAATATTCGTCACATAATTACTTGCATGCTGTTCAATCAAATCCAGCTATGTGTTCAAAAGGCACATCTTAAATCGTCTATGTGCACTAAATTTATTAAAAAACGAATTATAAGATTCATATAATTTTGTTTTATATTATAATGTTATTAAATTTGTCAATTAGGCCGTATAATTCGTAAAATTAAATACTTGTGTCTGTTCTTCAAACGGAAACAAAACAAGAGTTTTTTCCTTCTGAACAATTTATTAAAATGCACATGTCGCGTTCTGAAGGCGCAACGACGAAAACGGCTGCTTTTAATTTGACATTTAAATTTGAATATTTTTAATTTCAAAAAATTGTATATTTGAATTAATGTCATTGCATTGGAATCTTGTGAGTAAAAATTGTCAAGTTTCTAATTAGAATTTTACATATCACTCAAATATTAAAGTCGTGTTTTCTCAAAACTGTCATTTAATTGAAGTTATGTATCTTGTTTTAGCAATAACCCCACGGAATCTAACTCTGCCTGCGGCTTCACAATGAAAGTTTAAAATTAAAATGAATAATTGAACGTGTTATGACATGTTCTCCAAAAAATTATGTAATTCGTGGCACATACATATTTTAACATGGTTGGCAATGGAACTGAATTGATAATGGAAGAATTGTCAAGGCAGAAGCAAATCTTGTACGCGTGCTTTTTTGTAATAATTTCTAGAGAATTTAATTTATCGAGCAACATTTTCTTGGGAGTCTTTACCCAAATTGTCAGATCGTAGTGGTCGTACAATGTGGACAAGAAGTTATGCAAGAAAGGTGTTGGTGTGGGTTTTTCTTAACTTGTTTAATCTGGTTTAAAATAATAAATAACCATATTTATCCAAATCGATCACTGCTAGTGGTTTCGTATTTTATTTTTAATTCCTAATTTCGATTGTGGCATGTGTGGAACAATACACAGATTTTTCACACACAACGAGCAAAAACAGACAACATGTATTAAAACTTTATGGTCAGAAGTAATTCTCTAAAACAAATACCGAATTTTTTACCAAGCAACTTTAATAAACATAATCAACATTGCAATTTTCATAGAAATCTCCATCGCATAACTTTAACGCGAATTATAAACCTATGCAGAATAAACAACATTTTTACCAGCCTATCAATAAACCAATATTTCAAAACCAGTTACAACATCAAAATTTTAATAGACCAATACATTCAAATCAACAAAACAGGCCCAATCTAGAAAATTTTAGTGGGCATCTCGATAATTTCAGAGAAATAATTTTAATAGAACCCATTTCAATCCAAGTCAACCCAATAATTTCGCACAAACACAAATTAACAAACCAGAACCGATGTGAGTTCAAGCAACTTTAATGTACGAATATGATGAAAACGAACCCGAAATATTTGTAGAAAATTTGCGTTTTCGTTGCCATCGAAGAGTTTATGTACTCTTCCCGTATTATTGGAGGTTGTGAGCATCACACCTACTAGTTTAAGGGTTAACCTTCTGTTATATCTCTGAAATTAATGTACTTTGTGCGCAGGGCATTGATATTAATGTGATACTTATACTACCACCATGACACGTACGACATCTTTTAATATTAACAAGTTTTATACATTGCTAATAAAAGTTATTCAATAATTACAAGTGTTTAAGTTATTAATTATAAATGCTGAATTATACGAGGATTATACGAATTCATGCGAGTTGTTTTCTTTGAGAAAAGAAAATTTTGTGGTTACAAATTGCAAAGTTACAAGTTGGTTACAAGTAGGGGAGAGTGGGGTAAGATGACGAAGAGGGTAAGATGACGAACATCCATAATTTTAAATTACGCGCGAGTAACCGATTTATTATGCTACAGTGCCATCTGTCTACCCAAGATAGAGTAACTTACAGAGATCTGTTTAGAAATGTTCAGTTTTAAAACAATCGTGAGTAATTTTGCAAATAACGTTTCATACAATACTTTTAGTGTTAATGTAAATAACAATTTTCAAATCATTAGAGGTGAGTTGATGAAATTTTTAATATTGTTGATCTACAGTAATATGTACACAACACATATGCAATAGTTATTCGATTTCAAGTTGTTTCGCAACTTAGTTTTAGATATAAATTGTTGCCATAACCCCAAAGGGTAAGATGGCGGGTATAAGTTGACGAATTCGCCATCTTACCCCATCGTAATGATTTCTACTTTTTTTCAGAATGCCGCGTAAGTACGAAAGGAAAAGCAATCGACGTCTTTGGAATGAAGATGCACTTATCGCAGCAATACAAGAAATCAGAAATGGCAAATCCTGTTACAGTGCTGCCGTCGAATACGACATACCAGAGGCTACTCTGCGGCGTTACATTAAGAAATTAGACCGTGGTGAAGATGTTCCTCTTCACGGGGGTAGATTTAATGACACGTTTAACCAGGAACAGTCTAAAATCCTATTGGAATATGTGCAAGAAATTGATAAAAGGGGATTTGGTCTTACTGCAGTCAGCTTGAGAAAACTTGCTTATGACTTTGCCGAAATAAATCACATAGAACATAGATTTTCGAGAATCTTGCAAACCGCTGGTAAAGACTGGCTGTTCTCGTTTATGTCAAAATACAAGCTCAGCTTAAGAACCCCAGAAGCAACCGCTGTGGGTCGCCTTATGGGTTTTAATAGGGTGTCAGTTGCAAAGTTTTTTGATAATTTAAAGGAAGTTCGGTTAAAGTATGCATTCCCACCCAGTAGAATTTATAATGCAGATGAATCGGGCATATCGACAGTTCCTAACAAGCTGCCGAAAGTTCTAAGTTCAACTGGAAACAAGCGTGTTTCAAAAGTTGTCTGCGCTGAACGAGGAAAAAATACAACGGTGGCTTGTGCTGTGAGTGCTACCGGTCAGTTCATTCCACCATTTTTTGTATTTGGCCGTGTACGTATGAGAGAGGAACTTTTAAATGGAACTCCTCCAGGGTCTGACGGTACAGCTCAAAAAAATGGGTGAATGTCTAGTGAAAACATTCTGAAATACTTACAACATTTTGCTAAACACGCCAAACCTTCAACTAAGGAGCCAGTTCTACTTATCGTAGACAATCACTCGTCACATATTTCTCTGGATGGGATTAACTTTTGCAGAGAAAACGGAATTATAATGCTTGGATTACCACCCCATACATCACACCGCTTACAAACTCTAGATGTTGGGTTCTTCGGCCCACTGAAAACCTATATGAGTCAAGCATGTGATTCTTACGTGGTCAACAATCCTGGAAAACAAATTGGCGATAAAAACATTGGGCAGCTCTTTTGCCAAGCCTACCTCAAATTACGATTACAAAAAGAAAAATTTTTATTTTACGATTACGATTACAAAAAGAAACATTTTTATGTTAAGAAAACTGTAAATGATTACAGATTTCTGTAATTTGTGTATTGTATTCTATCAGCGCGCAGGTATTATATACACCAGTACGAGCGTGAACTCGAAGCGTTGAACAAGCGTTATGAAAATAAAGTTTAAAACCAAAATAAGTTTATTATTGTAACAATCAGAAGTGGGATTACTGTGAAAATTGTAATTATTCGAAGATTGAAGCAAAACGAGCGTGAAATTTGCAAAATTTCGAAGATTACAAGATTTTGAAAAATTAGTAACACGTTCGCGAAGTGTGACAATGAACCTAGACGAAAGTACAAAAATGGCGGATGAGGTCGTGCGCGCGTAAAATCGGGAAGACAAACTATTGGAGTTGTTGGAGCGATCCGAGAAGGGGCGCTGCGAAACTGAAGCCATGTTGCGACAATTCTTGACGGCAAAAATAAATGAATCAACAAATCCAAAAGTAGAAGCGAGTCCAAGGGTATATAGCGTTATGCCAGATTTAAGTAAGACAATTCCAGATTTTTTTGGTGAAGCCGGTGAACCAGCAGTAGAGTGGCTGCAATGTCTTAACAATTGCGCCGTTTTACATTTTTGGAATGAGGAAGTTAAATTGGAGTCGGCCAGAATTCATTTAGCAGGTCCAGCGAAAGATTGGTGGAAGACCTGGGAAGATAAAATTTGGTGTTGGAAAGATTTTGAACGACAGTTCAAAGCGACATTCTTCTTACGTGAAAGCGTTGGCGATCAGTGGAAAAAGTTAGTGGCTAGGGTACAATATCCGCGCGAAAACGTCGAAGCATGCTTTCATCGAAAATATAAATTATGTTGCGACGTGAAGTTAAATTTTAGTGACGCGAAAGAACAAATATTAACGGGACTGCAAAGAAAAGAATTTATACCGGGGTTGTTCGCGAACAAACATGAAAATGTAAATGAATTATTACATGACATCTTGGTGTTACATCGGGCGGTCGCGCAAAACCCAAGACAAGGTGCGTATCCAACGGAAGGTTACAATCAAGCGGTGAAACAAAATAATAATCACTCAGGTGAAGGTTCAAGTCAAGATGCGAGGCGAAGCGATTATGCCAAAAGCGAAACTGCGAAACTAAAGTGTTTTAACTGTGCGGAAGTTGGACATTTTTCGAGGGACTGTAATAAACCGCGAAACAGCAATTTGTGTTTTCTGTGTAAGAAAGGCAACCATCTTAAACAAGATTGTCCTTTAAACAAGCGTAACACGGTCATGCAAGTGGAAGAGAAAAACGAAACTTCAAAAGCGATTTTGAAATTCTTAAGACGAGCGAAGGTCAATGATATTAAAATGGACTCCTTTATCGACAGTGGGAGTGCTGTTTGTACTATCAAAGCGAACTGTGTACCAAAAATTCCGGGAATAAAATTGAAAAACACGCGTGGAAAACTTTTCGGTTTTGGTGAACAAGTGCCGGTGATGTGTCACAATTTTATCGAAGCGGCGCGGCGATAGAAATTGATACTGCGAAAATCGAGAAGGTAAAGATGTTTGTTGTTCCAAATAATGTGTAACACACAGAAGTTATTATCGGACGATCATTTACAGAAAATGAAAATGTTTCTTATGCTAAAATTGGAGATAATTTAGTATTTGGTGTAAAGGCGGAATTTCCTTTCGCGAATATAGAAATATGTGAAATAACGGAACGCGTAAAAATATGCAGTGTAAATAAAGTCAAAACATTGGGGAATCTAATTGTAGTCTTCGAACCTCCTCATGTGAAGAGAGAGATTCCGCAATGCATAAGATGCCAAAGGTACGGACACACAAAAAATTTCTGCACGAGAATCCCGCGCTGCGTAAAATGCACCGGTGATCATTCAACAAGCGACTGTACTAGAAAAGAAAAGAAAAATGACGACGTAAAATGCGTTAACTGCCACGAAAATCATCCAGCTAATTACAGAGGCTGTCTAGTGCACAAGCAACTGTAGCAGAAAATGTATCCCACTATGCGAATGCGAACAGAAATACCTGCACGAACAATACAACCAAGTTTATCATTTGCACAAGCAACCGGAACAGGACCTCAAAGAATGCAATTTATCAATAATGCCAACCAAAACGAACCAGTCATGATAAATACCCCACCGAACAACGACATGGCAGAGCTTAAACAAATGCTAAAACAACTGATCGATCAGATGGGAACAATGATGAATTTAATGTCCGCATTGATCACAAAGTCAAATACTGCTAATGGCACAACTGCTTAAATTAGCTATATGCAACGCCAACGGCTTGTGTCAGCACGCACAAGAAATAAAAACATTTTTACACCAACACAGTATTGATATCATGCTTATATCTGAGACACACTTTACAAACAGAAGTCATATGAAAATACCAAATTTCAATATATATAACACAAAACACCCCGATGGTACAGCACATGGAGGGGCAGCAATAATTATAAGTAACATTGAACATCACCAAATGGAAAAGTATGCACATGAATATCTCCAAGCTAATAGTGTAGTTATAGAAGAATTGACTGGACCTTTAACAATATCGGCGATCTATATCCTACCCAAGTATAATAATAAACAACAACAATACGAACAATTCTTTAAAACATTGGGAAACAGATTCATCGCCGGAGGTGACTATAATGCGAAACACCCGCAATGGGGATCTAGAATCGCCACCACCAAGGGACGAGAACTGCTGGCAGCGATAAGAGCAAATAACCTTAACTCTTTTATCCACAGGTGAACCAACGTACTGGCCAAAGGATGCAAACAGAACACCAGATGTAATTGACTTCTGTATCACCAAAGGAGTGAACAGTAAACAAGTAAAAGTGGAAACATGCTTAGATCTTTCATCGAACCATAGCCCAGTACTAATAACTTTATACGCCAATATAATGGAAAAAACAAAACAACCGTCACTGTACAGTAGAAAAACAAACTGGGATACTTTTAGACAAAACCTAGATAAACTGGTAAACCTGAACATTTCTCTCAAAACGGAAGAACAGATAGAGAAAGCAGTAAAAGAACTTACAAAGGCGATACAAAAAGCTGCATGGCAAGCAACACCGGACCAGAAAGAAACGAAAGTAAAAGAAACATGTCCAGTTATAGTTAAGGAGAAAATAGCCATTAAGAGAAAGCTAAGAAAACAATGGCAGACGAGCAGAAATGAAAACCATAAGAGAATACTTAATAAGGCAACTAAAGAACTAAAAGAACTGCTGCTTCACTTAAAAAACCAGGCAATACAAGAATACTTGAAAAACCTCTCACCTTCTGAAGCGAACGACTATTCTCTTTGGAAATCAACCATCAAGAAACCTATGCAACAAAATCCGCCAGTCAAAGATGCCAATGGCAAATGGGCTAGAAATAATAAAGAGAAAGCCGAAGCTTTTGCTAATCATCTAAGAAATGTATTCCAACCACTCCCCCCAGACATACTCGAAAATGATGATGAAAACATTTACAAATATCTCGAAGAACCATATCAAATGGACTTACCTATTAAATCATTCAAGCTTAACGAAGTAAAAAAAGTCATCAATAAAGAGATAAATCCGAAGAAAGCTCCAGGATTCGATTTAATCACTGGAAAGATATTACAAGAGTCGTCGGAAAAAACCAAGATAGCTGTAACACAAATTTTCAATGCTATAATTAGACTGGGTTACTTTCGAAAACAATGGAAGGTAGCGCAAATTATTTTAATACCAAAACCGGGGAAAAAGACAGACGAAATCACTTCTTACAGGCCCATAAGCCTTCTACCTATTTTGTCGAAGATCTTCGAAAAGTTATTCTACAAAAGACTACAGCACATCCTGGCAGAAAGCAAATTTATACCAAACCACCAATTCGGATTTAGGAGCAAACACGGAACAATCGAACAAATCCACAGAATAGCTAAAACGATCAACAACGACCTGGAAAGCAAAAGGTACTGTTCCGCGGCATTCCTGGACATAAGTCAAGCGTTTGACAAGGTGTGGCACGCTGGACTGAACTACAAATTAAAAAAGAACCTGCCACACACCTACTATCAATTACTTAAATCGTATTTACAAAACAGGTACTTCCTAGTGAAACATCAGGAGGAGTATACAGAACTGCACCCCATCAACTCAGGTGTGCCACAAGGCAGCATACTGGGTCAAATCTTATACTTGATCTATACCGCAGACATACCGACAACCAAAGAGACCGTAACAGCCACATTTGCCGACGATACTGCTATACTAGCTTCACATACCAATGCAGTACTAGCTTCACAAAATCTACAAAGAAGCCTTGATAAATATCAAAAATGGCTGAAAAAATGGAGAGTAAAAGCAAATGAAACCAAATCAACCCATGTAACCTTTACAATGAACAAAAGAAACCTGACCCCCGTAAAACTTAATAACTGTCAATTACCACAGGCAGAAACCGCAAAATATCTGGGTATGCATTTAGATAGAAGGCTGACGTGGAAGCAACACATAAGCATTAAATAAACAGCTTAGGTTAAAATTTCGACAGATGTACTGCTTGCTGGGAAGAAGATCACAGTTGTCATTGGAGAATAAAATACTAGTTTATAAAGCCGTAATAAAGCCAATCTGGACGTATGGCATCCAGCTCTGGGGAGCGGCTAGTAGTTCAAACCTGGAAATATTGCAAAGGTTCCAGAACGTAGTACTGCGAACAATAGTAAACGCTCCATGGTACGTTACTAACCAAACCATCACCAACGACTTAAAAGTAACAACTATAAAAGAAGAAATTACGATTAACAGCGTCAAATACCGTGAAAGACTGTATATTCATCCTAACGAACTGGCAAATAAATTATTAGATAATACTGGTGAAGTGCGTCGACTAAAAAGACAATCATTATCAAACCTACACAAACGATTCGTTTAATTTTCTTAGATGAACTGATTAAAATTGTGAAATTCGGTTAATTTAAATAACAATTACTTATTGTTGTAATAATATGGAGAGTGTTCAGTGGAATACCCTCTACATGTCTATTTGAAATCTTTTCATATCATTTACTTATTGTATTATCGTGTACAGATTGTAAATAAACATTGAATTATAACAAAAAAAAAAATTGGAGATAATTTAGTATTTGGTGTAAAGGCGGAATTTCCTTTCGCGAATATGGAAATATGTGAAATAACGGAACGCGTAAAAATATGCAGTGTAAATAAACAAAAACTAGAGGCACAGAGTGTTAATTTTGAGAAAGTAGAATGTCAAGGTGAAAAATTTGACCTTCCGATCATGAACAATGCTAATGTAGGTCAGATTATTGCGAAAGGTCAGTGTATCGGGAAGGTAAACCAAGACATGTGTGGGCGCGATAACGATGGAATGCATTGTGAAGCACAAATGCAACCCATTACATTAGGAATGTTAAATTGTGATGAAAGCGTAACTACCGGGGACAAACAAGAACTTTTAGAATTATGTCAAAAGTTTCGTTCATGTTTTGCGTTTAACCTGAAAGAATTAGGACTTACAAATTTAGTAAAAGTTGATATTGTGGATAACGGAATTCCAGTGCGGGCGAAACCGTATCGTACAAATTTACAACAGCGCGAAACAATTAACAATATAATCAAAGAGTGGAAACAATGCGGTATTGAAAGCGAAACAAATTCGGCGTACGCGTCACCCGTTCTCTTGGTAACAAAGAAAACAGGAGAACCGCGTTTAGTGGTAGACTTTCGTGCATTAAATCGGAATACGGTAAAAACTAATTTTCCTATTCCAACTGTAGACAAACATTTAGAATGTGTGAGTGGGGCCACCATTTTTACAACTTTGGATCTAGCCCATGGTTATTTACAGATGCCACTAACAGAAGAAGCGAAACCAAAAACTGCGTTCATAACTCCAGACGGTACCGGTCAGTTCGAGAGGCTCATCTTCGGACTCACAAATGGTCCCTACTAGTTCAACAGGTTAATGAACTTAGCGTTAGGTTCACAGAGAAATCAAGTAGCGATGTCGTACCTAGATGACATCATTATACCAGCAACGAATTGGGAGGATATGTTGAAGAGGTTACAACTAGTTTTCGAAGCCCTGAGAGAAGCGAATCTCACTTTGAAAATAAGAAAATGCGAATTCGGCAAGAAAGAGGTGGAGTATTTGGGTTTCGTCATTTCAGAGGGTACGTTGGGACCCGGTACGGCGAAAGTGCGCGCGATTGAAGAATTTCCAGTACCAAAAGACGTTCATGAAGTAAGACGATTTTTAGGTTTAACATCTTATTTTAGACGTTTTGTGGAAAATTATGCGGTTCGGGCAAAAGTCGAAACAGCATTGTTTACAGATGCAAGCGCAAGCGGCCTTTCGGGAATTTTGTGTCAAAAACAGGAGGATAACGGCGAACTACACCCTGTTTATTATATTAGTAAAAAGACAACCGAATTCGTCAAAATTAGAACTAATGGCTATCGTGTATTGCGTGGAGCGATTACGTAATTTTTTAATAGGAATTCATTTTACTGTATACACGGACTGTCAAGCGTTGGTGTATTTAAATACCCAAAAGACAAACAACTCCCAAATTGCGCGATGGTACAATTCGTTAAGCGAGTACAATTTGGAACTAAAATATCGGCCGGGAAACAGGATGAGTCATGCGGACACATTATCGCGCGCGCCAGTAAATGAACCATGCGATACAATGGAAGAAATTTATGAAAGGTCCACGGTAATGCAAGCATTAGATGAAAACGAGTATATTTTAATGATTCAGCGAAGTGATAGAGCGGTGGTCGAACAAATTGAAGCGTTGAGTAAACCAATTGAGGATCGTACACCACACGAGAAAACAATAAGTTCGGGTTACGCGTTGCGGGACGGAAAATTATATCGAATAACCAAAAACAGCGAAAATTCAGAAAAATGGTTATACGTAATTCCTCGATCTCTGCGAAAGAGCATCGCGATCAAATACCATGACCTAATCGGACATTTTAGCGTAGGCAGAACGTGCACAAAAATAAAAGAGAATTATTGGTTTCCAAAAATGAGACGCTACATCAAACAACATGTAAGAATGTGTGCCGAATGTTTAATTAACAAAGTACCAGCGGGTAACTTGGCGGGCGAATTACACCCAATTCCTCCTCCTCAGGGGTGGGCAAAATACATTACAAATGTATTTGAAATACATTTTACAAAATACATTTATGCAAAATATTGTATTTGCATGCAAAATATATGTAATGTATTTTTCCCACCCCTGCTCCTCCTTTGCGACCATTTGGAAGAATTCATGTTGACCATGTCGGGCCACTCACGAAAAGTGAAGCGGGAAACGTGCACATTTTAGTTTTAAGCGATGCGTTAACGAAATTTGTAAAATTATACCCAGTGCCGAGTACGAAGAGCAATTCGACGATTTGCGCGCTGGAAAATTTTATAAGCCAGTACGGAATTCCAGAACGTATTGTGACTGATAGGGGAACGAGTTTTACTTCCGGGGATTTCAAAAAGTTTGCGTTGAAATACGGAATTAAACATATTTTAAATAGTAGCCAATGGCCTAGAGCGAACGGACAAGTGGAACGTGTGAATCGCACACTGATTCCCACAATAATGTCGGAAATGCGCGAAGAAAACGCGTGGGACGAAGGAATTCCAGCGGTGGAACAGAATTTAAATATTGCGCCGAACCAAACGACGAGTAAGCACCCTTTGAAGTTTGCACGGGTACTTACCAAAGTTTCACGACGGCTCTTTGACAGCCGTTACGGACGTTGATGTAACGTGGACACCGAGTAGCGAAATTCAAAAACAAGTGCGAGATACAATTCGGGGCGAACAACTTAAACAGAAAGCGCGACACGATCAGAAGCGGTTCAATAATGTAAAATTCGACGTAGGTAACATAGTATTTATGCGAAAGGTACCAAAACAAACGGGGGAGAGTACGAAAACACAACAAAAGTACCGCGGTCCCCTAGAAATTGTGGAAGTTCTAGTAGGGAATACATACCGGGTGGCGTCTTTAAAAGGTGTTCCGGGAAGACGATTCACGACTACGGCGAATGTGAGTCAGTTAAACATTTTTAAGACAACCGCGATAGACACGGACTCGAGTGAGGAAAGCGACGTAGAGAATGATCAGCCGAGTGCCTCAAGTGTTGATCTAGTGCGTGAGTCACGGAAGCGCGAACGGAAACGACCAAAGAAATATGATGAGTTCGAATGCGAATGAAGTGCATGTGTTTAGATGTTAAGTTAATTATATCATGTTTTTGCTTGTAACTTGTGACATTTTTGCGTTCATTAATTATATCGTATCATGTTTTTGCATGTAACTTGTGAATCTTTGCTTTATGTTAATTAGATTTAGTCATAGTGATGTTTTTTGTGTGTAGATGTTGAGGTACATCGAGGACGATGTACTAGGTCAGGAATGACCGAATGTTAAGAAAACTGTAAATGATTACAGATTTCTGTAATTTGTGTATTGTATTCTATCAGCGCGCAGGTACTATATACACCAGTACGAGCGTGAACTCGAAGCGTTGAACAAGCGTTATGAAAATAAAGTTTAAAAGCAAAATAAGTTTATTATTTTAACATTTATTTTACGATACGAGTTATTTTACTGGAATTTTGGAACTGAAATTAATTTTTTTACGATGTCAATCACTACGGCAGATAATATAACACATGTGAATACAATTATTACTTCGACAACGGTTCAAAACGTTTTTACAATTGAACTATTTGTTGTATGCATCGGTTTTTTAACGTTCTACGTCTTCCGATTTCCCTGTCTGTGCTCGTTGCGTGTTGAAACTGTGTGACGAGCACAGAGGACCTACAGTTTAACGTGGATTCCAAACCACGAGGATAGACGATTTTTACATCGTCTACTCCAACCAGGGAAGTTTTTGAGCCATATAATATAATGTTACCTGTGGCCAGCAGATAGACATTTGGTGGGCGAAAAATCCTTCTATAGATTGCACCTCACAGGATTTGAACCTATGAATCTCGGTATGAGAAGTTAACACGCTAACCGCTCAGCCATTCGCCCACCTTTTATTTGAACATTCCAAATTTCAATGGGAACGCTGGGTCAAGAGACTAGAGGGTGCATTTACAATATATAACGTTGTTAGTACAAATAAAGTTCCCTACTTACTACATTACATGGGTCCAGATGCTTACGATATACTGTGTGATAAATTAGCTCCTGAAGATCCAAATATGAAGACTTACACGGAATTGGTGGAATTGATGAAACAATATTACAGTCCTGCTCCATTGGAAATAGCGGAAAATTTTAGATTTCATCAACGTAAACAACAAGAAGGAGAAAGTGTACAAGAGTTTCTCACTGCATTGCAAAAACTGGCGATAAGTTGCAAATTTGGTGCGTATCTGAAGACGGCATTGCGGAATCAATTTGTTTTTGGACTAAGAAGCGAAAGGATTCAAAATCGATTGTTGGAAACGAAGAATTTGGTATTGGATACGGCATTCAGTACAGCTACTAGTATGGAATTGTCAGCTCGGGATGCAGCACAACTACACCGTCAGGATGGAACAGTCAATAGAATTGGAACGATTCCGAAGTACAAGAAGAACCTAAATTCGAAGACTACTAATAATACAACGAATACAAGACCAGGGGTCGGTAATACAATTAGTTATAATGTTAAAAATAAACAATGTTACAGGTGTGGAAATTCAAACCACTTTGCAAACAAATGTCCCAAGATTAATTTTACATGTAATTTTTGCAAGATAAAAGGTAATTAAATTTTGTGAACGATATTAATTTGCAAATGCAGCCGTTATTTGTCGTTTTTCGTCCACCATCGTCATATACTAAATCAAAGACCGTCGAAAAACGCATCAGACTCTTCCATAAGTTTTACTAAATTATCGACGGTTCTCGCGCCGGAGGCGAATTAAGGCGAAAATTGTGCAAAAACTTTTCAACGTCTCTGGAGCTCTTATTTACGAACCGATTAATTTTTAAGATGCAACGGAAGCCAATCGCGAAGGTCTACCAGAGCCCTTATATAAGCTTCCTTCGTATTTTCAACACCAAAGGCGTGAAATCGAATTTAAGTTTCAAAAATTTTTTCAGAAGGGGGTAGCCTTGGAAGATTACTTCCAAGGCTATTACTTTCGAAAAATTGGAAATTGGCGCCGGAAACTTTTTATTGTACAACCAGTATAAAGCATTTGCAAATTAATATCGTTCACAAAATTTCCGATCAAAATTTGAAAAATCATATTTCATTAAAAGTGTCCATTTTGTTGGCCTTATAACGCAAAAACTATCAACTTAACGTGAAAATGTCATAAGACCATTTTTGTAGATAATTACGTCCTCTACAAATTGTATCTAAAACTTTTTATTGTACGACTAGTAAAAAACGAGATATTAAAAAAAAAGCCAATTTCGTAACCTTTGACCTCGAATAACCTTTACCGCGTACATGATATCGAGGTCGACTTTTTACATATTGTTTACAACGATGTCATAAAGATGTGTACCAAAATTCAGCTAGGTGGGAATTTTTCCGAGCTGAAAACCTAATTTGACTGGACTATAGGTATGTTTATTATATTGTATTTGGCCCCATACCTGTTTAATGAGATATGTTTATGTATGTTTTCGCTCATGACTCCTCTTTGTTTCAGTCCTGAGGATGGAAATATAAAATTTCCGAAATGTCGACTTGACAACTTAGTAGTTTTATTGCGATCCACTATCCCAATAGTATTAATTTATCATCCTAACGTACCGTTCAGCCGAATTTTTTCCGCTGCAATAAAGCATACCCAGCTGCTTTACTGATGCAACCCAACAATTGGGCCCGGCTGAACGTGCCCAATGTTGTGTAGTGTGTATCCACCTTTAGTTAAGAACAATTAAGATTAAGCATTATTATTATATATTATTATTAAGCATATTAGTATTTAGATGAGCATGCAAGTGAATGAACTGATATAAGCGTATGAAAGCAGATGATAGAGTAGTAGTAGTATGGAAGAGGTAGAGTGCACGAGTTGTGATTGTTTAGTCGATGCGTGAATCCTTATAAGAGCAATGTATATAATGTATAAAGTGATAAGTAAATAAAATATAAAATGTTACAAAACCAGAGTTCTTAATGAATACAAAGTGACCCAAAGCGACCCAACCTGAACGAGCTTCCCACAGGAGGTAGGAAGTTCCCACATGGCGACCGTGACACCCGTTAAAAATAAAGAAAAGTAAGTGAAAAAATTTTTTTTTGGTTTTGGAAAAAGTTCACATAAAATGGGGTCTACCAAATCAAAAGAAGAAGTGGTCATCGCGCAGACAGCCAGCGGACAAGCGTCGGTATCGGATTCAATAAGCCGTACCGAATGGATTCTGGTCATTTTAATGGGAATAATTGCAATAATAGCAGGATATTTAATTTGGCAAAAGTGCAAACAAGGGATAAAAGACGATATTCAAAGGGAAATAAGTCGCAACGAAATCCGAAAAAGCCAACCAAATCTACTTCAAGTGTAATAAAAAGTGCATAAAAAACCGACAATCATTTTAAAAATAAAGTTAAAAAGTTCATTAGTCAAGTTAAAGTGTTCAAACTTAATTAAAAGTTCAAATTTAAAAAGTGCATAGCAGTTCAAATGGACTACACACATCAGGTCAACATGGTTCAACAGGAAACGAAAATTGCAACCTTGGCAGAGTCGACAATTTCAACAGGAAATCAAAGTTCAACTTCCCAAGAAAAAAAATCATAGGTAAACGAACTAAAATTTTCCATACATTTTTGCTATTTGACAAAAATTTCTATGTTCTTTGTAATATGTAATATGATAGATTTAATTTTAATTACGACTTGCAACTTAATCAATTCCATCATCAAACTAAACATTTTTAATTAACGATAATTTAATTTATTTGACAATTTCACCAATTTATTTAAATAATTTTCAAATTCATTAAGGTGCAAAGGTATGAAAATAATTTTAATATCCATGGGTGCTGGTATAAATTTTAACTAAATGAGTTTAGATAAACTGAAACTAGTTCAAAAGGAGTTGTCCGATATCAAAATATATCTTAGGAAAGCGGGACCAACCCGTAGATCCAAAAAATCAGCTGATCTAACAACTAGGTTTGATAAAGCTAAGGCATTATATTCCGAATTTCGTAAAATAATTACCGAGGTTAACGAATTAATTTTAAACAAAGAAATAAGCGAAACCGATTTAGGAGAAGTTTTAGAAGTAAAAGGGGCCATTCAAGTGTTATATTCCGATATTTTAGAATATTCAGATACAAAAGTAGAAATTAAAATGGGGAACTTTGATTTAAAGGTAGCGGTTTTACTTTTAACCCCCCTAGATGGTTCAGAAGACAAAACAATACAGCTAATCGACGCAATTCAATTGTACGAATCGATGTTAGATGCAGCAGAACATTCGAATTTGATTAATTTTGTTTTAAAAACGCGTTTAGACCGTAGTGCTAAATTAAGATTGTCTCAAAAATATGATACGGTTAAAGAATTAATTGCAGATATGAAAAAACATTTGCTAACTAAAAAATCGGATACTGCTTTACAATCAAAACTAACAAACATTTATCAAGGTAATAAATCGATAGAAAATTTCGGTAAAGAAATCGAGGAGCTGTTTATTGATCTTACGATATTTCACAAGCCGAGGGTAACGATAACGCATATTCTGTTTTAAAACCGATAAACGAGCGGAATGCTATAAAAAGTTTTGCTGACGGGCTCAGAAACAAAAAACTAAGCACCATAATCTCAGCTAGAAATTTTTTATCGCTAAAAGATGCTATTAGATCGGCTACGGACGAAGATTCGGTCCAATCTACTCAACATGACCAACAAGTTATGTCTTACTCAAAATCCAATTACAGAAACACAAATTACCGGTCTGGTAACAATATGAATTATGGTAACAATTTTAGGGGTAATAATTGCAATCAAGGCCGAATTAACAACAATGTAGGGACCAGATATTTCAGAGGCCACAACTACGCGAATTCAAACAGAACAAGAGGATATTTTCCGAGTACGTACAGGTCAAGGGCGAATAACTACGTTAATAATATTAGACGGCAGAATTTCACACGACACCGTGGTAATTCTAGAATTAAACGAAATCACGTTAATTTCGCGGAAGTAGAACAAGACAAACCAAATAAGGACGTCTTGCAGTTTTTTCGGGAGGACAGTAGTTAGTCAAATTTATGCAATCGAAAATATGAACCGCGTTAAATTTCAAGTTAATAGCCAAAATTTAGAATTTCTAGTAGATACAGGAGCGTCAATAAGCGCTATCAAATTACAAAGCCTAGATAAACATACCAAAATTCAAAATAAACGTTTAAAAATCAAAGGTATAGGCGGGAATTTAATTTCAGAAGGCTTCGTGTACATCACTTTAAAAGTAAATAATAATAGTTATTTTGAACAAAAATTTTACGTTTTTAAAAATTTACCTTGTGCGGCAGACGGAATTATAGGTGAAGATTTTCTTAGAAAATATAAAGGAAAAATTGACTACGAATTAGAGTTATTAACTTTAGCAGGAAATAATACGAATAGCGTAACTTTAAATTTACATGCAGGTTCAACAAACAACATTTTAACGATACCAGCAAGATCAGAAAGTATCCACTACGTCCCAACAGATTCTAAAGATGATTGTATAATTTTAGCCGAAGAATTATGTGAAGGAATTTTCTTAGGGAGTGCTGTAGTTAGACCGAAAAAAGGTAAAATTCCAATTAAAATTCTCAACACAAGAGATATAGCTCGGTATTGCTTAAAAATTTTGCAGCCCAAACCCACAATTTAGACAAGTATAACATATGTAAATTTGAAAGAAATGCAAATGTAACGGTAGATAGGGTAAAGAAATTGTTAAACTCGCTTGATTTAAAAGATATGACATTGGACGAACAAATTTCAATAGAAAACATATGTGCGAAATACGTTGATATTTTTCACATGCCAGGAAATAAGCTGACGTCAACAAACATCTGCAAAGAAAAAATAAGATTGAAAAAGAACGCTACGCCTACATATATAAAACCATACAGATTGCCACACTCACAGAAAGAAGAAGTCGAAAAACAAGTCCAAAAAATGTTAGAAGACGACGTCATCGAGGAAACCAGATCTGAATGGTCCGCGCCACTTTTGATAGTACCGAAAAAAGGAGACGAAAAAGGTAATAAAAAAATGGAGAGTGGTAATTGATTATCGACAGTTGAATACAAAAATTGAAGATGATAAATTTCCACTACCAAATATTACGGAAATCTTAGATTCGTTATCAGGAGCAGTTTACTTCAGTCATTTGGATCTAAGTCAAGGTTACTATCAAGTGGAATTAGAGCAAGAAAGTAGACAGTACACTGCATTTACGACCAACAAAGCGCAGTATCAGCTTAAAAGACTTCCGATGGGGTTAAAGATCAGCCCGCGGAGCTTTTCCAGGGTAATGACCGTCGCAATGTCCGGATTAAATTACGAAAAATGTTTTATTTATTTAGATGATTTAATTGTTTTTGGTAGAAATTTACAAAATCATAACGCTAATTTAATAAATGTTTTTGAAAGGTTAAGGAAAGTAAATTTAAAACTAAATCCGTTAAAATGCGAATTTCTAAAGAAACAGATACTTTATTTAGGTTTTGTTATAACGTCAGAAGGTATCTTACCAGATCCACAAAAAATCCGCGTATTACAAGATTACCCAATACCAAAAAATAGTGACGAAGTAAAACGCTTCGTAGCATTTGCAAACTACTACCGGAAATACATACAAAAATTTGCTGAAATGGCAGCACCTTTAAACAAGTTGACTAGAAAATATGCAAATTTCGAATGGACAGAAGAATGTCAAAAATCATTTGAGTTTCTGAAGAATGCATTAACAGAACCACCAGTACTAGCGTATCCAGATTTTTCGGAGGAAAACGAATTTATTTTGAGAACGGACGCATCAGGAAGCGCAATAGCAGGAATTCTATCGAATAAGGACGATAAACCAGTAAGTTTTGCAAGTAGAGGACTAAACAAAAGCGAATTAAATTATGCAACGATCGAAAAAGAACTTTTAGCAATAGTATGGACGATTAAATATTTTCGACCTTATTTATTTGGAAGACATTTCAAAATTTTAACAGATCATAAACCTTTACTTTACTTATTTAACCATTCAAATCCGTCCAGTCGATTAACAAAATTTAGGTTGTTATTGGAAGAATACGACTTTCACGTCGAATATGTGAAAGGAAAAGACAACGTAACAGCTGATGCATTATCAAGAATAACCATAACATCTAAAGATTTGACAGAGATGAACAAAAATATCCTGAACGTAATCACAAGAGCGCAAAGTAAGAAGAAAGGAGAAGAAAAAATTCGTAACAAGGAAGTAAAGTCACCATACTCAAATATTTCTATAAAGGATAGGCGTCGCGAACCTAAACTAGTAGAAATACTTAAGAAACCAAAGGATAGCGTAGAATTCGTACTGGAAACGACTAGAAAAATGGAAACTTTGAGAAGAATGGAGCACATCAGCACAAAAAGGAATACATTAATATACATACCGTCTCTAGAATCTATTTACATGGATCCAAAAACCTACTCAATGCAAACACGAGATGTTCTATTGAAGGATTTGGAAGTCCTATGTAAAGAAGCAAATATTCCGGAAATAGTGATAATTAAAAATGAGAAAAATGGAAAGTTTATAAAAGAAATAAGCGCTAATATAAAAAATAACTCCAATTGGGACAGAAGAGGACCTCGACTATGCATAGTACAAGGAGTACAAAGAATAAAAAATAGAGACTCAAAGAAAATAATTTTAAATAATATCCATTTATTACCGACCGCAGGTCATTGTGCTTTCCAAAGAATGCTGAATAATATTAAAAAACGATTTTATTGGCCAGGCATGGCGGAAGATATAAAAAATTATGTGAAAAAATGTGACAGTTGTCAACGCCAGAAACACACCAGGCATACTAAAGAACCAATGGTTATCACGAGTACAGCAAACTCGGCATTTCAAAAAATATTTTTGGATCTAGTAGGTCCAATAGAAACAGATTGCAATGGTTTTTCTTATATTTTAACACTGCAATGTGATTTAACGAAATTCGTAGAAGCGTATCCCATTAAAGCAAAAGACGCGTTAACAGTAGCAAAATCATTTGTAGACAATTTCATTTTAAGGTACGGTATTCCCAGCGAAATCGCAACCGACAGAGGAACCGAGTTTATTTCAAGTACGATGCAAGAAACTTGCAAATTATTAAAAATAAATCAAATTTCGAGTACTGCTTACCATCATCAAAGCATCGGTAGTTTAGAGAATTCACATAAAGTTTTAGGAGCATTTTTGAGAACCGTTACCAAAAACCAAAGTTTTTCATGGAGCAATTGGCTTCCTTATTATTCATTTGCTTATAACACGACAGTGCATACAGAAACCAAGTACACTCCTTACGAACTCGTTTTCGGTAGAATATGTAATATACCAGGTACCTTAATAGGAAAAATTGAACCATTGTATAATTTTGATAGCTACCCTTTAGAGCTAAAATACCGGTTACAAAAAGCTCACGAGGACGCTAGGCAAAATTTAATAAACAGTAAGATAAAAAGGAAAATTATGTATGATAGAAATGTTAACCCAGTCAATTATAATAAGAATGACCTAATTTTAATTAAAAGTGAGAGTGGGTCAAAACTAAGTGAAATTTTCAAAGGACCTTATAAAGTGATCGAGGACATCCCTCCAAACGTGAAAATTTTAAACAAAAAAGGTCAAGTGGACATTGTACATAAAAATAGAACAAAACGTTACTTCAATTAAAATATTAAATTTCCAAGTTTACGTTTGTTTACTATATCCAATATTATGCTTAGGTTAAGTTTTCTTTTAATGCAATTTATGTATATCGTTATCATGTGTATGTTTATATTATTAATAGTTATGTTGAAATAGGTTATGCATATTATTAAGTGGTAATTTAGTAGTAACATTTAAAGGAAAAAAAAGAGAGGTGGAGAGTTTACCTAAACTCTACGTAAACACAATTATCTCAAGGCATATGTAAGAGCAAAAGAATTTAAATTCCAAAGGAGATAAATTCTTTTATTCGCCGAGGGAGATGTAGTGTGTATCCACCTTTAGTTAAGAACAATTAAGATTAAGCATTATTATTATATATTATTATTAAGCATATTAGTATTTAGATGAGCATGCAAGTGAATGAACTGATATAAGCGTATGAAAGCAGATGATAGAGTAGTAGTAGTATGGAAGAGGTAGAGTGCACGAGTTGTGATTGTTTAGTCGATGCGTGAATCCTTATAAGAGCAATGTATATAATGTATAAAGTGATAAGTAAATAAAATATAAAATGTTACAAAACCAGAGTTCTTAATGAATACAAAGTGACCCAAAGCGACCCAACCTGAACGAGCTTCCCACAGGAGGTAGGAAGTTCCCACAGTTGCTTGGTTCGTCCATTTCTTCGAGAAGACTTCTCTTTAATTAACGTACCGTGGGAAATATTGTCCCAAATTCCGGCGAAATTCTTCGCACCCGTAACCTCTTCATAAAGGGAAATTGCGCTAAGGGAACGTCTACATCTCGCAAGAAACAATCAATTTTACCGTCTCGTCAATCTCCATATTATGGAGGATTACAATCAAAGATCGCAGCATTTCACACTGGTATCGTCGACGTCGATGACTTCACCTGAGAAGGATCACCAATTGATAGATTTACAAGTAAGAGATCTTAGTTTTTAAGTATCGTATTATTGTATTGCCATTTAAGCATGGTTTATGAAACCTTCAATTTCGTTTCCCCCCTCAAGATTCGAATCTATCTTGTGTCCGTTTAATAGTTATTTAGTTACGTATTTATCATATCGTTAATTCATGCGCTCAGATAGTTTATCATAATCATAAGTAACGTCAATTGTTAATAGATGTGTCTTGCATGACACTCATACGTCTCCAACGTATTGTTATTTAATTAAGTATTGGTTGATAGATAACCACCAACTTCGGTTATTGTCAGTGTATATAAATGTCCCATTCTGACTATAAAATTTTTATCCATATTTTTATAAAAATTTGCATACAAACGATTTTGATAGTGTGACAGCGCACTAGTTTTATAAAAATGACGAAACGTCAAAATATTTTATGGTGCTTCTATTTTCATGACGTCACAAAAACGTTGTTATAAAAACTCTCGTTTTCTTTAAAACATTTTTAGAAAAAAGTTACGGATTTATAACTTATTTAAGTATTAATTGGGTAGGTATATAACATTGCATCATAATGTTGTTTCTCGGTAGGTACGTATGAACGTAAAAACGTTTAAATTGATCAAATTTTAAAAATTAATAACGAGATGTTTAATTTTCGAAAAATTATACTACCTATATAGTAGTTAATTATTTTGCTACATTTTATTATACAATTTAAAATTACCTTAATTATTAAACTTAAAATTAACAAATATTCTATAAAGTATCTAAAGCCCGTGTCTGACTATAAAAATTTCATCCAAATTTTTATAAAAGTTTGCATGCAAACGATTTTGATAGTGTGATAGCGCAGTAGGTTTATAAAAATGACGCAACGTCAAAATATTTTTATGGTACAGTGAAATCTCTCATAACGGACACCTCCGATGGGCGGACAACTCCATTAGGCGGACACTATTTGATAGTCCGGAATGAAGTATAGAGAATTCAATGAGACATAATCTCTCTTGAGCGGACTCTCTCTTGGGCGGACGCGGACACAATATTTAAGTACAAAACTTGTAAAATTCTCTCTTAAACGGACACAAAATTAAAAATGTTGCAACGCTGCACTATTAGCCAGCGCGGCGCGCGGCGACATGAATTCTGGGGACTTCCCCATTGTGTGTGTGTGATTCCCCGCGAGCATTAACGAATACATTTTTATGGTTAGTTGAGTTAGTTCGTTGATTTGTCTTGTATGTACATATCGTGTTTTTAAATAGAGAAAAACATGTCTGGAAAGCGTCGTGTATTAAGTCTTAAAGAGAAAATTGATATTTTGGAAATCTATAATAAAGAGAAACTTAGTGTTAGAGTTTTGGCCAACCGTTTTAGAATAGGAAAGACACAGGCAGCCGGAATTATTAAAAATAAAGACGAGTTATTAAAAAAATTTCACTCCAATGTTAATTCAAGTGTAAAACGAAGTTTTTTAAAGCCAGTGGGAATACAAATTGACGAAATTTGCTATGATTGGTTCACAAAGGCAAGAAATAAGGGAATTCCACTATCAGGCAAATAAAAAATTATAGAGGTACGTATGTATTGTAGGAATTTTAAATCATATTTATTAAAATTCTAGGACCACTAATTCGAGCCAAAGCAAAGGAGATCGCAAATGGTCTGGAATGCGATAATTTCAGTGCGTCATCTGGGTGGCTGGAAAAACTTCGAAAAAAGCATAACATCGCTTTTAAAGCCATATCTGGAGAAGCTGGAAGTGTTAATATGGAAGATGTGGACAACTTTAAACAAAAAATATCTTCATTGGTAAAAGGTTATTTGCCAAAAAACATTTTTAACGCTGACGAAACAGGTTTATTTTTTCGAGCTTTACCTGACAAGACGTTAGTATTTAAACGTGAAAAATGTGTGGGCGGAAAACTATCCAAAGAAAGACTCACCATTATGCATTGCGTAAATCTGGCAGGAGATAAAGAAAAATTATTGGTTATTGGTAAGACAAAACATCCAAGGGCATTTAAAAACATTAGTGTAAATCAGCTGTAAATCAGAGAACAGATTTTCAACCTACGTCTGATAATTGAGAAATCTCGAGAATTTAACAACCCGGTATATATCTGTTTTGTAGACTACCGTAAGGCTTTTGACAGTGTTAGATGGGACAGATTGTGGGAAATATTGAAACAAATGGCTGTTCCGGCACATTTGGTTTATCTAATAAAAAGCTTATACGAGAACAACAAAGCTACGGTCAAGCTAGGCAATCAAGTTTCGGATCCTTGCAGAGTGGGAAAAGGAGTTAGACAGGGCTGTATTACTTCGCCAGACCTATATAACATCTACAGCGAGGCAATAATGAGAAAGGTTCTCGGGGAGTGGGATGGTGGCTTTACAATAAATGGTGAGAAAATAAACAACTTGCGATTTGCTGACGACACGGCTCTCATTGCTAGTAGCGCCGAAGAACTAGCACAACTTATTACCACATTAGAATATGAGAGCCAACAATATGGACTACTCATTAATTATGAGAAAACAAAAGTAATGATTGTCGACAGGAAAGCATCAAATAGACCACATATTAAAAAAATAGCCAAATGCGAAGTGGTGAGCCGATATATATATCTGGGATCCATGATCACAAATGATGGATATTGTACACCCGAAATCAGACATCGCATAGAAATTGCTAGAACAACAACAAAAAGCTTAAAAAAAATATGGGCTGATAGACACATCACTCGTAACACCAAGAAAGCATTGATGAAGACACTCGTGTTCCCCATCCTCCTATATGCCTCGGAAATGATCTGCGGGGGTCCTTTCTGTGAGATCTGCATTGCGGGAGATTTCAACATAAACTTTTCAAAGCCGAGTAGGGAGAGAGACACTTTGACTTGTGTTTTTGAGTCCTATGGATTGTCACAAGTTTTTAATCAACCTAGTAGAATAACACACAACACGCAGACATGCATAGATAACATGTTTACGGGTATAGATAGGGAAACCTATTCGAAGTCAACGTTTGATCCTCATTTATCTGATCACTTGGCCCAAAAGATGGAGCTGCTTGAACAGATACCTGAACCAAAGAAAACTGAGATATGGAAACATGTAATAAATAAAAAAAATATACAAGCATTTAAGGATGCTTTGTTACAGGTAAACTGGCGAGGCCTACTGAAGGTTGATGCTGAGGAATCTTATAACTGTTTTCACGAGGCACTACAACAATGCTACAATGCATCTTTTCCTAGAACTGCTGTGAAGAAAAATGGTAACAATTATAAAATGCTAAATAAGAAGTCGGAAGAATCAAAGGCTATAGAAAAAGCTATAAACGCAGCCCAAACAATTTATAAAGTGCGAAAGGACGGTGCAGGCAGGGAGCTGCTATGTTCACTGAAAAGACGGCTCAGAGAGAGCCACACGAATACAAGAAAAAATAATAACTCAACATATGTGGCAAGATCAGCAAACGTATCTAAAGCGGTATGGAATATCATAAACAACGAATCGGGAAAACGACCCAAAATTGAGAACAGTGAAAGTACTTTGACAGCAGATTCTGTAAATGATTATTTTGTCCAGATTGGCAGGACGGTATTGCATTTAGTGCAACCATCACTTGACGAGTCCTTAAATATGCTACGCAAAAATAAAACAAAAACATTGAACTCATTATTTAATTATCCAACAACGGAAGAAGAACTCAAGGAAATAGTAGCAAAACTGAAAAACGGAAATTCACTGGATATATATGGCATGTCTGCAGCATTGTTGAAGGAGGTGTTCCCAATGATTTGCGCTTCAGTAAAGGGGATTATTAATCAATGCCTTGAGCAAGGCATATTTCCAAGGAGACTTAAATTTGCAAGAGTGGTTCCGGTCTACAAGAAGGGTTGTGTGAACAATGCAAATAACTACAGGCCCATATCTATTTTGCCAGCTATATCAAAAATACTCGAGAACGTAATGAAAACAAGGCTGATGGGGTTCCTGAATAAGCACAAAGTATTGGATAGCTGTCAACATGGGTTCCGATCTAAAAAATCGACAACTACAGCTCTAGTCGAAATAATGGAGAGTGTGGCCGAGGCGTTTGATAGCCGTCAGATTGCACAAGTTGCAGCCTGCGATTTGAGCAAGGCTTTCGATTGTATTATAAGATCACACCTACTGGAGAAGATGAGATTTTATGGGGTGAGGGGGACTGCTCTGGATTTGTTTGAGTCCTACCTATCAGATAGAATGCAAAAGGTAACATGGAAGGGTAAAGAATCACTTAAAAGAGAAATAGAGTTGGGTGTGCCGCAGGGTTCAATTCTTGGACCCATTTTATTTATCCTATATATAAACGATCTACCATCAAACGTACCATGTAACAAGACAAGTTTGTTTGCTGACGATACCAACTTTCTCAACATTGCCAGATCAAGTCAAGAGCTAGAGCGTCTTACCTCCGAATCGCTGGGATATGCGCAGAAGTGGTTCAGTGCTAATGGTCTAAAATTAAACACCAGTAAAACTCAGAAAATTACATTCAGTATGAAAAGCGATAAGAGAGAAAACTTGAAACTTCTGGGAATCATCTTTGAAAATTCACTGGGTTGGAAAAGTTATATTGCCTCACTAATGAAGGGGTTGTCTGCGGCAGTCTTCACGGTAAGAAGGATGAAGGCGGTTACCACATTGGAAATTGCAAGGATGACGTATTATGCCAACTTCCACTCCAGAGCGACATATGGTATTTTACTGTGGGGACATAGTTCGGAGTCGGAGAGAGTTTTCATAAGGCAAAAAGAGGCAATTAGAGCAATTTGTGGTGTCCCAAGAAACACTAGCTGTCGTGATCTGTTCAGGAGATTACAGATTCTTACCTTGCCGTCGGTCTTTATACTTGACTGCCTCCGATTTGTACACGAAAACGAAACCAAGTTTACAAGGAATGCAGAACTGCACTCGTACAACACTAGAAATGGAAATAATTTTGCAATTACATACCATCGACTGAAAACTACACAATTGGGAATGAACCACTGTAACAAAATCTTTCCTTACTGCTCTAATGAGAAGTCAGCTCGGAAAAGATTAAGTCCACGCAGAAGGATAAACCATCTACTTTAATTTTGCGTGGGGCCCTGGTGTTAGGTTTTAAACTAGCTCGTTTATTGCGGCAGCGAGAGTCGTGGATCGTGTGAAAGAAACACCCCGGAGAGATCAAGGAAACAGCTTTGCTAACACAACACAATTAAAATGGACAATTGGATGTTAATTGTCAGAAGGCAAAGATATTAACGATGTCGGATGTAAAAGGTGTTAGCCGACCAACACAAGCACAGTGGCAACGACACTGCCACCGAAAATCACTCCCAAACATAAACCAAGGGCACATTCGAATGGTTATATAAAAATCCCACGATAAAGTGGAACCATGTCGAATCCCCAATGAAAAACCAATGAAAGCAATCTCGATGAAATGCCGCACCCTGTGTATGGGTCGAACATCGTAGCCTTTCATAAAAAAGAACATAAAATCAAAGAATGAACACAAAAAAATATCTAAATAAAATTTCAAAGTCTTTGCATTTGACCACCGCCGGTTGATGTTTCCTAGTGAAATTTAAATGCACAAATAAAACTCAATTAACAATACATAATTAAATATTATTATTAATTAAAATAATTATCAAAAAGTAAAGTTTAGCATTGGCATTAAAATTCACGTCTTCAAACGTGTGAGATTAGATAGAATATCTCATCGTGCATACAACGAAAAATACGGCGTATCAACTATCTCGGCCAACATTCGTACAAAAAATATGCAAGACAATGAAACCCTTTGTAATAAACATATCACATAAAAAATAAGACAGTCAAGGGTTAATTAAAACGTAATCGAACACCAGATGTACGGCGGAAAATTGGCCAAGTCGAGTAATGCATTTCCCTGTGAAGCAATCAGTTCAAATTATAAAAACTTACCGAACTGAGTAAAAAATATCCCTCCAGAAAAATATGGACAGGGTGGCCCGACAAAAAGATAACGACCTGGAATACATCCACAATTCCGCAAACTTCAATGTGAAAAATCCCCATAGTACTGGGTTGGAGCGCAAACCATCCAAAACAATTCATGATGCGGAAAGGGACCCCCCACAAAATCGCTACCAATATTTTATCAAAATTGGAACCAAAATTGTTATCACTTCACATTGAAAACACTAAGCGTCGACCGCTCCGTACGAGCGCTAACCCAAGAAGTCCTTATCGTTGCATGCGCGAGTTTTAATCTCTGTCAAATACGTTCGCTATACAGAGTGCTACGAAATATGTCGCTAGATGTAAAAGTTGAATTTAATAAATTCAACGTTGTTGCGAAAAAGAGAAAATTTTTCGTAACACCACGTATGCGTTAAATTATACAATAAGTTACCGACCGAGATTAGAGGACTGTGTAAAAGGAAATTTGAGCGAAAGCTTAAAAAAATATTGTTGTCAACGACGTTTTACTCGACCGACGAGTTTTTGAAATATAATTTTTGATATTTATAATAGTTTATTTATTGTAAATTGGCTGTTGCCTTTTATTTGTTTTTGGTCTTGTGATTTTAGATTGTTAAATTGTTTTTTATGATATTGTTGACTTTCCATGTAATTTTATTGATGGAGAAAATAAAAAAAAAAAAAAACCTGGATCATGAGAAAAAATGATGAAAAAAAAGTGAACGCCTTCGAAATGTGGTGCTGGCGAAGATTACTAAGAGTGTCTATTGGATGGCGAAAAGAACGAACCTTTCCATTGTGGAAGAAATTCAAGAGCCGCAAAGACTGTCCAGCCTCATTCAGAAAAGAATAGCGAGGTTCTATGGACATATACAACGCAGAGAGCCCGACAATATGGAGAGATTGGTTGTGCAAGGAATGGTTGAGGGTACGAGATCGCGAGGTCGTTCGCCAAAGAGATGGACCGACCAAATCAAAGAAATCACTGGTGGCACACTAGAGCAAGCTGCAAGAAAGGCCCGGAACAGAAGCCGATGGCGTAAAGTCATAGGAAGAACTGTCCAAGCTAGTTAGTCTCAGAGGGTCACGACGCTTCTGACAAGAAGCACACGACGAAGAAGAAATCAGCTGCTTGTTATGTGGAAAAGCAATAAGAATGCTTGGATGACATCTGCTATAATGGAAGAAATGGTTGCAAGATTTTGATTTAAGAATGGGTAAAGAAAAAAGAAAAATTTTGCTATTTTTGGATAAGGCTGCCTCTCGTCCTAAAGACATTCAGTTAAAAAACATTCAACTTAATTTTTTACCGCCCAATTGCACATCAGTTATTCAACCGCTAGACCAAGGCATAATAAAAAATTTTAAAACATTTTACAGGGCCATTTTAATTAAGGATTTGTTAGCGAAAATAGATTCTGTTGATACTGTTCAAGGTCTTACTAAAGCAGTTAATGTTCTAGATGCTATTTATTTTATAAATGCTGCATGGAAAAAAGTTACGGAAACAACAATAAAAAACTGCTTTCAAAAGGCAGGAATTACGTTAAATGATGGTGATAACCATAATCTGGAAAATGATGATTTTTCAGAAGAAGATAACTTACCTTTGTCAGTTTTATCCGAAATATGGCGAAATGCAGAAGCAGTAGGCCTTAACAAAAATGATTTAGGTGAATAAAATCGTTTTATACAAATTTTTATAGTCAGACACGGGCTTTAGTATTTACGTGTTTATCTTTTGCGTATGAATCCTCAATTTATACATTCAATTAAATTGTATGTCATTATAAGTGGAATCATTCAGTGGTCCTGTACATTTGATGTACCGCTGTCTCAAATTCACTAAAAACCCGTGTATTTGTCATGTTATATTAAATTATATTAGGTTAAATTATAATTTTTAATTATAATTTTTTTAAATTTTTTTTTTATTATTATATTATATTATATATTATATTATATTTTATATATTATATTATATATATTATATATATTGTAGCGTCTGGTGCTTGAAAGAAGATACACGAGTACGCACACAATCGGTTTATGGACACCTACCTTTAATTCGACTCTTACTTCTCAGGTTAATATGCGTCGGGATCTGATTCAACCAACACTTTTTTATACGAGCTTATGTCGAACGAATTCTTGATTCCAACAAAGATAAAACTACAGTTGGATTCCGTTAACAAGTTTTTAATCAAATAAACAAATTCCAACATATAACATATAACCCAAACAATCTTTATATAACTACTACTCTACGCACTGATTAATAAATGGTAGCTAACCTGCGATTTGTATCGTGCGCACAATCTTCTTTTTTCTCTCTTCTAATTTCCAATATCGTCACGATCCAACTCTCGTGCGGATCTGATCGTTCCACTCTTTCTATGACTGCTTCTCATAGATCGGATAATTTGGTATCCGGTTCTCCCCTACGTATCCGTATGGCACGATCTCGACCACAACCTTTGTTGCCAACACCTTTCGTATCCCGTTATCTCACGGAATCTTAATTTCTCCAAGGAATTAATTTTCTTTGGTAGCACCACCGTATTTAGTTCACGAATATAATTTATCTCAGTATATTTAAGTGAATCTCAATTGATTTCGCGACTTTGTCTCACAGTACTAAATACGCGACCGTCACCTTTCGTGATCTCGATGATACTCTCCTATTTACTTTTATGTAACTTGCGTTACTATATAATTTTTGTTTTTAAACCGGAGCTTCTTATATTCTCGGTTTGTTTGTACATGGCCGACGGTTCTCTGCACGTTTGATTAAATTACACATGTTGTATATAACGTTTACATGCAACATGTAACACGAACAACTTAAAATTAAATTCAAAGGACAAAAAAAACAAACACATGCAAACAAATGTGTTTAAACCTCCGGTCTCCAACTGTAATTCTTTCCTTGTTGGTACGACTCTATCCTCAACATGGATAGCGCGTATCACAACAATATATTATATTTAATAATTAATTATAATAAATAAAAAAAAAACCGATATGGCACGAAGCACTCCGAGTAAACAGGAACGCACAGAGATTGCTAAGCGTCCAGCGAAGAATGGCGCTACGAGTTTCCTGCGCCTATAGGACGGTCTCGCTCGACGCGGCCCTCGTCTTGGCGTCGATGCCCCCAATCGACCTTCTCGCCTTGGCAAGAGGCAGAACATACGAAGGAGCAGAGGATGCCGGGAAGGAGATGGCCGAGATTTGGCAGGCCAGATGGGAGATGGCAACTTGCGGCTTGTGGACCCGACGACTAATCCCCAACATCAAAAGATGGATCGAAAGACGGCACGGACAAGTAAGCTTCCACCTCACACACCAGTTAAAAATAAACGCAATTCCCTTTGTATTTAATTGGAATTTTTTATTCAACAAACCTTCTCACGTAATTTCGGAAATCAACATTCGAAATTACATTAATGGCGCAGTCGGTATAGGATTGCTTCACGAAAAAAATCAAAAATCGACGATTTTCGGAGAACTTCAGTTCCTTAGAAGTAAAACCTACAACAATTGTGTTTATAATTATTTTACGGATAAACTACATCCAAAAATCGGCACTGTAGAATTCGATAAAATAAAAGAAGAAAGAAAAAGGCTAGAAGTAGATAAATCCAGATTGTCCATCGAGGTCCAGTGGATTTCCTACTTCCAACCCCAACACTTTCAACCCATCAGGAAATAGTGCAGTGTATTATAAAGTTTTAAAGAAATTAATTTAAAGTAATTTTAAATAAAATCTGCATATACAGATTTAATTTTAATTTTTTATTGTGTATGCAAATTCATGACAAAACCTTATTACATTCCAAAGAAACATAATTTTATCTCACAACTTGAGAGAATTTTGGAAACCCCGGAATTCAATCTGCAAGGAATCCCGGTAAGGTATATACCAAGAAATCACTGAACGGGGGCTTTTGTGGCTTTTCTAAATTACCCATCAAAATTAAACAAGCCAACATTATGAAGCTTGTTAATACCGACAGTATCAACGCAACCAAGGCAAACGATCAAACTGTGGCAAACGATCAAACTGTGGCGACATCGACCAAAAACGTCACCGACATGCCATGGGAAAACAATTTGAAAAGGGCCAACGATGGACACGAGTCGCCCAAGAATGCCAAGAAACCAAATAACCAATTTGAAATTACTCTCCGAAACCATTTCTCGCGCTCGCAAAAGATTCATCGATACCTATGGAACACTCCGCTGTGAATGAAGATAACAACGAAAATGGGGCAAGTAGCGATACTAACCAAATTCTTCCACAGCAACCAGCACCAAAGAAAATAAAGCCAACACCCATAATTATCAAACGTGGTGTTTATGGGAACAAGGACTACAAGGATACACTTAACGATATAAAGGGATCAGTAAAGAACAACTTCACCATCAAAAACCTTGGTTCGCAGACCAAAGTTACTGTTGAAGACATGGAGGACTATGAACGATTGACGAAAGATCTCCGTAACAGCAACGTCGAGTACTTTTCGTATGGTACGCAGGACTCCAAGAGAAGCTCCTTTGTCCTGAAAGGGACAAACGAACTTGCTATCAATGACATTCTGTCGGATCTGACAGAACAAGGACTTAAACCGGAAGCATGCAGGCTCCTGGCTAAGAAAACCAACGATAAACCAATCCTGTACCTAAAATACAGGATATCGTTTGCCAATGGAACTACCCTCCAGCAGGTAAGGAGGGTCAGATACATTCAACACAACACCTGCTATTGGGAACCGTACAAACCACCCAGAACGATAATGCAGTGTGGAAATTGCTTGGATTTCGGGCACGGTAGTCGATACTGCTTTGCTAAAGCAGTGTGCGGCCACTGTAGCTCCGGGCACAACACTTGGAATTGCCCAAACCAAGAAGAAGCTCCTTTATGCGTGAACTGCAAAGGAGACCACAGGGCCACATCTCATATGTACCCCAACTACCTGGAAGCGGACCGAAAGGCACAGGAGAAGAAAGCGAATCAAAACCGCAAGGCTGTAAATAGAGTCGCAGATAAGCGAGAGGTCTATCAAAATAATTTGGCAAACTTTCCAAAACTGCCAGCTAGAAACCGTTCCATACCACCGCTTATGGGAATTAATACAACCGCACCGTCATACAACGTGCAAGAAACAGCCCCCCCCCACCTCAAAATTTCAACCACCAGTGGCCAAATCGTGACTCCCGAGGACCTCCACTTCCAAGAATGTCACCACCAACACATCAAATCCCAAATTCCAACGACTTCCAAACGTTCATGAGAGAACTTGAAGACCTCAACCGGATGTTTGATTTCAAAAAACTTACAAACATGATAATTCAGCTGAAGGCGGATTTATCATGGGCAAATGGTGCTTTCGAAGCAATAGAGGCTGTTAAAAAAGCCGATGCAGCATTTGCAGCTATTAAGAATATGACTCATGGGTAAAAAGTCAATTAAAGAATTAAGAATAGCAAACTGGAATGCCACCAGCGTAGTAAATAAAAGGGAAGACATGGAGGACTTCCTTTTAACCAACACTATCGACATCGCACTCATCAGTGAAACCTGGCTTAAGCCCGATGTCAAATTCAAGTTAAAGAAGTACCACTGTTACAGAATGGACAGGGTAGCTCACGGAGGAGGTGTTGCCATTTTCATTAAGAAAGGCATCCCCCACGAACCCACCAAACCCGAGATTTCCCAAAATCTAGAAATCGTCATGTATAAAATCAAGACCAACCCGCCTCTCCACATCGGCGCAGCTTACAACCCCCCCCCCCCCCCCCCGATCTGCACGAGTAGCTCAAAGAAGACCTGCAAGTGTTCCTAGATCAATATCCCAACATCGTCATTGGAGGTGACTTCAATGCCAAACACTCGTTTTGGAACTGCAGCAGCAACAACCGCTGCGGCACCATCCTGCGAGATTTATTCCCGAAGAAGAATTTTTCTATCGTTTACCCGCCTGAACATACATATTTTCAAGGGCCAAATTTACAACCTTCCACGCTCGACTTTTTCCTTCTCCAGGGTGTCGGCCGTTACACCACACCCTCCGTCATAGAAGATCTTTCATCGAACCACTACCCGGTCGTGATGACACTGTCTCTAAATTATGATCTCCACGAAAGAGAACTACGTACCACCGACTGGCAGAAATACAAACAACTCTGTAATGATCGGATTGAAATTAATCCCAACCTTGTCCAAAATGCCGACATTGACGACTCCATCACCAAACTTACTGAGGTAATGCAGTCGGCCTTCAACGATGCAACTACCAAAAGAACAGTAAGAGAAACCTTCAAGATCGAACCAGAAATCAGAAGACTTAAAACGCTTCGCAACTGGGAAAAGAAACAGTGGCTTCGCACTGGCGACGTAACCCACCGTATCGCGAAGAACCACTTAACTGAAGAAATCCAGCAAGTCCTTCAAGGGGAACGACATCAGCAATGGATTAAGTTGACAGAAAACCTTGCCTTCCAGGACAACTCCCTATGGCAAGTGTACAAAAACTTAAAAAGCAAGCGCGATCAGATACCCATAATTAAGACTAGCACGAACGTGAATTTGTATACAGATAAAGATAAAGCTGAGGCATTCGCAAATATTTTCCGGGATTCGCACAGTAAGACCATTAACGTCGTCTCTCCCATGGACGACGAAATAAATACCAACTTCGAGAACCTCCATCTAAACCCCGACGGGCTTGACGAGGGCGTCATGAAAACAAGTCCATCGAAGATCGCTAAAATCATAAGAGGGCTCAAAAACAGGTAAACTCCTGGATTAGATGACATCTCGAACCGACAAATCAAATACCTTCCTAGAAAAGGAATATGTCAGCTGCACTACATCTTCCGCTCCTGCCTTTCGAACTGCTATTTCCCTACGCAGTGGAAGCTAGCCAAGGTAATCGCGCTGCCGAAACCCAACAAGGCCAGAAATGTTGCCAATAACTACCGACCCATCAGCTTACTCCCGACTCTACGCAAAATACTGGAGAAGATTATGTTGGAGGAGCTGAAACACCACTTAGCTGAAAGCGAAACTATAATCAAAGAGCAGTTTGGTTTCAGAGCAAAGCATAATACAACCCATCAAGTTGCAAGAATCAAGGAGAAGATTACGATCGAGAGACATGTAAATCGTGACACGGGCATGGTATTATCAGATCTCGAAAAGGCATTTGATGTGGTTAGTCATAAAGCTCTTATATATAAATTAGTTAAGCAAGTCAAAGCACCCATCAACTTGATTAAAATCATTACCAACTACCTAGATAATAGACAATTCTTCGTTAATGTCAATCTATCCAACTCTTCTGTACTTAACATTCCAGCAGGCGTACCGAAGGGTCGTTATTGGGACCGACGCTCTTCCTCGCTTACATCAACGACATTCCATGTCACCCCAATACAAATTTAGCCATATACGCCGACGACACTGCGATATACGCCCATTCCAGCAAGGTAACGAGATACGTCAAATACCTAGAAGAGCATCTTGTGTTAATTTTTGAATATTTTCATCGGTGGAAATTGAAAGTTAACATACCGAAAACAGAAGCCATACGTTTTACAACTAAACGCAAACCTCCAGAAGTGCCTGGTGTTAAAGTCGATAACATCACCGTCCCATGGCAGAAAACGGTAAAATATCTGGGCACCATTCTGGATTCGAAACTCCTCTTTAGCCAAGAGGTACGAACTCGACTAGACAAGACCAACTTTGTTATCCAACTTTTGTATCCTTTCATCGGACCACGGTCTAAGGTATCGAAGAAAGAAAAAGTTACGTTGTACAAGGCTTGCGCTAGATCAGTACTTACCTACAATGCACAGATATGGGCCACGGCTTCCAAAACTATACAGAAGCCAGTCCAGATCATGCAAAACAAATTTCTTCGGATCATTGGCAATTATCCGAGATACACTACCATCGATTTTATGCACAGGGACCTAGAAATCGAACCAATCACCGACTTCATTCAAGACAAGACGAGGAAAACCATAAACTCGATGACCAACCATGAGAACCCTCTCATTGCGGAAACGGTTGCCTTCAACGATGAGGATGATGAAGACATGCCGTTCCTAAATGCGAAGCGGCTCATGAAACATATTTTGGATTAAAATTAGCACACTTAACTTAATGTAAATAGGCAAATTTTACTTTGTTTTTAGATTATCAACCATTGTTTTCCAATTTATTGCAATCCCCTTTTGTTTTGCTTTGTTGTTTTTATTGCTAACGTAAACTTTCACCTTTATTTACAATGTGTCACATGTATCGATTTAGAAGTTTCCTGTAATTGTAATTCTAAATTTAATCTAGGTAAATTTAAGCCGGCTTCACATTTTGCCTTAATTTCACAAAGTTCTTCAAATTTTGTAAATTGGGTACAAGTGTTAAGCGGAGAATTGCAGTATTAGTCAAATTCTGCAATTTATTTGTTTCTTTGTTGTGTTTTAAATTTTTTATTCGTTGGTTTGCATAGGAAATTCCTCAACGGGTTGGTGAACGGCGGCTGCTCCTTTCCCCTTCGCCCGACATGGTAGCGCTTTCACCCGAGCTTGCGCTGCCAATTCGGGAAAAAGGTGCAGGTACGCTTCGCGCACCCCAATTGCAGGAACAACCTACATACATCTGAAATTAAAAGAAACACCACACGTAGTGAGATCCTTAATATTGTCCACAATTTCTGTAATAAGGCGGATCATAATACGAACCACATCATTAATTCCCAAGTTTCCTCCACTAAAAAGTTCATAAAGGACAATCCAGACATCTTGGTCCTAAAAGCTGATAAAGGAAACTCCACGGTCATCTTAAAGGAACAAGATTATAGAAATAAAATGATGATTTTATTCAACGATTCGACTACTTACAAGAAGTTAAACAAGGACCCCACTCTCACCATCCAAGGTAAATTTAACAGGTTAATCAAGAAATTACATGAAGGAGGTTGGACAGACCAACCCCAGAAAAAGAGAATGACCACATATAATGCTCGCCCTCCGAGAGCTTATGGACTACCGAAATCACACAAGATTGGCATCCCGTTAGGTCCTGTCATCAGTTGTATTTGCTCACCTTCCATCTCTCTAACCAAATACATCAATTCCATCTTAAATAAAGTGCTACCACATTTCCCTTTCAATGTTCACAGCTCTAGGTCCGCCATGGAAACCATTTCCACTTGTAAAATACCAAATAATTACACATTAATTTCTTTCGATGTCACATCTCTATTTACTAACGTATCTAAGGAGGCAGTGATCTCATCCATGACGAATAACTGGGACCAAATTAGCGAATTCACCACCATCCCTATGAACGTCTTTATAGAAATGATTTCCACTATTTTCAATAATAGCTTCTTTCAATATGATGGTGAATTCTACTCCCAGTTGGTGGGATCCGCTATGGGAGATCCTTGCAGCCCCATTTTCGCAAATTTTGTTATGCACGATCTCCTGATGAACTTCATTGGTTCTATCCAGTTCGCTGTCCCCTTTTTGATGCTATACGTGGATGACATATTGGTCTCAGTTCCTGGAGAAAATGTGCAAGATTGTTTGGAAGTGTTGAACGGCTACGATCCACTATTGAAATTCACTTATGAATTAGAAAAAGATGGTAGTATACCGTTCTTGGATTTATTGGTCTGCAGAAAAAAACAATTATGGTTCCCTCTACACTGACCTTTACAAGAAGCCTTCCTCCACGGAAAGATTGTTGAACTTTAACTCTTCATATCCTTTGGACCAGAAAATGGGGTTGATCAACACTTTGAAACACCGAATCTTGACTTGTGTCAGCCCTACCTTTCGAAGCGTGAGATTGAGTGATCTACAGGACCAGTTGATAAGGAATAACTACCCCCAAAAATTGGTCCAGCTTGCTTTGTTTGGGATTAAAAGGACACCTGCTACCCTAAAAAAGAATGTTGACGATGACCAAGATATCAACATACGTTATCATAAAATAACCTACCACCCCCTTCTGGCTGTAAGGCTGAAAAACACATTGAAAGAATTTATCCAAGGAGGCCAAATTCGTTTGGCCTTTTATAATAACTTTAAATTGGGCAACTTGGTGTTTTCCAGGACGAAAGACTTGGTACCGCTGAACTACAGAAGTGGCGCGGTGTATCGAATAAAATGCGAATGCGAAAGAACCTATGTGGGCCAGACGGGCCAGTTGTTGTCTTCTAGATTAAAACAACATACCTACGACGCAAAAATAGGTTCGCATAAAACCGGTCTGTCACAACATCTCAAGTTCAACAATCACTTCTTTAGAATGGAGGATGTATCTGTCTTAGCGGATGAACCCTGTTTCCCTAAGAGAGCTTTCTTGCAGGCTGCCTACATAGGCGAGGAGACGGATAACGTCAACAAAGTGACCGATTTTGAGCCAATAAACACCGGATTCAAGGCTCTACTCTCCATTTTCAGCCAGAAAACAAGAAGAGATGCCTGATTGGCTAGTATACGCTTTCACTGGTTAGGCTGGAGCATTGCATCTTTGCCTTTTGACTTTATTTAGTATGATCGAATTTATTGGCGGCAAGTCTAATAATTTTGTTTACTTTTAATCTAATTATTTTACTATTGTTATCAATCAGTTATTTTATTTCTGTTAAGTTTTATTATTATTGTGTTGTGGGTACGAGATTATTTACAATAATCCACATGTCATTGTTCTCATAATATTTATGTCAAAATAATTTTAAATTGTTCTACTATTTGACGCCACCAATATTATATCGTGTTCTACTTTTTTATGGTACTTCGGTTGAAAACTTTACCATCCCACTTAAGAGATAAATAATTAACTTTTGCTCTAGTATTATTATTATGTGTTACGTTATCACCAATTTGTAACAGCTTCTGAATTGTATATTTTTTCTCTTATAAATATTATAGTCTTGAAGATGACAAGAAATCTTGTCGAAACCGGTCGATTTAAGTAAATTGTTTTCTTGAGTACAAACTCCACTACCCGAGATCCTTCCCTTTTAAATTAATAAATGTTATTTGATTTTGATTAGAATTCAATAACAGAAATGGCAACAGAAACGCCACCACCTACGTTAAACTATGAATTATTCAGAATAGATATACAGGGTGTTGAATGAGTTAGCCGTTCATAGGATATTTACATGTAAAAACTTATTTATGCAAATTCCTGCTTCCCTAATTATTTTAGAAAAAAAATGAAAGACACAAAAATCATGCAGAAAAATAAACTACAAATGATAAAAGAAATATTTTCATCTAGCTTTTACTTAAAGTGGCAAAAAATGCTTTTGAAATTGTTCAAATTTTCATTTATCAGACTAGCCATGAAAGTTTCCAAGGTAATTATTTTTGATAAGTATTAAAAAACAATTGCACTTTATTAAATTTTAATTTCATAAAATGGAAGCAAAGTACACAATTAGTGAAAAAAATCAATTTTTAAAACTATATTACTCTGGAAACAGTATACGTATGGTACGAGATCTCTTTGCTGGTTTATACCCAGAAAGACCAATCCCTACTTATTCGACAATTAAAAATGTAATTGATAATCAAAATCAATATGGATCTGTATTTAAGCCGTCATGCAAGACCTGCAGAAATAAAAGAATAAATTTAGAAGAAATCAATATTGGTGAAGCTCCAGGTACCGATATCGAAACAAATGTAATTGCTGCCGTAGTGAATAATCCTTGTATCAGTACAAGAACAATTGGTGCGGAGTTAAATATTCATCACACTACGGCGTTCAAAATTATAAAAAAACATAAATTTATATCTTATAAGTTCCAAAACCATCAAGAAATTTTTGAAGAGGATATGTACAAAAGAATGATTTTCTGTGAAAGCATTATCGAAAAGGCCAATTTGGATAGAAATTTTATTAAAAATATTTATTTAACGATGAGACAACGTTTAGTATTAATAGAACAGTGCCGATAATTTTTGAAACCGAAAAAAATAGCAGTAGGATGAAACCCATTGGAAAAGGAAGAGAATATAACAAAAATGAAAGGAAAAATAATTTACGGGCGATCTGAGGTCGGGAAGTGGAAGTGGGTGAGTTTTAAGGGTAGAAAACTGTTTTTCTCGATTTCCGGCAAAACCACAAGTCCTATGGAAAAAAGTTAAATGGAAAAGTTGTAGGTAATAAAAAGATCTACAACTTTTGTATTTACACTTTTTTCACATAACCTCAAAATTTATGTGAAAAATTCAAATAACCAAGTTTTTGGTTTTTAATTTTTATCTTTTACAAAAAAAAATTTTTTTTCACGAAATTTGGTGAAAACTTACCTTTTTATGTCCCAAACACACTGTAATTTTTTTGATTTAAAATATTTATTTTTTCACCTTATTTTGACTTAATATCGAAAAAGCACCCTAATTTTCAATCGAAAATTCTCGCGTCAAAATATCTGCTTTTTTAAAAAACTCGGTGGGCTTTTTGTTCGTTGAAATCTCTACTTTTCGATGGTGTAAAAAAAATATACATTACTATGGTAAATATTCTCAAAAATGCAAAGAAACGAAAAAAACTCGAATCCGAAAATTTTAAGCTTTGTCACAATTCTCTTAAAGTAACTCAGCCTGCACATGTATTTTCATGAACGATGTTGTTTATTTCGACTTGCAATTTTTTGTTTATCAATGTAACACGGAATCTTACGTTTTTCGAGTAATTAAAGTATAAATTTTAATAAATAGCTCAAAATTGTACATGATGATTTAAGAAAAAAAAAATTTCTGATTCGAGTTGTTTTCGTTTCTTTGCATGTTTTGAGAATATTTACCATAGTAATGTATATTTTTTTTTACACCATCGAAAAGTAGAGATTTCAACGAACAAAAAGCCCACCGAGTTTTTTAAAAAAGCAGATATTTTGACGCGAGAATTTTCGATTGAAAATTAGGGTGCTTTTTCGATATTAAGTCAAAATAAGGTGAAAAAATAAATATTTTAAATCAAAAAAATTACAGTGTGTTTGGGACATAAAAAGGTAAGTTTTCACCAATTTTCGTGAAAAAAAATTTTTTTTTGTAAAAGATAAAAATTAAAAACCAAAAACTTGGTTATTTGAATTTTTCACATAAATTTTGAGGTTATGTGAAAAAAGTGTAAATACAAAAGTTTTAGACCTTTTTATTACCTACAACTTTGCTATTTAACTTTTTTCCATAGGACTTTTGGTTTTGCCGGAAATCGAGAAAAACAGTTTTATACCCTTAAAACTCACCCCCTTACACTTCCCGACCTCAGATCGCCCGTAAATTATTTTTCCTTTCATTTTTGTTATAATCTCTTCCTTTTCCAATGGGTTTTATCCTACTGCTATTTTTGTTCACTTTTTATCATTTTCAAAGGCTTCTGCACTGGTCTATAACGGGGAACCAAATGTTCAAAATTATCGGTTTTGGTCCACCGAAAATCCTCATTTAATGATCAACAATCGTTCACAGTATCGCCAAACTGTAAATGTTTGGGCAGGGATATTAGGAGCAAACATCATCGGACCATTTTTTATTGATGGAAATTTGAATGGACTAAAATATCTAGAAATGTTACAAAACGAAATTGGACCGGCAATTGATATTGTGGCAGGAGAAAATAACGTAATATACTATCAACAAGACGGATGTCCCGCACATTATACTAGAGATGTAACCAATTATTTAAATGAATGTTATCCCAATTCTTGGATAGGACGCAATGGACCAATAAACTGGCCAGCTCGGTCACCAGACTTGGCTCCAAATGACTTTTTTTTGTGGGGTCATTTAAAATCTAAAATTTATGGTGAACGATACCAAAGTATTGATTCATTAAAAAATAAAATTGTGGAGGAGTGTGGCAATATTACCGAAAGACAACTTGCGAATGTACGATGTAACTTTTATGATAGACTTGGTTTTTGTTTAGCTGAATATGGAAATCTGTTCGAACATTTGCTGTAAATTTAATTATTTCTTAATGTTTGTAATTGTTTATTATTAATAATTTATGTAATAAATAAATTAAATTGAATTTATTTCATGGCTAGTCTGATAAATGAAAATTTGAACAATTTCAAAAGCATTTTTTGCCACTTTAAGTAAAAGCTAGATGAAAATAATTCTTTTATCATTTGTAATTTATTTTTCTGCATGATTTTTGTGTCTTTCATTTTTTTTCTAAAATAATTAGGGAAGCAGGAATTTGCATAAATAAGTTTTTACATGTAAATATCCTATGAACGGCTAACTCATTCAACACCCGGTATATGTAGTACATCACTATAGTATATTACTATGGTAGTAGTAGTCGGTGGTTGCTTGTAGTTGACAGCTCATAACCTTAAATTTTTTTGAAATTCTTGAAGTTTATCTCTTTTTATAATCGCACGCAAAAGCACGAAGGATGCCTTAATAAACGCGTTAGTGGAAAATGCAGTAAGAGAAATTGAAATCTTAAGCGATTCAGGTAAGAATTGCAATAAAATTGCGATTATTTCCTCCATAAACGGGAATAGTGATATGTTTTGTTAAAAAATAATTTATAAAACCATTTTGTAGATGATAGTGAAACAGACGAAATTATAGATACTTTAATTGAAGACATGATACATGGAACTTGCCGTAGAATTTCCGAGCTCATTTTATTCGTTCTGCAATGATTAGTTATTAATGCATTTTTTTGTGCCCACTGTTCCGTCAGCAATATCGACAGTTCAAATCGTTTATTCAACTCAATTCAGTTCAAAAAATTGATCTAATTATTTAAATAAACAATTAAAAACAAAACAAAATAAGTTAAAATACCATCAATCCAATTATTTTTTGTCAGTTCGAAGTGTTCAAAATTTTCAATACCATGTGTAGGGGTTGTAAGCCTTTCTACGAGTGGGAAAATGGCGTCTGACAAATCCCTTTGAACGAGAACTCTTCTCTTGTTGTAAAGTGGAGAAAGAAAACACTTGTTGATTGTTGTTCTTTTTGGGTCCGTGAAGAATAAAACACTTGTGCATATGTTAATGTAATATTTGATTTATTAGCATTAATTTGTAAGGAGTATTTTAACAAACATACGTGTAGTTTGACATGTAGATGCATACTAGTGAAGATGCAGCGCCGCTCCGTAAAGAAGGGGATGCGTTAACATTACGCGCATATAAATTGCATGAAGTATAATGGGTTGCAGCGCTCGCAGGCATAATTTAAATATAATTTGAATATAAATGAGTGTCACACACAAAAATTGAAATATAAATAAAATGTACAAATAAATGGTAAATATTGAACAAATTAAACAATGCAAAATCGAACATACCCGCCGGGTTGAAATGAAAAATGTGAATTTCAAAAATAAGTTGAATAGCTTGAATGAATAAATGGCGGTAACTTGAAACACGAGAAATACTTAATTCTAGAACACAAATAATATGAATGCAGATAAAAAGTAAATATCAAAGTACATGAATTAAAAACACAAAGTCCAGGTATATAACATAGAAAAAATTCACATAAGTTTCGTAAAAACACACAAAATTAGTATTATTGTTTTCACAACACTCACAAACACAGTAGTGACGTTGTAGAACATGTTGAATTCGCTGGAAGTGGTCCACACGATTTTCAAACAGAAGCGTGCCATCGGGTCTGGCGATGCAGTTAACGGGCGTCCAACCAGAAAGTGTACTGATGTTAACGGCTGGAAGTCGTTAGGAACGGGTGCAGGTGGAGCAATGGGAAAGGAGTTTAGGATAGCTTCTACCTGATATAACAAGGTACAAAACTCTTCGTATGAAAAAATGCAATTGCCTAAAACTCTTTTGAAGTAATATTTACAAAAATTTATCTCGGTTTCCCACAGGCCTCCAAAGTGAAGACTGTTAGCTGGAATAAAGTGCCAGCTAATTCCCTCGTAATAAGTTTGTGCAGGAATTGAAAATTCTTGTTTCGTCAGAAACTTTCCTAGTTTGAGCAACTGAAGGTTTGCTCTTACAAAATTCTTTCCGTGATCGGAATCTAAATGTGACGGTTTATAACATCGAGCAACAAATCGCCTGAATGAAAAAATGAATGTTTCAGTAGATAAACTGATTTGTTCAAGGTGCATGGTTTGTTTAACCGGATTTCTGCAGTTTGTGATCCAAAATTGATCACGTAAAGTAGACAACAAAAGCTGCGTGCTTGCGTGTAACATTATTGAATGTTCACGAGAAAATATAAATTTTGACAATTGATGATTGTCATCGATTGTAGGCGGGTGCTTTTTATTTTGAAAATAATTTGAATTTGCAAGCTCGGTTGCAGTTAAATTTGCAAGCTCGATTGCAGTTAAATTTGCAAGCTCGGTTGCAGTTAAATTTGCAAGCTCGGTTGCAGTTAAATTTGCAAGCTCGGTTGCAGTTAAAGGTTCATAATCGCGCTCTTGCTCGAGAGCAGAACAATTTTTGCTGGAACGTAGACAGTGAGCTACGACTCTTTCGAGTTTTACTAAATTGGAATAATTTCCGAATAGGATTGTGTCTTGGACAGTAGTCGCAAGAGCTTGTGCTTCCTTTTTGTAATCTGGAAGCTCACTTGTGCAAACATTAGGGGGTGGCCAAGATGCCTTTGGCTGTAGAAGCCACGGTGGAACGTTCCACCATAAAGTGGAGTTCCTTAAAACTTGAGGAGTAATTCCTCTTGACAAGAAGTCGGCTGAATGGCTTTTCGTGGGGCGATGCCGCCAAACAGTATCCAAAGTGCAAATTTGCTTAAATTCTGGGTAAACCAGTAAGCGTTTTTTTGAAGAAACTAATCGTTTTTTCGCGATTGAATAATATTCGCCCAAAACGGTTGGCGATTCCTTAAATGGAATTGAAACAATGCATTGCTCGTTGGCGTCGCAACGGACATTTGAGACATGGCGTGCCTCACACTCATTTTCGTGCTTTGACAAAACCTTTTCGGAAGGATGATTGTCAACTTTCCAAAACCTAGCAAGCTGGTCTTGCAGGTCTTTGGATGTGCTTAAATTACATTGAATTTGACTATTATTTTGTTTAGTGCCTGTTGGACCCGAAGTGATCCAACCTAAGTGCGTTTTTTGCAAGAGAAGCAGGTCGGTACCTAGCCTAACTTGACCAATGCAAAGAAGTTTGAAAAATGCTGGTGAATCGATTAGTAAGTCGATTCCCCCTGATTTGTCAAAATCAGGATCTGATAAACTTATATTTTGAGGTATTTTAAAATTACCGTTCTTCATGGTGAAGCTTGGAACACTACCTGTGATTTGATCTATCACGAGGCAAGATAATTTGATTTTAAAACTTGAATGGTTTGCATGTAACTCGGGGTTACATCTGGATTTTATGTGGGTTGTTGAATTATTTAAACCCGAAACAGAAACATTGGCGCTTGTCGCGCGTAAATTGAATTTAGTGCAACATTTGTTTTGTTGAAGTTCGATTGTAAACCCGAATCTAATATTCGCACGGCCTTGTAATTTCCCGTGTCATCTTTATTTTTAGCCGTTGCTGTTGGAAGCAAGACTAGCGGTGCAGTTGAAACGATTGCTGGTATGACTTGCGTTTCGTCATCATTAGAAGTGGTAACCGTCGGAAGTGCGACTACCGGCATAATTGGGGTGTCCGCCCCGTAAGCTACCTTTGCAACTCTGTCGAGAGCAGAAAGGCTTTTGAATTTCTCTGAAGAAGTGATATCCGTCGAAAGCGCGACCATCGGCACGATTGGGGTGTCCGCCCCGTAAGCTACCTTTGCAACTCTGTCGAGAGCAGAAAGCGCGACCATCGGCACAATTGGGGTGTCCGCCCCGTAAGCTACCTTTGCAACTCTGTCGAGAGCAGAAAGGCTTTTGAATTTCGTATTAGAAGTGGTAGCCGTCGAGAGCGCGACTACCGAAACAATTGGGGTTTCAGCCCCTTGTACTACCTTCTCAACCCGGTCGAGGGCAGAAGGGTTTTTGAATTGTTCGCACCTGGTGCTTGGATGTTCTCCCTTGCATCGCGAGCAAGAGGGATTATTAACAACGAATGGAATTGAATGTAATTTAGGCTGGTCCTGATTGACCGTACCTGTATTTATTTGACTATTGTTATTTACTACTGAAACATGCAATGAGTCACTAGGCGACGTGCAGCCCGATATGTTTGAATTTTGTACATTTTTGTTAGGCAAAGTGCAGCCTGAAATATTTGAATTTTGTACATTTTTGTTAGGCAAAGTGCAGCCTGAAACATTTGAATTTTGTACATTTATGTTATTTAAACTGTTACTATTTTGATCGAAATTTTCAATAATTGATTGCGCTTGACCCAATTGGTCGTAATATTTATTTTCGAATTCGATTAAGTGCATATGTTCGGAAGCGTCATCTCCCTGTAAATTTTCAATTATTTGTTGATGAATATTTTTAAATTCTTTTAATAATGGTGTAATCTGGTCAATACGACTTTTCAACGATTCAATTTGTTCATCTAAAATATTTTGTTCGCAATCTTTTATTGCTTTAACGGCTACTTCAAATCTAGCGATTGTAGATTTCAATAGCGTTCTGGCTCTTTTTAATTGATTCATTTTTGACTTTGAAAATTTTGTGCAAATTAAAAATACAAAGGTTAGTAACTTGAATAACAAGTAGAAACCAGGAATCTGTAAGGAATGGTAAAATGCAGTTAACTATATTACCGACTTTTTGTGGTTGTAGATGATACCCTGGCGGAGGCTTGCAATGGCCGTTGTACCGCTTGAGATTAACAATGGGCGTCCCTAAGATGGCCGCCGTGCTGAACACAAACTTGAAATTGTAATTTTACTTGCGTTTTTTGATGATGATGTCATCCACTGGACCAACAATACGGGTCGTAAATCCGGGTTGCTGAATCCAAATGCTGCTCACGAAATGTATAGTCTTATCGAACCCACGCTTGCTTGAAGCCAAAGGCAGATAATCGACTATAATTCGTGGTTTTTGTTGCTTGATTGATGCTGGTAGAACCAAAAATGCGGGTTTTCTTACCAAAAAATCTTCCGGTTGAAGGACCAAAAATGTAGGGGTTGTAAGCCTTTCTACGAGTGGGAAAATGGCGTCTGACAAATCCCTTTGAACGAGAACTCTTCTCTTGTTGTAAAGTGGAGAAAGAAAACACTTGTTGATTGTTATTCTTTTTGGGTCCGTGAAGAATAAAACACTTGTGCATTTGTTAATGTAATATTTGATTTATTAGCATTAATTTGTAAGGAGTATTTTAACAAACATACGTGTAGTTTGACATGTAGATGCATACTAGTGAAGATGCAGCGCCGCTCCGTAAAGAAGGGGATGCGTTAACATTACGCGCATATAAATTGCATGAAGTATAATGGGTTGCAGCGCTCGCAGGCATAATTTAAATATAATTTGAATATAAATGAGTGTCACACACAAAAATTGAAATATAAATAAAATGTACAAATAAATGGTAAATATTGAACAAATTAAACAATGCAAAATCGAACACCACGTGTTCTACGCAACATTTTATTAATCACTTTTACCACCGTTATGTTGAATAGTCAACGAAATTAAATATATAATGTACATAGTATGTTTAGATTAAGTACTAACAACCAGAAAAATACCAGGTTAGTCAGCGTAAGTACGTCCAATTTCGCATTGGTGGCGCCCATCTCGATATACGACGCTACAGTAAGCATACTCCAGGCGGTAAGCCCCGCGCCCACTCGCTTCAACCAAGTTTTCCCGGTACTCCGTACAATTTTGAACCCCCCCTTCTCCAATTTTTAGCCAAAGTGCCTTGGTTCCCGAGCCCCTTTGGCTTACCCGTCTTTCAAGGAGTTATGTACGTGACATGCCTTTGATTGTACATCTCAATCATGCTTTCAAATTTCAGAAATATTGTCCATAGATGAAAGGATGATACCTGTTATGTATGAACATAGCATGCATAGGCAAAGCACCCTGATAGATTCATGGTTGCCAAGCACAATAATAACAACGAGAATGCAAGTGTAAATAACGTGTCAAGTTGAAAAATAAAGTTTCCTTAAATTACAATAAGTGTTTGATTTGTAAGACATAACAATTGGCGACGAGGTAAATCGAAAGAACAATATTTGAACAATTTTAATAGTAAAATCGTGTAATAAAAAAAAAAATTTCCAAAACCACGCGGTAGTTATGTCGACTTTTGTAGGTGCGGTTCCGCAATATCTGAATTCTAATACAGACTTCATAATTTATGAAGAACGCTTGAAGCATTTTTGTTCAGCTAATAAGATAATAGAAGAATCTGTAAAAATTGGGTTATTGTTGAGTCATTTGTCGGAACACGTGTACGGTACTTTAAGAGACCTGTGTTATCCAACAGCACCAGAAACAAAAAGTTACATCGATTTAACAACGCTATTAAAACAGCACTACAGTCCTAAAGTAAACACCTACAGGGAAAGGATAGAATTTTACGAAGCAAAGCAACTCTCTGATGAAACCAGCAATGAGTGGTACGCTAGAATTAAAAAACTACAGTAAATTGTAATTTTGGAACCGATTTAACGAAGATACTGAGCGATAAGTTCGTAACCGGTATGAAACCTGGACCAATCCTGGACAAGTTAGTCGAGCAAGAGACATCGAAGACAGTCCAAGAACTCCTCGTAATAGCCGTGTCGAAGGAATTCGCAGTGCAACACGCCCAAGGACGAGTACATGCAATCGAAACTGCAAAAACTACTCCACGAAACGGTAGATGGCAGCAAAAAAATTTTCCAAGCAGCAAAGTCAAGCCAAATCAAAATGGCACCGACTCGTCAATCAAGAAGACAAAATGCAATTGTTGCGGAAAAAAACACAGTGGCATATGTAAATACGCAAATTACAGGTGCAACGCATGTGGCAAAAATGGACATTTACAAACTGCATGCAAACAGGTAAAATCAAAGCAAATAAATGCCGTTACCCAACAACATGTAGAAGAAGTAAGTGTACCCATCGAAACCATCTACAACATAGGCAATAATACAAAACCAATCGAATTACATGTAAAAATAGGTAATGAAATTGTGTATATGCAATTAGACTCAGGTTCTGCAATATCAGCCATATCTGAAGAACTCTATGTTGAACGTTTTAAAAAATTGTATTCTATTCAAAAATCAATTTCAATATTTAAAGGTTACACCGGGGAACCAATTATTCCAGAAGGATTTATTACGGTTAGTCTAGAATTTAAAGGTATAAAGAAGGTAGTAAAATTGTATGTTATTCAAAAAGCACATGTAGCTTTATTAGGTAGAGATTTTATTCATGAATTTAACATCACTTTTAATCCAACAGCAATCAACTCTGTCGATTCAGTGAATGTCAGAGATGCATTACACAAAGAATTTCCGGAAGTGTGCAATAAACAACTAGGATGTTTCACTCATGCCAAAATAGCGTTAAAACTCAAGCCCAATGCAATACCCAAATACTCACCTCCAAGACCCCTAGCATTGAAAATCCGAAAATCCGACGAGGTTTCGACACACGAAGGAATTGTCAGAACCAAGTCAATCGCAAGATCATACTTATGGTATCCAGGAATAGATAAGGACATCGAAAAAGTATGCAAATCATGCGAAAGTTGCTTGCAAGTTCGACCAAGTCCACCCAAGTGTTACGTCGAATGGCCAAAAAGTTCCAGACCATTTCAAACAATAAATATCGACTTTTGTCAATTATACGATAAACAGTTCTTAATAATAATTGATAATTTTACGAAATGGCCCGAAATTTACGAAATGAATCGGATTACAACAAACGAAACAATCGAAAAATTAAGAGATTGCTTTTCTAGGTTTGGTCTTCCAGACACTGTCGTATCCGACAATGGACCTTCCCTAGTATCGGAAGACATGGAACAGTTCTTTTATAATAATGGTATTAAACATTTACTGATTTCTCCACACAATCCACAAAGTAATGGTTTAGCCGAAAACGCAGTCAAAACGTTTAAAAATAAAATAACGTCAGCTACAATCGATCCTAAAAATGAAAATTTACCAATATCGACATTGATGGCTAGATTTTTGTTAACGTACAGAAATACACCTCATTGTACAACCAAGGTTTCGCCAGCAGAAGCCATGTTCAATAGGAAATTGAAGATAAGACTGGACTTACTTCACAAAAACAAGAACAAATACTACAAAAATGAAGACATGTCAAATGTTCGAACTTTCACTGTAAAGGAATACGTAATCGTTCGAGATTATCGTAACCCGAACAAGAAGGCATGGATTAATGCTCAAATTATCAAGAAAGTTGGAAAAGCTACATATTTTTGTCAACTTGAAGACGACAAAATTTGGAAAAGACATCCAAACCAAATACGTAAAGGAGCAACGTTAAAAAGGGATGAGGAGAGGGTGATAAACGATCCACGTACAATCACTACAAAGAAAATTGGAGTACAACCCAGTACATTCACTCCGAATGACGAATTTCCTCCGAATGAAGAAATTTCTCCGAATGACGAACTTCTACCTGTCCCCAACGAATTGGCATTGACTGAATCGACAGTAAGGGTTCGTAAACGTCCTCAGTATTTGAATGATTATGTGTAATTTTGTATTTTGTATTTTGTTATGTGTAATTATGTATTTGTTAATTGTTTACTTATAAAAGAAAGGGGGAGATATGTTATGTATGAACATAGCATGCATAGGCAAAGCACCCTGATAGATTCATGGTTGCCAAGCACAATAATAACAACGAGAATGCAAGTGTAAATAAGGTGTCAAGTTGAAAAATAAAGTTTCCTTAAATTACAATAAGTGTTTGATTTGTAAGACATAACAATACCTTACTATGCAAAGCAGTTCCATCAAATGAAAACCTATTAGGTTTGGTTTTACAAACTGGACTCTGTGCGGAATTAATGGGTAGGTATATATTTGCTTTCGAAATATACACCGGAAAAGCTTCAAATAAGGAAAACGTTTTTGGTGTTGGAGGTGACATCGTAATATCGCTCATTGAACAAACAAATATTCCCCCTAATAAAGTATGTATTTAAAATATTGTTTCCTCCACATTACATAACATGCGACCAAATCACGATAGACTTGCAACGGTATGCTTATTATTTTTCTCAAACACGTTTACTACAGCGCATTACGTCACGTGCGAATTAAATTACGAACGATCGTGTACGAACGTGGTACGAACCGTACTAGTGAACCCACGCGTGGTTTGTTTCTCACTCATTTCTCACTGTTTCTGTCTTATGTCGAATTCAAATTATTCGACAGTTTTGTTGTGCGTTTGCGCAAAAGCGTAAGATGGTGCCATCACAATTCCAATTCGCACGTGACGTCACACAACATGCGTTTGAGCATACCGTTGTAAGTGTATCGTGGACCAAATACTAACTGTTGAACACATATTAATTGAATGTCCTGCATATACAGCCGAAAGAATTAGATCTGGATTACAACAACAAATGGAAGAAGTGCTCAATCCTGAAAAAAATAACATATATCAAACAATAAAATTTATTCATGAAATAGGCATGATAAATAAACTGTATATATTTAATGTACATACACATAAGGTGCTAATAACCTAGAAATTGATGCACCTATATCAAACTTAAATTTAAAAAAAAATATATTGTTTGACAACTACTTTTCGTCCGGTGCTCTCTATTGTGTCATCTAGCTGACATCAGATTTTGTGCAACAGCTACCATACAAGGTACAAGAACAAGCAAATATACTCTTCCAGAAAGAAAAGTAATGGAGAAAAAACCTCGAGGTTATTGTGATTATCAGACTGATGTTTCTGAAAGGACATCTCTTGTCAAATGGAAACACAATAAGGTAGTGACTTATATAACTAACTACGATGTTATTGAGGAAGTAACCTGCAGTAGGTATTCTCGGGAAAACAGAGAAAAAATTACAGTTACTCGACCCAAACCATTCTTAATTACAATAAAATAATGGGATGGAGTTGATATTCTTGATCAACATTGCTTCGTATCGTACTCGGATGCGTCAAAAAAGAGGTATCGGCCGATTTTCTCATATTTACTTGAAGAAAGTACTTCCAAGATATGAACGAGTATCCGGTCTACTTCAGTTTAGGAGATCTCTCACCATAATATATATTCTTAAGATATACGGAACGCTATCATCGAGGAGAAACAGTTCAGTCACCAAGTCAAAACAAAACATATCGTGAAACTTCATACTCTGATGGGTTAATTGCAGCTTTAGTAAACAAATTAGAGAATGTTGAATTTCCTCAAGATGAAAATATTTCGATAACTGTAAATGAAACCGAAGAAGCAGGATATTATTTAATGATGGATATAAACCAAGAAAACATCCAAGTAGATAATAGCAGGTGTTTAATTAATAAAAATCATTAATTAAAAAATCTCCATTATACTGCACAAGAGCAAAGCCGACAAATGTAGAAGACATATTTGTTTCAAAAACTGGGATGGAGCTTCCCGCCATGGAATGCGACATAATTGTCGATGCTATTAAACAAAGCATAGGAACTCATCGGCTAAGATATATACGCAGCACGTGTGGTGTAGATGATAGTAGTGCCTATGGAAAAATACTACAAGAAAAACCAAATGGTAATCAACGTGTGGTGAAAGTAGGATGTAGGAATCATTTGTACAGAAACCTTTCTTCTAAATTGCGAAATGTACACGGCATACAACAATTTAACTTTAATACGCTATAAATTGATATTTTCATGTGGCGCCCCACGTTGGGGCGACACGGAAAATTCTTCCAAATGCCAAAGGCAACGTTGGAAATGCTATCGGCGATTATACCAGTGTAACGCTCAATTGATGACCCCCATTTCAATGCCATTACTTAGCACCATTACTTAGCACCAACAAGGCGTACAAATTGATCAAGAGAAGTTATTACAAATCAAAAATTATCCGAGACCACACAACATTAAAAGTTTAAGAGCGTATCTAGGTCTAATGAACTATTATAAAAGATTTGTGCCAAATTACTCTTATTTAACAATTGTAATATTTCAACTCCTTAAGAACAGCCTTTTAAAGTTCCCTTGAGAAGTTCCCGCGAGAAGATGCGCGAGAAGTTCCCAAGAGAATTCCCGAAGAATATCGTCATTGATCGGCGGGTCGGGTCGGCTCTGTGGACACAAACTCTCGTGCTAATCCAGAGGGGGACGATCGCGAAAATAGTGCCGTCAAATATAAAGCTGAGTGGACTGGCACTTTGCCAGCGACCACAAGTTTTTCAAGATGACCCGGTCGCATCGCGCTCTGTGATTTAATATGAGTTGCAGGGTCGCTTGGGGGCTCCGAGCCTCCGGTATGGATGACGGTCGGCTCGGCCTTAACTTTGTCGCCGGAATTTCCGTCTATTAAGTTAATGACGAGTGGACTTTCACCTATACTGACGTTCAGGGACCACTAGGTGACCCGGTGCGACGTGTTGGATCGCGGCGAGCGGTGTGTCCGGTTTAATTGAAAAAGTAGAATCAAGTGATAGTGCCTGACCTCCCGGACACAAACTTTCGTGCTAAACCGGGAGGTCATTGGGAGCCTGCATCATCGATGCAGCAGGGAAGATCGCAGACGACAGCGGAAGTAATGCCGAGAAGGTAAAGCCCGCTGTCGTCGGGGAGGGGGTTTTAGTCAGTAAAATCTGACACTACCATCCCTGATGGGGTGGTGCCTATGAAGGTTTCCCCCTTCCCTGCAGGAAAAAAGACTCCTTAAGAAAAACACGAAATGGGAATGGTCCACTGATCGAGAGAATGCATTTATCCAGATGAAGGAAGCTCTATATGATAATGTGAAACTGATACATCCAGACTTCAACAAAAAGTTTATCCTAAAGACCGACGCAAGTAACTACGCTATTGCTGCAGCTCTGGTACAAATTCATGATGACATAAAAGTGCCAATCAATTTTATATCGCGAACCTTAAGAAAATCGGAAATTAACTATTCTACTTCTGAAAAAGAAATGCTCGCTATTGTTTACGCGTTAACTAAATTAAAATTTTATCTGATAGGAAACATATTTGAAATCCATACTGATCATTCAGCACTTACTTTCTTGATGGGAACAAAATTTTCAAACAATAGGATCTACAGATGGGCATTACTTGTACAAGAGTTCTCTTTTGATATAATCCATATAAAAGGCAAGGACAATATAATAGCCGACGCTTTAAGTCGAAAGGATAATCCAAGATCCAACACGAAGGAATTTTTAATTGCTCTGAACAGGTTACACACTAATGAGAAACCATTTACTGATCAAGAGATAAATCTGGCACAACTAAATCCATGCTTTGATGCTCTAAAACTAAAGCTAAATTCTAAAGATCCGCGTACTATGCAATCGTTCAAATATAAAAACGGTGTAATTATCAAAATAATTAGGGGTATTGAATTATATGTCATCGATGAAGCTACAACAATATTAATAACTGAAGCGCTACATAACAAATATGGACATATGCACAGAAAAAAAAGTGGTGTGTATTTAACGAAATTTGTCGTTAATAGTACTACATTTTGATCCTATGAAACTTTTCGTAAATATTACGACAAGCATTTCGTTAATATTACTGCGTTAGTAGTAGTAATATTGACGAATATATTCGTAATATTTACTACGTTTTTCGTTAATATTACTGCGGTAGTAGTAGTTATATTGACGAATATATTAGTAATATTTACTACGTTTTTCGTTAATATTACTGCGGTAGTAGTAGTAATATTGACGAATATATTTGTAATATTTACTACGTTCTTCGTTAATATTACTGCGGTAGTAGTAGTTATATTGACGAATATATTAGTAATATTTACTACACAGAAAAAAAAAGTGGTGTGTATTTAACGAAATTTGTCATTAATAGTACTACATTTTGATCCTATGAAACTTTTCGTAAATATTACGACAAGTAGGCAAGCATTTCGTTAATATTACTGCGTTAGTAGTAGTAATATTGACGAATATATTAATTTGTAATATACTACGTTCTTCGTTAATATTACTGCGGTAGTATTGTTGTTAGGTAGAACAACCTATGAATATGCGCCTGCTGATAGCGATCCCTTATTAACCCAACCTCTCTCTGATGGATACCTGTAACATTAAATTATTTATTATTTAAATCTGTAAATATTAAATTCATTATTAAATTAAATTCATTAAATACATTTTTACTTACCGTTCCCGTCCGGACTGGGGTTTGAACCCGGGACCCTTGAAATACGACGCATCCACTCTCCTCATTGACCTAATGCGGCTGCATATCGAATGTGTATCACAACTCAAAATATAATTTACGTAAATAATAAAAGGTTTAATAAAGTGTATCGTGGTTATAATAATATAATTATAGTTAAATTGGTTGCAACAAGTTAAAGTAGAATTATAAAGAAATTTTAATTTTAAAACATTCACACAGCAAGGTGGATAAGTATCGCATAAGAAATATTGCTATCTCTAAATATAAAGTGGCGAATGATATTGATATTTGATCGTATAGAGATGTGAAAACGAGTAATTTAATAAATTTAAAAGAATTAAATTGATGCTGTATATTAAAACGTGCACTATTACCCAACTATAGCTGTCTAGCTAAAAACCAACTATTATTAAGCACTATTAACGAACTACAATTTTACGTTTTACGAAAAATTAGAAATAGTTACGAAATTTTCGTTACATTTGTGTAGTGATATTTACGAATAGCGTGTAGTAATATTAACGAACTACAATTTTACGATTTTACGAAAAATTAGTAATAGCTACGAAATTTTCGTTAAATTTGTGTAGTAATATTAACGAATAGTTAGTAAAATATTAACGAACTACAATTTTACGAAAAATTAGTAATAGTTACGAAATTTTCGTTACATTTATGTAGTAATATTTACGAATAGCGTGTAGTAATATTAACGAACTACTATTTTACGATTTTACGAAAAATTAGTACTAGTTACGAAATTTTCGTTACATTTGTGTAGTGATATTTACGAATAGCGTGTAGTAATATTAACAAACTACAATTTTACGATTTTACGAAAAATTAGTAATAGTTACGAAATTTTCGTTAAATTTGTGTAGTAATAGTTACGAATAGCGTGTAGTAATATTAACGAACTACAATTTTACGAAAAATTAGTACTAGTTACGAAATTTTCGTTAATATAACGAATTTGCGTTTAACGACCGCATTTCGTAAATATAACGACGGACTTTTTTTTCTGTGTGGGTATACGAAAAACTTGGCTATTGTTTCGCGAAAATTACTTCTGTGCAAAAGACTTAAAAGTGATAAAAAGAACTAAAAGAACTTGGGCGTGCAACAGGTTTATTCTTTGTCTGGGAATTATTTGAGATTATTAGGTGATAATGATAATATGAATTATTTCGATTCAACATGCATATCAAGGAAATTGATTTGATAATTTAATTGTGCGAAGTTGGTACTTCTATTATAAGTATATATTTAAGTTTAAATTATGGAAAATCTGGATTTCTACAAAGAACTTGGGGAAGATGACCGCAAAACTATATTGGGTAAGCTGAAAAAGTTAAATAAACTGGCTCTAATCGATATAATTACGGCGGGCAAGCTTCCAGGCGAACTTGTTGCTAACTCGTCAATCAAGATCGATATCGATGAAGAACATGGTTGTGCAACCGATATCAATCTTGACATGTACAACGAACTATTAAGCTGCCAAAAGCAACAAATTAATGTACTAAAAGCCACGATTAATGATAAAAATACTATCATTTCGTTGTTGAAGCAGAAGAGTATGCAATCCAACGAACACGTGGTGAAACCTAGCAAAGTAACGAATAGTGTGAACGCAATCAATTTGCTCAGTGCAAAAACAAACGTGGATATACCTAACGCACCTGCTGCAACCAGCTATGCAGATCAAGCATCGAAGAACGCACCCATAATTCCAATCGTGTTAGTAGACAGTAGTAGTACCGAAGTAGTTGACACTGCCGAACTAACCTCAAATCGCAATGACAATTTAGAAAATAAAACAACAATATTACACAACAACGTTGAAATTATTTCGCCTAAAGTCGATGAAGGCCAGTTCCAAACTGTCTCGTACAAACGACCACGTGATGATAATAAGAGAAAAAATCGCAACAATGCTGGTGGTAACAAGAACGTTAATGCTAAGCCTACCATAATGGGGTCATCCGAGGAGCCCTCCGATTTTCATGGTGCTGCTAAAAGGTGTTGGCTACATGTTAGCCGAGTCTCGGCTAGTGTCACGGACAACACCATTGTGTCATACATGAAGGCGAAGCTGCCTACCTTTGATTTCACTTGTACGAAACTCAATATACCTACGACGATGTCGCCTCATTTAAAGTGGGAGCTGATTTTTCACTACTGGAAGCATTAGTTAAACCTGACTTTTGGCCTAAAAATATTTTGGTTCGTCGATTTGACTTTTTTCGTAGACCAAGAAGCAGCAATCAATTCAAATAATAATTTTAATAGCACTCTTGATTCCTCATATCGACACGATCCCTCGGAATGGTGCATATACATGCAAAATTGTGGAGGAATCAAATCGAAGTTAAAGGATATAAGTAATAACGTCAATTGCTGTCTTTACGATATAATTGTTCTGATCGAGACCTTCCTAGATGATAGCATTGCTACTACAGAATTGAATTTTTTTGATTATAACATATATCGTTGTGACCGTTCTATCGATTCCAGCCGGAAAGCTAGTGGTGGAGGAGTACTTATCGCTATCCGTAAAAATATCAAGTGTTTTCAAATTGACACAGTGAAAACTGTAGAGTCTCTTTTTCTTCGAGTGGATAATGTAATTGTTGGTGCAGTATATTTGCCTCCAGATTTGAATATTGCCGTTTACGATGAATTTTGTGGTATTGTAGAGAATATCTTTGATCACTTTCCACAATCTAAATTTTTCATTTGTGGTGACTTTAATCTCCCAAGAGCTAGATGGTCTATCGAGGGTACGTATTCAGTGAATGATGGGAATGTGTGCCCTAAATCTCAAGCTATTAGTGATAGCATGTCCTTACTCAATCTGGTACAACGAAACCTAATACCTAATAGCCGTGGCGTTTTACTCGATCTAGTTCTTATTAACATTGACAACGTCACGGTGAATTTGTCGAACGATCTATTGTCAAACACATCCATACATCACACAGCTTACACGGTTAGTGTCCGGGGTTTAAAGTCACCTCAAGCTAACCTCGATTTTGATAAGTATATTTATGACTTTAAATCTGCCGATTTTAGTGCAATCAATAATTGCTTGTCGGGAATTTACTGGTCAAATTTATTCCAATCCAATAATATAGATGAAGTTGTTGATCAATTTTATTGTTTGTTATGGCGAGTCATCGACGCCCATGTGAGTCGTCAGACAATATCCCTTTTAAAGTTTCCTGCTTGGTTTTCATATGAATTGATTAATCTAATCAGCCAAAAGAAAATTATGCATAAGAAATTTAAGAAAACCCGTTGTTTGAAGGACTACTATGAATTTGGCCAAATACGCGATCAAGCCAAGAAGCTCAACCTATTGCTTCATCGGAACTATATCAATAGGATCGAAGACGAGATTGTTGCTAATCCCAAATCGTTTTGGCGTTATATTGAGGACTGTAAGAGGATTAAAGGCTATCCGGCGTACATGTACCTGGGTGTGGATGTTTGTTCTTCCGGACAAGAGTACGTCGATCTGTTTGCGAAGCAATTTTCTAGTGTGTACTCCAGAATACTTTTTCCAACAGTCCAAAATGAAATTATTGAGTTGTGCGGTGATGTTATTCAACAATCTCTAATAACGAGAATAAAAAAGGCCGGATATTTTTCAATTTTAGTCGACGAGACCCAGGATGTTTCGAGAAATCAACAACTTTCATTCAGTATTAGGTATATAGATACCGAAAAATGTGCATTAAGAGAAGACTTTATGACTTTTTTAGTAGTAACGGATGTCACAGCAGTAGGATTAACAAATACCATATTGTCAATTTTGAAAAACTTCGGCTTAGATTTAGATCTTTTTATCGGTCAGGGATACGACGGTACCGCAGTCGTGAGTGGCAAACATAAAGGTGTGCGAAGTTTAATAAGTGAAAAATATCCTAAGGTTAAATTTGTACACTGTAGCGCCCATACCTTGAATCTAGTGATTACCCATGCGTGCGAAATAGCAGTGATTAGAAACTGTATAGGTACAGTGAAATCTGTGGTAAACTTATTTAGACTTTCATCACAGCGAACACATGTGTTAAACAATATTATAAGGGTTGTTGATAGCAAGTCTTCCAATACATTACTAGGTCTTTGCGAAACGCGATGGACTGAAAAACATGAGTCTGTTGCCCGTTTTGTAGAACTCTATGAATATATTATTGAAGCCCTTGAGGCTCTGCAAGAGACAAGTACTGGAGATACCGCTATTCAGGCGTTGCAACTAGCGGCTACAATTACAAAGTCCGATTTTGTTATTTCCCTTTTAACGTTAAACAAAATGTTTAGCTATTCGGTAAATTTAACCAAAACTCTACAAAAAGTGAATGTAGATGTAGTGACGTGCCTGCGCATAGCCTTCTATATTTTACAAGCTATGAACAAGAAATTTGGCAACACCGCCACGTGGTCCTATGCCTTGTGACATCTGTGAATATCGTTATTAATTTGATGTTAATAAAGTTAATTTGTGCTGGTACTAGCATTTTTAAATAGAAAATGTTAATGTTAGTACGTAAAACTATATGTTATTAATACTACCTATATAATTAAAACTCAAAACTATTATTAGAAAAATAGTTATTTTTGTAACAAGTACCTAAATCATGTTTTTTGGGACGAATCGTAGCTGTTTATGGACGAGGCGAAGCCGAGTCCATAATAGCCGATGAGTCTCAAAAAACTGACTTTAGGTACGTGTTACAAACAAAATTTTTTAGTTAAAGGTCCCTAAAACCACTCTAAAACATAATATTCAAAGTTTTTATCAGAGCAAATATTTTTCGAAAATAGTGAGCTTCGAATTTTAATTAAATACTATGCGACCATAGTAACCAGATTGTTTAATGTAAACAAAAATATTTTGACGCGTTGTTTTGCACGGTACAAAATGCAGAATCCACAAATTGTATCTGAAAAAGCGAAGAAAATTGTGTTAGATTTACTTCCAGTGAAATCGCGTCAAATTTATGAAAAGGAATATGAAGCATTCATTCGATGGAAAGAAATGAACAACATTGTAATTGTAGACGAAGATGCAATGTTGAACTATTTACATGAAAAGGTAAGTGCCGCTATTCTTTACATTCAATATAAATAACATATTATGTGAATTATTATTGTGATTATTTTCGTATTTCCCTATTATAGTCGCAAGAAGTAAAACCATCTACTCTCTGGTCAAAATATTCGATGATAAAAGCTGTTTTGTCTGTCAAAGAAAATATAGAAATAAACAAATTCTCCAGAGTCCTAGCTTTTTTGAAACGAAATTCAGTAGGGTACGAGCCCACAAAGTCAAAAGTTTTGACGCGTCAACAAATTAATACATTTTTGATAAATGCAGACGATAAGAAGTATTTATTAATCAAAGTAATGAGTTTAATCATACTTTAATGACATACTACATCAGATTCATATTTAATTTCGTAGGTTGCTCTTCTCATTGGCGTGTGTGGTGCATGCAGGCGCCAAGAGCTACATTCACTAAAAATACAAGATATTGTCCAAAAAGGCACACGATGTCTTCTTATAACACTTCCCGATACGAAGACCAACATTAAGAGAGTGTTTCCCGTGGTATCTGAAGGTGAAGCTGTTAATCCCATGAAAGTGTACCAGAAATATGTTCGGCTACGACCAGCGAATGTTAAACACGATTATTTTTTTATTTCTTATCGTAATGAAAAATGTACGATACAACGTGTAGGAATCCATTCTTTTGGGAAAATGCCCTCTATCGTTGCTGAATTTCTTAAACTACCGAACCCGACAGAGTATACAGGGCATTGCTTCCGGCGAAGTTCTGCATCTCTTGCGGCAGATGCTGACGTTGATTTAATTTCGTTGAAACGACTAGGAGGATGGAAGTAAGCTTATTTTATAATATTATTGTCTTTCTATTCCAAATAATAACTAATTTCAGGTCGTCTTCAGTAGCAGAATCGTATATAGAAGAATCAATTGATAAGAAAAAAAAGGTGTGCAGAATGTTAATGGGGGAGAAGAAAATCGAACCATCGAGTAACATAATATCGGTTACTACCGAAGCTACTACTACAACATCAACGCAAATTAAAACGATACCCTCGGGTTCAGGCATTTCGTTTGGGGGTAATAGTTTTGAAGGTGCTCAAAATTGTACATTTAATTTTCATTTTGGAACATAATCATTTAATTTTTATTAATTTAACTTATAAACCTAATAATTAATTAAATTTGTTGTATTGAACTATTTTGCTTTATTTATCTAAATCAGCTAAATGATCCTCAAAAGTTAACATGGCAACTTTTTGGGATTGAATCCAAAAAAGAGTCATTTTACGGACTCATATGAGTCCGTAAAATAGCTATTTTAGGGACCAAATCCTGAAAAATATATTTGATATTGAACAAGTAAGTAATTTTTAGGTTATTAATATTTTTTTGTATAATTTTGTAGTTGTTTGTTACTAATTGCTTGATTAAATTATTTATTCATTCCTGTTTTAAGAATGCCCCGTCGTTACTGTGCACCTGATTGTAAATCAAACTATGATAGCGAAGTAAAGAAACATGGAACAAAATCAACATTTAAACTTCCTACCGATCCTGTTTTAAGACAAAGTTGGAATCGTGCAATCCATCGAGACAATTGGGAACCTTCTTTACACTCTGCTATTTGTAGCGACAACTTTTTGGATGAAGAAATTATTCGTTTTGAAACGTTTTACAATAAAGATGGTGTGGAAATTAAAACACCATTAAGAACTCCAAAGTTAGTTTCGGGAGTAGTGCCACATATTTTTAAAAACTTACCAGCTTACCTTAGCAGTACAGCACCGATTAAAAGAACTAAACCCGAAACCAGAAATGAAATGGTTATGGCAAGGCATGAGAAATTGTGTCGTGATTTTCTTAATAGTGATTTAATCAACGATTATGACGATTTTGTTAAGAAAGTGAGAGATAATGTTCAATTGGAAAAGTGGAATTATAAAGTTAATACCAACTGTGTTTATTTTTTCATCTTAAACGTTGATGTTGATGATAATAATTTTGATTGTACGGATTGTGAATTAGAAGTGAACTGTAGTGTGCACATTAATAACGACTTATTTGTTACAATTTTTGTACAGGGAAATATGTTAAGTAATCAAGATTTGAAGTGGATTTTACCCCAAAACTTAAAATTGACCAGATGGTCTCAAATTAAAAATATTTTAAGTAGGTATAAAAATAGTGTAATTTCTGTAATTCCTAAGTCACACGAGCATTTTTTGACACTTGCTAGTAAATACGTTGACAAAGCTGTTGTAGAAGTCGATAATGATTCAAATTTTTTATTCAAAGAAAATTTAAGCATTCTAAAAATTCAGCTTGAATTGTTAATTACAAAACGTAGACAACATACGATGTGTACCATAGTTTCTTCGTTTTTAATATATTATCAGTCTCATGCTTGTTAAAACACATTAAAAAACTTTTTAATTTTACCAAGTAAGAGATACTTGCAACAAATCTCATCATCTTTAAATATTTCTTGTGAAACGGATGCAAACAACAAACATTATTTATCATTTATTTCAAAAACATTATGTTTTCTTTTAATTACAAACGAATATCTACAATCTGTTTCGAAATTAAGAAACATTAAGTAAATTACTTGACATTATATTTACATGGTGACATTATATTCACATTATGTGATCGTGATAAATATGTAGCTCTTTTAATTGATGAAATATATGTCAATAGCGGCTTGCACTATAAAGCTAAAACTGTTACCGGTTATGCTAGTAATAATCCAAACGAAATGGCGAAAACTGTGCAGTCATTTATGATTACATCAGTTTTTGGACGTTTATCTGAAATCGTCAAGTTATTGCCTGAAAACGGACTGACAGGAATAGAGTTAAAAGAAATTTTAATTCAAGTTATTAATTTCATACAGGGGTTTGGCTTTAAAGTAATTTGTGTTATAACGGACAATAACCGAATAAATCAAAATGTCTTTGAAACCATCACACCTTTGGAGAGTTTTGAAAATCCTTCATTTCCAGATGAAAAGATTTTTCTTTTATTTGATTTTGTTAATATTTTTAAAAATATTTGAAACAATTGGATTAATTTACGTAATTTAAACAACACATTTGTTTATCCTGACTTTGAAACTAATGTTGTGAGAAAGGCTTCTTTAGAAGACTTACGAAAAGTTTACACAGCAGAAGTTAATATGATAGTTAAAAAAGCCCCTAAATTAAATTATAAAACTGTGCATCCTTCAAATTTAGAACGACAAAATGTTTTTTTAGTGGATAACATTTTTCACGAATCAACTATTGCAGCTTTAAATTTCCAGGCGCAATTTAAAGATACAACACTCTTTCTAGAAACAATACGTCATTGGTGGGATATCGTTAATACAAAAAATATATTAAAGGGTACATTAAAACGAAATAAGTGGAGTGGACCTATACAAAACCTTCACGATGATAAAATACATTTTCTAAAAAAATTTTGTTATTGGTTAGATCGTTGGATGTCAATGGAGGGTTCTGTATGTTTAACGAATGATACGTTTTTTGAATTACGTCAGAGTACGTCAGTTCTTATTAGTATAATTGAGGGCCTTAGAATATAAGGGGTATAAGTGCACTTTTTTTAAATTTGAGATTAATACACAATATGAAACCTTAATGTCCATATTTGTTGGTGCAAAACAGATGCAAGTGATATATTGATAATTAGGATATAATAATAAGGGTATAAGTACTTTTTTTAAGTTTTGGCACATTTATGATAAAGTTTTTTTTTCTACTTTTATATTATTAAAATTTATCATGGAAAAGGAATTTATTTTTTTTTTAGGTTTTTTTACCTAAATTAAGGAAATAATAAACTTTATATATATATCTCAGCTTTTCCTGGGAATTTTTACCCTGCATTAGCAGTAGACGCACTTAACCTAGTAAAATAACACAAAAAAAAGACATTTGGTTTAACTTTGAATGCAAATATCTCACAATAATGTAAAATGCACTTATACCCCTTTTATTCTAAGGCCCTCAATTGATTACTCAATTAATACACTACATATAGAATATGTCTTACCTGGTAAATTTCAGACTGATAATTTAGAAAAGAGATTTGGGCGCTATAGATCTCTTTCTGGGTGTGAATATCACGTCTCTTATACCCAAATATTAGAGTCGGAGAAAAAAATACGCATGAAACATTTATTAAAAATTGTTAGAGATATTTCATTTTTAAAAGAATTAAAGCTCACAGATAACGATTTTCAATAAAGTGTGGATGTATCAGAGTTTCAATTTATTTTCGATACAGACTATTTAGAAAGTTATGAGATAGACTACTCCGCACAGTTGTATGTATGTATAAAGAGAGAGATTCCGCAATGTGCAAGATGCCAGAGATTTGGTCACACCAAAAACTTCTGTTTCAGACCAACAAGATGTGTTAAATGCACAGGTGATCACTGGACAAAGGAATGTACGAGAAAAGAAGCAGACAACGGTGTCAAATGTGTTAATTGTGGTGGTGCACATCCTGCTAATTACAGAGGATGCACAATACACAAGGAATTGCAGCAGCGATTATATCCAGCACTGAGAGAAAGAAACTTCAAATCAAACCAGAACAAAGTACTAAACAATAATAATAATACACAACACACAGTAATTTCTCCACAAATGGTACAACCAGAAGTATTTTATGCCCAGCAAGCAAGTGAATCAGTACCCAATCAATTCACTAATTACCAAGCTCAAGTTAACCAAGCCAACCCGATGCAACAAACAACCGACATCGAAGAGCTTAAATTCATGATGAAAAAACTGACTGAACAAATGGGAACCATGTTAAACTTATTGACTACCCTAGTCAATAAAATGGCTTAATGGCTGAATTACTTAAACTGGCCATATGGAATGCCAACGGCTTGTGCCAAAGAGCACAAGAACTCACTTTGTTTTTAGAAATGCATAGCGTAGATGTAATGTCAATCTCGGAAACCCACTTTACGTCTAAAAGTTATTTAAAAATTCCTAATTATATCATCTACAACACTAACCACCCTGATGGAGCTGCACATGGTGGAACAGCTGTAATCATAAGAAAGACTATCAAACACTACGAAATAGAGAAATACCAGCACGATTACTTACAAGCAACTAACATAATTGTTGAAAACCAACTGGGAAAATTAGTGATTTCAGCAATATACTGCCCACCCAAACATAATAACAAGAGAGAACACTATCAACAATTCTTCAAAACACTTGGAAACAGGTTTATCGCGGGGGGGGGGGGGCGATTTTAATGCAAAGCATCAATATTGGGGCTCAAGAATCACTAACATAAAAGGAAAGGAACTACTTTCGACAATAAAAAACAATAACATGACAAGCTTATCAACAGGACAACCAACTTACTGGCCCAGCGATTCAGCGAAACTTCCGGATGTGATCGATTTTTGGGTAACAAAAGGAATAGATACAAAAAAATTTAGAATCGAGTCGTCACTGGACCTATCTTCAGACCATACACCCGTTTTGTTGACATTGCACACTCAAATCCTCTTTAATAAAAAACAGCCTTCATTGTTTAATAAGAATACCAATTGGGAAGTCTTTAAAACAACACTGGATCACCCAAGTAACATTTTTCCCTGTGAAATTAAAATTTCTCTGGTAGGTCCCTGGCAAATACCTGGTAGGTAACTAAAACAGGGTTTACGGCTTTGCCTGTCTATAGGGATTTGTCAGGTACCTGTTAGCATGTCCTTTGTAGGGCCCTATTAAATGCTTGCGCTAGGGATTTGCCAGGTAGCCAAATACAGGTTCCTTGTAGGGCCCTGTGAAATGCTTGCGGTAGGGATTTGCCAGGGAGTCATATACAGGTGCCTTGTAGGGCCCTGTGAAATGCTTGCGGTAGGGATTTGCCAGGGAGTCATATACAGGTTCTTTGTAGGGCCCTGTGAAATGCTTTCGGTAGGGATTTGCCAGGTACTCATTTACAGGTTATTTGTAGGGCTCTCTGTAAAATGCCTGTGGCAAGTTGAACAACCAATAATAGAAAACCTTTGATTAGTAGACCAATCAAAGTCGACATCGACCTCAAAGTAAGAAATTCATCGCAAAAACTTTGAAAATATCGCAAAAAAATAGTAATTTTGATGTAAAAAAAAAATCGTTCTACAGTATCGTTTGGAATGTAATTCTAGTAGGTTGTAACGAAATGTCGGAGGTATCATTTTTTTTACGTATTTATGCTCCGAGTAACATGCGTTACACTTTGAAATGCAAACAAGTACCCACGAGCGATGTTTTCAGGCAATTATAACAAGTTGCGATGAAAATTCCGACAACATTTTTTTCTCTTTTTTTCACTTTTTATTTTATTTCAAACAATACTGCACAACGATTTTTTTTTGCATCAAAATTACTAATTTTTTTGACGTATTTTATGATTTGAACCCACGTGTTTGAAAAACATTTTTTTCGCTTTTTTCCATTTTTTATTTCACAAAACACTGTAAATTACATTCCAAACGTTTCTGTGGAACAATTTTTTTTTTTGCATCAAAATTACTCATTTTTTGCCATAATTTCCGATAGTTTTGCGATAAATTTTTTAAATTTACGAAAAAAAAAATTTTGGCTTCTTTTTTGTAATTCTTGGCGTAGTAAGAAGTAAGAAGACAAAAAATGAGAGCGGTCATCGGACCGTCCACAGAAGCTATGCTTCTTACGCACAGAGCAAACCATAATAGATCCTTGAAGGCCCTCCCCTTTTCGTGGGTCGGCAAAAAACGTCAAAAAATTTTCAAAATTTTTATTTTTCAAAAATTTTGAAGCTAGTTTTAGTTTTTTGACAAAACTAACAAAATTAAAAAATCCCCCCCCCCATTCTCCCTTTTCGTGGGTCGGCAAAAAACGTCGAAAAAATTTTACCTTATTCTTATAAGCAAGTTGGAGGCCGAGGGCAGACCCGTATTCTTAAATGCCAGTGGGAGGCCGAAGGCCGACCCGACCCGTGTTCTCTAAAGCAAGTGGGAGGCCGAAATGAAATTGAGGGGCCGTCATTCTTAAAACATTTCTGTATGTTTCTGGATCCTCTTCTTTCAGCTCTTGGAGAAGTCTTGACGATGCCCCTAATTCTTCCCTTCTTTGTATCCATGGCCTGACCCACCATCGTCTCTGTTTGCGGTGAAGCTGGTTAAGCATTTCTAAACTAAGCTCCCTGACACCCTCTCTCAACAACTGCTTAATTAGCTTTTTACGTGAAACGACAGACGACATGCTTGCTGAATAGTGAATGACTAACTGGAGAGTGGCGAGTAGCAGCAACAGTAGTGTGACCAGATTGCCCGCCGCTGCTTGCTGGCACTACTACCAGCCGCTGGTAAGCAGCAGCTGGCAACCAGCATAATGTGACCCGCGCTTTAAATAGTAAGAATCATGGTAAAGACGAAAGAATATTCCGAAGATCTGAAAAATGCGATTTTGAAATCATTGAAAATTGGAGACTCATTAAGGACAGCATTTAAGAATACGGGTCGGCCTTCAGCCTCCAACTTGCTTATAAGAATACGGGTCGGCCTTCGGCCTCCCACTTGCTTAGAAGAATACAGGTCGGCCTCCCACTTGCTTTTCAGAACACGGGTCGGGTCGGCCTTCGGTCTCGAACTTGCTTATAAAACTACGGGTCGGCCTTCGGCCTCCAACGTGCTTATAAGAATACGGGTCGGCCTTCGGCCTCCCACTTGCTTTAGAGAACACGGGTCGGGTCGGCCTTCGGCCTCCCACTGGCATTTAAGAATACGGGTTGGCCTTCGGCCTCCAACTTGCTTATAAGAATACGGGAAAATTTTTTCGACGTTTTTGCCGACCCACGAAAAGGGAGAAAGGGGGGAGCCGGGAATTTTTTAATTTTGTTAGTTTTGTTTTGTTATATTTTGACGTTATAAATTGAGATTTTATAATGGGGAACATGCATGAATAAAAAAATTTAGTTAAAACAGTATTTTCCGATTAATCCTATATATTAAATATCAAATCTGCAAAAATAACTTCTATTTATTGTATTTTATTATAAATAATCCATTTTAAAATTCAATGATAATTTAAAATAAATCATGTGACCTTAAACGAAACGCGTTTGCTTGCTTGCTTGCAATAACCTCACTTTCTTGTTTACTATACTCGTGTGGAGTACTTTTTTAACTTTCTTGTTTTTAATTGACTTAATTATGATAAATAACAGCTTTTAACACTAACAAACTTCAACTTTCAAAGCACAAAACCACAGAAAAATAATATAAATGAATGTAAAATTCGACTTGTGACGTCACAAGTTCTGTGGCAAATTGCGCGGTCGTTTCGTTCAATTCAAATTGACGGATTTTTAAATATTTTTTAAATTATTATCAAAACGAAAATAAATAAATTAAATAGCATTAATTAGTATATTTAGTTATTTTTGATCCAACTACGCTATAATAAAAATTTATGAATCTTCCCTATTGATTGTATAATTTTTGACTTTGAGATTGCATAATTGAGATTTTGACGTTTAAAATAATTACCTCCTTGATTTAAAATATTTTTCTTTTCATTGGTCGAAATTTGTGTGACGAAATTGCGTTACACATTTGCGTTACACATTTGCGTTCACTTTTTTATTTTACCAATCCCTGTACAATTTAGTACATTTCAAACAATACTGTACAACGATTTTTTTTGCATCAAAATTACTCACTCACTCACAAAAACTTTGAAAATATCGCAAAAAAATAGTAATTTTGATGTAAAAAAAAAAATCGTTCTACAGTATCGTTTGGAATGTAATTCTAGTAGGTTGTAACGAAATGTCGGAGGTATCATTTTTTTACGTATTTATGCTCCGAGCAACATGCGTTACACTTTGAAATGCAAACAAGTACCCACGAGCGATGTTTTCAGGCAATTATAACAAGTTGCGATGAAAATTCCGACAACTTTTTTTCTCTTTTTTTCACTTTTTTATTTTACGAATACCTGTACAATTACATTTCAAACAATACTGCACAACGATTTTTTTTTGCATCACAATTACTAATTTTTTTGACGTATTTTATGATTTGAACCCACGTGTTTGAAAAACATTTTTTTCGCTTTTTTCCATTTTTTATTTCACAAAACACTGTAGAATTACATTCCAAACGTTACTGTAGAACGATTTTTTTTGCATCAAAATTACTCATTTTTTTGCCATAATTTCCTATATTTTTGCGATAAATTTTTTAAATTTACGAAAAATAAAATTTTTGGCTTCTTTTTTGTAATTCTTGGCTTAGTAAGAAGTAAGAAGACAAAAAATCATTGAAAACACACGAAAATTAAGAAAACTGTCATTCGATTCACCGAGTACCAGCCCTCCGCGAGTTTTATTACACGTTACGATGAAAATTGGAACAGCATTTTTTTCGCTTTTTTTCACTTTTTTATTTTACCAATCCCTGTACAATTTATTACATTTCAAACAATACTGTATAACGATTTTTTGTGCATCAAAATTACTCACTCACTCACAAAATTACTCACATTAAATTTTTGTAGTCATACAGCAATTTTACAACTAAAATAACAACAGCCAGGTGGCACAGAGGTTAACGCTGTCGGACAATGAAGGGAAGGTTACGGGTTCGATCCTCGCACAAGGTAAGATTTTATTTCTAATTTTCAAAATTTAATTCCAGACTCCAAGAAACAAAGAAGACGACAACATCATGAGATATATCACCACCAACAAGTTCTTACTAATGAGAATAAATAATGAGAAATGGGTAAAATAAAAAATTATATGTTGTAGAGTTAAAATTGTTAAAATTAAAAATGTAGCAAAAATAAATTTTTTTATAATAAATAAATTATTAAATAAATAAATTTTATAAACAATAAATTTAATTATAATCAAAATTTTTTTGCACCCTGTTAATCGCATATAATAACTCCCTGGTAGATCCCTATAACAACTCCCTGGTAGATCCCTGCGGTAGGGACTTACCAGGGCCCCTGTGAAAGGTACTTAGTAGATCTCTAGTAGAGGCCCCTAATAGGTGGTCCATTTGCCCCTGGCGCAAGCCCCTACCACAATCCCAACTAGGGTTTTAGACAGGGACAGGGACCTATGAGATTTGACTGGTAGGGATTTGCCAGGGGCCTACCAGGTTAAAAATGTTGCTTGGGCAACAACTACATTTGGAAATGGCTTTAAAATCAGAACAAGACTTGGAAAACGCAGTTGAACACATAACAAAATCAATTCAGAATGCTGCGTGGCTAGCAACGCCTGACTCAAATGTAACATTTATTAAGAAGACATCTCCAATAATAATCAAACAAAAAATAGCAGAAAAAAGAAGAGCGCGTAAACAGTGGCAGATTACAAAAACACCAGAAGACAAAAGTAAATTTAATAAGAAAGCTGCAGAACTCAAAGCACTACTTCTTAGCCTCAAAAACCAATCATTCAATGATTATATTGCTAACTTGTCACCGACAGAATCAAGTGACTACTCTCTCTGGAAGGCTACAAAAGGGTTAAAGCGTCCTCAACAACAGGTACCACCAAATAAAGATAATAATGGAAAATGGGCAAGAAATAATAAAGAAAAAGCCGACCTTTTCAAAGAACATCTTTCAAATGTGTTTACCATTTCCCACTACTCTTACACCAGAAGAAACTTCTGAAGTTCAACATTACCTGGAAGCACCCTTTCAAATGGATCTGCCCATCAAGAATTTTAAAGTAAAGGAAGTTCAACGTGTCATCCTTAATGAAATCAATCCAAAAAAGGCTCCTGGATTTGACCTAATTACTGGCAAAGTGTTGCAACAATTAACACCTAAATGCATCAAACTTTTAACATTTATCTACAATGCAGTTTTACGATTAAAACACTTCCCAAACCAATGGAAGGTAGCCCAAATTATCGTTATCCCAAAACCAGGTAAAAAGACTGAAGAAGTGACATCCTATAGGCCAATCAGTCTGCTACCAATACTTTCGAAAGTGCTTGAAAAAATTTTGCTGAAACGACTTAAGCCTGTACTAGAAGAAAGAAAGCTGATACCTGATCATCAATTTGGTTTTAGGGGTCGACATGGCACGATTGAACAGGTGCACAGAATTACCAAAGAAATCAGTAACAGCCTGGAAGACAAAAAATACTGCTCTGCAGCTTTCATCGACATCAGCCAAGCCTTTGATAAGGTATGGCACGAGGGGTTGTATTATAAACTAAAAAAGTGTCTTCCATGTCACTTTTATGAAATACTAAAATCATACTTAAGCAATAGACACTTTTTAGTAAAATACCAGGAAGAGTATACCGAACTTCACCCAATAAGCTCAGGTGTACCCCAAGGCAGTGTTTTGGGGCCAGTACTGTATCTGTTGTACACGGCTGATCTCCCCATCTCAAGACTAACAACAGCTACGTTTGCTGACGACACAGCTGTACTGGCATCACAACATGAAGATCCCATACTCGCTTCCAAAAATCTACAAGATAATTTGGATAAAATTCAAGATTGGCTCCGTAAATGGAGAATTAGGGCCAATGAAACAAAGTCTGTTCATGTGACATTTACAATGCGTAGACAGACTTGTCCACCGGTACAGCTAAATAATTGTACTTTGCCCCCGGCTGACGATACAAAATATCTTGGTATTCATATGGACAGGAGATTGACATGGAGAAAGCACATTTTCACAAAACGTAAACAACTTGGTTTGAAGCTTAATCAAATGTATTGGTTACTTGGCAGAAAATCTTAATTATCGCTTGAAAACAAAATACTACTATACAAATCCATAATAACACCAATATGGACCTATGGTATACAACTATGGGGAACTGCAAGTGCCTCCAATATTGAAATACTACAAAGATTTCAAAACAAAACCTTACGAACGATTTTCAATGCTCCGTGGTACGTGCCTAATCATGTCATCCAACAAGATTTACAAGTCCCATCAGTTACTGAACAGATCCAGAAATTTTACAAAAGATACGAACACAGACTAGAAATACACCCCAACAAACTAGCTAATAAACTGGTTGACACCACCAGCGAGGTACGAAGACTGAAGAGATTCAGACCCTCTGACCTACCCGCTCGATTCAATCCAACCAACTGAAATTGAAGTTTATATAGGAAAACATTTACTGGAATGTTTTTCACATGAAATGTAATAAATCACCACATTTACTTATTGTTTTGTTTTTAAACAGATTGTAAATAAAATGGAAATAAAAAAAAAAAATTCTTACGAACTATGCGTCTGCCAAAGACTTCACATAACACAATGCATGTAACTAACAAACAAGTAACATAGTATTTATTTTTACCAAAACAGAAATTATAAGTATATTTTTACAGTGCTGAGCATAAAAATTAATGTATTACGTCAATAATATACAATTATTGTTATTTTTGGAGTCGGTGTCAGCCAAGGTTAACAAACGTGTATTAACGAAGTAGCGGAGTACCAGTAGGTATACATTTGATATCACTTTGACTGCAAAGAGTTTCACAGTCGACAAGATCGCAGAATATAAGATTAAGTTTTTGGAAAAATTTATATTTTGTGAGTAGATTCAAGTCTAAAAATAACGCAATTATTTTTTACTTTTTAGTGCAATTTTTTTTAGTGCATTTTTTTGAAGTCGGTTTTTTTGTAAAATTTTTTTTTATTTCTTGCTTTTTAGTGAATCTTGCGTTCCTTAACTGATTTATCGAAAGCGAATATGGGTAGACCTACTAAACGCGCTGCCCATATGCGACAGCGCCGTTCAAATGAGACAAGCGAAGAAAGGGCGAAATGCCTATCTCAAAGTAGAAAATCTAGATCCAAAACTATTTCAGAAGAGAGTAGTGAACAGCGTGAAAAGAGGCTTTCGCAAATGCGGGCTTACAATCAAAAAGTATAGAATAGTGAAAACATCGAAAAACGTGCCCACCGTCTCGGATTGATCCACAATCGCATATCCAACGAGACGGAGGAGCAACATGCCCACCGTCTCGGCTTGATCCACGATCGCTTATCAAACGAAACACCTGAAGCTCATTCGGTTCGACTCAACGTTATGAGACAAGCCAGTCATGTTCGTAGAAACATAACAACTGAACAATCTTTTCAAACGGCTATTAATGTTTTTGCCGATGTTTCATGCGCTGTTTGTAAAAAAACTGTCTATCCATAACAGCGTTTTAATTTACAAACAAATGTGTATAGTACACTGTTACCTGAAGAATTGGTCGCTTTAGGTACAATAAGTACGTGCTCGCGCTGTAACAATAATATTCGGAAAAGAAAAATTCCACCAACTGCATATTGGAATAAGATGACGCCCGCAGAAATACCGCCCGAGATAGCCAATTTGACGAACATTGAAGAACGATTTTTATGTCGTATAGTACCGTTTGTAAAGATAGTCAAACTTACTAATCGCTTTAGCCAAAGTTGGTGTAAGGGGCAGGTCATTTTGTTCGCAAAGGATGTTGTAGAAATATTCGTAGCTGAGCAGTTACCACTGACACCAAACCAAGCTGGTTTAGTTTTGGTCGTGGAAAGTCTCGAGAATGTTTCGTACTCCAAAGAATTCGTCGTGGATACGCAAAAACTGAATCGAGCGTTAACTTGGTTAATTTCGAACAATCATCTTTACGGAGATGTTAAAACGCATTTTGAAAGTACGTCGAACATTACTCCGTTGGTTCAAATAGCGGAAAATTCCATTCCAGAAGAGGGTGGTGTTGCCTCAGAAAGATCTTCCAACCATTACGTCCCTTTAAATGAGAACAAGGCGATATTACGTGGATCGTTTTACCAAGGTGACTTACAATTCAATTTATCTCGGGGTAAACAATGCACTGGGATAGCAGCTGTTGCTTGTGCAGCATTTAGTGTATCAGATCCGAACGAATGGGCCAGAAGTGATATTGATTACATTGTAATGATCGGCGATAAATATTATAATGACTGCATTGCTGCTAGAGATAATCCTGCGCCCGGCGAAGTAAACCCTGACTACCTTGCTGTTAGGGATCTTATGCCAAGACTAATGTATAATAGACTAAATCTAGGGATCACAGTTCTCGAAGAAACCAATTATAATGGTCACATAGACAATGATAACACTTCTGATGGCTTCCCTAACCTAAAAAATGCTTTGAGAAGTTTTTTCAGAGAACATTCAAATGGGATATTTACAGCAAACGCCATCTCGGTAGCAGTACATTGTAGTACTGTAGCTGAAAATCAAACATACTGGTTGTTTGATTCCCATGCGCGTGGTTCCAAGGGTGCTGCAGCCCCCCGACACGGTGCCGCTTGTTGCATGCGCTTCAGCGACATGGATGATTTCCATGCCGTTTTGCGACGCAATTTATTTGTATCGCCAAAAAAAGTGTCCGACCCCAACCTCCGTAACAATCTTAATGTGTTTTCGTTAACATCATTAATTGTAGCTCAAGACAATGAAATACAATCGTCTAAGCCTGTATTGGAACAAACGGCAATAGTAAGGCTAGAAAGTCCAACGTATACACGAAACAGCAATTCCCTCCACTCAACAACACAAGTCGTCGAGTCTCTCCGAAGAACGAATCATACAGCATCAACCCAGGAATCAACTGAAGAACCAGAAACACAGTTACCATTACCAATCCACAATTCCTTGGGGACCATTTATATCGAATCAACAAGTATGCTTCGAAATATAGACGATAATGTACCTAATTTGGAAAATGTTGTCAGAATGAATAGTTCTTCAACTGATGATAAAATGAGATTAGCCGAAATTTCACGGAAAACTGCACCGCCCTTGAATTTAGAACGCGAACGGCGTATGGAGGAATTGTGTTGGTATTTTCTCTTTCCAGATGGCAAGAATGGCTTTGGTGAGGAAAGAGAAATTCAAGTTACTCCTCTGAATTACTTCCAAAGTCGAGTAATGAGTGGTGACAAGAGGTTCAACAGAAGTGAGTATTTATTTTATGCTCTATCAATTGTTGAATATTTTCGTGCAAAATCAAGTGTTTCTGTATCATGTAGGATGCGACAAGGTCATGGAGAGCAAACACCTCAGGGGTTTGTGGATAACATGCATCTAACTATGCGAAATATTAGAGGATCAGCGGCATATTGGCAGAAAAGTTGCTCTGAATTGATTGCGATGGTTAGAACTTTAGGGCCTCCAACGTGGTTTTTAATAACATTTTCCTGCAATGATCTGAATTGGCCAGATATGATAAAAGCCTTGTTAATCGCCGATGGACGTGATGTCGATGACGCCGAACGCCTGACATTCCAGGAGCGCTTAGAGTTAGTGCAACGATATCCAGTAGTAGTAGCACGACAGTTCACACTGCGTGTTAACGCTCTCATGCGATTCTTAAAGCATGATCAAGATTGCTTAGGTGGTCCTATTGAAGATTTTTGGTACCGAGTGGAGTTCCAAAACCGCGGTAGCCCACATCTGCACATGTTAGTGTGGTGTAAAGATGTTCCTGAATTCTCTACTCCAGAAGGAATAGAAGTAATTGAAAAGGTGGTTTCCTGCTCATTACATTCTGACGACCCCGTGTTGCGCAAATTAGTCAAGGATTTGCAGATTCATAAACACACCGCAACATGCAAAAAAAATCGCCAAGGCGATGGTTGTCGCTTTGGTTTTCCAAAGCCAGCTAGTGATAAGACCGTTTGCCTAGGCGCAGATGAAGCAGTTGCTAACAATGGGCGATTCTCTTTATTGAAAATAACCTCAGAGGAAAAATTTGTGAACAATTACAATGCAGTCCTTTTAAGTATATGGGGAGGCAATATTGACGTGCAACCGTGTGGTAGTGTCACCGCTGTGGCGTATTACGTCGCAAAATATGCGAGTAAATGCGAACCACATGATACAGGTGATGTGATACGAGAGGCCATTTCGAAGGCTAAGAGACAAGGTGGTGATGTTTGGCAACAATTATTTTCAGTATCAATGGTTATTTTGAATCAACGTTTGGTGAGCGCGCCAGAATGCGCATACAGATTATGCCACCTGCCGTTGAAAATGTCGTCGCGAAAAAGTGTTTTTGCAAATAGTTGCCGGCCTGAGGAACGCTTCAGACTTTTGAGATTTGACAGTGAAGAAACCAGTATTTACAACAACATTTTTTATCGTTATGCGTTACGTCCAAACGAGCTGGAGGATTTAAGCCTAGCTGAATTTGCCGTCCGATATGAAATGGTCTCCAACACCTCATGGTCAGAGGACGATGGTGATGCGGAACTAAGAGACGAAGATATTACGCCTCTGAGTTACATCAGATTGCAGGACAATACGAGAATGCGTGTGCGAAATAAGCCGGCAGTATTACGTACCCGCTGTTATACAATTAATAGTGACAAAGAAGCATACTATTACAGTTTAATAGTGTGCCACATACCATTTCGTGATAAAGGCGAGTTATTGCTCGAAAATGAAACTGCTGAAGACTGTTTCATAAGACGCCAAAGAGAGTTTCGCCCGTTGCAAGGTAACGTCAGCGTGGAACAATTTGCTCATGCTGAACAAATAATTCAACAGGCTCCTGTCCAAGTTACAGCACTCAATGCTGCGCGTGAAACCCATGTCGACAACGCTCCCGTGTTATGTGTTGGTGAACAAATCGTAAACGACGATGATTCCTTTTGTGAAGACGTGGGCGAACGAGCCGTCATGCCAGATGAACTGTTCCTAGGAAGCATTCGAGGATTAAATGTCCAGCAGAGGGACTTGTAACGCTATTCTGCGCTCGTGTAATTTGCCCCTTGGGTAGCCAGGGCTGAGGACGTCTCGTCGATGACACTTATTTGTTACACAGGCGCCAAAAGTTTTTTTAAAGAGAAAACTTTAAAACTAAAATAAAAGAACTAAAAAAAAATGTTTATATTAAATTAAACAATTTATTAACTATATTTACAAAAGGAAAATGAAAGCAATATATTTACAATGAACAAATTTAATAATTTATTTACAAAAAAAAAAGGGGCGGAAGCAAATTAATAATGATAAATTTAGAATTGAAAATAAATGGAAGTAAATGACTTATTTTATTGAATTGACACAGAAATTTTATTTCGCACGGCACTGGGATAAGACAGAAAATATCAACATAACCTCTGACAATTATGTTGTAAGTTATCGGGGTTTTAGTTGCAAGTGGTCTTTATTGCGTTCTAAGGAAACTGAATTTTTCCGGTGGCGGTTTAATTTAACTCAGCAATTACTGAAGGTAAAATTACTGAATTATCAAAACAAATGAAATAATGAAATGAATTTACTTGACGGGGACTACTGAATTTTGTAGATTTAGGAGATCCAATTGCAATAACGGAAAAACGGAGGAAGCCAGGGGCTGGCTTCAAATACGGGAGCAGATTGAATCTCTTGAGAACAGGTAAGGTGTAGTCTCGGAAAGTAGTTGATTATAGGTTATGTTATGATTTCAGCTCCAGCCTAGATCCGTAAGCTTGTCGCTGGTGGAATCGGAAAGTTTCCTTCGGCTAGAATCGTAGCCGAAAAGAAGGTTTTGGTAACGGGAAAAATTGTCTAGAAACGTAAACAATTCGAAGGAAGCTCGGATCGGGATAACGGTCAATCGGGGCCGTGTCTAAAAGACAACGGACGGGCGGTCTAAAGACACCGGGGATTGGTGGTCAAAAGACAACGGGGATTGGTGGTCTGAAAGACCGGACGGGTGGTCTGAAAGACCTCGGATGGTGGTCTAGAAGACAACGGGGATTGGTGGTCTGAAAGACATCGGACGGATCCGGGGTCTAACAAGACAACTTTCTCGAAACTTCAACCTGCTTCCTGCAGAAATGACAAAGACTTAAGGAAGTGGTAATTTCACCATTGTCATCTACCTTAATGTGACTTAATAAAAATTAGCAAACTGTAATTTTTAATTTAGTTTCCTGTAACCTAGTAATGAATTTGGTTGGTTGTTTAGGCAACCAACAGTACTCCAACAATATTTTGATGTTTAATTTTCAAAAACAAATTTTGAAAATTAAATCATAATCAACCACAATATTTACTTCTTTACAGCTCGGGCGGTCCATGGAGAACCGTGAGCTTGGTACTCAAATAAAGAAGCAAAAAAATAAAAGATATGGTCTGTCTCACCAGTGAATTGCAAAACAAAACAAAAATTCAAATCGGGTTTTTTTTAGTATCCGGCACGCTTAAGTGGTCGCTTCTTCATCCCATCAGATGATGGACCGATATGGACCTTGTTGTGGCGGTCTACCGGACTACGACGGGTTTCCTCGGTGATCAGCATACGGTGGGCACGTGTCTGGGCCACTTGCTTCTTTCGGGTGTTGCTGAAACAAAGACGGGTTTAACTTAGACATACCTAATTATATGAGCGGCGGTCGTCCTGTCCATTGCACTTCCTCGGGGGGTCTTCTCGCCTCTGTTACCGGGGTGATTCATTGACAATCCAAAGAAAATGGAACCGGCGGAAGATTGTCAATTGAATCCGGGTATTGTACCCGGGAGACGGGTCGGCCTTACGGGGTGGAAATGCAACTTCCCTGACGACTTTCATATCTCGGTGTTATTTTATCGGATTGATCGGATCGGGCCTTCTTCGTGGTTTCTACCTTTTGAAATAGGGTCGTCTCTCGGAAAATTTACCTGGACGGCGAATGCCGTTTCGCCCACACTTCTCTCGGAGGTCTTGCAGTCCCAGTTACCGGGTGATTCGTCGACAATCCTATAAAAACGGAATCGGCGGAGGATTGACGATCGAATCCGGATGTGTAACGGGGGGACTGGTCGGCCATACGCGTGAGAAATGCGGTCTTCAAGCCGGCTCCGGTCGTCCAGGCTCAACTACGACTATCGGATTTACCATTGCGGTCGGCACCTGTCGGTTCAATCGATCGGTTTTATCGGTCGGGATCAATCGGGCTTTTAGTTTAACGACTTTTCGGTCGGCATACATCGGACTTCTCGGATTTTTCTCGGATTTTCTAGTTTAACGACGTTTCGGTCGGTATCCATCGGACTTAATCGGATTTTATCGGGTTTGTAGTTTAACGACGTTTCGGTCGGTATCCATCGGTATTATTTGACGGTCGGGAATTCTCTCGGCGTTTAGTTTAACGACTTTTCGGTCGCCATCCATCGGATTTACTCGGGTTGGTAGTTTAACGACTTTTCGGTCGGCATCCATCGGATTTATCGGATTTTTCTCGGCGTTTAGTTTAACGACTTTTCGGTCGGATGCCATCGGATTTATTGGTCGGCTTTTCGGTCGGCATTCAATCGGATATATTTTCTTTGGGTTCGTAGTTTAACGACTTTTCGGTCGGTATCCATCGGATTTACTCGGGTTGGTAGTTTAACGACTTTTCGGTCGCCATCCATCGGATTTATTCGGGTTGGTATTTAACGACTTTTCGGTCGCCTGCCATCGGTTTTTCTCGAACGGGTTGCGCTAAATAACTCCGGGACGTCAGCTTTATTCGAACTTGTTATTTCCGCTCGGTAACTCCATTAGCGATCACTCCAATCTACTTGCTGAGATTTATCTCTGAAACAGAAAACTTTATTTCGGGGATCGGGAGGAGATGGGAAACAAGTTGGATCACTAATCTATATTTCAGTAGGATGGACCTAACTGAAGCTCTGGTAAGTGCCAAAATCGTCCCTGCGCGGGGCGTCAAAATTTGTAACGCTATTCTGCGCTCGTGTAATTTGCCCCTTGGGTAGCCAGGGCTGAGGACGTCTCGTCGATGACACTTATTTGTTACACAGGCGCCAAAAGTTTTTTTAAAGAGAAAACTTTAAAACTAAAATAAAAGAACTAAAAAAAAATGTTTATATTAAATTAAACAATTTATTAACTATATTTACAAAAGGAAAATGAAAGCAATATATTTACAATGAACAAATTTAATAATTTATTTACAAAAAAAAAAGGGGCGGAAGCAAATTAATAATGATAAATTTAGAATTGAAAATAAATGGAAGTAAATGACTTATTTTATTGAATTGACACAGAAATTTTATTTCGCACGGCACTGGGATAAGACAGAAAATATCAACATAACCTCTGACAATTATGTTGTAAGTTATCGGGGTTTTAGTTGCAAGTGGTCTTTATTGCGTTCTAAGGAAACTGAATTTTTCCGGTGGCGGTTTAATTTAACTCAGCAATTACTGAAGGTAAAATTACTGAATTATCAAAACAAATGAAATAATGAAATGAATTTACTTGACGGGGACTACTGAATTTTGTAGATTTAGGAGATCCAATTGCAATAACGGAAAAACGGAGGAAGCCAGGGGCTGGCTTCAAATACGGGAGCAGATTGAATCTCTTGAGAACAGGTAAGGTGTAGTCTCGGAAAGTAGTTGATTATAGGTTATGTTATGATTTCAGCTCCAGCCTAGATCCGTAAGCTTGTCGCTGGTGGAATCGGAAAGTTTCCTTCGGCTAGAATCGTAGCCGAAAAGAAGGTTTTGGTAACGGGAAAAATTGTCTAGAAACGTAAACAATTCGAAGGAAGCTCGGATCGGGATAACGGTCAATCGGGGCCGTGTCTAAAAGACAACGGACGGGCGGTCTAAAGACACCGGGGATTGGTGGTCAAAAGACAACGGGGATTGGTGGTCTGAAAGACCGGACGGGTGGTCTGAAAGACCTCGGATGGTGGTCTAGAAGACAACGGGGATTGGTGGTCTGAAAGACATCGGACGGATCCGGGGTCTAACAAGACAACTTTCTCGAAACTTCAACCTGCTTCCTGCAGAAATGACAAAGACTTAAGGAAGTGGTAATTTCACCATTGTCATCTACCTTAATGTGACTTAATAAAAATTAGCAAACTGTAATTTTTAATTTAGTTTCCTGTAACCTAGTAATGAATTTGGTTGGTTGTTTAGGCAACCAACAGTACTCCAACAATATTTTGATGTTTAATTTTCAAAAACAAATTTTGAAAATTAAATCATAATCAACCACAATATTTACTTCTTTACAGACTTATTTCAGAAAGTTTCGACGGCAATTGAAAACAATTTGCACGGACAACAAAGTCAGCTGTTACTTTTTATTACGGGCGGTGCAGGTAGTGGTAAATCGTTTCTCCTGAAATTAATCGTGGAGCATATTAAGCGTTGTTACGCACTAACAGTTGATACACTGCAAAAGCCCAAGTTTGTGGAGGTCGGGTCATTAACTGGGGTTGCCGCTCGTCAGATATTTGGCAAAACACTATACAGTATTTTCTTGCTTCCGATTGAGAAAGGAAATACGATGACATACAAAAAAATTACCGGACAAAGACTTGAGAATGAACGACGTAAATGGCGCTATATAAATTGGCTTATCATAGATGAAATTTCTATGGTGTCCTACGAAAACCTCAGAATAATTCACCAAGACTACAGGAATACAAGAACAACGACAAATTATTCGGTGCAGTCAACATTTTGCTCTTTGGTGACGTTTTTCAGCTTCCTCCGGTGAAAGGCCATTGGTGTTTTGTGCAGCCGTCTTGGTTCGCAGCGGAAGTAAATTTGTGGCATCAATTTTCTTTTTGCGAACTGACCATAAATATGCGACAGCGCAATGATACCGAATTCATTGATTTGTTGAACAGTTTACGAGTAGGTGAACTGACGACGCGACGGCTCAGCTGGAGTTACTATGCGAGCAGAGGCACGTGCCTTTGAATGGCGAATTTGCGGATGGAGTCGCCGTTCGTATTTTCCCTACGGTCAGGCAAGTTGACGCATACAATGACAAAATGAGTAAGGAAAATGCAAAGTTGCACCGTACTTATCAAATTAACGCAGTGGATAAGTCTCGCGAAGTAGCTACGTATGGCAGAAAACCACCAGACAACGTAATTCCCAAAGACGTCAATAACTGTGGTGGCTTTCTGTCATCGATAAAAATTGGCGTAGAATCCCGAGTGATGTTGAGACGTAACATTTCCGTCTCTGACGGACTAGTGAATGGAGCTATGGGCATAATAAAGAATATTAAATGGCCGGCCCTAAGGAGAGATCAACTGGAGAATGGGGAGCTACCGGAAGCCGTGGACGTAACATTTGATGACGAAACTATTGGCCTTAGGCTGAAAGATAGTGACGGTTGCATACCCATACCTCCATCATGTACTACGTTTCAGGCGACAAGGGGTTACGGAGATGTGGAGCGTCGTATGTTGCCTCTAATATTAAGCTGGGCGGTCACAGTCCATAAGCTACAAGGTACTACCCTCGAGAGAGCTGTGATTGACCTTGGTAAAAAAAAATTTTGCCAAAGGACAAATATATGTTGCATTAAGCCGTGTGAAAAGCTTGGAAGGCATAGTGGTGTCCGATTTACACGCCAACAAATTATTAAAACGACCACACGACGACAGATCGTTAAAGGAAATAACAAGGATACGAAATCTGACTTCTGAGAACCAAGGCCACACATAATATACTTATACGAATATACTGCGATTCCACTAAGCTCAAACTCGACTGGGTTACATTTTTTAGGATATTCAGTTATATATCTATATATATTGTTTATATTTATTATTCATTATTATTTACTATTTACTTATTGAAATATTACGAAGTTCCGGTACCTAACTTCCGGTTTCATTAGAAGAAGCGAAAAAAAATACGCGAGTTCGTGCACATGGATAACATATTTATTTTGAATTTTTTCATCAGTTATTTCAATTTAAAAACCAAAGTACGCAACCGATTTTGATGAAATTTATATGGGACCAATCTGAAACTATATCCTTTCGAATTGTGAAAAAATTTTGAAAATCGGTTAATAAATGACGGAGTTATGAGGTAACAAACATTTAAAAAAATACAGCCGAATTGAGAACCTCCTCCTTTTTTGAAGTCGGTTAAAAAGAAAACTTGAAACATTTTTAAAAAGTTAAATATTTGTAAATTTTAATATTTATTTTTTGTTTTTAATAAATTTTTATAAAAGATAAATTTTTTTAATTTATATACGTTTTGATACTACTTTTTAAAAATAAGTAAAATCAAATTATTTTTACATAACATCTAAAATACATGAAAATATTCATAGGGACCACCACATTCAAAAATGCGGTGTTGCCAGATTCTTGTTCATGGCTTGTAAAATATAGAAGGCTATGGCTCGAAACGTCAGCGATGACCAATTATTTCGCGAATCTTTTTACCTGTTCAAGAGTAAGGCTTTGGTCTGGTACCGTGCCAACAAAGAAACCTTTTCATCAAGGAGGGTACTTGTTTTTGCCCTTCGTGAGGAATACCTCCCTCCCGATTACGATTATTTATTATTCAAAGAAATAGATAGGCGTACCCAGGGGTCTACTGAAACTGTCGGTACCTATGTCGCTGTATTGAAAAATATGTTTTCTCGTTTAATCGAAAGAGTTTCAGAAACCCATCAGTTAAAAGTAATATTAAGAAATCTTAATCCGTTCTACCAAACACAATTAGGTATAGTCCAGATTTCTAGCTTAACCGAATTAATAGCGACCCTGAAAATAAACAAGGTTTTACAAAAACGGGGTCGAAACGTAAGCGACGAAAGTATAAAACATCTCTAAGCACAAGGAAGCAACAAAAGGCAGAGAAACAAGCATTGATTCACAACGTGCGTCCACCTTGTAATGAGAAATGCAGATGAAAATGTAGGTTGTGTTTTACTGAAGCAGAGCGGATTGTTATTAACAAAGGGTTGTAACGATTTCCTGTAACTTGGTTAAGGATTTCCTTTAATAATAATGTTTTAATAATTATATTTTAATAATAATTATGTTTTAATAACAATTTGAAAATTTTAACATCACATTTTAAGAATGTGAGTTCTTTTCCCGTTTAGCATTTGATCGTCAATAAATGTAACCATATTTAGTTTTACGGTTTAGCTCAGCAGAACGTTTTATTTTTTATTCTCTTATCTCAATGTCTTATCTCAATGTTCGAATAAATCATTTTATTTCCACTGTGAAACCAACCGATGTAATTGCGTCTTTCGCGAGTTTTAACGCCTGTTGTGTATGTGACTTTAAAGCCACGCAGAAATAATTTTCGATGTCTATTTAAAACTGCCGGTATTGTAGTTCCCTGGTTAGGAATTAGTCGAAAAGACAGCCGCTCCGATAGTGAAGCATGGTTGACGAACGTTTATCGTACAAGTTAGCACGTTAAATTTCTGCTCCGCAATTAATATAGTTTTTTAATGGTTTCAAACATTTTTAAAAAGCAAAGTTTAAGAGTTTGTGCAACTCAATTCGGCACAAGCACGTGAAGTGTTGTTTTTAGATAAATGATCGTTTCCAAAAGATCTAAAATCAATAACCGATTTTTTACAAGAGCACGCCAAGGCTCCGCCATATTGGAAAATTTTCCAGTTCATGAAATATTATAATCCGAACGTTCCATATGGGCTTTCGCCATCAGGGCAGCAATCCAATCTATGTCAATCAATTTTACAAAGCTATCTAAGGACGAAGAAAAACGTCACCTTTAATCTCAAAATCATTTTACTTTCCGGAACATATGTGCAGCAAATTACTAGGGCAAAATATCATTACAACCGTCTCCACTTTAAAAACTGGTAGTATTATCGAGAATTACAATTACCAATTTCAGATTATTAAGAGCTATATTTTACATGGTTCAGAACCGATAAGTACATGTGTGGTTTTCGATTATTTTTTAGAGCAACAATTTTTGAAAGGACAGATGTTCCTTCGACAAACGATCCAAGGCGCGCCATCGATCGACGTCCAATTTTTGAGGATCAAAGCAAGGATCCAATCCAAATTGTAAGTAGACGAGAATTACTTACTGTATATTATTTGTTTGGTAACCTAGTAGTTAGAATAAAAATAGCTAACATTTCCTTACTGCTTTTTCTACCTGTTTGCCTACCTTCAGTAAACGTAGTTTTGTTTATGCTTTTGGTAGACCTTAGGCGTATTAAGACGCAGGTAATAAATTCTCATATACTCCAGTCAAAGGTCCGAGAACTTGCATTGAGCCGCCGTCCATCGACTCCGATGATCGAGCCAGTTGGTTCAAAGTATTTGAACTTTTTGAATGTAAATATTGTTAATTATTATAATCAAATATTGTGTAACAAGAATTTTGTCCACCTGTATTGTAACGGATATATAAATCTTTCAAACCAATATGTAGGTACTCTCAATTTGCAGTTTTTTTTTACTTTTGAGTTATTTTTGTCGGGATTAAAGCGACTAAGCTCCCTGAAACCTTTTATCCCGTCTGGCGCCCACAACGATAGTTATTGCAGCAAAGCCGAACAAAAAACCATTGACGAATCTACGAATGCTTGCGAGCAACCCAGCACGTCTCCGACACTGGGTAATTCCAATGAGCTAGCCGTTTTGTTAATTCCAGCTACGAACACGAAGAGGCGAGTATAGTCGAAAGTATAAGGGTTTTCGCTATAGGGTTTTGGAATTTAAATTACATATCAAGAAGGGTATTTCTACAAAATAACTCTTTTAAAAAAGCAGTTAAACGTCGCAGAGGATCTGAAGACTCTACTACTACAAGGCAAAATACATTTGAATACTATTTAAAAAATAAAATTCCCAGAGTGCAGGTTTGCAAAACCTTCTTTTTAACCACATTAGGATTTTCCAAAAATAATAACATGGTGGTCCATGACGTACTGTAATGATATTTTTATTTTCCCTGTTAATTTGCGTTTTTCCCGCGATAAGTTTGAATTTATGAAGTCCGCCATCTAGCGTTTACGAGAAGAGTTGGTTGTCTAAACAACAAAAAGGCGTATGTGGCGCGCGCACAACCACAAGCCGGGAGATTGGAAAAAAATGGCGTAGTAAGACGAACGCTTGTGTTTTGTGTGTGGTTGTAAACTAAGTAAATTACCGAAATTGGTGTAATTCTTTGTTCGTTGATCTGGGTGTCGATGAAAAGAAACCGTCCTTGTGACAATTATTACGATCGCCAATACTTGGTTATATTAGATGCATATTTGGTTTTATGCAATCAACAGCTTTATGCAAATTTATGTTACTGGAGTTTTAACGACAAAATTAATCAACACGCAATTCAATCAATCCGTTGAAGTTCGTTGCTACAAAAATTAGGTTCGATTTCTTTCTTAAATTGTGGAAGCTGATGAAATTTTGATGACGCCGCGTCTTTTGTTGGCAACATTCCTGAATACAGGGTCGCACTCAGCAATATGGTCAATGTGTATTTATTGTTTATGTTAAATTTTGCGTAAGTACTTTTTATCAGTTTATTTTAATTAACCCCGCTATCGATTCTAAATATTACAAACATTAAATTACGTCAAATTAAATATAAATTAATCATCATTTATCCTACCGGTTTTAAACAATTGAAGACCGTGTGAAGTGTTTTGCTCACCTCTTTGGTTTTTGTGTTTCGGAGTTGCTACTCAACATTTTAGTTACCTTCACGTCACATTTTTCCAACGTTATTTGGTTTATCAAATGTTCCTAGTTTTAATTATAATCTTAAGTACTAACCCCTTTTTTTGGTTCTCGAACGTGGAATCGAGGTGTTGTTTTAGTGGGATACTACCCGAGTCAATTTTCATCTCGATTCGACTGACCGAAACCTTGTTTATGTTACATTTATGTTCTTTTATGTGTTTAGTTTATATATATACAGTGTGTTGAACATTTTATGTTCACCTTTATCATAAGTATATTATTCTCTGTTATTATTATTTTATTATTGTGTATTATTAGTATTTAAATCCGACAACCATTTACCGTATTCATATTTCATTATTTTACAATCTTATCAACGTTTATTATTATTAATCTACATAAATTGTCAAAATCGCCGTCATTATTATTCACATATTAGTTTATTAGCTTCACCAAAATTAAGTCTTTTAATTAAAATATTGTTACTCGTTGTTGGATATATTTTATTTCACGCTCGACTCCCCCCCCCCTATTTCTAAATAGGTAAGTTCTGAATTACTTTTGGGGTAAGTTTATGACAAATTCAGTGGCGCCCTTCATTACCGATTGTGACTTCCCTGTTCTTGACGTCCCGGATTATTATTGGAGGATTCAAGCCCCACGACCATCGCGATTGAGCTAGCGGCATCCAATATTAATCCAGGTAGGTGCCACACATTCACCTGTGTGATCACAGTTTGTAGACGGAACCAATTTGGCCCGTTACAAAAATTTGCCGCCCAACGTGGTAGCCTTCGATTAAAATTGTTCCCCAACGTTTAGCGTTCTGCTAAAATTTGACCCCTATCGTGTTGGCTTTGTTAAGTCATCGTCAAGCTTTCCGAAACCATTGTGGTTATTTTAGTCCCTTTTGATTTTATAATTTTTTTTTATTTTTTATTACAATTATTTACTTTACGCCATGGAGTGCGAATTTGAAAATTTAACTGCCAGTTATAAGTTGGTTGTAGAACGACTTATTAAGACAGAATTAATCTATGAACTCGAGGTTCGAGGCTCGCAGTCAGTAGGTGATGTTCCAGCCCTACGAACTTTATTAAGAAAAGTCCTGAAAAAGGAAATGACCGACCCAAAATTTGTTCGCCCCCCCCTATTCAAAAACCTTTTCGGATGATTCAGTTTACATCAATTTTATGATCGAAAATCTTAATTCTTTAATTGAGACTTCCGATTTAGATAAATCGGCCCCCTTAATTCAAACAAAAATTTTACATTTAGTTCATCGCATTAAAAATTCAAATCCCAGTAATGATGAGGAAAATAACATAAAATTAGATTGGATGAATGTTGTTAAAGATTTGATAGTAAATTATGAACTTGCGTTGAAAGCTTCCAAACTCTCGCTAGATGCTCCCGTGATAAATACCGCTAGTGAAACCCCTGTGTTAAAAATTGCTAATCTAAATTTAGAAAATTATGCTACTAACCCTCTAACGCTTGCTGCTTCTACTTCTGCTTTGCAAAATGTTATGCCAGCTAGTACTTATTGTGTTCCAGCTACAATTTTGACTCCCCCTGTTACTGTTAACTCAAGAATGAGTAATGTTATGTTGGACGTACAGAAATCTGTACCTGTTTTTAAATGGGGATTTACTTTTTCGGGTGACAAAACCCAATCGTTAAATGCATTTTTAGAACGTGTTAGGGAGTATAGTATTACCAGAAATGTTTCGGAAATACAATTATTTCGCGAATCATACGAACTCTTCAGTTCGAAGGCTTTGATTTGGTTTAGAGCAAATCGTGAAAATTTTAATACTTGGAGTGATATCGAATCGGCCTTACGAGAAGAATATTTACCGCCGGATTATGATGATGTTTTAATTCGAGAAATTGAACGAAGAACTCAAGCTTCTTCGGAATCGATTGGTACTTTTGTTGCAGTCATGAAAAGTTTATTTTCTAGATTAATTGAAAAATTATCTGAAGCCAAACAATTAAAAATTATAAATAAAAATTTACATCCGTCGTATCAAACTCAATTAGGCCTTGTAAAAATTACGTCTATCCCCGAATTAATTAAGTATTGCAAAATCATCGAAGAACGAAGAATTGCGATTGATAATTACGTTCCCCCTGTGAAAAAGAAGAATGATTTAGAACCTGAATTAGCTTTTGTTGATGTTTCATGTAACGTTGAGACTGTTAAAGAAGTGGAGAAAAATTCTTCACAACCTACCCCGTTAATGAGTCAATCTTATTCAAACCCTTATAAGACAAGTTCGTCAAATGAAAATAGTTATTCCCATTATCGTTCAAATACTTTTAAGAATTCTCGTTCTAACGATTATAATAATCCACGCTTCAGTACTTTTACGAAATTTAATAATGATGTTCAAAATTCTCGAAGTCCTACCAATAATGCTAGTCTAAATTTTAGAAACTGTTGGAATTGTAATTCCAACCAACACCTTTCAAAAGAATGTACCGTTCCGAAGAAAGGAAACTATTGTTTTAAGTGTGGGAAACCCAATTTTACGACACGTACTTGTCCCAAATGTTCCGTTTCGGGAAACGAGCGTCGAGGTCAGTAAAAGACGGGATTGCTACCTCGAAGATTTTTTACAACTCCACCCGTTCCTTAAGAAATCTGATAGATAATAGAAATTTAGAGTATGACAAAAATAAAATTATGTTGAATTATATATTGGAAAATTCCAAATATGACGAACGTCCTTATGTGACAGTTGAAATTTTTGGTAAATCTTTTGCAGCACTTTTAGATTCCGGTGCCTCTAGGACAATTTTAGGAATTGAAGGTTGGAATCGAATTTCTGATCTAGGTCTTCATTTAAATAATGTTAAGTCGAATTGCGCTTTAGCTGATGGCAGTCAAATAAATATTTTAGGTTCGGTTTCGTTACCGATTAAGCTACGTCACAAAACCATTGTGATCAATGTTTTGATAGTACCTGATGTTACGCACACGGTAATTTTAGGAATAGACTTTTGGAGGGCTATTGGCTTTGTGCCTAATGTTATTCGTGGTGAGTGGAATTTTTCGAAGCCTGAACAATTGTCGATGGTGTCTTTAGAGAACGAACAAACACAATTGGTCTCTGAACAAAGTTTATCCCGTGAGCAGGGAGCCATTCTAAATAATTTAATCAGTTCTAATTTTAAAGATGTTAGTAAGTCAGAAATTTTAGGATGTGCTTTAGGTGTGGAACATGTTATTACTACAAAGTCCCCTCCTATTAAGCAAAGATATTACCCGGTGAACCCTAATGTTCAAGCTCAAATAGACGCAGAATTAACCCAAATGATAAAGTCTGGTGTAGTAGAAAAAAGTCATTCAGCTTGGTCGAATCCCGTTTTGTTAATTAAGAAGAAAGACGGAAAATTTAGATTTTGTATAGATTTTAGAAAATTGAATCAAGTTACTGAACGTGATGCATATCCCCTACCTTATGTTTCCGCTATATTAGATCGCCTGCGCGATGCAAAATTTATAACGTCCTTGGATATAAAATCCGCTTATTGGCAGATCCCATTGTCTGAAGAATCGAAAGCTTACACTGCTTTCACTGTTCCTGGGAGAGGTCTTTTTCAATTCACCCGTATGGCATTTGGTTTACATAATGCCCCGGCGACCTTTCAGCGTTTTATTGACAAAATTCTTGGTCCAGAATTAGAACCTTATGTATTTGTGTATTTAGATGATGTAATTATTTGTGCTCCAACTTTCGACAAACATATTGAAATTCTTACGGATGTTTTAAAAAGATTAAAAAATGCAGGTCTTACGTTGAGTAGGGAAAAATGTTATTTTTGTAAACCTGAACTCAAATATCTCGGTTACGTTGTAAATCAACAAGGTCTTGCGGTTGACCCCGGTAAAGTTGAAGCTATTTTAAAAATACCAACGCCCAAAAGCGTTAGTGATGTACGCACTATAATTGGTATGGCATCCTGGTATAGACGTTTTATACCTGAATTTTCAACAATTATCGCACCTCTTACCGCTCTTTTAAAGAGGAATCAAAAATTTATTTGGAACGAAAATTGTGACACTGCGTTAAGCTTGGTTAAAGATAGTTTGGTTAATGCTCCTATTTTGGTTTGTCCAAATTTTGATGTACCTTTTGTTGTTCAAACCGATGCCTCAGGCTTTGGCATCGCTGCGGTCCTCACTCAAGAAATTGATGGAGTAGAACATGTAGTATGCTATTTAAGTCGTTCACTTACGCGTCAAGAGAGAAATTACTCTGTTACGGAAAGAGAGTGTCTCGCGGTTCTTTGGGCCATTGAGAGACTGAGACCGTATTTGGAAGGTTCCCATTTTCGTGTAATCACTGACCATTACAGCCTAGTTTGGTTAAATAATCTTGTTCAACCAAGTGGTAGATTAGCTCGATGGATGGTAAGATTACAACAGTACGACTTCGAAATTACGCATAGAAAAGGTAAAGATCATGTAGTTCCGGATGCGTTAGCAAGATCCGTTCCCGTGATTGATAATGTTTCGATTACTCCCAAATTTAGTCAAAATACGAATGTAAATAAGATCCCTAATGCTCCTAAAACAATACAGGTTGGTGAAATAACCGACGATCATTCCGGTTATAATAACGACGAGGATCATGGGCTTCTTCATGAATCCAATGATGATGATCATGACCCCAATCCCAACCCTGTAAGTAACCTCAACGATAAATGGTATAAGTCCATGTTAAGTAAGGTTAAGAACAAGCCAGACAAATTTCCCCTATGGCGAATCGAAAACAACCTTTTGTTTAAATATGTAACTCCCGATTATCCTGAACTTCGTGAGAAGGCGGAATGGAAGGAAGTGGTTCCAAATTCTCGACGAAATGACATTCTAAAATCTTGTCACGATGAACCTACCGCTGGTCATCTCGGAATTCGCAAAACTTTAAGTAGAATAACTCAGAAATATTATTGGCCTTTGTTGAAATCTTCAGTATCCCGTTATGTAAATAGATGTCCCGTTTGTATTGCCCACAAACCGGAACAGAAAAAGCCCGCTGGTTTTATGACTTCCCATCCCAATGTAACTCGTCCTTGGCAGATGATTTCTGTTGATTTAGTAGGTCCCTTACCACGCTCAACCCGTGGCTACGTGTATATCCTAGTTGTAGCAGATTATTTTACTAAGTATTCCTTGTGTTTTCCTTTACGTTCTGCCACTGCTGCGTCTGTTACTCGTAAAATCGAAGAAGACGTAATTTTAGTTTATGGTGCTCCCAAAATTTTACTTTGTGATAACGGTGTACAATTCCGTAGCCGTGAATTTAGAAACATGAATTCCCTGTATAATGTTAAAATTACTTATAACGCCAATTATCACCCTCAAGCTAACCCGGTCGAAAGGGTTAATAGAGTTTTGAAGACCATGTTGTCCTCCTATGTAGCGGACAATCATAGGAATTGGGATAAATATTTAGCCCGTGTTGCTTGCGCCATGCGCACAGCAGTACACGAAGTAACTGGAGTAACGCCTTATTTTGCGAATTTTGGTAGAGAAATTAATTTAGATGGAGGTACCGTAGGCTCTTCTGAATTGACAGGAGATGCGGATATTTCGTTTGGAGATAGGTTATACCTACAAGGTAAACCTAAGGCTCTCCACAAATTGTATGACGATATTGTTAAAAGGCTTAGAGTAGCCTATGAAAAGAACAAGAGTTCTTACGATTTAAGACGTCGAGCTGCTACTTTCGAAGTAGGAGATTCGGTGTGGCGACGCAATTATGTGTTATCTGACGCGTAAAAATATTTTACGGCGAAATTAGCTCCCAAATTTCGTGGACCCTTTTACATCAGAAAGAAAGTTTCTTATGCCACTTATGAGCTTTCTGATGAATCTGGAACTTCCCAAGGCGTGTGGAATGTCAAAGATCTTAAATCCGCTCCCGAGTAAGTCATATTAGTAGCGTATCTTGAGTCATGCAGAGGGCGTTAACTAACCCCAACTGCGACTATCATTTAGTAAACGTATCTTGAGTTACGACGAGAGCGTTTTGCTAAACCTGATTTGACTTGTTTATCCTACGTTTTGTTCTGACCAATTTGATGAGATTTGAATTGGGAAACCGATTCGCTTCGTGGACCGATGCGGTTAGGCCATACCGACAGATAAATGAACTTGTATATAATATGTATGTTTTTTTGCTTCCGCTTACGCTTTTGAAACCTTTCGCTGTATAATAATATTTATGAATTTTGTGTTTTATGTGCTTTAGATTTTATCTTTTAAGTGCTTATGTATATTGGCGATGTATGCTACTGTTTGCTAAGCCCTGGTTCGTAAGCACAAAAGGGGCTTTTGTTCTTCCAGCCCGGGTGATGTAATGATATTTTTATTTTCCCTGTTAATTTACGTTTTTCCCGCGATAAGTTTGAATTTATGAAGTCCGCCATCTAGCGTTTACGAGAAGAGTTGGTTGTTTAGTAGCGTATGTGGCGCGCGCACAACCACAAGCCGGGAGATTGGAAAACTGAAATAAATTATATTCGCGAATTAAACGGTGGAGCTACAAGGGGAGAATAATTCCTCCAAGAAATTAATATTCCTTGAAATAGTGGAATACGGAAGGTGTCGGCAACAAAGATTTGTGGTCGAGATCGTATCATACGGATACGTATGTGAGATCCGGATACAAAATTATCCGGTCTATTAGAAGAGGTCGTAGAAATATTGGGACGATCAAATCCGCACGAGAGTGGATCGTGAGAAGATAGGAAGGAGAGATTGGAAGATAGAAGAGCGAAGAACGAAAATTGTGCGCACGATACGATTAGCAGGTTAGCTACAATTTATTTATTCAGTGCGTAGAAGATTAGTCAGATAAAGATTGTTTGAGTTACATGGTTGTATGTTAGAATTTGTTCAATTTATTAAAAACTTGTCAACGGAATCCAACCGTGTTTTATCTTTGTTGGAATCAAGAATTCGTCCGAACATAAGCTCGTATACTAAAGTGTTGTTGGTTGAATCAGATCCCGACGCATATTTAACCTGAGAAGTAAGAGTCAAAATAAAGGTAGGTGACCGAAAACCAATTGTGTGTGTTCTCGTGCATTTTTCAAGGCACCAGACGCTACAGTACATAACTAATTCTACAATGAAATATTTTAATTTTGTTTTTACAGGTCAAATTATCAATCAAACGTTCTGGAAAGGTATACGATTTTAATGATTTTGATAGCTGTGTGCAGGCGGCCAATTCTGGAAAGGTATCGGTCAAGCCCATGCGTCCAACAGATTTTTATAACTGGCAAGACTATGCATCTTCATATAAACTTAAAAATACGGTACCTAGGCCATACTTGGCAAATATAGTACAAGTTTTTGCCAAGAGGGGCGATTTACAACTTTCTTACTAAAATTGACGAATATTATGAATCTCGTTGAAAAAAATGAAACTAGAACGCATACCTCTTGAAGTTAAAATTAGTATCGTTAATATTGTGAACGTGAATACCCGACGTGGAGCTTGAAAACTATCCAGAAACGCGGATGATCCGCGTTGAAGAGAATGCAATATAAACAAGTTTGGCAGAAAAACATTGAAAGCGACAGAATGATTTATGAGAAGCAATTAATAAACGGACTGTATGATAGATTTCAAGAAGCTAGGAAAAATCGACAACCTGTTAAAAGAGATTTAATTTTAACAATTTTAAAAAGAAATATCGAATCGGTCAGCGAAGTCACCACTTATTATACATCAAAGCGAAGTTTTCTTTTTTCATATTATGGCAGTTTAATTTAACGCCCTAAATAAACAACTTTTTTTTGTATACATTTTTGCTTTTTTTACACAACATGCCACTTTAGTTTAGCGCTCGAAATATTCAACTTTTTTTTGCTCGTGTTGGTCAAAATATAATTTGTTTCGATACTCTATACTTACTATAGAAATCAATGTAATTGAGATTAAATACAATAATGCTGTATTACAACGCAATATAAATATTCGGACACTTTTTGAGTTAAAATTCCAAAGATGCAATTTTTGTATTTGATTAAAAATTAAAAGGTTCCTGCAAACCAACATGTAGACTTCCAAAGAAAGACCTGTAAACTCGACTAATTTTGCCTACAATAATGAAAAGCAACAGTATGTTCATACTATGTGCCAAAGAACAAGGCAGTCGTGCTTCAATCAACCGTGCACATAACGGGAGAAGTAGAAGAGGCACAAGCAGCCATGGCAGGCATAATAAAGTACCTTTACAAAACCAAAGGCTGAGTCTTCCGGAGTCTTTGACACGGCACGTACTCTCGCCAACCGTTGTCGCGTTACCAGATCAAGAGTCAATCATTGTAGTCGTGTCCGTTTCGTTTGTCGTTCCTGTTGGGTTTTTGCTGTACAACCACGGTGTAATTTTCCGTCAACGAGTAACCATTGGTACGAGCCGACCAGAGTATTTTGGAAACGCTCTTTGGGGTCATCAGTCCAGCCAAGTCGTTCCAACACCAGATCGGGAGTCGCTGGAGCGCAGTCAGTGGAGGGGTGTGTCGTCGTACTTCCCGAGGAGGCCGAGTGGAGGAAGGTCAAGAACTTATTTCGTGGGCAATCCGTCTGGAAGGGGTGTGTACTGTCGCCAACATTGTGTAAGCTCCCAGACGTCTAGGTGAAATAATATCTTTACATTCTTTTTGGGTGGGATTGCCGATTGTTCTTATACGAGTTTTTAACATGGAACATGTTTTTACGGTCGTTACCTCGCAAAAATCGACACCAAAAACCGACACCAAAAATCGACACCAAAATTCGACACGAAAAATCGGCACCACGTGTATAATTCAAAGTTATAGTTTATAATTTGAATATAGAGTAGATTATCGAATAACATCTTCGCATTCACAATAATGAATTTTCAATAACAAAATTTTTATTAGCAAAAATTTAAATCCGAAACCGAGCGCAAAAAGAAAATTTGCTTATATATTGACCTGTATTTTCCTTCCCCGGGTATATTTTTAATATTTGATATTTTTGTATTTATTGGAATTAACGAAAACATTAAAATTTTGCGTACAAGTGTTGAGAGAGATTAGGGTAAGAAATGTGGCAATCAGTCAGTCGAGTCGTGTCCGCGCGTTGCGGCTAGCGACTAAAATTTGTATTGAGGAAAAGTTTGAAAATAAAATTGAAAAGTTATTAAAAAGTAACGGTGTTTAATTTTCCTTTGTGAAATTTTGGAGGATAGAAACTCCACATCATTAATTTGTTCGCCCGGCGGGCGTTATATTTTTAGAACACCACATCTTAAATTGGTTCGCCCAACGTGTGGCTATTGTGTGGCTATTGGCTTTACCAATAATAGCGTGGGGTGCAATTGGAAATTGAACCTACTTTACCCCTGAGATTGGAGTTTTTGCGAAGATGGATGATAAGGCTTTCCCCTTTAGGGGAAAGTACCCCGGAAAAAATAAATGTAGACGCATCAGAAGAAGATTCCTTTAATCCTGATAATGCTTTCCAGAGCACAATAAATCCTGAAATCAACTGGCAGGAAATGATGAAATTATTAAAAAAAACAATTGACACAAACACAAAAACAACAGACACAATGAATAAAACAATGGAAACAATAAATAATAAAATAGAAACAACAAATAATAAAATAGAAACAACAAATAATAAAATAGAAACAACAAATGAGGAGCGTTCATGCAAAACCAGACATGTGCACATAAAGTAGTTCTGAGAAAAAGGCAAAAAACTGTTTACTTACAGGGTACTTAAATTATAACTTTGAAAACTATGTAACAAGGTAGCCTATCATTATCACATACAGAAATATGTTATCACTATAAAAAAATTTTATCCGTTTAGACAAAAAAACAAAAACAAAAATGAATATGTCTTGTTTTGCTCGAACGAACGTAATATTTCAGGTTTTGTTTGGACCTTACTTTTTAAAACTGATTTATTCTTTGTTTATATGGGTAGGTATTATAGGTAAGTATAAAAAATGCATTTTGAATAGTATAAAAAGTTAAAAATAAAAAAAATAAAAGTTTTTTTAAAAAGTTAAAAAAAATCCAAAAAAGTAAATTTTATTAAACAAAAAACTGAATATTATTCTTAAACAAACAACGAAACATTATTCTTAAATCTACTTAAACTCAGATCTGCTATACGAATATGTCTGCTTTTGAAATAAAACACGTATTATATTATGTTATACACAATTGGATATGTCTTGTTTTGGTCGATATATCAGGAATTAATTTCTGAAGAGCACTTGTCTGGTTTTGACTGAACTCGCTGTATTTGAGCTCAGATTTCCATACGTTACGTATGTTTTTGAATGGTTTTGAATAGACCAATCGATAAAAATGATCAAAACCAACCCAAAACGATATAAAACTCAATTTTTCAGAAAAATGTACATGTCTGGTTTTGCATGAACGCTCCTCAAATAATAAAATAGAAACAACAAATAATAAAATAGATGCATCGAACCAAGAAATGCAAAATAACCTAAAACAGATAAATAGATCCCAGATTGAGTTCCAAAAGGAGATGGACAACGTGGGGGCAGCTCTCCGTGATTTACAACAAAAAAAACTGTCACGGAAGAAACTTTAAACGAGAGCATAAAAGAAATGAAAACAAATTTAGAAGAACAAATAAAACATTTAAAAGACAGCGTGGAAGGAAGCATGCGAGAAACATTGATACAAGAAAATTTTATTGAACGACTCATAAATGAAACCAACAAAAATTATTTTGAAAATGTTGAAGAAAATTTAAAAGTGTCTATTGAGGAAAAAAGCAAAAAAATAAAAAAACAACTAGACGAAGAAACAAAAAAGAAATTCCAAGAGGTAGAAATAAAAGCCATAACCACTTATAATGACATCCAAGTGATCAATCGAGAAGTGGTACAGGATAGAAACAGAATAGATTCAATTCAAGGGGGAGTAAGGGCATTGGAGACTAAAGTGATAAATGTGGACAAAAAGATGGAAGAAATGAGTACGAAATTTGACGAAAAGCTGCATCAAACAAAATTGAGCTTCGCTAGTAATGATGGAGCAACGTACAGTTTGGGGGATGAATCAAGCGTAATAAAGAGCTTCATCCAAGAACTAAATCTAAATTTTAATTCAGATAAGCTGATGAGATTTTATGGTGATGGAAAAACTAATCCCAAGTTGTTTATTAAAAATTTATACAACGCTACCTACAGAATAGTTGATCCTGCGAGACTTAAAACGGTCATCAGAAGCACGATGAGAGGAGACGCTGAGCATTGGTTGTGTCGAAAATAGAAGATACGAGATGTTATTCTTTGCAGTCTCACAAAGATTTATGGATTAGACTTAAGTCCATAACACTCTTTCCCCTACTTCGTTGATTGTGAGTAACCACTCAAGTTGTAAGTTTAAATGATACTCTTAATTAGGAGAGGGTGGCAAGAAGTACCCTTCCTAACTTATGTGGTTTGAGTAACAACTCAAGACGTCGTTTAAATTGATACTGTTTTTATTAAGTTAAATACTCTTATTTATATCAAACTTAATGCTAAGTTATCACATTTTAATTCTATGTTGGGTTTTTAAATTAGTAACACCTTGATGTAGAATATTATTTATTAGAAATAAACACATTAACTCTAAACAAAGTAACTAAATAATTTGCGCAGTAATTAAAAATACAAAGATGATGTGTTCGCTACAATTTTTACGTTACGACTGAATGACGACTACTTGACTTGCACACTGCATTCTGCTTGGTAACAAAAAACTTATGCGCTGTTGTTTTTTTACATTCTTAATTATTTCATTTACAAACATTTTATCTTAACACTCCCTCGTAAATGAAATTTACCTTGTTAAACAATTAAACAATATTACAACAAAATTTACGAACTAAAACATAATTTTGCAATTTTAACATTTTTCCATAAAAAAATCTCGGAACCGATTGAATTTTACATTATCTAATGGCTTAGTTAGTATGTCGGCAATTTGATCTGCTGTATTACAATATTCAATTTTAATCGTCCCGTCTTTAATTTTTTCATGATTGTAATGATATCTCACATCAATATGTTTACTTCTTCTATTGATGACACCATTTTTAGCCAATTCTATCGCACTTTTATTGTCAACTTTTAAAGTCACATTTACTTTTTCACTTTTTAGTTCTTCGATGCAATTTTTAATGAAGGTCAAGTTTTGTGTACAATTTGCTGCTGATATGAACTCTGCCTCCATCGTGCTCATTGCTACTATCGGTTGTTTTCTTGATGTCCAATCAATTAGACCACCATTGTAGAATATTAGGTATCCTGTTGTACTTTTTCTTGTATCTATGTCTCCTGCATAATCAGCATCACTATAAGCTGTTATTTCGTTTGTTTTGCAGTTTTTATTGAATTTTATTCCAAGATCTTGGTTCCCTTTCAAATATTTTAATATGTGTTTTACGTTGTTAACGTCGCTTTTCGTGGTTTTATCCATGTAACGACTCACGAAATTTACTGAGAAACTCAAATCTGGTCGCGTTTTATTGTTCAAATATAACTAACTTCCAATAACTTCTCGATACGGAAATTTATCGTCTTTGGTTTCATCACTTCTTTTTACGTCGGAGTTGCTCAATGGAATTTTACTAGGATTACTTTCGCTCATGTTGAAATTTTCAATAATTTGTTTTACTTTTTCGTTTTGACTTAACTTTATTCCAGTTTCGTCTTGTTTTATTTCGATACCTAGAAAAGTCTTCGGGTTTCTAGTTATCGTAATTTTAAATTCATTTTTTAGTTTTTTCAAAAATTCATCCATTTCTTCTTTGTTATGTCCAATGAGTAAGCCGTCATCAACATATATAGCTAGTATTAGTTTTTCTGATTTAAACACACATTGTTCAGATTTCAATGGTTTTAATCCAGTTTTTTTTAGGAATTCTGTGAACCGTTTGTTCCAGTTTAATGGAGCCTGTTTCAATCCATAAAGGGCTTTATTTAATCTGCACGTTTTATTTTCAATTTTGTAACCTTGAGGAATTTCCATAAATACCTCATCTGTTAATGTACCATATAAAAAGGCGGTTTTTATATCGAATTTCACTATTTCTGCATTTCTTTCAGCTGCTATCGCGAATATTATTCTGATTGCACAACTGCTTATTACCGGACTAAATGTCTCATTATAGTCTATTCCATCTCTTTGTTCACACCCGCGTACCACGAGTCGCGCTTTGTACGAACCATCGTCTTTTACTTTGAATACCCATTTGTTGGTCAACACCTTTTTTTGTTTGTTTCACTTTTGTTGACTAGTGTCCAAGTATTATTTTCTCTGAGAGAATTTTTCTCTTCTTCAATTGCTTGTAGCCACTTAGTTTTATCTTCACTTTTTAATGCTTCTTCATATTATGTTAGCATAGCGTAGTCTTTAAATTTTCTGGATAAATTTTTACTTCGTTTTCCTCTTCCAACTTCTTCAGTTATTTCTGGCTCTTCGTTTTCAGTATCATTTTGTTCTTCATCCTCTATTTGTTCATCAAAGTTTTGAATTTCTTCAAATTCATCTTCATTTTCAGTTTCAATTTCAGATTCTTCATCTTTTTCGCTGGAATATAATTTTACGTTTGTTGGTTTGTTTTCAAATATTACATCTCTCGCAATTATTATTTTTTTTTCTTCTTCATCAAACAATCTATACGCATTCGGTGCGTATCCTATCATTTTGTATTTTTTACTTCTTGCTTCTAATTTTTTTGGTATCCCAATCTTTTCGCGTAAGCATTGGATCCGAATATTTGCAAGTTTTTTATGTTTGGTTTTTTTTTGTACCACATCTCGTATGGTGTTGTTGTTAATGTTTCAGTCGGAATTCGATTTATCAGGTAGGCTGCTACCCTAACTGCTTCTCCCCACATTGTTTTGTCAAAGTTTGATTCGAAAATCAAAGCTCTGGCTTTTTCCATTATTGTTCTGTTTAATCTTTCAGATTTACCATTCAATTGAGGTGAATACGGTACCGTATAATCTAATGTTATTCCGCGTTGTTTACACCAATTTTTTAAATTATTATTAGTATATTCTGTACCATTGTCGCATCGTAATTTGCTTGTTTTAATGTTCCATTTTGCTTCGACTTCATTTATGTAGTCTTTTATTACAGTAAATACGTCATATTTCCCATTTAATAAGTACACCATGCAAAAATGTGTGTAGTCATCTAGAAAAGTTATGAAATATTTCTTACCGTCCCAAGTTGTTGGTTCTATCGGTCCACAAACGTCGGTATGGATCAATTCCAATGGTCTTGTTGCTCGTTGTCGAACTTCTTTGAACGGTTTTCTTATTTGTTTTGCTTTTATGCACGTTTCGCACGTTAACTTTTCCAAATTTTTAATTTCCGAGTCGGTTATATTTAACCCTTCACTCATTGTTTTTAATTTCATCATGTTTTTTACACTGGGGTGTCCAAGTTTTTTATGCCAATTTTTTCCGTTTTCATTTTCGGTTAAAAATGCACTTTCTTTTATTTTATTCATTTTAATTACGTATAGGCCATTTTCCCCGATTGTACCTTCCAGTATTTTAATATTGTCTTTTTTCACTTGAACTGTTTTGTTTTTAAATATCACTTCCGCGCCACTTTTCGTTATCTTGCTTACTGATAACAAATTTTTGCTTAGTTCTGGCACGTAATCTACGTCTCGAAGTATACATTCTTCGGTTTCAATTTTACCGCTGCCTTGCGATTTCATTTTTTCACCAGTTTTTGCAGTTCCTATTTCGGTGTTTTCTTCTTGCATGTTTTTTATTATACTTTTTTCATTTGTCATATGTGACGTTGCACCGGAATCTAGTAAAAATTCGATTTCATTTTTGTTACTTTTTACTTTTTCACTTTGGGTTAGAAACAACAATTTTTTAGTTGTGTTTTCATCGTATCGCTTCTGCACATCATTTTTTACGTTGTTTTGTTTTCTAAAAAAACAGTCTTTGTCTTCATGATTGGTTTTCTTGCATATTTTACATTTTATTTCCTTTTTATTGCAATCTCTTGCAAAATGTCCTGGTTTGTTACATCGGTAGCAATTTCTATTTTCTCCTGTTTTACGACCGAATTTTACGTTTCGTTTTCGATCTTCTCTCGCATTAAATGCCAATTGATCATTTTCTGTTTCTTGGTTATTGTTACGTTTTTCTTCTGCCAGAAGTCTCGATGTTAGGTCAGTTAATTTTTGGTTTTCTTGGGGCGTTGATTCCCAAGCACTTATGAAGTATCTATAACTTTCAGGTAAACACGATAAGATTTTTGTTATTACCATTGTTTCTGTGATTTCTTGGTTCACGTTTTTTAATTTGTATACCAAACTTTCCACTTCGCTTATGTAATTTGACATGCTACTTCTGAATTTATGGTTGTAAAATTCCTGTAACAGATTGTATTTCTGTTGTTGATTATCTCTTTCATATAACATTTTTAATTTTTCCATCATTTCACATGATGTCTTACAATTTAGCAAATGCCCCAGTAGACGCAGGTATCATTTGTGTCACAGTTGTGATTTCACAGTGTGATGCCCATGTGATACCCATGCGTTACCCATGTGATATTTTGTGACTTACTTGTGATTTGCCACCAAAGTGATATATATCACCTTATATGCGATATCGCATCGATGCTTCGTTTGTGACACAGGTGTGATATTGAAAAATATTATGAATTTAAATAATCGCACCCCCAAAAATTAGTATAACGATGTGTACTTTATTATGAGATTCTAATCACTCATTATTTAGCCATTAGAAATTAATATTAAATATAAGATTACAAAAAATAACTACTGTTTTCGCTTGTGATACTCATGCTACCTAATGTGACCGAAATGCGACATCTTGTGACACGCAGGTGATATTCGAGCCATATTTTGTGATGGTCTAATGACAGCAATATACTTTATCCTTGTGATACTCATGCTACCTAATGTGACTAAAATGTGACATCTTGTTACATCTAGGTGATATTCGTGCCACTTTTTGTGACGGTCGGGTGATTTATCACCAAGTGATATCGCATCGATGCGATGCTTCATTTGTGACACAGATGGGATATTAAAAAAATATTATGAATTTATATAATCATCTTAATATACACGTGCATTCTATCACTAAGAATTAATTTAATAATATTAGTAAATGTAGTTTTGCAATATTATCACGAAAGAAGTGTAAATATTGAATTCAATTTTTTATATCGAAGTTGTTCCAATTTTTTTAATTAAACGAATTTAGATTAATTTATTAATTAGAAGTATGATTAAAAGTACTTTTTACTTAATTGTTCTTTAGATGTACTAGCTATAGAATAATCATAAATTACACCAAGAATTAACAATTAAAAAAATAATTGAATAAACTTTTTTTTTAAATATATGTTTTTATTAAAAAATTATATGTTTTTATTAAAAAATATTATTGTTAATAGCAAAAATATATTTTAGAAATATTTCAAATTAAAAAATATTAGAGAAATAAGTCAAGCTTACATGATATAGACACGTGAAGCATCGGAATATGTTTTTGGAAAAAAAATGCCGAATATTTGAAAAAAATTTAAAATATTATTGCTCATAGCAAGAATACCTATTAGTAAAATTATAAATTAAAAAATATTAGAGAAATAAGGTATGATTGCATAGAAATTAGAAATTTCTGAAAATCAACCACGTGGTTTTTGAAAGATCGAAAACCTTTCTCCTCGAGGATTTATTATAACAGAAAAAAAACAAGAACATAAACCTGTTTATTAATGTCTTTTGAAGTGATTTTTTAATAAAATTTCTTCGTACATTTATTAAATATACGAATGATATAGACACGTGAAGCCTCGGAATATAAAACACGATGATTTTGGAAAAAAATGCCGAATACTTGAAAAAAATTTAAAATATTATGGTTCATAGCAAGAATACCTATTAGTAAGTTTATAAATTAAAAAATATTAGAGAAATAAGGTATGATTGCATAGAAATTGGAAATTTCTGAAAAACAACCACGTGGTTTTTGAAAGATCGAAAACCTTTCTCCACAGGGAAAAATAAGTAACGTGTCATACGACCATTATAATTATTATTATTTTGCATTATTCTACATAAAAAATCCTTTTAAAGTACTTTTAAAGTACTGGAGGAACCAAGAAATGCCATTTGGTCTTGGATCTGATGAAGGGAAAACCCCAATCTACACCTCCTCGTGGTAAAGGACGGGCAACGTATACTATTATACGGCTAACGAAGATGGGGACCGAGCGAACGCCGGGATAAGCGTTCAACTCCATCGTACGATGGAGCAGGGCTACCTTCGGCCCTAGGGATGACAAATCGTCCCCAAAGGCGGATGAATCAAATAGTATGGTCAACGGCAGAGGATCGAGCAGGCAACGGGAAACCACTCGATTAATCTCCCATGAGCGCATAGTGCCACCACACTCTTTAAGAGTAAGGATCGGAGAGAGAGACATAAAAAATAAAAACACAAGAACATAAACCCATTTATTAATGTCTTTTGAAGTTTTGAAGAAAATTTCTTCTTATATTTATTAAAATTACTGTTAAAATTCTAATATTTTCGCATTATTTAGATAATGTCTTTGTTATATTTTCTAAGTATATTTTCTGTACTATAAAAAAGTTATTTACATATTAAAGTACTTCAATTTATTTTATAATTAATGATATTATGAAATAAATATAATACGACCCTATAAGTAGTTGAACTTGTAAATAATAGCAGAGCCTTTGTGGCCTAGTGGACTGAGCTGACAACTATCAACCAGAGACGAAAATTGACGTTGGTTCGAATCCGGTTCAGGTGAGTTTATTTTAAAAAAAATTAGTATTAAAATTATGAAATTTACAAATAATTTATTTCCAGAACATATCAAATTGGTAGAATTTCGTGCGATATTACACCATTAGATAATAATTATACCAATAGACGTAATACAGAATTTACATAATTTGAAAATTGTATAATAGTACTTTATACAATTTTTTGTATTTTACTTTTTTTATGGTTTAAAATTAAAAAAAAAGCACAATATTAAATGATTGTCATTTTAAAAATTTCGTTTTATTTAATGTTTGTTGGTAATACTTTGACATTTTTACAAACAATTGAAATTTGAAAAACTTTTGAAGTTTGTGTCAAATTGTAGATTTGTTCATAGTAACGAAATTATACCTGCCGTTAATAATTTTCCTTATTTATTATTATATCTTTAATTTATAGTTAATTAAAATGTTTAACACAAATTTGGAGATTTTTAATGTGATTTAAAATGACATTCGTTTCAATAATTAATATTATTTTCAATGACGTTTATGCTGCCAACCTCTTAAAACAAAAAATTGCGTATCGTAATGAGTCCATTTCGATACCCATTCGCGTATCGAAATGACTTTATTTTAGACGCAAAATAGAAAAAAATATTTTTTAAATTTTGCTAAAATTCATTTTCCCATTTTATTACGAATATAATAAATGATTTAGAAATCACATGTATATCACCAGAGAATCACAAAAGGTCGTACGAGTATCGCCAGCGTATCACAATAGCATCACAAAATATCGCAATATCACAGTGTGATATCACTGAGGCGGACATTAATACTTGGCTGTGACATCACAGTGATATCACTGCATCAAAAACTTTTGTCACAGTGATATCACAGTGATATCACTGCGTCGACTGGGGCATCATTATTTGCTTTTCAATTGATGTAATTATTATTTTTTGTGCTAACGCATCTTTTCTTTCCCATTCGTCTTTCGGGTTTTGTTCTGTAGGGCATTGTGTTTTGCCGCTAGTAACGTCAAATATTTGTTTCGCCTTGAAAAATATCGTAATCTGAAATTTCCACAATTCATAGTTTGTGCCATCTTTCAAGTTTTCGATTTTTTCCGTTTCATCTTTTGACGCCATTTTAAATTTTTCACTTTTAATGTTTTTTACGCGTAACAGTTTTATTTTTACTTTTGCACTTAACAGCTTTAAGTTTTTCACTACAGTTTTTTTTAAATCTTAAGTTTTTACCGCGAATCACTTCACTCGTTTTTTAATAGTTTTTTACCTTCAGATTTAATCTGAATCACTGGTTCCCATAACCTGTTGGGTTTTTAAATTAGTAACACCTTGATGTAGAATATTATTTATTAGAAATAAACACATTAACTCTAAACAAAGTAACTAAATAATTTGCGCAGTAATTAAAAATACAAAGATGATGTGTTCGCTACAATTTTTACGTTACGACTGAATGACGATTACTTGACTTGCACACTGCATTCTGCTTGGTAACAAAAAACTTATGCGCTGTTAATAATAAAAAACTTATTCTTAATTATTTCATTTACAAACATTTTATCTTAACATTCTATAGTATTTTAAATTAAAGTTATTGACCTGCTGACTAAATGTTTTGAACTGTGATATGATTACAATACGGAAATGAATTACCTTTTAATTGACCTACTTAAAATACTTGAGTTGCATTATGCTTTATTGACTTTTAAGTAGGTTTTTACAATCATGCGTTTATTCTTAATTTATTTTATATACAGGATGGTTGGAAACTACACACAAAAAACCTGTTTAATTTTAAATTAAACATATTGCCGTCTCCAAATAAATGTCACCTTCAGAAGAACTGTAGTCTCATAGTGGTTCTAATTGGATCATTTGCGTATGGGTGTCTTCGTCGTCCTTGGACTGTCGGACTTGATATTGTATTGTTTTTGACTTTGTCCAACAATGATAAGTTGTCAAACAGAGTCCCATAAATATGATTATAGCTGTTCCTGTGACTAAACTTGAAATAATAGAATGATGTCTCAGTTTTTTCCAATTACGATCCTCCAGGTCTTGAGATATGTCAACTTCCATGTTAACTAGGTTCTGTAGATCGTCGGAATGTTTTAAAACTGGTTCGATTGGTTGTATCGGTTCTGCGTCTGGAACCTGGAATGTGGTGTAATTTGGCCTTCGGATTTCTTTGGTGTATGATGCTATTATTGGAACTGCATTTATCCTTTGAGGTGTTAATACATTCCATTTGGTCTTGATTATGCATTCTTGGGATATTTGAATAATGCACGTTTGATTGATAGTGATTTCTTCTCGTTGACCATTACATAGTATAGCAGCGGTTACTGGCTGGGGAGCGATGACCATCCATGCGTTGGTTGTATACAATTGTTTCCATATTGTTGTGTTGATGTATTTTTGAGTTGTCTTGCATAACTTTAGATTGGGTCTGCTATAAATTTGATCTATGAAACAGTTTGGATTTGTTTCCGAATTCTTGATGGTCGTTGGTGAATATAGACGTATGGTTTCAGCTATGTCGATGGCATCCATAAATTCTTCTTTGTCCATCTCAAAATATAATTGTTTGTTGTAATTTAGTGCTAAAAAGTTCTTCGATATTTCTGGCATCCAATATGAATTATTTTCTTTCTTCGTTGGGATTGGATTAATTTTGATCATATTATATTCGGTGATGTCCGCTAGTAAAAAGTGACTTGATATACGTATTTCCATGTCATCTCTCTTCACTGTTGTTTTAATTATTGGTTGTTTTATAATCTTGAGCGTTGCAGGTAGTTTTTGTGGAGCTTCTTCTAACATGTTGTTTACATGAACTGGTGGTATTAGTTCATGTAAGTTGCCGCCTCCAAAAGAAATTTTGAATATTTTATTTATTTATTTATTTATTTATTTATTTATTTATTTCATCCACGGCTAAGCCTTTTTACAATAATCTTTCTTACAATAAACCTTTTTACAATAAAACCTTTACAATAATAACAACAACTACAACAAACACGTACAAGTTAACAAAAACAAAACCGACACAACACTAACTGAATGTGATAAAAAACCAGCACACACTATACAAAAATCAATATCAATAAAAATCAACAATATATAAAAATAAAAAAATAAATTATACCCCTGCAACTGCAGACAAGTCAACACCGAACACAGTCCTCCTAAATGATGCAAGGGAAGATATGCTTGAATAATATTCACAAATGTCCATTAAGTAAATATTTGCGATTTGAAATGAATTTAACATTTGTATTTCGAGTTTTTCTTCGCCTTGATATTTTTCCCAATCTTGTAATCTCCCTATTGCTTGATTTATTTTGGTTCTAAATTGTTCTAGTTTCTTGTTTTTTTTTGTTTGTTGATGTGCTACTTTCCTTAATTCTTGTTGATTGTCCTGTAAAGTGTATATGTCCTGGTATACTTCGTCGTTTACCCCAAAAATGGACGTCATCAGTTCACCTAGATATCCTCTTTTTCTTCTTATACTATTTCCTTTTGTCAATCCTTTGATCCGCTGTATTTTGTGTAGTTCATCTTTTAGATGCTTATTGAAAATTTGACAATCTGTATTCGGATGTAATTGATTGATTTTTGTACACTAGTGATCGAATTGTTGTGTAACTTGCTCCGTTGATGCCATATCTTGAGATAACTTTTTAATGCTGTATTTTATCTCCATTTTGAATACTCCTCGTTCGATCATTGCCGTACCCAGGTGCTCGATATATAATCCTGAATCCAATTTCGTAATATTAATTTTTTCTGCTTGTATTGTTATTATGTTTATTAATACTACTAATAATAATATTAGCAATTTGTTTGCATTTGCTGCGAATGATGATTGTTTCGGTTCTTCTTTGTTGTATTGACTTCTAAGTTTTTTGTTTCGTGGTTGATCTTTTTTAAATGGTGTTTTTTCAATGTGTTGTCCGGCTTCTTCTCTTTTCGTATTATCTTCTTCGTAGCGACTGATCATACTGATTACTTTTGTTGGTTGTTGAATTTTTTGTGAAGTTCTGCCTGATAAAATCCATCCAAATTCTGTATTTTGGCTAATGATTCCATTGTTCATTTTTCGTAAACCTTGTTGCATTATGTGTGATAACTCTTTGGCCCCTAATATCGCATCTATTGGTCCTCTTTGATTGAATGTTGGATCAGCTAATAACTCGTTGTCCAAAGATAAATCCATATCCATATGTTGATCGGGATGATTTTGTGTTAATTTTGGAAGTATCTTGAAATTGATTTTTAACGAAAACTCGCTTGGAAATCTTGGTCTAATTGTGACTTGCATTTTGTATTTGGATAATTTTGGGTTTTCATCGCTTATCCCTGCTATTTCTGAGGACATTTTTTGCTTGGGATATTCTAATCGTTGTGCTGCTTCTTCAGTTATCAATGCTGCTTGGCTCCCGGAGTCGATTATTACTCTCAAATATTCCATATTGCCCATTTGAGATATGGTGCATACCAAGGCTGTTGGTAATAACATAACACTGTACTTTGGTCCTGGTTAGTTGTATAAGAACCTGTTGTTGGAATATTTCTATCTTCTGTTTTATGGTTTTGACTTTGTCTTGCATGTGCTGATGTTTGGTTTGATCTGACTTGATTCTTTCCCTGATATGAACTATATTGTCTTGTTGATGATTGCTGTGGTTTCCAATTGCCATCTCTTGAGTTTGTTGGTTTCCAGTCCTCATGCAATAGAGTATGATGTTTTCTGAAGCAAATTTGACAGCTCCTCTTGCTGAAGCATGGTGCGGTACTGTCATGATAGATTAAACAATTGCAACACCCTTTGTTTTCTGTCACTTTTCTTCTTCTTTCCGCTGGATTCATGTTCTTGAATTCGCTGCAGTCGAAAATGTTATATTGTTGACCGCAACAGATACATCTTGAAAAAAATTTTTTTGGTGCATAAGCGTTGGTTTACCCATATATATTTTTTATTTGATGACACTCGTTATTCCTTGGATTAGATGCTTCTAGAGATTGACATCTTTTCTCTAGAAATTCTAATAATGATTTTAACGATTGAACTTCATGATTATCCAGAATTTTTTGTTCGTACAACTTATTTGTTTCTGTATCCCATTTTTGACTGACCCATCTCTCTAAAATCGGTCCCCAATTTTCAACTTCAATTCCTAGATTTTCGATTGCTTTTAAACATTCTTGAATAGTATCATGCATTTGACGTAGTTGTTTTATATTTTCGTGATTTATCTTTGGTAAATTACAAATCTTTAATTTGATTTGTTATAATTTGTTTGTTGCCATGATAATTTGTTTGTTGCCATCTCAAATGCTTTTGTTAGCTGATTCATGTTTCTTTTTTGTTTCTTGATGCGGATCGTTTATTCTGATACTTCCATTTTTATATTTTCTTGTGGTATTGGTGATTTGGATTGAACTGACTGCACTTTTTCTTCGTTTTTCACACTTGTTTGTACTTCTTCTTGATTGCTCTTCTTGCAGGTTTGTAAATATTGTATTGCTTCTTGATATCTTGTTTCGATTGATTCAATGTAACGAGATGTAATACGAGTATATACGTGTTCTGGTGAATTAATTGTAAGAATATTTGGTGGTTGCTTCTTACTTCTAGAATTAATGTTAATAATTCTTGGGTCTTCCTTTGGATGTATTCTTCTGTTTTTCGACTGGGAGAATCTTTTTTGATGTTTTGTAGTAGTGATTTGATTTTTAGTCCAATTTCTTCTTGTACCTTTGATAATTCGTTTGCGGTTACCATTTTTTCATTTTTAAATTATTGTCTTCTTATTTTTGATGAGTTTAGTACTTGATGATTTGATTTGTTTTCGTAGTAGATTCTGCTTTTCCTTTTTACCACGTACTTCAGACTCAAAGACGTGCGATGGGGTATTTTAGTCTTCTCCCGTAAAAAGGAATTGCAGTTTTTCCTACAACAATTTTATGATACTGCCCGAATTTCGGCTTTTTCAGTATCACAAAATATACTGTACTCTTAACAAATTATTGGATGATTCTTCCTTCTTTTGTGACTTCTTGGCGTCCCTGTGGACCTTTTGTATTTTGATTGTTTGATCACTTGTTTGGACCGTTGTATTTGTTTTGTTGCTGCTTGATCTCTTGTTTGGACCGTTGTATTTGTTTTGTTGCTGTTTGATCTCTTGTTTGGACCGTTGTATTTGTTGTGTTGCTGTTCGATCTCTTGTTTGGACCGTTGTATTTGTTTTGTTGCTGCTTGATCTCTTGTTTGGACCGTTGTATTTGTTTTGTTGCTGCTTGATCTCTTGTTTGGACCGTTGTATTTGTTGTGTTGCTGTTCGATCTCTCGTTTGGACCGTTGTATTTGTTTTGTTGCTGCTTGATCTCTTGTTTGGACCGTTGTATTTGTTGCTGCTTGATCTCTTGTTTGGACCGTTGTTGCTGGTTTATCTTCTTAAGGTTCGAAGGACCATGTCGAAAATAGAAGATAAGAGATGTTATTCTTTGCAGTCTCACAAATATTTATGGATTAGACTTAAGTCCATAACACAGACCCCTACTTCGTTGATTGTGAGTAACCACTCAAGTTGTAAGTTTAAATTATACTCTAAATTAGGAGAGGGTGGCAAGAAGTACCCTTCCTAACTTATGTGGTTTGAGTAACAACTCAAGACGTCGTTTAAATTGATACTGTTTTTATTAAGTTAAATACTCTTATTTATATAAGACTTAATGCTAAGTTATCTCATTTTAATTCTATAGTATTTTAAATTAAAGTTATTGACCTGCTGACTAAATGTTTTGAACTGTGATATGATTACAATACGGAAATGAATTACCTTTTAATTGACCTACTTAAAATACTTGAGTTGCATTATGCTTTATTGACTTTTAAGTAGGTTTTTACAATCATGCGTTTATTCTTAATTTATTTTATATACAGGATGGTTGGAAACGACACACAAAAAACCTGTTCAATTTAAAATTAAACAGGTTGAACATTGTGGAAGACAACTACACCAATTTCAAAGAGTTTGAAGAGATATTTCTGCGACAGTACTGGGGTTCAAATGAACAGCAGAGAGTTCGCAATAACATAATCAGTGGCAAATACAGAGGCCGCATGGACCAAACGCGAGAAAGTTATGCGATAAAAAGGATCAACGCTGCTAAACAACTAGACCCACTGTTACGTTCGAACGGCGTCGTAACGACACCTTACAGTTAAAATGCCCTCACTAGCTCAGGGTATGGGGGGGGGGTAAGGGGAAGATTTCGTCTGTGCGGCCTCTAGGCCACGACACGGGGTTATGCGAGACGGAGAAAGACGTAGTTGTAACGGAAAAATTGGGCGCCACCTTATCTAAAAACTTACTAAGGCCCTCTGGGAACCTACCATACGTGACCGGTATACGATAAGGAGCTTTACCTTAATCACGAAGAATCTCATTCAGCCTCCTCGTGACGTCACAGAAATGGTTTCTTATTCTAAAAACAAATCTTAACACACAAAAATAACACTCAAAACAACGGTTAATACATATATTAAAAATATTGGATTGGTGTACGAGTCGTACCAAGATATAACAAATATGTGCATGTAATGCACGTTACAAAAAAAACGAATCTTAACACTAATCCCCCTAATAATTTCGGACGTCCGTGCTACTTATTAGCTAGATGAATATTACCCAAGTCACCAATGATTAAAAATAAAAGTTTATATGCAAATGAACTTACTGAAATTAATTACTACAAATGTTTATACACAAATGAATACGTTTGAAATAATGTTTATATGTTGAACGATGAATCTGTTTAAAATAATGTTTATGTTTTGACCGATAACTACGTTTAAAAATAAAAACTGTATCTAAAAAGGAACAATAAATGTACCCTTGGTACAATCCCACAATATGCACTGCACAATAAAAACGTAAAATTACTTACACATCAAATTGTTCGTTACGAGAAAGCTGACGTGAGATTCCAGGTGGACATCTTTTGATTGAAAATTTTGACTGCACACGCAGTCGTCGAGTGGTAAATTTCCTGAATCCAGAATGGGGTTATGGGACATCCCACACCTCCGTTAACGGCTAAAATTGAATTATAGGGCTCCCGTTTCTTTTCCGTCACTAAAGGACGCACAAACAAGTCGCATGACCAACGATAAAACGATAAAAAGGAAACACCCAACAACATAAAGGCCGATTAAAAATTGCACACGTAAACGATATCAAATTTAATAAAATGTTTGTAAAATATTGACGAAATAACTGACGATGTTTGAATGGAATTGTACAAAAGTTCGTTACCATTTTTTTTGACACAACAGGTTGCAATAGTTTGGCGTAATGGCGGTATTTTGAACCGGCTCGCACAAAAGTGTTGTAATTGAATTATTAATTCGCATAAATGTACTTCAACAAAACCGCTAAAGCGATGCGGCCGACTTCACAAAAGACACAAAATATTAATTCAACTTTTTCACATATTTATTACAAATAATTAACTTTCCACAAAATGTGACTGCACTTTGCCATGATTCTGCGGGAAGTAAAAATGGAACTGCATTTTGCTACGCGCTTGAAATGGTATCACCTGATAGCAATGGGCCTATTCCATTGGTTGAACCCTTGTCTAGCATATTACTTCGCCAGGAATGCACTTAGCGACCATACACTGATCACGTGATCTGGTCGTGTTCAAAACAAGTGTCCACACGCCTAACCTTGAATTTACACTTACATTACAGTTGTATATAAAAATGCTGAATGCAAATATTACTCTATGATGAATTTATTCTTAAACTGAAGACATAATAAATTTTGTTTTTGAAAATGAATTTATAGTAACGATAATTATTTAAAAATCTTTTGGATTTCGCAGGCCGTGACACCACCATTTCAGGAAGAAGATATCATCCCTAGCCTAGCACAACACTTTGAGTACGAAGTAATCAATAGGGTGGCCATAGAAGATATTAAAACAACTGAACAATTATTGAATTTATTAAAAAGATTTGATAGCATACCTAGCAACACGAGTAGTCAACATCCAACTTCGTATTATAATAATCAATGGACAAGATTTCCTAATAATCGAAATCAACATAACATCAACAGTACTCACAGGTTTGATGCTCAAAACAATACTAATTACTTCAATCAAAATAATCAAAATAGAAATGGAGTTAACAGTAGATACAATGGTCAAAACAACAATGCCGGTTTTACTCGAAATGCTACTAACGAACATAATTATGGAGATCGAAATGATCAAGGTTATCATCGGTCAGATAATTACAATAATTCTAATCATACAGAAAATCAACAAAATAATAGAGAACAATCGAGGGTGTTTTTCAATTCACGGGCATCGAATCATATGAATGATACTAGAGCACCCACTAACATAAACACAGTTACGATCGAAACAAGTGAAGCGACAAACACACAAAGTGATGTGGCTTCACCAAATTTTCAGTAAAAGACAACCCAAACAAAAAAAAAACAAATTCGTACCAACATCCCCGCGAATTTATTGATACTACCTGTAAACAAACTACGCCAGAAAAGCAGAAGGGTTTACCTTACATCAACATTTTTATCAACATCATGATAAAAGCATTGCTGGTTACAGGTGCTGAAATATCACTCGTCAATGAAAACATTATCAACTTAAATGAAATTAACTTTAGTAAAAACTTAATAAAAACTAAGCCAATTAACCTAATCGCAGCTAATAGTAAAAGGTTTACAACCATCAATAAAAAAAAATTGCCAACATTAGAATAGGAAAAATAGAGATCACGACGGACATCATGGTAATGGGAGAAATGCGTATGGATTGTATCATGGGCATCGATTTATTAAATAAATTTAAAATTGAAGTAGACGTTCCGAACCGAAAAATAAATATCCAGGGGGAGAAGATATAATGGATTGACCAGGAAGAAGAGAAGGAAGAGGCTTTAAATGTTCATGAGGAAGGTCAAATAATTATTAATAAGATCACGGTTGAAGAAGACCAAGATGTGGAAGATGTTAATAACAATGAACGAGCACATAGTACGGAGAATGGGAAAATATGGAAGAATATAGAATTAGATTGTGATAAAGATTATCTACAATATCTGAAATTTCTGTTAGATGCTAATCATCGCCTTATTAATAATGAACCACGTATTGCTTCCGGATACACACATAAGTTAGTAATTGAAAACGATAAAGCCTTTAGATGTAAATCTTATCCTATCCCTCAGGCGTACAAGATACAGGTGTGGAACGAATTAAAAAAAATGATACAAGACAACATAATTGAAGAAGCCGCAACTTCCTATTTGATTCCGTTAGTGGTGGTCAGAAAGAAGGATGGAAGTATTCGACTCTGCTTGGATGCGAGAAATTAAAATGCCATTACCAGGCCGAGATTTGAATCTCCGGAAAACATTGAAAGTTTATTAGGAAGAATTGGAAATAAAAAGATTTTTACGAAATTAGATTTGAAAAATTCATTTTGGTTGATTCCATTGGACGAGTCATCGAGAAAATATACGGGTTTTAGTGTAGACGGCCATACATTTATTTTCAAAGTAGTGCCGTTTGGGTTGTCTAGCAGTAGTAGAGCATTAATACATGCGATGCAAAGAATTTTGAAGAGATATGAAGATTTTTGTGTACATTACGTCGATGATGTGCTAATATTTAGTGATAACGAATTAGACCACAAGAAACACATAAAAATAATTTTGGAAACTTTTAACGAGACTGGAATGAAACTGAACATAGAAAAATGTGAATTCTGTAAAAAAAAGTTAAATACCTTGGTTATCAAATAACACTGAATGACGTTCAGATTGATAACGCACGTTTAAATGATATCAAAGTTTATCCCAGACCGAAAAATTTAAGAACTTTAAGAGGTTTTATAGGAGTCATGAATTATTATAAACGTTTTATTCCTGACTATTCAAATAAAATCTTGCCATTATTGGAGTTATTGCGCAAACATGTGAAATGGAAATGGGATGATCAAAAAGATAAAGCATTTAAAGACCTCAAAACAATAATTTTTAAAAATATGTGTCTAATTCATCCTGATTTTACGAATAAATTCATATTGAGGACCGATGCATCAAATTATGCAGTTTCGTCGGCTTTAATACAAATGAGAGATAATTTAGAAGTGCCAATATGTTTTGCGTCGCGAACTCTTCAAAAAAGTGAAATAAATTACACCGTTAGCGAAAAAGAAATACTAGCTATCGTATTTGCTTTGACCAAATGGAAATACTATCTCATTGGAAATCGGTTTGAGATAGAAACAGACCATGCTGCACTAACTTTTATGATGAAAACGAAATTTACAAATAATCGTATTTATCGCTGGTCGCTATTAATACAGGAGTTTGACTTCACAATAAAACACATCAAGGGCAAGGACAATGTTATTGCCGATGCTTTTAGTCGAAAGGATGGTTGCAGCATGAATAAAGTAACCGAAGTTTTGATTGCCATGAATGAATTTCACGCTCATGCGGTTCCTTTTACAGAAGATTGTGTGAGAGATGCTCAATTAGATGAAGATATTATAGAAATAAAAGGAACATTATTACAACTGAACAATAATAATTATAAAAACTATAAAATAAAAAATGGATTCTTGCTTAAAAAAATAAACGATAATGAACTCTACGTCATCAATGAAGAATTAACTAGGGAGATATCACAAGAGCTCCACCTTCGATTTTGTCATATTGGGTTGCGAAAACTTTGGCTCATGTTTAGAGAAAATTATTTCTGTAAAAAGGATCGAAAAATTATAAAAGAATAGTCAACCAGTGTAAAATATGCGTGTTAGGAAAATATAAAAATTATCACAATGTAAACACTATCAATAGTATCGAAGTTACAGAGCCTGGAGATATGATAGCCATAGACTATATCGGGAACTTAATACCTAGTGGTCCAAATCAAAAAAAATATTCTTGTAGTAGTAGATATTTTCAGCAAATATGTGAAGCTGTACCCGACTGACGTTTGTACTACAAATTTAACAATTGAACTCCTAGAAGATTTTATAATAAACGTTATCAAGCCGAAGGTTATTTTAGCAGATAACGCGACATATTTTAATAATGCCAAATTTCGTCAACATTGGGAAGACCAGAACATCCAGGTGAACTATTGCTCAATTCGTCATCCACAGGGTAACCCAAGTGAACGATATGTCCAGGAAGTAACAAAATTTTTAAGAATTCTTTCAAAAGATGATCATCTCACTTGGTTCGACCACTTAGACAAGGTTGAGAAATTTATAAATGAAACACCAAGTACTGTTAGAGAAAATTCGCCAATTTATGTCATGAAACAGAAGCTACCTGATAGACCATGGGTGATAGATGAACATCATTTAAATTACCAACAACGGTTAAGAGACATTCGGGTTACATTGAGAAAAAGAAGAGATAAATATTTACAAAACGTGAATAAAAAAATAAAAAAACAAACATCATTCAACATTGGTGATGAAGTTATTATTAAAAGCCTTCGAGTAGGTAAAAGGTCGGCTAATTTGTGTGCAAAACTACAGCTTCTATATGAGGGACCATATAAAATCAACCGCAAGGTTGGTGAGAACACCTACGAGTTATTCAACGAAACTACAGAGACAATCAGAGGTAGATTTCATCTAAGTTCCATTTATGCTTACAACAACGAAAATTAAAAGTCATAAAGTTCAAAATGTGAATGTTTGTGAGTGAGAAGATTTTTATTATTTGAAAAATTTGGTTTAAGGTGGATACTTCACTTAAAGGGGAAATTTTATTTTAGTTTAATTTATTGTAAAGAAAAGAAAATTGTTTTAATTTGATTTCGGTTATAATTTAATTTTGGTTATTGTGAATTTGTTTTCAACCACTCATGCTTGTAAAGGAACAATTGTTTGCCATTCAATGCATTTTTCGAATGTTTGTTGTATTTCGCAAAGATTATGTTGCCTAATCTTTTCTAAATCCAAAGGGGGAAGTTGACCTGTATTTTCCTTCCCCGGGTATATTTTTAATATTTGATATTTTTGTATTTATTGGAATTAACGAAAACATTAAAATTTTGCGTACAAGTGTTGAGAGAGATTAGGGTAAGAAATGTGGCAATCAGTCAATCGAGTCGTGTCCGCGCGTTGCGGCTAGCGACTAAACTTTGTATTGAGGAAAAGTTTGAAAATAAAAGTGAAAAGTTATTAAAAAGTAACGGTGTTTAATTTTCCTTTGTGAAATTTTGGAGGATAGAAACTCCACATCATTAATTTGTTCGCCCGGCCAAATTACCAACACAAAAATTATAAGGGATTATCCTATTATGACCAACAGTAAGAAGAAGAAACGACATAGGCACCCCTAAATCGCGAGGAAAACTATGATAAACGGTTTAGTACCGAAAAACATGTTCCACGTTAAAGATATTAGTCGGAGACTAAAATAGAAGGAATCTGGGGTCCAGGGGGCGGAGCCTCCTTACGAGGTCAAGGGGGCGGAGCCCCTTTGCGAGGCAGCGCCGAGTTTCCCAAGATTATACGATTAACTTAGGTTGGTAAACCAAAAATTTCTATATATAACAAAGCAAAATAAAATCAGTTAAAAAACAAATTTCAAAAGGTCTTCCGAAGTCTTTTCCGATAATGAACAAAACTACGATTTTGATGAGAACGACGAATACAGCATCGATAGTAAATTTGATCAAGACGATGACCCTACGTGTGATGACAATTCAAACGACAACACCGAAAAAAGTCAAATTACAGTTTTAGCCGCAAGTGAAATATTGTAATACATGATTGACACTATCAACGAAGTAAGCGATATCACAGACATGTCAACAACCACTACACGTGTTCTTCTTAGTCACTTTAAATGGGATAAAGACATTTTATTAGATAAATTTTACGACGGCGACCTCGAATAACTTTTTAAAGACGCGAACGTCATCAATCCCTTTATCGAAACCAACACAGCGCAAACTGAAAGTTTCAACGAAGAAAACTGCGAAATTTGTTACTGTGCTTACAGATCTTCCGAATTGACTGGTCTTTGATGTGGTCATAAATTTTGTCACGAATGTTGGAATCAATATTTGGTCACCCAAATCATGAGTTCTGGTATGGGCGAAACAATTTCTTGCGCAGCACACGATTGCGCAATTTTAGTCGACGATCAAACCTGCTTAGAGCCTGTTAAGTGATTCTAAGGCACGCGAAGTATACCAAAAGATAATTACCAAACGTTTTATCGAATGCAGCTTGCTGTTTACGTGGTGCTCCAGTCCTGATTGTACAAACCCAATTAAGGTCGAATTTGCGGAAATGAAAGCTGTGACTTGCAGTTGTGGTACCACATTTTGCTTTATGTGTGGTGAAAATTGGCACAGCCCGGTCAAATGCGGGTTGCTGAAGAAGTGGTTGAAACGTTGTGAAAAGGACCAGGAAGCTTCTAAATGGATATCAGAAAATACGAAAGAGTGTCCTAAGTGTCAATCTGTAATCGAGAAATCTGGAGGGTGTAACGTCATGATTTGTACAAATGCGCAGTGCAAGTACGCTTTCTGTTGGGTTTGCATGGGGTCCTGGGCGGAACACAAGGATTACCATCTATGCTTTCAATACGAGAGGGAAAGCAGTAAATTGGCTAGGGAAGAGCAAGAACGCAGCCGAACCGATTTAAATCGGTATGTTTTTTATTATAATGGGTTTAATACCTATAAAAACTCGTCGGAACTTGAAGAAAAATTGCGGTCTGGTATAACTGTTAAAATGAAAGAATTCGAAGAACAGGGATTATCGTGGATCCAAATCAATTTTTTGGAAAAGTCTCTGGAAATTTTGAAAGATTGTCGTCAAACATTACGATATACGTATGTTTTGGCCTTTTATTTGAGTAAAAATAATGAAACTGTTTTGCTCGAAGAGAACCAAAAGGACTTACATAATGCTACCGAAGAGCTGAGTCGCTATTTGGAATTAAAACTTGCCGAAGAAAATTTTAAAAATGTAAAAAAGAACTTGCAGAATTATTGCAAATATTGCAGTGATCTTCGGAAAACTTTAGCAGATCACGTATACGATGGATACGACAAACGATTATGGAAATTCACCGAAAACATGTAAGCTCTTTTAATACGAATGATTTCTGTATAATTTTAGTTATTTAATAAAAATAATAAATATAATTTTTGTAGTACAATTAGGAACAATTTTGTTTATAAATATACGACACCGGTGTTTGTTGTTTTTGTACTTAACGTAATCGCTGGTGCGAATTGTTGCGCACCTAGTTTTTTTATTCATTCACGAGGTGTTCTTGTGGAGTCGGCTGCTTCACACCTAGTTTCAATTTTGGCAGGCTTCCCTCAGAAGCCGGTAATTGTGGTTCACGACACCGTTGTTTGTCAGCTGTCATTGTTTTGTTTGTGCCATACATATTTGTGACATTAAATATTAATACTAAAGTACCGTCTTTTATTTCCCTGAGAGAGGGGGCACCATTTTTTTAACCTTACAGGGTAAGTTCGTAACCTGGACTTGCGACCCTCGCAAACCGACGAGAACATCCAGTAGCTGGCTTAAAAAAGAACATCTAGGGTACCCACCTTGATAAAAGTGAGGAATCATACCTTCACGTGGAGGAATATTTTGCTTTACGTTAGGCACCCCCTCATTAGGGGTGCGGATCAGCGGAAAATTCTAACAAGTTAAGGGTGCGAATGAATGTATAAATATACGCTATACAGACCCTTCGAATTTCGCTATTCTAAGAAAAACTATATCTTAATATGACATTTAGCAAATCAGGATCCTGTAGAAAAAACTATGATCTGTGTTTCTAGAGATGAATTATTAAAATTGTGCCTAAAATATAGTCATAAAAATAAAAACTGTACCTTAAAAAAAAATTCCAAACCAAAATGTCTTTCTCTAGAAACACGAATATACTCGTGAAGTTTACAGATTATCAAATTAAATCACGAATGCACTCATTATAAGGTGACATACCTTTCATCATGGATAACGTTACGATAGGATCCTTATCAATGCCGTTCTTGGCTAAATGTTTGTATTTTATACATCTAAGTGCATTTGTGGTCGGTAAACAACTACATTGTTAATCTCCGCACGTCGTATGCTCTTGAATCTTTTCATTTAGGATGTACGTCGGTGACATTTTCTCAGTAACTGATTTCTTTTTGAAATCTTCCCGTTCTGTTTTCGATATTATTCGTTTTACGTTTTCGTTGCAACTACTGAAATTACCCGTGTATGTGCAGTTCATCACAACATCTGATTCCGGTTTAGGAGGATTTTCCATGACAATTCTTAAAATGCTATGGCAGGATTTGCAGTTTCCTCTTATTTGAAGATAGCAAAGTCCACTTGGATGAATTTTGCATCGTTTATATGATACGCAACATGGCAATTTCGTTTCTCTAAAGAAATTGGTATGAATAACGTGTGTCCAGAAATGAGGTTTTAATGTTTCGTAATTCCGACTGCTGCTATGACCATCGGATCGTTTGTAGAAGCGATTGGATGGACAAATATTTGCCCACTCTTCCACTGCCAAAGTTATGTCAAATATCAGAATTTCACCGTTTTCTTCATTTTCTTCCCCAGCCGACGTATCTGATAAATTTTCTGTAGCGGATTTATGCAGAGGCTGTAAATTCAATTCTTCCAAAATATTATGCCTCTTCAAGATCACATGATTATAGACGTACTTTGGCGAAACGGTGGTATTACCCAATTGTTTTAATATTTCCGACCAGCAGGCATTTGTTGGACCCCAAAACTTTTCACCAATGGAATCATTAATTTTGTCTTTATTGGCAACAATAACGACGTTGAGCTGCTTCAGATCAATTCTAGCCGTTCTTGGCATGTTGGTATTATTATTATATTCTTTATAACTACTGATTGATTATAGTTTATACAACATAACACAATCACAATAATAATTATTATTATTATTCACAATAAATTATATTCACTCTTTGCAGCGTTGTGGTTTAATTGAAAATGTTGGAATTATAATAAAAGTGTTACAAAACTAAGTCACTGTATTACGATATTTTCCCACAAAGCTGTGTCCAATGCTAGTTTACTTTGTACCCTAAGAATATTTAGTTTTAAAATTTTAGTAAATATTTAAAAATAAAAATATTGTACATTAGAATATTTAGTTATTCAATAATAACTACAACATGTATTTTATTACAAGTTGAAACTTCGTCAAGTAAGAACTAGCTTCTTATGATTAAACGTATACCACTCAATAGTTGTTTTATTTATTGCACCTGGCCATAATCCAAAAGTAAATGATTATTTAATTAAATTAAAGACTTCAAGACAACGTTGTCTTTATACATTTCATAATTTTTTAAATCCTATCTCATCTGAAAAAATTATCTAAACAAATTTACGATCTATGCAGTATTATAATAATCTAAACTTGATAATATTGCACCTAATATTGCACAATTGCACGATCAATAAAGAATTATAATAATCTAAACTTGATAATATTGCACTCTAGTTGCACTAATATTGCACCATTGCACGATCTATGCAGAATTATAATAATCTAAACTTGATAATATTGCACTCTAGTTGCACTAATATTGCACAATTGCACGATCTATGCAGAAAAAGCTTTGTTAGAAAAAGCTAACAAAAAAAAGTTGCCAAATAATCACGTGGAGTTAAATACTGCGTCAACCTGTTATTACCTACTTGAAAAATTATATCATGATCAGCCCTCCATGTTAGAATATCTGAAATGTGTCAAATGCGACAAAACTTTGGAAAAACAATACCTGGCAATTAATTTTCCAATGCAAGATATTACATACCTTCAAAATGCGTTGGACTTGCGATTCAAAGATAGTTACAATGGTAGTAAATGTGATCACTGTCGACAGCAATTTACACATAGAAACATAATTTTTGGTCAGCATTTATTTTTGGAAATATGTGGACCAATGAAGAAAGATAAACCTTCGTCTTTGGAATTTGATATTCCATTACAAGCAATTCCCCAAGAAATTCTCCTTCATGGAAACAAGTATTGCCTTCGAGGAGGAATTAGCTTTATACCGCCTGTTTTGATAAACAATGTCAATGCGGTTGGACATTATATTAGTTATTGTTGGCGTGCGAATTTAGGACAATGGGAAAGATACGATGATTTGCAAATATCGCCTAAAATAGTAAGGCAGACTACAATAGCCAATCAATGCCAATTTCTTATATATACCGTATAAATATATTATGTTTAACTTTCGTGTTCGTTATTTGTAAATATTATTAATAAAAATTATTATTTTAAATACAAATTTTCTAGTTCATCAAATAAAAAAGTCGAATATTACCAGGTGTAACTTGCTCGGAGTTCTCGAAAATTTTAAATACCCGTAACTTTCTAGAAAATGAAATTAAAGTGATGGGCATAGAAGCTCATTGAGGCTCTAACGATGCTCTATCGATTGGCACCAGTTTCATATAAAAATTCGAAATAGGAAGGAAAATGGAAAAATATGTCGGCAGCCCCCCCCCCCCAAAAAGTTTTCGCAAATAACTCCGCGACGGTTGAGGCTCAAACGATAGGAATAGAAGCTCATTGAGGCTCTAACGATGCTCTATCGATTGGCACCAGTTTCATACAAAAATTCGAAATAGGAAGTTAAATGGAAACAAGGTGGAACTCGCTTTAGCGGCAGTTCTTAGGCTTCTATACAGCTACCTTTCTGGTGTGGAAAGTTGTTATTATCTGGTTATTTTTGATCACCATATAATGTAACATCACATAATCAGATAATCTGCACCAATTAAATTTTTTGCGATTGGTAATTATCATTTACTATATAAGTAATAACAATCAAACTTTTCCATTCTATTAGAAATTTTACTTCTCTGTAATGTATGGTCCTTTTTGTGAGGTGGACCAATCCTCTCTATTCTCTTTTATTTATAACTTAACTTCACTAACCACATCAATAAAAAATTATTTTTTCACATCAAAGTAAAACAAGTAGTTTATATAGGGAGACCTCTTCGAAAATATCTTTAACTTAGTAAATTTCTTTCGAACATTTGCGTATTTATAAATTGCATTAGCGAATCGAAGCAACGGATTAACAGATTAACGCAATACTATATAGACGAAGTATTTAAAATATAACAACGTTGTATAGAAGCCTAAAAGTAGCGCACTGGCTACCCAGTTCTTAGACCTCTATACACACAGAGTATTTCCAACACGATTTGAAACGCTCTGTATGATTTTGAATTATGCGGACAGACAGACGGACAGACAGACAGACAGACAGACAGACAGACGGACGGACAGACAGACACGGAGCTAGATCATAAGGCTTCTTGTTATACTTTGTATAGAAGCCTAAAACCGAGGAGATAGGAAATAACGGTTATTAATGATTAACTTAAATCCGGATTAACGGATTAACGTTAATACGTTAATCCGTTAATATTTAATAAAAATACTATATAAACCAAATGACTTATTATGACTTAAATGTGTTGAACGTGAACTAAAAATGTCTTTACAAAAAATATCTTCGCGAGAATTAAATAAGGTTGTGGAAGGGGCGCTAAACAGGGCTTTATCGTTCGCTAAATATGAAGATTTAACATGGAACCTGTTTTTCGGTACCAAACCATTTATCATAGTTTTCCTCGAGATTTAGGGGTGCCGCGGGAGTGGCGCCTATCTCGTTTCTTCTCTTCTTCTTTTTACTGTTTTCCGAAGTGCGGCGTAGTTTTGTGTAACCGTGTTGGTTATAATAGGATAATCCCTTAATTTTTGTGTTGGTAATAAAAATTTACTATATAAGCAAATTTGCTTTTTGCGATCGGTTTCGGATTTAAATTTTTGGTAATGAAAATTTTGTTATTGAAAATTCACTATTGTGAATGGGAAGATGTTATTCGATAATCTACTCTATTCAAATTATAAACTATAAATTTGAATTATACATGTGGTGCCAATTTTTGGTATCAATTTTTGGTGTCAATTTTTGGTGTCGATTTTTGGTGTAGATTTTTGGTGTCGGTTTTTGCTGTCGGTTTTTGGTGTCGGTTTTTTGGTGACGATTTTTGCGAGGTAACGACCGTAAAAACATGTTCCATGTTAAAAAACTCAATGCATCAATAGATCAACGGATCAAATAAAGAGATCAACAATATATAGGTAAACCACTCAGTTATGTATATTTCAGCAACCTTCTTCACATATCTACTCATTTTCAGAGTGTTTCCCAACACAATTTGGAGCGCTCTGTATGAATTTAAATTATGCGGACAGACGGAGCCTGATCGTAAGGCTTCTTGCTATACTTTGTATAGAAGCCTAATAGCGCACTGGGTACCCAGTTCTTAGACCTCTATACACACTGAGTATATTCAACACGATTTGAAACGCTCTGTATGATTTTGAATTATGCGGACGGACGGACAGACAGACGGACGGACGGACGGACAGACACGGAGCCAGATCATAAGGCTTCTTGCTATACTTTGTATAGAAGCCTAAAACATGTCGCCAGCCCCCCCCCCCCAAAGTTTTCGCGAATAACTCCGCGACGGTTGAGGCTCAAACGATGGGAATAGAAGCTCATTCAGGCTCTAACGAAGCTCAACGTTTGACACCAATTTCATCCCAAAATTCCATTTGGGGGGGACCAACGTGTCAACAGACCCCCCCCCCCCAAAGTTTTAGCGGATAACTCCGTGACTTTTGAGGCTCAAACGACAGGAATAGAAGCTCATTCAGGCTCTAACGATTGATACTAATTTCATTAAAAAAATCGATTTGGGGGGGGCCAGTGACATGCACCTTACCTGAAGGTAATTTAGTGTGGGACCTGTACTTGAGTCTAAGGAAATTGATTGGAGTTGTTACAGCTGTTAGGCTACAGAGAGATAGTTTCCAAATTCTTCATGATTTAATTGATAACCATAATAACATTTATATTAAAGTAACAGAAAAGCGTTTAACATTCAAATACCACTTTCTCACTCATTATCCTACATTATTTGAAATGTCAGGACCATTGCAGTTTTTGTTATGTCTGCGTTTTGAAGGGAAATACAAGGTATTTAAAGATATTGCTAATAATATCAAAAGTCGAGTGAATATTGTGAAATCTTTGGCAAAACGGCATCAGATGAACTACATAAATATATTCCTAAATAAAACCACCAACGATAGAAATCTTACTTTTGGAAAATTATTTTCTTTAAACAAAATCAAGTACCATAATATACCCGAGTTTTGTAATAATTTAAGTGAATGTACCACATGGGTTGAGGTCAACAATATAAAATATAAAAAAAATGTCATTATAAGTATTGTGTCTTTAGATTTAAATGAACATATTGCGGTGTTTTGAGCCACCTTCAGGTTAAAATTAATTACTTTGTTTTATATATTTCGCATAATCGCATGAAAGCTCTTTTGCGAAGTGGAAGATTTTTCGATGATACGGAATCGTACAAAATTCAATATAATAAAATCAGTTGTTAATAATAAAAAGATCCAAGAATAAAATTATAATAATTTAAAACCATGTTCAAAAATCCATATATAAAAAAGTTGTTAATAGTTAATAATTTGAGTTATAAAGATGTTAAGTTAATTAGAATTAAGTGGGGTTTTACATTTCTTCGATAAATTGTGCTACGACATCGCAAGTTCCGAGGCATCTCAATTGACAGTTGAAGTTACCTAGAAACAGACAATACTTAAAAATAATTGGTGACATTTATAAAATGAGAATTATAATCAAAGTGCAGTGGTACTCACCGATGAGGCGAGATGAGAGGAATTAAAAATCAAGAGACCAGGCATTTGATTTTATTTTAGAAGGGAAAAAACCTTGGTAACAGGAAGATACAAATAGGAGGCTCACAGGACAGCCTAATCGAATAGCATGTATAAAGTTGATGCTTGGTAAAAATTGAAAGATTGATGGTAAAAATCAATACGAATTGTGTTGAGCTAAAAGTGAAAAGGATAAACCACGTACATAGATAAAGAAATTGGTGTAAATAATTTAGAATCCAAACACTTACCTGAGTAATTTGGAAGAATTGGCACTACAGATGAACAAAACAATTTGGTCACAGTGATTAAATCTTGGAGATACACAAGAAAAATCGATAATTAGAAAAGGTTATGATGGATCACAATAACACAACGATCGAGTCGCTTGGGAATGAAGTTCGTCCCGAACGGTATGAAGAATGTTAAGGGTAAGCGCACACGTAATTATATAAAGTGTCGTGGGTTTAAATAACAATAAACAAGGTGGAACTCGCTTTAGCGGCAGTTCTTAGGCTTCTATACAGCTACCTTTCTGGTGTGGAAAGTTGTTATTATCTGGTTATTTTTGATCGCCATATAATGTAACACCACATAATCAGATAATCTGCACCAATTAAATTTTTTGCGATTGGTAATTATCATTTACTATATAAGTAATAACAAACAAACTTTTCCATTCTATTAGAAATTTTACTTCTCTGTAATGTATGGTCCTTTTTTTGAGGTGGACCAATCCTCTCCTTTCTCTTTTATTTATAACTTAACTTCACTAACCACATCAATAAAAAATTATTTTTTCACATCAAAGTAAAACAAGTAGTTTATATAGGGAGACCTCTTCGAAAATATCTTTAACTTAGTAAATTTCTTTCGAACATTTGCGTATTTATAAATTGCATTAGTGAATCGAAGCAACGGATTAACAGATTAACGCAATACTATATAGACGAAGTATTTACAATATAACAACGTATCAGTTGATCAACGTTATGATTGGCTCTGAAACATGCGGACGGACACGAAGCCAGACCATAAGGCTTCTTTCTATACCTTGTATAGAAGCCTAAATAAGGCTTCTTGTTATATCGTACTTTGTATAGAAGCCTAAAAGTAGCGCACTGGCTACCCAGTTCTTAGACCTCTATGCACACAGAGTATTTCCAACACGATTTGAAACGCTCTGTATAATTTTGAATTATGAGGACGGACGGACGGACAGACACGGAGCCAGATCATAAGGCTTCTTGTTATACTTTGTATAGAAGCCTAAAAGTAACTAGAATTTTTGTTGGTAAAACCGTGTAAAACTAGCTTTAACTGATTTCGCGGAAAAAAGTTAACCTTAAATACATACCAAAAACAAATGTCAATAATAATTATAACCTACAATATTGACACATAAAAATATTACTTATCAGTCTGTTACCTATGTTGACAGCCCAATATTGCTCTGTTAACTTATCAGACGACTTGACAGACTGGTAACTGCTAACAGTCATTGGTGAATACAAATATATCACATTAACAGACTGTTATTGACTTGACTCTCTGTTAGCAACTTAACAGAGCTTGGTGAATACGGCTGTAAATGTCACTGATTACATTTTTGCTTGGAAAAACAAAAACACGTCTGGAATAGTCGACTGTTTACTCGCGACACCGGCAGGCCGCTTATGTTAAATTAATAATTATTATTAATAATATTAAAATTAATTATTAATAATGAAATTATCATCTTAAACCTAGTAAAACACTTAAATATTAGTGGGATATTCGAATGTTTGAATATGCCGTAGTTGGTAATTTGTTCGAGAGAAATTCGTCCAACTCAGCATTTGTACGACTGAACATTTAATCGACAGGGCATTTTCAAACAAATTTCTGTCGCACATAACGCTGTCGAACAAATTACCTAGAATCGAGTATTCGAATACTCGATTTCCCAGCCCTCGTAGATATAACACTACCATAACACACCAGCTACAAGATTTTTTTTTAATTAATTTGATTTTGATTAAAAAATATTAGTTTTTTGATATCTATGATATCAAAACCCTAAAATAGCATCGTCCGAACCAAGTAACGTGATATAACATGCTTCGAAAATATTATTTTTAAAGCATGGTATATAAGTTACGTTCGTAATATAGATTGTACCATAATTGCTGACTTTCGATGTGATAAATACTGAAGAAAGATATGATTTCGCGCTATGCTGAAGAAAAATTGGTCACAAAGTTGCTAATGATTGTAATTTTACATACAATTTCTTAACGGTGTGGATATATTGTTCAAAAGATAAAAATACAAATAACGGATAAGCAGATAATGCAATAAATGGATAAACAGATTAACGGATCAACAGATCAACAGATCAGCGGATCAATGTATCAACGTATCAATATATCAACGTATCAATGTATCAACGTATCAATGTATCAACGTATCAATGTATCAACGTATCAATGTATCAACGTATCAACGTATCAACGTATCAATGTATCAACGTATCAATGAATCAACGTATCAAAGGATCAACAATTTACTATATAGGTTACACTTTGTATTTAAAATTTAGGTAATACTTTTGAAAAGGAATCGATATAGCAAGTACCACTAATTTATAAACATGAACAACTCAAGCAATTATTCTAGTAGCGACTTTTCCGATTCCGATTTTGATTCTGATGAAATCAATACAAAACATCATCTAACCTGTAATAATAATAAATTGCATTAGCGAATCGAATCAACGGATTAACAGATTAACGCAATACTATATAGACGAAGTATTTACAATATAACAACGTTTCAGTTGATCAACGTTATGATTGGCTCTGAAACATGCGGACCGACACTAAGCCAGACCATAAGGCTTCTTTCTATACCTTGCATAGAAGCCTAAATATGGCTTCTTGTTATACTTTGTACAGAAGCCTAAAAGTAGCGCACTGGCTACCCAGTTCTTAGACCTCTATACACACAGAGTATTTCCAGCACGATTTGAAACGCTCTGTATGATTTTGAATTATGCGGACAGACGGACAGACGGACGGACGGACAGACACCGAGCCAGATCATAAGGCTTCTTGCTATACTTTGTATAGAAGCCTAAAAGTACGACAGTAATAAAACAATTTGGGGTAGGTTTAGTTAAGGTTTATAAACTTTGGGAAAATTTCATTTAATCATAAATTTGTGTTAATGAGTATAATAATAAAAATTTTGTTAATTGAATACTGTTTATTCTGGGATTTTTAAATTATAAGAGGCATAAAGCCATTCACAGGGTAAAAGTGGAAAAGGTAAGTCATCGAAGAATCTACTATCTGAGGGAAAGAGATTTCATACCGGGTGAAGTAAATAAAGAGCTAGCAAGGGTGTAATTTGTACATCAAAAGTAAATTCAATTAAATATCAAATAAAAGTGTAACAGTCCCATACACCCCGGACATTACAATATGTTTCCAAATTTTGGAAAAATTATTGACATAGTTTTAGTGAACAAAGGAAAGGTGTTTTTTATTTTTGAACAATTAATGACCCACGGCTTTAACAGGCATTTTCATGGCTATGAGGTTATCAGTAATACTGAAAACTCGGAGTTCAGTGTTGTTGATATAGATTGTTTATATAGTTTCATACTATGCGTTTTGGTTGAAAGAATGAATATGAATTTAGTAGTTGCGCCATTTCATATTTAAGAGTTCTTATATGTACATAGACATATTATGTAGAAAAATTTTCCGCAAAGAATCATTTTGTACTTGTCAGTGTCTAATTATCACTTGTCGGTAATTTTTTACTTTGCATTGTTTACCTCAATCCATGTGGCACAATCATTTGAATTATTACAAAATTCACTCATCACTTCCAGTATGTGATTTCATTAAAAAAAAACTTTTGGATGGATACAAGTAGGTATACATAGTTAAGAAATAACATTTTGGGCGCAGTGTCATGTGTTAAGCGTTTTATGAACTGTTATGTGGTTTTTTTTTGTGTGTACTCACTTTATGTATTACTGTCCATGTGTAATGTTTTATTTTGTATTTAATGTTGTACGATTGTTTATATTGTGCATGTGAATTTTTATGTATTTGATTTTATTTATATTTGTTTCATATACAACATCCCAAGAGACGTGCATATATTCGACAATTTTTTCCGCTGCCTCACAAATGCTTGTTGTAACAAAAACTGCCCGCGCGCTTCGCGCTTGGGCAGTTTTTTTAGGGACAACAAGCATGCGTGTAAGGTAGCGGGAAAAATTCGCAGAATATATGCCTGTCCAGAGGGATGTTTGACAAGAGAATCGCACGAACGATTAAAAAAATTGTATTTTAATAAAAAGTTAGATAGCTTTGACTCAAATAAAATAATGTCTAGTTACTATGACAATGATAAACAAATTATTTGTCATTATACCAAATAAAAATGTGTTCGCGTTTTGGTGAAGAATCGCTAGCAAATATCGATGAAAAAATTAATGAAAGTACACCAATTAATACCATACGTTCAAGAAAATCAGTATGGTTTCAGTTTGATCAATTTTGTGCATTAAGAAACTACGATGCTATCAGCAACGCGCTAAGCATAGAAGATCTCAATAATATATTAAAGGATTGGGGATATAATATGAGAAAGAAGGATGGTTCTAATTACAAAGAAACGGTTGTAAAACAAATGTGGAATTCCGTAGCGAAACAACTGCAGACAATTTATTTTAAAAGGTTTAATATAAAGATTGATCCATTTCAAGATGTTGCTTTTTCAAGTGCTAGAAGTGCCTGAAATTCAATTAGAAGAGAACTGCAATTATTACCAGAGTTCAGAAAAAATAGTTCTGTTGCCTTTAGTAAATCGGAAATGCAAGAAATTATTAATCTGTATGACGAAAATACACCAGATGGATTAAATAAGAAATTTTACCACATAGCAGCCCATGAATTAGCTTGGCGTGGCGGGGAAGCCGTATTTTGTTTGATCAGTCATTTTCGGGAAGAATTTGACAATATGGATAAATTTAAAGGAAGAACAGAATACAATCCTATTATATCGAAGACAGCACAAGGGGGGTCCAAAAAATTACCGATTTCAAATGGTTAATTGTGAATGAGGAAGAATCTTTGTGCCCAGTAAGGTAAAAATTACATGATTATCCATGAATAAATACAATTTACTAACAAAAATTATTTTCTGATAGATTGCTAAAAAAATTGATTTCTAAAAGAGGTAAAAATATCGTTATTGAAAGACTGTTTCTCACTCCTAATCCCGATTGGAACAAAAGTAATTCGTCAGTATGGTTTAAGAATTCGCCAATAGGAAAGAACATTATTTCAAAGTGGACCAAAATTGCAGCAGAAGCTATTGGTATTGATACTAAAACTATCAAAATTTCAAATCATTCACACAGATCAACTACTATTTCGCATTTGGCTAAAGCTGGAAGTCAAGAACAATCTCTAATTAAAATGACTGGTCATTCTAGTAGTACTTCCATTAAACCGTATTTGCAAATGGATGAGGAATATCACAGAAGAATTGTACACAAGATAAGAACAGAATCTGTACAAAAAGATGTTACCAAAAATTTCACAAGCAATGAACTTGTAAGAACAGAATCTGTACAAAAAGATGTTACCAAAAATTTCACAAGCAATGAACTTGTTCAGGACCAGCATCCAAATGTGTATCATAATTGTATATTTAATATTTCGAATTGTCCAAATATGAAGTTGTAATTATTATCTTCATAAAATAAAATTAAAATTCATTTATTTAAAAAACTGCAAACTGCATAAACCATTTTATTATTTAATAATAATTAGCGTATAAATTACGAACGTATTCATAGACAAAGTTACTTACACTTACAACTAGTTTACTTGAAATAAAATAACCCCTTTCTACTTTAGTAACTGATTTTTGTCAATGTATTTCATCTTAGTTTTTTACTAAGATTCTGAATTTTCAAGTGGTTTTGCCCGAAAATGCGTCTACGCAATATAAATTTGACCCTTGACTACGTATTCACATTTAAGGAGGACTATGAATTTGAGCATTAGTAAAGTAGCAGGCAAATATTCGACAATTACCCCGGCCAATATTCACTTTCCAAATAGTCACTTAATTTTAATATGATTGGCTACTTTTCAATTGTTTTTGACAATGTCATTGGTATACGTTGGTCATGTGACAGGTGAGGGCGATTCTCTTTTTTATTTCTCTCTATTTGCTCTTTGAATTTGTGGGCATAATAAGTGTATGTTTTTATTTTTAAATATTAATTTGTATTGTTGTATTGTTTATATTTATATGAAAATAAAGTATTACACCTAAGAACATTGTATTATTAACTATAAGTAGAACCGTAAAATATACCTGTCGAAAAAATTAATAATTACTATAAAACATATAATGGTAATCACCGCGGCCGCAGTAGTTAATACTAATCTAAATAGTATATTTTATTTTAATAATGTGTTTGAGCCACCAAGTTTATATCGTAATGAAAACTCTTCCAAACAGTACGATTTCCTAATTCATATAGTATAACGCCATGTAGCTAGAAGTTAATCTTAATAATACTGCGGTGTCCTTTCTACTTACGTTGCCCGCACAATTTTTTATTACTTTCAAAAATTGATTATTGCATTTTTATGAATATAATTAAATTCCCAATGCTAGCTCTTTAATTGATTTTATTTTGCATGAAAACTTTTTTCTTCAGTAGTCGGTTCCTCGATGACTTACCTTGACTTATAGCTTTTACCCTGAGAATAAATTTATTTGTCGTTGAATTCAAAAATTCCAGAAGAAACATTAATTAATGAACAAAATTTTATTATGGCAATATTTAACACAAATTATAATCATGAAATGAAATGAATTCAAAGTTTATCAAAATTCTTAATCCTACCCCAATTGTTTTATGTTCGTACGTACTTTTTATTAACGTTTAAATTTTTAAAACACGCGGCACTTTATAAAAGTATTATCAAGTATGCGCTCACCCTAATAATCTTCGTCACGCCTTCTAATGTTAATCATGTGGTAACTTCTTTTGTTCGCGCTGCAACCTAACCTTCAACTTTCCAAGTGATCTCCTTTTGTGTTATTCGCCAAGAATCCAATTTTTCTTATCTGACTGCCTAATACGTTTCTCAAACCAACTTTTCCAACATTCATCAAGGTAAGTGCTTGATTTTCTTTTAATTTTCACTTATTTTTACACACACGTTTCTTATTACGATTTATTTTCAGAGCTGCACAAGTCGTATTGATTTTATGATCAATTAATTAATTTTCTAATGGAGCACGAAAATTATACGTGTTCCCCTTATCGGCCATCTTGTGGAAGGCATTATTTATTTAACCGTTACTAAGGTTATACAAAAAAAAATCATTTTCGACCAAACTTGATTGTGTGGAATTTTCCTATCAGCTTTTCTCATTGGTACGTATTATTCGCACTTTTGATAATTCTTATCATTTATTTAAATGTCATTATTTTTTTTATAAACTTTTAATTGTTGTTTTCAGTTGTTTGCCGATTGCACTTCCGTCCCGCTGGTAAACGATTGTTTGTGCTTCTGCGAAAGCCTCGGATTCACTACATCGTTGCACTTTGTCGAACCGATGTAACACCCCATGTAAAATCTCTTTTTTTATATACACTCTTAACTAACATTCATTTTTATAAACAATTTCTTAACATCTAACAATTTTAAATTAATTTGTGAACATGATTTTTTTAATTACAATTCTTTCCTTCTGGAACCTTTTTATTCTCTTCCCTTTTTGTTTGTTAACAACCGATTTTATTGTATTGCCTTTGCGATATTAAGTAACATCGAAGAATCTTCCAAATCGTAAAGAGCTTTCATGCGGTTTACTCGTATAATAGTTTATTAACGTCTCTAATAATTAGTTTTTGTTGCTGATTGAGCCATCGCATCTTTATCCCCAAATTAATTTTTAATTTATTCAAAAAATCTTGTTTTTGTGAGAAATTTAAATATTAATTTTAAACTCTAACTTTTTTTTTATTATTTATGCATCCTTTAATTAATGAACTAACCTAAATTATTTAACTAACCTACACTATTTATTTAATCTAAACTAACCTATTTCACATTAACTTATTTACAGTATGTTTAATTAATTGACCTCATTATCTTAAATTCTTTTCTCTTTTTGACCAAGACTCGCTTTTTGTACTCATTATTTTAAACTATCCCATTCTAACTGATTTCTTTGTTTTCCTTGTATTTAACATCTCCTGTTGCCTTTTAAGTAATATTCTAAATTAAATTCTTTTGCTTTTAGGTGGCTTATCTTAAAATTAATTTATTTTTCCTGTTAACCCATAACAAATTGGTTTTATTTACGTTTCTTTTTCATTTCAGTATCCCCATATTTCTTTATTTACTCAATAATCTCCTCATCTGTATTTCCCCATAATTAATCTTCCTATTTGACCTCATTCTGGTCACTATAATCTTTTACTTACACCCTCAACTTTTTCTTCAGTTTTATTGGGTATCAAACACCACTTCATAATAATTCATAAATTCGAAGTACTTCCTATAAGTTACTTCCTCCATTAACTTCTACTATTTACCCCCTTTTATCTCGTAATAATCAACATCATTGTATACCTTTCTTATCGGAAACCCCCTTGTCTTTGAGATTAACTCACCTATCCTTATCGATTTTTAAATTCATTTTACTCATCTAACATTTTAATTATTTTTCACCTAGTTTACTTAAATAAATCAAAATTATTTTTTCTCTTCTCTGTTAAATACAATTTTTAAGCCATTAATCTTGCATCTTCTTTTCTACTATTTTATGCGGTTTGTTGAAATTCGTTCTTCGTTGCATTCTTTTAAGTTTCGCCGTCATTTTGCAATACGCAGTAGAATTCTTTCATCACTCTTCTTGGTCACTTAACTCTTCTTTTGTTTTAACATAATTCTTCTTTCGTCTTCTTTCGTCTTCTTCGTATTCACAAATTCCATCATTTATTTTAAACTCATGTCCTGTATCATCGATTTCAAATCATATTTACAATGTCGTCATTTAATATTGTTAATCCCCAATCTTCCGATTTTATTCCTTTAAACTTACACGTGCACTTTTCCATCTCACGTGCTTGTATAGCTCCATCATTTTTATATAGTTCGTGTGACTTCCATCGAGTCGTTGCACTTGGTAAATTGTAACTTCATTCCGATAAATTAAATTGTTCGAAATGTCACTGTCACTTTTGTTTTTATAATTATTTTGACGTTTCTTGCTGTCACTGCTTTGTTCATTATTTATAAATTTAAGTTGAATGTTATCCGTTTTTAAGTTTGTAGCTATTAAATTATTTAATTTTAAGTTATTGCACATTGTATTATTGTTTAATAAACCGTTTTTAAAATAAAAATTGTTCCGTTTTATCAAATTTATTTTGTCGTTCGTTCGCACACCCCACGATTTCAATTTTAACTTATGCCGTAAGTTTTTAATTTTCGCGTACCTTCTTCGGAACTCTTTTCTACTTGATGTCTTGTAGTACCTATCTTTAAATGTTGATGGTGCTGAATTTTCTTTTATTTTAACTTCTTCCAACTTTACTGTGTCTTTGTGTGCCAAATTTATGGTTTCCATTCCGTTCACCAAATTTATGGGTCTTCTGTTCACCAATTTTATTTCTTCGTTTTCAACGTTTTGTGGTTTTTCAAGTTTTTCTTTTACCACTTTTTCCAAAGACCTGCCTCCGATTTCACTAATGTCTTTTCTCATCTCCTTCATGAAATCTTCATGGTTTTTTTTCGCTTCTTCTCTGATTTCTCTCATGGACTCTTTTGTTTCTTCTGCAATTTTCTTTATGTCTTCTGCGTTTTTTCTGGTTTCTCTCAGGTCTTTCATTAGTTCTTTATGGTTTTTCTCTATCATCGCCATGATTTGAATTACCCATTCCGGCTTCATTTCTAATTCGTCATTCCCCATTTTAAATCGTTTTAAGCAATATTTATTTAATTAATCATTGCACTTATCTTGTGACTTATTTTTACACCCATGTTTGACGTCTCTACTAATTTTTATCATTAATCAATTCACCTAGATATCAAATTAAATTTGCCGGTCACAAAATTTTTAACATGGAACATGTTTTTACGGTCGTTACCTCGCAAAAACCGACACTAAAAATCGACACGAAAAATCGGCACCACGTGTATAATTCAAAGTTATAGTTTATAATTTGAATATAGAGTAGATTATCGAATAACATCTTCGCATTCACAATAATGAATTTTCAATAACAAAATTTTTATTAGCAAAAATATAATCCGAAACCGAGCGCAAAAAGAAAATTTGCTTAAATATATTGTTGTGATACGCGCTATCCATGTTGAGGATAGAGTCGTATCAACAAGGAGAGAAGTACAGTTGGAGACCGGAGGTTCAAACACATTTGTTTACATGTGTTTGTTTTTTTTGTCGTTTTGAATTTAATTTTAAGTTTGTTCGTGTTGCATGTTGTATGTAAACGTTATATACAACATGCCAAAATTAATCAAACGTGCAGAGAACCGTCGGCCATGTACAAACAACCGAGAATATAAGAAGCTCCAGTTTAAAAACAAAATTTATATAGTAACGCAAGTTACATAAAAGTAAATAAACAGTTCGATCAAGATCACGAAGCGTGACGGTCGCATATTAGTTACTGCGATATGCAGTTGTGCGAATAATTGCAATTCAATTAAAGATAATTGAAATAAATTATATTCGCGAGAAAGTTCCATCGAGATCACGAAATCACGAATCAGATCCCGACGCATATTATCCTGAGTAGTATAAGAGTCGAATTAAAGGTAGGTGTCCATAAACCGATTGTGTGCGTACTCGTGCATTCTTCAAGGCACCAGACGCTACATAAAAATGGCACCCAACTAGAGGGCGAGAATTCAATCGTTTAAAGCCACATAAAAAGTGGCACCTCAACGATAAGGGGCAAGAATTCAACTCAGTATACGACAGCTTAAGATCCAACAAAGATGAACATGAAAAGATTAACATGAATACGCACAGTAGAGATGCAAGTAGGGGGAGAGTAAATGTGGGGTATGAAAGCATAGAGCCAGTACAAGAGGAGAACCCGCTGATGGAAATGTTGAGAATGATGAAGGAAGAGAGAGAAAAAGGGGATAAGAGGTATGCAAGGATGGAGGAGATGTATGCAAAGTGGAATGAAAGAGTGGAAAAAAGGTATGCAAGCTTGAGCGATACAATTGAGGCTGGATACGCCAGTATCAATGAAAGTTTGAGTAAAAAAATTGAGGAAAGGAATGCTTGTATGAATAAACGATTTGACCAACAAGACGTCCTCTTTACAGAGATCGAGGAAACATTCAATAGACAGGAGGGAAAATTGTCAAGGGGGAATGTTAGTGAAGAGAGAATGCAAGGGGAGCGTAAAAAAATCACTAATATTGATAAAAAGGGGGCAGACGGAATCGCGGCTAACGAGAATTGTGCGGTTAATGGAATTAACCCAGCACAGCAGGTAGAGCCACGCGAGGTTGAAGTACTGTTGGTCAGAGCAATCGGGGGGCATTCCGAGAAGGATGTGAACGCCGGGATTGGTATCGAGACCAAGGTGGAGACGATGGAAGGGTTCATCGGATTCATAAAGCGGTTCAACAGAAGCATCGGGGGAAAGGGGGAGAAAACGCGACCAGCGACGGTTCCGTATGTGTTACGGGAAGGAAGCGACTGGCGCGCGCAACCAAAGGTGATGCAGGACCAGCAATTTAGTTGGAACAGACCAGCATCAGGGGGGTACGATCATCCGCGCATGGGGGCAGGCCAGGTTTACGGCGGGATGGATCGAAAAGGCTGGCGACAACGCGATCGGGAGAAAGATGAACCGCGAAAAGACATCGACAGGGATGTCAATCGGATGGCGATCGACACCACGAACCGACCGACGGCTAACACGCGAGCCGCGGTGCATGTATGTTCGGGGTCGTACTTTCCATAAGCGGAAAGCACACGCAGGGGGGTTTATACCTATGTACCCCGGGAAGAGTACATAGAGGCGTGTGAAGAAGAATTGTAAACAAAGGATCAAGTTTAGGTACACATTAGAAAATAATAAATGGGTCAAGTTTAGGTACCCATTAGAATTCACAAAGAAACGGAGAGTCATATTTAGGCTCCCATTAGAAAATAATAAATGGATCAATTTTAGATCAACATTAGAATTCACGAATAAATAAATGGATCAATTTTAGATCCACATTTGAATTCAAATATAAACAAACCAATTTTAGGCCAACCTTTGAAATCAATCATTAACAATTCCATTGTCGGTAAAACATTAGGAAATAATCAAACCGTAAAAAAAAGTGGAAAAGTCAAATGAATAACCAAATTTAGGCACACCTTTGAAATCATGTAATAAATTAAATGTCACTGTCAACGGCGATATACAATGCAACGAGAAATTTAAACAACAAGTCAGGGGAATTTTAAATAAACATACCAGGTTGTTTAATGAGGTAGTAACCGTCGCGGAGGGGTATGCACATAAACTACACGTAGAGAATGAAACATCATTCAGTTGCAAGGTTTATCCGATACCGCATAAGTATCGAACGGAAGTCTGGGGGCAAATTGCACAAATGGAAAAGGATGGCATAATTCAGCGAGCGAGTACGGCGTTTATCAACCCACTAGTGGTAGTAAAGAAGGCAGAAGGAAAAATTCGTTTATGTCTTGACGCTAGGAAGCTAAACAGCATCACAAAGCCACAATTTGAGCAACCTGAAAATATCAATAGCTTATTTGGAAAAATCGGGAACAAAACGGTATTTACAAAATTAGATTTAAAGAATTCATTTTGGCTTATTCCATTAGAACCGGGATCCCGTCCTTATACAGGATTTTCTGTAAATGGTGTGACGTTCCAATTTAAGGTCGTCCCATTTGGGCTAAACACAAGCAGCGCCGCACTCTGTCGAGTCATGCAAACCGTACTCAAAAGGCACGAAGACTATCTTGTCCACTATGTTGATGACATGTTGGTATTTTCGGACAACGAGGAAGATCATTTACGACAGTTGGAAGAGGTATTAAGCACGTTGGAACAAACAGGGCTTAAACTAAATTTATCAAAATGTCAATTCATGTTGAATCAAGTAAAATTTTTAGGGTTCACGGTAGACCGAGTAGGAATCTCAGTCGACAATGATAGATTGGAGGAGGTTAAAAATTATCCGCGACCACGGAATTTACGTACTTTGCGAGTTTTTTTAGGAGTGTTGAACTACTATAAGAAATTCATTCCGGAATATTCACAAAAGACGTTAGGTTTGTTAACGTTACTAAAAAAGGGTACACGTTGGAATTGGGGGCAGGTACATGAAGATAGCTTCAACATTTTAAGGGAAATGTTTCACAAAAGTTTATCGTTAATATATCCAAATTTCGATGAACAGTTTATATTGCGTACGGACGCAAGTGATTTTGCAATTAGTGGGGTATTGATTCAGATAAAGGATGGGGAAGAAGTTCCGATCCATTTTATATCGAGAATACTCAGGGGAGCAGAAATCAAGTATACGATATCCGAAAAGGAAATGTTAGCAATTGTGTTTGCACTGAATAAGTTAAAATTCTATTTAGTAGGAAATAAATTTTTGATTGAGACGGATCACTCCGCGTTAACTTTCATGATGCGAACGAATTTCAGCAACCAAAGAGTGTATCGTTGGTCACTGTTGATACAGGAATTTTCGTTCGACATTAAACATAAAGCTGGTAAAGATAATTTGATCGCGGATGCCTTCAGCAGGAAAGATGAGGAGGAGAAGAAGAAGTTGAAGGACATTTTAGTCGCGCAAATAAATTTAAATCAGGGACACGGGGTTTATTCAGAAGAAAATATTTACAGGAGTCAAGGGAGTCCAGAATTCAGTCTAATCAGGGATAAAATTGCAGAACAGGGAACATTTAAAGGATACAAAATCAGAGATCAATGGCTTCTTAAAAGCATAGGGGCAAATGAGCTGTACGTGGTGAATAAAGATACCACCATACAAATTGCGGGAGAATTACATGAACGTTTCGGACACGTAGGCATTAGAAAAGTATTTTTAATATTTAGAGAAGTTTTCTTTTGTACACGGGATTTGTCGATCATAAAAGACACCATCAACCGATGTGCATTATGCAATCTGGCCAAATACAAAAATCACGTAAACCAGAATAGCATTAAAAGCATAAAAGTAAATAGACCAGGAGAGCTGGTGGCTATATAATACCTCAGTAATCTAGTTCCGTCAGAGGACGATTACCGACATATTTTGGTGGTGTACGACGTATGCACTAAATATGTGAGATTATACCCGACGAAGAGTTGTAATACGGACACAACCATCCACTGCCTAGAAAACTTCGCAAACGACGAAATCAAACCCGAGCGCATATTAGCAGACAATGCGACTTATTTTAACAACGATCGTTTTGTTGATCATTTCAGGGGAAAGGGCATTGACGTGTGTTATAGTTCCATTAGACATCCGCAAGGCAAACCGAGTGAACGGATCATCCAAGAAGTCATAAAGTTCTTAAGGATCTTAATCCATGACAGATATCCGGAGTGGGTCGACAAGGTTGTTTTGGCGGAAAGCTTTATAAATTGGTGTCCGAATGTTCGGACAAAGTTCTCGCCATGGTACTTGATGAAGGGTACGAGTCCTCATCGACCATGGACGGAGGACGTTACCGAAAGGAATTTTCTGCACGACTGTAGAACGGCAAGAGAAAACGCGCATCGCAGTTCGAGGAAGTATGAAGAACGGATGAATAGAAGAATCCGAAAGCGACTGTCATTCAATATAGGGGACAGGGTAGTCGTTAAGAGTTTGAGAACCTCAAACCGGGCGCAGAACATCTGTGCAAAGTTATCGTTGCCATACGAAGGACCTTTTAGGATCCATGAGGTGGTTAACGATAACGTTTATATTTTGGCATATCAGGGGGGAGAAATTCGGGGAAAATTTCATATTAACCTGCTATACCCATACGTTGCGGACCCGCAAGAAGAAGAGTCACCATAGGGAGATAAATTGACTGACTAACAGTACCTCGTACAGATAAGAAAATAATTTTACACGGGCAATATCGTGAGCATTCTCAAATTATGTTTACAAACCACTGACGCTATAAGGGAAGGGACGGGATAAATGTAAGTGACTACTGCAGGATATGCAGGTCCATTAAGAGGGAGGTGTACGCACCAACATAGCCCGAGGGTATGTTAGGGTAAGACGGCACAGTACAGGGAGAACGTAAGAGGCTTGGCTAAAGCCAGTCCAGTTGGGAACAAGACATCGCTGAGTTTGAGGACCCTAAGTCGATGCAAAAGAATAAAAGCGTTAGGAACAGGTGGTGATTGGAGCAAGAGAGAGAATGAATGAAGATGTTAGAGGGAAGTCAGGGTCAATTGAATGGTATGAAAGGGGGTCATGTATGGAAGAAGGGTGTGAAGAATGAATGAAGGTGTGAATAAATGCAAAGATTTACCAAGTTAGTTGCATCGCACTACTGTGGGTAAACTTGGCAGGGGGCATTTGTTGTGATACGCGCTATCCATGTTGAGGATAGAGTCGTACCAACAAGGAGAGAAGTACAGTTGGAGACCGGAGGTTCAAACACATTTGTTTACATGTGTTTGTTTTTTTTTGTCGTTTTGAATTTAATTTTAAGTTTGTTCGTGTTGCATGTTGTATGTAAACGTTATATACAACATGCCAAAATTAATCAAACGTGCAGAGAACCGTCGGCCATGTACAAACAACCGAGAATATAAGAAGCTCCAGTTTAAAAACAAAATTTATATAGTAACGCAAGTTACATAAAAGTAAATAAACAGTTCGATCAAGATCACGAAGCGTGACGGTCGCATATTAGTTACTGCGATATGCAGTTGTGCGAATAATTGCAATTCAATTAAAGATAATTGAAATAAATTATATTCGCGAGAAAGTTCCATCGAGATCACGAAAGGTGACGGTCGTGTATTTAGTACTGTGAGATAAACTCGCGAATTCAAGTGAAATTCACATAAAATATACTGAGATAAATTATATTCGTGAACGAAATACGGTGGTACTACCAGAGAAGATTAATTCCTTGGAGAATTTAAGATTCCGTAAGATAGCGGGATACGAAAGGTGTTGGCAACGAAGGTTGTGGTCGAGATCGTGTCATACAGATACGTAGGGGAGACACGGATACCAAATTATCCGATCTATGAGAAGCAGATTGGAGATTGGAAATTAGAAAAGAGAATAAAGAAAATTGTGCGCACGATACAAATCGCAGGTTAGCTACCATTTATTAATCAGTGCGTAGAATAATAGTTTATATAAAGATTGTTTGGGTTCTATGTTATATGTTGGAATTTGTTTATTTGATTAAAAACTTGTTAACGGAATCCAACTGTAGTTTTATCTTTGTTGGAGTCAAGAATTCGTTCGACATAAGCTCGTATAAAAAAGTGTTGGTTGAATCAGATCCCGACGCATATTAACCTGAGAAGTATAAGAGTCGAATTAAAGGTAGGTGTCCATAAACCGATTGTGTGCGTACTCGTGCATTCTTCAGGGCACCAGACGCTACAATATAGTAAATTTTTATTACCAACACAAAAATTATAAGGGATTATCCTATTATGACCAACAGTAAGAAGAAGAAACGAGATAGGCACCCCTAAATCGCGAGGAAAACTATGATAAACGGTTTAGTATCGAAAAACATGTTCCATGTTAAAGATATTAGTCGGAGACTAAAATAGAAGGAAACCGGGGATCCAGGGGCGGAGCCCCCTTGCGGGGACAAGGGGGCGGAGCCCCTTTGCGAGGCGCGGAGCGCCGAGTTTCCCAAGATTATACGATTAACTTAGGTTGGTAAACCAAAAATTTCTATATATAACAAAGCAAAATAAAATCAGTTAAAAAACAAATTTCAAAAGGTCTTCCGAAGTCTTTTCCGATAATGAACAAAACTACGATTTTGATGAGAACGACGAATACAGCACCGATAGTGAATTTGATCAAGACGATGACCCTACGTGTGATGACAATTCAAACGACAACACCGAAAAAAGTCAAATTACAGTTTTAGCCGCAAGTGAAATATTGTAATACATGATTGACACTATCAACGAAGTAAGCGATATCACAGACATGTCAACAACCACTACACGTGTTCTTCTTAGTCACTTTAAATGGGATAAAGACATTTTATTAGATAAATTTTACGACGGCGACCTCGAATAACTTTTTAAAGACGCGAACGTCATCAATCCCTTTATCGAAACCAACACAGCGCAAACTGAAAGTTTCAACGAAGAAAACTGCGAAATTTGTTACTGTGCTTACAGATCTTCCGAATTGACTGGTCTTTGATGTGGTCATAAATTTTGTCACGAATGTTGGAATCAATATTTGGTCACCCAAATCATGAGTTCTGGTATGGGCGAAACAATTTCTTGCGCAGCACACGATTGCGCAATTTTAGTCGACGATCAAACCTGCTTAGAGCCTGTTAAGTGATTCTAAGGCACGCGAAGTATACCAAAATATAATTACCAAACGTTTTATCGAATGCAGCTTGCTGTTTACGTGGTGCTCCAGTCCTGATTGTACAAACGCAATTAAGGTCGAATTTGCGGAAATGAAAGCTGTGACTTGCAGTTGTGGTACCACATTTTGCTTTATGTGTGGTGAAAATTGGCACAGCCCGGCCAAATGCGGGTTGCTGAAGAAGTGGTTGAAACGTTGTGAAAAGGACCAGGAAGCTTCGAAATGGATATCAGAAAATACGAAAGAGTGTCCTAAGTGTCAATCTGTAATCGAGAAATCTGGAGGGTGTAACGTCATGATTTGTACAAATGCGCAGTGCAAGTACGCTTTCTGTTGGGTTTGCATGGGGTCCTGGGCGGAACACAAGGATTACCATCTATGCTTTCAATACGAGAAGGAAAGCAGTAAATTGGCTAGGGAAGAGCAAGAACGCAGCCGAACCGATTTAAATCGGTATGTTTTTTATGATAATGGGTTTAATACCTATAAAAACTCGTCGGAACTTGAAGAAAAATTACGGTCTGGTATAACTGTTAAAATGAAAGAATTCGAAGAATAGGGATTATCGTGGATCCAAAGCAATTTTTTGGAAAAGTCTCTGGAAATTTTGAAAGATTGTCGTCAAACATTACGATATACGTATGTTTTGGCCTTTTATTTGAGTAAAAATAATGAAACTGTTTTGCTCGAAGAGAACCAAAAGGACTTACATAATGCTACCGAAGAGCTGAGTCGCTATTTGGAATTAAAACTTGCCGAAGAAAATTTTGAAAATGTAAAAAAGAACTTGCAGAATTATTGCAAATATTGCAGTGATCTTCGGAAAACTTTAGAAGATCACGTATACGATGGATACGACAAACGATTATGGAAATTCACCGAAAACATGTAAGATCTTTTAATACGAATGATTTCTGTATAATTTTAGTTATTTAATAAAAATAATAAATATAATTTTTGTAGTACAATAATTAGGAACAATTATTTTGTTTATAAAAATACAACACCGGTGTTTGTTGTTTTTGTACTTAACGTAATCGCTGGTGCGAATTGTTGCGCACCTAGTTTTTTTATTCATTCACGAGGTGTTCTTGTGGAGTCGGCTGCTTCACACCTAGTTTCAATTTTGGCAGGCTTCCCTCAGAAGCCGGTAATTGTGGTTCACGACACCGTTGTTTGTCAGCTGTCATTGTTTTGTTTGTGCCATACATATTTGTGACATTAAATATTAATACTAAAGTACCGTCTTTTATTTCCCTGAGAGAGGGGGCACCATTTTTTTTAATCTTACAGGGTAAGTTCGTAACCTGGACTTGCGACCCTCGCAAACCGACGAGAACATCCAGTAGCTGGCTTAAAAAAGAACATCTAGGGTACCCACGCTGATAAAAGTGAGGAATCATACCTTCATGTGGAGGAATATTTTGCTTTTCGTTAGGCACCCCCTCATTAGGGGTGCGGATCAGCGGAAAATTCTAACAAGTTAAGGGTGCGAATGAATGTATAAATATACGCTATACAGACCCTCCAAATTTCGCTATTCTAAGAAAAACTATATCATAATATGACATTTAGCAAATCAGGATGCTGTAGAAAAAACTATGATCTGTGTTTCTAGAGATGAATTATTAAAATTGTGCCTAAAATATAGTCATAAAAATAAAAACTGTAACCTCAAAAAAAATTCCAAACCAAAATGTCTTTCTCTAGAAACACGAATATACTCGTGAAGTTTACAGATTATCAAATTAAATCACGAATGCACTCATTATAAGGTGACATACCTTTCATCATGGATAACGTTACGATAGGATCCTTATCAATGCGGTTCTTGGCTAAATGTTTGTATGTTATACATCTAAGTGCATTTGTGGTCGGTAAACTACTACATTGTGTATCTCCGTACGTCGTATGCTCTTGAATCTTTTCATTTAGGATGTACGTCGGTGACATTTTCTCAGTAACTAATTTCTTTTTGAAATCTTCCCGTTCTGTTTTCGATATTATTCGTTTTACGTGTTCGTTGCAACTACTGAAATTACCCGTGTATGTGCAGTTCATCACAACATCTGATTCCGGTTTTGGAGGATTTTCCATGACAATTCTTAAAATGCTATGGCAGGATTTGCAGTTTCCTCTTATTTGAAGATATCAAAGTCCACTTGGATGAATTTTGCATCGTTTATATGATACGCAACATGGCAATTTCGTTTCTCTAAAGAAATTGGTATGAATAACGTGTGTCCAGAAATGAGGTTTTAATGTTTCGTAATTCCGACTGCTGCTATGACCATCGGATCGTTTGTAGAAGCGATTGGATGGACAAATATTTGCCCACTCTTCCACTGCCAGAGTTATGTCAAATTTCAGAATTTCACCGTTTTCTTCATTTTCTTCCCCAGCCGACGTATCTGATAAATTTTCTGTAGCGGATTTATGCAGAGGCTGTAAATTCAATTCTTCCAAAATATTATGCCTCTTCAAGATCACATGATTATAGACGTACTTTGGCGAAACGGTGGTATTACCCAATTGTTTTAATATTTCCGACCAGCAGGCATTCGTTGGACCCCAAAACTTTTCACCAATGGAATCATAAATTTTGTCTTTATTGGCAACAATAACGACGTTGAGCTGCTTCAGATCAATTCTAGCTGTTCTTGGCATGTTGGTATTATTATTATATTCTTTAAATCACAATAATAATTATTATTATTATTCACAATAAATTATATTCACTCTTTGCAGCGTTGTGGTTTAACTGAAAATGTTGGAATTATAATAAAAGTGTTACAAAACTAAATCACTGTAATACGATATTTTCCCACAAAGCTGTGTCCAATGCTAGTTTACTTTGTACCCTAAAAATATTTAGTTTTAAAATTTTAGTAAATATTTAAAAATAAAAATATTGTACATTAGAATATTTAGTTATTCAATAATAACTACATGTATTTTATTACAAGTTGAAACTTCGTCAAGTAAGAACTAGCTTCTTATGATTAAACGTATACCACTCAATAGTTGTTTTATTTATTGCACCTGGCCATAATCCAAAAGTAAATGATTATTTAATTAAATTAAAGACTTCAAGACAACGTTGTCTTTATACATTTCATAATTTTTTAAATCCTATCTCATCTGAAAAAATTATCTAAACAAATTTACGATCTATGCAGTATTATAATAATCTAAACTTGATAATATTGCACCTAATATTGCACAATTGCACGATCAATAAATAATTATAATAATCTAAACTTGATAATATTGCACTCTAGTTGCACTAATATTGCACAATTGCACGATCTATGCAGAAAAAGCTTTGTTAGAAAAAGCTAACAAAAGAAAGTTGCCAAATAATCACGTGGAATTAAATACTGCGTCAACCTGTTATTACCTACTTGAAAAATTATATCATGATCAGCCCTCCATGTTAGAATATCTGAAATGTGTCAAATGCGACAAAACTTTGGAAAAACAATACCTGGCAATTAATTTTCCAATGCAAGATATTACATACCTTCAAAATGCGTTGGACTTGCGATTCAACGATAGTTACAATGGTAGTAAATGTGATCACTGTCGACAGCAATTTACACTTAGAAACATAATTTTTGGTCAGCATTTAATTTTGGAAATATGTGGACCAATGAAGAAAGATAAACCTTCGTCTTTGGAATTTGATATTCCATTACAAGCAATTCCCCAAGAAATTCTCCTTCATGGAAACAAGTATTGCCTTCGAGGAGGAATTAGCTTTATACCGCCTGTTTTGATAAACAATGTCAATGCGGTTGGACATTAAATTAGTTATTGTTGGCGTGCAAATTTAGGACAATGGGAAAGATACGATGATTTGCAAATATCGCCTAAAATAGTAAGGCAGACTACAATAGCCAATCAATGCCAATTTCTTATATATACCGTATAAATATATTATGTTTAACTTTGATGGGCATAGAAGCTCATTGAGGCTCTAACGATGCTCTATCGATTGGCACCAGTTTCATATAAAAATTCGAAATAGGAAGGAAAATGGAAAAATATGTCGGCAGCCCCCCCCCCCAAAGTTTTCGCAAATAACTCCGCGACGGTTGAGGCTCAAACGATAGGAATAGAAGCTCATTCAGGCTCTAACGATGCTCAAACGATTGATACTAATTTCATTAAAAAAATCGATTGGGGGGGGGCAGTGACGCACCTCAGAATTATAATAGTCCAAACTTGATAATATTGCACTAGAAAGACATCTCTCTTTGAATATTATTGCAATGCAATTAGTAAAGCTCTTTATAAAAAATCATTAACTTACTGTTTCACTATAAAAATTTTACAGGAAAGCTCTGCTAAAATCAGATAGTTGGTTTTATTTGTATAAGTTAGAGTATTAAAGTAGACAAACTATTATTTCTTCGAATTACCATTAAAAGCACCTGTTCGAAATTGCATTGTTTAATTATGTTATATTACCCCACTTCTTGTACATTTTTATTTATATTTCAATTTTATTGTGCGATATAATTTATATGTATTTTATATTCAAATTATTGTGCGAGATAAAATTGCATGATGGGTAAGCCCATCATGCAATTTTATGTATGCGCGGCGCAACTCCCGCTTTTTCGTCTCTTCATAGAGTCAGTATGTCTTGGCAAGTCAAAGCGCTCACACGTTTGATGAGTAATTTGTACGTCAACTGCTCACAAGTTTAATTGAATATGCTTCCGATAAAAAACTGCACATACGTTTTTTACATCGCATCATTCAAGTTCGTTTAATGCTAATAAACTAAATATTACATTACAACAAATCAACAAGTGTTTTATTTCTTCACTGCTAAAAAGAAAAGTTCGCTGTTCAACGAGGGGTATTTGACAATATTTCTTCACTCGTAGAAAAGGCCTACAACCATTTCTACACACCTAACGGATTTTAATTTTCAAGAATATACGAAAATTATGGAATAGTTTGCATAACATCTTTAAATTGCTTTTTTTAAATGAATTTATATTTACATAATATTATGTTACTGAGCAAAATATACTTTACAGTGTTACTTGATGAAATATTTTGTATAGAAATTAGCCGATTCTACCAGAAGACAGATCATGCAAAAATTCATTTAATAGTATTTATAAAAGCTGGTTCACACTATGCAACTTCTCACGTGACAAGTCATATGACTTCTCATATGACTTCGATTTTTACGTTCAGACTATATGATTTTATGTATTATTGAAGTCATAGCTAAAGTCATAAGCAAATAATAGCAAAATAATAAGTGATTTTCAGAATAGAACCGTGTCTATTTTGCTATGACTTCTTGTATGATATTTTTGAATAAACCGCTTTTTTTTAAGATTTTAACATTATATGGTTGGTATTTTTAATATTATGGTTAGTAATTCAGATTTGTTTATTCCGTTCATTCTATTTATTAAAATTAATTTGATAATAAAAATTTATTTTTTAAATTTTAATTTAAATTTAAAATTTTGAAAATTTCAAATTGGTATTTTTAATATTATGGTTAGTAATTCAGATTTGTTTATTCCGTTCATTCTATTTATTAAAATTAATTTGATAATTAAAAAATATTTTTTAAATTTTAAATTTAAAATTTTGAAAATTTCAAATTGGTATTTTTAATATTATGGTTAGTAATTCAGATTTGTTTATTCCGTTCATTGTATTTATTAAAATTAATTTGATAATTAAAATTTATTTTTTAAATTTTAATTTTAAATTTAAAATTTTGAAAATTTCAAATTCTTTGAAAATTTATTATTATGGTAAAACGGGTCTTAGTATTATTTAATTGTTATTTTATTTAATTTCTGTTAATCAAAAAATTAATTTTATAAAAATATTACAATTGATTTTTTAGTATGAAATGGACTAAAGAAAGCTTACAACAGCTGATAAGTTGTTATGAGCAGTATCCATGTTTGTATGACCCAAAAAACAAATTTTATAGCAATAAGCATGCTAGAAACGATGATCAACCACACACTAGAGACTACAAACTGCTATAAACTTAGGTTAATTACAATATTTTTGACAGTAGACAGTATTTTGACAGTTTAAATCATACGAAAAGTCATAAGCAATATTGTATAGTGTGAACTTAAAAGTTGTTGGTCATGTGATATTAGCGTTTCTTATGATTTTAGATATGATTTTTCTTATGATCAAGTCACATGAGAAGTTGCATAGTGTGAACCAGCTTTAACTCAATTCCACAAAAAATATCGGTCCAACCACAAATGTAACTAATACATGTAACTTTTGAAGTCACAGTTGTTGGCCAGCTAAAATAACTGACAAAAAGTTAACCAAACTTTCTAAATTAAACAGAAATTAATCAGAAAGTTTAATTACTAATATATAAAAATTTAATTACATTTAAATTTTTCCCAGAAGTGCCACTTTATACAAAATCACTGAACACAGATGCTTAACAGATTCTCTAATTTTTCTTCACACTAGTACAAACTCAACACACTACTAATATATTTGGCGCCAATTAACCAGGTTATCAAATCTAACGGAATACAATTTTACTAGTAGATTAACCAATGTTGCCAACAAACATATTTATTACAGAAATCTTCAAGAAAGCAAGGTAGACTTTATAATTTAACAATTTTAGTAAACACGCCAATGACTATCACCTGGCCAACAACTGTGCCCTTTACCCTATATAGGAAATTTAAATACGTTGATACGTTGATCCGTTGATAAGTTGATCTGTAGATACGTTGATCTGTTGATACGTTGATCCGTTGATCCTTTGATTCGTTGATCCTTTGATCCGTTAAGACGTTGATACCCTAATAAGAAGTTATCTCGAAAAATTTAATTGGTGCAGATTATCGAATTATCTGATGTTACATTATAAATATTATGTCGACCAAAAATAACTAGCAACAACTTTTCGCACCAGAAAGGTAGCTCTATAGAAGCATAGTTTGTACTTAATACTGATATTAACATAATATATGAATGTTGCGTTATAGGTTTTTGTATATTATTAGGGTCTAATATATTCTAATCAATAATCTACTAAATTCATCATCTTTCAATCACGCAACTGTCCAATATTTCCATCACTTTTTTGCGACAAAATATGACGATGGAACGGGGAGCTAAAAAAGTTTTTAAAATTGCGTGACGTAATTTATGAACTACCCCCACACATTGTAGTTGGCTGTGGAAAATCTTGGTCAAATTAATTTCGATTGCTTTGTTTTATACAAAACAAAAAGTGTGACAGTTTTGTTGCATGTAACGTACATTTAACGGTATAAATATAACTATTTTATATGGTTTTATATTGGTTCTAAAAGTGAATTATTATCGAGAAATTATAATTAAGCTTTTTATAAATTGTCTAGTTCTGTCTCTTCTTGCTGTACATTCCGCAAATTCTGAAAATGTATTATTTTAGCCTTATTAAATTAAACCTTCCTACGGTTGGGAGTTTATATTTTCACAATATTTTGATGAAATTTTGAACATTTCTCTATCACCATGGCTCTAGCTATTTATGCCTATTATGCTTATTTAAATTGCAAGAAGACCACTGTCGAAAGCTTATGAGTAAAATTGAACTTTTTTTTATGATGTTATGTTTGTAAATTTTTAAATTAATAATTTTCACAAGCTAATAGTTTATTTAACTTGGATATTTTTACTATAGACTTTCAAAAATATACATAATGGCTTCTTCAAGTGAAAGTTTTGGGTCAACGAGAAGAGCCATAGAATATATTGAAGACTATGACGCTTTAAATCTTCAAGATTTAAATAAATATGAAATATTAAAAATAATTGGACGAGGATCATTTGGGTTAGTATACTTTTTTACTAGTTGTGACTTTAGATTGCTTAATCGCTCGTCGCTAAACAGGCCACAAAACTAAAAGCGATGACCCGGCAAACGGTCATCTAAAAAAACGAGTTTTCTAGCATTCACCTTGCCCTTTTTTGTAATCGTAGCTGTTATGAACGGATTGGCTTAGCTCTGTACGTTTAGTACCAAATCTCGAGAGCGGGGTCCTCCGAGGAGATTCGTGGATTCTTAAATGAAATGCCTTGCTAAATAATGCTATTGGATTTGGGCGCCAGCCTTGATGCGATCCTTTTTTGTTGACTTAAATGCTCTTATCAAGACAAAAATGAGAATAAAATTTTCTAGACTGAACACACACACATTTAATGAAATAAAATTCAAACGAAAATATAAATTATTGGAACAAATTCTTAATTATACACACAAAAGACTTCAAAATATGACAACAGAAAATTAAATATTTTCACCAAAATGAATCAATGCCCTAAGGCTAGGTCGTTCGAATCGGGTCTTGTACCGATACGAACAAAAAAATGTCTTTATAAAAGACTGCGTGTACAATACGCTTTTAAACTGCTAAAGCAGGCAAGTAACAAATTTGTAGCCATTGAAGATGGTCTACAAATTAAACGACGAATTAATTTTTATTGAAAATTAGCTATTTCGTACTGATGGTATTAATAAATTTAACAATTTTCACACAAAATAATTTCTTAAATCAACTTACGGTTTTTGATGTTACTTTTAATAAAAAAATATTCTCAAACGGGACATGTCTCCTTTTCGAATTATGGTAACTGAAATTCAGTTAATAATGTTTTGACCTAAAACAGAATTTAAGAAGGGTACATCATGTAAAAAATTGTTAATATAATGATGAAATATAGCTGTACTTTTCAAAGTGAAAAATATGTAAAATCGGTTCGTTATCAATGCAATCACATGCGCTGGGTGTTGTCAGCGGGGATCGGAATTCGCATCGGAAAATAAAGCACGCTTGATTACGACATCTTCCAGCCATCTGGTAACTCGAACGGGTCAACTTGCGAATAAAGTTGATTAAAGGGTTCAAAAACGTCACCATTTGGACTTGTTGAAAGTTGTAATCGTCCATCGGGGATAGTTACATCCCTCTGGTCTGCCCAGGTGGTCCGAGGTGAAAGTATTGAACAAAAAATTCCTCGAATACTTGGTCGACGGTGGTTTGTCATTAAATCCAGATTCAGGTGAACGGCCATTTTACATCGAGCGTCTTAAAATTTGTGATCTCGATAAAATTGATTAAACGATTGAATAACCACTTGATGAAAGAAATAAACCATCACACCATTTACGACAAGTAAACATCGTCACTTTGAAAATAACTTTGGGTGTAAAACTTTACAAAAACTAGTCGAAAACTAAATTTTGGTAGAGCACCAAAAACGTGCGTCCTTCCGCCATGACATCTTTTTTGCCAACCTTGTTCTTTTTTAAACCTACTTGATTGAATTGTTCGATCTTGCGCGTTTAAGGAAACTTTGCAAGTAATATTGGATGTTATTTAAGTTGCATAACTGCAAGCATTGAAATACGAAAATAATTGATTAAAAATCAAATTAAATTTATAAAGGATGTTAATTTACAAATAAACTAAATAGAAATGTGTTAATAAAAATTATTAACATAATAAACTTAAATGGGATTAAAAAAAAGGAAATTAATCTTGTTGACAAAAATGGATTTTGCCAACGCAAACCAAGATGTAACAAAAGTTTGTTACATAGTGGTGCATTTAATTTAATTTTTAAATTTTATCAATAATCTATAGAGTGGTATCCAAGGCGTTCGAAAAGACAAATCGTCAAAACATTGTGGCAATAAAAGAATTAATGATAAGTGATATAAATAAAGGAGTAAGTTTTATACGCCAAAAGAAAATTATTGCAACAGATTTTATTAAATTTAAATTTTTAGTTTTCGATAATAGTTCTAAGGGAGATCGATATTCTCCAACAGATGAATCACCAAAATATAATTCGATTGGTGGAATTGTGCAAGAGGACTCCGGATACTCGTCCATCAATATGCCTAATTTTTGTGTATTGCAAGTATGACTTGTCCGTTCTGCTTAAAAATCAGCATTTCCACATTCGTTTGCCCGAAGTGAAATACATAATGACCGAATTATTACAAGGCATTAGTTTTTACACTCCAATAACGTTTTGCACAGAGATTTAAAGCCATCCAATATTTTAGTGACAACGACTGGAGATGTCAAAATAGGCGACTTTGGGTTATCGAGATATGCTTCCTCTAATTCGTAAGTTATGGTGATTTTTATAATGAGGGACATCGCTTAAGCACAAATTCCTGAGATCAAAATAAGACTATTTATCCCATTTTACCTGCATATGTATATTTTATCCGAATGTGCTTCATGCAGTTAGTATTTAGCTTCGAAGTTTAAAAAAATTAACAATTTTGCTTATAAGAAGGGAACGCTGAGATCGAGGGGATCCCCGAACGCTGGAAGAATGCCGCCCAATGCCCAATAGGTCCACCCCTGGATCCTGGATAAATCAAAATTAGTAAATGTAACCATTACCCAGTACATTAAATTTATTCTATAATTCAAAAACCGCTGATTCTAGACCATCAAATTGAAATGATGGTGATATTACTGAAATAGCTGTAATATATTAACAGCCGTATTCATAAAAATATCTTAAAGTGTTTCTCAGATATGTTTTATAGTCCATCTGGTTTTGGATTGCAGTAGAGGTCGCCTTGAACGGCAAGTCAGATTTACACAGGGAAACGTCAAATAATTAAAGTGTATGAGCAACAAAAATCAAATGTCACTTATTTGATACTTAAAAAAGTCGAGTTAAAAGTATTTTTTTATCAAATGCCAATTTATCTTGTACAAAGTTTTTAAATTTGCCAAAAACGTTTAGAAAAAAATATTCGTGAGTCATCAATCACAAACGAAATTTCGACACTGTAAACGGGAATAAATTTTAACCAATCACGTTCCGATGTTACAATTTTAGTACAATCTAGTTCTGCATTCTTAAAACGGATGGACTATAGTTAAAACACATTTTAAGGCTAAACAGTATTTTAAATGTAGTTCCATTCATAAACGCATTTTAAGGGTATATTAGCTACAATATCGTTAAAGACAGAAATAGGTAATATGAACGGCAAGCGAACTATTTCAAAGGAGTTTAGTGTGTTAATGTGATTTTGTTGGTAACTGTGCATTAAATCGTGTACACGTGTACATTAACCTAAATTTATTTACTAGGTAAGTGCTTTAATTTAAAGCACTTTAATAAATTTACGAGAGTAATTTTTGTAGAAAGTTTGAAATGGGTGACAATAAGCCAGACAAGAAAAGAAAAAGATGTGAAAACTGGCTAGATCACGATAAAGTGAGTAAACTTTTCAAAACTTTTGAATTGATTTTGTTAAAAAAACTTTTTATTTCAGGATCTGCTTCTAGAATTAATCCGCGAGAGAGTCAACATTGTTGAAAATAAAAACACGGATACAAACACCAACAATAAGAAAAAAGCTGCATGGAATGATTTAGTAAACAGGTAACCAAATAATTTTTGTATCTTTTTAAATTAAACATTTGTTATGTACTCTTTTAGCTTTAATGGAATGTGTAAGGGTACCCATCGTACAGTAGCACAACTTAAAGTGCAATGGGGCATCGCAAAAATGATGACGAAGAAAGAAAAAGCTGTCGAACGCCGACAATTGCTTACAACGGGTGGCAGGCCACCAATTCAGATTGGAACTGAATTGGCTACCGATATAAGTAGTTGGCTACCCAACGAATTTGCAGTAGATGAAAATTATGCTGACTCGGACAGCATTAATATTCCAGTAAGTAGTATTGAAATTTACAATTAACAACATTTAATAATACTGATTAACGAATAGCTTTTAAAAGATGTTTATACACGAAGCACCTCACAACAACTTCTAAGCGACAAATTGATTATTTTCCATATATATAGAAGAGGATAGCAATACGACGAGACACGTATGTATTTATATTTCATAAAATAATAATACTTGATTAACGAATACAATAATATTTAGAATATTTATTATAGCTTTTAAAAAATGTTTATTCGCCAAGCACCTCACAACTTGTAAGCGAAGAATTGGATATTCCCATAATTATAGAAGAGGATGGCAATACGACGAGACACGTATGTATATATATATTTCATAAAATAATAATACTTGATTAACGAATACAATAATATTTCGAATATTTATTATAGCTTTTAAAAAATGTTCCATTGGTTGAACCCTTGTCTAGCATATTACTTCGCCAGGAAAGCACTTAGCGACCATACACTGATCACGTGATCTGGTCGTGTTCAAAACAAGTGTCCACACGCCTAACCTTGAATTTACACTTACATTACAGTTGTATATAAAAATGCTGAATGCAAATATTACTCTATGATGAATTTATTCTTAAACTGAAGACATAATAAATTTTGTTTGTAAAAATGAATTTATAGTAACGATAATTATTTAAAAATCTTTTGGATTTCGCAGGCCGTGACACCACCATTTCAGGAAGAAGATATCATCCCTAGCCTAGCACAACACTTTGAGTACGAAGTAATCAATAGGGTGGCCATAGAAGATATTAAAACAACTGAACAATTATTGAATTTATTAAAAAGATTTGATAGCATACCTAGCAACACGAGTAGTCAACATCCAACTTCGTATTATAATAATCAATGGACAAGATTTCCTAATAATCGAAATCAACATAACATCAACAGTACTCACAGGTTTGATGCTCAAAACAATACTAATTACTTCAATCAAAATAATCAAAATAGAAATGGAGTTAACAGTAGATACAATGGTCAAAACAACAATGCCGGTTTTACTCGAAATGCTACTAACGAACATAATTATGGAGATCGAAATGATCAAGGTTATCATCGGTCAGATAATTACAATAATTCTAATCATACAGAAAATCAACAAAATAATAGAGAACAATCGAGGGTGTTTTTCAATTCACGGGCATCGAATCATATGAATGATACTAGAGCACCCACTAACATAAACACAGTTACGATCGAAACAAGTGAAGCGACAAACACACAAAGTGATGTGGCTTCACCAAATTTTCATCTCTTATTATAAAAGGCCAAGTCTTTCTTTCTGTCCGTCCCACGGAAATACCCGAAGCAAACCGAACCGAACCGAACGCACAACGTATCATCGGATCAACGTATCATCGGATCAACGTATCATCGTATCAACGTATCATCGTATCAACGTATCATCGTATCAACGTATCATCGTATCAACGTATCATCGTATCATCGGATCAACGTATTATCGTATCAACGTATCATCGTATCATCGTATCAACGTATCATCGGATCAACGTATCATCGTATCATTTTGTCTATATAGGTAAGTCTATTTCCAAAAAAGCATTATGTGAACTTCCATAATGGATAATGAAAATTTTGAAAATCCTGATGCAAAGCGACGGCGATTGAATCGTGAGAGAAAAGCACGTACAAGAGCTAATAACACAGAAGAACAGCTTCGATCACAGCGACAAGCTGACGCTCGGTCTCATGCGATACGTCGACAACGTGAAACTTTGGAACAAACTCAAGCGCGGCAAGCTGCTGACGCTCGGTCCCATGCGATACGTCAACAACGTGAAACTTTAGAAGAAACTCAAGCGCGGCAAGCTGCTGACGCTCGGTCCCATGCGATACGTTGATCCGATGATACATTGATCCGATGATACGTTGATACGATGATACGTTCATCCGATTGGTTATGAAATTATCCGTTATGCGTTCGGTTCGGTTTGCTTCGGGTATTTCCGTGGGACAGACCGAAGGAAGGAAGGAAGGAAGGACTTGGCCTTTTATAATAAGAGATTTTTCACCTATATAGGAAATTTAAATACGTTGATACGTTGATCCGATGATACGTTGATCCGATGATACGTTGATACGATGATACGTTCATCCGATTGGTTATGACATTATCCGTTATGCGTTCGGTTCGGTTTGCTTCGGGTATTTCCGTGGGACAGACAGAAGGAAGGAAGGACTTGGCCTTATATAATAAGAAATGAGAACAACATTAAATAAATAAACAAAAAACTTACATATATTTTTTTAAATTAAATTAAACTTAATCAATATTTAAAATTTTTTTACTTATTTTAAACTAGATGATACCCCGTCCGAGGACGGGCAGCTAGAAGGACGGGCAGCTACCCAAGGTAACTTAAGTTGAATGAAGATTAAGGAAAGCTCTCAGTGCAATCCAAAAGCCATATGACCTTGGGTAGCTGCCCGTCCTTCTAGCTGCCCGTCCTCGGACGGGGTATCATCTAGTATAGTTATAATACCACAAGAGACTATCAAATTGTCGGCAATAATTTTTGAAACTGGAACTGAGTGTTTGTCGCCCTTAAAATCACCATGAGTGCTTTAGCAGGAATGGTGATTTTAAGTGCGACAAACACGAAGATTCCATGGTTTAAAAATTAACCGACAATTTTATAGTATCGTGTGGAATTCGTTTGACAATTTCGTAAATAAAATTTCAATTTTTTCTGACAACAAATAATTTATAGTATGCGTTTACGTAGTTTCCATCGTTACTTGACAATACAGACCACGGTGGTCGTATTGCCGCGACAATACACCACCGTGGTCTGTATTGTCAAAGGAAGTAGATTATGATTGGTTCAAATTGATGAGATTCTAACATCCTATTGGTTGAATTATTATGAACAAAATTGTCAGTAAAAGACAACCCAAACAAAAAAAAACAAATTCGTACCAACATCCCCGCGAATTTATTGATACTACCTGTAAACAAACTACGCCAGAAAAGCAGAAGGGTTTACCTTACATCAACATTTTTATCAACATCATGATAAAAGCATTGCTGGTTATAGGTGCTGAAATATCACTCGTCAATGAAAACATTATCAACTTAAATGAAATTAACTTTAGTAAAAACTTAATAAAAACTAAGCCAATTAACCTAATCGCAGCTAATAGTAAAAGGTTTACAACCATCAATAAAAAAAAATTGCCAACATTAGAATAGGAAAAATAGAGATCACGACGGACATCATGGTAATGGGAGAAATGCGTATGGATTGTATCATGGGCATCGATTTATTAAATAAATTTAAAATTGAAGTAGACGTTCCGAACCGAAAAATAAATATCCAGGGGGAGAAGATATAATGGATTGACCAGGAAGAAGAGAAGGAAGAGGCTTTAAATGTTCATGAGGAAGGTCAAATAATTATTAATAAGATCACGGTTGAAGAAGACCAAGATGTGGAAGATGTTAATAACAATGAACGAGCACATAGTACGGAGAATGGGAAAATATGGAAGAATATAGAATTAGATTGTGATAAAGATTATCTACAATATCTGAAATTTCTGTTAGATGCTAATCATCGCCTTATTAATAATGAACCACGTATTGCTTCCGGATACACACATAAGTTAGTAATTGAAAACGATAAAGCCTTTAGATGTAAATCTTATCCTATCCCTCAGGCGTACAAGATACAGGTGTGGAACGAATTAAAAAAAATGATACAAGACAACATAATTGAAGAAGCCGCAACTTCCTATTTGATTCCGTTAGTGGTGGTCAGAAAGAAGGATGGAAGTATTCGACTCTGCTTGGATGCGAGAAATTAAAATGCCATTACCAGGCCGAGATTTGAATCTCCGGAAAACATTGAAAGTTTATTAGGAAGAATTGGAAATAAAAAGATTTTTACGAAATTAGATTTGAAAAATTCATTTTGGTTGATTCCATTGGACGAGTCATCGAGAAAATATACGGGTTTTAGTGTAGACGGCCATACATTTATTTTCAAAGTAGTGCCGTTTCGGTTGTCTAGCAGTAGTAGAGCATTAATACATGCGATGCAAAGAATTTTGAAGAGATATGAAGATTTTTGTGTACATTACGTCGATGATGTGCTAATATTTAGTGATAACGAATTAGACCACAAGAAACACATAAAAATAATTTTGGAAACTTTTAACGAGACTGGAATGAAACTGAACATAGAAAAATGTGAATTCTGTAAAAAAAAAGTTAAATACCTTGGTTATCAAATAACACTGAATGACGTTCAGATTGATAACGCACGTTTAAATGATATCAAAGTTTATCCCAGACCGAAAAATTTAAGAACTTTAAGAGGTTTTATAGGAGTCATGAATTATTATAAACGTTTTATTCCTGACTATTCAAATAAAATCTTGCCATTATTGGAGTTATTGCGCAAACATGTGAAATGGAAATGGGATGATCAAAAAGATAAAGCATTTAAAGACCTCAAAACAATGATTTTTAAAAATATGTGTCTAATTCATCCTGATTTTACGAATAAATTCATATTGAGGACCGATGCATCAAATTATGCAGTTTCGTCGGCTTTAATACAAATGAGAGATAATTTAGAAGTGCCAATATGTTTTGCGTCGCGAACTCTTCAAAAAAGTGAAATAAATTACACCGTTAGCGAAAAGGAAATGCTAGCTATCGTATTTGCTTTGACCAAATGGAAATACTATCTCATTGGAAATCGGTTTGAGATAGAAACAGACCATGCTGCACTAACTTTTATGATGAAAACGAAATTTACAAATAATCGTATTTATCGCTGGTCGCTATTAATACAGGAGTTTGACTTCACAATAAAACACATCAAGGGCAAGGACAATGTTATTGCCGATGCTTTTAGTCGAAAGGATGGTTGCAGCATGAATAAAGTAACCGAAGTTTTGATTGCCATGAATGAATTTCACGCTCATGCGGTTCCTTTTACAGAAGATTGTGTGAGAGATGCTCAATTAGATGAAGATATTATAGAAATAAAAGGAACATTATTACAACTGAACAATAATAATTATAAACATAAGGCTTCTTGTTATACTTTTTATAGAAGCCTAAAACTACTAGCTGACCCGGCAGACGTTGTCCTGCCCAAATTTCTTATATTTACCCAAAAATAATATTTTGTTCGGCTTTTTTAAAAATAATTTGTAATAAGGTTTTGATTGGCGACACGATAACCGTCAGTACGGCTCTGTCACATAGTTAGGTTTTCTAACGCATTTTTGTTTTGTTCGCCCACTGCTTGATTTTGAAAATCGTTAGTGGAAGATGAGCAGGAGTTGGATACAGCCTTATCGGGAGAGGAAGGGGTGGAGGAACAGGAGTTGGACACAGTCTCACCAGGAGAGGAAGGGGGGACCAGGAGTTGAATACAGCCTTACCAGGAGAGGAAGGGGGGAGGAATAGGAGGCAGGGCTTTGTCATTCGCTCAATATGAAGAAGATAAGGAAGTAAAAGCAGAATACAATCCATTGAGTGTAGATTCTTTAAAAATTGCACTAAAAGAATTTTGCGAGAAGTCAAGTTGTAACGGAAAGCAGTTCGATGAGTATTCAACGCAACATTTCTTGGTCTTCTTGCACAATTCCGTTCAATTTCATTTTCCTAGCGTTGCTTTGCAGTTCGATTATTGCGAATATATATATCTTTGGCTTGCAGCATTGCGAGTTCTGCGACCTAAAAAAGTGCTCCGTCTTATTTGCGGCATTCTGTTCTTTGTAATTATTTGTATTATTTTGAGCGTTGAAATTACTAAATTCGTTTGGTTTTTTACTCCATGCAATGAATAAATGGGCAGGCGTAATATATTAATTTATTCGTGGTTTTCATTAGTTGAATTAAAGCCGCCTGTTGATTTTTTGTTACGTAAGACGTTACGTTTTGTTACGTCTTCTCATTTTCACGAACCATCAATCGATATGAATAGTAGTTCATTGAACTGACTTTTTTGTTCGTTTCAGCGCCTGTAAGCGGATTTACCATCTTGTGCGAGAAATCATAACCGTCTTCACCTTGCCAAAATATGATGGGATATTGTAACGCATCATATGATCGGTGCGTTTCGTACAAACGCTGCAGCTGATCGTTTCGCCGTTGCAGAACGATATCACGTGATTCCAAATTTTCTCCAACGACGACAATGGCGACATCATCAATTGTTGGCGCATTGAAACGTCTTGCGTGTTCTCCCGCAGGCGTCCTATCGGCTCTGATTACAATTTTGTGATTATCAGTTGGCATGCGGTCCAGTGCGGTTTTAAACAATGCAATCAATTCATTGTGTTGATGAAAAAAAGTTTGAAGTTGTTCCACGATTGGTCTTTTCACCGAACTGTTGTGTGCACAACGTTGATCTACTTCTTGTGGTGAATTTCCCATGAAAAAAATCTGCAGAAATTTAAAGCCTGCATCCGGAGGCGGCAATAGCGAACCTGCTCGATGATATATTTGTCCTTGAATCTGTAAATATTAATGTATGTTAATAGTGTTGTTGTCAAATAATGTTTAAATAAGATTGTGTAATAATTACCTTGAAAGTGGGCATGAAATTGTCACGCACCACATTTGTTGCGCCAAATGAAGTCATTTGGAAACAAGTGTTGTATTTCTGAATTTGAGGAAATGTTTGGAATTTGTGCTTGCTCCAGAAACCAATGAGCGCAATGGTTCTGGTGGGGGGACCAATGGCGCCAATTTGACTTTTCCACTTGCGCAACACAATCCAGGGGCTTCAGTTTTGTATTTCAATGCCTTACAATGTGGGCACACAACGCTCATGGATCCAATAGCAACGGATTGGTCTGCACCGTAATCAATTGTCACGTTGTAACGGAAAGCAGCTCGATGAGTATTCAACGCAACATTTCTTGGCCTTTTTGCACTATTCCGTTCAATTTCATTTTCCTCGCGTTGCACTGCAGTTCGATTATTTCGAATATATCTTTGCGTTGCAGCATTGCGAGTTCTGCGACCTAAATTACTCCGTCTTATTTGCGGCATTCTGTTCGTTTTAATTATCAGTATTATTTTGAGCGTTTTAAATCTTTTGGTTTTATTTTACTCCATGCAATGAAGTATATCTTATATAGCTACATGCCAGTTAGAAATATTACCAACCAAAATTTGATTCTTTAAGTTGGTGAGTGACTGTTACTGTCGAATCAAAAAAGCACTTTCAGTTTTTCATAAGGTGACCCGACAGACGAATTGAATTAAAGCAATTGCCTCACCCTGGGAGAACCGCCTACGCGAGGTAAATTTTTGCAAAATGCTTTTTTCCTTATTTGCTTTTTTTCTAAATCACCCCAGTATTAAGGCGAACAAAACAAAAATACGTTATCAAACCTCACTATGTGACAGAGCCGTACTAACGGTTATCGTGTCGCCAATCAAAACCTAATAACCAAATTACAAATTAATTAAAAAAAAATAACAAACCTTGTAATGCTACACCTTATTATTTAGTATTAGTAAAAATGTAATGCTTGTAATGCTAAATGCCTGATTTATATCAATCACCGGATCAAATATAAACATATTATCAATAGATAGCGCTACTAAATAAATTGACAGGCGTAATATATTAATTTATTCGTGGTTTTCATTTGGTTTTAAAGTAATTTTTTTATGACTTCCAAATTAGAGCCGCCATCTGTTGATCACTTATTTAACTAAAATGAACTTTCAGTTTTACCCGAATTTTCCAATTTCCGAACAACTTTTCCAGCATTTCATTAGCTAACAACCTTATTCGGAGTATATTGCGATGTTATGCACTGACCACGTTAATAGAGATGCGTACGTTAATATTCAAAAGTTGATCAACGATTATTAAGGCATGAGACTTATTTTAAAATCATACGGAAAGATTCCATCTGATAGCAAATACTTTAATTCAAATTCAAAAATTAATTCAAATTACATTCATGGAACCAAGATTAATAAAATAATTTAACAATGTGAAATTTAAATTCCGTTATCATAAAATTTGTTATTTTAGTCTTAAAATCAATTTGTTTAGTTATGAGTAATCCTAATTAATATCAAAATATTGTTGAATAACTTATTAATATGAAAAATTTGTTAGCATAAAATTAATAGCAAGTTAAAACATTACATGACATTAAAGTGTTTCGTTAGTCAATGAACAGTAAATGGATAATACATCTTCACCAATTTTATCGTACAACAACCAAATGGAATGTAGTAAACCAATTCAATCTGGAAAAGATAAAATTACATTAAAAATTTTGTCAAAACAAAATGGGCAAATACGTACCTGACTATGCAATATCGATGTTGTTATTTTCAACAAAAATAATAATCAACCTTGCCTGGAAAGTTGGGTATCAAGGCAACAAAAACAAAGGAAAAAAAAAAATTAAAAAACGAAGTTGGGTTATGCAAATGGTGATTTTGTGCTGCAATAAAATTTAATTGAATTAATAAAAATTTTAATAGAAATTAACAACAAAAGTATAGAATAATTAAATAATAATTACTTACGTCAGATTAAAGTGTTTTATAAAAGAAAAGTCCAGTGATTAGTGAGATTTTCAACAAAAACTATTCACAAAATTACACGAGGTAAAACTGTGCATCGACACCCATCCGTTTTTATCAATGGTACAACAGCTGATCGCTCTACGCAAGCAGATAAGATTCATGGTCAAATATCTTACGAACCAGAAAAACCCTAGATAAAGGTAAATCTACATAAAACTTTATAATTTTTATAAAATTCAGTGCGTGCGTAAAAATTATCACCGCGTTGCGCCTACGTTAAAATTAACAGTTTGGGTAATTTTAAGGAATTATTTTATTAATATTAAGAATTTTTATTTGCTATAATTATAATACAAACAATAAAATTTACATTTGCCTTTGAAACGGAGAATTATTTTCCAATCTTGTTCCGAGATCCAAAAATATTTGATTTCAGCAATTCACAGATTTGATCACGGAAAGAGTCCAGCCCGAGATAAAGGTAGGTTTCATGCTTACAATAAAAATTATATCTAGCCGAGGTAAATATTTATTTGCGACAATAAAATTGCAAACGTCTCTATTGACGGGGTTAATTTGTGTAAACCCGCACTATCAAAGGTTACCGCTCTATTACAAAGGCAAGCTTTAAGAACTACGGTACATAGCACTTTTTGGCTAGCCCAACGTGAGGCTAAGTCAGCTCATAGCACTTTTAGGCTCATAACGTGGGGCTCGATTAAAAACGACAACCCCTCATAGCACTTTTTGGCGCAACAACGTGGGGCTAGAGTCAACTCGAATAACCTCGAACCACGAACAAAATTGGGTCATTATAATTAAATTAATAGACAGGTTAATTACAACGAGAAATTTCATTAAAATTATTCATAACGTTGACATTAAAACTAACAATTTTCGTAAAACTAAAATTAAAAATATTCTTATTACTAAAATTAAAATTACGTCATAATTCACTTAATAACTATTTCCTTAAAATTAAATTGAACAAATACATAAATCAAAATGGCAGAAAAATCGGATAGGACTATAAGGTATGAAAAGAAAAATCCGGAAGTCATAGATGAAGGTACAGAAGACATAGAAACAGAAAAAGAGGAAGAAACGTCAGAAGAGGGGGTGTCAATAACCAAAGAAGCCACAGCAGGTGAAATGTTAATCCAGTTAGATGTTGACGAGACACCGAAGGTCGTAATAACAGAAGAGCAGCAACGATGGGATATAATGATGGAGTACATGAAAGATGCTCAAATGAAAGCAGCAGAAGACAGAAAGAAAGCAAAAGAAAGAGATCTCCAAAATAACCAGAAAGCAGAAAAGAACACAAAGTTAATCATTGAAAACACAAATAAAAAATTACAAGAAACCAAAAAAGAATTAAACGAGAAAATAGATGTGGTTATTAAATATACAGAAAACACAAAGAAAGAACTCAACGAGAATTTACAAAAATACAAAGAGGAAATTGAAACTAAATTTGGTCAGGCAATAAATGACACAAATTCAAACGTACAAAAGGTAAAAGAAAATGTATACGAACTAAGTGAAAAGGTATCGGAAATTAGTGACCAGATCATACCGGAAATAACAATTAATAAGAAAATTATACAAACTCGAATAATTTTGGAAGAACAAATTGAAAAGTCAAAAACGGATATGAGTCAAGAAGTGTGTAAATTAGAAAATCGGGTAGACTTGAAATTCAATGATCAGGGCGAAAAACTAAAATTACTTGAAGAAAACGTAAAAATAAAATGTGAAAGCACAAATAGTTCTATAACTTTATCGGCTCTACAAGACATCACGTGGCCGACAAACAACGGGCAAGCAATAAAGTTCTATGAAAAAGGGGACTTTAACCCTAAACAATTTATCAAATACGCGAACCGCAGCACAAGTCACATCCGCGATGTGAACAAATTTAAGAATTGCATCTGCTCGATGATGGGTGGAAATGCTAAAAAATGGTTCGGGTGTGTGCAAGATAAATTTGAAGATTTTGTCAGTTTCGAAAGACTATTTCTAGATCGTTACTGGGACAAGCAAGCTCAGGGGCGAATACGTAACGAGTTAATGAACGGTAAATTTAAAGGGTACGGTCGCCGCAATGATTACGCGGAGAACATCATTAACGAGGTAACGCAACTTGAACCGGAAGTCTCCGAGGAAGAAATCGTTGAACACTTATCTAATCATTTCTGCCAAGATATAATTAATCGGGTAGCTCTAGAAAATATAAACACGATATCCGAACTATCGAAATTGTTAAGGAGAACAGATGCGGTTAACATGGACGAAAGAGCCAATAGGTCAAGTTATCATAATGCTACTAGAAATTTCAATACTTATTCAGGGGGGCAACGCGAATCGAATAACCAGCGCACTTATCACAATCATGGGAACGACAATCACAATAATCAGGACAATAGATACAACCGTTACGAACGATCTGGAAATTATAACCAGAACAATAATAATTACGGTAGAAATGAAAATAATTTTGAAAATCGTAGGGGTGGTTATAATAATTTTAATACTACCAATCGGGATAGTCAGGATGATCGTAACGCAGGGTACAACCCAAATCGAAATAACTTTGGTCGAGGTAACTATTACGGAAATAATAGAAATTATAATCAGGGTTATCGTGGACGTTTTCAGAGAGGAGGTAGATTTGAGTCAAATTGGCGTAGCTATGACCATCGCACGAACGATCGGGACAACCAACAAGGGGGCGACGAACGTTTCCCAAACCGAACGTCAGCCAATACAGAAAACAGACCGATTAATAGTGTTACGATAAATAGGACACCTGCTGTGGAGGAAGAAACATCTTCTCGACAGGATTTTCAATAAACGGCGTGCCAAGAAATATGCAGATAAGCTCTTATCAGCATCCCAAAGAGTTTATCAGTATCGAAAATACAGGGGGGTTAAATAATGAGACTAAATTTGATTTGTTGCCATACATTATGGTAAATATTAATAACGTTCAAATAAATTGTTTAATAGATACAGGGGCAGAAATTTCATTAATAAATCAGGGGGTAATTTCGAAAAATCAAGAAAATTTTAAAGATACAATTTTAAAAACAAAGATAGTAAATTTGGTAACGCCAAACCAGAAAAAGTTCTCGTCTGCAAACGAAAGCGTACTCGCGACAATTAAAATAGGGGATGTAGTTATAAAAGAATCGATCTTAATTATTAAAAATTTATCTATGCAATGCATACTCGGAATCGACTTAATTAATAAATTTAATATGATCATTGATGCAGAACGGAAGGTAGTAAAAATATTAAACAAAGAGATCACTTGGACAAACAATTTAGGTAATCAAATCACTGATGGGAATGAACCGGAAATGTTAGTAGAGAATTCAATAGAAGGGGAATACAATGTTAATTATGTTAATTATGACAGGGAAAAAGGTTTAAGAAATGCTAATTGGGATACACAGTTAATAAATAAAAACAAAGGGGATTTGAAAAACATAAAATTAGATTGTCCAAATGATTACACTCAAGAAGTTATAAAACTATTTACGAAATACGACGCATTGATAAATCAGGAGTCGGGTACCGCGAAAAATTACGTGCACAAGTTACAAATTATCAAAGACAAGCTATTCCGCTGTAAGAATTACCCTATTCCGCAATGTTACAAACACCAGGTGCAATTAGAAATTCAAAAGATGCTAAATGACGGCATCATAATAAAATCGCCGACAGCTTATTTAAATCCACTCGTTATTGTTAAAAAGAAAGACGGGAGTTTAAGATTATGTTTAGACGCGAGGGGGCTAAACGCAGTCACAAAACCCCAGTTCGAGAGTCCGGAAACTATGGAGTCATTATTATCAAAATTGGGATCATCAAAAACTTTTAGTAAACTCGACTTAAGAAATTCGTTTTGGTTGATTAAATTACATAAAGACTCACAACAATACACAGGTTTTAGCGTAGATGGCAACACGTATATCTTTCGAGTTGTTCCATTTGGATTATCCACTAGCAGCGCGGCACTCATCGGTGCATTACAAGTTATTCTCAACCAATTTAGTCATTTTTGTGCACACTATGTTGATGACATAATAATCTTCAGCGAAAATGAAGAAATTCATAAAATTCACTTAGATAAAATTTTAAAAGCATTAAATGATGCAGACTTGAAGCTCAACATAGAAAAATGTGAGTTCTACAAGACGCGAGTTCAATATTTGGGTTACATAATTTCAAACGAGGGTATTAAGATAGACGATGGCAAAATAATAGAAATCAAAAACTACCGTAGACCATTTAACTTAAAATCATTAAGATCATTTTTAGGGTTAATGAATTATTATAAAAGGTTCGTACCTAACTATTCTAATTTAACAGTTCCGTTACTTGAGCTACTGAAGAAATCGGTAAGGTGGAAATGGGACGATGACAAACAAAAAGCTTTTGATCAAATGAAAAATACATTATATGAGAACGTCAAACTACTTCATCCCGATTTTAAAGAAAAGTTTATACTAAAGACAGACGCAAGTCATTTTGCGGTAGGAGGTGCGTTAATACAAATGCGTAATGGGGAGGAAGAACCGATAAGTTTTGTTTCACGAACGTTAAAGAAATCTGAACTTAATTATTCCACGTCCGAGAAAGAAATGTTAGCTATCGTGTTTGCGCTCACAAAATTAAAATTTTACCTAATCGGCAACCGTTTTGAAATACACACTGATCACTCGGCGTTAACATTTTTAATGCGTACAAAATTTACAAATAATAGAATTTATCGGTGGAGTTTGCTCATTATGGAGTACACATTCGACATCGTACACATAAAAGGCAAAAATAATATTGTTGCAGACGCGCTTAGTAGAAAAGATAACCCGTTAAATAAGCCGAAAGAAATTTTGATTGCATTAAACCAACTGGTTGATGACGAAATTCCGTTTACACGTCAGGATGTTTTGTTAGCTCAGGAAAATGAATGTTTTGATAGCTTAAAAATTAAAATTAGATAATAACGATCAAGAAAACCTAAAGTCATTTAAATATAAAGATAACGTAATCATAAAAACTGTGAGAAATTTAGAATTATATGTGGTCGATGAACCTACCACAATAAATATTACAAACGCGTTACATTCAAAATTTGGACATGCTGGTATCAAGAGAACGTGGCTTATGTTCAGGGAAAATTATTTCTGCCATAAAGATTTAAAAATTATAAAGCGTACCATTAACCAATGTACATTATGCCAAATGGGGAAATTTAAAAATTTTCATAACCAAAATATCGTGCAAAGCTTAAAACTAGAACAACCTGGGGAGTTAGTTGCAGTTGATTATATCGGTAATTTAATAGCCAGTAGTGAGTTTCATAACATCTTCGTCGTAGTTGATGCTTTCACAAAATTCGTCCAATTATATCCAACGGTAGCATGTACAACGGACATTTCGCTGGAACTTCTGGATCGTTTCTGCAATGAAATTATTAAACCAAAAAGAATTTTAGTTGATAATGCAACTTACTTCGATAATCAACGGTTTAGACAGCATTGGGAAGAACGTGGTGTGAAAGTCACGTATTGTTCCATACGACATCCACAAGGAAACATCTGTGAGAGGTATGTCCAAGAGACGATTAAATTCCTCAGACTCCTGGTACACGATGATCAACCTTCATGGTATAGTAAACTCGAAACGGTAGAAAACTTCATTAATCATACCCCAAGCATAGCGACGGAAAGAACGCCACATTTCCTCATGTTAAACCAACAACCGGACAGACCATGGATATACAATCAATCTGAAAAAGAACATGATGAAATACTCGAAGAAGTTAGGAAAAGACTCAAGAAAAGAAGTCAAAAATACACAAGAAAGATGAACAACAAAATCAAGAAAAAATGCAATTTTGGAATAGGAGAATGGGTGATTATAAAAAAATTACGACTGGGCCGAAGAGAGCACAATGAATGCCAAAAACTTCAACTCCCCTACGAAGGACCTTTCATTATTGATGAAAAAGTAGGCGAGTGTACCTATCAAATACGACATCCCGATTCGGATATAATAAGAGGTCGATTCCACATCGATATGATTTATCGATGGGACGATGGGACTATAATGATTGACAACGCTAACAGCGAAACTTAAGTCAATAATAAAATAACAACTTACATAACAACCGCTCAAGAAATAGTAATGAAAGACAACGCTAACAGCGAAACTTAATAAAAAAAAAATAAAGAATAACAACGTCTATAACAAACCGCTGAGGAAATAGTAGAATAGGACCAAAGACAATTGTAAATATGATTTTGTCTGAAAATATAATTTGACCAAGAGAGTATTAATTTTAGGAAATAGCTAAGTTTTATTGTAATTTAAAAATTTATGGAAAGAACTAGTTATTGAAAATTGGATTCATTTAAAAACAATAATATAATGCGGGTTAAGAAATTTATTTATGTAGGTCTGATTAAGTAAATAAAGGTATTCGGTGACAAAGAATAATATAAAAGGGAATAGGAAACAACAGATTGAAAGCAAAGAGGTTTAAAATAAATTGGTATCAAAAGCAAAATGTCTAATATTGAAATAAGAATTATTATGAATTATTATTGTGGGGAATATGATATATTATGATGTGGAGAATTTATGAATAAATATTATGAGATATATAAAGGGGGGAAAATAAATATGAATTATGATAATGAGGAAAACAATGGAAATATTATGATAGGGAAATAAAAATAAGGATACCAAAGATAAGTAAATTAAAACCAATTAACAAGGGAATAAGAAGAAAAGAAATTTTAGTCACCAGAGTAAATTAAATTAAATTAAATGGGGCTACCTAAGTAAAGAACAGGTTGAATAGATAAAGTAAAAGAATAGATAATTGAAAACAGATTAAAGATAAACGAATAATGAAATAAAAATTTAAATAAAATAAAGATCAAAACAACGATCATTGGTAAACAAAATACTAGGGAAAAATAATAGAAATCTTGGTCAGATTTGTTAATTAAATTTGTTAATTAGGATAGTTTGAATTTAATATAATTAGTTAGTTAGTTCTTGAACAGTTAATTTAATTTACTAAGTTAATTTTGATATTTTGTTAAGCAATTTTACGTTAAAAATTAATTTTGTTGTGTATGATTGAACGCACATTTATGTTAATCTAAAATTTATGACGAAAATGGGTATTTTCGAACAAATTGTATCTTAACATAGGGGGCAACAATGCGATGTTATGCACTGACCACGTTAATAGAGATGCGTACGTTAATATTCAAAAGTTGATCAACGATTATTAAGGCATGAGACTTATTTTAAAATCATACGGAAAGATTCCATCTGATAGCAAATACTTTAATTCAAATTCAAAAATTAATTCAAATTACATTCATGGAACCAAGATTAATAAAATAATTTAACAATGTGAAATTTAAATTCCGTTATCATAAAATTTGTTATTTTAGTCTTAAAATCAATTTGTTTAGTTATGAGTAATCCTAATTAATATCAAAATATTGTTGAATAACTTATTAATATGAAAAATTTGTTAGCATAAAATTAATAGCAAGTTAAAACATTACATGACATTAAAGTGTTTCGTTAGTCAATGAACAGTAAATGGATAATACATCTTCACCAATTTTATCGTACAACAACCAAATGGAATGTAGTAAACCAATTCAATCTGGAAAAGATAAAATTTCATTAAAAATTTTGTCAAAACAAAATGGGCAAATACGTACCTGACTATGCAATATCGATGTTGTTATTTTCAACAAAAATAATAATCAACCTTGCCTGGAAAGTTGGGTATCAAGGCAACAAAAACAAAGGAAAAAAAAATTAAAAAACGAAGTTGGGTTATGCAAATGGTGATTTTGTGCTGCAATAAAATTTAATTGAATTAATAAAAATTTTAATAGAAATTAACAACAAAAGTATAGAATAATTAAATAATAATTACTTACGTCAGATTAAAGTGTTTTATAAAAGAAAAGTCCAGTGATTAGTGAGATTTTCAACAAAAACTATTCACAAAATTACACGAGGTAAAACTGTGCATCGACACCCATCCGTTTTTATCAATGGTACAACAGCTGATCGCTCTACGCAAGCAGATAAGATTCATGGACAAATATCTTACGAACCAGAAAAACCCTAGATAAAGGTAAATCTACATAAAACTTTATAATTTTTATAAAATTCAGTGCGTGCGTAAAAATTATCACCGCGTTGCGCCTACGTTAAAATTAACAGTTTGGGTAATTTTAAGGAATTATTTTATTAATATTAAGAATTTTTATTTGCTATAATTATAATACAAACAATAAAATTTACATTTGCCTTTGAAACGGAGAATTATTTTCCAATCTTGTTCCGAGATCCAAAAATATTTGATTTCAGCAATTCACAGATTTGATCACGGAAAGAGTCCAGCCCGAGATAAAGGTAGGTTTCATGCTTACAATAAAAATTATATCTAGCCGAGGTAAATATTTATTTGCGACAATAAAATTGCAAACGTCTCTATTGACGGGGTTAATTTGTGTAAACCCGCACTATCAAAGGTTACCGCTCTATTACAAAGGCAAGCTTTAAGAACTACGGTACATAGCACTTTTTGGCTAGCCCAACGTGAGGCTAAGTCAGCTCATAGCACTTTTAGGCTCATAACGTGGGGCTCGATTAAAAACGACAACCCCTCATAGCAATATATTACGAACATTAAAAAAAAAATAACAAAATCGGTCCAAGTCGCCACTGTAGATAAAAAATCATAGTATAGATGAAAAAATAGTATTGTTCATCGGCGCAATAACGATGAACCATTTTTAAACCAACGGATAATTGATTCACTTTGTGGTACAAAGTAAACAAAAGCTACGATTCACAATCTATTCTGTGCAGCTTATATAGACCTTTTGCAATGTCTTTATAAGTTACTTGCAGCCTTCTCGATTCAGTCCAACTTTCCGGGGCAACTTTTTCGATTTTTTATTACGTAAAAACCGTCTTCAGACTATTACAATTTAAAAAGAAATTAACAAAATCGGTCCAGCCGTTATCAAGTGATGCCTTGACAATGGTTTTCACTATAGAAATAAAGTAGGTACTTTAATTACCTACCTACTTCTGTAGGTACTTAAGGTACTTAAGGTCGCGCCACCTATTGACGGTATAAAAAGCACTTTCAATTTTTCCCGAATTTTCCAACTTCCCGGGTAACTTTTCCAATTTTTTTTTACGTAAGAACCATCTACGGACTATTACAAACACTTTTTTAAAAAAATTAACAAAATCGGTCCAGCCGTTATCATGTGATGCCGTGACAAAGGTTTTCACATTCATTTTTATTTATATAGAAGATAGACTAGATAGATAGATAAGATAAAAAATGGATTCTTGCTTAAAAAAATAAACGATAATGAACTCTACGTCATCAATGAAGAATTAACTAGGGAGATATCACAAGAGCTCCACCTTCGATTTTGTCATATTGGGTTGCGAAAACTTTGGCTCATGTTTAGAGAAAATTATTTCTGTAAAAAGGATCGAAAAATTATAAAAAGAATAGTCAACCAGTGTAAAATATGCGTGTTAGGAAAATATAAAAATTATCACAATGTAAACACTATCAATAGTATCGAAGTTACAGAGCCTGGAGATATGATAGCCATAGACTATATCGGGAACTTAATACCTAGTGGTCCAAATCAAAAAAAAAATTCTTGTAGTAGTAGATATTTTCAGCAAATATGTGAAGCTGTACCCGACTGACGTTTGTACTACAAATTTAACAATTGAACTCCTAGAAGATTTTATAATAAACGTTATTAAGCCGAAGGTTATTTTAGCAGATAACGCGACATATTTTAATAATGCCAAATTTCGTCAACATTGGGAAGACCAGAACATCCAGGTGAACTATTGCTCAATTCGTCATCCACAGGGTAACCCAAGTGAACGATATGTCCAGGAAGTAACAAAATTTTTAAGAATTCTTTCAAAAGATGATCATCTCACTTGGTTCGACCACTTAGACAAGGTTGAGAAATTTATAAATGAAACACCAAGTACTGTTAGAGAAAATTCGCCAATTTATGTCATGAAACAGAAGCTACCTGATAGACCATGGGTGATAGATAAACATCATTTAAATTACCAACAACGGTTAAGAGACATTCGGGTTACATTGAGAAAAAGAAGAGATAAATATTTACAAAACGTGAATAAAAAAATAAAAAAACAAACATCATTCAACATTGGTGATGAAGTTATTATTAAAAGCCTTCGAGTAGGTAAAAGGTCGGCTAATTTGTGTGCAAAACTACAGCTTCTATATGAGGGACCATATAAAATCAACCGCAAGGTTGGTGAGAACACCTACGAGTTATTCAACGAAACTACAGAGACAATCAGAGGTAGATTTTATCTAAGTTCCATTTATGCTTACAACAACGAAAATTAAAAGTCATAAAGTTCAAAATGTGAATGTTTGTGAGTGAGAAGATTTTTATTATTTGAAAAATTTGGTTTAAGGTGGATACTTCACTTAAAGGGGAAATTTTATTTTAGTTTAATTTATTGTAAAGAAAAGAAAATTGTTTTAATTTGATTTCGGTTATAATTTAATTTTGGTTATTGTGAATTTGTTTTCAACCACTCATGCTTGTAAAGGAACAATTATTGTTTGCCATTCAATGCATTTTTCGAATGTTTGTTGTATTTCGCAAAGATTATGTTGCCTAATCTTTTCTAAATCCAAAGGGGGAAGTTGACCTGTATTTTCCTTCCCCGGGTATATTTTTAATATTTGATATTTTTGTATTTATTGGAATTAACGAAAACATTAAAATTTTGCGTACAAGTGTTGAGAGAGATTAGGGTAAGAAATGTGGCAATCAGTCAGTCGAGTCGTGTCCGCGCGTTGCGGCTAGCGACTAAACTTTGTATTGAGGAAAAGTTTGAAAATAAAAGTGAAAAGTTATTAAAAAGTAACGGTGTTTAATTTTCCTTTGTGAAATTTTGGAGGATAGAAACTCCACATCATTAATTTGTTCGCCCGGCCAAATTACCAACACAAAAATTATAAGGGATTATCCTATTATGACCAACAGTAAGAAGAAGAAACGACATAGGCACCCCTAAATCGCGAGGAAAACTATGATAAACGGTTTAGTACCGAAAAACATGTTCCACGTTAAAGATATTAGTCGGAGACTAAAATAGAAGGAATCCGGGGGTCCAGGGGGCGGAGCCCCCTTACGAGGTCAAGGGGGCGGAGCCCCTTTGCGAGGCAGCGCCGAGTTTCCCAAGATTATACGATTAACTTAGGTTGGTAAACCAAAAATTTCTATATATAACAAAGCAAAATAAAATCAGTTAAAAAACAAATTTGAAAAGGTCTTCCGAAGTCTTTTCCAATAATGAACAAAACTACGATTTTGATGAGAACGACGAATACAGCACCGATAGTGAATTTGATCAAGACGATGACCCTACGTGTGATGACAATTCAAACGACAACACCGAAAAAAGTCAAATTACAGTTTTAGCCGCAAGTGAAATATTGTAATACATGATTGACACTATCAACGAAGTAAGCGATATCACAGACATGTCAACAACCACTACACGTGTTCTTCTTAGTCACTTTAAATGGGATAAAGACATTTTATTAGATAAATTTTACGACGGCGACCTCGAATAACTTTTTAAAGACGCGAACGTCATCAATCCCTTTATCGAAACCAACACAGCGCAAACTGAAAGTTTTAACGAAGAAAACTGCGAAATTTGTTACTGTGCTTACAGATCTTCCGAATTGACTGGTCTTTGATGTGGTCATAAATTTTGTCACGAATGTTGGAATCAATATTTGGTCACCCAAATCATGAGTTCTGGTATGGGCGAAACAATTTCTTGCGCAGCACACGATTGCGCAATTTTAGTCGACGATCAAACCTGCTTAGAGCCTGTTAAGTGATTCTAAGGCACGCGAAGTATACCAAAAGATAATTACCAAACGTTTTATCGAATGCAGCTTGCTGTTTACGTGGTGCTCCAGTCCTGATTGTACAAACCCAATTAAGGTCGAATTTGCGGAAATGAAAGCTGTGACTTGCAGTTGTGGTACCACATTTTGCTTTATGTGTGGTGAAAATTGGCACAGCCCGGTCAAATGCGGGTTGCTGAAGAAGTGGTTGAAACGTTGTGAAAAGGACCAGGAAGCTTCTAAATGGATATCAGAAAATACGAAAGAGTGTCCTAAGTGTCAATCTGTAATCGAGAAATCTGGAGGGTGTAACGTCATGATTTGTACAAATGCGCAGTGCAAGTACGCTTTCTGTTGGGTTTGCATGGGGTCCTGGGCGGAACACAAGGATTACCATCTATGCTTTCAATACGAGAAGGAAAGCAGTAAATTGGCTAGGGAAGAGCAAGAACGCAGCCGAACCGATTTAAATCGGTATGTTTTTTATTATAATGGGTTTAATACCTATAAAAACTCGTCGGAACTTGAAGAAAAATTACGGTCTGGTATAACTGTTAAAATGAAAGAATTCGAAGAACAGGGATTATCGTGGATCCAAATCAATTTTTTGGAAAAGTCTCTGGAAATTTTGAAAGATTGTCGTCAAACATTACGATATACGTATGTTTTGGCCTTTTATTTGAGTAAAAATAATGAAACTGTTTTGCTCGAAGAGAACCAAAAGGACTTACATAATGCTACCGAAGAGCTGAGTCGCTATTTGGAATTAAAACTTGCCGAAGAAAATTTTGAAAATGTAAAAAAGAACTTGCAGAATTATTGCAAATATTGCAGTGATCTTCGGAAAACTTTAGCAGATCACGTATACGATGGATACGACAAACGATTATGGAAATTCACCGAAAACATGTAAGCTCTTTTAATACGAATGATTTCTGTATAATTTTAGTTATTTAATAAAAATAATAAATATAATTTTTGTAGTACAATTAGGAACAATTTTGTTTATAAATATACGACACCGGTGTTTGTTGTTTTTGTACTTAACGTAATCGCTGGTGCGAATTGTTGCGCACCTAGTTTTTTTATTCATTCACGAGGTGTTCTTGTGGAGTCGGCTGCTTCACACCTAGTTTCAATTTTGGCAGGCTTCCCTCAGAAGCCGGTAATTGTGGTTCACGACACCGTTGTTTGTCAGCTGTCATTGTTTTGTTTGTGCCATACATATTTGTGACATTAAATTTTAATACTAAAGTACCGTCTTTTATTTCCCTGAGAGAGGGGGCACCATTTTTTTAACCTTACAGGGTAAGTTCGTAACCTGGACTTGCGACCCTCGCAAACCGACGAGAACATCCAGTAGCTGGCTTAAAAAAGAACATCTAGGGTACCCACCTTGATAAAAGTGAGGAATCATACCTTCACGTGGAGGAATATTTTGCTTTACGTTAGGCACCCCCTCATTAGGGGTGCGGATCAGCGGAAAATTCTAACAAGTTAAGGGTGCGAATGAATGTATAAATATACGCTATACAGACCCTTCGAATTTCGCTATTCTAAGAAAAACTATATCTTAATATGACATTTAGCAAATCAGGATCCTGTAGAAAAAACTATGATCTGTGTTTCTAGAGATGAATTATTAAAATTGTGCCTAAAATATAGTCATAAAAATAAAAACTGTACCTTAAAAAAAAATTCCAAACCAAAATGTCTTTCTCTAGAAACACGAATATACTCGTGAAGTTTACAGATTATCAAATTAAATCACGAATGCACTCATTATAAGGTGACATACCTTTCATCATGGATAACGTTACGATAGGATCCTTATCAATGCCGTTCTTGGCTAAATGTTTGTATTTTATACATCTAAGTGCATTTGTGGTCGGTAAACAACTACATTGTTAATCTCCGCACGTCGTATGCTCTTGAATCTTTTCATTTAGGATGTACGTCGGTGACATTTTCTCAGTAACTGATTTCTTTTTGAAATCTTCCCGTTCTGTTTTCGATATTATTCGTTTTACGTTTTCGTTGCAACTACTGAAATTACCCGTGTATGTGCAGTTCATCACAACATCTGATTCCGGTTTAGGAGGATTTTCCATGACAATTCTTAAAATGCTATGGCAGGATTTGCAGTTTCCTCTTATTTGAAGATAGCAAAGTCCACTTGGATGAATTTTGCATCGTTTATATGATACGCAACATGGCAATTTCGTTTCTCTAAAGAAATTGGTATGAATAACGTGTGTCCAGAAATGAGGTTTTAATGTTTCGTAATTCCGACTGCTGCTATGACCATCGGATCGTTTGTAGAAGCGATTGGATGGACAAATATTTGCCCACTCTTCCACTGCCAAAGTTATGTCAAATTTCAGAATTTCACCGTTTTCTTCATTTTCTTCCCCAGCCGACGTATCTGATAAATTTTCTGTAGCGGATTTATGCAGAGGCTGTAAATTCAATTCTTCCAAAATATTATGCCTCTTCAAGATCACATGATTATAGACGTACTTTGGCGAAACGGTGGTATTACCCAATTGTTTTAATATTTCCGACCAGCAGGCATTTGTTGGACCCCAAAACTTTTCACCAATGGAATCATTAATTTTGTCTTTATTGGCAACAATAACGACGTTGAGCTGCTTCAGATCAATTCTAGCCGTTCTTGGCATGTTGGTATTATTATTATATTCTTTATAACTACTGATTGATTATAGTTTATACAACATAACACAATCACAATAATAATTATTATTATTATTCACAATAAATTATATTCACTCTTTGCAGCGTTGTGGTTTAATTGAAAATGTTGGAATTATAATAAAAGTGTTACAAAACTAAGTCACTGTATTACGATATTTTCCCACAAAGCTGTGTCCAATGCTAGTTTACTTTGTACCCTAAGAATATTTAGTTTTAAAATTTTAGTAAATATTTAAAAATAAAAATATTGTACATTAGAATATTTAGTTATTCAATAATAACTACAACATGTATTTTATTACAAGTTGAAACTTCGTCAAGTAAGAACTAGCTTCTTATGATTAAACGTATACCACTCAATAGTTGTTTTATTTATTGCACCTGGCCATAATCCAAAAGTAAATGATTATTTAATTAAATTAAAGACTTCAAGACAACGTTGTCTTTATACATTTCATAATTTTTTAAATCCTATCTCATCTGAAAAAATTATCTAAACAAATTTACGATCTATGCAGTATTATAATAATCTAAACTTGATAATATTGCACCTAATATTGCACAATTGCACGATCAATAAAGAATTATAATAATCTAAACTTGATAATATTGCACTCTAGTTGCACTAATATTGCACCATTGCACGATCTATGCAGAATTATAATAATCTAAACTTGATAATATTGCACTCTAGTTGCACTAATATTGCACAATTGCACGATCTATGCAGAAAAAGCTTTGTTAGAAAAAGCTAACAAAAAAAAGTTGCCAAATAATCACGTGGAGTTAAATACTGCGTCAACCTGTTATTACCTACTTGAAAAATTATATCATGATCAGCCCTCCATGTTAGAATATCTGAAATGTGTCAAATGCGACAAAACTTTGGAAAAACAATACCTGGCAATTAATTTTCCAATGCAAGATATTACATACCTTCAAAATGCGTTGGACTTGCGATTCAAAGATAGTTACAATGGTAGTAAATGTGATCACTGTCGACAGCAATTTACACATAGAAACATAATTTTTGGTCAGCATTTATTTTTGGAAATATGTGGACCAATGAAGAAAGATAAACCTTCGTCTTTGGAATTTGATATTCCATTACAAGCAATTCCCCAAGAAATTCTCCTTCATGGAAACAAGTATTGCCTTCGAGGAGGAATTAGCTTTATACCGCCTGTTTTGATAAACAATGTCAATGCGGTTGGACATTATATTAGTTATTGTTGGCGTGCGAATTTAGGACAATGGGAAAGATACGATGATTTGCAAATATCGCCTAAAATAGTAAGGCAGACTACAATAGCCAATCAATGCCAATTTCTTATATATACCGTATAAATATATTATGTTTAACTTTCGTGTTCGTTATTTGTAAATATTATTAATAAAAATTATTATTTTAAATACAAATTTTCTAGTTTATCAAATAAAAAAGTCGAATATTACCAGGTGTAACTTGCTCGGAGTTCTCGAAAATTTTAAATACCCGTAACTTTCTAGAAAATGAAATTAAAGTGATGGGCATAGAAGCTCATTGAGGCTCTAACGATGCTCTATCGATTGGCACCAGTTTCATATAAAAATTCGAAATAGGAAGGAAAATGGAAAAATATGTCGGCAGCCCCCCCCCCCAAAAAAGTTTTCGCAAATAACTCCGCGACGGTTGAGGCTCAAACGATAGGAATAGAAGCTCATTCAGGCTCTAACGATGCTCAAACGATTGATACTAATTTCATTAAAAAAATCGATTGGGGGGGGGGCAGTGACGCACCTCAGAATTATAATAGTCCAAACTTGATAATATTGCACTACAAAGACATCTCTCTTTGAATATTATTGCAATGCAATTAGTAAAGCTCTTATATAAAAAATCATTAACTTACTGCTTCACTATAAAAATTTTACAGGAAAGCTCTGCTAAACTCAGATAGTTGGTTTTATTTGTATAACTTAGGGTATTAAAGTAGACAAACTATTATTTCTTCGAAATACCTTTAAAAGCACCTAACGGATTTTAATTTTCAAGGATATACGAAAATTATGGAATAGTTTGCATAACATCTTTAAATTGCTTTTTTTAAATGAATTTATATTTACATAATATTATGTTACTGAGCAAAATATACTTTACAGTGTTACTTGATGAAATATTTTGTATAGAAATTAGCCGATTCTACCAGAAGACAGATCATGCAAAAATTCATTTAATGGTATTTATAACTCAATTCCACAAAAAATATCAGTCCAACCACAAATTAAAAAAAACACGATTCTATTGGTTCATAATTTGTTTTTAATTTGTGGTTGTACTTAAAAAAAACTAGTATTAAAACCGAGAAAATATACCGTAACTTTCTAGAAATTGAAATTAAAGTGATGGGCATAGTAGCTCATTGAGGCTCTAACGATGCTCTATCGATTGGCACCAGTTTCATACAAAAATTCGAAATAGGAAGTTAAATGGAAAAACATGTCGCCAGCCCCCCCCCCCCCCCCCAAAGTTTTCGCGAATAACTCCGCGACGGTTGAGGCTCAAACGATGGGAATAGAAGCTCATTCAGGCTCTAACGAAGCTCAACGTTTGACACCAATTTCATCCCAAAATTCCATTTGGGGGGGACCAACGTGTCAACACCCCCCCCCCCCAAAGTTTTAGCGCATAACTCCGTGACTTTTGAGGCTCAAACGACAGGAATAGAAGCTCATTCAGGCTCTAACGATTGATACTAATTTCATTAAAAAAATCGATTTGGGGAGGGCCAGTGACATGCACCTTACCTGAAGGTAATTTAGTGTGGGACTTGTACTTGAGTCTAAGAAAATTGATTGGAGTTGTTACAGCTGTTAGGCTACAGAGAGATAGTTTCCAAATTCTTCATGATTTAATTGATAACCATAATAACATTTATATTAAAGTAACAAAAAAAGCGTTTAACATTCAAATACCACTTTCTCACTCATTATCCTACAATATTTGAAATGTCAGGACCATTGCAGTTTTTGTTATGTATGCGTTTTGAAGGGAAACACAAGGTATTTAAAGATATTGCTAATAATATCAAAAGTCGAGTGAATATTGTGAAATCTTTGGCAAAACGGCATCAGATGAACTACATAAATATATTCCTAAATAAAACCACCAACGATAGAAATCTTACTTTTGGAAAATTATTTTCTTTAAACAAAATCAAGTACCATAATATACCCGAGTTTTGTAATAATTTAAGTGAATGTACCACATGGGTTGAGGTCAACAATATAAAATATAAAAAAATGTCATTATAAGTATTGTGTCTTTAGATTTAAATGAACATATTGCGGTGTTTTGAGCCACCTTCAGGTTAAAATTAATTACTTTGTTTTATATATTTCGCATAATCGCATGAAAGCTCTTTTGCGAAGTGGAAGATTTTTCGATGATACGGAATCGTACAAAATTCAATATAATAAAATCAGTTATTGTTAGTAATAAAAAGATCCAAGAATAAAATTATAATAATTTAAAACCATGTTCAAAAATCCATATATAAAAAAGTTGTTAATAGTTAATAATTTGAGTTATAAAGATGTTAAGTTAATTAGAATTAAGTGGGGTTTTACATTTCTTCGATAAATTGTGCTACGACATCGCGAGTTCCGAGGCATCTCTATTGACGGTTGAAGTTACCTAGAAACAGACAATACTTAAAAATAATTGGTGACATTTATAAAATGAGAATTATAATCAAAGTGCAGTGGTACTCACCGATGAGGCGAGATGAGAGGAATTAAAAATCAAGAGACCAGGCATTTGATTTTATTTTAGAAGGGAAAAAACCTTGGTAACAGGAAGATACAAATAGGAGGCTCACAGGACAGCCTAATCGAATAGCATGTATAAAGTTGATGCTTGGTAAAAATTGAAAGATTGATGGTAAAAATCAATACGAATTGTGTTGAGCTAAAAGTGAAAAGGATAAACCACGTACATAGATAAAGAAATTGGTGTAAATAATTTAGAATCCAAACACTTACCTGAGTAATTTGGAAGAATTGGCACTACAGATGAACAAAACAATTTGGTCACAGTGATTAAATCTTGGAAATACACAAGAAAAATCGATAATTAGAAAAGGTTATGATGGATCACAATAACACAACGATCGAGTCGCTTGGGAATGAAGTTCGTCCCGAACGGTATGAAGAATGTTAAGGGTAAGCGCACACGTAATTATATAAAGTGTCGTGGGTTTAAATAACAATAAAAAGTAAGACAGTAATAAAACAATTTGGGGTAGGTTTAGTTAAGGTTTATAAACTTTGGGAAAATTTCATTTAATCATAAATTTGTGTTAATGAGTATAATAATAAAAATTTTGTTAATTGATAACTGTTTATTCTGGGATTTTTAAATTATAAGAGGCATAAAGCCATTCACAGGGTAAAAGTGGAAAAGGTAAGTCATCGAAGAATCTACTATCTGAGGGAAAGAGATTTCATGCCGGGTGAAGTAAATAAAGAGCTAGCAAGGGTGTAATTTGTACATCAAAAGTAAATTCAATTAAATATCAAATAAAAGTGTAACAGTCCCATACACCCCGGACATTACAATATGTTTCCAAATTTTGGAAAAATTATTGACATAGTTTTAGTGAACAAAGGAAAGGTGTTTTTTATTTTTGAACAATTAATGACCCACGGCTTTAACAGGCATTTTCATGGCTATGAGGTTATCAGTAATACTGAAAACTCGGAGTTCAGTGTTGTTGATATAGATTGTTTATATAGTTCATACCATGCGTTTTGGTTGAAAGAATGAATATGAATTTAGTAGTTGCGCCATTTCATATTTAAGAGTTCTTATATGTACATAGACATATTATGTAGAAAAATTTTCCGCAAAGAATCATTTTGTACTTGTCAGTGTCTAATTATCACTTGTCGGTAATTTTTTACTTTGCATTGTTTACCTCAATCCATGTGGCACAATCATTTGAATTATTACAAAATTCACTCATCACTTCCAATATGTGATTTCATTAAAAAAAAACTTTTGGATGGATACAAGTAGGTATACATAGTTAAGAAATAACATTTTGGGCGCAGTGTCATGTGTTAAGCGTTTTATGAACTGTTATGTGGTTTTTTTTGTGTGTACTCACTTTATGTATTACTGTCCATGTGTAATGTTTTATTTTGTATTTAATGTTGTACGATTGTTTATATTGTGCATGTGAATTTTTATGTATTTGATTTTATTTATATTTGTTTCATATACAACATCCCAAGAGACGGGCATATATTCGACAATTTTTTCCGCTGCCTCACAAATGCTTGTTGTAACAAAAACTGCCCGCGCGCTTCGCGCTTGGGCAGTTTTTTTAGGGACAACAAGCATGCGTGTAAGGTAGCGGGAAAAATTCGCAGAATATATGCCTGTCCAGAGGGATGTTTGACAAGAGAATCGCACGAACGATTAAAAAAATTGTATTTTAATAAAAAGTTAGATAGCTTTGACTCAAATAAAATAATGTCTAGTTACTATGACAATGATAAACAAATTATTTGTCATTATACCAAATAAAAATGTGTTCGCGTTTTGGTGAAGAATCGCTAGCAAATATCGATGAAAAAATTAATGAAAGTACACCAATTAATACCATACGTTCAAGAAAATCAGTATGGTTTCAGTTTGATCAATTTTGTGCATTAAGAAACTACGATGCTATCAGCAACGCGCTAAGCATAGAAGATCTCAATAATATATTAAAGGATTGGGGATTCGCCAAGCACCTCTCAACAAGTTGCAAGTGATGAATTAGATATTAAGAATGTTGAAAAGTCCACGAAGAAGAAAGAAAAGGTAAAACAAATCTTCATCTATATGTATATGTTAGTACGTAAACTAGGAATTTTTTTTTAGATCATCGTACCAGTGCAACAATCAAGTATCTCTAAAAGTGTGGAAGCGATAGCTGCCTCTCAGATAGAATCTGCAAGATTGTTACATGCTGCCCAAATGAAGAATGAAGATAATGAAATGTTGTGTTTCACAAAATATTCTCCTTGTTTATTAACATGTATAGGGGATCAAATATTTTTGTCTTTAAAATATATTGTTGTGTCCATAAATGGTTGGCTGTTGCGGTATTACATTGTTTATCGTGCAGTCAGAGAAAATATGGCATGAGAAAAATTTGTATATGTTAAAAGAAAAGTTTGTTAGATTAAGTTTTTGTGTTTATAAAATTAAATAAAATCAAATGGATAGGCAACACAAAAGACTGCAAAATGGGAGATAAAAATCAAATAGTGATAAAAAAAGGAAGATTGGTTGCCAAGGGGAAGTAAACGAGGTTGAGTTAAAATAAAGCGACCGAGATGGTCGAATAATGAGAGGTTCTTTTTGAAAATTACGACCGAATTGGTCGCAAATCGAGAGTTCGATAAATTAAGCGATCGGAATAGTAAAAAGATAATCGTGAGTTCGATTAAGGAAGCGACCGGGATAGTAAAAGATAATCGTGAGTTCGATTTAAAATAAGCGACACAATAGCCGCATAATAACTAAAGAGAATTGAGTAAAGAGCTGATAAATAGGACCAATAAAACGATTGGAAGATCGAAATATTTCTACAGAAGAAATAAGTGTATGTGCGCATATTGGGGTGTTCCGTCTATGCCGAGTGATCACTCTGAAAATTAAATTAAAAAAAGGTTAGCATAAAATTTGTTTAATTTTTAAGTTGTTCGATTTTCATGTTTATTTGTTGTTATTTGTTTAGTTTAATCTTATGTTTAGTTGTTCATTAAATGTTCTTAAAATTTAGATTTGCGTATTTTCTTTGACTGTGTTGATCAGAATAATTCCACCGTAAAAGCCTAAAGAACCTGCACCCTGAGTTTAAGAGAAAGTCGTGTTAACGGTTCACGGTGGACATAGCAATATGTTATAATAATTTATGTATTATATTATTTTAAACTGTCTTTGTTTTTTTTTTGTTTTAATTAATTATAGTAAAGTTTAATTTTTTAATTTTGTGTTTTTTCTTTAATACAATTTGGATGATTTTATACTATCCATTTAAATAATAATTGTTACAATAATAGAAGAGAGTGTCCTATAATCTTTCAAAAAAGTACTACAAATTGAAAGCAAATTTTCTTCAATTAATTAATATAAATTGTTAAATAAGGATACACCATATATTAAAATTTGCCGAGTTAGACGCTAGAAGTTAAAAGAGCTTTAAAGCAAAGTAAGATTTTTTACTACAAATTGTAGCAATAGGTAACTTATCTTGTAGTAATATTTAAAGAACTATGGTAGCAATGTTCTTTAAAAAGGTTCTGCACTAACTGCTACAAATTTGTAGAGAGTTTCTAGCTACAATTTACAAAACATTTTACAATAACACTCGCTAAAATCCTGTAGCAATTTATGTTAGAAATTGCGCTTGGGGCATATATAGTACTGCAAATTGTAGTATTTAATTCAGTATTTGCAGCAGATTGTATTACTTTTTTTTTCGTGTAGGATCGTTAGATAAATAAAAATTTTAAATCATAATGTCTTTTAATTTCATAATAATTTATAATAATAATAGCATGACTTTTTTGAGTTCTTTCGTGGCTTGCCAAAGCGATGGCCAAGTGATTTGAAGTAATGTTAATAGCATCACATGCACATATAATTTTCGAAAGTTATTTTCTATAAAATGCTTTAAAATATGTTTGGACCGTCTTTCGGGTTTTTAAATTCAACATCACAAAGCGTGAAAGGGTCGAATCTCGGCTTGTACAATTTCCTACGACGCGGAGGCGCATCACCAATCATGTTAATAACATTAATAGCCGCTATTGCATTCATATTGGTTTAATAATTTAATACCGGTAATTTATATATTATGAACAAATATTTTTAGGTTAACTTTCAAATAGGCTTATAGTAGGTATGTATGTACTATAAAAACAAGTCACTTAAAACAGTCTTATAACAGTGTTTTAACGCTATTGAACGTTTATGAATAACGTTTTTTGACACTGCTTAAAAAGGGTTTATTAACCTGTTTTAAATTTTTATGAATACGGCTGTTAATGTACATACATATCAGGTGCTAATAACCTAGTAATTGATGCACCTATATCAAACTTAAATTTAAAAAAATATATATTGTTTGACAACTAGGTACTTTTCGTCCGGTGCTCTCTATCGTGTCATCTAGACATCAGATTTTGTGCAACAGCTACCATACAAGGTACAACAACAAGCAAATATACTCTTCCAGAAAAAAAAGTAATGGAGAAAAAACCTCGAGGTTATTGTGATTGTCAGACTGATGTTTCTGAAAGGACATCTCTTGTAAAATGGAAAGACAATAGGGTAGTGACTTATATAACTAACTACGATGTTATTGAGGAAGTAACCTGCAGTAGGTATTCTCGGGAAAACAGAGAAAAAATTACAGTTACTCGACCCAAACCATTCTTAATTACAATAAAATAATGGGAGGAGTTGATATTCTTGATCAACATTGCTTCGTATCGTACTGGGATGCGTCAAAAAAGAGGTATCGGCCGATTTTCTCATATTTACTTGATATGGCCGTAACAAATGCGTATCTCCTTATGAAGAAAGTACTTCCAAGAGATGAACGAGTATCCGGTCTACTTCAGTTTAGGAGATCTCTCACCATAATATATATTCTTAAGATATACGGAACGCCATCATCGAGGAGAAACAGTTCAGTCACCAAGTCAAAACAAAACATATCGTTAAACTTCATACTCTGATAGGTTAATTGCAGCTTTAGTGAACAAATTAGAGAATGTTGAATTTCCTCATGATGAAAATATTTCGATAACTGGAAATGAAACCGAAGAAGCAGGACATTATTTAAGCTGGGTTGACACGATCAGAGTAAGCTCGAATCGAGTCAACTCGTAAGTCACTCGGAAACCACTTGTATCGTGTAAACTTGAAATCAGAGTGTACTTAGATGAGTGTATCCGATCAGAGAGTAGTCGGACGACAACCAACTTTTTAAGTTTTACTCGGACGTAGAAGTGATAAAAATGGCGGAAAATAATATTATGAAGAAACAACGTGGGAAAACACTTAAATGGAGTGAGGCTCCGACAATTAAATTTGTGGAGCTTTATGAAAGCGAAGAAGTTTTGTGGAATGTTCACCTCGAAAAATATAAAAATAAAGATGCTAGAGAGGCGGCAATTCTGAGGATTGTGAAAACACTAAACATTCCTGGGGTAGGTCCGGATGAAATTTTGAAAAAAATTAACATTAGAAGTACCTACAAACAGGAAATAGCCAAAATTAAAGCGTCAACATCAACCGGCTCTTCTCCAGATGACATTTACGTGCCTACGATTGTATGGTTTGACATTGCAGATCGGTTTCTACCGGCTGTGACCTAATTACGAAAGACATTTTCAAATTTAGTAAGTTTTTAACAATATTTATATTCTGCCAATTTGATTTATTTAAACATTTGTTTACAATTGAAATACAAAAACATTTGTATATTAAATGGATGAACTCTAGTGGGATAGTGGATCGCAATAAAACACTTAAGTTGTCACGTCAACGTTTCGGAATCATTTATTGTTCCATCATCAGGACTGTAATAAACAATGTCGATGAGAATCATAGCAACAAAATCATGGGGGGGGGGGGTTCACAACTCATAGAGGTTACATACCTAAACAACCGGATGTAATCTTGTTTTCTGCGTTAATCATGGAGCAGGTCAATGCTGAAGGCCATGGGGTCACAATCATCAGTGGTGTCAAAAAATAATAAAATTCTTTCAAACTCATAACATTCCAGTAGTCAAACAATTAATGTAAAACTGACAATATAAACTATAAAAACTTAACAATTGTAAAATGAAACATAACATAACAACAGATCACAAATAAATATACATTAAAACAGTCAAAGATCTTTTTTCTTCTACATATTGTTATGTGTTGACGTAGCCTCAGGTTGGGCTAGCCAAAAAGTGCTATGTACCCCCTGAATAATAGGGTTAAAGGTTCTTGTCGTTAGTGTTTTATATGGGTGTACGTAATTGTACCCCGTCAATGGAAAAGTATGTGAAATTGTGTAAATACAATTTAATGAAATAAGGTGCCTCAGCTTAGCTCTTTCGTAGTGCATGTATCTTACCTTGTACAGGGTGGATTCGTTCCGTTACCAATACTGTAAAATAAAATTATGGTGCGGAACAGGTCTAAATAAATATCCTTCGTTACAAAATTATTAATGTTTTTATTTAGCACACATTTGTTAATAAAGATTTCGTTATAATCAAAAAGTTCTATTATTAAATCTATTATAAAGAATTCTGAACATAAAATAATGCAAAACACGTGTCGTATGAAGTCCGAAAATTCCACTTAGTTTTATAAAAATTATTGCAATGTGCACGATACCTTATTAGATGCAGGAATGTTTTCTGTTATTTGTACTGGGGATGGCACAATTGCGCATCAAAATACACTCGATGGGTTCATTTACCATGGAAAACGTCCAGATGCAGTTTGTTGACCTCGTTTTGTGGTGAAGTTTATTTTCTTTAAAAATATTTGCAATCCGTTACGATTTTCACCTTATTTATGGTTTTTCGTAGGTAAGTAACTATTTTGTTGAATTATTCACTTTTATTTTGCACTTTCACTAATTATTTTTACTATAATATCCAAATTTTTAGGACAATCTAAATTCGCCACCATACACGTGTCAATCTTAACACCAACTTTTTTATCGATTGTTTTATTAATTCTTTTTTCGAAGTTCCTCGCAATCTTGATCTTTGCATAGACGTATTTTATTGGTTGATCGAAAAATCAATATTATTTGAAGTTTCACAGTACAGGTATGGACTAAGCCCATTGTGGTTCGTTGAAATTTTATAAGTAAAAATTTTCTTATTTTTAGATTGGATAGTCTTCTTCTCAAGTGTTTAGTGATTGGATAAATAAAGATGCTGGACATGAAATTTCCATACGCAGTTCATTAAGTTGTGACATGTCGAACTCACGTAATGATTTAATAAACTTATTTAAAATTTAACGCTAACAAGGATTTTTACATTTATCAATAAATTAACAAATTTCTACCTTTTAAAATACCTTTCTTATTGCTAACAATTTTTCATTTACTATTAATTAACATTTTTAACAAAGACAATTATTAAATGATACATTTCAAATTTATTTTATTCACACCTGTTTTATGTCCCGTTTTCAACGAATCATTTGACTTTAAGTTAAATTTCTTGGTATCGGATGAAGTTTTTCTGATTACTTTGATAAGTTACATGCTTTTATTCATAACAAAATTTTGCTGAAATTTAAATAACGTACTTCCATTGACGTGGTATCTCGATACCGCATTTACCCCCTTGTTAATTTGTAATTTATAAGAAAAATACCTATTTTTGTGTTAAATTCCACAATTAACATTTATGTGCTTTTTCAAAATTAATTAACTAACTAAACTATTAACTGTTCAAAGAAAACTAACTAATCAAATTCAATAAAACTAACTAAGCATATTCAAATTCTAAACTATCCTATATACTAATTTAACTAATAAATCTGACCAAGATTTCTGATAATGCTTTAAATTATTGAGTTCTGAAATTTTTTGTTATTTGACTTTCTTTTTATTTTATTTTATTCAAAAAAAAAAACTTGACTCTTTATTTTTAATCTTTCTATCTTTAACTTATTTATATTTGGGTGATTCCTACTTTAGTTCTTATAATTCCCTTTTAGCTATTAACCTTGTGAACAATCATTAACTTTTAATTCATAATTCCTTCTTATTAATTGGTATTCTTTATCTCTGCATTTAATTAATATTTTCCTATTTATTTCCCCATTATTATTCTCTGACCTCTTTTTGGTCCCATATACCTTTTACTTCATATAACTTCATAATTAATTCATCAATTTCTACATATTATTTATCTAACTCCGTCTGAGTTAACTACCGTATTATTATTTACCCCCCATTTATCTTTCAACGTTCAACATTGAATACCATTTTCCACTATCAAATACCTCCTGATCTTTTCAAATTAAACACATCATCAGCTATCTTAAATTCCTTTTTCACCCAAATTCTAAATTTAACTTTTCTCTTTCATTAACTAAATTCTTTTTACCAATTGCATTTTTTTAAAAATTGAAATCATTTATTTAATCAAATCTTATTAACTTTTCCTTTCATAAAATTTTATTAATTATTCAAATGTAGCATCTTTTCTATATAAATTCTTCCATCTTGGTCAATATTTATCATTTTCATATTCTAATAGCTTTAATCAAATTTACATTCGCTATTTAGATTATCTATTGGTCATGTCATATTCATTCCTTAAAATTATATTTACAATTGTCAAATTCTTTTCTTGTCATATCTTACTATTTTTCTTTAGCGGTTTGTCGTGTTGGTTGTAAAAAAATTTTTTTCATTTAAGTTTTCGCCGTTATTTTCTTACTACTTCTTGAGCGGTTTTTTAATTTTAGTTGTTATATTTTATTTTATTAAGTTTCGCCATTAGCGTTACTATTCCTTCAGCGGTTTATATCTTAGTTATTATTTTTAATTTATTTTAATTAAGTTTCGCCATATTTTTATTTCACCGCTTATTGATCTCGCAAGAATGACTTTCTCTTCCAGCGAACTCTTTTAATTTTAATTTTTCTCCGCTTGTTTAACATTCTCTTCCTAACGTAACCATTCCTTTTTACTTCAATACTAAATTTTATGTTGGACCTCTTCGTCCAATCCATCTCGTTATTTATTAACATTTTTCTTCCTAACCGCTTCTTCTTCATTTTCTTATGTAAATTATTTTTCTTCATTCCGATCTTGCCATAATTGGTTAATTTATTTAATTTCTTGTTTGTAAACTTGTTGTACCCCCTTGCTTTTATAAATTTAATATTGTTAACCTGTTTACCCGTTAAGTTTTTACATTTTAATTTATTTACTTTATAAGATCTTTTCATTTTTAATATTGTACCGAATTTTGTTGAATTATTTTTAATTTTATATTGAATGTTTTTGTGTTGTGCTCGTTTACTTTTTACTTTAAGAGATTTTATTATTTTTAGTGTAACCTTTTTGTTTCGTTGACCGCTTTGTAAAATTTTTCTATTAGTTCGCATGCCCCTTGTTTGATATTTCTTCTTTGCGCGTAATTTCCTAAATTTTAATTGTACCCGTTTAAATGTTTTTCGCGTTAACACTTGGTATGACCTACACTTCTTTGTTGACGTTGTTGAACTAACTTCGACTTCCAACTTTATCGTTTCATTTGCCAAATTAATCTTTTCTTCCTGTACAACTTTTTCGGCTATCGCTGGCCCCATAATTTCTGATACCTTTTTAATTATTTTATTGTAGTTTCTATCTACTGTTTCTATCAACTCCTTCTTGACGTCTTGTAATATCTCTATCAACTCCTTGTGGTTTTCTTCTTCTCTCTTTCGATCTTCTTCTTTTGTTGTTGTATTTTTGCACAACCATCTTGCCATCTCTAATATTTCTTGCATAATTATTTCGTCTTTTTCCGCCATCGTAATAATGTGTTTTATGTATTGTCAATTTATTTATAAGGAAATGATTTTTAAGTAAATTTTTATGTACGTTTAGTTTAAATTTAAGGAAAATAATCTTTATGTCAATCGTTATACTTTTTAAAATAATTTTGTAAAGGAATTTTTGTATAAATGACCTATCTTTGTGTTGACGTTTAATTTTATTATTAAGGAAATTTTTAGTTTTAATGTTGACGTTGTAAATAATTTTAATGAAGTTTTTCGTTGTGACTAACCTGTCTAGTATTTTATTTACGATACCCTAACTTTACTCGTGGTGCGAGGTTACTCGAGGTGACTCGTGCTCCCACGTTGTGACGCCAAAAAGTGTTATGTGTTGACGTAGCCTCAGGTTGGGCTAGCCAAAAAGTGCTATGTACCCCCTGAATAATAGGGTTAAAGGTTCTTGTCGTTAGTGTTTTATATGGGTGTACGTAATTGTACCCCGTCAATGGAAAAGTATGTGAAATTGTGTAAATACAATTTAATGAAATAAGGTGCCTCAGCTTAGCTCTTTCGTAGTGCATGTATCTTACCTTGTACAGGGTGGATTCGTTCCGTTACCAATACTGTAAAATAAAATTATGGTGCGGAACAGGTCTAAATAAATATCCTTCGTTACAAAATTATTAATGTTTTTATTTAGCACACATTTGTTAATAAAGATTTCGTTATAATCAAAAAGTTCTATTATTAAATCTATTATAAAGAATTCTGAACATAAAATAATGCAAAACACGTGTCGTATGAAGTCCGAAAATTCCACTTAGTTTTATAAAAATTATTGCAATGTGCACGATACCTTATTAGATGCAGGAATGTTTTCTGTTACTTGTACTGGGGATGGCACAATTGCGCATCAAAATACACTCGATGGGTTCATTTACCATGGAAAACGTCCAGATGCAGTTTGTTGACCTCGTTTTGTGGTGAAGTTTATTTTCTTTAAAAATATTTGCAATCCGTTACGATTTTCACCTTATTTATGGTTTTTCGTAGGTAAGTAACTATTTTGTTGAATTATTCACTTTTATTTTGCACTTTCACTAATTATTTTTACTATAATATCCAAATTTTTAGGACAATCTAAATTCGCCACCATACACGTGTCAATCTTAACACCAACTTTTTTATCGATTGTTTTATTAATTCTTTTTTCGAAGTTCCTCGCAATCTTGATCTTTGCATAGACGTATTTTATTGGTTGATCGAAAAATCAATATTATTTGAAGTTTCACAGTACAGGTATGGACTAAGCCCATTGTGGTTCGTTGAAATTTTATAAGTAAAAATTTTCTTATTTTTAGATTGGATAGTCTTCTTCTCAAGTGTTTAGTGATTGGATAAATAAAGATGCTGGACATGAAATTTCCATACGCAGTTCATTAAGTTGTGACATGTCGAACTCACGTAATGATTTAATAAACTTATTTAAAATTTAACGCTAACAAGGATTTTTACATTTATCAATAAATTAACAAATTTCTACCTTTTAAAATACCTTTCTTATTGCTAACAATTTTTCATTTACTATTAATTAACATTTTTAACAAAGACAATTATTAAATGATACATTTCAAATTTATTTTATTCACACCTGTTTTATGTCCCGTTTTCAACGAATCATTTGACTTTAAGTTAAATTTCTTGGTATCGGATGAAGTTTTTCTGATTACTTTGATAAGTTACATGCTTTTATTCATAACAAAATTTTGCTGAAATTTAAATAACGTACTTCCATTGACGTGGTATCTCGATACCGCAATATACTACTAAAATAATACTGTCAAATACACAAAATGTGGCCAAATCACTAGAACGTTGATAACAAAGATAAAAATACAAAATTTCAAATTTTGCCGCGAAAACCCCTACATGTAAACAAAAACCAGTTGGTAACACGCCAAACAACATAAACATAACCTGACCCATTCGAACGCGTTAGGCAGTGAAAAAATAAGCAACCCCCCTTGATCGGAAACGTTGGAATAAAATAGCCCAAGTTATTCAAACCGCGGAATAAAAATCCACCACATAAAAAACAAGCACATCACACCCGTACAAGAAAGTGTCACATAATATAACCAATAACCTAAACAAAATCAACGCCACTTATCCAGGTAATGTCGCAATAAACTCTTATAACCCACATTAATATAACTGTAATCTGTTTGCTTATTCACGTGATTAGGAGTAGTCGAGATGTGAGCTGCTTCCAAGAACTGTCTCTTAAATAAATTAGATTCCACTTCCAACACCGACACATCTTCCGGCCTAAACGAATGTAAGTTGTCAATTAGATGTTCTGACAGTCCCGTTTTTGCCTTGCCCTCTCTAGCATCCCGTATGTGCTGGTCAACTCTCTTCTTCAGCGTTTGTTTTGTCTGACCTATATAAATGCGATCACATGAGCACTTAACACTGTAAATCAAGTTACTTCTCAACAGTGTCGGGACCGCATCCTTAGTGGAAGAAAACAGTAACCTCGACAGTGTGGAACGATTGTGAAAGGTGATCCTCAAACTACCATCTCTGATAAACTCCTTAAACAAACGGCGTATTCCATCAGCCATCAACGGGTGGAAAGAAATCTTGTGGAATCTAGTACCAGTGGCAACGTCCCCTTCGCCGATCGAAACCGTAAGAGGGGACACACGTCCCCTCCCAAAAAGCAACAAATCCAGTAATCTTGATGGATAGCCATTCTTCACAAACTGAATCTTGAGGTCATGTAATCTCACACCAACCAATTCTCTAGGCACACACGATTCAATTCTATATTTCATGGTCTTGATGAGAATGACCTTCTGGTTAACGGGATGGGAGGAAGAAAAGCTTAACAACCTCTCTGTGGAAGTTGGTTTTCTGTAGATGTCCGTGACCACACTTCCATCATCCTTCCTACTGACCAAGAGGTCCAAAAATGGGATGGAGCCGTTAACCTCTTTTTCATAAGTAAAGGTCAGTAACTCATCATAATTGTTTAAAATGGATAAACAACTCTCCAACTCATACTCAGGTATGGACGTTAAGACATCATCAACATATACCAACAAGAATGGTATCTCAAATTGAATCTCCCCGAAGAAATTATTCAAGAGGTCATTCAACAATTGGACAAGAATTTGGTTAGTAGTTACATATTATGGGTTTCTTTAGAGATATGGAGATGGGTTATGGACGTGAGGTTGTGGGGATGTTCAATTCGGTGAAGAGTAATTTTAAAAGACTGGCCAGGTTCTCAAATCGGAAGATTTTTCTGCTACGGTGTCGCTCGACTGGGATTTATCCTAGTTTCATTCAGAATAAGGTAGCATGCGTTGCCCAGGAACTTATTCCCGACAGAAGTATTTTGAGGAGAGCTGACAATTTGCTGGACCGGTTTAAGGGCAGCATATTGAATTTGCACATCAGTATAACCATTGCCACTATAAAGCATACATGTGATAGGTTGAGGGAGTTGACGGTCACCCTTAAGTCCATTGTTCCACAACATATTGTGGAACGATTTATAGATATTGAGAGATGGAATTACCAGGGGCTCTTTGTTAACATCCGAGGAAGGATGACGCAGAAATTTGATTATCTGTTAAAAAAGCAAAGAAAGGTTGATACGATTGGCGAGGAGGGATGGGTATACAATCTCACCAACATTGCGTTGCCGGAGTTGGTTGCTAAAACCATATCACTCGGCCCTAAGTTCTCTGTGACACCTTCCATGCGGGATTTTCCAATGTATGGTTTTTTATCTGAAGTGGAATGCACCTTAACAGGCTTGACTTCATCCACCCAAGAAAAAGAGTTACTTAGGGGTAGACTAATAAACCTGGTGCAGAATTTTTGCAATAGGGAGGATCCGGTTGATCCCATCAGAAAGCAAGTCTTTTTGGCCAAGAAATTCCTTAGAGAGAATCCCGATTTGTTGGTGCTGAAGGCGGACAAGGGAAATGCTACGGTGGTTATGAATATCAATGACTACAAAGATAAAATGCTACGTTTATTTGATGACAAGATCACATATAAAAGGCTCTCTAGAAATCCTACTACCACTATCCAAGGTAGGTTCAACAGTGCGATAAAAGATTTATACGAAAAGGAATACATAGATTTATCGACCAAAAAACGCCTTACCACTTACAATGCCCAGTTTCCCAGAGCTTATGGTCTGCCTAAGGCCCACAAAGAGGGAACCCCGCTCCGACCAGTGATTAGTTGTATCAATTCTCCGTCCGTCCCTTTAGCCCGGTTTTTGGTGGAGATATTGGGGAACGTTATCCCATCGTTGCCCTATATAGTAAAGAATACGGTTGCTGCAAGAGACCAAATAGTTAACAGTGTCATACCTCCAGGATACATTTTGGTTTCGTTCGATGTAAATTCTTTGTTTACCAACATCTCAAAGGAGGCAACTTTAGGTGCGATAAGGAATAATTGGGACCTCATTGAACCGTTTACGGTGATCCCATTAGATGTGTTCCTGAAGTTAATAGCTCTAATTTTTGAAAATAGCTATTTTTCATATAATGGGGAATTTTACTCGCAGTTAGTGGGTTCAGCGATGGGAAACCCGAGTTCTCCGATTTTTGCCAGTTTTGTGTTGAATGCTTCAACCCAGCTTTAATGATGTATATAAACCAAGAAAACATCCAAGTAGTTAATAGCAGGTGTTTAATTAATAAAAATCATTAATTAAAAAATCTTCATTATAGTTACTTCACAAGAGCAATGCCGACAAATGTAGAAAACATATTTATTTCAAAAACTGGGATGGAGCTTCCCGCCATGGAATGCGACATAATTGTCGATGCTATTAAACAAAGCATAGGAACTCATCAGCTAAGATATACACGCAGCACGTGTGGTGTAGGTGATAGTAGTGCCCATGGAAAAATACTACAAGAAAAACCAAATGGTACTAAACGCGTGGAGAAAGTAGAATGTAGGAATCATTTGTACTGAAACCTTTCTTCTAAATTGCGAAATGTACACGGCATACAACAATTTAACTTTAATACGCTATAAATAAATTGATATTTTCATTTGGCGCCCCACGTTGGGGCGACACGGAAAATTCTCCAAATGCCAAAGGCAACGTTGGAAATGCTATCGGTGATTATACCAGTGTAACGCTCAATTGATGAGCGATAAAAAGGCATCGACCAATAAACGATAAATTTAAAACGCAGAAGGATAATGGAAAACAAAATAAAATAAATAAAACTTTGCCCTTCTGACTAGCTCTTCTCGGGGCGTTTAATAAGGGTAACTTCACCACACTTCTAAAGAATATTTACTGCAATTAATTATTATCATATAATAAATGAAAGCTTATTAACTGTATTTTTAAGTGGTATTATAAAACATTTAGGTTTAGTTCTGTTTTACGTATGTCTGTTTACATCCGTGCAGGAACCGCAAAAAGAATCAAAATATCCAAGAGCGCAAGATTAGTTCGGAAAGCCCGACTGTTAAGATTGACATTAATTTAAATCGTACAATATTTTTGTGACCGCACCCGGTATTCGTTATTCAGTCTCGGTTGGCGTCGCTATTCGTTCGTGTCCTTAAGACCGACCGGATTCCATTTAGTATTCACTCACATGCGACTGAAAAAGGTTCCTCGCAGAAATTTGTAACATATTTACTACAATAAAATTTGTAAAACTAATTAGTTATTGTTAATCAATGCAAACTAAAGAAGATACAGCCCACCCTTATACACAATCAAGGTGTATCACAACGCCTACAAAATCACCGACTGAAGAAAGAAAACGAAAAATAGTAACATATTATACATTAAAACAATTTCAACATTAAAATTCATTTTTTAGTTTGAATTGTACACAACTTTTTGAAGATATCTCAGAAAATGAAAGAACATCAGTGGTTGATGTTGGAGTCACGTGCAGTTTTAATATTGAAGAAAGGTAAGTTTAAAAATCTTTGCAATAATGTAATCTTATATCAAATGTTTATTTATATTTACAGTCCTAGAACATCAAACATCAGCAGCAGATGTAAGAGCCACGTACAGTTCTAATGAAGAAAGGCGAGTTTATAAACAATGAAAACAAATATAAAGTTATTGTTTTGGTTCAGTGATACTACTAATAGTTTACTTGAAATATCTCAGTTGAAAAGGATTTCGAAATGGTGTCCCGTAACTTATCCAGCTGCTAAGAAAATGAAGACCCTCAAAAACTCTTCCGAAACAACAGGAATTATTGAATCAGATGAGTACGATTGGCAAAATTGATTATTCGTTGAATTGATTATTCATGTAATAGTTTTGTTGGTTTTTAGTATTATGAACGCTCAGTTACGTTGTGAATGTGAAAGTAAAAGAACATCTCCTATTACTCCTCCATAGGAGTGGAGGAATTAGAGAACGGGAACATGCTATTGCTATTGGGCAAGTATGTCCAGATGGAACGCCATGGGTGCCTGGCAGTGTTGATGGGTCTTGGGCTATGCGGTTTTTGGCGGTCATTTCAATGCAAAATCTGAAATGGTAGCAATAATTGGAGAATTTACTGGTGAAATATTATTTATAGCAGTTAGAAATAAATTTTGTTCAATCTGTGCTCGAGCTGAAAATAAAAACAAAGATGTGAAAGACCACAGATGTTATAAAAATTGGTCTCCGTCAGCACCTGTTATAGAATCCGATATGGTTGTAGAGATATTTGTGTAGCGAGAAGAAATGCATGGTCTCAAATATCTTGAATTTGTAGCTACCGGTGATACAAGTGTATTTGCAAAGATTAAAGAAAAAGCACCATATGGACAAGAAGTACGCAAAATAGAATGTACAAACTATGCTTTGAAAAATTACGGAAAAAATTTAAGAAATTTGAAGGCAGATACTCACATTAATCTTCAGGATAGAAAGTTGTTAACTGTGAGCAAAATTAATTTGCTTCAAAAAAAAGCCAAATGTACCATTTATGAGGGAGCATGCAAAGTCTGACCGTACTAATGTGAAAGAATTTCGACAAGAATTACAGAATGGATTACATCATGTATTTGGAAATCATTTGCAGTGTATTGAAGGGACATGTATAGCGATACAGAACATAATTTAGTTCCTGACCTAGACTGGTTAGCAACATGTTTATTGGCTGGTTTGACCGAAGATTTTAAACCCAGGATTATGGCAATTGAAAGTTCAGGCGTACCATTAACATCCGACTTTGTTAAATCAAAATTGCTACAAGAAGTAAAGGAAGACAAAAGATTGACAGTTGCTCTGTATAATAAAAGCAAACCAAGTAAATCTTACCAAGGTCCGCGCTGTTATCAATGCAACAAATATGGACACATATCAAAAAACTGCAGTGAAAACAGTAAAGCAAAGAACAAATCATCAAATTCCAGTGCATCGTCCTATAGTCGCCCAAAGAATACATCTTTATTTTCAAGCTTCAGTACAATTGATAAAAGCAGTGAAGAAAATAGCTGGTATGTAGATTCGGGGGCATCGGCTCATATGACAAATGCAAGTAATTTATGTAATTTAAAACCGTCAATGCAATATGAAATTACAGTGGCAAACAATGAAAAAGTTCAAGTTGCAGGTATCGGCGATACACAAAACTGGAAGTAAACGGTAATTTAATAGATATAAAAAATGTACTACAAGTACCAGGTTTGACCACAAATTTGTTGTCCGTTAGTCAAACTGTCAAAAATGGAAATAAAGTAGTTGTACAATCGTGAATGAATACACATTATTATATATTAGCAGTTGTTGTTTATCATACAAATCCTTTTCAATCACAACACAGCTTAATATATTCATATGTTGGATGGTACAGATGCGCTTACCATGCGTTGAGAAAACGATCAAGAGGCTAACTTCATCACTTTCCTTGTTACATTTTACTTTTACCTACAGTTTGTGATGGTCATCATTCAATCTTTGGGTGTGCCCAATTCTGGAACTCTGTAATTTTATATATACTTTATTTAACCACTTTGTAAAAAAACGGAGAACTTGCAGGTTATGGTTGGAGTCATAAATGCCTATGCATGCTTCAGTGTTGGAATACTCGATTTTATAGGGATCCTCATGGTAAGAAGTTATAATTGATTATTATAAAAACTAAAAAACTATGTATTTTAGATAACCAGAGTTGGTTGCCAACTTCCTGAGTTTTTCGGCAAGAAGGCTGATTATATATGTACCTATGATCCAGGTTGCAGAAATTATATAAAAATTTTGAGCAACACATGTTTTTTTGGATATTATGGGTATTTTTTATTAAGGTAGAATAGTTTAAACTAAGATTAATTTTAATGGTGTTGGTTTCACAAAAAGGAAAAAAAATTTGTTTACATGCTTTTTCTAAAATGACACCACAAATTTTGTTGTAAATCTGAATTGATTAATATTTAATTAGACGTAAAACTTCCCGAATGTGCCTTGCAGTTTTAAGAATGTGGATTTTTGTTACTTTCCTAGTAACAAACTTTCCTAGGTACTAGGTACAACGTGTGTTTTCTAAAAAAATTTGGGTATCGGTTGATGAAACCACTGACGTCCAGGGGAGATATATCGCAAATGCCATAATAGGAACTTTGGAAGAAGATTGTGCCGGTGAAAGCTTTTTATTAAATACTGAGGTTTTAGAAAAAACCAACCACTCTACTGTAAGCAATTTTTTTGACAAATCGCTCTGTATTTTATGGCCAGAAGGAATAAAACACGATGATGTCTTATTATTTCTGTCAGATGCGGCACCTTATATGGTCAAATGTGGAAAATCACTTAATGCGTTATACTCAAAAATGGTGCACGTAACATGCTCTGCACATGGCCTGCATAGAATTTCTGAAGAGGTACGTGGTCAATTTAACACTGTCGATAAAATTGTATCGAATGTAAAAAAAATTTTCAAAAAAGCACCATCGCGCCTACAGTTATTCAAAACGCATTACCCACATGTTCCTTTACCGCCAGATCCAGTTATCACCCGTTGGGGCACATGGATAAATGCTTTTATTTACTACTGCGAAAATTACGAGCAAATTTGTGAAATTGTGAATATGTTACATTCCGAAGACGCTGCAAGTATAAAAATAGCAAAAAAAATTTGGCAAAAAATTGTGTCCAAAGTAATTTAGTATACATAAAATCAAATTTCAAAATTCTTCCCGATTCTATTTTAAAATTACAGAAAAAAAAATGTCTTTAGTTGAATCTTTAGATATTGTGGATAAAGTTAAAACTCAGTTACAAATTGCACAGGGTAACGATGGGCAACAAGTATATGAGAAATTTGAAACTGTTTTGAACAAAAACCATGGATTAAGAATATTAAAACAAATTTCAAAAATACTTATGCCCGTATTCACAAACAATTTTATAACGGAGGATTATGAGATCTGTCGTTTAAGTTTTACGGCCGTAAAATAAATTATACTATTCATAAACTTTACTGTAGAAATTTAACAGGTCGTTTTGTCATCGCCCGTAATACCTGTATGTAGGGATTTATAGAACTAAGTTGGTATTATTCCTAGTTCTATCGAAGAGTTCAATAACCTTTGGCTGTCATTGTGGTTTTGTCATACGCTTATACAATATTGTTTGTCTTGATTTTGTTTGTAAATTAGTTGAAATTACTGTATATTCTGTGACTATGTCGACGAAACGTGAAAAAGGGAAGGATTTCACCGATAGGGAAATAGCTTTATTGTTAGATTGTTGTGAACCATTTTATGTTATTATCGAAAATAAAAAAACCGACGGAGTAACCTCCAAACAAAAAGCTCATGCATGGGATGAGATTACTTCACATTTTAATAGCTCCAATGATGAACGACGCACTACCCAACAAATCAAAAATTTTTATGATAATTTTAAAAGAAAAACTAGAAAAGACAATGCTCAAGATAAGGTAAATAATATTATCTGTTATACTTTAATTTGAATTATAATAATGTAAATGCTTTTTTAGTTGCAAACGTTTGTAACGGGTGGAGGCAGCTTCAAAAGCCAACTATCCGAGAATGGCAAACGGTTGCAAGGGATGCTGCAGGAACAATTTCGTCCTGACTCGAACATTGCCGACTGCGAGGCTGCTTATCATGAAGGAAATCTTCCAGGAAATCATACAGGTTGGAATAATTTGCTAATTTTTGTGTTGATTTCCTAACACAGTTTTGTTTTAGAACCAATTTTTATTAATTTCGATGTAGTGGAAAGTGCCGAACTAGATCAAGATACAGAAATAATTCCAACATCTTCATTGAACAATGAAGATGTTGCAATTGGTAAGCGAAAGAGCGACAATGTACCCAACACTATTACCAAAAAGAAGTCCAAGAATGCAGTTTCTGCAAGTGTTGTGTATGGTAACCTGAGTAAACTTGTTACCGATAAAGCAAAAAGGTGCGAAGATGATGCAGAATATTCCATCAAAAAAAAAAAGAATTAACTCAAATGTTATTGCAACAACAATTGAAAAACAGTGAGTTAGAAGGTAAAAACAGGGATTTAGAAGGGAAAATTTTGGAAAGCAAGTTGCGACAAGAGCTAATACGCGAGAATCTTTTAGAAAAAGAAAGCATGATGTAAATTAAATCTTTAAATTGTTGTTGCAATGACATTTGAAATAATTCTTTTTTTTTATATACTACTTATCGTTCGTTTAACTAATTTTAACATTTTATTATAAGTTATTTTTTAAAAACATTAATTACCAAGTTTTATTTATAAGCAGAGCTTCAAATTGCATTAATTAATTTCCAACATAATGGTCAATATTGATTTAGGATTCTAACGGAATTAGTTAAAATTTAATTAATACAAAAATGAATTATAAGGTTGGTAACAAAGTCGTAAGAAAATTATGAACCACTTGTTTTATAATCAAAATTTAAACCCGATCCTTTTAGTTTGTTAGAATAATAAATTTAAATAAATCGTTCAATAACTTATCGATGCTAATTTATCTCTTATTATAAAAGGCCAAGTCTTTCTTTCTTTCTTTCTTTCTGTCTGTTCCACGGAAATACCCGAAGCAAACCGAACCGAACCGAACGCACAACGTATCAACGTATCATCGGATCAACGTATCATCGTATCAACGTATCATCGGATCAACGTATCATCGTATCATTTTGTCTATATAGGACAGCTATTTCCAAAAAAGCATTATGTGAACTTCCATAATGGATAATGAAAATTTTGAAAGTCCTGCTGCAAAGCGACGGCGATTGAATCGTGAGAGAAAAGCACGTACAAGAGCTAATAACACGGAAGAACAGCTTCGATCACAGCGACAAGCTGACGCTCGGTCTCATGCGATACGTCGACAACGTGAAACTTTGGAACAAACTCAAGCGCGGCAAGCTGCTAACGCTCTATCCCATGCGACACGTCAACAACGTGAAACATTAGAAGAAACTCAAGCGCGGCAAGCTGCTGACGCTCGGTCCCATGCGATACGTCAACAACGTGAAACTTTAGAAGAAACTCAAGCGCGGCAAGCTGCTGACGCTCGGTCCCATGCGATACATCGACAGAAAGAAAATCGATACCAAAGTCAAGCAATTCAACTCCAAATAAGAGCATTGAGATTTGATGAATCTCACGTTACTCGACACGATTGTGGAGAAATGAAATTCCATCTGTCAGTTCTGCGGCTCCAAGAATTTCGCCAAGGAGCGTCCAGTTGATAAACAATTTAACAACTGCTGTCATAAAGGAAAAGTGAAGATTCCGCAACCGCTCGATCAACATGGGAATCTATTGTTATATCCCGAATTTCTTCGCTCTATGCTTTCAGATTCAGATAATCCTTACTACAAGAACTTTCGTCAGCACATCCGCTCTTACAATTCCTCGGTTTCTTTCGCTTCAATGGGAGCAGAGATTGTTTCAATGCCGGGTAACGGACCATACGTTTTCAAAATTCATGGACAGACGTACCACAGAACCACAAACCTGTATCCACCTGAAGGACAAACAAGAAAGTTTGCACAACTGTATGTAATGGACACGACAGAAGCGGTCAATGAACGAGTAAATCTGCCTGAGAATAGAGGTTGTCTACCTGAAGTGATTGAGAAAATCGATCGTTTCTTCCGCGTCAACAATCGTATCGCAGCTTCATATTGCCTGATGAAAGAAATTGAGCAACAAGAGCGTGTACGAGCCGAAGAAGAAGGACAACCAGTTCCGGTCGTCAATATGGTGATGCGGCGCGATCGGCAGTCTGATCAAAGACGTTACAATGCTCCAACGTCCAATGAAATTGCAATGGTGTTCGTAAATGATGACGGCGAACCTCCATTTGAACGTGATATCCGTATCTATCCTCGAAATCCCGTCGACAATGCAAATACCCGAAGCAAACCGAACCGAACCGAACGCATAACGGATAATTTCATAACCAATCGGATGAACGTATCATCGTATCAACGTATCATCGGATCAACGTATCATCGGATCAGTTAATCCGATTATCCTACTCAAAATTACTATATAAGCAGAATTACATTATAACGAAACTAGCTGATAGCCCGTCCGAGGACGGGTAGCTAGAAGGACGGGCAGGCAGCCAAGGTAACTTAAGTTGAATGAAGATTAAGGAAAGCTCTCAGTGCAATCCAAAAGCCATATGACCTTGGCTGCCTGCCCGTCCTTCTAGCTACCCGTCCTCGGACGGGCTATCAGCTAGTTTTATAATATTAGCTGTGAGATGAGAGGATAAAATTTATTTCTCGAAAAAGCGGAACGGAAACTAGAATATAAGGGCTGAAGTCGTTGCCTAAGGAACTATAATAAGTATATCAACGATAGAGATTTATCAACAATTTTATTATATCAGATGCGGCAATAAAAATGTATTCAATTGCACATAAAAAAAATTTAATGAAAATTAACAGCTAAAATGCAACTTATGTATAAAGAAAACAATGTTTATATTATTCATTCTGAACAATAAAATTAGTTACATAATATAATAGTCAAATTTAAGTTTATACCATCAGCTAGTACTGTTGACTCTAATACATTTTCAAATATAATTTTCACTTGATCGAACTCTCGTATTTGCTATAATTTTTTGTTCATTTTTCATATGAGTATATTGTTAGAATCAGAAGGAGAAAGGGAAATGCTTGCCGCTGCCCGTCCGGAGGGACGACACTTACGTTCTCGCCGGCCTGTGATATAACAGCCGCATATAATTAACTGCATTATTGTGTTAATAAAAAAGTTCTGAATAAAGATACGAATTGTGTGTTTTCAAGTTATTTCTAACATCAGAAGTGAGATCGTGTCCATGCTCCACAATTAATATGGAGGTGATATTAGCGGAATTTTTGAAGGCTATCAAAAATAACAAGACGGCTCCTGCCTCCTGAGCAAGTAGATCTACCGTTGTTTCGTCCTGACATCGATGATGCCGAGTCTTGTATAAAAGAGGTGACAAAAATCAAATAAGAATTTGAGTGGTCGGATTTGCAAATATTGGTAAGAATTGCTAGATTTTTAACTAATGAGGCAAAAATTTGGTTTGAAAATTGGTGTCCGGTCGCACGAAGTTGGGTTGTTTTCAAAAACGAATTTTTAGAGTCTTTTCCCCCAAAGAAAATTCTTGGGCGTTTGTTTTATGAAGCTGCTATATTCAATACTTCCGAATGTAATACTTATGTCGTGCATAAAAAGTTATCATTACTTAAAAATTTACGCAGAAATTGGAGTACCCCTGATTTAATCGAATTAATTGTTTATGGCATCCAAGACAGTCAAGTACAGGAAGCTGTTACTATGGGTGATTTTAAATCTGTATCGGAACTTATTTCATATTTGAGCACAGTTATAAAACCAAGTTGTAAGAAAAACGTTACTAATAATAATAATATTGAACAAATTGGCGCGAAGAGACCGAAACTTGAGCAATTGCAAAAGTCTACGTTATCATGTTTAACTGTGGGCGTTTGGGACATATAAGAAGGCATTGTACTTACGTCAGAGACTCGCAGAAAATTCGAGGTCAATCTTCGAGTTACTCTAAGCAGACACCTGCGCCAGCAATTAAACGTGACGATAAGAACGCATCAAGTTTCAGTAAATGCTCGTTTTGTAATAAACAAGGACATACAGTGGAGGTTTGTTTTACTAAAAATGCCATTTACGAAGACGCAATGTTAATTTTATTGATCAAGAAAAATCGATACCTACCGTTATAAAAATCGATAACGAAATTTATGTTGATTTGATCGACACCGGAAGTGACGTCACGTTAATTTCTGATAAATTTATTGACCGCTTTAAATTTAAATTAAAACAAAGTAGTTGCTTATTTTAGTAAAAGAACAACTGCATACGAGGCTAATTATCATTCATACGAACTTGAGACTTGAGCGATAGTTAATGCTTTGAAACATTTTCGGGTATATTTACCTAATTGGTATCCAATTTCTTATTGTCACAGATTGCAATTCGGTGAAAGCTACTGTAAATAAAAAGGATATTGTACCAAGGGTTGCACGCTGGTGGAGTATTTGCAGGATTTTAATTATTAAATTGTGTATCGGAAAGGTTCCTCCTTAAGTCACGTCGATTTTCTGAGCCGTAATCCGGTGTCAATATTGCGAGTCTCGCGGAATTCAAAAGACACCTGGTTACACATCGAACAGAAAGGGAATGCCGAAGTACAGCAAATGCTAGTAGATTTACAAGAAGGTAAATTAAATTCACGCCAGTATGTTGAGAAAAAGGGTCTTTTGTGCCATGTGCAAACACTGTCTAATAAGGAACAGGTAATTCGATACTTTGTACCTCGACAGAGTAGTCTTGGGCTATTGCGATTGTTTCATGATGAACAATGTCACGTTGGTGTTGAGAAAACTATTTGTTCAACATTGTTGCATTTTTGGTTCCCTAGACTTAGGAACTTTGTGAAAAATTACGTCAAACACTGTCTTGTTTGTAAAAAAAAAAAAAAGACACGTACCGGCCCGTTGCAAGGGAATATACTTTTGCCCGTAAAATCACCTGAGCCCGTCCATACAATCCATGTAGATTGTCTTGGGCCTTTGCCTGCTTGTAGAGATGGTTTTAAATATGTCTTGGTATTAATTGATGCCTTTACCAAACATTGTTATTTAACACCATTAATTACTGTAAAAGCTGAGGAAACTGAAAAGGCCCTGAAAGTATTCATTTCTTGTTTTGGAACTCCAAAGTTTTTGTTATGGATGGTGGAACAAACTTTCATAACTTGTCAGTTTGTAAATTTTTAGACTCGGTTAATATTAATTATCATTTTGTAACACCTGATGTGCATAGGGCTAACGGTCAAGTCGAACGCTATATGTTCAGTATGTGGTGGGGAATTTTGTATTGCTCCATCGTGCAAGTAAACTGCACGCCAGTAAAATGGACTTTGAATTTTTGGGACCGTATGAAATTGTTGGTATTACTGACGAAGGAAGATACGAGTTAAAGAGAGTTGGTGTGGGGAAGAATAGAATAATCAAAACTGCCAAGGAACAATTACGTTTATGGCATGTTGACTGGACCCTAGCAACTGATATGGAAGACCTGATTGGTCTACTAGAAAATGAAGGTAATTTTGATTATGATATCTGTATTCATTTAATAGGTTAGCCTGCGTGCTTTAGTCATCAGGCTGGTGTTTAAATTTGCTATGGTGTGATCCATAGGTTAGCCTGCGTGCTTTAGTCATCAGGCTGGTGTTTAAATTTGCTATGGTGTGATCCATAGGTTAGCCTGCGTGCTTTAGTCATCAGGCTGGTGTTGAAATTTGCTATGGTGTGATCCATAGGTTAGCATGCGTGCTTTAGTCATCAGGCTGGTGTTTAAATTTGCTATGGTGTGATCCATAGGTTAGCCTGCGTGCTTTAGTCATCAGGCTGGTGTTTAAATTTGCTATGGTGTGATCCATAGATTAGCCTGCGTGCTTTAGTCATCAGGCTGTTGTTTAAAATTGCTATAGTGTGATCCATAGGTTAACCTGCGTACTTTAGTCATCAGGTTGTTGTAAATGACTATGGGGTCAGCATACTCCCATAGGGCGGTGAGACACCATACCTGCGTGCTTTAGACATCAGGATGGAATGTTGACTAAGGGTGTCAATATTATGTCAAGACCCGTCATGCCTAACAATAGTTTCGACTATTGGAACCTGCATGCTTGAGTCAACAGGTTGTTGTAAATGACTATGGGGTCAGCATACTCCCATAGGGCGGTGAGACACCATACCTGCGTGCTTTAGACATCAGGATGGAATGTTGACTAAGGGTGTCAATATTATGTCAAGACCCGTCATGCCTAACAATAGTTTCGAGTATTGGAATTATTCGTTAGAAGAAATCACATCCTGTTGTAATGTGAACTTTTGCTTTTAGATATAGGCATTGATGATGTTCCAGAGAGCGGAACAAATGTCAGTCTGGCCGTGTTAGAATCAGAAGGAGAAAGGGAAATGCTTGCCGCTGCCCGTCCGGAGGGACGACACTTACGTTCTCGCCGGCCTGTGATATAACAGCCGCATATAATTAACTGCATTATTGTGTTAATAAAAAAGTTCTGAATAAAGATACGAATTGTGTGTTTTCAAGTTATTTCTAACAATATAAATTTTTACGCATTTAAAAATTTCATTCTTTTTCCCATTACCATGAATATATTGTAATAATCACTTGGCTAACTAAAGTAACTCCCAAATAATTTTAATTATGTACTATTTTATGGAATATTATTTTAGTATCTATGTATAAATTAATGTATAAATTAATTTGTATGCTTTATAACCAATTATAAATTTAACCCATGCATCGATTGATTACTTATTCCTTAATTTAATTTCTTGCTATAATTACCATGCTTTGCTATAACTTTACTATACTTTACTTAACTTTTATTATAATATTTCAAACAGTTAAAGATTGTATTCGTTAACAATTTATTAATAAGTTATTAATTATTAATCTTAATCTAAATATATAAAATATGTCATAGACCTAAAGAACTAAAGATTTGTCAAAAAATAAGTACTAAAATTAATTTTTTAGAAATTAAAATTAAATACAATTCTATTGTTTTCCATTTCATTCCACGTTCGCACAAACAATAACTTAACCTTTTTACCTCAAAAAAGTAAGCAAAAACTTAGAAAAGTTTGCATAAAAATCAGATTTTATAGACAAAAAAAAACCGGGGGTTTAATTACCAACCCTTCCTCTATTATTATGAATTTATGATAGTTGTCTTGACTTTCTCTCCCGTATGTTGTGAAAAAATGTATTGTATTTTTATTAGCATTTGAATCATAACCTCACTGGTTTTTGGGTCCTATATTTATTGTTTTTACTCACGAACTTATTACAACTAATTATAATTAAACACATTATTTATTAAATTTTGTCTTACACTATTATTTGTATTATCATTATTGAAGGGAACTGTTTCGAAAGCTTCTGGAGGAATTGGTATTATAGGGTCTTCGTTTGGTGCATCGTCCTTTAAATCTATAGCAATATTGTGTAAAATAGCAGTTGCTACTATAACTGCTAGAATTCTCTCCTTTTTGAGGCGCATTCCTAGAGCTACACATGGAAATCTCCTTTTCCAAACTCCAAAAGCACGTTCGATGGGATTCCTAGTTTGAATGTGAGCTGCATTGTATTCGACTTCACCTGGAGTTACAGGATTTTGTAATGGAGTGAGGCAATATGGCTTGCAGGCATATCCACCATCTCCAAGTAAATAACTGTTCGGATAGTAGCCATTCTCAAATTCCATTCTCAAAGATGAATCATAGAAAATAGTGCTATCGTGAACTGAACCTGCCCATCGAGCAACAATGTTTATAAATTTTAAATTTGCATCGCATGTGCACTGGACATTGTAAGAAAAATACCCTTTCCTGTTGCGGTACAGCTCTGCATGAGGTCCTCCTATCGACTGGATTTTTACATGTGTACAATCCAATGCTCCAATTACGCATGGAAATTGCCTAATTTTATAAAATCCATGTTGAATTTTCCGCACATCTTCTTGTGATTGTGGCATAAATATATACTGTGGTCTTAATTGTGCAATAGCATTGGTGACATTATTCACAATTCTGCTTACCGTTGGCTGACTGACATTAATATGGTCACCCAAAATTTGTTGAAATGTCCCCGATGCATAAAACCTTAATGCAATGAGGACTTGGTTTGTAACAGAAATTGCTTTATTCCTTTGTGTTTGCTTTTGTAGTTGTGGACCAATTATCACAATTAATTCACGAACAGTATTTTTATTGAACCGGTATCTCATTTTAAATTCGAAGTCGTCTAGAAATTCAAAAGGATTTCGCCTGTCCCTTATAAATCGCTCGCGTGGCATTGCTCGTAAAATTTCTTCAACAAATTCTACGTCAGAATCAGAACTCGACGTATTATCCATTTCAGTTGATTTTCGATTATTATTAATACACAAATTAAACTTTTACTGCTTTTACAAATGGATACTTTCACGTACTTTAACCTACAAAACTTATTTTAACGGACGGTAATGTGTATTACGAGCCGAAAACCGGTCGTAATCATTACGGTTGATTTTACAGGCGATTTTACATTACGATCGTTTGTGAATACCAAACATAACAATTTAACCGTCCGTAACGTTTTACGCACCGTTAAATTCAGTTACGAACGTTTGTGAATACGGGCATTAGTGGTGAAAGTACCGACATGAATGGTTTACCTGAAGACCTCGCCCTTAACGATCTAATTCTTTACAAGTTTGCACCAATTACTTCAGTTGATGTAGAAAGATCTTTCTCGGTTTACAAAAATCTCTTGTGCGACAATAGAAGATCATTCAATTTTGAAAATATTCGTAAACACCTTTTATTTCAATGTAATTCAGGTAAATAAAACTAAATTACCTATTGATAAACATTTACTGATTTTATTTTTGTTGTAGGAACTAAAGACGGTTAAACTCAGTCAGTGCACATGAAAGAAGAAGAAATTCGGGTTATTTAGGTATCCATAAAACTTTTGATCGAGTGGCACAGAAATATTATTGGCCAAAAATGAAAGCTGACATTGCGCGTTATGTTAATAGATGTCCGACTTGTATGGCTCATAAGCCAGAACAACGAAAACCCATTGGTTTCATGTCACGTCACCCAGTGGTAACCAAACCTTGGCAAATGATATCAATCGATATTGTAGGGCCATTACCTCGGTCGTCCGAGCAAGACGTTAAACTGCCAACATTATCGATTCAAAATTCATTTAACATTATCTATTTAAGAACATTTAGTTTTCGATCATACCGATTTATGATCGAGTTGAGATCGTCCTTAGCAACGACGATAAAAGGCTTTAATCATAGTCACCTGACTATTATGCAGGTATTCAGTGCTATTCACATCACATTGGTAATTTACCAAGTTCTTAGTCAATTGACTAAGCTGTCAATTCCGGTTTCAATATTTTATTACCAACATTTTGTTCATATTTAAAGAAATGTTACTTTCTTTGTTAAACAACATCGCAGCATCTTGTGATAGCATCTGTGCATAATCTTAATTTGACAGCTGTTAGAATAGTTACCGTTTTAAACTTCCGTTCATTTTTCCATCTTGCAGCATCATTACAGAAGTGTTTTTCGTGTTTTTCTTAGGAAAATTTAATTCAAAATTAAGTTTAATTTTTTTAATATAATAGTTTAAGTTAAGTTTAATATAATAATTATAGCGTAATTCGTAGTGAAACAAACCAAGTAAGTTTTACCTACTTTATTTAATTTGTATGTTTTAAATCATTAACAAGATAAGTAAAACAATAAAACATTATTATGAGAATGTTTATATTTAATATATTTTTAAGTTATACCTACTCTTTGTTTAATAGATTTTTAAATAAATAATACCGCCAAAAGCAATGGCTAATTTACCTCGCGTCAAAAGGGCTACTGCTATTCAAGTTTCCATGCTGTTGAATTTTATCGAACAGCATGACACCCTTCGATTAGGAAAGGGGACCCCAGATGTCCTAAAAGCAAGTTGGGAAACCCTGGCCCAACAAGTGAACGCCGCAGGTGGGGCTACTAAAACACCCGAGGCATGGAAAAAGGTAAGTTCTGTTTAAAAGCCTGTTTACATCTCTTATGTTTTCACACAGGACTTCTCATATGAGAAATATTTTTGTGTTTACACTATATGTTTTCTCATAGCCGATCACTCATAAGAAAAAACATACGTAAAAACATAGCAAAACATAGGTACTCTTTCGGAATAGAACGTGGTCTATTCTGCTATGTGAAAACACAGAACATACGAACGAAATGCGAACGAAAGGTGGCGAATATACACGAAGATGCTTGTCAAAGTTGAAAAAGGTGGAACTCGCTTTAGCGGCAGTTCTTAGGCTTCTATACAGCTACCTTTCTGGTGTGGAAAGTTGTTATTATCTGGTTATTTTTGATCACCATATAATGTAACATCACATAATCAGATAATCTGCACCAATTAAATTTTTTGCGATTGGTAATTATCATTTACTATATAAGTAATAACAATCAAACTTTTCCATTCTATTAGAAATTTTACTTCTCTGTAATGTATGGTCCTTTTTGTGAGGTGGACCAATCCTCTCTATTCTCTTTTATTTATAACTTAACTTCACTAACCACATCAATAAAAAATTATTTTTTCACATCAAAGTAAAACACGATTTGAAACACTCTGTATGATTTTAAATTATGCGGACGGACAGACAGACGGACAGACGGACGGACAGACACGGAGCCAGATCATAAGGCTTCTTGCTATACTTTGTATAGAAGCCTAAAAGTACACAGCAGTATCAACAGATCAACTTATCAACAGATCAACGTATCAACGTATTTAAATTTCCTATATAGCTGAAAAATTATGAAAATAAAATATAACTTATATTTGGTGTGCATTGAAAATAGATAATCTGCACTAAATATATTTTTGCGGTTGGTATTTATCATTTACTATATAATCAATAATAAGCAAACTTTTCCATTCCATCCGGAACTTTACTTCTCTGTAATGTACGATCCATTTCTTAAGGTCGATCAATCCTAATCTTTCTCTTTTATTTACAACTTAACTTCACCAATCACATCAAGCCACTGCTGTGGTTACAATAAAACCGGATCAACGTATCAACAGATCAACGTATCAACGGATCAACGTATCAACGTATCATCGTATCAACGTATCAACGTATCAACGTATCAACGTATCATCGTATCAACGTATCATCGTATCAACGTATTTAAATTTCCTATATAGGTGAAAAATTATGTAAATAAAATATAAATTATATTTGGTCTGCATTGAAAAAAAAGTTGTTATTTTTGGTCGCCATATTATTATAAGGTAATATCAGATAATCTGCACTAATTAAATTTTTGCGGTCACAATCACAATTTCGAAGGTTCTGATTAGATTTGAATTATGCGGACAGACAGACGGACAGACGCGGAGCCAGATCATAAGGGTTCTTGCTATACTTTGTATAGAAGCCTAACAAGTAGTTTATATAGGGAGACCTCTTTGAAAATATCTTTAACTTAGTAAATTTCTTTCGAACATTCGAACATCCGAAACAACGGATTAACAGATTAACGCAATACTATATAGACGAAGTATTTACAATATAACAACGTATCAGTTGATCAACGTTATGATTGGCTCTGAAACATGCGGACGGACACGAAGCCAGACCATAAGGCTTCTTTCTATACCTTGTATAGAAGCCTAAATAAGGCTTCTTGTTATATCGTACTTTGTATAGAAGCCTAAAAGTAGCGCACTGGCTACCCAGTTCTTAGACCTCTATACACACAGAGTATTTCCAACACGATTTGAAACGCTCTGTATGATTTTGAATTATGCGGACAGACGGACGGACAGACAGACGGACGGACAGACAGACGGACGGACAGACAGACGGACACGGAGCTAGATCATAAGGCTTCTTGTTATACTTTGTATAGAAGCCTAAAAAGGAAGGTTAGAAAAAATAAATGTGGAAACAATAAACAATCCTATAAATTTATTAATTTCATATTAAATTATTTTAGAAAATAATGATTTGATAAGAAAAAAATCGAGTTCATGTAATAAATAAATTTTATTGTTAAGTTAATAATTTTTTTAAATCTCTTTTTCTTCCTACGCACAATAAATTTACTATAACCTTATTTGTTATAAACAATTGTTACTATTATTCATCGTTACTAATAAATTTTTTTAGTAGGGTTAACTTCACTCAAAACCAAACAAATTCTTACGTAAACTCTTTTACAAACTCATAAAGATGTGAACGCAAATCTTGAAAAACATACAGTTTAGTCAACCCCGAGAGAAATCGTATGTTTACTCATATGAGAAGTCCTGTGTGAAAACATAGAGATGTAAACAGGCTTTAACAGAAAGCTTAGATATAAAAAATATTAAAAATATTTCAGGCATACGTTGAGTGGAAATCTCACGTTCGGATAAAGATTCGACAAAACCAAACTCTATCCGAACAAGATAAGAGAGTTGCTCGTTTGGCGGGACTCTTCACAGCTGCTCTTGGTATGCCAGCTGTAAAAGAACTGGGGGTACCCGAACTTGTGGAAGTAGCTGAAACTGCCGAAATAAGGGCAGATCAGGATGGGGAGGTAATTGCTGAAGCGGACCACGACAGCGAAAATGTTGATGAAATACTTTCCAACCCTGGCCCCTCCACAGACCCTCCCCGTGCACTTCCACAGGAGCCGCTTGCTAGGAAAAGAACTGTTAAAGCTAGAGGAAGAAGAAGTGCTCCCCAGTGTAAGTGTACTTTTCAATTGAAGAGCTCCGCCGAATAACGTTCTAACTAACAAAATTACATTTAACTAACAGACTATCACATGATGTTTGGGATTGCGCTTACAACGTTATTCCATATAAACCTCGATTTTAGAAAAAAGTCAGTTACAATGTTATTCGGGGGAGCTCTTCAATTATTCTACATCTAATTTATTGAACTTTAAATTATATAATGTTGAAAACATGCATATAAATGGTTTTGTTTAATACCAGCAGATTTAATAGGTGTGCTTAATTTGTAAATCACTGTTTTAGAAATGATGCAAGAGCACATGCAACGAACGGAAGCGGGGCTTAATAATATCGCTGAAGCTCTAAAAACAATTGCCGTCGCAATTGAGAATGTAGCAGTTGCGTTAGTTGCCCCCCAAATTTAAAATGATTAGGGAAAGAGAAAATAAGAGTATGTCAAGCCTTCTTTATGAAGACTCTAAATATTAACAATGGACCAATAAACACTGCATTTAAACGAAGAAATAGTTTGGGATCATTTGAAGGTACAGATCAAAGAGGAAAGAATACACCCCACAACAAAACAAAGGATAATGACTTATAAATTGTTAAGAAACACATTGAAAGCTTTCCAACTATGGAAAGCCACTACACTAGAAAGAGTACAGAGGCTATATTTAGATTCGAAACTAACAATTACCAAGATGTACCAATTATATTCAATATACTGCGAGGAAAACCAATTTAGTCCGGTGTCCCAGTCCGTTTATCGAAAAATATTTTGTCTCAACTATAATCTGTCTTTCTTTAAGCCCAAGAAAGATCAGTGCCAATTATGTTTTAAATACAATGATGCAAAAGAAGACGGGAAAATATTGCTTAAGGACGAATTTGAAAGTCATATTCAACGGAAAAATGAAGCTGCCAAAATGAAAGAATTGGATAAGCAAATTGCATCAGAAGATCCTACTTTAGTCTCAGCAACTTTCGACCTCCAGTCTGTGCTACAAATTCCTTCCTCAGAGGTATCTAACATGTATTATAGCAGAAAAATAAATATGTATAATTTAACAATTTACGAATCTGCACTTCCGAATAACGCATATTGTTATGCGTGGACAGAACTTAATGGAAAAAGAGGGAGTTCAGAAATCGGAACTTGCTTAAAGAAGTGGTTTGAGACCTTGGCTCCAAATGTTAAAAAAGTAAGTTTTTTCTCGGACACCTGTGGGGGTCAAAATAGAAATCAGAATATAGCTGCATTACTATTGTACATCGTTCAAACTAATCCAAATATAGAAGTTATTGAACAAAAATTTTTAGAGAGCGGTCACTCATACATGGAGGTCGACTCGATGCACAGCGCCATAGAGAAAGAAAAAAAGATGACTCCTGTATACACGGTTCATGACTGGCTAAATATTTTTACGAAAGCTAGATCCAAAAGAAATAGAAACAAAATAAAAGATGTTTACCATGTATGTGAACTAAAATTTCATGATTTTTTTAATTTGACAGAGCTTTCAAAATCATTTATGAAAAATAGAACCCTCGATAGTCAAAAGCAAAAAGTTAACTGGCTAAAAGTTAAAAGATTTAAATTTGAAAAGCAACAGCCGTGGATAATTCAGTATTCCTACAATTACTTTGACGAATATCAGAAGATAAACGTTAAAGGAGGTAATACTACTACTAGATCAATAATAAATCTTGAAAACTATAAATTAACAAAGTTATACAATGATTTGATTCCCATCTCAAAAGAAAAGAAAAAAAAAGATCTTTTAAAGCTTTGCGATAAACATACAATTCCAGAAGAATTTCATGGTTGGTACCAGGGTTTACCAACAAATTCTTCTGCAAACGTAATACCTGAGCCTGGTATTGATGATAGTGATGTGGAATAAACAATTATATTGTAATATTTCTTAATTTTTTAATTTTGTAATGTTTTTGTTTTATACTATAATAATATCTAATAAAATAATCTGTTCAATAATATTGCTGTTTATTTAAAAATGTACCCTTTTTTTAGATATAAATTCATTATTACTTACTCACTTAGTCTGAGGAGGTAACTTTTTTTAATTTGGCAAAACTCATTAAGTCATATTTTTTATATTTTGGACTGATTAAAAAAAAATTTATATATATTAAGATTTTGGTTGTCCTATTCCTTAAAACCTATATCAAAAATTTTATTAAATAAAAATAATGAAAAAGATACAGGGAGTTGAAATTAATGACATTTTTAAATCCTTTGTTTTCTCAGGTTGCAATTTTTTGACTTAGTGAGTTTTCGCTGTAAGCCCACGATTAGTTTTAAAACTTAAACCATATTTTGACAACTTGTTTTCGAATAATGGCATATTTTTGTTAACGTTTTTTAAAATGTAATAATTTTTAAAATTATAAACAAATATGGCCATCATAATATTTCAATAAAGAATGCAACATGTTGTTCAAGCTAAATTTAATAGCAGTACGTAGACTTGTAGATAAAATAACATCCATTATTCTAAATTGATTTGTAAAATTAAATTAAATTGCTCTACCGAAAAAGAAGGTTTTATGAAATGTGTCGCTGTTCCGGAGAACCAGCGATATATCCCTTATTCAAGTCGATTACAAAATATTTTGAGATTTATATTATGATGTGATGTAACTAGTCACTTGTTTCCATTTTATCCATGACAATAAATTGTAATAAGGAAAAAACGACCCGTGTAATGTGCACTTAAAATTTCTCCTGTATTTAGAGTTCCTTCATTGTTGCAAATTCAAAAAAATTATATAATATTCCACTTTTGGAAGATAAATCCATACTTACAGCTGTTTTATACTTCTTCTTCTTAAAGTACCGTATCCGCTCAGCGAACGTTGGTTATCAACTTGACCGAAGTCAAGATGACTTAATACTTTTATACTTGTTTTATACTTAACAACAAAATATAACAAACCACCATGGATACAAACAATCTGAATTTACATGAACGTGATTGTATACCAAACACGACCGTGCCGGTTCCATAATATGTAATTGTGGGATATATCGTTCTCTTATAAACGTAGCAAATTAAACCTTTTCCCAACCCAACGAGGACTGTCGAAGAACAGTCGACAGTGCTGCCGTCATAAGTAAGAAGGCAGTAAGTCAATTTTTTTCGAAATTGAGTTTTATATACAGGGTGTTGAATGAGTTAGCCGTTCATAGGATATCTACATGTAAAAACTTATTTATGCAAATTCCTGCTTCCCTAATTATTTTAGAAAAAAAATGAAAGACACAAAAATCATGCAGAAAAATAAACTACAAATGATAAAAGAATTATTTTCATCTAGCTTTTACTTAAAGTGGCAAAAAATGCTTTTGAAATTGTTCAAATTTTTTTGTTCACTTTTTTTGTTCGAGTACTCGAACAGCTGCTCGAGTAGTTTAAAAACACGCCCAATATTAATTTCACTAATTTATTGATGGATGATAATATGTTGATACGTGATATTGTGCTTGTGTGTTTATTGCAAAATATTTTTAAGAATTATTGGAAAGGTAAGTTCTTCGTACGTATTTTTAAACGACTTTAATAGTTATTTGAGGTTATTTTTCTTGTTTCAGATTTAAATTTTTTTTATTGTTTCTATTAATTCTTATTATTTCTAGTAATTTTCAACATAAATAACCCCTGTAGTCCAATATTCGCCAATTTCGTTATGCATGATCTACTTATGAACTTCTTGGGCGCCATCGAATTTACTCTACCCTTCCTCATGCTGTATGTTGATGACATGCTGTTGGCGGTGCCATCCAACAAAATACAAACGAGCCTGGACATCTTGAACAGTTACGATCCGTTACTTAAATTCACGTACGAACTAGAAAAAGACGGAAAGATTCCCTTCTTGGACCTGTTGGTGTGTAGAGAAGAACGTGGAACTATGTATACCGATCTTTACATCAAGCCTTCTTCAACCGATAGGCACCTGAATTTTAACACATCACACCCCTACAACAAAAGATGGGAGTGATAAATACCTTGAAATTGAGGATCGTTACCTGTGTGAGCCCCAAATTCCGAGGCATACGACTTTTACAACTAAAAGAACAACTACGAAAAAATGATTACCCACTACGATTGGTCCAACGTGCCCTCTTTGGATTGAGAAAGGTGCAGATACCAACGCCACGGGTCCCAGACGATGGTTCGCCCCCGGCTACCACTCGTTACCACAAATTAACATACCACCCCAGTTTGTCCAGCAGAATTAAAGATATCTTGAAAGATTTCATCAAAAAGGAAGAGATTTGTCTCGCCTTTTACACAAATTTCAAACTGGCCAATATACTCTTTTCCAAAGTAAAAGATGAAGTTCCTAAAAAATATAAAAGTGGTGTAATTTACAAAATCATCTGCGAATGTAATAAGACGTACGTGGGACAAACCAGCCAGCTTCTTTCAAAAAAACTATCCCAACACATCGGGGATGCCAAGAGAGGATCCAACAACCGGAATCTCCGAACATCTAAACAGATGTAACCATTTCTTCGATGGAACTGATGTCACGATATTAGCAGAGGAACCAAATTTTCCAAAAAGAGCTTTCTTAGAAGCGGCCTATATTGCGGAAGATAACGACAACGTCAACAAGGTAACCGATTTCGAACCAATTAGTGCGTCATACAAAGCTATTCTACAAATTTATAACAACAAAACACGAGGTCATTGACCCACATAACCTCTCAGTGGAGTAACAAGTATGACATTCGAACTAAATGCACCGCGGTGGCTTGCGATCGTGAGTGAACTAATGACACGGCGCGAAATTTGAATACACAATATTTTATCGCAATGTTTGTTTGTGCTTGTGTTTTTTGACTTTTTAAGTTGTTGACACCTAGGACCAGGACAATTTTGGACTTTTATGTTATTGTTAACTTTTCTGATGGTTGGTCCTACACTTGTTCTTAATTTGTATAGCGGACATCTTGCCACGCTAAAAGTTTTTTAGCAGCTTGTGACTTTATTCAACTTTAAGTGTTCTTTTAATCTGTATGTTGTGCGTAGCACAACTCCACTTTGTTGGCTCAAATAATTGTTTTGGCTCTCGACACTTTATGTCTCACACAATTACGGAATTCGTTTTAACACCTACTCAAAAGGTAAAATTATATAATTAAATTTCGTAAAACTCTGTAATTTTTATTAATTATTGTACAAAGAAATAACCTTTACATTGTATATCTGTGTATGACATAGTATGTTTTTTCATTACAGTCCTGAAGATGACCGAAAACTCGGTACGAAATATGTCGATTGAGTAAATACTGCGTTTTATTTATTCCGTTTCACCTAACACCCAAGATCCCTCAATTCATAAATAACCCAAGTTCCAAGTGTTATTTTAAATTGTCAATGGCTCCAAATCGCAGAAAACGCCAATTTAATGCAGAATTAAAAAAAGAATATCCATTCATGAAACAGAAAACAAGTGATAATCCTCACATTGTATATTGTGAAGTTTGTAAAAGTAATGTCGACATTTCAAATAGTGGTCGCAGCAACATTAAAGGCCATTTATTGAAGAAAAAACATCAATTAGCTGCAACTGCAGCATCAAAAAGTCTAAAATTAGCCAAGTTTTTTAAAACTACAGAAACTGCCTCGGAAAACTTACTGATTGCTGCTAAAGAAGGTACTTTTGCTTACCATATAACAATCAAGCACATGCAAAGCTTCAGATCGTTAGACTGCACTTCAAAATTAATTGCGTGTCTATTTGAACCCAAATTTTCGTCAGCAAGAACTAAAGGTGAGGCAATTGTGAAGAATGTTTTAGCAGTAGAATCTCAAGTTCGATTGGAAAATGATTTAAAAAAAGTAAATTTTGTTAGTGTCACCATCGATTCGTCAAATGAGCCGTTGAAAACCATAGTGGACTAAGTCACAAAATCACGTTTTTGAGCTAATAGCTGAAACCACTCCGTATTATATAGATCTGCTTACTGACAAAATTTTAAAAATATAAGTCATTGTTTGTTACATAAATTGTGCAAATGTAATATCACACATTAACGGAGTACTGTTAGCGTTGTATGGCAAAGTGGTCTAAGTCTGACATAGACCACTCTGACAGTGGTCAACATGCAACATATTCTATAGAACCTTGAAAGTCAGAGTGGTCTAGGTCAATAGCTGAAACCACTCCATATTATAGAACTCTAGTAGTCTAAGTCAGTAAAACATAAAAAGAAATTGTAAAGCAGAGAAAATTCGGTAATATTATTCTATAGATATTTAAGTAGGTACTACTCCTAAGCAAATTTCGCAACAACAGTATTATTTTTGCATTCAGGATTTATTACAAACCTTTTAACTTTAGGTCTCCATATCTCAAAACTACGATTTTTGACTTAGTCCACTATGGTTTTCAACGGCTCAAATCATAACGAAATTAAAATTGTACCGCTTCTTATAAGGTACTTCGATTTTGAAAAAGGCATCCAAGTTAAATTACTTAAACTACGCGATTTACCAGGAGAAACATCTGACCAGTTGAACGAATATGTTTTTAGCACTTTGTCACACCTAAACATTGTTGATAAGTGTGTTGGTTTATCTGCAGATAACTCAAATACAAATTTTGGAGGATGTAAAAGAATGGGTAAAATGAGAGCGGTCGTCGGACCGTCCACAGAAGCTATGCTTCTTACGCACAGAGCAAACCATAATAGATCAGTGAAAGCCATAGTTGTTCGGCCTTCGGCCTCACAGGGCGGACCATAATACTGCCGTGCTAAAATCAAAGGCGGTATCTACAAAAAAATCGGATTTTTGTTTTTTTTCGGTTTTAGTATCCTGGCATATTATTCTATTTATTTTCTAAAGGAAAAGGCTGTATCTACCTTGAATTTATTAAAAAATACTTTAATTAAAATCGTATCTTTTCAAAAATGCAACCTTTCCTAAGTAAAAATGCGGTATATGCATGGTACTAGCTGAAAACGCAGTATCAGTTGTTTGAATTTGCATATACCGCGTTTGTAATTAGTATACTGCATTTACCTCCTTTTTTATTAGCAATCGTTGCTAAATACGCGAATTACTAATAATACGCAAGTAATTATTTACTTATTGTTGCTTTGCCCATGTGAGTGCATTCAGTTGTAAGTTTGTTATTTATTCAAGTGTTATTGCAAGTATTAATTATTTACGTGATAATAATTAAAAGGTAAATCTACATTATTGATGAAAGTCTTCCATAATATCCATAAATACATAGGTACTCGTTTATTTCAGTAAAATGTCAAGTAGTAGAGCTAAGTTCATATTATCTTTGGTAACTAAACAACAAATTGAAGCAATTTCCCATAAGCCAACTAATGATCTAAAACGAAATGATTCTTGGTCAAGTAAATCGATTTCAACGGAAAATGAAGTTTGTGTTGCAAGTTTTAATGTTGATACTAATATTACATCTGGTGAATCATCTTCATTGAATAAAGAAGCGAAAGAAGCGTTGTTAAATTTACCGATTGTAACAGAAGATGGAATTTATTTGAATATTACATTAAATGAACGTAATACTGATGATTTAGGTGTATTTACAAATTTAGTAAATATGGTTCCTTATGACCCAGAACTTGATAGTAACAATAAATGCGAATTTTTAAAACTTGATCGCTCCTGCAAAATTGTAAATAATGAAATTATAATACAAGATACAATGCCAAGCGATATGCTTATAGATAATATTCCACCGTCTACTTCGACATTAAATATTATATCTATTCATGACGTTTCACCTGTAGAAAATTTGGTTAATCATATTGATGAATTGATTCAAATGTAAGCTCTGCAATAAAAGGAACAACTAATTTAAATGACAAAGGTTACTACACAAAAGCAGGTAAACCAAGAAAGAGGAGAAAAATCGACCCAACCACTAAATTAGAAGAAACAAATGCGAAGAAAGCAAAAATTAAAGAAAACCATCAAGTACTAACATCCTGCGATGTAAGCAGTTGCAAAACAGCATGTTTCAGTCATTTTACAGAAAATCAAAGAATTGTAATAAATACAAATTTTTGGACTCGACTAAAAATATGAATCATCAAGACTTTTATCAGTGAAAGGATTACAAATCTGAAGTTGCTTTGAAGCAAAATGCAACCAGGCCGTATCTCTCTGATATGGTTCAGATTAAAGCTACCCGTGGAAACTTTGAATTATCCTACAAAACTTCATATACACAAGATTTTCAAAAATTAAACTTTCTTTGCAAAAAAGCTGCAAAAAAAACCCGTGGATTCCCTAAATCCAAAAAAGAAGCTCTACTGAAAAGCCTTGGGGGAATTATTCCTGATAATAGAAAGGCTTTCTGGAGATACTTGGAAGAATGTGAAGATTAAAAAGTTAGTCAACTTGATTCTTTGAGTTCCTTTATATTTTATTTTGTTTGTATATTAATATTTTGTTTTTTACGGTTTCTGAATAAAATTTTTAAATGTACAAATATTTTTTTTGTAAATAAGTATAAAAAAACTTATTTTAACATTTACAAGAAGAGGAACCCAAGAAGAGGGGTCGGCAAAAATTTTTAAATTTTTTTAGTTTTGTCAAAAACCTATTTTCCCTATAAGCCGCCTTATTCCCTATAAGGCGGCGTGGGGTCGGGGGCGGTTGCCACCTCCGCCCCCCATCCATAGCCACTATTCCCAGGGTCCTAGCCCTCTCGGTTCCGGAGTTATGGTGTTTGAAGGGAAGTTCGAAATTTGAAAGCGATGGTCGAAATTTGTGTGACGAATTTGTGTGACGAACGATTTTTTTCAGTTAACTGCCCGTGCAATTCCCGTGCGATACCCGTGCGATAAGAAGCATAGCTTCAAAAATAATTTATTTACAAAATTATTTCATGTGCGAAATCTATTGTTGGTGTTGGTTGTGTTGCACATATTTTTAATAATTGCATTCAAAATGCAACTGATATTTTGCCGATAGATGTTGAAGTTATTGTGGTGAAGTTCTACAAATATTTCTACATTTATACAGTTAGGGTTGAACAATTAAAATCTTTCTGTGACTTTGTTGATGTGGAATACAAGAAAATGTTATCGTTTTCGAAAACAAGATTTTTAAATTTGATGCCAGCGATTGAAAGGGTTTTACAAATGTACGAACCACTGAAAGATTATTTTTTGTACATGGAAAATTGTCCAACAATTTTGAAAAGTTTTTTTGAAAACCCCGTTGGTGAAATTTGGTTGTGGTTTGTTCACAATATGGCTTCCATATTTCAGCAGGCTATTTTGAATGTGAAAGGTGATAAAGTTTGTGCAACAGAAGCAGCATTAGAATATTTTAATGTGACTGGTAAGTTTCAACGTCGATTAAATGAAATGTATCTACCTTTTCAAGTGAGAACGTCTCTTAGTAAGCTGGAGAATTTGGACGACCGCGAACAATTTTCCAATAAAGTGAAGGAGTTTTACGAAAATTGCGTAGCGTATTTGGAAAAATGGAATTCAAACCTAAATGAATTGAGACTATTTGAATGGGTTAAGTTAAGAAAACTACTTACATGGAATCAAGTTTTGCTTTCCTATCAAGCATTTCAAGATGAAATTGGTAACATAATAATTGAAGATGACCTTTTTGATGAAGTAGGCGCATTCAATAATTTAATAACAATTGGAAAGGTAGCAGAATGGAATAATCAAAAAATTACCACTGAAGAGCGATGGCTTCAAATTGGTAAGTTTTTAGCAACAGCACCCCATGAAAATCCGCTAACAAACTTAAAGAAGTTGGTCGAATTTGTTCTTTGCCTTCCAGGTACTAGCGCGAGTATTGAGCGTTTATTCTCGATAATTAATAAATATTGGAGTTCCGAAAAGAACACATTAAATATTGAAACTTTGAAGTCGGTAATGAAGGTATATACAAATTTTAATGAAAGTTGCACAGAAATGTTCAACTTTTTCAAAACACAACCCAAAATATTGGAAGCTATTTCAGGATCACAAAAATTTGATTGGCATAGTGGTAGACAACATCAAACCAACCCGAACCAAACATCAACTTCCAATGAATAATTCATTATTATTTATTTTTTAAATTATTTTTTTAAATAAATATTTTAGTTACATAAATACCACTCATCGCATTATTATTTAGTTACACCGTATGTACGGTGTACCTAAATGTACTTAATGTTCATTTTAAATATTTAAATTCAATCACAATCAAACAAAAAAGTCATCAATCGTATTTTTAGGTACACCGTAGACTTTTTGTAGGTATTTACCTTATTTCGCCGAAATGTACTCTTTTTTCCTAAAAATAATATGGTCACCATAAATATAATATATCTATGCAGCCACCGTTTCCGTCATGTAGTTGAATTGTTAAGCAAACAACTTATTTGATTACACGCAGAATTTTGTAAAACGTATTCTTTGATAGATTTTAAATCGACAGTAGACTTGTAGATAAAACAACACCTGTTATTGGCGATTTACCTTACCGTTGATGGCGCGCGTGTCGCACCAACATGGCGTTACTATTACCTTTGATTATATAGTATCAGATTGTCAAACTGTGTACAAAAATTGGAAACACCCAAATTGGATGCTGCCACCAGGCGGCGATACTTAATTTCATTAATTTTGTCGGCTTGCACTGGATGTCACTACCTAACGGAGTTTTCTCGGCGAAGTTTTGTTATTATTGCATTTTATTTTATACCCAAAACTATGGTTCCTGTAGTTAAGAGTTTTCGTTGTCATGCGACGAAATGTAAAATTGGTACCTGGTGTCGGAAGTTACAAACCAAGATTTAACGGCAAGATTTACAACTAGACTTTTTAAATTTGTTACATGCAGCGCCATCCCTTGTTGATGTTGTTTTGAATGTGATTGTGACTTATTTTATGGTAAAAACTGCAGTGAAATTCGTTCGTTTTTAAAAATAAGTGCTACACCAAGTTCAAAGTGTCTACATGAAGGACAAGCAATCGTGAATGCTAAACACATTGTAAGGTGTGGCATAACCAGCAAAACAGAAAAAGAAATAAATATATTTGCACTTTGCATGCAAACAAGTGCGCTGTTAGAAAGACCACATGAAGTGACTGGAACTTTAACCATCAACGAAGAAGTTAACGTTTTAAATGTTTATGTAGCTGCAAGGCTAGAATGTCCGGACGGTGCAAGCATGTAGCTGCAGTTTTGTTGTTGTGCACTAGGTAAGTACAAACCCCAAGAATATATTATATAATACTTACACAAATTATATTATTTTAGTTGTGACATATTGCAATTTTCGCAATTGTCAACCACGCATTTACAGTGCTATTGGAAGAAAGGCTCAACTGCTGGAAAATATGCACCAACTCCAATATCAGACGAGGATTGTTTTAAGGGGAAGAGCAATTTAATGCAACTGGAATCTTTATCGAAATAGATCGAAAAGTAAATATTTAAAGAATTTTTACAATTACAGTCGACTCTCGATAAATTGAAACTCAAGGGAGCAGAGAAAAATTTCAAATTACCATTAATTATTACCAAATAATCGAGAGATTCAAATTATCGAGAGTCGACTGTATTATTAAATTTAATAATTACTTGTTTTTATGTTACAGTAATCTTTCGTTTTTGTTACAGGAAAAGACGAAGCTGCAGACAATTTTTTGAATTCGTGTATATTGAATTTAAAAAACAATGTTTTAAATACACGTTATATGTAAAAAAGATGAGTTTTTGTAAATTAATTTTGAATAAAAAATACAGCTAGTTATTTGTTTGTAATTATTTATTTTTAAAATCTTTCGTCGCTTAAAATAGGTGTCGACAAATTAACAATTACATGCGACATTAAAAATATCATCAATTTTTGAAACAAGAGTCAAAGACAAAGGTTTTTTAAAAGGTGTCTCCAGAGATAATTGTATGCAATCCAAAACTACTCGAACATTTGGAAAATCTTTAAAACATTTCGGTAAATTCCGCTGACATTCATCTAAATCGGGGAAAGGAATAGCAGGTTTTAATAAAATGGCTAATTTTGAAATTGTGTCATGAAATACAAATTTACACGTTTTGCTGCTTACTACATTAAATAAAGCAGCTAAAACAACATAACGAAGACCAGTTTTCATTTTCATGAAAGTTAACACTATCCGATCTTTGGTCGATAACTTTGCAGTTCTTCTTCGAGGAAAATATTCATCTAAACTATCTGTCAACATCGATAACATATCAAAAGATGTCAAACCCGTTAATGAATTTAGTTTTGATTAAGAATCGATTGAATCAATAAACGGCACTATGATGTCCCCACTTTTCACCTGGACTGCTTGATCTTGCTTTTGTTTCAAAAAAACATCTTTAAGATTCAAAATACCCAAAACAGCTACTTTTTCCTTTTCTTCTAAATCAGACATAATTCTATTTTGAATTTTAGTAGAAGAACTTTTCTGCGGGCTGCAAGTAGATGATTCCTGATTTATACAATCAGGATTTTCGTTATTTTCACAATCTACCCAATCATTACAGGCAGCGGTGTCTTGAATTTCACTTTCAGGATTTTTGTTTTCCTTACTGCAACTATCCTCTTGGCTGCTCTCGTTTGTCCTTCTTTGTAACCTTCTCCTCCGCTCCAAACTGCCTTTTGGTATTTTAGGCTGTATGCTTTTTTGTGGTAAATTTTGGGAAGGCACAGCATTGTTTTTTGGCCTTGGCTTCTTACTTGCAAAATCTGAAAAAAAAATTCATTAGTGAATGTGTTTACATAACAAAACTTCAAACCTACCTGGTATAATATAAAATCGTCACGCTGAAAATGCAGAGAACACACTTTCATAAAGTAACTTATAGGTTTTCCCATTAATAAAGCGCTCTTCCAAGCTTCTCTTCTGCAGATATTTTCTTTTAAACCAAATTTGTTTTCAACTGCAACATAACATAACCTGCCTTTACTGCAGGAAAACGATGAAAACTAAGTCATTCCTCTCGTCCTTTCTTAGAGTGACACCCGTACACACAACAATTAATGTTATTCACGCTTTTTTTTTATACATAACGTTAACTTACTTAATAAACACTAAAAAAAATGCAAACGTTTTGTTTATATACATAACATTCTTTACCAACTGATACCAATGATACGTAACGACTCATTTTGATATTTTGCCGCATGGTGGCGTTTGCTTAATGTAAATGGCCAATTCTAAATTGATTTGTAAAATTAAATTAAATCGCTCTACCGAAAAAGAAGGTTTTATGAAATGTGTCGCTGTTCCGGAGAACCAGCAATATATCCCTTATTCAAGTCGATTACAAAATATTTTGAGATTTATATTATGATGTGACGTAACTAGTCACTTGTTTTCATTTTAAAGAGGTTTCAACGTATTCATGACAATAAATTGTAATAATGCTTTTATTTTTAAATCACTTAAGAATTTACATCCGTGAACGTGCGTTCGGTTGAATGTGCGATTAGCTATTTTGACAAGGCGTTCGGCTGCTGCGATTGATCGCATGGAAAAATCGACCCGTGTAATGTGCACTTAAAATTTCTCCTGCATTTAGTTGTTTCATTGTTGCAAATTCAAAAAAATAATGTATTCCACTTTTGGAAGATAAATCTATACTTACAGCTGTTTTATACTTAAAAATAAAATATAACAAACCACCATGGATACAAACAATCTGAATTTACTTGAACGTGATTGTATACCGAACACGACCGTGCCGGTTTCATAATATGTAATTGTGCGATATATCGTTCTCTTATAAAAGTAGCAAATTAAACCTTTTCCCAACCCAACGAGGACTGTCGAAGAACAAAAGAATTTTGGATTATCACTTGTCGAAGCATGATTACAATTTTTCAGTCGACAATAAATTAGAGCTCTGAAAAAGGAAAACTTATAACATTGGCATATTGCATTTTACATAATTTAACACAAAACATAACTTTGAAATAACACAGAGTAATAATCAAGATGGTGGTTAATTCACGGGAAACAAAGGAAATTCACCTTAGCGTAACCTTTTTACATGTTAAATTAATATTAATAAATTCACTTACATAATCTCCAAATGTAGCCCTGATTGAATATCTTAATCTTCCGTTCACAATTGGCGGCTTTGCAGTTCCCTTAACAGCACAGATTTCACTTCACACCACGCCACAAAATCACACACCGCGACCGGAAAAGCCGGAAAAGCACAAACCAAAGTAGCACAAACTTCCACGTATGCACCAAGCACAAATATCCCCACTCTATATTTTCTAAACGTTCAATTGACCGCCAAATTTAAATTCAATATTAGTAGTTTTGAAGCAAAATTTAACTCCAATAATAAATTAATATATTCGGCACGGAAACGATAAATTTATTAATTTAGTTTATTGGAGTGCCCTATTTGACCAGAGTCAACCTGGTTTTATTGATAATTTTTGAAAACAAGTTATGCAAAAACCATCGCACCTTGTGAACTCCCAGAGTACAATAGAACTACTTCATAACAGTGGCGTAGCCAACTGAGGTGTTTGAGGGAAAGGAAACTTAAATCACGGGTAACAAAAAGTTCCAAATTAAATTAATTAAAAATTAAAAGTTTTTAAATTTAAATAAAAAAATTAAAAGTTCCGAAGTAACAAATTAAAAATTACAATGGAAGAAATTCTGAGAAACCTTGTGGTGATATCATCAGACGATCTTTATGATCAACCAGAACCACACCCCACAGAGTGTGGAGGATCTAGTAATGGACTGCGAAAGCGGGGGTACACAATTAGTGATGAGCTGTAATCCAACGCTCACCACATCGTCTGGGAGAACATGGATATGAACAACAAAGGTAATTTCTTATAATCCAGGCAACGAAGCCGAAAAATTGGCTCAAGCTTGCAAAAAATCCGGGCAAGCTGAATTTGGCAGAGCTGTACATTGGAGTGTTCTAATGAACCCCCCAAAAGTCCCATAAAATCCCACGCCAGCGTCCCCCACAATCGGGGGTTTTTAGCTATCCCAACGCGATTTTTTGCCGATAACTCGCTTATTTATGCTTGTATAAAAAATTATGATCAGACCGTAATTGAAGAGCATAAAATTCTCTATAAAATAGTTTTTTTCATATTTTTCCATGGCACACTAATACTTAAATTATTGACTGAAAATACGAGCCACCCTTAAAATGGCACAATATTGATACGTTGCAGGGAGAGAAATGTTTTCGGGCACGGAAAATGCTTTTAATAATAAATTAATTGAAATTGTGGCCAAGGTTGGAAAATGAAGAGAAAAATAAATTTTTTCTAAATTTGCCCAAGTTAATTTGCCCATGGTAATTTTTCGTAAAAGTAAAAATACGTGAGCTATATGCGAAAACCGCACATAGGGGGCTAAAATCCTCATTTGGGGGAACGCCGGCTTGGGATTTTTATGAGACATTTTGGGGGTTTATTAGAACACTTCAATATACATCTTTGCCAAATTTCAGCTTGCCCGGACCTTCTGTAAGCTCAAACCTAAATTTCGGATTAGTTACTTGGAAGATACTATAACTTGGGCAAATTATGAAAAAATTTATTTTTCTCTTCATTTTCCAACCTTGGCCACATTTTCAATTAATTTATTATTAAAAGCATTTCCCGTGACCGAAAACATTTCTCTCCCTGCAACGAATCAATATTGTGCCATTTTAAGGGTGGGTCGTGTTTTCGGTCAATAATTTAAGTATTAGTATGCCATGGAAAAATAAGAAAAAACAACTATTTTATAGAGAATTTTATGCTCTTCAATTATGGTCTGATCATAATTTTTTATACAAACATAAATAAGCGAGGGAACTAAAACCCCCGATTGTGGGGGACGCCGGCGTGGGATTTTATGGGACTTTTGGGGGGTTCACTAGAACACTCTAATGTACATCTCTGCCAAAATTCAGCTTGCCCGGATTTTTTGCAAACTAAAAACCTTCCTTGCCTGGACTATTATTAGAATTTAGTTTTAATAATATGAGGTCGTCCATAAAGGACGTCCTGCCTGGGGGGGGGGGGGGGGGGGGTAGGCTACAAAATGTTACCAAGTGTGACCAGGAGGAAAGGGATTGGACAAATGTGACGTAAGCATAAAAATGCCATTTTTGGGATTTCTAAGAAAATAGTGTTTGAATATTTTTTTATGTAATATTTTGTAAAAAATAATTTATTTACACCTTAAATTCCAAATTGCCTGCATTAGCGGACGCAAATTATAAATTCACTTTATGTAAATATAGGGGTCAACTAGTGATGGTGAAGTACTATTTAAATTGTCTGACGCACTAAATGACAATAGCTTAAATTTTCCACCTGCTGAATGTTGACCAGGAATAGCAAAAGAGGTTCCATATGTAATAGTAGCAGATAATGCATTTCCATTATCGCAACATTTGATGAAGCCATATCCCCAACATGGATTAACACATGTTAACAAAATTTTTAATTATCGTTTAAGGAGAACTAGAAGGACATTAGAAAATAGTTTTTGAATTCTAGCTAATCGCTTTAGGGTTTTATATTAACACATATTAATCTTTCTGCTGCTAAAATGGAAAAAATATGCATAACTTGTGTGGTACTGCACAATTATTTGTGTACAGAAAATAAAACCAAGTACACCGATTTCGAAAGTGAACTGCAAGTAAACCTAAGTGGCATTAAGAGACAAGGTAGTAACCATTCCACCAATTCTGCACTAGAAATTAGAGAAGATTTCAAAAAGTATTTTAATTCACAGCATGGCTCGGTAGATTGGCAGGAAGATTCTATAAGAAATAATAATCTTTAAAATTTAATTTAAATAAATTGTTTTGAAATACTTAATGTTTTATTTACACCTCCTAAAACTGCAGTAAAAATATATTGTGGTGTTCCGTTCGTTGATTTCGAAGCCACGACAGATATAAATTTTGAAAGATTTAATTTTTTAACTTTTATTTTCTCGTCACACTCAAAATTCAGTTTTTTTTTATTATAAGTGATAACTTTTGTGTTTTTGAAATAATTCACTTCTTCAATTTTATAAATTTTTTTGTTTAATAAAATTTCTTTACAATTCAAAATATGGGTTAGTAAATTATTGTTTTCACACATAAAGAAATTAATAGCACCTCTATAATAATTGTTCAGAGATAAAAAAATTCATTTAATTTACAAATACACATGTAATTGTATAGTATTTTAATGTCATAAATTTCACTGTTTAAATGTTTAAAAAAATGCAAAATACCTTGTCTTTGTTTAAATTTTGTTTATAACACTCGATAAACATACCAATTTTATACGTAGGTTGATTTCCAATTTTTCAAACCAATTTTTCATGTAAACCAAATCCACAATAGTTGAATTTTCCAAATAAATCTTTGTTAATTTTGCAACCATCGATTTTCATTTAATATTGACCGCTTATTATTTCTCGTAATTGTAATATTCTGAAGGCTTCCACTTCTTAAAACCATTTACAGGATCCACTTCGTAACTTTTCTTTCAATATTCACTTTTTATTCCACTTTGAAATCCGCTTTTAAATAATCCACTTTTTGATTGAAAAATCACCGCTTGATCTTTTTTCATTCCAGAAACGAATACGTCCATGCCAACTTTGTAGCCGAAATTTTCTTACCACGCGTGTGCGATTTTTGATTCACGTCCTCTGATTGGTTGATTTGGTTGATCCTGGCTCATAATTTCAAAATGTGTCCGGTAATGGACGTATCGTAATTTTTGCAAATTTTGTGAGTGTCAGTTCGCGCACTTATGTTTTTAAAAACTCACGCATGACTTTAAACACATCATTTAAATTTAAAATTTTTAAATACAAACAATATTTTTGATTCATTTTTTTTTAAAAAAACAATCTAGTCCTTTTTTGGAACAAGCTCCAGACTTTTAAATTTAATAAATTTGAAGAATTATTTTGTTGTTAAAATTTTGACTATCAAAGATTTTTGTGCATAACGAAATTATAATATTGACATGTTAAATTATTTTATTAAATTTTGAATTTATTTTTATTGAAAAATTTTTGTAAATTGTAATTTTGTTGAAGACAGTTCAACGCCTTCGTGGAATTTTAAGAATTAGTAAAGTATTGGATAATTATTGAAATTTCTAAAATCTTGCTTCAATGAAATTGTATGGTTATTTTGCTAGTATGAAAATTCATATTCCGAAGAATTATATCCTTTTTGATTATTTATTATTTTCAAAATTTAAAATAGAATTTAAGTTTGCATGGTATTATGATTTTTCTTTTTAACTTACTGACTAAAATTTTTGAATTTATTTTCAAAATTAACTTTAACTTAAAGGTTTCTTCCCTCTCTGAATTTTCAAACTAAAACTTTATTATTTTTAACGAAAACATGAATAGTTAACTGTTTTTAACTTTTTTAAAATTATTCTGAAAATTTAAACTAAACATAATTTAACTCAATTCAAAATTTTTATGTACATCTTTCTATTAATCGGTTACATTATAGCACATTCTTTTTTTATGCGTTCATCTGTGTCAATTTTGTTCGCAGCAGTATTTGGAAAAAGATAAAGATTTGACCGAGCGGGAAGTTTTAAGCATACGCACATAGTATATTAATTAACTTTTTTATAATGTAGCATTAAAGTTTAAAGTACTTCTTAGCTAAAATTACAGAAATAAATAACAAAAAAATGGTAAAATAATTTTTATTGCACGCTTGTTTTATTAATTTTAATTGGTTTTTATAATTATAAATATATGCAAGTAGAAAAGTAGTAGTGAAATTAAGTATAAATAAAAATAAGTATAGCCCAGTCAAATTAGGTTTTCAGCTCGGAAAAATTCCCACCTAGCTGAATTTTGGTACACATCTTTATGACATCGTTGTAAACAATATGTAAAAAGTCGACCTCGATATCATGTCCGCGTTAAAGGTTATTCGAGGTCAAAGGTCACGAAATTGGCCTTTTTTTTAATATCTCGTTTTTTATTAGTCGTACAATAAAAAGTTTTAGATACAATTTGTAGAGGAGGTAATTATCTACAAAAATGGTCTTATGACATTTTCACGTTAAGTTGATAGTTTTTGCGTTATAAGGCCAACAAAATGAACCCACCCTTAAAATGGCACAATATTGATTCGTTGCAGGGAGAGAAATGTTTTCGGCCACGGGAAATGCTTTTAATAATAAATTAATTGAAATTGTGGCTAAGGTTGGAAAATGAAGAGAAAAATAAATTTTTTCAAAATTTGCCGAAGTTATAGTATCTTCCAAGTACCGAACCCGAAATTTTGGTTTGAGCTTACCGAAGGTCCGGGCAAGCTGAAAATTTGCAAAGATGTATATTGAAGTGTTCTAATAAACTCCCAAAATGACTCATAAAAATCCCAAGCCGGCGTTCGCTCAAATGAGGATTTTAGCCCCCTAAGTGCGGTGTTTCGCCTATAGCTCACGTATTTTTACTTTTATGAAAAATTACCATTAAACAAAGTTTAATTTGCATATTAAAGTATGTATTGTAGTACTACCTACTGCCGCGCCATGAGTTATAGAAATTTTATGTTCTTCAACTTTAGTTAATGGTAATTTTTCGTAAAAGTAAAAATACGTGAGCTATAGGCGAAACACCGCACTTAGGGGGCTAAAATCTTCATTTGAGCGAACGCCGGCTTGGGATTTTTATGAGTCATTTTGGGAGTTTATTAGAACACTTCAATATACATCTTTGCCAATTTTCAGCTTGCCCGGACCTTCGGTAAGCTCAAACCAAAATTTCGGCTTCGGTACTTGGAAGATACTATAACTTCGGCAAATTTTGAAAAAATTTATTTTTCTCTTCATTTTCCAACCTTAGCCACAATTTCAATTAATTTATTATTAAAAGCATTTCCCGTGGCCGAAAACATTTCTCTCCCTGCAACGAATCAATATTGTGCCATTTTAAGGGTGGGTCCATTTTGTTGGCCTTATAACGCAAAAACTATCAACTTAACGTGAAAATGTCATAAGACCATTTTTGTAGATAATTACCTCCTCTACAAATTGTATCTAAAACTTTTTATTGTACGACTAATAAAAAACGAGATATTAAAAAAAAGGCCAATTTCGTGACCTTTGACCTCGAATAACCTTTAACGCGGACATGATATCGAGGTCGACTTTTTACATATTGTTTACAACGATGTCATAAAGATGTGTACCAAAATTCAGCTAGGTGGGAATTTTTCCGAGCTGAACCCATTTTTTCGTCTAATTTGACTGGGCTAGTAAGCATAATATGTTTATTAACTTTCATTTGCAAGAACTTCTTTGTATAAATGTCACCAAGAAGTTTCCGATTATGTGGAAGCTGTTTAAAAAGTTGCTAAGAAATTAAATTACATTAAAAAAAATTTATTAGAAAAGTTAAGAACTTACATAATTAGTAATAATTTATTGTAAAAAATCGTCAAAGTTTTTGAATTTACAACTTCCTCCGTTCGTCTTCAAGATTTGTTTTGGTTTTGATAAAAGTCAGGTTAGAGGTAAAAATTTTCAATAACCTGATGGTGAATGCTAAGAAATAAATAATAATTTACTATCTGTTAAGTAAATTTACTTATTCGAAACCAAACCAGCAAGGAACCAATAACAATTAATAAATTAACACTGATAAACACAAATTAATAATCTGGTGAAACTGAGTATGCGCCAACTTGCGCGGAAATAAAATTTGATATTTTAAATACGATTGAAAATTATTCGAATTTTGTCCAAGTACAAAAAAGACGCAACTGCGCAAGTACCTTTGCACGTGGAACAAGTCACTCCCTATAAACATTTACATTAATATATTTTATAACCAAACTTTTACCAACTTACAAAAAAACAACACATGATAAAATAGACCACATCCTCGAATATTTTTCTGGGCAATTTTACAAGCGACCTTGCAAGAAAATATAGAAATATTTCTACAAAAACTTTACACAAAATTTGCTTTTATTTACACGTTTGACACTACTTGTGTAAATTTAAGTGTCACACCGCCTTAAAGCAGATTAATCTTTGCTCTTTTTTTTCTAATGGTTATTGAGTTTAAGAAAACAGTTGTGTTTACAAATTATGCCCATTTCGCCCATGCTTCACTAAATACAATTTTGTTTATTTTCGGAAGCAGTTTATACAGGGTGTTCCAAAAAAAAGTTGCGACTAAATTAGCTGTTTCTCGGTTAAGAAATATAAAAAATTATATCTATCAATTTTTTTAAATACTACTAACAACCCTGGTTTATTATAAATTTTATTAAAGAAAATTTGATCAATTGTATGCGAATCTCGTTAATCTATTCATGTGCGTCAGTATCTGATAGAAAAGATCCAATTTTTTTAATAAAAACATATTCAAGAATCCATCTATGAATCTTTTCAATACTACTAAAAGCCCTGAAAAGAGATATCCAACAAAAATCAATTCATTCTATATGAATATCGTTAGTCCATCCATGCGCGTCAGTGTCTGATGGAAAAGATTCTATTTCCCTAATAAAAATATATTCAAGAATCTATCTATGAATTTTTTAAATGCTACTAACATCCCCGTAAAGAGATATCCAACTTAAAAATGTGCTAAAGTAGTATTTGATTTAATAGCAGTTCTGAGACTGTCTTGCCCCACTGTGCGCCGTCGCCGTTGTAACCTTACGACCAACCTTAACCGCCTTAAAGAGGAAACTAAATGATACGGAGCGGAAGAAAAAAGTCGAGAGAATCAAAAACTCAAAATGAAAGAAAGGATGAAAGGATGTTAAATTCAGAGATCGTGTAATTGGAAGGCCGAGAATTGAAGTGGATCAACCGAATGTCCTAAAATCGATATCGCCATGTTTGGCAGTGCAGCTGGCGATAGACGCCGAACTTATTTTTTATTTTCCATTAAATAGTCAAATAAAGTTTATCTAAATTCGTGCTTGTATAATTCCAATTTTTATTTCAGCCATAAAAATTTTTTTTTAAATTAATGAATATGTTTTTTTTGTTTAAAAGGTCAAGTTTGATAGTAGGCAAATGAGGGGGGGGTCTTTATGTGACCATACAACAATCCTGGGGGGGGCGAAGATTATGACCAACTATGACAATAAGAGTGGGAGGGGGGTTGAAAAGTCGGAAAAAATCCTGACGTTCTTTATGGACCACTCCTAAGCTGGAAATAATAAATAAGGATAATGAAATTGCTTTTGTTATGGTGTTGGGAAACGAGGTAATTTACTTAGCGATAGGAACGCCGTTCGTTAGTCAAGGGATCGGAGAGCGGCATGTTTCGCAAATATGTACATAAAGCTCGTCTTACATCAGGACATTGCTGGCGTCATTTCTTGAGCCATTTCTTGAGCCAAATAAATTGCCTAGTTTAAAACAGCAAATGTCTTGGAAAATGTCCTGGCTCGGATTGTAGGCAATATATTTGGCGCGTGCTCTATTCTTGAACAATTTGCCTGTGAGCGTGCGCAGTACAGATTGAATGTGCTGGTAGCAATTGTCAAATGTAAATTGTCAAATAAACTAGCAAACAAATTTACATATATAATCAGTTAATTATTAAATTATTAAATACAATTTTATTCAATTTAAATTCTATGTAGCCACTTTTCCTGCCAATTCTTTCGCACCCTCGGTTTTGGTTTGTTTTTCAAACATCTTTTCAGTAATTTTTTTAATACTATTATGTTTGCTGCAATCACATTTTCTGCAATTAAATCGCTTTCTTTATCCATTTCAATTTTTATGTGTAGCACAGTTTTCACAATTTACATCAACACTAAATTATCGTTCGTTTAATCTTACTGCGCAAGCTCGCAGGCAAATTGCGTTGAAAATTGCCTCAAAATAGAACACGTTCTATATATTTGGCCTACAAAATGTTTCACGTAAGTTGCTAAAATTACCTACTGCGCAAAATCAGCGCAAGAAATGGCGCAAGAAATGGCCCGATATAATACAGGCTTTATTTTTAGAGCAAGAAATGGCGTCAGAAATGACGCCAGAAATGACGCCAGAAATGTCTCAGGAAATGGCGCAAGAAATGACGCCAGAAATGTCCTGATGTAAGACGAGCTTAAGATTTAACTCGTGTTAAATCCAAATCATCGCGACGTATCGCGATGGCCCCTAGATTCATCAAACCTTGTTTTCTTTCCCACGTCACTTAGTAAAATAAATATTATTATTCACCAGCCAAGCGCGGATTCAAACAATTATGTAGTATTATTCTCCTCTTTTTCTTTTATATCCTTTACAGGATGTCTGTATATCACACTAGAACAGATATCTATTTTTGGACGACAAGCCGCTCCCTGTGCTTATAAAAGTTTTAGTTTTAGTGAACATGGAAGAAATAATGGAAGATGTCTATGGGGGTATTGTTATCCCCGGCTATGTTCCGGAAAATTCGAGCGCGTAGACTCGAGCTCCAGCAGGGGGGGGATAACAAGCAACTCTGTTGGCTGCGTCCTCAACCAAAGCCGATCGAGCTGCGCAACCCCCCCCTTGAGGCAGCAAGATAGCAGGCGCAACGTCGAAGACTCTCCTCCGGCAACCCTGTAATTAAATTTAGGTGCCGTGGCGCACCAGTTAAAGGAAGGACGTGTTAGGCCCGGTAGTTTGCGAATAAATCCACTATTCGATTCTAAAGTGATGTTATATAAGTTCGTAGCGTTTTTTTTTCATTTAAAATTTAATTTTTTAAATATAAAAAATTCATAAACTAGTCAATCATAATATTTAATATATTCTCCTGCATTGTTTATGATTGACTCCCAACGTTCTGACAGTTTTTTAATTCCACACCTGAAAAAATCCAGTGGTTTGAAGATGAAGAAGTCGTCGAACCAGTTTTGAAGAGCAACGTCGTTATTAAATGAGATTGCACTGAGATTGTTTGATAGAGATCGGAAAAGATGAAAATCTGATGGAGCAAGATCAGGAGAATAGGGCGGATGTGGAATAACCTCCCAGCCGAGGTCTTGAATAGCTGCTTTTGTAATGTTAGCAGTATGCGGACGGGCATTATCATGTTGCAAAACCACTTGATGTCGTCTTGCAGGTCGCGTTTCTTGAATTGCAGATTCCAGGCGACGCAGTTGTTGACAATAAACCTCGGAAGTGATGGTTACATTCCTCGGAAGCAATTCATAGTAGATTACGCCTTCTTTATCCCACCAGATGCACAACATTACCTCGCGTGGATGGCCACCAGGTTTTGCACGAGGATTTGCTTGTTTGATAGGGCTCAGCCATTCCTTTCTGTTTTTAATGTTGATGTAAAGGCACCATTTTTTGTCACCAGTAAAAGTTTGGGATAAAAACGACCCATGTTGTTGACGATCTAAAATCTAAACGATGACGAGCAAGTAAAGAAGCACAAATGGTAACGCGCTGATTTTTGTTGTTTTTGCTCAAAACGTATGGTACCCAAACACCCAACTTTTGAACTTTTCCCATGGAATGCAAATGTCGAACGATAGTTGATTGGTCACAATTTGTCATATTGCCCAATTCCCGAGTTGATTGACGTGGATCATCACGAATTGAAACATTTGATCAGTCTTCATCTAAGCCTTGCAAACTTGTGCATCAAACCTGATATAATGTATCACTTACTTAATTAGTAGCAAACAAAGTCTTTTACTAAATCTACCTACGTAACGATATGGAGATAATTTATATGGTACTACTACATGATGTAATGTCGTAGGGTTCCTACAATCATATAAATTAGTTGTAATTCTATTTGTAACAGGTATAATAGTTGTCACCATTTTTTTACATTAAGGTAAAACTTCCACATCAACCTAATTTAGCGTTTGTCTAATAAAAGTATGCAGGTATACAAAATGTACTTGAATGGTGTTTACATAATTATATAAAAAAGTACTATTCTGTAAAATTACAAGGCTTCAATTAAAATGGCAATTCCTTGTCCTCCGCCGATGCAAGCAGAACCAATGCCATATTTTGCTCCTCTCCTAAACATAATTTTAAATTTTATAAAAACAATCATATTGAAATTTAATATTTATTTTTAACGCACCTTAATTCGTGAACCAAATGAGTAGTTATTCTTGAAGCAGATGCAGCTACAGGATGTCCTAAAGCGATAGAACCTCCCTTAACATTTAATTTGGCCATATCGAGATTTAAAGCTTTAACGCAAGCAATGATTTGAGCGAAAATGCCTCGTTAATCTATAAAGCACAACAAATCATTGTTTTGAAATCACAAATTTTTATATCTTTTACCTCAATAAGATCAATATCTTTAAGACTTAAACCTGAAACTTTCAAAACGTTGTGAATAGCTGGAACAGGCCCTATTCCAATGATAGGTGAATCAACTCCCACAATCGAAAATGCAACAATTCTAGCTAAAGGTTTCACATTGTTCTGACTTGCTGCTTCAACACTGGCTATATTGACGGCACCTGCACCATCGCAAATACCCTGCAATTTAAAAGTATTAAAACCAATTTAAAATTGACTTGTTCCAAAATTACCGAAAAACTGCCTGCGGTAACGAGACCGCTTTCTTTGAAAATCGGTTTTAATTTTTGAAGTCCTTCAAGAGTAGTTTGTGGTTTAGGATGTTCGTCCACTTCGACAATTTCTAGGCCTTTCCTTCCTTTTACTTGTACACTAACTATTTCTTCTTTGAATACTCCCCTATCTTGGGCTAATTTAAAAAAACAATTGGTATTAGAATTATTAAATAAAACTCAGACGATTCGGCGCCAACCTTTTCTTCGCTAACCTTATTAATAATTCGAAACGCTTTTCACAAATTTAAAATATCCTCATTTTCAGTCAAAAAGCGACTCTATAGAAATATTACAAAAATTATATTTGTAGAATTTGTGTTAATGGTATTCGTAAGTTTCACTATGCCTGTTTACTTTATTTTAATGTTTTGATGTGACCTGGATACATTTTTGGTTTTCCCTTATGCATAGATGTTTTCTTCAAACGTGCTTTGCCGTACCATCACACAAATGAAAAATAAAACATTACCTAACACTTAAAGATGCATTACTTTAAAGTGCAACATAACGCAAATGTTTTACAATACCTATTTCTTAAAATTTATTGAATTCCATAATTTGCACATAAAACCATTTTTGTTCTACAAATACAGCTTTTGCGAAAAGTATTAGGCCACCTCTACATTTAGAATTTGAATTTTTTTAAATTTACCACCTAGAAAGATTTCTACAGTAAATAATCAAAGGAAAAAAATGAATGGTATAAATTTTAGTGGTTTAATTGACAATATATTACCTACATACTCGTATAGGTATAATAGTATATTACGTAACGAGAGTTGTAAGAAGCGTATTACACACGACGTGGAAAGTTACTTCACGAGCCGCGAAGCGGCGAGTGAAGTAAATTCCACGAGTGTGTAATGGCTTTACAACTCGAGTTAAGTACTATACTTTTTCTACGACCACACAAATGTAAAATTTTTAACTTTTTAATTGTATTTGTTTGAATTCGCAATAACTCGAGAACGGCGCTAGATATCGAAAAACTGAGCAAAAAATTCTCCCCCCATTGCCTCGTACTGATGAATTATCAGTGGGAAGGCGTATGCAAAAATTCAGATCGATCGCGCGCAAAAAAATTTAGTCAAACGTCAAAATTCGTATTTTAGGTTAAATTCTCACAAAATGCGAAAAAATTGTATAAACCTCGTAAGCAAAGCCTGATGAATTATCAGTGGGAAGGCGTATGCAAAAATTCAGATCGATCGCGCGCAAAAAAATTTAGTCAAACGTCAAAATTCGTATTTTAGGTTAAATTCTCACAAAATGCGAAAAAATTGTATAAACCTCGTAAGCAAAGCCTGATGAATTGTCAGTGGAAAGGCGTATGCAAAAATTCAGATCGATCGCGCGCAAAAAAATTTAGTCAAACGTAAAAATTCGTATTTTAGGTTAAATTCTCACAAAATGCGAAAAAATTGTATAAACCTCGTAAGCAAAGCAATTTTACTAAACTAAAAAATTTATAAAGGCTTAATATACTAATTTATGGTCCATTTATTTCAACAAGAGAGTAAAAGTCAAATTCATCACGCATCATAGCTTGAGTGCAAATGGACTATAAGTATGTAATAACTGACCGTGTGGATTTATTTAAGTAAACAAGTAATCGAAATAAATTAAAACTGTCGGAAACCTCAAACAAATTATCGATAAAGGTTTATATTAAATTAAAAAGTACACTAAAAGTTATAACAAAAATAAATCCCAGACTTAATCTAAAATATTTACATCTTATGATAATAATTATTAATCGTAACGGAACAGATACTTTCTAATGCAACAGGATCATCGTTGACGTTGATTGCACTTGAAATTTTAGATGACGTAGCAGTCTTATTATAAATAGAGTTATCCACATAACCTTCGGCTACCGTTGACGATCGCCAGCCACCATGCCGTTTTGATGCTAGTAAATCACCACCAGCATCAACAAGAATGGTGGCTGACGATCGTCTAAAACAATGGCCAGTATATTGATTAGGATTTGGTAATTTAAGAAATTCGGCGATTTGTTTGGGTACACCACCAAACTTATTTATCCCGACACATTGTTTGGTGCACTTTTCGTTAACATAATTTAGAAAAAAAAGGTAACAATTTCAGATCGTCTCCTAAAGGAAGTAAGTTCATGTATTTTTTACATGTCAAATAAAAAGTTTCAGGCACTACAAAAGAACGTTGTGTTTTTGTTTTTGAATCCGGAATATTTATAATTAATGATCTTCCCGTATCTTCAACATGATCAGGTTTCATGTTTCGTAATTCCTGTACACAAGAAAGTGTATTTTCTTGGCTGCTGGACATGATTTTAAAACTAAAATTATAAAAAGTTAGGAAATTAGAATAATATTCATTAAATTAATATTACCTCGACCCGATAGCAATAAATAAATAAATACACAAATGAATCTTTCATTAACGATTAACGCACGTTTGCCGTATAATATTATAGCTGTCAAACTAAAATGAATTAGTTTAGCCAACACAATAATTGTAGTAAATTATCAAATTCCCTAGCCGTGCGATCGACAATATTACGTAACGGTGACGTCACACCGTGCGTAAGGGATTTGTTACTATGTGTGGCGTCTATGCGATATTCGTCGATTACTCCGATGGTCGTAGAAAAAAAATATTACATATTCAAGCTTATTACTAAAAATATTATTTTGAAAACACTAAAAATGGAATATTTTATGGATAGAACAATTACCAAATTTTATTGTACCTACTTGTATCATTCCGTCCAACACCTCACCAAATTTTAACCAGGTCTTTCAAATGCTTTCCGTTTATTGCCTTTATGGCGGATTTTAAGCAGGAAATTCTAGATTTACCAAATATTCTGAAGTTGAATTAGACAATGCGAATGCACTATTTGTTTTTATAAAGAAATTTATATCTATTTTTGTTAAAATAATAAATTTTAAAATATATGAATTTTTAATAATTTATTAATTAAATTAATATTAAATTAAACTTTAAAAATCAAATATATAATAATTTTAGGCCCCGTATACGGGTATTTGCTTTAATTACGTAATACTTTTTTTAAGCGATATCAACAAACGACCGAAGAATTAATTTTGGGTAAAGGATGAAAGGAACTAATGAACATTAAACAACGCTTTTAAAATTAAAATATACTTGTAGGAGCATTTTCATGGCTGTATAGATTTTTATGCTTTTAGCAGGGGAAATTAAATATTAAATCTAGCGATTTGTATTGGTTGGTACAAAAATCTATGGCCCCCTTCTTATGATATACCATACATTAATTGCATACATTAAAATGAATAGGAAAATCATTTCACTCCGAATTGTCCTTGCGCCGAATCAGGTCGCACCAAAATGGGTTCGCGGCGAATTAGTCTCGCGAAAGTCCTAGACTCCTTGGGGGTACCTCCCTTTAAAGCAATTTGTTGAATTTCTGATTTCAAACGGCCATAGCTCCGATATTATTGATTTTTTAAGAGGTTAATGGATTAGAACTTTTTTAAAGATAATTCGCTTGTCTACAAATAAGGTTATAACCCCTTATCGTCTAGAATCAACGGATTTCGAGTTATAAATTAAATTAAGGGAAAAAATGTTTAAAAAATTCAGGTTTTTTTCTTTTAATTTTCTTACGAACCCCGTATCTCTTAAACGAAACGTCTAAGAGAAAAACTAACGGCCCAAACCGGATAGGGAATTTAACGGGCTACAACTTTAGTCAAATAAATTTTTTTGGGAAACCAACCGTTTTCACAGAAACTCTGAAAATAATGAACAAGGTGTAGGTAAAAAATGATAAACTAATGCATGCTAATGCACTTTATAACAATGTCGCTCAAACGTCAAACGCTACAATACGTTTTAACAATGTTTTAACATTAAAACAAATGCTATAAATCAAATTGAGATTTTTAGTAATTATGTGAATTTATATTTTTTACCTACACCTTGTTCATTATTTTCAGAGTTTCTGTGAAAACGGTTGGTTGCCCAAAAAAATTTATTTGACGAAAGTTGTAGCCCGCTAAATTACCTATCCGGTTTGGGCCGTTAGTTTTTCTCTTAGACGTGTTTCGTTTAAGAGATACGGGGTTCGCAAGAAAATTTAAAAAAAAACTGAATTTTTTAAACATTTTTTCCCTTAATTTAATTTATAACTCGAAATCCGTTGATTCTAGACGATAAGGGGTTATAACCTAATTTGTATACAAGCGAATGATCTTTAAAAAAGTTCTAATCCATTAACCTTAAAAAATCAATAATATCGGAGCTATGGCCGTTTGAAATCAAAAATTCAAAAAATTGCTTTAAAGGGAGGTACCCCCCAAGAGTTTGGACTTAGGCAAAAATTTTATTTGAAAATTTGTCTTAGAAAAGTGTCCTTTATCACCACCTCAAAGGTTCTCACCATACCAACATAGAGAACTACAGACCAATTAGTTTGCTGCCACACCTCTATAAGATCTTTACAAAAATTATAACAAACCGTTTAACAAATAAGTTCGACTTTTACCAACCCGTGGAACAAGCGGGCTTTCGCAGGGGCTTTAGCACTATGGAGCACATCTAAACAATACGTTCACTTATTGAAAAGGGTAACGAATATAACATCCCGATTCACCTGGCTTTTATGGATTTTCATAAATCATTCGACTCCATCGAGACATGGGCCTTTTTGAAATCCATGGACAGAGCGAGAATAGACTCCAGATACTCCATGATCATAAAAAACATCTACTAAAACGCATCCCTACACGTAAAAATAAATGAAGAAATGAAAACAAATAAAGTTCATATAAAAAGAGGAGTTCGTCAAGGAGACATAATATCTGCAAAATTGTTCATCTCTGCCTTAGAAGACGTGTTTAAGAAACTTCCCTGGGAGAAAAAGGGTATCAGGATTGACGGATCATATTAAAATCACTTAAGATTTGCCGACGACATTGTCTTGATATCTGACGACGTGGATGAACTTGGACAGATGCTCCGTGAACTGAATGCGGCGGCAAGCGAAGTTGGGCTGAAAATGAATTTCAGCAAAACAAAAATTATGACAAAAGACAGCATACATATATCCATTGATAATATCGTAATGTCATCGAAAATGTCTCAGAATACATATACTTGGGTCATCTTATTAAAACAAACAAGAGTAATCACACCGCAGAAGTAATAAGACGAATAGGACTCACATGGGCAGCGTTCGGTAAGCTAGGATACATTTTAAAAGAACCCAGTATACCTATAAACTTGAAACGCAAAGTATATAACGCATGCATATTGCCGGTGACTACCTATGGCATAGAGACAATGTCGATGACAAAACAGACAGCAAACCGCCTCAGGACAGCACAAAGGTCGCAGATGAGATGGAGGGACGATGTTAAGAAGATTGCGGGCAGAGAGTGGCTACAAGCGGCCCAAGACAGAGGAAAATGGAAAAAACTGGGAGAGGACTACGTCCAGGAGTGGATAAACACAGGCTGATGAAGAAGAAGAAAGGTTCTCCACGGTCACGGGGACACCCTGTATATTATGTATGCAAACAAACAAACAAACATCCTGAGCAAGTTCAATAAAAGCTTTGAATAATAAAAAAATACAACATTTTAAGGCGCACCAATAACGTGGGGCAAATTAAGGGTTGATTTGTACGACAATATACAGGGTGTCCCCGTGACCGTGGAGAACCTCTGAGGTGGTGATAAAGGACACTTTTCAGTATTTTTAACTGGCACGATGTTCAGTGGTTACGGTTTATACCGTAAGTTTTATTAAATAAGTTTAAATAAGTTTTATAACTTATGCACCTACAATGATATTTTTTAAAAAGGCGCTGGACGAATTTGCCGAATTTAATTCTGTCTCTTTTAAAAGAAGAGGTGAAGACTTGGAATTAAATCCTACTCAAATCAATAACAATTTATTGCCAATTACGGTTGAGAAAAAAAAAGATATATTACAACTTCTAAATTTGATGCCTGATGTTTTTTATGATTTTTATCAGAAGTTGCCACATAAAAATCAATACAAAATCGCGATCCTGACTTAGTTGAAGACGATTTCAATTAAAAATTAATACATATTTTATTTTTTAACTTTTATAAATTTTAACTTATGTTTTTGTTTATTTTTATTTAAATATAGTAATAAAAATATTTAATTTTAATATTTTTTGTTTTTTCTGATTTCACTGTTTTTTACTTTTGCTTATTAGTACTTGAAATACATTTTAACACATTCAAAATCAGCCAGCTAGTTGTACGGATTTCTATCAATTGAATAATCTTTGCTTATCATATTATTGGGTTCCTGTCAATTAGTACTTAGTATTAGATTATGTTGATGAAATCAGCCTCCAATAGACAACGGTTGTTTTCATGTAAAACCACTTAAGTCGATAAAATTGCAATAGTTTGAAAAAAAATGGTTTGAATAAAGTTGTACAATCTCTTCTATGACTTTACCTTGATGAACGTTCAAATGCAAGGTTTTCTCTAACACCAATTCGTTTTCTATTGTAGATGACCTGTCTTCTAACGAGTCATCTATCTGTTCTGTCACGTCGGTGTTGGAAAAATTATTCAGCTCCGAAGATAGACTTTTCGATAAAGATTACGAACTGCCATTAAATAATGACACCGATTCGGAAAGCGATCAGCATGCCGCCAAAAAAGTAGGCATTACTATTCCCGGGGAGCAGACAAAAAATCAACTCAAGGATGTTCAAGACAAAAAAACAAAAGTCTCCGAGTCTTAGGCAAATGCTACCATGGGTATAAGAGTGAAAAAGGTCCCCGATTAATGAAACTTAACCATTCAACTGTTCTTGAATGGCTAAACATCTTACCAAAAGTAGAAAGGCATTACTGTAGAGCTTCAACTTCTTGTACTTATCTCGAATTTACATTTAACTCAGCAAATCACATGCACACTGTTTTTAAAATAATGGTGTCAAGAAAATGAGAAAAGTACTGTAGAGAAAAAATTGTGAAATTATGAAAAGAAAAAAAAATTCTATTTTTAAGCCAAGGAAGGACCAGTGCGCCATTTGTGTGTTATTTAAGGAAGGAAATTTATCTGAAGAAGACTACCAAGAGTACATGACCAAAAAAGAAGAAGTTCGGCAGGCAAAGCAAGAAATATTGGTTGTTACCATGGATGTACAAAGCGTTTTACTTAGTCCCAAACTGTTAGTTTCCAAACAGTATTATTCTCAAAAGCTTCAAGTGCACAATTTCACCCTTTATATCTCTAACAACGAAGATGTTCACCTTTATGTATGGAGCAAAGAAAACGGAAACATTACGTCAAACGAATTTACAAGCTGCATCATTAACTTGACTTGATGTCATTAACTGACATCAGAGGGACGCGTTATCACAACGGAGAGGTATTTTATAAATTATGCTATTCTGATAACTGGAAAACACTTCCACAAAGAAAGCTTAAAGTACATAAAACGAAGCCTGCCCAACTGTATACGGAACCAAAACAAATAGATAAGAAAATATTCCAGAGTTTGTAGGCATTAAAGTCTACATGCATAAGACTATATCAGCTTTTCTACGAAAATTTAAAAATCAGAAAATATTTTTTATTATTCACTATTTTTTGTTTGTTAAAATCTATTTTTAATTTACCAAACTTAATAAAATTTCTTAAAAGTACCAACTTGTTTCTTTAATTAAAAATATTCGTCACGTAATTACTTGCATGCTGTTCAATCAAATCCAGCTATGTGTTCAAAAGGCACATCTTAAATCGTCTATGTGCACTAAATTTATTAAATAACAAATTATAAGATTCATATAATTTTGTTTTTTATTATAATGTTATTAAATTTGTCAATTAGGCCGTATAATTCGAAAATTTAAATACTTGTGTCTGTTCTTCAAACCGAAACAAAACAAGAGTTTTTTCCTTCTGTACAATTTATTAAAATGCACATGTCGCGATCTGAAGGCGCAACGACGATATTCAGGCTGTTTTTAATTTGACATTTAAATTTGAATATTTTTAATTTCAAAAATTGTATATTTGAATTAATGTCGTTGCATTGGAATCTAGTGAGTAAAAATTGTCAAGTTTCTAATTAGAATTTTACATATAGCCCAGTCAAATTAGACGAAAAAATGGGTTCAGCTCGGAAAAATTCCCACCTAGCTGAATTTTGGTACACATCTTTATGACATCGTTGTAAACAATATGTAAAAAGTCGACCTCGATATCATGTCCGCGTTAAAGGTTATTCGAGGTCAAAGGTCACGAAATTGGCCTTTTTTTTAATATCTCGTTTTTTATTAGTCGTACAATAAAAAGTTTTAGATACAATTTGTAGAGGAGGTAATTATCTACAAAAATGGTCTTATGACATTTTCACGTTAAGTTGATAGTTTTTGCGTTATAAGGCCAACAAAATGGACACTTTTAATGAAATATGATTTTTTCGCTAAAAACAAGTTTGCGTTAATATCTCGCTTTATACTGGTTGCACAATAAAAAGTTTCAAACAAAAATTGTAGAGGACCAAATTATCTACAAGATGGTTATATATATTGTAGTGATTCAAAATACCAATAATTTTGAAATTAAATAAGCACTCTTAAAAATTACAAATTGCCTGAGGTTTCTTAATAACAAACAAAAATTCCAATAGGTAAGTTGAAAGCTCTGATAAAGTCAGTTTATTCACAAAATAAGTGAGAGGGAGGATTCATTCAACAATGATATGAACAAAGGTTGTGAACTACAAATGATGTTTTTAATATTCAAAGAAAAATTTGTTTAATGTATAATTAAGTTAGATTTGTAAAAAATAGGTTAGATTAATAAGAAGTGAGGTAAATAAATAAGAGGGTTACGTAATTAGTGATGAACGATAAAGACAGATGCAGCGCTTCGTCATCCGAGACAAACGTTCACGCGTAGCCGGACCAAACGATGTGTTGTGATGACAACGCTGAAAACAGAAATGAACATTAATTAAATCAATTTTACTATGTATCGCTTCTCTTACCGAAGGGACACATGTAAATTTAAATGAATATTGAATATAAAATTTTAAATCTTTTTGAATTATTTCGGCTAGCTCAATTTTAATGTTTTTGCTTTTACTTTGCATGAAATCTCTCAATCACAGTAGTAGATTCCTCGAGGGTTGGCTCTTTGCTATCATTGAGGAATAAATTTGCCTCCACTAGATTTATTTTTCAGAATAAGCAAAGAGCCAACCCTCGAGGAATCTAGTACTGTGATTGAGAGATTTCATGCAAAGTAAAAGCAAAAACATTAAAATTGAGCTAGCCGAAATAATTCAAAAAGATTTAAAATTTTATATTCAATATTCATTTAAATTTACATGTGTCCCTTCGGTAAGAGAAGCGATACATAGTAAAATTGGCGCCCACCGTGTAGGCATTTTGAGGAATTATAAGGGGACGCAATTTTACATAGTAAAATTGGCTCGCAACGTGGAGGCTCGAGAAATTAGGGAACTTTTACGTGTCCATTAAAAGAGTGACAAATTTAATTGAATTAAAAGAGGGTGAAGAGATTTATGACAAAAATTTTGTTTAACAATTTGAACAAGTCAGATAGGTTGATTTATGATCACAAAAATAAATATTAATTTAAAAATTAAATTAGTGCACAAATTACAATAAAAGTAATTGCAAAAATTAATAAATTGACAATGGCAAATGAAGATAAGTCAGAAAGGACGAGGAGGTATGAGAAAAAGACCAAAATAGTGGAAGAGGAAGATGTTTTGGTTGAGGAATTTGTGCCCACTACCGAGGATGAAATAATGGAAAAGGAATTATCAGAAAAGGATGAGGTTGAAACCGAAGAAGAGGAGACAGATAAAGAGACGCCTCGAAAGGAGGAAAGGCTAGTAACAATGGATACACAACAGACAGCGTTCGATAAACTACTGATCATGATGGCACAACTAAACGAAAATGCAAATAAAACCGCCGAAGAAACAAAAAAGGACAGAGAAGAAGATCGAAAAGAAGCGAAAAGAAACGCCGAGGATTTGGCGAAAAGAATAGACAAAAATGCAGAAGAAACTAAAGATTCCATAAAAGAAGTTAGAAAAGACATGGAGGAGATTGTCAAAAGTACTTTACAAAAATTTAAATTAGATATGGACAATGAATTTTCGTTGGAGGTAAAAGAGGTAACTAATAAAATAAATGATGTGAAAACAAATGTTGAGGACGTGAAAAATAAGTTATTGAAATTAAAAGGGGAAATTATACCGGAAGGGGTACTCAATGAAAAGATTGAACGGTCGCACGATAAATGGGCGGAACAAACTGAGGTAAAAATAAAGGGGTTACTTGAAGAAAATAATACGTCGATAAAAGAGTCGGTAAATTTAATAAACAATCAGATCATAACGTTTGAAGAACGAATAAAGGTAGAAATTAACAATCAAGAGGAAGAAATAAGAAAAATTGAAGAAATGGCGTGTAAAAAGATTAAAGAAACGGTAAACGGTGTAATTAACTTGTCCTCGATACGTACAAGATCTTCCGTGGCCGGTAAATAATGGCCAAACAATTAAATTTCATGAAAAGGGGAATTTTAACCCCAAACAATTCATTAAATATGCAAAACGAAGCACCATTCATATTCATGATGTAAATAAATTAAAAAACAGTATTTATGGAATGATGGGTACGAATGTGCAACAATGGTTTGGGTGCATACAAGACAAATTTAATGATTTTACAGGGTTTGAACAATTATTTTTAGAAAGATTTTGGGACAGTCAAGTTCAGGGATTAGTTAAAAAGGAGTTATTGATGGGGAAGTTCAATGGAAAAGGCAAACGTAACGATTATGCCGAAGGCATTATCAATGAGGTAACCCAATTGGAACCTGAAATTCCCGAGAAGGAGATCGTGGGATATTTGGGGAAACATTTTTGTCATGAAATTAGTAATCGGGTTGAGTTGGATGATATAAATACTATTAAAGAGTTGTCAAAATTATTAAGGAGGACAGATGCAGCTTACGGGGAAGACAAAATTAACAAATACCACGGCAATAACAATAATAGAAATTTTAACAATTATTCGGGTGGCCGAGAGGACAACAATTACAATTATCGTAATTTTAGTAACGGGAATGGTGACCGGTACAATCAAAATCAAAATCGATACAATAATCATGAACGCTCATGGGGAAGTAATAATCAAACAAGAAATTTTGGGAACAATAACGAGGGTAACAATTATAATCATTCTTATAGTTCAAACAATCAAAATCGTGAAAACAATTATGACCGCAATGGCACAAACAATTATAATCGAAACAACTACGGTAGGAACGAGTATTATAATAATAACAGAAATTATAACCAAAGTAATCGGGGAGGTTATAATCGAGGGGGACGACATGATACAAATTGGCGTAGTAACGGGCATAATTCGAACGACAGAGAAAATAATTCAGGGGGGGAGAATCACGCTCAAAATAGGACGTCAGGGGATACAGAAAACCGACGCATTAATAGTGTCACAATAAGTAGAACGCCGGAGGTGGAGCAGGAAACGACTTCCTCTCCACAGGATTTTTAATAACGAATGAACCAGGGGACATGTGGGTGAACTCGTATCAACACCCAAAGGAGTTCATCTTCATAGAAGGTACAGGGGGTTTTAATGAAAATAAAGGGGACTCGTTACCATACATGATAGTAAATATCAACGACATTGAAGTAAAGTGTTTAATTGACACGGGTGCCGAGATTTCGCTAATTGATCAAGGGGTCATTTCAGAATATCATAATAATTTCAAAGACACTATAGTCAAAACGAAAGCTGTAAATTTAGTAACACCCAATCAGAAAAAGTTCTCCACGGCAAACGAGAGTATTTTGGCCAAAATAAAAATAGGAAATGTAGTAGTTGAGGAGTCAATTTTAATTGTGAAAAATTTAACCATGCAAGGTAATCTGGGTTTTGATTTAATAAATATATTTAATATGACGATAGATACCGAAAAACGTGTAGTAAAAATATTGGACCAAGAAATCGTCTGGACAAGCAATAGAGGAGATAAGATTAACGGGAAAGAACCGGATTTGTTAATAGAAAATTTAGTATCGAACGAGTATAACATCAATAATATTAGTTGGGAAGAGGAAGAAGTTTGTGAAAATATTAATGGGAATGTTAAGTTAATTAATAATTATAAAGGGGATTGGGAAAATATAGAAATCGATTGTCCAGCAAATCACGCGGGGGAAGTCAAAAGAATATTTGAAAATTATCAAGCGCTATAATAAATCAAAAATCGGGAACCGCAAGGAATTATGTCCATCGACTACACATCATGAAAGATAAATTGTTTCGCTGTAAAACTTATCCTATTCCACAATATTATAAATGTCAAGTAAATTTAGAAATTCAAAAGATGCTCCAGGATGACATTATTAAAAAATCGCCCACGGCCTATTTAAATCCGTTGGTCATTGTAAAAAAGAAGGACGGTAGTTTAAGGTTGTGTTTGGACGCTAGAGGGTTGAACGCGGTGACGAAGCCACAGTTTGAAAGTCCGGAAGGGATTGAGTCATTACTGTCTAGATTAGGACCGGCACGAGTTTTTAGTAAATTGGATTTGCGAAATTCATTTTGGCTCATTAAACTCCACGAAGATTCTCAGCAATACACGGGATTTAGCGTCGACGGGAGCACGTATATATTTAAAGTCGTTCCATTCGGGCTATCGACAAGCAGTGCCGCCCTCATTGGGGCACTACAAATTATTTTAAATCCTTTTAGCCATTTTAGCGCGCACTACGTAGATGATATCATTATTTTCAGCAAAGATGAAAAAAGTCATAAAGTTCATTTGGAAGAAATTTTAAAGGCACTCAACGATAACGATTTAAAACTAAACATTGTGAAATGTGAATTTTATAAAACCAAAGTTCAATATTTAGGGTATGTCATTTCAACCGAGGGTATAAAAATAGATGAATTAAAATTGCTTGAGATTAAAAATTATAGGCGACCTCATAATTTAAAATCGCTAAGGTCATTTTTGGGTTTAATGAACTACTACAAACGATTCATACCGGGTTATTCGAATTTAACGGTGTCACTTCAGGAATTATTGAAAAAATCAGTCAGATGGAAGTGGGATACAAATAAAGAGCTAGCTTTCGAACAAATAAAACAGAGTTTATACGACAACGTTAAATTAATTCATCCAAATTTCAAAGACAAATTCATTCTTAAGACAGATGCGAGTCATTTTGCTATAGGGGCTGCCTTGATGCAAATCCAAAATGAAATCGAAGTTCCAATTAGTTTTGTTTCACGGACACTTAAAAAGTCGGAGTTGAACTACTCGACTTCAGAAAAAGAAATGTTAGCGATTGTATACGCACTTACCAAACTTAAATTTTATTTAATAGGGAATCGGTTCGAAATTCATACGGACCACTCGGCATTAACGTTCCTCATGAGGACAAAATTTACAAATAATCGCATTTATCGGTGGAGCCTCTTGATAATGGAATACTCTTTCGCCATTATTTATATCAAAGGCAAACAAAACGTAGTGGCGGATGCTTTAAGCAGGAAGGACAATCCAGTGGGTGAACCAAAAGAGATCTTAATAGCGCTAAACATTTTTCACACGAATGAAAGACCATTCACGTTAGGGGACATTAGAACGGCTCAAGAAAACGTATGCTTTGACCAATTGAAAATTAAATTAAATAATAATGATGGAGAACCGGTACAATCATTTAGTTACAAAGACGGTATAATTATAAAAAATTTTAGGAATTTGGAGTTGTATGTAGTGGATGAACCCACAACAATAAAAGTAACTAATGTATTACATGTCAGGTACGGGCACATCGGGATTCGGAAAACATGGTTTTTATTCAGGGAAAATTACTTTGCAAATAAAGATTTGAAAATCATTAAAAGGACAATTAATAAATGTAATTTATGCCAAATGGGGAAACATAAGAATTTTCACAATCAAAACATAATTAAAAGTTTAAAGGTAAATAATCCGGGGGAACTAATTGCTATAGATTACGTAGGAAATTTAATACTTAGTGGGAGATTTAAGAATATCTTCGTTATTGTAGATGCGTTCACTAAATACATTCAATTGTATCCAACTGTGGCCTGTACGACGGACATCTCACTAGAATGCTTGGACCATTACTGTAATAATACAATTAAACCTACAAGAATTCTCGCAGACAATGCCACTTACTTCGATAACCACAGATTTCGTCAGCACTGGGCTGAGAGGGGCGTCAAAGTAAATTATTGTTCAATACGGCATCCACAAGGCAACATTTGCGAGAGGTATGTTCAGGAAACCGTCAAGTTTCTGAGATTATTGGTACACCATGATCAACAGTCCTGGCATACGAAACTCCAATTGGTTGAAAATTTTATAAACAATACTCCAAGTACTGCGACGGAAGTAACTCCTCGTTTCCTGATGAAGGGTGAACAACCGGATAGACCGTGGTTGTTCGACCAAGCTATAAAAGAACATTACATTATAATACAAGAAGTTAGAGACAAATTACAAAGAAGAGAAAGTTACATCAGAAAGATGAATGCAAAAGTCAAGAAGAAGTGCAATTTTGAAATTGGTGATTTAGTAATAACGAAAAGTTTAAGATTAGGTCGTAGAGACCGAAACCAATGTAAAAAGTTACAATTACCTTATGAAGGACCGTTCATCATAGATGAAAAAGTGGGAGAATCCACTTACCAATTAAGGTTCCCGGATACAAATGATATCCGAGGAAGATTTCATGTAGATATGATATACCATAGCAATAGTGACAGAGCTCCAGAAATTGACGAAGAAATTTATGACAGAGATGGAGAAGAAGAGGATTATAACAGCGAAACTTAATTTAAGAATAGAAAAGCGAACAACAATCTTAAGAACCGCCCAAGAAAATAGTATGAAGCAGTTGAAGAAATTATGATTTAACCAAGAAGAAAAATTTATGAGAAGAACTAGACTCTTACGTAAACAAAAGAAATTTATTTAATTAATATAATGAATAAGAAAAAGTTATTGAGCAGATAGTGCAGTTAAAATAATATGAATGATTGATTTAAAATAAAATAATAGGTAGGAATTTAATTTGGGTGAAGACAAGGCATAATTTATAAACAACGGATGAGTAGTTAAAATGATAATAAAAGTTTAATAAATAGAATTGGTATTCAAATAATCATTATTGATGAAATATAAAGGGGGGGTAAATAATTGAGATGTACTCCATATGAGGAGACAAATAATGTGATTAGGAGGTATTAGGAGATAGATACTCGACATGTTGATGCACTGCGAGTGTCAGGTTAATTATTAATGATATAAAGGGGAAACCAGTAATTGGTCGAATTAATTAGATTTGATGAAACAAATAGGAGATTATTTAATAAATAAATAGACTAGGAGGATACCAATGATAAAAGTTAAAATGAATAAAAGTCAATTGATAAAAGTTCAATAAGAAAAATGATTAAATGAAAATGGAGATAAAATTCACCCAAAGAAATATAATTTTGTAGGTAGAAATCAAGGTCAATAACGAAATAGAAAAATTAAATAAAAGACACCTGAAGAATAAGTAACGTTTAAAGTAAATGTAGGGTCAAGATTAAAAGATGGGAAAGAATGACAAATAAGAGTCTTGGTAGAAGGAAATTGAATTAATTTACAATAATGATAGATTTAGAACAGTTTTTAGTTAATTTAGTTACATTCGTTAAAAATAGGTTAGTAAGTTAATAATCCAAAGGCGTAAAGAAAAGTTAAAAAAAAAATTAATTCTATAAATAGTTCATCAAACAAGATTTTCGGAATATTTATACGAATTCATTTGGGGACAATCTGTAGTGATTCAAAATACCAATAATTTTGAAATTAAATAAGCACTCTTAAAAATTACAAATTGCATGAGGTTTCTTAATAACAAACAAAAATTCCAATAGTTAAGTTGAAAGCTCTGATAAAGTCAGTTTATTCACAAAATAAGTGAGAGGGAGGATTCATTCAACAATGATATGAACAAAGGTTGTGAACTACAAATGATGTTTTTAATATTCAAAGAAAAATTTGTTTAATGTATAATTAAGTTAGATTTGTAAAAATAGGTTAGATTAATAAGAAGTGAGGTAAATAAATAAGAGGGTTACGTAATTAGTGATGAACGATAAAGACAGATGCAGCGCTTCGTCATCCGAGACAAACGTTCACGCGTAGCCGGACCAAACGATGTGTTGTGATGACAACGCTGAAAACAGAAATGAATATTAATTAAATGACATTTATAAATAATCAAGCATTATCACAGATGCGGGATACTCACATTAAAAAGGAATTATCAATAAAAAAAAAATTAATAAACGGAGTCGATACGCTTGAGTGTAGTAGAACGGAGGTTTTTGTGTCCTCTCGTTATAAAGTGATATTTTTGGATTTAATCCAACTCAAAGTGTGGTTATCTGAAAGAACGAGATCGTTAAGAGATTATTAGAATTGATATAAAATTCTGCGAGATTAAAATTGATAAAAATTAAAATCAGGTACTTACCTTATAATAAAGTGTTAAAGTGAGCGGAAATTATTGGAAGCAAGATTTCAATCGATAAAATTGAAGCACTGCAGTCTTGATGTGCAGAGGAATTTGGAAGAAGTTATACTGCCATCTGTGTGCGGTAAGATAAAAAAAACTTATTTAACTTTTCGCGCGGTATTAGTGAGCGGTTTAAAAATTGAAACTAACAGCGACAAATAAACGCGGCAATAAAACTTTATTTTTTTATAATTTTAGGAGATTTATTTGTTAAATGTTCAAGTACAATAATTTTAGTATAAGTTTGGGGTTTAATTATTTATATTTGTGTTCATGATTAAGAAAATAAATTATTTATATTTTTCTACATCTCTTTGCGTATCATTGAGGAATGAATTTTCCTCCACTAGATTTATTTTTCAGAATAAGCAAAGAGCCAACCCTCGAGGAATCTACTACTGTGATTGAGAGATTTCATTCAAAGTAAAAGCAAAAACATTAAAATTGAGCTAGCCGAAATAATTAAAAAGATTTAAAATTTTATATTCAATATTCATTTAAATTTACATGTGTCCCTTCGGTAAGAGAAGCGATACATAGTAATATATTGTTGTGTCCACCGTGTTACCCATATTATGGGAGAATGGTGCAAAGGGGAACGATCGGAGCTGTTTATAAATGTATTAGATAAGTTTTGTTAGACTAAGTTTTGTTATTAGATTAAGTTTTGTGATAATAATTTGGATATGCAACCCAAAAGACATAAAAAATAGTGAGATAAAAATCAAATAGGATTAAAAAAAGAAGTGGTTGTCATGGGGATAATAAATAAAGGTTCGTTTAGAAAGATACGACCGAATTAGTGGCAAATCGTAAGTTCGATTTAGATAAGTGACCGGAATAGTAAAAGAAAATCGAGAGTTCGATTAAAGAAGCGACCGGAATAGTAAAAGAAAATCGAGAGTTCGATTTAGATAAGCTACCGGAATAGTAAAAAGATAATCGTGAGTTCGATTAAAGAAGCGACCGGAATAGTAAAAAGATAATCGTGAGTTCGATTAAAGAAGCGACCGGAATAGTAAAAAGAAAATCGAGAGTTCGATTTAGATAAGCGACCGGAATAGTAAAAAGATAATCGTGAGTTCGATTAAAGAAGCGACCGGAATAGTAAAAAGATAATCGTGAGTTCCATTTAAACAAGCGACCGGAATAGTGACCACTCTGAAAACAATCGTGAGTTCGATTTAAATAAGCGACCGGAATAGTGACCACTCTGAAAATTAAATTAAAAGGTTAGCATAAAATTTGGTTAAATTTTAAGTTGTTCGATTTTTGATGTTTTTATGTTTGTTCTTTGATTATGTTGATTTTTAATATTAATGTTAATAAATATGTGTTCTGAGATCGGATGGTTTTCTTTTGCACTGTTGGCCTGTAAGACGTTTAAAAGCGAGTAACCCTGAGATAGAGAAAAAAGTGTTCGAAGGTTGATTACTTTTCTTGGCTATTCCTCAAATAGCAAAGAGGAGGACACAACAATATATAATATATATATTGAACTGTATTTCAATGCCTAGCCAAATTTCGATAAATTTCAAAAATTAAAATTAAAAATTAACGTGTTAAAATGACAAAATGTAACAAAAATTTGTAAATCAATTATTGTAAACCAAAATTAATTAAAAGAAGGGGGAATTTGGATTTGGAAATAAATGTCTTTGTGCGCAGACGAGGAACTTTTGAAATGGAAGAAGGAGGGGACAATCTACGTCGAGCAGTCGACTGGGTAGGACGTTAATTGAGCGAGTCCTTTGTAAAATTTTGTAGAGTTGATTTGTAAAAAAATAAAAGCGAAAATTTAGTTTAAAATTGTATGAGTAGTTTGATTTAAAGTGAAAAAAGTGTTTTGGAAAAGAAAATTAAATTTAAAAAGTAAAAATTTTGAACCACGGAGTTTAAAAAAATAAATGGTTGGTCCGTGGACTGAAAAGAACACGACAACAATAATTTTGTCGCCGCAAGTGGAGCTCGAAACCAACGAACACGAAGATTACCCTGAGATTTAAGTAACCCATGCTCTACCGACTGAGTAAATCAACAAAGAAAATTGGCAACGCAAAGTGGAGGCTTCAAAACACCACGACCACGAAAAACTACCCTAAGGTAAGAGCAATTAGTGCAACATTATTATTAAAGTGAAAAAAACGTACATTGAAATTAAAAACAACATTTGGTGTAAAAATTTAAGGCCGTTATGATAAATAACCACATTTAACATTTGAGAACGATAATTTATAAAACTGTGGCGTTGAATATTTGAAGGCATGCAGATGTCTACACATTTGGCGAACAAAAATTTGAGCACAACTGTTCGACGTTCGAAAATTGAGATGCACGTGCATACATAAATGTGCAGAATAAATGACAATATTAAATTTAAGTTGTAATAAATTGATTATAAATATTACAAAACAAAATGAATTACGAGGACCGCATGATAGAAATGTTACAAGCTATAATAAAAGGACAAGCAGAAACTACGAAAAGATTAGAAGACGCTACCACAAGAATAGAAAAGAAAATAGATCAAAAAATCGAAAAATTTGATAACAATTTCCCAATGATAAAAAATGAAATAAAAACGCTACCAGAAGCAGAATGCGAAATTGAGGAAAATTATGAACAAACACGTAACGTTGATGTTTCAGATGAATTGTTAAACGAAAACAAAGAAACACCTAACGTTGATGTATCAACGGAATTAATTGACGAACAAATTGAAAACGTGATTGAAGTAAGAGAACAATTAAAATTTAACATGGTGGAAGCAAGAAAAAGTTTCAAACGATTATATTTGAAGATTAGAAAATTATATGCAAAACGAAAACATAAAACTAGAGGCATAAGAACAAAGAAGAACAGAAAATTTTTAAGAGTTTCCAGATTACGAAAATTCTACAATAATAACAGAAACAAAAAGAAACATAAAAATTTGAATAGGGGTGTAAACAAAATTAAAATAAAAACAATGAACGCTAACAAAACATTAAAAGATAACAAAGTGCAAAATAAAACTACGCAATCACATTTCAATGGACAAGAAAAATTAATATTGCAAAAACTTCTAGTAAAGAAAATAATATTGAAAAACTTTAAATTAAAAAAACGACTAAGGGTAAAAATATTAATCAAAAGTGTACGGTTTAAAAAGAAAAATCAAAAACAATTACTGTGGATAAAACTACGAATTAAAATCATCAAGTTAAAAAATTTTAAGAAAGAAAATAGACTATTTAAAAAAGTGATATTTAAAAAACCAAGATATAAAAAAATAAAAGGTAGAGGGCTGTACAAAAAGAAAAAAATAAAAACGCCCAAACAAATAAAAATTACTGAGTGGATAATAAACTTTGATAGTGAAATTCAAACAAATAAAAATTGGATTATCAGCATGAATTTATTCAAGCATGTACGTTTTAAACATGTTTAGGATAGAAAAGGATTGATTGATAAGAAAAAAATAAATAACGACGAAATGTAAATATGATTTAGCAATTGCACCTTGACAAGAAAAATTATGGACACCTGAAAGTTTTAATCTGAAAAGTAATAATAAAAAAGTTTGGTTGATAAAAATTTAATGGGCGTGTGAAAAATTTGAAAAATTGACGAAATAGAGGGCGTTTAAAAATTAAAACATGTATTGACAGGTGTTTCAAAAACTTAAAAATTAAAACATGTTGATTGGTGTTTCAAAAACATAAGTATAAAAAAATGGAAATGCAGTGTGCATAACAATTTTAGTAAAATAAAATTTTATTTCGATATTATTATTTGATATTTTCATTCAAAAATAAAAACATTTTAGTTCAGTTAAAAATTTGTAAATAATTGATAATGACCATGTCTAAATAATACTTTTGTTAATAATATTTAGTTAAGTTTAAAAATTTAAATTTGATATAAAATGCCAAAATTCTCCAATTCTCAACATGTAAGTCATTGAAATCCAATTAGAAAGATTTCCAGCAAAATTACTAAAGTTAGCAATGTTACTTAAAAATCTAGAGGGCGTTGAACTGTATTTCAATGCCTAGCCAAATTTCGATAAATTTCAAAAATTAAAATTAAAAATTAACGTGTTAAAATGACAAAATGTAACAAAAATTTGTAAATCAATTATTGTAAACCAAAATTAATTAAAAGAAGGGGGAATTTGGATTTGGAAATAAATGTCTTTGTGCGCAGACGAGGAACTTTTGAAATGGAAGAAGGAGGGGACAATCTACGTCGAGCAGTCGACTGGGTAGGACGTTAATTGAGCGAGTCCTTTGTAAAATTTTGTAGAGTTGATTTGTAAAAAAATAAAAGCGAAAATTTAGTTTAAAATTGTATGAGTAGTTTGATTTAAAGTGAAAAAAGTGTTTTGGAAAAGAAAATTAAATTTAAAAAGTAAAAATTTTGAACCACGGAGTTTAAAAAAATAAATGGTTGGTCCGTGGACTGAAAAGAACACGACAATATATATCCAATCGCACTTGCGGTATACGAATTTTAATGTTTACCATACAAAATTACATAGTCCAGTAAAATTAGGTTTTTGAGCTCGGAAAAATTCCCACCTAGCTGAATTTTGGTACACATCTTTATGACATCGTTGTAAACAATATGTAAAAAGTCGACCTCGATATCATGTACGCGTTAAAGGTTATTCGAGGTCAAAGGTCACGAAATTGGCAAAAAAAGGCCAATTTCGTGATCTTTGACCTCGAATAACCTTGGTGTCAATCGTTTGTGCTTCGTTTGTGCTTGTTTGTGCTTCTATTATTTTCGTTTGTGCCAACACCGTTCGCGAAATATCTTAAAAATAAGTTTGGGGGGCTGGCGAAATGCTAGCCCCCCCCCCATCGCGAATTTGGGGTCGAATTTTGTGTCAATCGTTTGTGCTTCGTTTGTGCTCGTTTGTGCTTCTATTATTTTCGTTTGTGCCAACACCGTTCGCGAAATATAGACTTTTAAAATTTTATAAACCTCCGAGCAACAATCGTTACAACAAACATTAACTTAGGAAGAAATAAAGTACATTGTAACAGTTTTCGTAAAATATTTTTATTTAAAATTATGATTTTCATCTACAAACAAATTTAAAAATTACCATAATGTATTTTAGATTTGTATTAGACAGTATGTTGGATTTGCGATTCATTTTTAAAAGGTCGTCGTATTTTTCCAAAATACCTAGATGGGATCGCCAGATAAGCTATATAATGTCCTAAGGATGACAAATTTCTTCTTTAAGGTGGGAGAAAACTAATAATTCCTTTCAAATGAAATTGTTTTTCTAGAATATTTAAAATTCCGGGAACATTTGAAAGAGCTGTTGAAAATTGGGATTCATGCGGTATAGAACTGGTTACAGTTTCTATAAAAAAAATGAGAACCTATTGTGAAACTTCGCGCTATAGACGGATTACCGCAGAACCACATTTTGCTGGATCTTCGCAATACCTTAACATGACTTGTTGTAAAAGTTGAAGATTATCCATAGGTAGATTAGCCACTATTGTTTCCCCGGGTCGACTGTTTTCGAAATCGCAAGAAGAGCATTTTCTAATTTCTGTGAAAGAAAGATATTTTCTAAATAATTGAGTTAGTAAATAATTTGCGGTACAACTAGAATTTACTGCGATACACAGTGGCGTAGCTAGGGGGGCCGAACCGCCCCGGGTGTCACCCGTCTGGTGTCACCCCAAATAAGTTCTTTTTAGGTTCCTAGGGGTGACACATCAAAAAAGCGTCATCGGCCTAGGTGGGAGCGATACCCGACCCCAAATTATTGACTAAAATTACCTCGTTTCTTGGTTTTTTTAGGTTCCTAGGGGTGAAAACTCAAAAAAGGTCATCAGCCTGGGTGGGGGTTGCACCCGACCCCAAATTATTTAAATTTCCTGACTAAAGTTACATCGTTTTTTGGTTTTTGGGGTTATACATCAAAAATAAAAGTTCATCAGGCTAGGTGGGGGTGACACCCATTAAATCTGCCCCGGGTGTCACCCATGCCAGCTACGCCACTGGCGATACATACACCAAGTGTCTGTGATCGGCCTTGAAATATTCCCAAAAGAATTTCCGCTCGTTTCCTGTAACATTGCACAGCAATACCATCATTTCGGCTGGCGAAATAATAGCCCCCCCCCATCGCGAATTTTGGGTCGAATTTGGTGTCAATCGTTTGTGCTTCGTTTGTGGTCGTTTGTGCTTTTATTATTTTCGTTTGTGCCAACACCGTTCGCGAAATATCTTAAAAATAAATTTGGGGGGCTGGGGAAATGCTAGCCCCCCCATCGCGAATTTGGGGTCGAATTTGATGTCAATCGTTTGTGCTTCGTTTGTGGTCGTTTGGGCTTTTATTATTTTCGTTTGTGCCAACACCGTTCGCGAAATATCTTAAAAATAAGTTTGGGGGCTGGGGAAATGCTAGCCCCCCCCATCGCGAATTTGGGGTCGAATGTGGTGTCAATCGTTTGTGCTTCGTTTGTGGTCGTTTGTGCTTTTATTATTTTCGTTTGTGCCAACACAATTATCCAATCACGACCCAATGATAATTGGATTATCCAATCATAATTATCAAAGGATAATTAAATTTTTCTTTGATAATTATCTTTTGATTATCCTTTGATAATTATTAACTTTTGAGTATTCTAATTTTAAATAAAAATATTTTACGAAAAACTGTTACAATGTACTTTATTTCTTCCTAAGTTAATGTTTGTTGTAACGATTGTTGCTAGGAGGTTTATAAAATTTTAAAAGTCTATATTTCGCGAACGGTATTGTCACAAACGAAAATAATAAAAGCACAAACGACCACAAACGAAGCACAAACGATTGACACCAAATTCGACCCCAAATTCTCGATGGGGGGCTAGCATTTCCCCAGCCCCCAAAACTTATTTTTAAGATATTTCGCGAACGGTGTTGGCACAAACGAAAATAATAAAAGCACAAACGACCACAAACGAAGCACAAACGATTGACACCAAATTCGACCCCAAATTCGCGATGGGGGGGCTAGCATTTCCCCAGCCCCCAAACTTATTTTTAAGATATTTCGCGAACGGTGTTGGCACAAACGAAAATAATAAAAGCACAAACGACCACAAACGAAGCACAAACGATTGACACCAAATTCGACCCCAAATGCGCGATGGGGGGGGCTAGCTTTTCCCCAGCCCCCCAAACTTATTTTTAAGATATTTCGCGAACGGTGTTGGCACAAACGAAAATAATAAAAGCACAAACGACCACAAACGAAGCACAAACGATTGACACCAAATTCGACCCCAAATTCGCGATGGGGGGGCTAGCATTTCCCCAGCCCCCAAACTTATTTTTAAGATATTTCGCGAACGGTGTTGGCACAAACGAAAATAATAGAAGCACAAACGACCACAAACGAAGCACAAACGATTGACACCAATTTCGACCCCAAATTTGCGATGGGGGGGCTAGCATTTCGCCAGCCCCCCAAACTTATTTTTAAGATATTTCGCGAACGGTGTTGGCACAAACGAAAGTAATAGAAGCACAAACAAGCACAAACGAAGCACAAACGATTGACACCAAATTCGACCCCAAATTCGCGATGGGGGGGGGGCTGGCGAAATGGACCTCATTTAATTGAAGTTATGTATCTTGTTTTAGCAATAACCCCACGGAATCTAATTCTGCCCGCGGCTTCACAATGAAAGTTTAAAATTAAAATGAGTAATTGAACGTGTTATGACATGTTCTCCAAAAAATTATGTAATTCGTGGCACATACATATTTTAACATGGTTGGCAATGGAACTGAATTGATAATGGAAGAATTGTCAAGGCAGAAGCAAATCTTGTACGCGTGCTTTTTTGTAATAATTTCTAGAGAATTTAATTTATCGAGCAACATTTTCTTGGGAGTCTTTACCCAAATTGTCAGATCGTAGTGTTCGTACAATGTGGACAAGAAGTTATGCAAGAAAGGTGTTGGTGTGGGTTTTTCATAACTTGTTTGATCTGGTTTAAAATAATAAATAACCATATTTATCCAAATCGATCACTGCTAGAGGTTTCGTATTTTATTTTTAATTCCTAATTTCGATTGTGGTATGTGTGGAACAATACACAGAGTTTTCACACACAACGAGCAAAAACAGACACATGTATTAAAACTTTATGGTCATAAGTTTTTTTTATTTATATTCAAATATCCTCTTTTACCCGCAGGTGTCGAGGTTGTTAAATCTACATGTTAATCTTGACAACAAATACGTATCACATTATGAATCTGCGCCAACTCTCCTTGTCAACTGATAGTTTTCTAGCTTCGTTCCATGTTAGTCCTTTTTGTTCCAGTATTCCTCGTATGCTATCGTTCCATGTCTTCATGGGTCTGCCTCGTGTTCTTTTTCCACTTGCACTCGCCAACCACGTCTGCCTCGCTGGCATATCTTCCCTCATCCTATTGATGTGTCCGAACCATCTAAGTTGTTGTCTTTCTATTTTTACCTTCAGTGATTCGATATTGAGCGTATCTCTGATATCGGAGCTTCTTATTCGGTCTAATCTAGTCAGTCCTTCCACTCTTCTCAAGTACTTCATCTCAGTCGCTTCGAGTTTGCTCTTCGCTCTGGGGTTTATTAGCCAGGTTTCGCATCCGAATGTCAGTATCGGTAGATATATCGTTTTGAAGACTGTCAACTTTGTCTGTTTTGAAATTTCTTTCTTGTTTATTATTGCTCTATTCAGTGCTTGATATATCGTTGCAGCGGATCCCACTCTGTTGTTAATCTCTGCGTCGTAACTGCCATTGCTTTCAACCATCGCACCTAAATATTTAAATTGTTTAACTTGTTGCACTCTTTCATTTCCTATTCTAATATCAGCCGTTTTTTCTTCTTTATCTCTCACCATAACCTTTGTTTTTTGGGTGTTTATTTCCATATTTCTTGCTTTTAAGCTCTTTATCCAGACGTTTATGTTGTGCTGCAGTTCTTTCTCATTCCTTGCAAATATTACCAAATCGTCTGCAAAAGCGCATTCAGAAATCTCAACCCTTTTCATGTTTCTGTGTCCGATCAGTATCTTTTTGGTTGTTTTTGTATTTTCTTTAATTATCTCGTCCATTAGGACAATGAACAGCAGCGGGCTCATAAAACCACCCTGTCTCAATCCTTCTATTGTGCTGAATTCTTTCGATATTTGATTTCCGGTTCGCACATAATTCCTTGTGTTGGCGTACATACTTTGTATTGCTCGTATGCGATCTTCCTCTATTTTTCTGTCTCTTAAAATTTTCCAAATTGTATCTCTAGGTACTCTATCGAACGCCTTCACCAAATCAACAAAACACATGCAAAACGATCTTCCGTGGGCTAACTCTTTTTCTATAATTTGTCGGATCGTAAATACATGATCGTTTGTGCCATGCCCTCTTCTAAATCCACTCTGAGCTTCATCTAATGTTGGTTCAATCAGTTTTCTTAAACGTGCTTCCAAGATTGCCTCGTACATTTTAGCTGCTGTGCACAATAATGAAATTCCCCGGTAGTTTTCGCATACTCGGTTATCCCCTTTCTTAAATATTGGCAATATCACCGCCACTTCCCAGTCCTTCGGGACTTTTTCTTGGGTCCATGCCAAGTTAAAAATTCTATGTAATGCCATGAGTCCTTTTTCGCTCATGTATTTTAGCATTTCCGGCTTAATATCGTCATGTCCCGCAGCTTTTCCTGTTTTTTGTCTTTTAATTGCATTCTTTATTTCTTCGTTTTTGTCTTTTAACTGATTTAATGGGCTTTGCTTATTTTTTCTCAGGTTTTTCAATATACTGTTGTGATATTTATGATACAAACCCTGCTTTTGGCTTCTACCACCTTTAAAATCACAATCTCTCTTACCTCGACTAGCTCCAGAACTTGAGACTCTTTTATTATGATACTTGTAAAATGTTGAACTGCAATGGATCGTCTTTGCAAATCTGATGCAGATCCTAAGTTAGTTGCTTTAATGAAACTGCAACTCGACATACGAATAATGATAATTCGTTGATTTACCTTGCTTTGACTATAATAAATTCCTAGTACTACTCTGCAAATGTAGCCCTTTTTATTGAAATTAAATAAAAGAAACAATATCTCATAGGTAATTGTATTGGTTATTATTATTACAAAACCAGGTGAATGTTTGCTGTGGCTATAGAATAGATGTAAATTTGAAGATATAAAATTACAAAATACATAAAAAGTCTTGTTACAAAAATATTGTCCGTTATTATTAAAAATAAATGATATTTTTGAAATTTTTAAGAATGTTTTAACTAAATTTAAATAACAGTTACCTTTGTTTAGTACGCCACTGTGAACGATAATCTTAGCTTCTGTAGAAACGAGTAGAACAGGTGTGATGTTATCAGCAACTTTAATAGATGTGTTGGTGTCCTCGGATCCAAACAACGGTATCACGTTCATAAGATGTTGAATCGCATATCCAAAATAATCAGGTACGTAAATTTTAACTCTAATACTTGATTGATTAATGCTGAAGTTTTTGAATTTTAACCAAAACCTGTTTCCACGTAACCTCAAAAGTCCATCCAACGGTATGAAATTATCCAGCATAACCAGGCCGTGCTCGATATAATAAAAAGCAGTAAAATTTTCCAATTGCTGCGCAAAAATGGCTCTCAAAAACCAGCATAAAACCAATATTGATTGAACAATCCAATAACTTTTAATCAATCTCCAAAATCGCACAAAAATTTCTGCCAACCATAAAAATTTTTCTCTCGTACCAACTGCTAAATCCAAAATTAACCAAACTATTTTCAATTGTACGACGTTTACTCCAGCACATATCAAAATCAACTGAGGATAATTAAATTGTTCCAAGTCCTTTTATAGACTTCGTGCGTGGACCGGAAATGGTTGTATCCAAATTGAAAAAATTCGAAATTTGTTGATGGAAATCTTAGTGATCTGGACTTGGTAGACATTCGGTAAATATTCTTTTGATTTTTAACGTACACTGCACTCGTAATTTGAATCAAAACACTAATTTTAAAATAATTTTCAGATTTCAACCCGTAATCATAAAACATCGTAGCAAATATCACCCTTATTAAATTTACAACAAAATTAGCGCAAAACCACAGCAAAAGTAATGTTACATAACATAATAACAATGTAATGTAGGTAAGTTCAAATTTACATCATAAAAACTTAAAATTTATTGAAAAATAACCAAAGCAAACATTTCAGGTCAATGACCCCGGATTACAGCTGAGGTCCTCAACTAACCATGAGAATTGTTCTCCACAGATACCATTGATCTGGATTAATGAAGAGAAACTAAGCTACCTAATGTTTCGCAGGGATGTACCAGGAAAATACTAAATTCTTGCTCTAATATGAACAAACATGAACTCAAACGTAAAGTCACCGAGAATGAGTCAGACCTGCAAAAACTTAAATTTCCAGTTCATCACTGTAAAATAGTTTTTGATTTTGGTTCTTGTTACGTTCCATTTCTTTCCCAAATTCTTCCCAGGCAAGTTTTTTGTTGTTACTTATTAACTGTTTTGTTTTTAATCTCTGTTCTTTATATTCCTGGTAAGTTGTTTCCGTTTTTAGGGTCAAAAATTTCTTCCATTTTATTTTATTCTGTTTGACTTCCTCCTTGACCTCTTGGTTCCACCATGCTGTTTGTTTTTTATTTTTTATTGTTCTTGTTGTGCCGCACGTGTTATGTGAAACCAAGTTCACACACATAAAATGTTCCCAGGACTTCACCTGAAACCAAGGAAAGAAACTCGCTTGAACTTTCCATAGTTTAATAAAATAAGATCTGTTTACTAACATAAGCATTTTTTACTAAATATAAGTTGTAATAATTGTATTGTAAGTCAGTATTATTCTGTATGCTAAAATCGCTGCAAGTACTCAAATAAATTGTTAAGACTCAAATTGAAATTTTTTTAAAGTCTTTTTGGGTAAATTACTTAACTGGCGGAGTCGGGACGGATGTCAGAAAGGCATTAGATAAAATTTCTGAACCTTTTTCGTTTCAACGATTTACTGACAGAACTTAGTGATAAGTTAGTGTATAAGTGAAAATAAATAATTAAAAATTAAAATAAACGGGAACGCCGTTCAGTGAATAAAAATCAAATATAATTTATAGTGCATAAAAGAAAAACCTACCAAACCAAGGAGGAAGAAAGAAATTAAGAAGAAAATTCAATCAACCACGAGGAAAACTACCGGTGATGAAGAGATTCACAACGCTCTTGGTATTCATTGCGTAAGTTTTTGCTCAAAATTATTTAAAATTTCCCATGTCCGAATCCGAGATCACAGACCTATTATCACAATTATCCATAACTAACGAAGTAGTAGAAGAACAACGTCAAGCTTTAAATCAACATCTCCAAATTAATACTAATACAATGGCAAAATTAGAGAAATTCCACATCGACGCAGTACCTAAATATGATGGAAATGCAGCAACCTTGTCAATTTTTACAAACGCATGTGAGCATTTATTATCCATGTGTAGTACTCCGACACCATCAGATGTAAACACACAACTTATTCAGATAATTCTTAGCAAGTTAGAAGGTCGTGCATTAACCTTAATTGCCTCTAGACAAAATGCTACTACTTGGGGTAATATTAAAGATTTATTAATACAACATTTCGGGGATCAAAGAGATGAAAATTGTCTACTCAGGGATTTGATGAGTCTAAAACCATTTAAAAACGAGTCATCATATCAATTTGGGATGCGATGTCAAGATGTACGTTGTTTATTATTAACCAGGTTACAATTAAAGGAAACCGACCAAAACGTTAAGGTTATTAAAACAAAATTGTACGATGATTTAGCATTACAAACCTTTTTGCAAGGGTTAAACGGACAACTTGGCTTAGTAGTAAGGCTTAAAAACCCAGGAACGTTAGAAGAAGCTTTAGGACATTTAATTTCCGAGGAAAATTTTATGTACGCCCAGTCAAAAACCAACCTATTTAACAACGATCAACGTCATTACAATCCAATTGAAATTAAACAACCGGCAAATACACACAAACCGGTAATGAATCAAATGATGTTCAAAAATAATTATTCAGGTCAAAATTTTTCAAATCAACATAAACCTAATTTTCAAAATTTCCAAAGACCGCAATTTATTAAACCAGCCACTTTTAATCCAAGTAGAAATTTTACGCCACCCCAACAGAACTTCCGTATGTTTCAACAATTTAATAATCAAGCAACGAACTCATCAGGTCAACGTTACTCTCGACCTACTTATCAACCTTCGAGTCATCGAGTTAACACTTATCAGCAAGGTTCCAATTTCCGAGGACAATTTCAACGACCCTCAGTAGAACCAATGGATACATCGTCAGCACATACGAGAAGATCAAATCAACCTACACGCAATTGGACCTCAGAAGAATTATTCCACCAAAATATTGAAGAAAATTATAATAATTTTGATGAAAGTCAAATTCATAATAATACAAATTACGACTATTTCGAATCATATGACCAAAATCAAGATTGTGAAAACTATGAATTTCAGGAAAATGAAATCAATCAAGTTCCTGATGATGAATTTGAAAATCCAGAGATCGATAACCAAAATTTTCGCGAAGTTTCCATCAGAAACGATCAAACTTAAACAATGTGACAAAAATTAACATTAATTTAATGGAACAGTCAAAATTAGCTTACATAGAAATACCAAAATTAAATTTTAAACTAATGATTGACACGGGATCGACAAGATCATTACTGAATCGATGTCAAGCATTCAAATATTTTCCTTCTGAAATATTTTATGAACCATTTCAAATTCAGACAGCCCATCAAATTAGTAAACACGATTTGGTAACACTTGTTAATTTAAAAAACTCTTTTTGGAACAAAATTTCAAACATAAATTTTATATTTTTGATTTTAATAAAAAATATGATGGATTAATAGGGTTAGATTTACTCAAAATAATAGATGCAAAAATTGATTTTGAAAACAAAATTTTAATAACGAAGTATGGAAATATTCCCCTTAAGTTTGAAAATAACCAACAAGGACAACAGGAAGAAGTTTATCAAGTTACGATTGAACCACGTACAGAGAAGGTAGTTAAAGTTCCTGTTAACTTGAAGAATCAAGACGGAATAATTAGGTATCGAAAACTCAAAAATGGAATTGAAATTCCCGAAACATTGGTAAAATGTGCAGATAACTTTGCGATTACAACAATTACAAATTCTTCGAATAAAATTCAACAAATCAACTTTACAACACCAATAAACGTCGAACCAATAATCAATGAACACATAGAAATAAATAATATTGAACAAATGGAAATTGATTACACCCAAAATTATGAAGAATTATTAAAAGAAAATTTGAAAAATATTAAATTGGACCATATGAATTCGGAAGAAAAACGTTTAATTAAACAACTATGTTTCGAATATAAAGATATTTTTCATCATGAAGATATTCCTTTAAGTTTCACCAATCAAATTAAACATCAAATCCATTTAACGGACGAAGTACCCATTTATTCAAAAGCTTATCGACAATCACCTAGCCAAACGCAGGAAATCGATAGACAAGTCAAAGACATGTTGAGACAAGACATAATTCAAGAATCCCATTCACCATTTAGTTCACCGGTACATTTAGTGCAAAAGAAACCGGATGCTAACGGAAAAATAAAGTGGAGAATGGTAATTGATTATAGGAAATTAAATGATAAAACAATAGGTGATAAGTATCCTCTCCCGAATATTAATGATATTCTAGATAAATTGGGACGTAGTCAATATTTCACCACACTCGATCTAGCATCTGGTTACCACCAGGTAGAAATGGATCCACAGGACACAGCTAAGACAGCTTTCAGTACTCAGCGAGGACATTATGAATTCAAAAGGATGGCGTTTGGATTAAAAAACGCACCGTCATCATTCCAACGTGTAATGGACAACATCATGAGAGGTATCCAAAATGAAAAATGCATGGTCTATCTAGATGACATCATCATATTTTCAACGTCGTTACAGCAACACCTTGAAAGATTAAAAAATGTTTTTGATAGATTACGACAATCTAACTTCAAGGTTCAACTTGAAAAATGCTCGTTCTTACAAAAAGAAGTTGCATACCTAGGACATGTGATTACACCAAATGGAGTCAAGGCAAATCCTGACAAAATTAAGGCAGTAAAAAATTTCCCAATACCTAGAACTCAAAAGGAAATTAAAAGTTTTTTAGGATTATTAGGATATTATAGAAAATTCATCAAAGACTTCGCAAAACTAACAAAACCTTTGACAAAATGTTTGAAGAAGGGAGCAAAAGTTGAACATAATCAAGAATTCATTGATTCATTTGAAAACAGCAAACAAATTTTAATGAACGATCCAATACTTCAGTATCCAGATTTTGATAAAGAATTTATATTAACCATTGATGCAAGTAACGTGGCACTCGGGGCCGTGGTTTCACAAGGAAATGTGGGAAATGATCGACCAATCGCATACGCCTCGCGAACATTAAGCGAAACAGAACAGAAATATTCAACCATCGAAAAAGAGCTCTTAGCCATCATTTGGGCGACCAAGTATTTTAGGCCATACCTATATGGTAGAACCTTCTCAATTTACACCGACCACCGACCCTTGGTCTGGTTAATGAATTTAAAGGAACCAAATTCGAAGTTGGCAAGATGGAAACTACGATTGGAAGAGTACGATTACAAAATCATTTATAAAAAGGGTAAATTGAACACTAACGCCGACGCATTATCACGAGTTCAAATCAATGCGATTGAAGAAAGTGAAGAGGATAGTGACAACGTATCTATGATTGTAAATATACCTGACCTTCACACAGAGCTCGAAGCATCAGAAGCACCTTCACCTACACCTGATAATATCCGGTCAATAATGTTAGAGGCAGCAAGCAAAAATCAGGTCAACCCAACTGATCTAACAGAAAATGTAATCGAAGACGACAATGAAACAATTCACTCTAGACTAAGCGACGAACCAAGTGAAGCTATACCAATTTTAAAGGAAGCGATAGATGACAAAAGGCAACAATTTATAATCAAAACTATTCACCAAGGCGAACTTACAGTAAAATTCAACAAATTGGACAACAAAATTATTAAATATTTCGAAATTAAACAATGAACGCGAAATTTTAAATTTACTACAAGAACACACCATTACTGGACAACGGTATTATTTATGGTTTGACAAAGAAGACACCTATAAACGTTTTTACAAAGTTTATACAAAATATTTCACCAATAAACTGGACCATCGAGAAATCGCACAGACAACAACAGCGATTAAAAGAAATTATTATTGGGAAATCCTGAAATTCTACCACCACGATTGGGGTCCGCCAGTAATCAAAATAGCTACTGGACATTAATTAAGTTAATAGAATTAGAAAAAATTAGAATAGAATATGATAACCTATGAGAAGTGAATTACCTCTCTCCCGCGGATGCAGGATCGAGAAACTTCCTCCCACGCGAAGTGGAAAACCACCTCACTTTTTTAACGTGGGGAGCCCTGGATGTAATGAACTAGCTCTTATGATGGTAACGTCGGTCTGCGAGGGACGTGGGTCCAGATCTCTATATCTCACTAAAAAGGTTATAAGTATCCCCTCTTCCAGGGAAATAAAATACGGTATGATTTTAATTGATTTAATTACACACAAATAATCAATAATACACAAACAAATGTAACAAATGGCAACAACCTTTCGGTGGTGAATGCAAGTTCTGCGGACTTCTGAAGGAAGCCAGACAAAAAAACAATTGCGTGAATCAATCCTCCTGTGGGGAGATCCGGCGAACAAAAAAACAAAGATGTCAAAATACGACACCTCTCTGTGACGTTAATATGAATACTCGTAATGCAAACAAGGCAATCACTACCCAAAACAGATCAGAAAGTAAAATTGTCTTACCTAAGTACTTGGCAAGCTCACACAATCGAAGATGACAGGTACCCCAACCTGCTTGGATGGATTGCCCACGAGAACGGAAGTTGAATTGTCGTCCGCTAAACCTCGGTCCACCAGTAAGAATTGCACGCCTCGAATGATTCCAACAGCGACCCCACGACTCGGTGATAGGACAATGGCTGGACTTTTCCACCCCAAAGAGTTATTCCAAAATACTCTGGTCTCTTCCACCCCAAAGAGTTATTCCAAAATACTCTGGTGTAATGCTGGGTTCCAAAATGAAATCCAAAATCACTTGACGCAGCTCGCTCGATTAATCGGCAGGAAGTGTCACAAAAATAAACGCAGTACGACGACAACAATGGCAACGGACACGACGATGTGACTTTTGCACGACTGGCAAAAGCAGGAGGATGGTATCTCAAAATAATTCGGAACGCTTTGTTGACAAAACTTGTCACCATAAAATCCCACAAGAGGGCGTTCAAGCATGCGCAAAGTGCAGTCGAGCGATAAAATAATCAGCACAAAAAGATGGTGATTGACATCCAGATGTCGAAGTGAAATATGCTACGGTGGCTTCCGTATCAAAAAAAATATATATCAATCTCACCCACGTGTACTCGGTTTAGATATTCAATAACTCGATGTAAGAATTTCCACTTGAAATCGCAATAAAAATAATTAGACTGCAGCAATGCACACACTTTAGAACTTCACACTCAGCCGTCGGATCAAAAGTGAACTTACATTGAACATCGCGGACTCCTCATGCGTATTCACGGAAGAACCAAGAATGGGGGTGGAAGTGTGTATAAACCCGTCTCAATAATTTTGAATAAAATTGGCAGTGGTCAACAAATTATTGTCTTAGGTTGATCGATAACGGATATAAGATCTAAAATCCGTTATACACCCCCCCCTAAGCGTCTTTGCCGGTATGAATAGGGCTAAAGGCTCAAAAAAATCGCCTGTGGCTCAAAAAAATCAACCGGTCTCAAGTGTCTTCCGTGAACGCAAAACGCGCCCGCTGAATGGTAAAGAAGAATGTCGCTTCGCTCAATGTAAAAATTCCAATCGTAATAAAATTAAAATCTGTAGTAATAGGTAGTCTTTGATTTCATCATGGCAGGGACAGTGGAATAAAAAAATTCCAAAAAATATCATATTAGCTCAAAAAAAACAACGACACGTTGCCTTAAAAACCGCATAAAGCGTGAACTACGGGTTAAGCGTAAATCGCTATTGAAAACCACAAAAAAAAAATTGTATGTAATTTTCCGATGGCATAGACGCATCCATTCGGAATTATCATTGAATGATAAGCGCACGGCTCGCATCGGACCCGCACCAAAACAAAAAAGGGCTGAACAGCAAGATTCAAACAACACTTGACTGTCAACTAAGAGAAGGGAACACATAGGACCCCTCCTATGAAGTCGAAGGAACGCTCTCGCTCCCCACAGACTTACTATGTATTCTGATGCAAGGCACTCAACGACCTTAACATACAGAAAGAAGCTAATAAATCTAATACTCGGTTAATGAAAACCAACAAAAACACTGCCATGAGAAAACAAAGATGATCCTCAGAAAAGATGGTATAGCTAGCATCTAGGTGTCATGATTACTAGCTATGTTGTAAAAACCAAGGAGAAAAAACAAAAAATATACCCTGAACCCAACCCTGGAAAATTTAAAAGGTTCCCAATATGAAAGAGGAAGGAATGTTTGGTAGGATTGAGGTAAGTGGAGTTGGAACTAAGGAATTGTGGGAAAGGATAAACAACCCTAATGGCCGATGCGTCCCCACCCCGATGATATGAGCGATAGCTCGTCCTCGCGTATGGGTGAAAACAACGCGTCGTGGACCGCCAGCTAACAAACGCACACCACCGAAGCGAGAAGACAGCGGGCACCAGGCCATCTTTGAGGATGGGAGGAAAGGTTAACCCCGGGGAATGACAGTATGTCATTGAGAGACGTGAAAAACTCACCCGGTTCTCTCTCAAAACCAGGAAACACGCTGTAGTTATGATCTGAGATGTTTATAGACCAATTAGTGACATACATTACACCAACCTCCCCCCTAAGCAATGTGAATCTACCCCCTATTCAACTCCTGTACGCTCCCAACGTCATCGCCCTCAGGATGCTGCTTGAGATCTTTCGCATGAAATATACCCACGTCTTTACCGCGCTCATTCACCAAACGATAGGTTAGAGGACCCGTGACCTCGCGTACCTTGCATTTAATATATTTAGGTGCCAACTTACTGCACCGTTTTTCGCCAGCGTTGGATAAAACAAAATTACGACGCCAGACTACGTCGCCGACCTTAAAACTAACAGGCCGTTTTCGAAAGTTGTAGTGTTCGGCGTTCTTTTTGTACGCATCGTTTAAATGCTTGGTCACGTTCTCGTAAACCTCGTTCAGTTTACGCATATCCAATGCAACGCCCTCGCGACCATCGAAAGCCAAGTCACCCTCCCCTAAATCCCTTATGCGTCCGTAATAATCTCCACTAATTGGAACGGTCCGCCCCAGATTCAGAAACGAAGGAGTGAACCCAGTAACTTCGTGCGTCGCGGCTCTAATAGCGTGAGCTATTTTGTATATTTCGACATCCCAGGTACGATGATCGCTTTTTACATAAGACCTCATGGCCGTCCCGATAACTCTGTTGTAACGCTCGACGAAGTTGACCTGCGGATGGTAGTTAGCGTTTCTCCAGACATGAGAAACCTTGTATTTAGTCATGAGTTCCCGAAACTCCGCGCTTATAAATTGAGCACCATTATCCATCATGCAAATCTGGGGAACGCCGAATAAAAGAAACACGTCGTTCTCCAAGAATTCACATACCGACTTGGATGTCGCCCGTCTCAATGGTTTAACTAGCACGAATTTCGTAAACCAGTCGCAGACTACAAGAAGCATGGTGTTGCCCTTCGCCGAACGAGGAAAGGGACCCATAAGATCCACGGATATGCATTGGAACGGAAACCTAACTTTCTTTTCGCGTCCCATTAACCCAAAACGAGCTCCCTGGCAAGCTTTGGACGACAAACACACAGCGCACCGACGCACATAGCGAGCAATATCAGCGCGCATCTTAGGCCAATAGTATTGTTCGCCAACCTTACAAAAAGTTTTATAAATACCCAAATGAGCTGAAGTCGGGTCATCGTGACATTGTTTTAAAATGTCCTTCCGACGCGACTTGGGTATGAGTTGCTTCCATTCAACTAGGTTTGAAGCAATATCGTGTTTATTGGCAACCAGCTTGAAGAGCCTACCTGATTCGATACGCCAATCAGGGTAATTATCTGGCGTTTCATTTACTTTCGCTAACATGCGCCGGTACCACCTGTCCAAGTCGCCCTCGGACAATACCAAAGATGAAACGCTCAATGGTTCGCGAGATAAGGCGTCGGGGACCACGTTTAATTTCCCTTTACGATGCCGGAGATCGAAGGAATGCTGTGCCAAACGGATTGACCAACGCGCAAGCTTGTTCTTGGGATCCTTCATGTTCATGAGCCAGAGTAAGGAGTAATGATCGGTGATAACCGTAAAAACTGTACCCTCCACCCATGGTCTAAACTTCTCTATCCCAAAGATAACCGCGAGGCACTCCCGTTCGGTAACCGAATAATTTTTCTCGGCTTTATTCAGGGTACGTGATGCATAGGCTATGACACGCTCTCTCTCCCCCTCACCCTGCGTCAAAACGCAACCCAACCCCAGGTCTGATGCGTCACACTGTATGTAAAACTTTTCCTGAAAGTCAGGACTAGCCAAAATGGGAGCCGAAACCAACAATGACTTAAGGTCATCAAAACATTTTTCGGCTTCCGGAGTCCATTTGACGGTCTGGCGCTTAATGCGACCCTTGGTAAGCTCAGTAATGGGAGCAGATAAAGTTGAAAAATTAGGGATGAAACGACGGTACCACCCCACCATCCCAAGGAATCGTTTGACGCCAGTGACGTTAGATGGTTTCGTCAGTCTGGTGATAGCCTCCACTTTGGCCGGATCAGTGTGGAGTCCAGACTTGTCAATAACATGACCTAGGAAAGTTAAACTGGACCGACAAAATTCGCATTTGTCCAAGTTGACAGTTAGGTTGGCGTCCCGGAGTCGTTCACGGACTTCTTCCAGCAGACTCATGTGCTCGTCAAACGAGTTTGACACGACGATAATATCGTCCAAGTAGATAAAAATTTTCTCTCCAATGAGAGGTCCAAAAATGTTGTCCATGAGCCGCTGCTGCGTGGACGGAGCATTCGAAATACCAAATGGCATGACCGTGTATTCGAACAAACCCCGACCCGGAACGGTAAACGCTGTCTTTTCGCAAGAGTCCGGAGAGAGAGGAACCTGCCAAAATGCCTTTTTTAAGTCAATGGATGTTAAAAATCGCGCATCCTGAAGTCGCATTAAAATGTCCTGTAATCTCGGCAAGGGATAAGCGTCTTTACGGGTCACCGAATTCAATTTTCGCCCGTCAAAACATAAACGATGAGTGTTATCGGATTTCCGAACCAAAAGCATAGGCGAGTTCCAACCAGATGAACTAGGTCGCACGACGTTCATCGCGAGCATGTTATCGAGCTCCTTGTGCGCAATTTCCTGCATAGCAGGTGAAAGGGAATAAAAACGTTGCTTTATGGGACGCGCATCCCCCGTGTCGATTATGTGCACGACCTTGTTGGTACGTGTCAACCTGTCATGAGCTATCCCCTTAAATTTTTCTTTGAGTGCAGTGAGAACAACTTGCTGCTCAACGTCGAGGTCATGATGAGACTTAATTGCCTCCAATGAATTAACCTCTCCAACTAAAAATTCGTCGCGTCTAAAATCAACGCGTACGCCAAAAAGTTTACAAAAATCGACTCCAAGAGTCAGGCCAACTTTAATGCTACGGCATACCACCACGCTCAGGCTTTTTGTAACCCCACATATCGTGATGGGTATATCTACTTGGCCCAACACATCCTGAGGAGTACCGTCCGCCGAACGCAGTGAAAGCGCCGCACCACGCCTAAAACTTAAGTCGAGTTGGTCGATTATATAGTGAGCTTCCGTACCCAAAACGGATAGTGAAGCTCCTGAATCAAGAAGAGCAGTCAAGGTGATCCCACGCACTGTCAGATTGACAAAAGGTCGCGCATCTGATGTAGGATGAGAAAATATGGCGGAAGCGCGCGGATCCGATCTGCAAAAATCGCGAACACGCCCCAACCATTTCCCCCACGTTAAAGCATCGGCTTTTCGGGCACGCCTGAGGGATGCGCCGTGACATCGCCTCGCCCCTAAGCGTTTTTTAAATGCCGCCTCGGGCAACTACCCGTTGTGACCCCCTTACGTCCGCATCTCAAACAAAATGTTCCCAAGGGTTTATCGCAATATGTGAATCGATGGGGACCCGAGCAATTCCAGCAAGCACCGGGGTATTTCTTTTTAGAGGGTCCAGGCGTAACCGTCGCCGCCGCAGGAGATTCCAGCGTTGAAGTCGTGGCCTCGAAAGTAGAGGTCCATTTTATTAATTCCTCGGCTGAAACGGCAGCCTCGGACAATTGCTCCATCGTTAAAATGGGGTTGGTACCCATTGCGAGTGAAATATTCGGAAGCATATTTTTTCGTATTGTTAAAATACGCTTAGCTAACGCAGGTACGGGCGACAATCGCGAAAACATTTCGGACATGACTTCCAAGTAAGAAAACACTGACTCGTTGGTTTGTTGTTTCCTATTTCTTATCTGATCTTCGTAATCAGACATAAAATCTCGCGATAAGAAACGAAGTTTAAGCTCATTGAGCAATTCTGCCCAATTATTAACCCTTGAATTTATTGTTCGAAACCAACGTAGTGCTTCGCCGGAGAAAAACTCAACCGCATGGCTGAAAAGTTGTTGTTCCGAAACGTTCCGCGACCTCGACAACTCGCTAGCGCGGTCCAGAAATTCGAATACTTCCGCAAACCCCCCAGTACCATGAAACTTAAGGTTCCACTTGTATACCGGTACTTGCTTTGCGGTACCCACATCGCGGTCAACCAACCGATTTAAAATAGCTGTTAGTTCGGCGTTATGCCGGTCATTATCAACTTCTACATCAGCTCTAGGTGAAATTACAGAGGACTGTCCTCTAGGAGTGCCTAACAGCTGATTATGTAAGGGTTCCTCGACTTCCGGATGTTCAACTTCGCCCCCCACCGACTGTTTTTGCAAAATAGACTCAAGTTTCTCACGCATTAATTTTAAATTATGTAAAAGCGGTTGTCGTGCTTCATTAGCCGATTCCTCTAGGGCTTCTAAACGAGTGGAATAATGCGCCATTCTATCGAATGTCTTTTGCAACAGATCAAGGTTAGGCAAGGTCTCTAGACGTGTTACCACACCCATCAATTCGTCTATGTTTCCCTTACACAAATTTATCTCTGCCGCTAAATCTGAGGGTTTGTTCTTTAAGATGGTAGGTCTTGATGTACACAACTCGGACCGATTAATAATCGCTAACTCTCGGCGTTTTTCCGGTACCGTTTTTGCATCAATGGACAAACCCCGCATAAAGAATTCTGTATCGAGCTCCTCTGCTCGCAAATTCATAGCGTACTCTCTCTTAGGCATGATGAATGAAATTGGAAATTCACACGGTAAAAGGTTTCTCGCCGATGCGAATTCTTAATAAATCGCAATAAATCGCTTCGTTAAACCCTGGTAAATTGTTAAAATATATATTCGAACCCACAGTAAATAAGGAAATGTCACAACACGGTATCTCATGCACAATAAAGACTGATCGATAAATATAAGAAAAATGGTTTCTCACCAGTATGATCTCAACAAATATTAAAATTATTACACCAACAAACAACAGGACTAATTAATTAAGAAAAATAATTAAAATCCCACCAAATGCACACCTTGGCAACAGCCCGGGTAGTCGCTATGGCCAGTGACAGAACCCACAAACAAAGCTAGCCAACACGCAGCTTACAAATGGTTCTTCACCGATAAGACGACTCGTGATATAACAATACACGAACCCCGATTTGCCAAGTGCAATAAAAAGGTGTAATAATAAATAAAATAAAATATGTCGTGCCGTATAGTACTGCCCTGCTTCGCATAAACCTGCAAAATTTGTCGCACAAAAATGACAATATAAGCACAATAACCGTACGTAGCGTAGCCTTCGTCTGACGTGACTAGTATCAAAAAACACAAAGCTTACTAAGCAGTCCAGCCAAGTCCACACCGTCGAACGGGTCGCTGAAAACAAAGTTATTACACACACTTATAGAAGTCGCCACCTGTGTCACCGTATGAGTGAAAAACCTTTTCAGCTCGATGTTCGAGATCACGAACCCTCGCCAACAATCAACTAAGGGTGCCACTGAGACAACCCCAAGTGAGACAAAGCAATACAGGAGTCCCCTAAAAACGTTGGGCGCCAGTGAGAAGTGAATTACCTCTCTCCCGCGGATGCAGGATCGAGAAACTTCCTCCCACGCGAAGTGGAAAACCACCTCACTTTTTTAACGTGGGGAGCCCTGGATGTAATGAACTAGCTCTTATGATGGTAACGTCGGTCTGCGAGGGACGTGGGTCCAGATCTCTATATCTCACTAAAAAGGTTATAAGTATCCCCTCTTCCAGGGAAATAAAATACGGTATGATTTTAATTGATTTAATTACACACAAATAATCAATAATACACAAACAAATGTAACAAATGGCAACAACCTTTCGGTGGTGAATGCAAGTTCTGCGGACTTCTGAAGGAAGCCAGACAAAAAAACAATTGCGTGAATCAATCCTCCTGTGGGGAGATCCGGCGAACAAAAAAACAAAGATGTCAAAATACGACACCTCTCTGTGACGTTAATATGAATACTCGTAATGCAAACAAGGCAATCACTACCCAAAACAGATCAGAAAGTAAAATTGTCTTACCTAAGTACTTGGCAAGCTCACACAATCGAAGATGACAGGTACCCCAACCTGCTTGGATGGATTGCCCACGAGAACGGAAGTTGAATTGTCGTCCGCTAAACCTCGGTCCACCAGTAAGAATTGCACGCCTCGAATGATTCCAACAGCGACCCCACGACTCGGTGATAGGACAATGGCTGGACTTTTCCACCCCAAAGAGTTATTCCAAAATACTCTGGTCTCTTCCACCCCAAAGAGTTATTCCAAAATACTCTGGTGTAATGCTGGGTTCCAAAATGAAATCCAAAATCACTTGACGCAGCTCGCTCGATTAATCGGCAGGAAGTGTCACAAAAATAAACGCAGTACGACGACAACAATGGCAACGGACACGACGATGTGACTTTTGCACGACTGGCAAAAGCAGGAGGATGGTATCTCAAAATAATTCGGAACGCTTTGTTGACAAAACTTGTCACCATAAAATCCCACAAGAGGGCGTTCAAGCATGCGCAAAGTGCAGTCGAGCGATAAAATAATCAGCACAAAAAGATGGTGATTGACATCCAGATGTCGAAGTGAAATATGCTACGGTGGCTTCCGTATCAAAAAAAATATATATCAATCTCACCCACGTGTACTCGGTTTAGATATTCAATAACTCGATGTAAGAATTTCCACTTGAAATCGCAATAAAAATAATTAGACTGCAGCAATGCACACACTTTAGAACTTCACACTCAGCCGTCGGATCAAAAGTGAACTTACATTGAACATCGCGGACTCCTCATGCGTATTCACGGAAGAACCAAGAATGGGGGTGGAAGTGTGTATAAACCCGTCTCAATAATTTTGAATAAAATTGGCAGTGGTCAACAAATTATTGTCTTAGGTTGATCGATAACGGATATAAGATCTAAAATCCGTTATACCTAGTAAATAATTTTAAAACATTGACTTCAGCTTATTTTAAGCATGAGAACGGAAAAGATTACAAGCGAGAAATGCAAAACTTCCATAAACTTTTAGAACACATTATAAAACAAACTAAAGAAAAATTCGATACATTGGATCCAACGCCACTGAAAAGACATCGAAGAGGTCTGATTAACAGATTAGGCTCTATTATTAAATCGATAACCGGAAATTTAGACAGTGAAGATGCAAGAAAATATAACGAAGCGATAAAAAACTTATCAGATAACCAAAAAGGATTAAAATTATTAATGAAGGAACAAATAAAATTAACCACTACCGCAATCGAAAATTTTGAGAAACGAGTTGGTCAACTGACAAGTAACCAAATGCTTTTACAAGAACGAATTTACCAAATTGAATACATCGTCAACGCTACCAACGTTTATAAAACTAAAATCGAAAACAAATTAATGATCACCTCAATTTACCTACAACTCATAACAGCAGTCAATGCTATAAAAGACGTTTTGGAAGAATTAGAAGAAGTAATAACCTTTGGCGTAATGAAAATAATGCACCCATCAATTTTAACACCAGACGAATTAATTAAAGAATTAATAGAAATATCAGCCACCTTCACAAATACAAAATTTCCAATACCTTTGAAGAATGAAAATTATCCAGAATTTCAAAAATTGACCCACATAAAGATATTTATCCAAAATTCTAAAATACATTTAATCTTAGAAATTCCAACTGTCGAACTTATCGAATATAATTATTTCCATTTATACTCATGTCCAATCCTAAAAAATTCCAGTTATTCAATAATAATTCCTCATGCAAAATTCCTCTTAATTAATGAGCAAAGCTATGCATTAAATAACCAAGAGTGCATCGAGATAGAAGTAAATAAATACATGTGCGAATTTGAGACCAATCAAATTAAAGAAGACTCACCTTGCGAAGTTCACCTAACACAATTTACTCAAAATTACAAAATTGCCAATACGAATATTTGGATATCAAAGACACTAAGATTCAACCTATATCAAAAACCCAATGGCTTGTTATTACCAAAGGAGAAGAAATTGTACGACAAGAATGCGACTCTAAAACTAAATCAATCTCACTAAATGGAACATACCTTATTTCAATGTTAGGCAAATGTAACATGAAAATCAACTCAAAATTTATCCAAAGTTATGAAACAAAGCAAATTACAAATGTCATCGAGGTCCCAAATTTATCAATGGAATACAACAGAAAAACAGAAGAAATTCAGCTTCGACCAATTCAATTGGAAACAATTAATTTGGATGAATTGAAATTAGCAGATATCAAGTTACACCAAATCAAAGAAAAAATGGACGAAACAAAGACCAGTGCAATTTATTTTCACAGAACAAGTGGATGGACAATTATAATATATTTATTAATAATAAGTTTTATATTGTATTATGTTCTAGACAAATTTAGTTACAAATGGAAAAAGGTTCAGCTTTCGGCTCAGGAAAAGGGTTCACCAATCAGCTCAATCGATCAGGTCGGCTTACAAAATTAACGAACCGTAATTTTGATCTTCGGCAGGGAGGTGTTATGTGAAACCAAGTTCACACACATAAAATGTTCCCAGGACTTCACCTGAAACCAAGGAAAGAAACTCGCTTGAACTTTCCATAGTTTAATAAAATAAGATCTGTTTACTAACATAAGCATTTTTTACTAAATATAAGTTGTAATAATTGTATTGTAAGTCAGTATTATTCTGTATGCTAAAATCGCTGCAAGTACTCAAATAAATTGTTAAGACTCAAATTGATTTTTTTAAAATTCTTTTTGGGTAAATAACTTAACTCACGCTTGCCTGGCCGCATTAATTATTGTTTCCTTAAATATCTTCCAATTTCCTTCCAGATTATCGTCACTTATTGTTTCTGGGCGTGAAAGTTCATCTTCGAGTTTTTCTTGGTATTCTTGGGCTATTCGCTCTTCTTTCAGTTTGTATGTCCTGATAATTTCTTTACTTGTCGTTTTCGTATTCTTAGCATTTGTTTGTACCAGACCATCTTCTTTTATTATTCCTACTAGCATCAGATGATCACTGCCAATTTCGTAGCCTCTACGGACTCTGATATCCATAATCGATTTCCTTAGCGTCTTTTCTACTAGTATATAATCTATTATTGATTTTTCGTTTCTACTCCATTCTGCACGTGTGTATTTATGTATTTTTTTATGTTCAAAACAGGAATTTCCAATAATTATGTTATTGATCAGACTGAAATCAATCAATCGGTCTCCATTGTCGTTCCGGGTTTCCTCGCCAAACCTTCCCATGACCTCTTCGAATCCTACTTTTACGTTGCCTATACACTCATTGAAATCTCCCACAACAAAGATATTTCCCGCTACTTTTTCTATTGTTAGTTGTAGTTCTTCCCAGAATTTATCTTTTTCTGTAACTAATGCGTCTTCATTTGGGCCATACACCACTATTATTGTTGTTAGTTCTTTTATCTGTAGGGTCACGGTCATCAATCTTTCTGAAACACATATCCAATTTTTGATACATTTTTTTATTTACCATTTATAACACATCCCACTCCAGCTGCCGCTCTTTCTTTCTCTGGTACTCCACTATAGATTAGTATCATTCCATCTCCAATCTCCATTATACCCTTCCCTTTCTTTTTTGTCTCTGTTATTGCCATTACATCCAAGTTACATTTAATAAATTCTTCCGCCAACTCCATTTCTTTGCCGTTAATACTTCTTACATTCCATGTCGCAATTTTCCATGTAATAAATTCACAATCATTTGGCCGTTTTCGCGCATTTTTCTTCATCGTTTTGGACCGTCCATTTGTTATTCTTAGTTTTTTGGCAACCCGGGGACTTCAGTGTATTTAACAATTTTTTCTGAGTATTTTTCCCATTCCCAGCGCTCGCCATTGATAAATATTTTTCTGTAGCCTACTTTAGCGGCATTTCCTTTTTCCCTTTCTGTCTTCGCAATTTTCCTCAGGTTAGTCTGTACTTTTCTCTCCTCTATAGATAGGTCATCCTCGATATACTTTCTTGACCCTTTCAGTTTGTTCTTGTTTTTCATGACTTCCATTTTGTCTTGCCAGTTGTTCAATTTCGCTATGACAAATGTTTGGGCCGACCTTGTCTTTATTAGTTCAGCTGACTTTAGATTGATAACAACTCCTATTTCTTCATTTAGGAATTTTTCAGCCTCCTGTTTAAGCGAGTTTTCGTTCATCTGTACTCCCTTTATAACTATGTTGTTTTTCCTGTCTTTAGCCTCCAGTTGAATTATTTTCGTTTCCAGCACATCAACGCGTATCTTTAGGTTTTTATTTTCGTCTCTTAGCTTATTAATTTCCTGTTCATACATCTGCTGGCCGCTTTTAATGTCTCTTACATCCGTCACTAGCTCTTTCACCATATTAGTTAGTTCTTCCATACCGTCTACCGGCTTCGATAGTTGTTTATTTGGGGTTCTGTTAAGTTTTTTACTTCGATTGAAGATAGCGAATTCTGCTCTTCGTTTTCTGTCGCCTTCCTCGGTGGTCGATTCTTCACTGTCGTATTGCGACCTGTTACTCATCCCGTTGGAGACTACTACTCGGGTCAACCCCTCGTAAGTTGTAGTACTCCTTCAAAATTTTTGGCGTTCTTACACACAATACTATTTTAATTTGCGCCTTGCTTTAGGCAGACCACCTTACACCTCGTGTGTTATGTTTATTTATCAAAATTCTAACCTTTCAATAACTCGTTCTTATTTTTCCCAATTCCGGTCTTTGGTATCACCTCAGGTCGTTTCACCTCTTCAAACACACTACCACTTTTTATAGATCATAAGCAGGGCTCGGAAGTTATAGCACTAAAAAAGTAAACTTTTAGCGCTTTAATATGCCCTTAAAAACACCAAAATTAGCGCTATATATAGCAATAAAAAATATGCAAAATAAAATTGTTAACCAATTTTTTTTTATAAATGAATTTTATAATACATATTATGTATAAAATGTAGTGGTAAGTATTTAGGAACTACTAGGTCCTTGGTCCAGATCTGGAACATCCCCTGTTAACATAAATATGCAAAACAGTTTTAATGTTTTAAATATTTTACTAATTTACCTTGAAAATTACACTGAATTATAAGATGTTTTCTAATATTTTCAAATTTGAATCATCTACGGTTATTTGCCAGTAGAGTTTTATATGCAGAGAACGATCTTTCAACATCGACGGACGTCACGGGTGCGTACTTAAAAAATACCAAATCATTACTATTTAAATCTTCAGGAAAACCATCTAAATTTCCGGATGTTTCTTTACCACTTAGAATTTTTGATATTTTTATTAGCGCCGAGAGACCACGATTTTTTTCCAGTACCTGATTAAACTTCTTTTGAACAGCTATTCCATTTGGACCACATAGTATTTCAAAAGATTCTTGAATATCTTGAACAATTTTAATTGAATCCGATAATGGTACATATTGCTGTTGTAGCTTTTCAATGGCCGAGGTTAATTTGGAAAAGTTTGATTTAATATACGTCAAATTATTTTCTAATCCAGGTTTTATTATGTAGTCTTGAGCATCTTTAATACTAACTGCTTCATTTCTATCTAACATGAAAACAACACGGTGTATTATCCCAAAATTCTCGCAATAATAAATTGCCGCATTAATCCAACTTCCCCAACGAGTGAGAATGGGCTCCGGAGGCAAGGTTAGGTTTGGAGCTTCAGTTTTAAATACAAGTAAACGACTGGGGGCTTTTCTAAAAAATTTTTTTACACTTGAAATAACTTTATCTACCGTATGAAATTGATTCCGACTTCTTCTGCGACCATGAAGTCCATGTACAACACATGTTACATGAATCATTTTTGAGTAAAGACTTTTTAGAATTTCTCCTGATTTAACCATGTAAGGTGCAGCGTCAGATAAGAATAAAATTACATTATCATGTTGGATACCAGCTGGCCATAATATGCTCATCGATCTATCAAAAAGTTTACTGATTGTCTAGTGGTTAGCTTTTTCTAGTTCCTCCGAATTGAGTAAAAAAATGTTGCCTGCACAATTTTCATCAAGAGTACCAACAATTACATTTGCTATGTATCGACCCTCTGCATCGGTGGTCTCATCGATACTGACCCAAATTTTTTCGTTTGAAATTTTTTCTCTAATTTTATTCATGGTCTCATTGTAAATATCATTTACATATCCTTTTCGTAACGTTGACTCGCTCGGAATTTCATTTTTCGTGTATATTTCCAAAAACTTTTTAAAACTTGGGTTTTCTAATTTGTTTAAAGGAATGTTAGCGGAAACAAGAGCCTTACACAAATCTTTATTAAAAGACGATTTTTTAGTAATAGTACTCGTCAAAACTGTTGATTTTTTCGATTTGTTTGATCTTCGTATCGGCCGAGGCCTTTGATATGTTTGGCACTTTTTTAACATGTTGCGATACGTTAAACTTTTTGTCCGAATTAACTTTACATTCACAAATTTTACAAAATAAAACACTTGCATCAGCTGAGAAAAAAGTAGAACCAAATTCACTAACATAAGTTTGGAGCCGATTTGATAAATTTTGTTTTACTTTAGGCATTTTTTACATCAGTAAAATACAGGAGAGTTGGTACCACACTGCGGAATACTAACATAAAATAAGATCATTGGGCATTTTTATACATAAATAATTAACGCTGACGCTGCGTCTCACGTAAAGACGACGAATCAGATAAAATTGCAATACGATGCGTCTGACACGATTCTAAAAATGCACGTTTGCTTTCGTTCGCATATTCGTATTCGGTCATTTGGTACAAAATCTTTTTTTTTAATAATATTTTGTTTATTTCTATTATTTTATAAAAAATATGCGTGTAAATAGCACTTAAAACTCGAAAATAGCAAAATAGCATTAAAAACCGTAAATATGCAAAAATTAGCATTATAAAATTTTGTATACGAATTCAGGGAAGTGCGAAACAAATTTGTATCTTACTTTCAATGTTCTAAGACTTTCCAAAAAATACATGCATTTGCTAGAACTTCCGAGCCCTGATCATAAGTAATAAGTAATTCATCTAAGTAATTCTAAGATCATCTAAGATCATAAGTAATTCTCTAAAACAAATACCGAATTTTTTACCAAGCAATTTTAATAAACACAATCAACATTTTAATTTTCATAGAAATCTCCATCGCATAACTTTAACGCGAATTATAAACCTATGCAGAATAAACAACATTTTTACCAGCCTATCAATAAACCAATATTGTAACCTTCGATTCCAGACGTAGTATCTTAGTTTGAATCCATTTATTGTTTCAATAGATTTATTGAAATTGGCGGTAAAATTTATCTCTACCCATTTTATATTTTGATAATTTTCTAGTGGAATTGAAAATTTCCCCAATAGTTTTCAGGAAGTGACGTAGAATAAGAAAGATAACAGATAGATACCAGGTAGATACTGAGTTAGTATAATTTTGACCTGCAAAAATTTGTGTAAAGTTGGATAATTTAGTTAAGAATTGGAAAATTATAATTCTGTACCAGTATATTGGGATCATTGACTATTTATTCGAGTTTGGAGGTATATTGTTGTTTTTTGGTCAATATAATCCATAGCCACTAGTGGGATACTTTGCGATACACCAATTTGAGCTGGTTGAATTATTACGGACCCATCACAATATTGTATTTATGGTTTCTGGTACGTCATTTTGAAAAATCTATACTGGTTTTCTATTCACGGCGTGGCTTCTTTGATTCTGTTGGTCGGAAACTCAACGTTCACCAGTTTTTAGAAGATAAGATACTATTTGGAGGTTGGAAATATTAGTCTTACCGGGTTAACTCAAGAAAAGTTGGTTCACTAGTCAATTTAATTATTTTCGTCAATTGGTTCGATCGAGGTACCGTTTTACACGGTACACCATATTCGAAGATTCGGGTTCACGTTGTTGTTTGGGAGTCCAGTGGCGCGGGATTTCCAGCGGCGTAGGATCGATATATTGAGCTAAGTGATTTTTGCTTTTGTTTTACTATTCATTTAAAAAAACTGTCTATTTGCGCTACGTAATTTACAACCTAACGACAATATTTTTGTTTGATTGATAAGTACGCCGAAGCGTGCTTGTAAAGATTCGTGTTAGCGCCTACATATCTGTTCAGCGTTTATTTGATTGTTTTTTTGATTATTTAATTGATAATTTGAACTTTTTTGGTTTGCTATACTATTGTTTTTTAGCTGTTTGATATTTTGAAATTTTGTTGATTACTACTGATTGACTGATAGTTTTTATTTTTAATAAATTATAGTAGTGCTTTGTATGTGCTTTTGTTTGATTACCATATAGCTTTCACGATTAGGATAACAGCAAGAGTTGGGAGCGGGAAAAATCGTGTGGCGCCGGGTAAACTTTTTCACTTATTTTTGAGCCACCTTCACCCTGAGCTCGCAATAGCTAGCCGAAGCTCCGCTCCCATAATAAAAGCGTTATCTGAATTTACACTATAATTTTTTTTCATAGCCACACGTTTTATACGTAGCTGGTGGTGACCCAAGTTACGCTATAAATTTGGCGCCCAACGTGGGGCCAAAAGGGGCCAGAGGCCATATAGTCATAGATTCTGCGGAGTCACCAGTTGGAAAAGTAAATTTTTGGCACCCTAAGTGCAATACAGTCAATCAGTCAGTCAAGTTAATATTTTTCAAACACAGTAGCATCCGAATAGACAGCTTGAGTGTTACTACATTTCACTAATAATTATTGTTGGATACGTCGCTGATTTGTGAAACGCCACGTTTGACATTATTCATTTTCTTGAGGTATTACTATTTGTTATTATAGTATACGAACGGTTACTTTTTCAATATGGCTGCGTGTGCTTGGAAGTTAGATGTAGGTAGATTAAGTCGTGATGAATTGGAGTACGAAATTCGTATACGTACTGTAGTAGACGATATAAAAGATAAATCATTTGACGAATTACGAAAAATTTTCAGGGCTACAATTAATTTAGGTAGTTCTGGGTTAGCTGCTTCTGCTCCGTCGTACCTATTTGTTTTTGCTGACGATTATGCGGCTATTTCAATTGAGTTAGACTCACTACACGCATTAGTGAATAGTTATACTGGGGTAGAACTTGATAGTACATATAGAAAGATATCTTCAAAGTTTGCACATACTTTGGGTAGGCTTAATCGTTCCGTTACCACAAATGCGGACGAAACAAAATTAAAATCTGCCATTAATTCCAAATTGCTAATTTTGTCGCAAGATTTTATCAGTAAGGGCAAAAAGGCCAAGAAGCCTAAAAAAAGATTTTTAATTTGTCAGTGCTGAATCAGACTTATCGCGAGGTTCCAGTTGATGAAGGTGGGGTTACTGAGTCTAGCGAATCCGAGCCGGAACTCGAAGTTTCAGTGCAAAGCAGGATTAAACCACTCCCTGCCCGCGATTGGAAGATTAAATTTTCAGGCGATGGTCACGGTATGTCGCTTAACGCATTCCTTGAAGAGGTAGAAGATTCGTGTATACCGAATGGGATCTCCCGAGCTGAACTTTTTAGGTCGGCCAAAGATTTGTTTAGCGGTAAAGCTAGTGTTTGGTATAAGGCGGCTAAAAAGTGGGTACATGATTGGGATAGTTTAGTGGCGGCGTTGCGTGCGGAATACCTCCCCCATAATTACGATAGGAAGTTGTTTGAGGAAATAAAACAACGAACTCAAGGCCCAGGGAAAAGTATAGGGACGTATGTAGCAGTTATGGCTACTTTATTTTAGCGACTAAGCACAGATATACCGGAGGCTAGCAAATTTTTTATACGAGAATATTGATTCTTTCTACCAACCGTTTTTGGCATTCGTAGAAATTAAGTCAGTTCAACAATTAGTTGATGGGTGTAGAAAATTAGACATTAAACGAAGTATCGCTAAAAGCTATAAACTTCCCCCTAATAAGGACAAATGCTTAGAGGCAGATTTGGCCTATGTATATAGTAAACCCTCTAGTAGTACGTGCAAAATTTCTACATCCCCAATAAAATGTTTTGAGTGTGGTAGGTTAGGTCATAAAGCGTCCGCTTGTCGGAATAGGAGGCTTCGGTGTTTTAAGTGTGGTAGGGCTGACGTTACAGTTAAGAACTGTCCGAATTGTAACAACCCTAGGTCGTCTAACGACAGACGAGAACGCCGACAACCTACTTCTTCGGGAAACGGTTCGGGTCGTTCTTAGGTAGTCGAACGAGGCCGGCCCAGTTATTAGAAGATTCGACAAGATATTTAAAAAACGTAATTGATTATATATTTGAGCATGCCCAAAATGACGAACGACCGTATTTAAAGATTGAAATTTATGGTAAAGAGTTTAAGGGTTTATTAGATTCAGGTGCGTCATGCACGCTGATGGGTACCAACGGTTGGGCATATTTGGAAGAATTGGGTGTTACACTCTGCAAAGATAATATTATCGAGTGTAGCGTTGCTAATGGTCAAAAAATACGTAGTATAGGTAGTTGTTCTGTACCTATAAAGTTACAGGAACAGACTAAATATGTAAATGTTTTAGTGGTGCCGGAAATACCACATTTATTAATTTTGGGTGTTGATTTTTGGAAGAAGATGGGAATAATTCCTGACCTTCGGAGTGATGGTTGGCACTTTTCTAAAGAGATTCATGATTGCGTAGAAATTAGGGAACATTTAATAGATGCAAATGGGCTGTCGAAAGAACAGCATACGCGATTAAATAGTCTAGTATCTGAAAATTATAGGTTGATGGGCGACGAGTTAGGTTGTACCACTATTGTGGAACACGTAATCAAAACAAATTCTAATCCCATAAAACAGAGATATTATCCAGTTTCTCCTGTCATTCAAAAACACATTGATAGTGAATTAGACGACATGATAGCTAAAGGCGTAGTTCGGAGAAGCACAAGCGCGTGGGCATCGCCGCGCCGGTGATTTTAGTACGAAAGAAAAGCGGCGAATACCGTTTTTGCGTCGATTACCGAAAGTTAAATGCGGTAACCGAGAAGGATAGCTACCCTTTGCCTTATATCCAAAATACATTGGATCAATTAAAGGATGCAAAATATTTGTCTTCGTTAGATATAAAATCTGCTTTTTTTCAAGTATCCTTGGCTGAAGAGTCAAGAAAGTATACAGCTTTCACGGTACCTAATAGAGGCCTGTGGGAATTTTGTAGGATGCCATTTGGTCTGTCCACGAGTCCTGCTACGTGGCAGCGTCTTATAGACACGGTTTTGGGTCACGATCTAGTGCCAAATGTATTTTGCTATCTCGACGATATAATTATAGTCACGAATAATTTTGAGGACCATTTACGGATCCTAGGAGAAGTTTTTAAAAGATTACGTGCCGCTAATATAACGGTGAAAAAGGAAAAGTGTCAATATTGTAGGTCCCAATTAAAATACTTAGGATACGTTGTAGATAGGAACGGCTTACATGTCGACCCGGATAAAGTCAGGGCCATGGTAGAGCTTCCTGTTCCTAAAACAGTTAGCCAAGTTCGGGGCATAATCGGTACATTTGGGTGATACCGTAGATTTATACCAAACTTCTCTACGCTCATAGCTCCAATCACTGCCTTAATTAAGAAAACCAAATCCAAAATCGAATGGAATGATCAGTGTGATAATGATTTTCAAACCATAAAGGAGAAGTTAGTGACCGCTCCAATTTTGAGTTGTCCGGATTATGGCCTACCGTTTGACGTTCAGACAGATGCGAGTAGTTGCGGAATTGCGGCTGTGCTTAGTCAACCTCACCCAGAGGGTGAAAAAGTAGTTAGTTATATCAGTCGTTCTTTAACAAAACAGGAACGTAATTACAGCACGACCGAAAGGGAATGTTTGGCTGTTCTCTTCGCGTTGAATAAGTTTAGGCAATATATCGAAGGTATACCGAATGTTAGGGTAATAACCGATCATCATTCTTTAATTTGGCTATCGAATCTTAAAGATCCGAATGGTATACTTGCGAGATGGGCAGTCCAGATGCAACAATATAACGTTGAAATTGTTCATCGCAAAGGAAAGAACACATTGTTCCGGACACCCTCAGTAAGAGTGTTCCGTTTGTCGATCTAGTTTATGTTCAAGGCCAAGAAGATACTTGGTTAGAGAAAATGAAAAATAAGGTTTTAGGGAAGCCATTAAAATATTCTCAGTGGAGAATAGAAGAGGGGGTTTTGTACAAACATGTTGAACCAGAACACCCTTTCCTTGGTCGAGCATTGGGAGAATTGGAAGATCGTTGTTGAAAAGTCAAAACGGTCAAAGTTAATTGAAAAGGCTCATTGCGATCCAACTTCAGGTCATACTGGGGTATATAAAACCTACAATAGGTTAAAGAATTTATATTTTTGGCCAAGAATGAAAAGTGACGTGGCAAAATTGGTTAAAAATTGCGTAGTATGCCTTCAGCATAAATCTGAGAATAAGCCTCCTATTGGTTTAATGCTATCTCATCAAGCTAGTAGACCGTGGGAAGTTATTTCATCTGATTTGATGGGACCTTTGGTTAACTCTAAAAGAGGGAACAAATTTATTTTGGTAGTAACAGATTACTTCAGCAAATACGTCTTAATTTTTCCATTGAGAAACTCATTAGCTACCAATATTGTTAAAAAATTGGAAGATGAGGTATTCTTAGTGCACGGCGCGCCTAAGTTCGCGATAAGTGACAACGGCCCACAGTACAAGAGTAAAGAATACAAAAGTTTGTTAGAGCGTTATGATGTTCAACCGAAACTAAATGCGTACTATCATAGTCAGGGTAATCCTACTGAACGTACTAATAGAACCATCCGTAGTATGATGGCTTCTTATATAAAAGACACACATCGAACGTGGGACGAGAATTTACCAAAACTAGCTTGTGCTATACGCAATTCAAAGAGTGAAGTAACTAAGCAAACGCCATATTTCATAACATTTGGTAGGTCTTTTATTTTAAGCGGCAAGGAATTTGATCGCAAAGATATTTTTGTTGATGAAGAGCCTGAGGCTCAAGAATTAAAAGTAAAAGGGCTAAAAGATTTATTTGCTTTAGTGAAGAAAAAGCTGTCGGCAGCTTCAAATAAGAATAGGAAAGTCTATAATTTGAGACATCGCGATGAGACATTTGAGATAGGTCAGGGAGTTTACCGTAGAAATTTTGTTTTATCTAGTGCGCCTGATTATTTCAATAAAAAGTTAGCACCCCGATACGTAGGACCCCTGTACATTTTTAAGAAAGTCTCACCGTGGACTTATGAGGTAGCTGATGAATTCGGGAATTCTAAAGGTATTTGGCATGCGAAAGATATCAAAGCTCAACCACCTGATAACCTATTCAGCACTGAATAGCATTTTGTAAATAAGTATACATAGTAGTTTTAGGTTTTAGTATTGTAATTAGATATAATTTTTGTGTTAGTTTATAGGCAATGTAAATTTGATAAGAGTCCTTTTTATAGTTTTGTTAATTTTTGAGCAATTTTGGGAAAATTTCTTCAACTTGGGGGGGAATCTGTAACCTTCGATTCCAGACGTAGTATCTTAGTTTGAATCCATTTATTGTTTCAATAGATTTATTGAAATTGGCGGTAAAATTTATCTCTACCCATTTTATATTTTGATAATTATCTAGTGGAATTGAAAATTTCCCCAATAGTTTTCAGGAAGTGACGTAGAATAAGAAAGATACCAGATAGATACCAGGTAGATACTGACTTAGTATAATTTTGACCTGCAAAAATTTGTGTAAAGTTGGATAATTTAGTTAAGAATTGGAAAATTATAATTCTGTACCAGTATATTGGGATCATTGACTATTTATTCGAGTTTGGAGGTATATTGTTGTTTTTTGGTCAATATAATCCATAGCCACTAGTGGGATACTTTGCGATACACCAATTTGAGCTGGTTGAATTATTACGGACCCATCACAATATTGTATTTATGGTTTCTGGTACGTCATTTTGAAAAATCTATACTGGTTTTCTATTCACGGCGTGGCTTCTTTGATTCTGTTGGTCGGAAACTCAACGTTCACCAGTTTTTAGAAGATAAGATACTATTTGGAGGTTGGAAATATTAGTCTTACCGGGTTAACTCAAGAAAAGTTGGTTCACTAGTCAATTTAATTATTTTCGTCAATTGGTTCGATCGAGGTACCGTTTTACACGGTACACCATATTCGAAGATTCGGGTTCACGTTGTTGTTTGGGAGTCCAGTGGCGCGGGATTTCCAGCGGCGTAGGATCGATATATTGAGCTAAGTGATTTTTGCTTTTGTTTTACTATTCATTTAAAAAAACTGTCTATTTGCGCTACGTAATTTACAACCTAACGACAATATTTTTGTTTGATTGATAAGTACGCCGAAGCGTGCTTGTAAAGATTCGTGTTAGCGCCTACATATCTGTTCAGCGTTTATTTGATTGTTTTTTTGATTATTTAATTGATAATTTGAACTTTTTTGGTTTGCTATACTATTGTTTTTTAGCTGTTTGATATTTTGAAATTTTGTTGATTACTACTGATTGACTGATAGTTTTTATTTTTAATAAATTATAGTAGTGCTTTGTATGTGCTTTTGTTTGATTACCATATAGCTTTCACGATTAGGATAACAGCAAGAGTTGGGAGCGGGAAAAATCGTGTGGCGCCGGGTAAACTTTTTCACTTATTTTTGAGCCACCTTCACCCTGAGCTCGCAATAGCTAGCCGAAGCTCCGCTCCCATAATAAAAGCGTTATCTGAAGTTACACTATAATTTATTTTCATAGCCACACGTTTTTATACGTAGCTGGTGGTGACCCAAGTTACGCTATAATATATCAAAACCAGTTACAACATCAAAATTTTAATAGACCAATACATTCAAATCAACAAAACAGACCCAATCTAGAAAATTTTAGTGGGCATCTCGATAATTTCAGAGAAATAATTTTAATAGAACCCATTTCAATCCAAGTCAACCCAATAATTTCGCACAAACACAAATTAACAAACCAGAACCGATGTGAGTTTAAGCAACTTTAATGTACGAATATGATGAAAACGACCCCGAAATATTTGTAGAAAATTTGCGTTTTCGTTGCCATCGGAGAGTTTATGTACTCTTCCCGTATTATTGGAGGTTGTGATGAGCATCACACCTACTAGTTTAAGGGTTAACCTTCTGTTATATCTCTGAAATTAATGTATAGTTTGTTTCACTTTAATCTGAATTAAAAAAAGACATAGTATCAAATTATGTTGATATAAAAATGTACGAACTATAAACAAAACATAATATATAGAGATAAGGTTAATTATTTTAATCAGGCGCCAGCCTTTAGCAATGCATAATATGCTGTTTTTGGTTGACGCGATTATCTTATCTCTATATTTATTATGTCTCGTCACATAGTTCGTACATTTTTATATCAACATAATTTGATACTATGACTTTTTTTAATTCAGATTAAAGTGAAACAAACTATACTTTGTGCGCAGGGCATTGATATTAATGTGATACGAGTACTTATACTACCACCATGACACGTACGACATCTTTTAATATTAACAAGTTTTATACATTGCTAATAAAAGTTATTCAATAATTATTACAAGTGTTTAAGTTATTAATTATAAATGCTGAATAAACACAACAGTTGGCGACGAGGATTATACGAATTCATGCGAGTTGTTTTCTTTGAAATAGAAAATTTTGTGGTTACAAATTGCAAAGTTACAAGTTGGTTACAAGTACAAAGGTGCAAGGTCAGACAATTTTCGTTACAACCATCTTGCATTTGGGTTCCATTACGATTACAAAAAGAAAAATTTTTATTTTAAGATTACGATAACAAAAAGAAACATTTTTATTTTACGATTACGATACGAGTTGTTTTACTGGAATTTTGGAACTAAAATTAATTTTTTTTACGATGTCAATCACTACGGCAGATAATATGACACATGTGAATACAATTACTTCGACAACGGTTCAAAACGTTTTTACAATTGAACTATTTGAACATTCCAAATTTCAATGGGAACGCTGGGTCAAGAGACTAGAGGGTGCATTTACAATATTTAACGTTGCTAGTACAAATAAAGTTCCCTACTTACTACATTACATGGGTTCAGATGCTTACGATATACTGTGTGATAAATTAGCTCCTGAAGATCCAAATATGAAGACTTACTCGGAATTGGTGGAATTGATGAAACAATATTACAGTCCTGCTCCATTGGAAATAGCGGAAAATTTTAGATTTCATCAACGTAAACAACAAGAAGGAGAAAGTGTACAAGAGTTTCTCACTGCATTGCAAAAACTGACGATAAGTTGCAAATTTGGTGCGTATCTGAAGACGGCATTGCGGAATCAATTTGTTTTTGGACTAAGAAGCGAAAGGATTCAAAATAGATTGTTGGAAACAAAGGATTTGGTATTGAATACGGCATTCAGTACAGCTACTAGTATGGAATTGTCAGCTTGGGATGCAGCACAACTACACCGTCAGGATGGAACAGTCAATAGAATATTGGAACGATTCCGAAGTACAAGAAGAACCTAAATTCGAAGACTACTAATAATACAACGAATACAAGACCAGGGGTCGGTAATACAATTAGTTATAATGTTAAAAATAAACAATGTTACAGGTGTGGAAATTCAAACCACTTTGCAAACAAATGTCCCAAGATTAATTTTACATGTAATTTTTGCAAGATAAAAGGTCATTTAAACAATGTTTGTACAAAAGCAATTAGGGCTGGTGCACATTTGGTAGATATGTTACACTCAATACCCGATTTCGGGCAATGCCCGAAAAAAATGCGCAAAACTAGTTTTGAGCATCGAAGATTTCCCAAACCCGAAATTTTACTTTTAAACGGCTATTGAGCGTTACAAAATAAGCGGAACTAGTTTTGCGCATTTTGAATTGTACAAAACTAGTTGTGTAGGTTTCTGAATGACCAGCACTAGTTCTACTATAAATAACATAAACATAAAGGGGGTGAAACGTAATAGTTTACTGCCCCTTACCGCAACTATACTTTTTAATGCTATTTCAAGGGTCTCTAAGCTCCCGGTTTTTTAGATCCCGGTTTTCTTGATCGTAGGCGCTTCTCGTATGTTTAGCCTAGTAACCAGAGTCAAAACCGCCCTGGAGGGGTGCAACGCGGAGCGGAGCGGAGCGGCGCCCCGTAAGGGTAGGTTTTGACGATGGATTACCCTCCTTATCGAATGCACACCCCAAAAATCGACCCGTGTTTAAAATTAAATTTTTTTTTCTTCGATTTTTGGGGTGTGCATTCGATAAGGAGGGTAATCCATCGTCAAAACCTACCCTTACGGGGCGCCGCTCCGCTCCGCTCCGCTCCGCTCCGCGTTGCACCCCTCCAGGTCGGTTTTGACTCTGGTTACTAGGCTAAACATACGAGAAGCGCCTACGATCAAGAAAACCGGGATCTAAAAAACCGGGAGCTTAGACGAGACCCTTGAAATAGCATTAAAAAGTATAGTTGCGGTATGGGGCAGTAAACTATTACGTTTCACCCCCTTTATGTTTATGTTATTTATTTTTTTCGGATGCTGATTAAATGAAAAAAGCAGAACTAGTGCTGGTCATTCAGAAACCTACAAAACTAGTTTTGTACAATTCAAAATGCGCAAAACTAGTTCTGCTTATTTTGTAACGCTCAATAGCCGTTTAAAAGTAAAATTTCGGGTTTGGGAAATCTTCGTTGCTCAAAACTAGTTTTGCGCATTTTTTTCGGGCATTCCCCGAAATCGGGTATTGAGTGTAACAGATACATACCAATTGAAAGCACGGAACATCATCAATTTCGAAATAAATTTTATTCAGAACTTATAGTAAACAGTAAGAGAATTAAATTCGAGGTTGATAGTGGAGCTTCAGTTTCAGTAATGGGCAAGATGCAATTACGATTACTTTTTCCAAAATTACCCATTAAAAGCACAAACTTAAAATTAATTACATACTGCCGAAATACTCTAAACGTTTTAGGATATGTGCGTTGCAAAGTCTTATACAAAGATATTCGTTACAACTTAAATCTTTATATTATTGAAATTAATAGAGAACCATTATCAAAACGTTTACAAAATAGATTCAATTAATACAAATAAAATTTCAATTGAAAACTTAATCTTATATATAAAAATGCTTGTATGTGTGTGGGTATGTGTGTATGTTCCGCATAGACGCCTAAACCCCGTAACTGTGGGCGTTGAAACTTTCACGAGATCTGGCGACATTCAAGAGTAAACTTTTCGTCGTCTTTGATTTTAGTAATTCGTCACCATAAGACGGTCATCAGCAGTTAAACCCTTCAGGTCACAGTCGTTGTCATAGTTACGAAGCGATTTTGACGCTAAAAGATTAATTAAATGACTTTGACATATTATAGTCAGTAGCGGCTCGACAAATAGGGGGCACAACTTTGACATAAGAATGTTAACCTTAAAAATGACAGATGACATATACTCAGTGGCGTTGCACAAATAGTCAGTAGCGGCTCGACAAATAGGGGGCACAACTTTGACATAAGAATGTTAACCTTAAAAATGACACATGACATATACTCAGTGGCGTTGCACAAATAGTCAGTAGCGGCTCGACAAATAGGGGGCACAACTTTGACATAAGAATGTTAACCTTAAAAATGACAGATGACATATACTCAGTGGCGTTGCACAAATAGTCAGTAGCGGCTCGAGAATAGGGGCACTACTTTGACATAAGAATGTTAACCTTAAAAATGTATGTATGTATGTATGTATGTATCCTTGTTAAGCTGTCACCTCCGTTATGTTGACAAGGCGACCTCACCTCCGGGTGAAGGGAGTACTTAAATTGAATTACACTTAGATATATAAGCTAAGGGGAACACCAGGATACCGATTTTCAAGAGAGGGGTAAAATATTTACTTTAATAAAATATTTATATTTTCAATATTTTATCTATATATAAGATACGTAGTGTCCTCCGTGTTTATGTATCTGAACTTAGCAACAGTGTGTGTTGTGTCCTCCAGCAATGTTGCCGGATGTGTATTATGCACTTAAATACAAAATATAAATATGTTTCTTCAGGGTACTTTCGAGTTGCGAGTTTACTCCGAGAAACATTCACACGTTCCATGACACTTATTGCGTGGGAGTTGTCGATGTTTACAAGTTTACGCGTATTCCAGACTAGTTTTTAATATTTTTTATTATAATATGGTACTATAATTAATAAAATACTATAATTTATTTATAATAATATAAAACTTTTAAATATTAAATAGTTAATTTAAACTTTTAAAAATATTTATTTAAGCTTTCGGTGTTGTTTAACACCATCATCAGAAAATAATGAACATTTACATGGAAACAATTACAAGATTTCAACGTATTGTCATCTGATACGATCCAAAAAAATAATAATAATTAATAAAATGTAAAAGTCACGTGTAAATGAACAACCTAATTGGTAAAACGATCCAATTAGGAATGGGGGTTACAATAGATCGTGAGTTAAGGAAACGACCTGATATGTGAGACTACTCAGGAAAAAACTTAACTCCAATGCGTTGAAAAATGAAAAAGATTATACAAGTAGATGGCTATATACAGTGCTAAGGCCATCGATATCAGTTTTTCGGTTCATAGCATTTTTTTCCCTCTTGATGCATATCATCTCATGTAGTAGGCGATCATTGTAGTTCTTAACAGATTTGATAACTTCTGGGTTCTTAAAATCGGCATCATGGTTATCGATAAGGATGTGTTTAGCAATGGCCGTACTTTCTGGTTTATTGCATCTAACAGATGAGATATGTCCACTCATTCTCTTATGAAGATATTGGTTGGTCTGTCCAATGTATACCAGATTACAATTATTACATTGGACTTTATATATAAGATCTGACTTCTTTCTTTGTGGTATATTATCTTTTAGTTTACTATAGAATTGTCCAATATTGTTAGTAGATTTGAAAGTCATATTGATATTATATGGTACTAAGGTCTTTTTGATCTTTTCACTAAGTCCTTGAACATAAGGCATAACCGTGAATTTGTTATTAGATCTAATATAGGATGCGTTGCCATTATATAGCCTATCAACACGATCTTTAATAATCTTCCTTATTAATGCTATGGGATAGTCATTTTTTAATAAAGTATGTTTTGCGATATTAAGTGTTTCTTTTCTAAAATCGCCATGTGTAAGTTTAAGAGCCCTATCGATTAGTCCTATACTGCCGTCCTACTCTAAAAAGCAGTATCTCCAAAATCGTTGTTTCGAGAAAACGCTCATTTAGGTATTTATGGTTGGGCCAACAAAAAATATTTTTAATCTTTTTAATCCGTTAATACATAATAATAGATGGTGTTTACTGCTTTTTAGCGTAGGACTTGTTGATATTACGTGGAGATACTGCAATATCTAAGGCTATTATTGCATATAACCAGTGGTCTTACTGCTTCTTAGTGTTGCAGGATCACAGATATTGTTGTAATAATCCTAAAAAGCGATATAACTAAAATTCGTAAAAAATGGAGATACTGCGTTTTAGCGTAGGACGGCAGTATAGCTGTGCTGATTATTTGGCTCTTATGGTGGTAGGAATGATAATTAAGGTACCTTCCGGACCATGTAGGTTTTTGGGTCCATTTATATTTTAAGCCATTATTATCAAGTATAAGTTCGATATCTAAAAAGGTAATACGATTACGGATTTCTTTTTCCATTGTGAATTGAAGACGTGGATGGAAGCCGTTGAAATGATCGATCATAACATCTTCTTTGTTCTTAGGGATAGCGGTTATAATATCATCCACATATCTTTTATAGAAAGGAAGTTGGAACGGAAGTGCAGCAATTCTGTTTTGTTCTAAAATTTCCATGACTAAATTAGAAATAGTGGCTGATATCGGGCTGCCCATTGCTGTCCCAAAGATTTGTTGGTACAATTTATCATTGTATTGGAAGTACGTCGTGTCCAAGCACATTTTAAGGGCAGTTATGAATTTCGTTTTAGGCACGTTGGTATAAATCTTTATGTCATTCCATTTTTCTTTCAGCACTTCAATAGCCAAGTCGATAGGAATATTGGTAAATAGAGATTTGACATCTAAAGATATAAGAATATAGTCATTGGGGTTTTCAAACTTCTTAACATCTTCTATGAAAGAGTCCATGAATCTTTCGTGTAATATTCATTTTTTCCTATGACATTGGAGATAACCTGTGAAAGAAATTTAGATAGATTATAAGTTGGAGATTTTATACTGGCCACTATTGGGCGGAGTGGGATTCCTATTTTATGGATTTTAGGTAATCCGTATATTCTTGGTGGAATGGCGCTGTTTATCTTTAGTTGGAAGGCTGTTCTTTTATCAATATAATTATGCTTAACCCAGTCGGAGATAATTTGGTTGTTTTTAATTTGTAGATTGTTCTTTGGGTCCTTAGCTATAACTTTGTAGGTTGAGGTATCATTGATTAAGTCATCCATTTTATCCTTATACTCTTTTTTATTCATAATTACGGTAGTATTTCCTTTATCAGCTCTGAGTATAAGAAGTTCAGGATGTTCTTTAATGAATTTTTTAACATTCATTACGTCTCTTAAACTTGTCGAACTTTTGTTCCTTTCTTGTAATTTGCTGAAAGATTTGATGGAATTGCTAAATTCCAATCTAAGTAAATTTTTCGTATCAAAGTCCAAGTTCTTGATAGCATTTTCAACTCCTACGATGATGTCATCTGTGGGCATACTCTTATTAGTGAAAGGTATTGCGTATTTTTGCCCTAGTTGTAAAGTTTTTTCAACATTATTGGGTATCATGGTGTTGGTCATATTAATAATCCATTTTTGTTCGATCTTTCCATTCTGGGTTATAGGATTTGCTTTATTCAATAAATTCTTAAACTTTTTAGTTTGCGTTTCCTTACAATGTTGAAATTTATGGTTGAATTTTATTTCTTGTTTATCTATAAAATTTTTAAAAATGTCATTAGGTACGCAATTACCCAATTTTTGTTTGTGGAAATTCATCATTCTCGTATTCTTGTCTAAATTCCTATAACATTCTGCGATATGCTCTATCAATACGGCTTTGTAGAAATTTTGGAGTATATTATCTCGTCTCCCAGAACAGCCTAAACTGTTAATATAATTTTTATTTAGTTTGATGCACATGGGGATTATATTCTTTGATTTGCATCTGATTAAAAACACGCGTTGATTTAGCAGAGCAGCATTCTTTTTTGTTCCAATAGAAATTTTTTTCATGCTGTAGACAGCTGTCATTCCATATAAATGTTTAATGTTATCGTAAAAAGGCATAATGAATTGCCTAAAAATGAAAATATATAGTATAAGACTTTTAACTATTGATAATTATAATAATATAAAACTTTTAAATATTAAATATTTAATATCAATCGACTTCTTGAATTCATTTTAAAAATCCAAGAGGTGAAAACGTTTATTGCGTATACGTGAGTAACCAACACTCGTATAAACACAGAGTACATAAAAATAGCATATTCGTCTAATTTTTTAGAATTAATATCATTGCAATGTTGCCAAGTTACGGAGGAACGAACGTTCAGTTCGTATAACCACGTATAACGGAGGTCGGTACGCACAGCCCGCATAATACGTGTAAACGACACTAGCGCCAACGATATATGCCCGAACTAAGAGACACTTGTGCGGATACTAGGAGGACGTTGTCACCTCCGGGTAAAATTTTGATATTTGGCTCCTAACGCCACCTACAACTTTATTTCGTAAAAAACAAGGCAAAACGTTGTCACCTCCGAAACCGGAGGTGAAAGCGTTATATATGAGGTGACAACGAATGTTACGTATCCGTTTTTGAGGTGACAAGGTACCTTTTATCAATATGTATGTATGTATGTTTGTATATATATATGTATGTATGTATGTATGTGTGTATGTACGTCTGTGAACACGATAGCGTCTAAACGAAGCAAGCAAATCATTCTAAATTTTGCATATAAGCTTTTTCCTGTCGTAGGACGAAGCCAGATGAAAATAAATTAAATCGTGTAACGGGAAAGGGGGGTTTACCTGGAGCTATTATGACATTATGCGTCATAACTTCGAAACGAAATTAAATATGTAAAAATATTAATAACAAAAAATTAGCGCTATGGAATTTCCTACATTTTTTGTCCTACAAGTTTTTCTCTAAAATGTACAGGGCGTTTCAAAAATTTTTGTATTTCGTACGAAAATAAGATGAAAAGTTTCTAATAACATGGGTCCAAAAATGCTTCGTTTGCAAGATATAGGCATTCAAAAGTTTTTTTGAAATGTTTCATCGATTTACTGTTGAAATTATGTAACCATTTTATTTAAAAATATAATATAAAAATTTGCGTCTGTTCGGAAAGTTATGCGATGGCCACATCAGATTTTTAACAATAATTTAATAGACAGCGAGCAATAAATCTTCTCCTACCTGAAATGTTCTTCGGGACATTCTGAAATGAGCCTTAAAATCATCCAAATTATAATTTGGAATTATAATTTCGTAGTAATTACTGAAAAATGAGGATTAATCCTCATTTCTCACCGGAGCAACTCTTCGAGGAGCAACAACAGCAAGTGGCTGCACTAACAGTTGTGCTCCCTCAACTAGAATGTTATAATTCAAGTCGTCATCCATTATTTCTTCTAGAATCATAAAATTCAAAAAATTGTTTGCCATATTTTTAGGTTATGTAAACTGATAACTCCTAACGTACCTGTTCACCAACGTGTCCAAGTGCGCTGCCACCTCTGCACTAAGGAACAATTGGGATCTCATAGAGCCGTTTACTTCGATCCCGTTGGAAAAATTTTTGAAGTTCTATTCGCAGTTGGTGGGTTGTGCTATGGGGGACCCATCCTCCCCTATTTTGGCCGCCTTTGTAATGAATGATCTGTTGGTGAATTTCTTTGGTGAGGTCCGCTTCACTATCCCATTTTTGTGCATTTACGTTGATGACATCCTGACTGCTATCCCCAAGGAGGAAATTAACAATAGTTTGAGAATTCTAAACGAATATGACGATCTCCTCTCCTTTACTTATGAGGAGGAATCGGGGGGTTCCATCCCTTTTTTGGACCTCTTGGTGAGGAGAGGAGATAACGGAAGGCTGACTACTGACATCTATAGCAAGCCCACTTCTACCGAGAGACTGTTGAGTTTCTACTCTTCGCATCCCACTAGTCAAAAGGTTGGTTTAATTAAAACCCTAAAACACCGAATAAAAATATGCGTACCGGAGGCCTTACAGAGAGATAGATTATTGGGTCTCAAGGCTCAATCTCTGAGGAATGACTATCCGGGTCGTTTGCTTGATGTGGTTCTCCTGGGGAGTGAGCGCATCCGTCCACCGCCCTCGGTGGATGATCTGAATGTCTAGACCTCTAAAACCAAATATTTTAAAATAACGTTTCATCCACGTTTAGCAGATCGGATCAGTCACCTTTTCAGAGAGTTCGTCGATGATGACAATTTCAAAATCGTCTTCTACAACAGATCCATGTTGGGAGCGAGGCTGTTTTCCTCGACGAAAGACAAGATTCCGTGCCTCTTGAAAAGCAATGTGATATATAGTATTAAGTGTACTTGCAATAAGGTGTATTTGGGACAGACCAGGCAACGTTTGGGTGACAGGGTGAAACAGCACATCGGCGAAATCAGAATATGCACTGGCAAGACGGGGCTGTCGGAACATATTATCGATAACTCACATTCCTTTAACTCCGACAGTGTTATGATAGTTGACAATGAACCCGACTATTTCAAGAGGTTATTTTTGGAAGCTGCGTATATCTCTGTTACGCCTAATAATATTAACAAACAATCTGATTATAATTACATCAATTCAGACTATAAAAGTGTGATCAGACATTACCTTGATAGGGCTTGATTGCGTAATCCCCCCCCTGGTTGCTTTAACGCAGGTGTTTCGTGTGGTTTCTCGTCGGTTTGGATGATAATGGTGAACAACTATTTTTCGACGTTTCTCGGGAGGATTGGGGTCAAGTTTCAGTGAACATGCTCCCGTTTCTGTGCAATTTGTTGGTTTTGTTTATTTGCATGTATTGCCAACCATACACGCTTTGGTTGCTTTTAAACTCGCGGCAAAATTTGAAAATCGTATGTTAGTCCTTATCATGTTATCTCGTTGCGGTTGGTTGGCAATTATTTGCAATTTTGACAGATTTAACGATATCTTTTGTGACAATAGTTTTCATTCACGCTAATGTGTACATGTTTTAATGTTATTTTTAATTTTACAATTGTTAAGTTTTCATAGTCTTATATTGTTACATATTTTAGTCAATTGCACGACACTCATTTTATGAGTGAATTTACATTTTATTTTTTCACGACGCAACTGTTTGTAATTGATTTTTCCGCCTGTGGCTCATTTTTTAGACTGCACATGAAACGATTAATAGCTGTTTGTTTAGTGGTCCAGTCAAATTAGACGAAAAAAGGGGTTCAGCTCGGAAAAATTCCCACCTAGCTGAATTTTGGTACACATCTTTATGACATCGTTGTAAACAATATGTAAAAAGTCGACCTCGATAGCATGTACGCGTTAAAGGTTATTCGAGGTCAAAGGTCACGAAATTGGCCTTTTTTTTATTATCTCGTTTTTTATTAGTCGTACAATAAAAAGTTTTAGATGCAATCTGTAGAGGAGGTAATTATCTACAAAAATGGTCTTATGACATTTTCACGTTAATTTGATAGTTTTTGCGTTATAAGGCCAACAAAATGGACACTTTTAATGAAATATGATTTTTCAAATTTTGATCGGAAATTTTGTGAACGATATTAATTTGCAAATGAAGCCGTTATTTGTCGTTTTTCGTCCACCATCGTCATATACTAAATCAAAGACTGTCGAAAACCGCATCCGACTCTTCCATAAGTTTTACTAAATTATCGACGGTTCTCGCGCCGGAGGCGAATTAAGGCGAAAATTGTGCAAAAACTTTTCAACGTCTCTGGAGCTCTTATTTACGAACCGATTCTTAATTTTTAAGATGCAACGGAAGCCCATCGCGAAGGTCTACCAGAGCGCTTATATAAGCTTCCTTCGTATTTTCAACACCAAAGGCGTAAAATCGAATTTAAATTTCAAAAATGTTTCTCTACTTTTACTCAATACTCAATACTATTTTACAATATACTTTCGAAAAATTGGAAATTGGCGCCGGAAACTTTTTATTGTACAACCAGTATAAAGCATTTGCAAATTAATATCGTTCACAAAATTTCCGATCAAAATTTGAAAAATCATATTTAATTAAGTGTCCATTTTGTTGGCATTATAACGCAAAAACTATCAACTTAACGTGAAAATGTCATAAGACCATTTTTGTAGATAATTACGTCCTCTACAAATTGTATCTAAAACTTTTTATTGTACGACTAATAAAAAACGAGATATTAAAAAAGGCCAATTTCGTAACCTTTGACCTCGAATAACCTTTAACGCGTACATGATATCGAGGTCGACTTTTTACATATTGTTTATAACGATGTCATAAAGATGTGTACCAAAATTCAGCTAGGTGGGAATTTTTCCGAGCTGAAAACCTAATTTGACTGGATTATAGGTATGTTTATTATATTGTATCGTATTTGACCCCATACCTGTTTAATGAGATATGTTTATGTATGTTTTAGCTCATGACTCCTCTTTGTTTCAGTCCTGAGGATGGAAATATAAAATTTCCGAAACGTCGACTTGACAACTTAGTAGTTTTATTGCGATCCACTATCCCAATAGTATTAATTTATCATCCTAACGTACCGTTCAGCCGAATTTTTTCCGCTGCAATAAAGCATACCCAGCTGCTTTACTGATGCAACCCAACAGTTGGGCCCGGCTGAACGTGCCCAATGTTGCTTGGTTCGTCCATTTCTTCGAGAAGACTTCTCTTTAATTAACGTACCGTGGGAAATATTGTCCCAAATTCCGGCGAAATTCTTCGCACCCGTAACCTCTTCATAAAGGGAAATTGCGCTAAGGGAACGTCTACATCTCGCAAGAAACAATCAATTTTACCGTCTCGTCAATCTCCATATTATGGAGGATTACAACCAAAGATCGCAGCATTTCACACTGGTATCGTCGACGTCGATGACTTCACCTGAGAAGGATCACCAATTGATAGATTTACAAGTAAGAGATCTTAGTTTTTAAGTATCGTATTATTGTATTGCCATTTAAGCATGGTTTATGAAACCTTCAGTTTCGTTTCCCCCCTCAAGATTCGAATCTATCTTGTGTCCGTTTAATAGTTAAAAGAAGCTTCGTAACTCCTATTTTTAAGAAAGGCAATCGCTGTGATATCAAGAATTATAGAGGTATTCAATCGACCATTCCTAAATTGCTGGATAAATTGGTTGCAACTCAACTTCTGTCTGCTAGTAAAGAACACATAATAGCTGAACAACATGGCTTTTTTCCAGGCCGTTCGACTACTACAAACTTGTTATCGTTTGTATCGGATGTGGTTGAATCGTTTGAAAATCGCATGCATGTGGACGCTGTTTACACTGATTTTTCAGAGGCGTTTGATCGCGTACACCATAAAGCTCTCTTATCGAAACTATCCTCTCTAGGTTTTAGTACGTTGGTAGTTAAGTGGATTCGTAGCTACCTAGTTGGTAGGAAACAAAAGGTACGGATTAAGAATTTTATCTCAAATGATATTTCTGTATCGTCTGGTGTTCCGCAAGGTTCCCATTGTGGTCTGATTCTGTTTCTCATGTTTATCAATGATATAGGTAAATTTATCAAACACTGTTTGTATCTACTATTTGCAGATGATCTTAAAATTTACAAATCAATCAAGTCTATTCAAGACTGCTGGTTAGTACAGGTAGATCTTGATAACCTTCATCGGTGGTGCCAACATAACAAACTATATTTAAATTTCGATAAGTGCTCGGTAATCTCATACTCCAAACTTAGTTTTGATGAATTTGATTACAATATTAATGGTAATGTACTCAATCGTGTCATTGAGATCGACGATTTAGGTGTTCGACTTGATAGTGGCTTAACATACAAGAATCATATTGCTAAGATTTGTGGTAAAGCCTTACGTACCTTGGGTTTTATTCGTAGACAAAGCAGGTATTTTTCTGCTGAAACAGTTAAAACGCTGTACTTTTCTCTTGTAAGGTCCCAATTAGAATACGCTTCATGTACATATATGGTCTCCGTTTTACCAGGTCGACATCGACAGACTTGCTGCAGTTGAACGAAAGTTTCTTAAATACGTTCACTTTAAGTGGGGACGTACTCTGGAGAAATTCAACAGTTCAAGTTGCCTCGTTGCTTGTAATACGAAATCATTAGAATATAGACGCAAAATCGCAGACTTATGTTTTACCTTTCGTTTGATTAATGGAAAGGTAGACTGCCCACGTTTGTTGAATTATTTCGTACCGTATATATCTTCACACGATACTAGACACAAGAATGCCTTTGCCACTGCTGTGCACCCGACTAATTATGGCCTTCATAGTCCTATTCCCAGAATAATTCGGTTAGTCAACAGACTTAACGGACAGGAATGGTTCGATCTGCATCAATCATCATTTACTAAGTTCAAGAAGGACATCATGTGGAACATGGATGTAACGTTTTGTAACTAGGTCTGTTAGTTGTAGTTAGCCGTTGCTATATGGTATTTTATAATTATTGTTTCTCAAATTATTAATTTTTTGTTTGTATAAATGTTTTAGATGGTGCTTTTTTGTAATTTATGTGTATAGTAATTTCGTTTTGTATATGTTTTGGTTTAATATTTAAATTGGTGTATCCGTAGATATAAATAAATAAATAAAAAAATAAATAAATAAATAGTTACGTATTTATCATATCTTTAATTCATGCGCTCAGATAGTTTATCATAAATCATAAGTAACGTCAATTGTTAATAGATGTGTCTTGCATGACACTCATACGTCTCCAACGTATTGTTATTTAATTAAGTATTGGTTGATAGATAACCACCAACTTCGGTTATTGTCAGTGTATATAAATGTCCCATTCTGACTATATCTGACTATAAAATTTTCATCCATATTTTTATAAAAATTTGCATACAAACGATTTTGATAGTGTGACAGCGCACTAGTTTTATAAAAATGACGAAACGTCAAAATATTTTATGGTGCTTCTATTTTCATGACGTCACAAAAACGTTGTTATAAAAACTCTCGTTTTCTTTAAAACATTTTTAGACAAAAGTTACGGATTTATAAGCTATTTAAGTATTAATTGGGTAGGTATATAACATTGCATTATAATGTTGTTTCTCGGTAGGTACGTATGAACGTAATAGTAAAAGTACTATACTTTTTCTACGACCACACAAATGTAAAATTTTTAACTTTTTAATTGTATTTCTTTGAATTCGCAATAACTCGAGAACGGCGCTAGATATCGAAAAACTGAGCAAAAAATTCACCCCCCCCCAACTCGTGCTACCCCGCTAATGAATTATCAGTGGGAAGGCGTATGCAAAAATTCAGATCGATCGCGCGCAAAAAAATTTAGTCAAACGTCAAAATTCGTATTTTAGATTAAATTCTCACAAAATGCGAAAAAATTGTATAAACCTCGTAAGCAAAGCCTGATGAATTTACAGTGGGAAGGCGTATGCAAAAATTCAGATCGATTGCGCGCAAAAAAATTTAGTCAAACGTCAAAATAAGTATTTTAGGTTAAATTCTCACAAAATGCGAAAAAATTGTATAAACCTCGTAAAGCCTGATGAATTATCAGTGGAAAGGCGTATGCAAAAATTCTGATCGATTGCGCGCAAAAAAATTTAGTCAAACGTCAAAATTCGTATTTTTGGTTAAATTCTCACAAAACGCGAAAAAATTGTATTTATTCCATTTATTTCAACAAGAGAGTAAAAGTCAAATTCATCACGCATCATAGCTTGAGTGCAAATGGACTATAAGTATGTAATCCGTGTGGATTTATTTAAGTAAACAAGTAATCGAAATAAATTAAAACTGTCGGAACGCCAAACAAATTATCGATAAAGGTTTATATTAAATTAAAAAGTACCTACACTAAAAGTTATAACAAAAAATAAATCCCAAACTTAATCTAAAATATTTACATCTTATGATAATAATTATTAATCGTAACAGAACAGTAGTTATTGAAAACAAGAGACGGATCATTGCTAACATTAGTTGCGGTGCTGGTTGTGGCATAAGATGCAGTTGCATTAGTGTTGGTTACAGTATCAATACTTTGTAATGCAACAGGATCAATGTTGACGTTGATTGCACTTGAAATTTTAGATGACGTAGCAGTCTTATTATAAATAGAGTTATCCACATAACCTTCGGCCACCGTTGACGATCTCCAGCCACCATGTCGTTTTAATGCTAGTAAATCACCACCAGCATCAACAAGAATGGTGGCTGACGATCGTCTAAAACAATGGCCAGTATATTGATTAGGATTTGGTAATTTAAGAAATTCGGCGATTTGTTTCGGTACACCACCAAACTTATTTATCCCGACACATTGTTTGGTGCACTTTTCGTTAACATAGTTTAGAAAAAAAGGTAACAATTTCATATCGTCTCCTAAAGGACGTAACTTCATGTATTTTTTACATGTCAAATAAAAAGTTTCAGGCACTACGAAAGAACGTTGTGTTTTTGTTTTTGAATCCGGAATATTTATAATTAATGATCTTCCCGTGTCTTCAACGTGATCAGGTTTCATGTTTCGTAATTCCTGTTTTCTACATGCACCAGATATACCAATGATAAGAACAGTCTAAAGTGAAGTAAGATATTATTAATGCTAATGTAAGTTTGTTATAGAAATTTTATACCTTCATAAATAAATATTTATTATCTGGAACATTCTTCAGAAACTTTTGAATTTCGTTTGAAGTCAAAACCTTTGATTTTTTACTTTTAAAACCATCCGATTTCCTCTTCAATAAGGCTACTAATTTAGAATACTTGGAAATATTTACTGGTAGTAAATTAGTGGTTGCTAATTTCGCTTGTGCGATTATGTCCGGTGGTGTGCAAGAAAGTGTACTTCCTTCGCTGGTCGACATGATTTTAAAACTAAAATTATAAAGTTAGGAAATTAGAATAAAATTCATTAAATTAATATTACCTTGACCGGATAGCAGTAAATAAATAAATAAATATACAAATGAATCTTTCATTAAGAAATAACACAAGTTTTCCGTATAATATTACAGCTGTCAAACTAAAATCAATTAGTTCTGCCAACACAATTGTAGTAAATTATCAAATTCCCTAGCCGTGCGATCGACGATATTACGTAACGGTGACGTCACACCGTGCGTAATGGATTTGTTACTATGTGTGGCTTCTGTGCGATATTCGCCGATTACTCCGATGGTCGTAGAAAAAAACGTTTAAATTGATCAAATTTTAAAAATTAATAACGAGATGTTTAATTTTCGAAAAATTATACTATAATAGTAGTTAATTATTTTGCTACATTGTAACAAAATCTTTCCTTACTGCTCTAATGAGAAGTCAGCTCGGAAAAGATTAAGTCCACGCAGAAGGATAAAACCATCTACTTTAATTTTGCGTGGGGCCCTGGTGTTAGGTTTTAAACTAGCTCATTTATTGCGGAAGCGAGAGTCGTGGATCGTGTGAAAGAAACACCCCGGAGAGATCAAGGAAACAGCTTTGCTAACACAACACAATTAAAATGGACAATTGGATGCTAATTGTCAGAAGGCAAAGATATTAACGATGTCGGATGTAAAAGGTGTTAGCCGACCAACACAAACACAGTGGCAACGACACTGCCACCGAAAATCACTCCCAAACATAAACCAAGGGCACATTCGAATGGTTATATAAAAATCCCACGATAAAGTGGAACCATGTCGAATCCCCAATGAAAAACAAATGAAAGCGATCCCGATGAAATGCCGCACCCTGTGTATGGGTCGAACATCGCAGCCTTTCATAAAAAAAGAACATAAAATCAAAGAATGAACACAAAAAAATATCTAAATAAAATTTCAAAGTCTTTGCATTTGACCACCGCCGGTTGATGTTTCCTAGTGAAATTTAAATGCACAAATAAAACTCAATTAACAATACATAATTAAATATTATAATTAATTAAAATAATTATCAAAAAGTAAAGTTTAGCATTGGCATTAAAATTCACGTCTTCGAACGTGTGAGATTAGATAGAATATCTCATCGTGCATACAACGAAAAATAAGGCGTATCAACTATCTCGGCCAACATTCGTACAAAAAAATATGCAAGACAATGAAACCCTTTGTAATAAACATATCACATAAAAAAATAAGACAGTCAAGGGTTAGTTAAAACGTAATCGAACACCAGATGTACGGCGGAAAATTTAGCCAAGTCGAGTAATGCATTTCCCTGTGAAGCAATCAGTTCAAATTATAAAAACTTACCGAACTGAGTAAAAAATATCCCTCCAGAAAAATATGGACAGGGTGGCCCGACAAAAAGATAACGACCTGGAATACATCCACCATTCCGCAAACATCAATGTGAAAAATCCCCATAGTACTGGGTTGGAGCGCAAACCATCCAAAACAATTCATGATGCGGAAAGGGACCCCCCACAAAATCGCCACCAATATTTTATCAAAATTAGAACCAAAAAATTGTTATCACTTCACAGTAAAACACAAAACCGACCGCCCGGTACGAGCGCTAACCCAAGAAGTCCTTATCGTTGCATGCGCGAGTTTTAATCTCTGTCAAATACGTTCGCTATACAGAGTGCTACGAAATATGTCGCTAGATGTAAAAGTTGAATTTAACAAATTCAACGTTGTTGCGAAAAAGAGAAAATTTTTCGTAACAACATTTTATTATACAATTTAAAATTACCTTAATTATTAAACTTAAAATTAACAAATATTCTATAAAGTATCTAAAGCCCGTGTCTGACTATAAAAATTTCATCCAAATTTTTATAAAAGTTTGCATGCAAACGATTTTGATAGTGTGATAGCGCAGTAGGTTTATAAAAATGACGCAACGTCAAAATATTTTTATGGTACAGTGAAATCTCTCATAACGGACACCTCCGATGGGCGGACAACTCCATTAGGCGGACACTATTTGATAGTCCGGAATGAAGTATAGAGAATTCAATGAGACATAATCTCTATTGAGCGGACTCTCTCTTGGGCGGACGCGGACACAATATTTAAGTACAAAACTTGTAAAATTCTCTCTTAAACGGACACAAAATTAAAAATGTTGCAACGCTGCACTATTAGCCAGCGCGGCGCGCGGCGACATGAATTCTGGGGACTTCCCCATTGTGTGTGTGTGATTCCCCGCGAGCATTAACGAATACATTTTTATGTATTATAAACGTGGTGTTTATGGGAACAAGGACTACAAGGATACACTTAATAACGATATCGAGGGATCAGTAAAGAACAACTTCACCATCAAAAACCTTGGTTCGCAGACCAAAGTTACTGTTGAAGACATGGAGGACTATGAACGATTGACGAAAGATCTCCGTAACAGCAACGTCGAGTACTTTTCGTATGGTACGCAGGACTCCAAGAGAAGCTCCTTTGTCCTGAAAGGGACAAACGAACTTGCTATCGATGACATTCTGTCGGATCTGACAGAACAAGGACTTAAACCGGAAGCATGCAGGCTCCTGGCTAAGAAAACCAACGATAAACCAATCCTGTACCCAAAATATAGGATATCGTTTGCCAATGGAACTACCCTCCAACAGGTAAGGAGGGTCAGATACATTCAACACAACACCTGCTATTGGGAACCGTACAAACTACCCAGAACGATAATGCAGTGTGGAAATTGTTTGGATTTCGGGCACGGTAGTCGATACTGCTTTGCTAAAGCAGTGTGCGGCCACTGTAGCTCCGGGCACAACACTTGGAATTGCCCAAACCAAGAAGAAGCTCCTTTATGCGTGAACTGCAAAGGAGACCACAGGGCCACATCTCATATGTGCCCCAACTACCTGGAAGCGGAGCGAAAGGCACAGGAGAAGAAAGCGAATCAAAACCGCAAGGCTGTAAATAGAGTCGCAGATAAGCGAGAGGTCTATCAAAATAATTTGGCAAACTTTCCAAAACTGCCAGCTAGAAACCGTTCCATACCACCGTTTATGGGAATTAATACAACCGCACCGTCATACAACGTGCAACAAACGGCCCCCCCACCTCAAAATTTCAACCACCAGTGGCCAAATCGTGACTCCCGAGGACCTCCACTTCCAAGAATGTCACCACCAACACATCACATCTCAAATTCCAACGACTTCCAAACGTTCATGAGAGAACTTGAAGACCTCAACCGGATGTTTGATTTCAAAAAACTTACAAACATGATAATTCAGCTGAAGGCGGATTTATCATGGGCAAATGGTGCTTTCGAAGCAATAGAGGCTGTTAAAAAAGCCGATGCAGCATTTGCAGCTATTAAGAATATGACTCATGGGTAAAAAGTCAATTAAAGAATTAAGAATAGCAAACTGGAATGCCACCAGCGTAGTAAATAAAAGGGAAGACATGGAGGACTTCCTTTTAACCAACACTATCGACATCGCACTCATCAGTGAAACCTGGCTTAAGCCCGATGTCAAATTCAAGTTAAATAAGTACCACTGTTACAGAATGGACAGGGTAGCTCACGGAGGAGGTGTTGCCATTTTCATTAAGAAAGGCATCCCCCACGAACCCACCAAACCCGAGATTTCCCAAAATCTAGAAATCGTCATGTATAAAATCAAGACCAACCCGCCTCTCCACATCGGCGCAGCTTACAACCCCCCCCCCGATCTGCACGAGTACCTCAAAGAAGACCTGCAAGTGTTCCTAGATCAATATCCCAACATCGTCATTGGAGGTGACTTCAACGCCAAACACTCGTTTTGGAACTGCAGCAGCAACAACCGCTGCGGCACCATCCTGCGAGATTTATCCCTGGAGAAGAATTTTTCTATCGTTTACCCGCCTGAACATACATATTTTCAAGGGCCAAATTTCCAACCTTCCACGCTCGACTTTTTCCTTCTCCAGGGTGTCGGCCGTTACACCACACCCTCCGTCATAGAAGACCTTTCATCGAACCACTACCCGGTCGTGATGACACTGTCTCTAAATTATGATCTCCACGAAAGAGAACTACGTACCACCGACTGGCAGAAATACAAACAACTCTGTAATGATCGGATTCAAATTAATCCCAACCTTGTCCAAAATGCCGACATTGACGATTCCATCACCAAACTTACTGAGGTAATGCAGTCGGCCTTCAACGATGCAACTACCAAAAGAACAGTAAGAGAAACCTTCAAGATCGAACCAGAAATCAGAAGACTTAAAACGCTTCGCAACTGGGAAAAGAAACAGTGGCTTCGCACTGGCGACGTAACCCACCGTATCGCGAAGAACCACTTAACTGAAGAAATCCAGCAAGTCCTTCAAGGGGAACGACATCAGCAATGGATTAAGTTGACAGAAAACCTTGCCTTCCAGGACAACTCCCTATGGCAAGTGTACAAAAACTTAAAAAGCAAGCGCGATCAGATCCCCACAATTAAGACTAGCACGAACGTGAATTTGTATACAGATAAAGATAAAGCTGAGGCATTCGCAAATATTTTCCTGGATTCGCACAGTAAGACCATTAACGTCGTCTCTCCCATGGACGACGAAATAAATACCAACTTCGAGAACCTCCATCTAAACCCCGACGGGCTTGACGAGGGCGTCATGAAAACAAGTCCATCGAAGATCGCTAAAATCATAAGAGGGCTCAAAAACAGGAAAGCTCCTGGATTAGATGACATCTCGAACCGACAAATCAAATACCTTCCTAGAAAAGGAATATGTCAGCTGCACTACATCTTCCGCTCCTGCCTTTCGAACTGCTATTTCCCTACGCAGTGGAAGCTAGCCAAGGTAATCGCGCTGCCGAAACCCAACAAGGCCAGAAATGTTGCCAATAACTACCGACCCATCAGCTTACTCCCGACTCTAAGCAAAATACTGGAGAAGATTATGTTGGAAGAGCTGAAACACCACTTAGCTGAAAACGAAACTATAATCAAGAGCAGTTTGGTTTCAGAGCACAGCATAATACAACCCATCAAGTTGCAAGAATCAAGGAGAAGATTAGGATCGAGAGACATGTAAATCGTGACACGGGCATGGTATTATTAGATCTCGAAAAGGCATTTGATGTGGTTAGTCATAATGCTCTTATATATAAATTAGTTAAGCAAGTCAAAGCACCCATCAACTTGATTAAAATCATTACCAACTACCTAGATAATAGACAATTCTTCGTTAATGTCAATCTATCCAACTCTTCTGTACTTAACATTCCAGCAGGCGTACCGAAAGGGTCGTTATTGGGACCGACGCTCTTCCTCACTTACATCAACGACATTCCACGTCACCCCAATACAAATTTAGCCATATACGCCGACGACACTGCGATATACGCCCATTCCAGCAAGGTAACGAGATACGTCAAATACCTAGAAGAGCATCTTGTGTTAATTTTTGAATATTTTCATCGGTGGAAATTGAAAGTTAACATACCGAAAACAGAAGCCATACGTTTTACAACTAAACGCAAACCTCCAGAAGTGCCTGGTGTTAAAGTCGATAACATCACCGTCCCATGGCAGAAAACGGTAAAATATCTGGGCACCATTCTGGATTCGAAACTCCTCTTTAGCCAAGATGTACGAACTCGACTAGACAAGACCAACTTTGTTATCCAACTTTTGTATCCTTTCATCGGACCACGGTCTAAGGTATCGAAGAAAGAAAAAGTTACGTTGTACAAGGCTTGCGCTAGATCAGTACTTACCTACAATGCACAGATATGGGCCACGGCTTCCAAAACTATACAGAAGCCAGTCCAGATCATGCAAAACAAATTTCTTCGGATCATTGGCAATTATCCGAGATACACTACCATCGATTTTATGCACAGGGACCTAGAAATCGAACCAATCACCGACTTCATTCAAGACAAGACGAAGAAAACCATAAACTCGATGACCAACCATGAGAACCCTCTCATTGCAGAAACGGTTGCCTTCAACGATGAGGATGATGAAGACATGCCCAAGCAACATTTTTAACCTGGTAGGCCCCTGGCAAATCCCTACCTCACAGGTCCCTGTCCCTGTCTAAAACCCTAGTTGGGATTGTGGTAGGGGCTTGCGCCAGGGGCAAATGGACCACCTATTAGGGGCCTCTACTAGAGATCTACTAAGTACCTTTCACAGGGGCCCTGGTAAGTCCCTACCGCAGGGATCTACCAGGGAGTTGTTATAGGGATCTACCAGGGAGTTATTATATGCGATTAACAGGGTGCAAAAAAATTTTGATTATAATTCAATTTATTGTTTATAAAATTTATTTATTTAATAATTTATTTATTATAAAAAATTTAATTTTTGCTACATTTCTAATTTTGACAATTTTAACTCTACAACATATAATTTTTTATTTTACCCATTTCTCATTATTTATTCTCATTAGTAAGAACTTGTTGGTGGTGATATATCTCATGATGTTGTCGTCTTCTTTGTTTCTTGGAGTCTGGAATTAAATTTTGAAAATTAGAAATAAAATCTTATCTTGTGCGAGGATCGAACCCGTAACCTTCCCTTCATTGTCCGACAGCGTTAACCTCTGTGCCACCGAGCTGTTGTTATTTTAGTTGTAAAATTGCTTTATGACTACAAAAATTTAATGTGAGTAATTTTGTGAGTGAGTGAGTAATTTTGATGCAAAAAAAATCCTTCTACAGTAAACGAATCTACTTCTACAGTGTTTCGTGAAATAAAAAATGGAAAAAAGCGAAAAAAATGTTTTTCAAACACGTGGGTTCAAATCATAAAATACGTCAAAAAAATTAGTAATTTTGATGCAAAAAAAAATCGTTGTACAGCATTGTTTGAAATGTAATTGTACAGGTATTCGTAAAATAAAAAAGTGAAAAAAAGAGAAAAAAATGTTGTCGGAATTTTCATCGTAACTAGTAATAAAACTCGCGGAGAGCTGTACTCGGTGAATCGAATGACATTTTTCTTAATTTTCGTGTGTTTTCAATGATTTTTTGTCTTCTTACTTCTTACTAAGCCAAGAATTACAAAAAAGAAGCCAAAAATTTTTTTTTTCGTAAATTTAAAAAATTTATCGCAAAAATATCGGAAATTACGGCAAAAAATGAGTAATTTTGATGCAAAAAAAAATCGTTCTACAGTAACGTTTGGAATGTAAAGTTGTATACGTTGAACTTATCACTAATTTATTAAAAAACACTTAAAATTTCTTTATTTAATTTTTTATTTAACTTTTAATTTCCACAAAATGATTATATTTCTTGAATTTCAATTATAAAACTAGCATAGTTACACCTTAAACTTAGCTTATACAATAATTGTTACATTACGACGACTTAATGAATACTTAAACAATACTATACTGACTGAAATTTGTTAACATTGATTTTTTATGTATTTTTCAAAATGGTTTATTTAGCGGAATTTTTATTCTAGAACATTCTAGATTTCCTTTTGCTAAATTGACAAATGAATAAACAATTACAATATTAGTATTTCCTGTTACATCACTTATTGGAAAATTACCAGACTTATCTAATCATTTTATTAGTTATGGGAATATATAACTTCTCCCCCCTTTAGATGAAAAATTCGGAGCTTGATGGTGACTAATTTTTCAGCAGTGTCCATTTCGATGACGTTTCGACATTGTAATTTGATTTCCAAGTTGATAATGTCTATACCTTTTTACATAAATGAAGATTTTATAATTAACAATAAACAATGAATGAAAATGATAAAATAGAATAACAAAATAATTTAAAATTGTCCAAACACTTTAATTTGTATCACTGTAAAATAAATTTTTTTCGAATCTTTTCACTTTAAATTTTATTGAGTTCACTTAAATCGACTGTGGACAGTTCAGAGAGTTCACTTCTAAATTAACACTACAAGTTCCTTTGTCAAATACTTCGAAGAATTTTAGGTTTTAAATTTTTGTTTCGAATTTTGTAACTTGATGTCCTTTACTTTTAATTCGCGGAGATTGGTTAATTTCGATCACATATGTTCCCTTAAAAATGTTTACTTTTAATTTTTTTTTTTTTTTTTTTTCACTTTTGAATGTCCAATTATCGGTTTTGCTGATATCACTATCCATTTTCCATTCTCGAATTTTGATGTTGTTTAATTTAATGGTTTATTTTGACATATTTTTCGAAGTTGGAGTAATTTTGCTCATAAGGAAATTGAATTTTAAAAGGATCATTTTAGAATTGTTTTCGGAACTAGGAATAATTGGTAAAAGATAATTTGAAGATAGTCATATTTTTCAATTTCAATAACTGGAAAATCGAATAAAAATGTGTTTTGATTTAATTTTGAATAAATTTTAATATTAATAAAAAATTTTCAAATAGTAAGATAATTTCTAAATTTGGTTCAAATAGTAATTAATTGTTTACAAGTTTCATTTCTTTTAAAAGGTTCATAAGTGTGATTATTTAATTATGAAAAACATCAATTTTTGCAAAATTAATTGTTATTTCCAAATTATTTAACAAGTCATTGATTATTCGAAAGTTATTTATTAAATTTAGAATTGTTGACATCAAAAAAAAAATTTTGATAAGTTAAGATTTTGGTTTCGATTGACTTTATAAATTCTTGTTTGTATTGATTTTTTTTTTCAATGATGTTATGAAATGTGGGATTTATGAAATTATATTGTTTTCTAAAAAGTGAGATTGATTTGTAAAAGGGTGCATATTAAAAATTTGGATAAGCGTCCAAGATGAGAATTTTGATTTATGAATTTCCTAAATTGTCCAATATTTTAATAATATTAGATATAGGATATTGCCATATAATGTAATTTATTTCATTTGCCGATGCTAGTATGTATATTAGAAATCTGAATTGCAATTTAGTCTTTTTAATTCTTTTAAATGAATGATTTAAGATTTGTTATTTTGCTGTTGATTGAGTTTTTAGAATTTAATTTAAATAATTGCGTCAGTTTGATAAATGTATAATCATTAAATATGTTCGTTAGTGTATTTAACTAGTTTCATATGTAAAATTTGAAAATTTGGGATTTTGAAAAATTTGGAATTATTTAAGTTTTATTTTAATTATTTAAAAAAAATGTGTATTGTGGAATTACGTGAAAAGAAAATTTGCTGTTTCGATTTTTTGGAGGTACCAAAAGTGAATATTGGTCAATATAGTGGTTATTAAATTTTTTCTTTTTCCGGTTGCCATTTTTGAAAATTTGTTGTGCTTTATTTGAAATTAATTTGCGATTTCTAAACTGTTTTCTTTTATAGTTAATATTAATCGAAATTTTATTTACGTATTTAAAATTTCTATTTAAATTTTGTTTTTGGAAATTAATTGGGTTTAAATAATGTGAATTCGTTAATTGGGGTAATTTTAAAATTTGATTCTCTGATATTGTTCTTTTCGGCATTATTAATTTTTTATAACTTTGATCAAGAATTTTAGACTTATTTAGTTTCAACAATAAATTATTTGTTTCAATGTCACTAGACTTTAATTTTGAATGATCAGCATGACTGATACTAGTATTTTTATTTGAATCATCAATTTCTAATTTTGTTGAATCTAAATTTTGTCTAATTATTTGCTTGGTTTTTGAAACCTGGAATTTTAAATTTTTTCGTTTTTTGTTATTGCAATTTAGAATTTGCTGTGATTTGTTTATAAATAATTTGAAATTTCCAAAATGATTTCCCCTATTGTTATTGATCAAAATTTCATTTAAGTATTTGAGTCTTTCAACTAGATTTCGCTTTTTTAAGATTTGTTGGAATTTAATTGAAGATAATTTGAATTTTCTAAAATTTTTTCTTTTGTAATTATTTGTCGAAATTTTGTTTATGTATTTGAAGTTTCTAACCGGTTTTTGTTTTTGGAATTTTGTCGGTTCTAAATGATGTGACCTTTGGAGATTCGTTCTACCGTTGTCTACTTCCATTGGGGTAGGTTTAAATGAAGTTCTGTTGGAGTTCGGTTTAAATACAAAGGGTTTGTTAAAATTTTGAAAATTAGAATTTTGAAAATTCGGTTCAAGTCGAAATGAGTTATCGAAATTTTGATTGGGTATTTGTTGATAGTTGTTTGTTCTAAAATTTTGCTCTTCTAATGGAATTGGTAAATTTTGTTCTTCTAATTGACTTATTGATTTTTGATTTTCTAAAATTGTTTTTTCCAGTAAAATAAATTTTTCATGATTTTGGTTCATCAAAATTTCGTAATGCTTTTTATCAGTTTCCGATTTTGCTGTCTCTAAATTTTGTTCAATTAATTGGTATTCTTGATATAGTTTTAAAAATTGGTTCCGTAACGTTTGCAATTCGATAACACCGTTGTTTATTAGGGATTTACATTTTTTTTCTGGCTCTTGACTTTTAAATTGATTTTCATAATTTTGTAAAGTGGTTTGTTCAAAATTTTGCTTTTCTATTGAAATTGGTAAATTTTGTTCTTCTAATTGACTTATTGATTTTTGATTTTCTAAAATTGTTTTTTCCAGTAAAATAAATTTTTCATGATTTTGGTTCATCAAAATTTCGTAATGCTTTTTATCAATTTCCGATTTTGCTGTTTCTAAATTTTGTTCAATTAATTGGTATTTTTGATATAGTTTTAAAAATTGGTTCCGTAACGTTTGCAATTCGATAACACCGTTGTTTATTAGGGATTTACATTTTTTTTCTGGTTCTTGACTTTTAAATTGATTTTCATAATTTTGTGGGAAAGTTTGTTCAGAATTTTGTTCATGATTATCAAAATTTTGTATGTTTACATTTTCGTGATATAATGCTTTATTTTGCATCGTTTTGCTTTTTTGTTTCCCGGATATTAGTTTATAATGACAAATTGTTAAGAATGCAGAAATTATCAGTTCATTAACTTAAGTTTAAAAATAGAACGAGTCTTATTGTTAGGTGATGTAATGATTTACTTTATTATTAAAATGTAAATTTTTGCTTATTTAATTTATTACGCGTATGACTAAATTAGTAATTTTGATGCAAAAAAAATCGTTGTACAGTATTGTTTGAAATGTAATTGTACAGGTATTCGTAAAATAAAAAAGTGAAAAAAAGAGAAAAAAATGTTGTCGGAATTTTCATCGCAACTTGTTATAATTGCCTGAAAACATCGTTCGTGGGTACTTGTTTGCATTTCAAAGTGTAACGCATGTGTTGCTCGGAGGATAAATACGTAAAAAAAATGATACCTCCGACATTTCGTTACAACCTACTAGAATTACATTCCAAACGATACTGTAGAACGATTTTTTTTTACATCAAAATTACTATTTTTTTGCGATATTTTCAAAGTTTTTGCGATGAAATTCTTACTTTGACGTCGATGTCGACTTTGATTGGTCTACTAATCAAAGGTTTTCTATTATTGGTTGTTCAACTTGCCACAGGCATTTTACAGAGAGCCCTACAAATAACCTGTAAATGAGTACCTGGCAAATCCCTACCGAAAGCATTTCACAGGGCCCTACAAAGAACCTGTATATGACTCCCTGATGGCAAATCCCTACCGCAAGCATTTCACAGGGCCCTACAAGGAACCTGTATATGACTCCCTGGCAAATCCCTACCGCAAGCATTTCACAGGGCCCTACAAGGAACCTGTATTTGGCTACCTGGCAAATCCCTAGCGCAAGCATTTAATAGGGCCCTACAAAGGACATGCTAACAGGTACCTGACAAATCCCTATAGACAGGCAAAGCCGTAAACCCTGTTTTAGTTACCTACCAGGTATTTGCCAGGGACCTACCAGAGAAATTTTAATTTCACAGGGAAAAATGTTACTTGGGTGCCGTTCCTAAATGCGAAGCGGCTCATGAAACATATTTTGGATTAAAATTAGCACACTTAACTTAATGTAAATAGGCAAATTTTACTTTGTTTTTAGATTATCAACCATTGTTTTCCAATTTATTGCAATCCCCTTTTGTTTTGCTTTGTTGTTTTTATTGCTAACGTAAACTTTCACCTTTATTTACAATATGTCACATTTTTTTTTTTTTTTTTTTTAGCTCAACGCAGGGAGGAGAAATCTCGTGCGAGACACCCACTTAATCGAAGTGGATAGTGTCAGACTTCACTGACTAAAACTCCCCCCTACCAAGCACCCGGGTTTCGCCGTCAGGCATTTCTTCCGGGATGCTCGGTCCGAGATGTCGGGATCTTCGACATCTCCCGCCCTGGATGTTCGGGCAGATGCGTTGGGTCTGCAGTATCGTGTGCAGACCCGCCTTTTTCGTTTGGGCCTCCAAGTTCCTCTCATGAATGGCTTCCTGGTTGCTCAGTCAGGTAGGGGGCATTGCGATGGAATATGTCACATGTATCGATTTAGAAGTTTCCTGTAATTGTAATTCTAAATTTAATCTAGGTAAATTTAAGCCGGCTTCACATTTTGCCTTAATTTCACAAAGTTCTTCAAATTTTGTAAATTGGGTACAAGTGTTAAGCGGGGAATTGCAGTATTCGTCAAATTCTGCAATTTATTTGTTTCTTTGTTGTGTTTTAAATTTTTTATTCTTTGGTTTGAATAGGAAATTCCTCAACGGGTTGGTGAACGGCGGCTGCTCCTTTCCCCTTCGCCCGACATGGTAGCGCTTTCACCCGAGCTTGCGCTGCCAATTCGGGAAAAAGATGCAGGTACGCTTCGCGCACCCCAATTGCAGGAACAACCTATCCAAACCAACTACAGCAGGTTTTTGAAACTTTTCTCCTACATACTACTCAACTTTCATTACTCACTTAACTTTCCACATACCTTAATTAAATATAGAAGAGAGGGCTCTTGCCCTAATATCTATAACCTATGTATCGCGTACCTATTGCTATGATTCAAAATGCTTTATAAAGGCTCCAAATGTAAAAATGAATATTAGATTCATATAAAGCACAAAATTCTAAGTCGGAAGACACTTTAAAAATTTACATTACGAGAAATTTTTATTTTCTCAAATTTCGATTTCTTGAACAAAATTTGAATCTCTCAGGATAAATAAAAGATGATAAATATTGCTAAGCTTAATTAGATTGATGATTGTCTCATCAAAAATAAGACAAAAGATTTAATTAGCTGAAATTGATCAAAAATCATTATTGTTTGTACATGTTCATAACCTATAAAAATGTAAGATTTTGTAAACTGAATTACTTGATAACCAACATGTTATGTAAGAAATTGTTCACATCAAAAATTATGTAGTGATTTCATTTATGTAGAGTGCGTGTTTTTACAACGTGAATCAACGAAGTTGTGAATAAGGGTCAATTTTGTGTAAAATCAAAAATTTGTATAAAATGGAGAATCCAGGTCAACAAAGGAGCCGAAAAACAACATGAAAAGCAATATACCAATGAAGAAAAACGCCTCATGGAATATCAATTTCAATGTAGATCGTGAATCTGCAACAACAACAATTTATTAACAAAAAGAAAAACTTAAAATGTTAAAATTTGACTCACTTTTATTGAACAGGCCTGCCAATGTCCATTGATTTTGGATCAAATTCAGTTGACTTCGGGAATTGTAACAGAGTAGACGCATTTATAATGTTCTCCAAAACCAATTGTTTACAAACATTTGGAGGTTAAGATTTTTTAGTTGAATTCCAGCACCACGATTCTAAAAATAGATGCAAGGACAACCATGGCTCCTCGTATAATGAATCTAAAATGTTATGATTTGCGAAATTAACTCAACATTTCACTGGAACTGGAAAATAAGTCAATAAGATGCAACTCACCTTATTCAATTCGAAAACATCAACAAAATTGGAAGTGTAAAGGTCACAAACACGAAATTGATTCGAAAAACAACACCGACATGAGTTAACGTGAGGTCAATCAAACAGCTACTGACGTAATTCAACAAAGATGCCGATGAGTCATCCAAAGTCGTTCGAACTAAAGCCGGCCATACACTATATCCTTTTTAATTCAAAATTCCGACTTGTCATAAATGGAAAGGTACAGTGAAACTTTATAATTTTATAATTTGTTATAAACTTTGCTATCAGCGTATAAAATACAAGATTTGGGAAAAAGGCTTTTAAGGAAGTATATTTCTCATTACCCTAATTGAAAGGTTATTTTTTAAAAAACTTTATTATTTTGTTCTTCAATGTTAAGCTTTGAATAAGCACCTATATTATTTAAAAACATTTAAATCCGCTATTGTACAGCGAGAGACTTAGTTAGTTAATAATTAACTTAGCACGTCAGGATAAAAAGAGGAAGCCTTTTTGTCTTGAAAATTTTCTGCATCAACTGTCTTTATTTGTAAAATTTATCTAATGGTGGATCTACGATCCACAAATTTGTGTAAGCATTTATTTATGAAAATTTGCAATTATTTCATTTCGTTCAATATAAACATTTCTTCAAAAGCTACTGAAATCTTTTTATTTTTCACTCAACGAAAGCAATTAAATATCCAGAGAGAACAAATTTTACATACAACTCAAAAGAGCACCTACAAATTTAATTACCAGGAACTCACCCTTGAGCGTGTCATCACCGGAGCTTAGTAAAAAGGGGCAATAGTGTTAAACATCCCTTAACTAACAACATCTTATACGAACCATTTACCTGAGCATTTTTGCTAGCAAATTAAGGGCTGGCACTTTTAAAATTAGTTAGGGAGGACATAGCACTATGTAAGGCATTCAACGCCAGAAACTAAATTAATAAATGTTATTTGATTTTGATTTGAATTCAATAACATAAAAATGGCAACAGAAACGCCACCACCTACGTTAAACTATCAATTATTCAGAATAGATATAGATACAATAACTATTTTTGAAGGTAAAGAAACGCAAATTAATAGCTTTATTACAATAGTGGAAAGTATTATTCTTAGATACGGTAAATTTGAAGAAATAAAACCTATCTTAAGGGCACCAATTTTTTCTAAATTTAGAGGACAAGCAGCAGAAATCATATCACCCCGAAATGACTTAAACACATGGGAACATATTAGAGATGCTATTTTACAACATTTTTCGGACAATAGATCTCTTGAACAACTAATAATCGATTTCAATAATATCACATTAGACAAACATGAAAACATTATATCCTTTGGCAATCGAATTAGGACCCAACTCGCGAAACTAATAGCAAAGGTAAATCTAATGGAAATAGGAAATAAGACGCGAATTGTTCACAGATAACGCCCTTGATCGTTTTCTTGTTTCAATACCGTATAACATTGCATATCAAATACGCTTAAAACAACCAAAAACGCTTGATCAAACTATTAGATTTGCCACCGACGAAATAAATTTTATGAATCGAAGTCAATCGGTTAAACAAACATTGTCTTTACCATCAAATAATTTTAGCAAAACACCTTTTAATAAACAAATGCACAACCAACCTATTCACCAAAACTTTTTTTTCAAATGAAAATCAACAATCAAACCAATCGCTTAGATTCAATCAATTTAACAACCAAAATGCACCACAGCAATTTCAAAGACAAAATTTCAATTTTCAGAAAAATCCATCTCAACAATTCATAAGACCAAATTATAATTTCCAAAGAAATCCGAACAACCAAATGAAACATAACAATAAATTCTTTCAACAAAATGAACAAAATTACGTCCCTGAACCCATGTCAACTCAAACTACCTTAACGTGCGAAGAAAACACCAATGATAATCAGAAATTTCAATTTTCCGAGTCGACAGAAAATTATCAAAATTCTGAGCTTACAGAATCTTCTCAATTTTACAATAATGACAATTATCAAATTAATTGCGACAATAATGAACAATTTTATGAAACAGATGAAATAAATTTTACAAATTACGAAAGTCAAAACGAACAAGGTAATACGAGTATCGATATAAATTTTCGGGAAAAATTGCCTCTCGAATCATATAACATAGACTTCAAAATACGAAATGCGAAATTTCTTATAGACACCGGTAGTACGGTGAATATCATAAAACCCTCATTAGCGAAAAAATATTTTCCTATTCAAATTTCTAATTATAGCACTCACGTTATGTCATTTAATAAGTCTACACCACTCACGGAACAAGTATTAATTCCATTACTCTCAGATTTCGGTTTATGTGACGTTATGTCTTGTTTACTTCACGAATTCCACCCATATTTTGACGGAATTATCGTAGTTCCAATAATAAAAAATTTTCAGTTTAAAATAGATTTAACAAATAAGATTATATTCAATGACCATTGTGAAATCCCCATTTTTAATTATATACCTTTAAGCGATTATCTCGTATCATGTCAAATTAATCTCCATAATGAATGTCACATAAATGAAATTGTAGATGACACAAGTTCTAACGCAGCCACTATTGGCTCGTCCAAAAATTCAAATTCAGAAACATTACAAGAACTTAAAGAATCCGAAAAAATTACAGTTCATTCTGATTCAGAAACTACCCTAGAATTACCTATTTCCGAAAATCCTATTAACCAATTTCCCAATCAAATTCATGTAGATATGCACGCTTCAAAAATGGCAACCCGAGCACAGAAAGTCTTTAATAAACAAATAGTGACGTGGAAAATAAATGAACATGAAAATTTGAACAAACAGTTTAAGGAATTATCACAAGAATTATTATTAAACCAAAAGTAAAATATGCTCTTTATTTCATAGATGACATTCTTACGAAACCATTCATCAAATTTGCACAAACTAATTTGTCTAAACCTTAAGAATTCATCATAATTATGTAATACAAAATTGATTAATGTCACTAATTCCCTTCAACAAAAAGAAATATTGATAAAATTTCATGAAAATTCTAATCACAAAGGTATCCAAGAAAATGTCAAAGAAATTCAAAAAAAAAATTATTGGCCCAACCTTCAGAATCACGTGAATAAATTCATTAACGAATGTAGAACATGTTTAGAAACAAAAAACGAAAGAAGACCCATTGACCGTTTACCCATACTTCATAACCCTTTAGGACAATACCCATTCGATTACTTATATATTGACACTATTACCTTAGATAGTGTTATTTATTTAACTGTAATAGACTCCTTTTCACATTATGGGCAGGCAATGATACTTGAAAGCAAAAATCCGATAGATGTTAAATTTTGTTTATTGGAATATTTTATTCAACAAACCTTCTCACGTAATTTCGGAAATCAACATTCGAAATTACATTAATTATTTACGTTGTTATCCCACAAGGGAAAAAGAGCAACTGGAGTTCTTGCCCCTATGGCCTTAAAGGAAGGTTTCAAGAGTGTGAAACATTTTCTAGAAAACTTAGATGGATATGGTGATTAATAAAAAGGAACCTGAGGGTCAAGGCTTTGATGGGAAACAACAAGTGCAATTTATTGTTTTGAAGTGCAGTTTTGAAGTGAAGTGCAATTGAAGTGCAATTTAAGTTTAATTATAATATTTTTTATGTTTTTGTTTGTATTAGAATAAATTTAATTTTTTTTGTAATTATATGTATTAATTTTTATGCCTTTGTTTTATTCGTTTATGCATGCGTGTTATGTTTAGATATTGTCGTCAGTGTGTATTCCTTCAGCTGTAAAGGTAAGGTCATCGAACGAGGCTTTACCAGTGTGATAAATACGACGACGTATCGACAAATTGACTTGAACCAACTTGGAAGGGTGGTATCGTTCCCCCCTTCGAATAAACTCCGGTTTAGTTCACGTGGTGCCCATTTTTATAATCCGTGTGTAAATTTACCCCACTTTTTAGTAATAACATCAAAAATCCCGTTTGTGGATTGCCCAATCGCGGAATCGAGACAAGTAAATCACGACGTTACGTCACATGCCCCTTTGCTCGTCAGATCCACCCACCCCATCGCGGCTTGAGCTAGTCACCCTATTAATTCTTGTACGAAGGGTGTCGTGGTTGTGATTTAGATTGTAACAAACCACAAAAGGAGAAATGAAACTCCTCAACGAGAAGTTTTTCGGTGAGGTGTTTAACAAAATAAATGCTGATGGGAACCAAGCAGAAACAATGGATCCAAACCATGAAGATTTTGAGAAAATTAAAGCAATTTTAAAAGTTGACTCGATAATTAAATTGGAAAATTTGGAAAGACTTCTGGGGGATCCAGATTTTTCCAATTTATTTGTCGGGTACATGTCTCATATTTGTGGGAAAAGTGGCAACAAAACCATAAAAAAGCCGTTATTTAATTTTTGATCAGATCTTTGATCGAAAATGTGTAACAAAGTGCACATGGACAGGGATTTCGCACGGTAGTGCACCGAAAACTAATTTTTCAAATAATTTCAACATCATAGCAAATATTTATAAAATATTTAAATTAGCAGACAGCAATTTTAAAATATCGGATATGCAGAAAACGTTAATAGGAATACTCGATAATAGTGGGAGCTGGTAAGTAAAATGATAGATTGCTATTTAAAGATATCTGTTGAAGTTCGACAGTTTTTTTAACACGTTCTGGGAGTTCACAGGCTACAATGTGCAAGCAACGTTTCTGGCATCACATATATGTAAAGGGTGTAAAAAAGTAATTTTTCAAAAAAGATATTCAACAATACATGCGACGTTATACATATCCACAAACGAATGAACAATGCTCTTTGTGAAGTGAGAACTTTGAAAATACCAGATACACGAGGTGTAGCTGGTGGTCACAATAAGATAAAACCAGATCAGAGCAACGATACAATAAACTCACAGCAAATAATATGCGGATCCCACTATTGTCTAGTCAAGAAACGCGACAAGAGATTTATACCAATTATTCAACACTTCCACTTATGTATAAATTTTATAAGGAAGACAACAAAGAATGTATCAGCACACCAGCTTTGGAAAAACTTTACTCCTTCCGCGGCTTTTCACCAAATATTTAATAAAATAAATGTCGAGGCCGCCCTTCTTTGGGAGCATTTAATGTTAACCTCACTGCAAGAAATTCGCCCAGGAACTTTATTTATTTTCGCTCGAAGAGCAACCACGCAAATCAGAGATCTCGACAAACTTAAAAATTATATCTGCACACTTATGGGTGGAAATTCTAAAGAATGGTTTGGCATAATACAGGATGCATTTCACAATTTTGAACAATTTGAAACCTTATTTTTAAGAAGATTTTGGGACCAGCAAGCTCAAGAGAAAGTAAGAAGACAGCTGCAGACAGGAAAGTTCATTGGAACAGAAAACAGAAATGAATATGCTGAAAGAATTATACCCCAAACCAACCTGGGCTATTATAATTGAACGTTTAGGGCAAAGCAACACGTTGGGAGCTTCGATGTCATCGATTGTTCCTGTGAGACCTCCAGTCAAAAAACAAAAAGTTATGGGAGCTTGTAGTAAGCAAAATAAACTTTTAACATTAGCATGTAACTATCTGGGAAAAAGTGCAGAAAAAGAAAATTGTCCTACTATAGCTACAGTTTGGGGTGAAAAACTTATGCAGTTAGAACCACAGCAGAGGATGTTTGCAGAAAAAGCTGTTAATTACATATTTTTTGAAGCAAGTTGGGCAATCTCCACAGATATTCTGGACAAATTAATGGAGGAAATGGTCAAGTTAGCAATTAATTATTCAAGGTAGCCTTCTAGTTTTGTAGTACCTGAACCTTGTAGAAGTTCCTCAGCTCAGTCATTCAATTCTGCATATCGACTGCGTTATGCCAATACCTCCTATGTTACAATTTTTTCAATATTAAGATTTTTACATAAATAGAATCGTAGCAACCAAGCGCATCACATGGAAATATCTCCTATAAAGAATTTAGATGATAAAAGTATAAAAATCAAGTATGCCAATAGCTCCTATATAAAATTGTAAATTAATACTGGAAATAGCTCCATCTGTATTATTAATGCATAGTTTATTATCAGTATGCAGTGTTGTGCGTTGTACATGTCGAAAAGTTGTGAAAGCTCTCCTGTGCAAGGTAAATGTAATACATAATATTTCTTGATTAGTTATATTTTTATAATTAATAAATAACAACATGCCCTAGAGGTTTTACTGCTAAACGTAAGTTTTAATCGTAAGACCTCATTTTAGAATTCGTGGGTTCTGAATTATTTGAACCCTAGATTGGGCCATTTGAAGTGGCATCTACATCAGAAAGCGCTCTACCACCTTCCTCCACGCCATTAAGGCAATCGGCACAAAAATTAAAGAGGCAACAGTAAGCTTTGGAAAGTGCCGTAGTGTCGATAGCCGAATCTTTTGCGAAGCAGGAAACCAACGAGGATTCCATAGGTTTATTTTTATCCTACAATTAGATATGGTACAATATTGGAGTTCGCTTTTCAACTATTGTCTTTCCAGCTTCCATTCCTCTCAGAGCTCCTGGAATTCCTTCTGGCTATCCGTAGAGCCGGCATTGACCGTATGTGCCAGATCACTTATCAGCGCCTTCAGTTCTTCCATTTCTTCTCTTTTTGGTTCCTTTTCCACCTCAGCAACTTTATCTTTGTCTCTCGCGGTTTCTTTGTCTTTTATTTTTGGTGGTGTTCTGGATACTATCTTGCTTCTCTTAAATATTTCACCTCACACGTCTTGCTGTTGTTTGGTTTCTTCTCTTGCTGTATTCTTCTGGAAACATTTGTTCTATATCTGTGGTTTGTCGTTGTGATTCGTAGAGACGTTACCTTCTCTTCGCTATCTGTATGTTGATTGTTTGTATGTTTTCCAGTTGCAGCCGTGTTTTGCTTTTGTATGGTTTATTACCTGCAGCGAGACTTTACCTCAACGCCGCTTTTCTTCAGGTTTCAAATAATGTTCGTGTTCCTCTATTTATCTTTGATATTGTGTAGTTTGTTATTTTACTCTTCCACGTTTGCGAACAATACGTGTACCCGGTTCAACACAAATATTCGGAGATACCCGTACTACAAATTGTTTCAATTGTTACGTTTTGTGTGTAGAATGACGTGCAAGTTAACCTCAAATTGGTTCCTCAAATCTCAAGCTACTACTACTATGGTAGTAGTTCACTTTTATATATGTAGTACATCACTATACTACGAGTATTACTATAGTAGTAGTAGTCGGTGGTTGCTTGTAGTTGACACCTCATAACCTTAAATTTTTTTGAAAATCTTGAAGTTTATCTCTTTTTATAATCGCACGCAAAAGCACGAAGGATGCCTTAATAAACGCGTTAGTGGAAAATGCAGTAAGAGAAATTGAAATCTTAAGCGATTCAGGTAAGTATTGCAATAAAATTGCGATTATTTCCTCCATAAACGGGAATAGTGATATGTTCTGTTAAAAAATAATTTATAAAACCATTTTGTAGATGATAGTGAAACAGACGAAATTATAGATACTTTAATTGAAGACATGATACATGGAACTTGCCGTAGAATTTCCGAGCTCATTTTATTCGTTCTGCAATGATTAGTTATTAATGCATTTTTTTGTGCCCACTGTTCCGTCAGCAATATCGACAGTTCAAATCGTTTATTCAACTCAATTCAGTTCAAAAAATTGATCTGATTATTTAAATAAACAATTAAAAACAAAACAAAATAAGTTAAAATACCATCAATCCAATTATTTTTTGTCAGTTCGAAGTGTTCAAAATTTTCAATACCATGTGTTCTACGCAACATTTTATTAGTCAATTTTACCACCGTTATGTTGAATAGTCAACGAAATTAAATATATAATGTACATAGTATGTTTAGGTTAAGTACTAACAACCAGAAAAATACCAGGTTAGTCAGCGTAAGTACGTCCAATTTCGCATTGGTGGCGCCCATCTCGATATACGACGCTATAGTAAGCATACTCCAGGCGGTAAGCCCCGCGCCCGCTCGCTTCAACCAAGTTTTCCCGGTACTCCGTACAATTTTGACCCCCCCCTTCACCAATTTTTAGCCAAAGTGCCTTGGTTCCCGAGCCCCTTTGGCTTACCCGTCTTTCAAGGAGTTATGTACGTGACAAGCCTTTGATTGTACATCTCAATCATGCTTTCAAATTTCAGAAATATTGTCCATAGATGAAAGGATGTTACCTTACTATGCAAAGCAGTTCCATCAAATGAAAACCTATTAGCTTTGGTTTTAAAAACTGGACTCTGTGCGGAATTAATGGGTAGGTATATATTTGCTTTCGAAGTATACACCGGAACAGCATCAAATAAGGAAAAAGCTTTTGGTGTTGGAGGTGACATCGTAATATCGCTCATGGAACAAACAAATATTCCCCCTAATAAAGTATTTAAAATATTGTTTCCTCCACATTGCATAACATGCAACCAAATACTAACTGTTGAACACATATTAATTGAATGTCCTGCATATACAGCCGAAAGAATTAGATCTGGAATACAACACCAAATGGAAGAAGCGCTCAATCCTGAAAAAAATAACATACATATATCAAACAATAAAATTTATTCATGAAATAGGCATGATAAATAAACTGTATATATTTAATGTACATACACATCAGGTGCTAATAACCTAGTAATTGATGCACCTATATCAAACTTAAATTTAAAAAAAAATATATTGTTTGACAACTACTTTTCGTCCGGTGCTCTCTATTGTGTCATCTAGCTGACATCAGATTTTATGCAACAGCTACCATACAAGAACAAGCAAATATACTCTTCCAGAAAGAAAAGTAATGGAGAAAAAACCTCTAGGTTATTGTGATTATCAGACTGATGTTTCTGAAAGGACATCTCTTGTCAAATGGAAACACAATAAGGTAGTGACTTATATAACTAACTACGATGTTATTGAGGAAGTAACCTGCAGTAGGTATTCTCGGGAAAACAGAGAAAAAATTACAGTTACTCGACCCAAACCATTCTTAATTACAATAAAATAATGGGAGGAGTTGATATTCTTGCGTCAATGCGTCAAAAAAGAGGTATCGGCCGATTTTCTCATATTTACTTGAAGAAAGTACTTCCAAGAGATGAACGAGTATCCGGTCTACTTCAGTTTAGGAGATCTCTCACCATAATATATTATATTCTTAAGATATACGGAACGCCATCATCGAGGAGAAACAGTTCAGTCACAAAGTTAAAACAAAACATATCGTTAAACTTCATACTCTGATGGGTTAATTGCAGCTTTAGTAAACAAATTAGAGAATGTTGAATTTCCTCAAGATGAAAATATTTCGATAACTGTAAATGAAACCGAAGAAGCAGGACATTATTTAATGATGGATATAAACCAAGAAAACATCCAAGTAGATAATAGCAGGTGTTTAATTAATAAAAATCATTTAATTAAAAAATCTCCATTATACTGCACAAGAGCAAAGCCGACAAATGTAGAAGACATATTTGTTTCAAAAACTGGGATGGAGCTTCCCGCCATGGAATGCGACACAATTGTCGATGCTATTAAACAAAGCATAGGAACTCATCGGCTAAGATATACAGGGTGTTGAATGAGTTAGCCGTTCATAGGATATTTACATGTAAAAACTTATTTATGCATTTTCCTGCTTCTCTAATTATTTTAGAAAAAAAATGAAAGACACAAAAATCATGCAGAAAAATAAACTACAAATGATAAAAGAATTATTTTCATCTAGCTTTTACTTAAAGTGGCAAAAAATGCTTTTGAAATTGTTCAAATTTTCATTTATCAGACTAGCCATGATAGTTTCCAAGGTAATTATTTTTGATAAGTATTAAAAAACAATTGCACTTTGTTTACAGTTCTGCACTTTATTAAATTTTAATTTCATAAAATGGAAGCAAAGTACACAATTAGTGAAAAAAATCAATTTTTAAAACTATATTACTCTGGAAACAGTATACGTATGGTACGAGATCTCTTTGCTGGTTTATACCCAGAAAGACCAATCCCTATTTATTCGACAATTAAAACTGTAATTGATAATCAAAATCAATATGGATCTGTATTTAAGCCGTCATGCAAGACCTGCAGAAATAAAAGAATAAATTTAGAAGAAATCAATATTGGTGAAGCTCCAGGTACCGATATCGAAACAAATGTAATTGCTGCCGTAGTGAATAATCCTTGTATCAGTACAAGAACAATTGGTGCGGAGTTAAATATTCATCACACTACGGCGTTCAAAATTATAAAAAAACATAAATTTATATCTTATAAGTTCCAAAACCATCAAGAAATTTTTGAAGAGGATATGTACAAAAGAATGATTTTCTGTGAAAGCATTATCGAAAAGGCCAATTTGGATAGAAATTTTATTAAAAATATTGTAACACCGTGTATATCAGTTACGCCTCGTCGTTACCAATTACGCACGCGCCCGTCTAAGATGCAACCGCATGAAATGCATCGACAAGATACGTCGACAACAAGTGAAGCGAACGAGTAACCATCTTGAATTTTTCACTCTGTACGAATGCTTTTGTTTTATGAATCTTAATCAAGTTTAATGTGTTTAAGTGTTTAACCAATAGTGTAATTATTTGTTCAACAATATATTTTTGTGTTATTTAGTATTTCTGTGTTTCATTCTGATTATTGTCGGTGGCATTAAAACGAACATTACAATCTGGCGTCCCAACGTAGCCCGACAAAAAAAATCGTAGTTAACAAAGAAACTATTAAAATTGCAAAAATAAAGTGCCATCCCGCAATAATTATCCGCGACGTGATCAATAAGAATAATTATCCGCGCCAAAAGTGGTCAATTGACAAATTATACCGCAAAATATCGAAATTTCAACACAAACCGGTCGTGATTTGCGAAAATCGATACGTGCAAAAACATTACAAAAAACATTCAGTGAAAAAACTTTGTCCAATTCAAACAAATTCGTTCAAAATGCCGAAAAAATTGCAATTCGATGACACGACAGAAAACCAACCAGAACATATACAGGGTGCGGCACCACCACTCGCGTTTACGAGTGAACAGTTCGCGTTGTTGCTTGCAAAAATTCAACCAACACACACAACTGCCTCAGCTGTGCCTTCAGCTGCTGTCACACCTACGTATACCGGAAATTTTTCAAAGTGCACCGCGCGATTTGACGGTTCCGCAAAAAGCGATGTAGATGCATCCCTAGACGCCGCGATCACGTATAAAGATTGAACGCTCGTCACCGACGAAAACGCGTTACGAGGTTTGCCAATGCTCCTTGAGGGCACTGCCGGAACATGGTGGAAAGGGGTAAAAAGTAGTATAACTACATGGGATGAAGCCATCTCCTCCTTGAAAGACGCATTTTCACGGAAACTACCCCCTCATAGACCGAGAGCCAGCAAGAAAAACGACGTATGATTAGCGGAACGCTGAAACTTTTTGAGAAGTTAGCCAGTGTTATAAAGAACAGGGAAACGCAAGTATGGCGGCCCGTATGTGTCGGTGTTGCGCTGCGCAATTTTTTGAATATGTCAAAAAAAACTATGCCCTTGGGGAATGAGCTAAAAGGTAATTCTGGTTTTATATCATATATTCGATAGCCAGAGTATGAAGGAGTCGTATGCCATACCGATGCGGCGTCTCAAACTGTCCGCCATACTGAATTAAACGTGTCATTTATTTTATGTTCTCTTGAAATACTAGCGAAAAGCAAATTTTTTATCCAACCATACAAAAAGATGTCTCATCACCGATTATGACCATGCCATACTGTTTCGGTGTCCCTAAGTACACGCCATACTGATTCAAAGATGTCGAATTTTCAATCGATACTTGTCGAAAATCAATCGATACTTGTCTTTTCCAGGTATATTCCTATGCTACATGGACTGGTGAAAAATTCGACATCTTTAAATCAGTATGGCGTGTACTTAGGGACACCGAAACAGTATGGCATGGTCATAATCGGTGATGAGACATCTTTTTGTATGGTTGGATAAAAAATTAGCTTTTCGCTAGTATTTCAAGAGAACATAAAATAAATGACACGTTTAATTCAGTATGGCGGACAGTTTGAGACGCCGCATCGGTATGGCATACGACTCCTTCATACTCTGGCTATCCAATATATGATATAAAACCAGAATTACCTTTTAGCTCATTCCCCAAGGGCATAGTTTTTTTTGACACATTCAAAAAATTGCGCAGCGCAACACCGACACATACGGGCCGCCATACTTGCGTTTCCCTGTTCTTTATAACACTGGCTAACTTCTCAAAAAGTTTCAGCGTTTCGCTAATCATACGTCGTTTTTCTTGCTGGCTCTCGGTCTATCACCTAATTTTCCGAGAGATCTTTTCTCGTGAGCAGCGAGAAAACGAAACAAGTGAACTATTCACTTGCCACATTCGATCATTGATCGCACAATTGCCATACGAACTGCCACTAAAAGCACAACTCGACATGGTATTCGGACTATTAAAACCGAAAATTCGGAAAAGGCTCTCACCCGGTAAAAACACAACCTTCAGAGAATTGCTCGAGGCAGCAAGAAATATCGAAGATGCAAACCGAGAGATGACCCCAACCGCAAAAATTTCCACACAAACAACGGTGAAAAGACAAGAGACCCGAAACACAGAGACGAAGAAAACCCGCCCAAAGTGCAACTTTTGCAATTTCTTTGGCCACTCGGAGACCGAATGTAGGAAAAAATCTGCTGCAGCTGTTCCCCAACCTACGACAACGACAGTCAAGGTTGAAAAATCCCAACTATCCTGCTGGGGATGCGGAACACCCGGTTACGTGAAGAGCAACTGCCCTTCGTGCACCACGACTCAAGCTTCTTTAGAAACCGAGAGTGTGGACACCACCTTTTCTTCCACAGAATTCGAAACCGTCTCAACGCTACGTCCCATGGTACGAGTGCGAATTCTCAACCGCAATGGACAAGCATGTCTCGACACTGGATCCAGACGCAGCATCGCTGGTAACCAATTGTACAAAATTCTCCTTCAAGAAGGACGCCCTTTCACCGAAGCACACATGGAAATCAAACTAGCCGATGGCATCAAACGAAACGTCCTGACCAAATCTTTCGAGGTGGACATCACCATCGAAGACCGCACCACAACCGTTACGCTGATAGCCATCCCTGAACACACCGAAAGTCGAATGCTCCTGGGCATCGATTTCATCCATTCCGCTGGCATGGTGTTCGACTTCCAAATTGGACAATGGTTCTACGGAAATCAACCCACCAACCGTTTCAAGTTCGCCAAAGAGTTGCCCGATGTCGCTACCACTACAACCCTAGACGCTGTAGCCCACACACTCCGGGACAACGAAGGACGAGAACTGGACGAAACCCAGAGAACTCAAATCTCTGCCTTATTACGTGAGTATGCTATCATATTCTCACCTAACTCGGCGCCTACGCCTTTTGCAGAACACACAATCACTCTCACCGACGAGACGCCCATTGCTGTTCCGCCATACAGGTTAACGCCAGCCAAAAAAGCATTCCTCAAGAAGGACCTTGACCGGATGCTCGCAGAAGACATCATAGAAGAGTGCGAATCACCCTATGCTGCACCAGTCGTGTTGATACCCAAACCCGACGGCTTGTAACGGTTTTTAGAACCGTCACTTACGTTTCACCCTATACATGTTAATTTTTACTTGTTAAAGCATCGCTAGATTCAGATCCGCGCTTGCGTCGAGTCCAACGGACCGGCGCGCGGCAGTTTCTATTCGAGAGACGAGGTGTCGAGTCGGCATTTTGAATTTCTACACGACGTTAGTTTTTACTGTGATAATAGTATTAGTTTTTCCGCTTGAACTATTGTTCAATTAGTGTATTTTCGATCTCTCGAAGCTGCTCGTATTTTTACGGATTTGGTAGCAGTAGTGAACAGCTTATTCATGGTTATCTGTTTAGTACACCCACGTGTTGAGTTTAGATTATCACGAAGTAATTTTCTGGATTGGAATACGCTACAGTTTATTATCCAACAAAGTAGCATTCGTTGCTATAGTAAAACTTTGCAAATTACGAAATTTCATTTAAAGAAGTTGTTGTCATTGCGTTTAAGTAAATTGGAACGCATTACCGCTTATCAATTCTACCTGCATTGTTGCAACTTGTACGCAGCCTTTCCTTTCATTTTCGACGGGTTATTCTTTCAACATCTAGGATCCATCAACATCTGTGTGAATCTCAATATCATCCAATCAGCTGGAATTCTCACCAAGTGCCTTGTGTTGGTTCAAATTGGAAGCCACGTTTTGCTGAAAAAAGAAGTCGTCTTTGTCACCTTATATTTTGTAAGATTGATCAGTACTGGTGAGTCAAAGTTGTATTTCTTTTTAATAGAGCAAAACCATAGGTGGTCATTTTTGTTCAGTAAATTTTATTGGGTTACTTGGTGTGACCACTTTTTATACCAGCTATTAATTATTTATTTAATTCAAACGTCCATCTGTTTGAGGACTTCAATACTGTGTGTTATCTGTTTTATCATTGTTATCAGTGTTTCAAGTATTTTGATTGTTGTAGTTGATAATACAATTATTTTATTAAACTTGTTAATTATTCGACTGCATTTTTATTTATTAAAAGTAAGCATCTCTCAAAAGGCATTGCTGGCCATCCACGACCTGGCCTCCGCAAAGAAAATCATAGCTAGCCGTATACCGAAGATCAAAGGCTTAACCGAAAATATAAAGATAAACTATTTCACAATAGTTTATCGTGAATTAGAGTTGATTCTAATCAAAGATCGGTTCATTGGCGCCCAACTTTAGTTAAGCCCTTTTGGCAGTAGTTCTTAATTTTTAGAGAGTGCTTACTAATTAATTTTTTTGAAACACACAGTTGCGCTTTTCCCAAGCAGTTTGAAGAAATCTGTGATTTTGATGGTACATTGTGTATTTGTGAGAATAACCTGGTTTCTTTCCAAACATTATTTTAGGAAAGGTGGTATAAAGGAGCACATCTGGGTGTTGATAAGTTGTTTTACATTTGTGGAAAAATATTTTATAATCTTGTTGAAGATTAAAGTCAATTTTTACATTTTGCAAGTTTTACTGATAGCGACATTTTGTTTAAAAATTTTTAATTTTAATTTGACACGTTTTCGCGTGATTTTTTGGGTTTTGGTTTTGAAATTTATTCATTACCATGTCGAATCGCGACTACATAAATTCTCTCACAAGGGAGGAAATTTACGTAGAATTATTTTTTCGGGTGGAAGACAAAAATAAGATTCCCACGCATTTAGCTAGTATGAAAAAGGACTTAATGGTTCTAATGCTTCAGGACCATTGCAATTCCAAATTAGCAAATCACAAATATAAACCAGCTGATGTAGCAGCTGACCTTAAAATTTGCGAGACTGGATTACGTGAAATAAACGATCAATTAACTTCACTAGAAAAATCCTATGACCCAGCTCAACTAGGGATAATTTCTAATCGGTTAGCGCACTTTAGCAACCGTATTGCTATTTTGGAAGGGGTTGGTTTTGCTGATACCAACCGTGAACATTTAGTCCAACTTACTACTTCATTACGAGAGCGCGTGGAGAAATTATTAATTAAAGATTTAGATGAACCAATGGAAACTGTTGATCCATTTGGGGGTGAAGATGGGGCTTCCATTGCATTTTCACCAGAGCGTAAATCTTCTGTATTACCACCACCGATAAATACTTCCGAATTAGCTACTATTTTAACATCCCTTGTGAAAGGCAAAGATAAATCTTCCGATCGGGTTACGATTCATAAGTGGAATCTATCATTTGATGGTTCTGGTGATTTCCATCAGGTATTTAATTTCATCGAGCGAGCATCTGAGCTATCTCGAACGCGCGGGGTTAGTTCCTCGGAATTGTTTGATAAGGCGCTAGAATTCTTTTCGGGAGAAGCGTTAATCTGGTACCGCACTTTAGGTCCAAATATTACTACATGGGAACAGCTGATCAAAGAATTAAAAATTCGATTTCTATCGGTTGATTTTAGTAGGGTGTATTTAGCTCAAATAAATCAATGCAAACAGAATTCAAACGAATCCGTACGCAGCTACATAGAATCTATGTTCGCTAAATTTGCGCGAGTCACACCTACCCCTACGGAAGATGGTCAGTTATGGACCATAAGGGAAAATATGTTACCCTCCATTTCTATTGCAATGGGTACCAATATTATTAGCTATAGGGAAGAATTTATTCGAGTTGCTCAAGCTGCCGAGCGGTTGGCCAAAAAGGTAATTCCTAGCGAAGTTAGCACTTCAACTTTAGCACCTATTCGTGTAGAGCCTTCAGCCACACCCTCTCAAAACCCTCGTCGGGGAATACTTTGTTGGAATTGCCGAACCAGAGGACATACCTATCACCTGTGCCCGAAGCCATCCACTATTTTTTGTTATAGATGTGGACGCTCAGGTTTTACTTCCCTTGGTTGCCCAAAGAATCATTCAAAAAACGCTTTAGAGCGAGGCGGAAACGCTGCTCGCCCCTCGCAGTAGCTATCAGAGCAGAAAAAAGTAAGTGGAGTAATTGGTTGGTGCACTTACGCGCGTTTTGCGGATCGACCGCCAATTCTTCAGCTCTATTTACACACCCTACTTCCGATCAACGACCATTTATTAACTTATGTGTAGGCGGGATACAGCTTGCTGCTTTATTAGACTCCGGTGCAAGTATTTCTATCTTGGGTACCGAGGGTCATTATTTAATTGATCAACTGGATTTGGAGCTCGTGCGGGGTAACCCTGTCTCATTGCGGTCCGCTAACGGAACCCCACAGAAAATTGTTGGTACGGTTATGTTACCTATTGAAATTTGTGGCGTGGTCCGACCGTTGAATGTTTTGGTGTGCCATAGCATCCGAGCCTGTTTAACTCTTGGGGTTGATTTCTGCAAATTATTTGGGGTTAGGGCTGACTTTTCGCGTGACCAATTTGAAGTTAATCAAGTTAGTTCTTTAGAATCGCTCAGAACCGCCAATGATCTCACTGTGGAACAGCAAGTTGCCCTTGCCGCACTTAAGGACAAATTTAAAATTCTTTCTAGAGATGGGTTGACCCGCACCAACAAGGTCACTCATCATATCGATACGGGGGATGCTGCTCCCATTAAACAGCGCTTTTACCCACTCTCTCCTGCTATGCGTAAAATAGCCTACGCCGAACTTGACGAGATGCTCGCGTGCGGCCTCGTGCGGCCAAGTCGATCTGCATGGTCATCACCGATGCTTATGGTGAAGAAGTCCAATGGTACTTATCGGTTATGCTTCGACGGACGGAAACTGAATTCTGTGACAAAGAATAAGGACGCATACCCACTACCTCGTTTAGACGAAATCCTGACTCGTTTACAGGATGCGCGTTACTTGTCGTCAATAGACCTTAAAAAGGCTTTTTGGCAAATACCCTTAACTCCTTCTTCGTGTGAGAAAACAGCATTTACTGTTCCGGGCCGAGGTTTGTTTGAATACGTAGTTACTCCATTCGGAATTACAAATGCTCCTATTACGCAACAACGGTTGATGGACAATATTTTTGGACCCCTTCTGGGCGAAAAAGTATTTGTTTATTTAGACGACATAATTGTAATTTCGAACACCTTTAAAGAGCATTTAAATTTACTCGATCAGGTTCACGCGCGGTTACTTGATGCGAATTTAACCATTAACTTGGAGAAGTGTGAGTTTTGTCGTCCAAGTTTGACTTTTTTGGGACATGTTGTTGACAAAACCGGGTTACACACAGATCCAGCGAAAGTTGAAGCGATCACTAGGCTAGCCAAACCAAATACTACTACCGCTATAAAGCGTTTTCTAGGCATGATCGGATGGTACCGACGCTTTGTACCAAATTTTTCCACCATTTTGGCCCCTATAACTGAACTCATTAAGGGTAAAAACGGTAAACGTCAGCCGATCACCTGGACTCAAGCGCGGAAGAATCTTTTGAAAAACTGAAACAGTTGTTAGTTTCAGCTCCTGTGTTGTCTAGTCCCGATTTCAACAAGCGCTTTTACATCCAATGCGACGCAAGTAATTACGGCGTGGGTTGTGTTTTAAGTCAGGGGGAGGGTGATGAAGAACATGCGATCGCCTTTGCATCTCGTACTCTTAGTAAACAAGAACGAAACTACTCGGTCACAGAACGCGAGTGTCTTGCGGTGATTTTTGGGATTGAAAAATTCAGACCTTATGTTGAGGGTACTGATTTTACAGTCATTACGGACCATTACAGCTTGCTTTGGCTTTTATCGATGCGAGATCCTATAAATAGGTTAGCTCGTTGGTGTGTTCGATTATCGCAATACTCATTTAACATTCAACACCGGAAGGGTAATTTACATGTCGTTCCTGACGCTTTGTCTCGCGCACCTTTGGAAGTGTCTTCGTTGGACATAACCGAAGACGATAAGGATGCGTGGTAGGTAGCTAAAGTCAATGATAATCCTGTTAATTTTCCTGATTGGCGAATAGAATCTGGTTTGTTATATAAATTTATAAATAATTCGCATAATATCACTTCCAATTTGATAGAATGGAAGCAATTAGTTCCAAAGTCGCGTCGCGTCGGAAAGAACTTTTTCAAAAATTTCATGATGACCCAACTTCAGCACATTTAGGAACATTTAAAACTTTAAATAAAATCAGGGAATTATATTATTGGCCCAGGATGCGTACGGACATAGCTCGTTATGTGCAGCGGTGCCGCGTATGTTTGTCGTCTAAGTCATGTCAGGGGGGTAGATATGGATTAATGGGCGCCGAGAAGAGGGTGCGATTCCCCTTCCAGTGCATTTCTGTAGACCTGATGGGACCGTTTCCGCGATCTGCGAAAGGCAATACCATGTTGCTGGTAGTTTGCGATTGGTTTTCTAAATTCGTGCTGGTGCATCCCTTACGTAAAGCTACCGCTAAACCAATATGTGCTTTTCTTGAAAATCAAGTATTTTTGTTATTTGGGGTACCTCAAATTTGCATGGTAGATAACGGACCGCAGTTTATCAGCAAGGAATTTCGAAAGCTCATGAGCGACTACAAAGTCAACAATCTTTGGTATAATGCGTCTTATCATCCTCAAGTTAACTTCGTGGAGAGAGTAAATCGAGTTGTCGGGACTGCAATGCGATCGTACGTTAAAGATGATCATCGAACCTGGGACTTGGAAATTCATAAAATAGCGCATGCGATACGCTCGGCTACACATGAAGTGACGGGGTTTACTCCCTCATTTTTAAATCTCGGTCGTACCGTACCCATTCAGGGTGATTATTATGGCCGCGTGATGGATTTAGGGGAGGAAGATTTGTCTCTGGGTAGTCGCGAGCAGGTTGCGCAGGATATGAATAAGTTGAATGAGCTTTTCCTTGACGTTACTAAACGCTTAAAAGATGCTTACCAACGTAGTGCTTCTCACTACAATTTAAGAAAGCGCACCATACGTTTTAGGGTGGGTGACGCCGTTTGGCGCCGCAATTTTGTTTTGTCTAATGCCGGTAAGCATTTTAATAGTAAGCTTGCACCTAAGTACGTCAAGTGCAGAGTTCGTGAAGTCACTGGTCCTTTAACGTATCGACTTGTAAACGAGCGTGGTCGCGATGTCGGTGTCTTTCATGTGAAGGACCTTAAGCAGAATCCTCCCGTTGAAACGCTAGATCGAAGTAGTGGTTGAACTACTACATTGCAATGGGTGGTGGTTGGGTGATGTAGTTTCTATTTGATCATATTACATCTTAGATCATATAAAAGCCCGTAGGTCATTTATGATGACTTACCCTTTCCTTGGAGTCGTCAAGTCCCTGACTCATTTTTTTTGTTCCTGTCTTGAGATTTATGGGGGCGGGGGGATTTGTTACGGACCATTGGAGCTTGGAGTGCTCATTTTATTTTTGTTTGGTGCAGATCAGCTAGGCCTGATGACCCTGCTTCGGTTAGGCATCGTAACACTGTTTGGCGGTGGGGATGGTTGATTTGTGTTGGCAGATTTAGGTGTGCGTTTCCCTTTGGTACTGTGATGAAGGTCTCTCGCCGTATTTCTCTCGAGACAGAAGTTAACGTCAATCTGCCCCAACGATGATCGTAGTTCTGAAGGCGAACTACGTGAGTTTTTAACGGCCTTCAATGACATATGGTCATTATATTCAACAGAAATTGAAATAAATTGGTATTTTTCATTTTTACAGACATTTGTGACCAATTCAGAATCCAAAAGCCGCATTATTTAAACGAGGAATTGACTGCAAATACGAGTACTCAGTCTTTAATTTTTGAAAATCAGAACCTATGTCAATCCAGCTACATATTAACCAACTTAGATGCTCAGCCCTCCTTTTCAAATCAAACTGTGGTGCAGGAAAACCGGCTAAACATTCTGTACATGCAAATATCAAATTCAAATAAAAGTTTAATTATTGAAACCGAGTTAAATAATTCAAATTTAATACCAAATTGTGAATCAACAACAATTCAACCCCTTTTGATTGTGGGCGAAAATGTTTGTGACACAGGTACCACTATAACTTACCTACTTTCTGGTGAGAGTCAAAACCAAGCAACAGCAAGTTTTTCAGAAGACTTAATCGAAGAAACAGACTGTCAGATCGAAAAAGAAAAGCTTTTGAAAATCAACGAAAAACAAAATCTAGAAGAAGACTTTTCTGACGATGATAGTGTACAAGACCCAGATTTTAGCGGTGATAATGCAGAAACTGATGAAAGTGATGAAGATATTGCGGCACCTGCTGCGAAAAGAAAAAAGGAGAAAATAAACTGCATCGAAACAGAAAGTGAAGGTACTGGAGTACAAGATAGAGATTCTCCAACATCGAAAAGGAAAAGGCGGTCCAGAAAGGAAAGAGAAATGGCCAAAGTTTTAAGAAATACTGGAAAAGAATATGTAAGTGAAAAGGGAAAAACTGTAGCAGCAAGAGTGATGAAACCACTAACAGAATGTCGAATGAAATGTAAGAATAGATTTCCAGATGATATACGACTAATAATCTTTGAAGATTATTGGAAGCTGGGGAAGCATGATAAACGAGACAACTTTTTGTCTTCGTTGATTTGCATTTTTGAAAAGAAAACTATACGGCAAAGAACTGAGTCAGACAGGCTTCGGAAATTCTCGTGCAAATACGAACTCACAGTTGTTAGAGGCGAAAGAAAGCCAATTTGCAAAAAGTGTTTTATTGCCACATTCTCAGAAACAAACGCGTTTGTGAATCAATTAATATTAAACAGGCAAATCTCCATGTCCAGTATAATAGAAGATGATCAAAGAGGCCGCTCTGCGCCAAAAAATAAGTGGCCTCAGGAAGTTTTGAATGACGTAGTTAACCATATTCACAGCTTTCCTGCATATGAAAGCCATTACTGTAGACAAACGACTTCAAAAAAATATCTTCAGGCAGATTTAACTATTTCAAAAATGTATGCGCTCTATAAAGAAAATAGGGAGAGGTGTGTTTCAATGACGATATATGCTAAACAATTCCACGAACTGGGTCTAGCATTTAAGAAGCCACAAAAAGATACTTGTTAAAATAAAAATTGCTTACGCAAACGAAGAAGAAGAACAGAATCTAATTTTAGAACAAATAATTTACCATTCTGCAGCCGATGATGCTTATAAAGCAAAAGCCAGTGATAAAAGTATTGCAAGGGAGGATCCAACAACAGCTGTTTTTGCTTTTGACTTGCAACAGTGTCTCCCCATCCCGTATTTGAAAACGTCAATATCATTTTATAAAAGACAGTTATGGACTTATAATTTAACCGTCCATAATTTAGCCACCAACGAAGCCGTTTGCTACATGTGGAATGAATCCGTTTCCGCTAGAGGTGGAAACCAGATTGCTTCTTGTTTATACCGACATATTATGGACCTTCCACTAAATATTAAGAAAGTCTGTTTCTATTCAGATACTTGCGGTGGCCAAAATAAAAACAGTCATGTAGCAGCTATGTTTATGACAGTTTTAACGAAAAAAACTAGTCTGCAATCCATTGATCACAAGTTTCTCGTTAGTGGACATACGCACATGGAATGCGATGTAGATCACGCTACGATAGAAAAGGCGAAGAAGAAAACCACCATGAAGATAAATCACCCCTATGACTGGGTGCAGTTGATACGGGGATGTAAAGAAAACTAATCCTTTTACAGTGAAAGTAATGGAATCTGACCATTTCCTAAATTTTTCAGACTTGCTAAAGGGGCAATTTGTACAGAAAAAAGTCACCGAAAACGGTGAGAAATTTCTATGGAGAGATCTACAGTGGGCACGATACTGCGCAGAGAACACTGGTGTACTAAACTATAAATCATCTCTCAATTGTGAAGGTAATTTTAAAACGGTAAATTTTAGACGCCGGGGAAAACAAACAACACTCATAACACTCACACTAATAAACAACGGGCCCGTTCCAATCAACAAAGAAAAAAAGAAGAACCTTATGGAAGTTCTGCACCTTGTAGATAAGGAATTCAGACCCTTTTACCAGAACTTGAAGGCGGCTGATGTTCCCGACATGGATCCAGATTTGGTGGAAATTGATCCTGATGATCACTAAATCATTTTGATTTTTAAGTATTTTGTATTCGTATTCAAATAAATAAGAATTATTTCAGTTTTTTGGGGTGTCTTATTTTTCAATTTTTACAAAATTAGCCTATAAGAAACTTCAACATCAGTTTATAATATTATTTTGTTTACCTTTAACTTTTGCGAATAACCAAATAAGTCAATGTATTCCATCAACTGAGTTCACATATGTTGAGTTATTCTAAAATAAAGCTAAAATTTAAATTGTGAATGACCGAATAAGCCATTCAAAATACCTTTAGAGACATTTTATGACCTGCAGCAATATACCAAATCTTATTTTATATTTTTGGTGGCAAATAAAGATAATAAAGTAATGTAACAAACAGCGTATGATTTACAACAGGTTAATGAACTTTGTTTTTGCTCTCCTGTAAAGTTTTATAAAATTAACTTATCAGCTTATTCACTGGGACCAGAGATATATAGAGGGTCACCCCAGAAGTATAATAAAAGATTCCTTCTTTGAGTATCAGAAAAAGGAGACCATAAACAGAAAGTTTAAAAAGAGGGCAAGAGAAAGTGACAAGGTTTTAGAAAATTTACTTTACGGGTCCCAAAGTACAAATGAATATGACTTCCCCCTGCCACAGGTGAAACGTGCTAGGACAGAAAACCAGGAATCTGAATCAGAGGAATCATCTATTCTTGCTAGTGATGGCGAACCTGAAGATTGGGGCATTGATTAAATCGAAACGTTTTCATGTTTTTATGTATTATGGGGCTAACTTTTTTATATAGATGTGTTTAGTTATTTAATTAATGAGGGATGGAGCTTTCCACCATGGAATGCGACATAATTGTCGATGCTATTAAACAAAGCATAGGAACTCATCGGCTAAGATATACACGCAGAACGTGTGGTGTAGGTGATAGTAGTGCCTATGGAAAAATACTACAAGAAAAACCAAATGGTAATCAACGTGTGGTGAAAGTAGGATGTAGGAATCATTTTTACACAAACCTTTCTTCTAAATTGCGAAATGTGCACGGCATACAACAATTTAACTTTAATACGCTATAAATTGATATTTTCATGCGGCGCCCCACGTTGGGGCGACACGGAAAATTCTTCCAAATGCCAAAGGCAACGTTGGAAATGCTATCGGCGATTATACCAGTGTAACGCTCAATTGATGAGCGATAAAAAGGCATCGACCAATAAACGATAAATTTAAAACGCAGAAGGATAATGGAAAACAAAATAAAATAAATAAAACTTTGCCCTTCTGACTAGCTTTTCTCGGGGCGTTTAATAAGGGTAACTTCACCACACTTCTAAAGAATATTTACCGCAATTAATTATTATCATATAATAAATGAAAGCTCATTAACTGTATTTTTAAGTGGTTTTATAAAACATTTAGGTTTAGTTCTGTTTAACGTATGTCTGTTTACATGCGAAATTTATGTACCTAGCTTGAACGTTTATTTTTAATTCTGTTTTTTAGTGAAAAAAAACCTTTTGTGAAAATTCGAGTTGGATCAATAACGAAGTGAGCAGGAAACTTCGCTTTTATTTTAAATGGTAAAATATTTCACTTTTTAATAACGACAATAACGACGAACTTTGGGAACAATTGGACAACAAAATTGCACAAAGCGATACTCAAAAAACACCGATATCTTCAAGTACGATCATGGTAAAACAGTACATTGAATTGCCATATTTAGATAGAAAACAAAATCCTTTGCAATTTTGGGAAGAAAGAAAACACATTTTTCCTTTACTGTACGACATCGCTTGCAAATATTTATGCATACCAGCAACGTCTGTGCCGTCAGAAAGATTATTTTCCAAGGCTGGTATGGTAACAAACCAACGAAGAAATAGGTAGTTGCCAAAAAAAGTGGACCAGATTTTATTTCTGAATAGTTGGTGCACTGCAGAATCCAAAGAATAATTCGAGTTAAGTTTGAAGTATTTAGTTTTAGGCGATAACAATTTAGGTACCTATGTATTAATAATTATGTATTTGTGCGTCTGTACTTACTTACTTAAAAATTATTTTAAATTTGAATCCTGTTTTAATGTAAGCTATCTAATTCTTTAAACATTAAATATTGCTTATTAAACGTCAGCGAATCGAATATAATTCGTGCGTGGTGAACGAAAAGTTTATTCGAGTCATGTTAAAGCTTAACGCAACTCGTAACGTAAGCATATTATATAATATTATTACCGGCGAATACTGTTCCTTCTGTTATTCTGTAATTTCGCCGAGTCACCTGACTCGAGTAAAAATTCGAGTTGAAAATATTCCGAATACGAGTTACTCGAGTACAAAAAGTATTCGACTCGTCACATCGTTAAAAAATATGCCCACAAAAGGAAGGTTGCTGGAGGTCTAGAGAGAAAAACTAAATGTGGCATTGTGAAAGCAAAGCAAGTCGGTCTGCCATATAAAGATGACTGCCATTTACAATGTCCGACAAAAATATCTGAAGAGCACAGACAAGCTATTCATTCAATGTTTTGGAATCCTGATAAAAGTATGGACTTAAAACGACAGTTTATTGCCACTATGGTAGAGTGTGTTCCAATAATGCGTATACGTGCAACAAATGGAAAGCGGACTTGTAGAAAGCCTTTCACTAGAAACTACTATTTTGATGTCAACAATACTCGAGTAAATGTTTGCCAAAAGTTTTTTCTTTCAACTTTAAATATTTCAGAAACGTTTGTGACAACGGCTATTCGAAAGAAATCGGATGGTGGAATAGTAGACGATGATCAAAGAGGTAAACACACCTCAGTAAACAAAATTTCTGAATTTGTAAAACAAGGAGTTCATGATCATATTACGCAGTTTCCTGTTCTGCAATCTCACTACACAAGAGAGCGCTCAGACAGAAAATACTTGGGAAATGAATTGAATATAAATCGAATATATGAACTCTATAGGACAGACTGCCATGAAAATAATGTACCTGAAGAAAATATTGCAAAAAGTTGGCTATATTCGAGCATTTTTAATACAGAATTTAATTACTCGTTTAAGTTGCCATATAATGATACCTGTGATGAGTGTGATAAATTCTTGTTAGCCAAAACTCAGTCAACAGAAAGTCGGGAAAATATTGACAGAATGTACCAAGAACACCTTGACGAAGCTGGTAAAAGATATGCATTCAAAAGAACAGATAAGGAGACAGCTATACAAAGCAATGGAAAACTAAAATACGTCACTGTGGATCTACAAAAATGTCTCCCTACGCCTCTACTTACAAACCAACAAAGCTTTTATAAACTTAAGTTGTGGACATACAACTACACTATATCAGATACTGCTGGAAACGTTACAACCTGTATCATGTTGGACGAATCCAAGTCTGGACGTGGGGTAAATGAAATGGCATCTGGCTTTCTCAAATGGGTAGAGGTTTTAAGTGAAAACGTACAAGAGATTACCATCTTGTCAGATAACTGCCCATCACAAAACCGTAACATGATTATGGTAATGGCATACTTTTGGATCTTAAAAAACTATCCAAATATAAAAAAGATTTACCACAAATTTCTGCTACGTGGCCATACGCACATGGAGGTCGATGGTGACCATTCTTTAATTGAGAGAGAAAGAAAACGAACCCCATTTTTAAAAGTGATGACACCCTGGGACTGGCAGCAACTCGCAAGGCTGTGTTGTCGGTCAAAACCTTTTAATGTTGTTAATATGGAACTATCTGATTTTAAAGATTTTAAATCTTTGTACACTTCTAATAGCTCACCCTTTGTTGTACGTAAGAAAACTGAGGAACATGAAGATTTTCGTATGTCAGACGTAGTTCACCTACAAGCACGTAGTGAAAATATAGGCGTATTGTATTTTAAAACACGTTTTGAGGCAACCACGTTTGGCTGTGTCGATCTCAAAAGAAATGGCAGGCGTGCTGTTTTCTCTCAGCTTTTACCGCAAATACGTGAGCAGGCAAATGAAATTTCGACTAAGAAATATAATCACATAAAGTCTTTATTGCTGTGGGTTCCAAGTATTTTTCACGATTTTTACAAAAATTTAGCTCATTCAGAAAAGGCAACGGACGATATTTAATAATAAACTGAATTTATTATCTTATTTTAGCTTTAGTTTATTGTACCTAAATTGTTTATTGTGAAATAATTCAAATTAATAAATAAATAATTTCAGAATACGTTCACAGTATTTTATTGCCAATATTAACTCCATTTACAGTTTTCAAAAAAAAGGATTTAATACAGTTTATAATCCAAATATTAGGGCCAAATAGTATTAACTCCCTTTGATTTTCTTTTTAACTATTTTTTTGACAAAAATAATGAAATATTTTGAAAGTTAGAAAAGGGAAAATGTGAGGCTATCCACATTATTATTATTAAGTTTAATTTTTTTTTTAATGTTAATTACATAAATATTTTATGTTAATTTAATGTCTAGAAAAAATTTCCAATCGCTCTACTGTAAAATTTAATTTTTGTGAGTTAATACTGTTTGGCTCTCAGGTACAGCTATTATAGTCGCAAGAAGTAAAACCATCTACTCTCTGGTCAAAATATTCGATGATAAAAGCTGTTTTGTCTGTCAAAGAAAATATAGAAATAAACAAATTCGCCAGAGTCGTAGCTTTTTTGAAACGAAATTCAGTAGGGTACGAGCCCACAAAGTCAAAAGTTTTGAGGCGTTAACAAATTAATACATTTTTGATAAATGCAGACGATAAGAAGTATTTATTAATAAAAGTAATGAGTTTAATCATACTTTAATGACATACTACATCAGATTCATATTTAATTTCGTAGGTTGCTCTTCTCATTGGCGTGTGTGGTGCATGCAGGCGCCAAGAGCTACATTCACTAAAAATACAAGATATTGTCCAAAAAGACACACGATGTCTTCTTATAACACTTCCCGACACGAAGACCAACATTAAGAGAGTGTTTCCCGTGGTATCTGAAAGTGAAGCTGTTAATCCCATGAAAGTGTACCAGAAATATGTTCGACTACAACCAGCGAATGTTAAACACAATTATTTTTTTATTTCCTATCGTAATGAAAAATGTACGATACAATGTGTAGGAATCCATTCTTTTGGGAAAATGCCCTCTATCGTTGCTGAATTTCTTAAACTACCGAACCCGACAGAGTATACAGGGCATTGCTTCCGGCGAAGTTCTGCATCTCTTGCGGCAGATGCTGACGTTGATTTAATTTCGTTGAAACGACTAGGAGGATGGAAGTAAGCTTATTTTATAATATTATTGTCTTTCTATTCTAAATAATAACTAATTTCAGGTCGTCTTCAGTAGCAGAATCGTATATAGAAGAATCAATTGATAAGAAACAAAAGGTGTGCAGAATGTTAATGGGGGAGAAGAAAATCGAACCATCGAGTAACATAATATCGGTTACTACCAAAGCTACTACTACAACATCAACACAAATTAAAACGATACCCTCGGGTTCAGGCATTTCGTTTGGGGGTAATAGTTTTGAAGGTGCTCAAAATTGTACATTTAATTTTCATTCTGGAGCACAATCATTTAATTTTTATTAATTTAACTTATAAACCTAATAATTAATTAAATTTGTTGTATTGAACTATTTTGCTTTATTTACCTAAATCAGCTAAATGATCCTCAAAAGTTAACATGGCAACTTTTTGGGATTGAATCCAAAAAAGAGTCATTTTACGGACTCATATGAGTCCGTAAAATAGCTATTTTAGGGACCAAATACTGAAATAGTTATTTACATAAAAGTCAGGAAAATGACATATTACTTACGAGGGGCAATGTTGAAATACGAGGCACTTCGTGCCGAGTATTTTAGAGCTCCGAGTCAAGTGAGACATTTTACTGACATGTTTTGTATTAAATTTTTCCGAAAATCGTAAAAAATCGAAATTTAAAATCGAAATTTTGAAACACTAATTGAACGACATTTTTTGACATTGACATTTGTCTATTTTATTTTGTTATTATTAACCTTACTAATTATTACCGGACTAGTCAGTAAAGTTCAATTTCCCTGCGCGTGCATAAGCAGGGAAATGTTGTTTCAATGACGATTTCCGGAAAAATATATTTGATATTGAACAAGTAAGTAATTTTTAGGTTATTAATATTTTTTTGTATAATTTTGTGGTTGTTTGTTACTAATTGCTTGATTAAATTATTTATTCATTCCTGTTTTAAGAATGCCCCGTCGTTGCTGTGCACCTGGTTGTAAATCAAACTATGATAGCGAAGTAAAGAAACATGCAACAAAATCAACATTTAAACTTCCTACCGATCCTGTTTTAAGACAAAGTTGGAATCGTGCAATCCATCTAGACAATTGGGAACCTTCTTTACAATCTGCTATTTGTAGCGAACACTTTTTGGATGAAGAAATTATTCGTTTTGAAACGTTTTACAATAAAGATAGATGGTTCTCGCTCCAGTCATACACGAATTGAGGGATCTTGGGTATTAGGAGAAAATTTGAATACGCGATATTTTATCTCAATGTTTGTTTGTACTTGTGTTTTTTGACTTTTTAAGTTGTTGACACGTAGGACCAGGACAATTTTGGACTTTTATGTTATTGTTAACTTTTCTGGTTGGTCCTACACTTGTTCTTAATTTGTATAGCGGACATCTTGCCACGCTGAAAAGTTTTTTAGCAGCTTGTGACTTTATTCAACTTTAAGTGTTCTTTTAATTTGTATGTTGTGCGTAGCACAACTCCGCTTTGTTGGCTCAAACAATTGCTTTGGCTCTCGACACTGTATGTCTTACACAATTACGGAATTCGTTTTAACACCTACTCAAAAGGTAAAATTATATCATTTAATTTCGTAAAACTCTGTAATTTTTATTAATTATTGTACAAAGAAATAACCTTTACATTGAATATCTGTGTATGACATAGTATGTTTTTCCATTACAGTCCTGAAGATGACCGAAATCTCGGTACGAAACATGTCGATTGAGTGAATACTGCGTTTTATTTATTCCGTTTCTCCTAATACCCAAGATCCCTCAATTCGTTTTACAATAAAGATGGTGTGGAAATTAAAACACCATTAAGAACTCCAAAGTTAGTTTCGGGAGTAGTGCCACATATTTTTAAAAACTTACCAGCTTACCTTAGCAGTACAGCACCGATTAAAAGAACTAAACCCGAAACCAGAAATGAAATGGTTATGGCAAGGCATGAGAAATTGTGTCGTGATTTTCTTAATAGTGATTTAATCAACGATTATGACGATTTTGTTAAGAAAGTGAGAGATAATGTTCAATTGGAAAAGTGGAATTATAAAGTTAATACCAACTGTGTTTATTTTTTCATCTTAAACGTTGATGTTGATGATAATAATTTTGATTGTAAGGATTGTGAATTAGAAGTGAACTGTAGTGTGCACATTAATAACGACTTATTTGTTACAATTTTTGTACAGGGAAATATGTTAAGTAATCAAGATTTGCAGTGGATTTTACCCCAAAACTTAAAATTGACCAGATGGTCTCAAATTAAAAATATTTTAAGTAGGTATAAAAATAGTGTAATTTCTGTAATTCCTAAGTCACACGAGCATTTTTTGATACTTGCTAGTAAATACGTTGACAAAGCTGTTGTAGAAGTCGATAATGATTCAAATTTTTTATTCAAAGAAAATTTAAGCATTCTAAAAATTCAGCTTGAATTGTTAATTACAAAACGTAGACAATATACGATGTGTACCATAGTTTCTTCGTTTTTAATATATTATCAGTCTCATGCTTGTTATAACACATTAAAAAACTTTTTAATTTTACCAAGTAAGAGATACTTGCAACAAATCTCATCATCTTTAAATATTTCTTGTGAAACGGATGCAAACAACAAACATTATTTATCATTTATTTCAAAAACATTATGTTTTTTTTTATTACAAACGAATATCTACAATCTGTTTCGAAATTAAGAAACATTAAGTAAATTACTTGACATTATATTTACATGGTGACATTATATTCACATTATGTGTGATCGTGAGAAATATGTAGCTCTTTTAATTGATGAAATATATGTCAATAGCGGCTTGCACTATAAAGCTAAAACTGTTACCGGTTATGCTAGTAATAATCCAAACGAAATGGCGAAAACTGTGCAGTCATTTATGATTACATCAGTTTTTGGACGTTTATCTGAAATCGTCAAGTTATTGCCTGCAAACGGACTGACAGGAATAGAGTTAAAAGAAATTTTAATTCAAGTTATTAATTTCATACAGGGGTTTGGCTTGAAAGTAATTTGTGTTATAACGGACAATAACCGAATAAATCAAAATGTCTTTAAAACCATCACACCTTTGGAGAGTTTTGAAAATCCTTCATTTGATGAAGGTGAAAAGATTTTTCTTTTATTTGAATTTGTTCATATTTTTAAAAATATTTGAAACAATTAAAAAAAAGCTAGTTAAAAAAGTTAAAAAAGCCCCTAAATTAAATTATAAAACTGTGCATCCTTCAAATTTAGAACGACAAAATGTTTTTTTAGTGGATAACATTTTTCACGAATCAACTATTGCAGCTTTAAATTGCCAGGTGCAATTTAAAGATACAACACTCTTTCTAGAAACAATACGTCATTGGTGGGATATCGTTAATACAAAAAATATATTAAAGGGTACATTAAAACGAAATAAGTGGAGTGGACCTATACAAAACCTTCACGATGATAAAATACATTTTCTAAAAAAATTTTGTTATTCAGAGTACGTCAGTTCTTATTAGTATAATTATTGATTACTCAATTAATACACTACATATAGAATATGTCTTACCTGGTAAATTTCAGACTGATAATTTAGAAAAGAGATTTGGGCGCTATAGATCTCTTTCTGGGTGTGAATATCACGTCTCTTATACCCAAATATTAGAGTCGGAGAAAAAAATACGCATGAAACATTTATTAAAAATTGTTAGATATTTAATTTTTAAAAGAATTAAAGCTCACAGATAACGATTTTCAATAAAGTGTGGATGTATCAGAGTTTCAATTTATTTTCGATACAGACTATTTAGAAAGTTATGAGATAGACTACTCCGCACAGTTGTATGTATGTGGGTATGCAGCACATTCTATAATAAAAAATCTGATGTGGCCATCGCATAACTTTCCGAACAGACGCAAATTTTTATATTATATTTTTAAATAAAATGGTTACATAATTTCTACAGTAAATCGATGAAAAATTTCATATTTTGCCAAAATAGGAAGAAAAAAACCTTTGAATGCCTATATCTTGCAAACGAAGCATTTTTGGACCCATGTTATTAGAAACTTTTCATCTTATTTTCGTTAGTAGAATGCGGTTTACTATTTTATTTACAAATACAAAAATTTTTTACAAATACAAATTTTTGAAACGCCCTGTATATTTTAGAGAAAAACTTGTAGGACAAAAAATGTAGGAAATTCCATAGCGCTAATTTTTTGTTATTACTATTTTTACATATTTAATTTCGTTTCGAAGTTATGACGCATAATGTCATAATAGCTCCAGGTAAACCCCCCTTTCCCGTAACACGATTTAATTTATTTTCATCTGGCTTCGTCCTACGACAGGAAAAAGCTTATATGTAAAATTTGGAATGATTTGCTTGCTTCGTTTAGACGCTATCGTGTTCACAGACGTACATACACACACACATACACACATACATACAGACATCCTTCCAAAAATGATAAAAATGGATTCAGGGGACCTCAAAACGTGAACATCTGTCAAAAAATTGGGGGGTCAAATTTTGCCTGATAACAATACTTTCCTTACCTAGGGGTTCGGAAAGTAAAAAGGTTTGTTGTAATGTATGTAGAGAATATCTTGCAGAATTAAAATTTAAGGGCAAAGAGATTAATGATAATTATTATGACTATCTTCAAAGAGGTGGTTTAGATAAACCAACTGATGCTGTCATTCAAATAAGTTTTCATATATTTTCTGTTTTTGCATTCATTATTAACAATGAAGAATTAGAAGCAATCTTTTTGAAAAAACAAAATCATAAAGATATTCTCTTTGTAATTTAACATTGCTGAGCTTAGATTCAAATAATTATTTTATTGAATTTGATAAAAAATGTACTACTTGTGATGCTACATTAGGAAAAATGTATAAGGGATTTATTTCTATATTCAGTAATATATCTCTAAACAACTAGACGAAAATTAAAAATTCTGCATGAAAAGTAGAAAGAAAAGAAAACTTGAATCATTTTTAATAAGTTAAATATTTGTAAATTTTAATATTTATTTTTTGTTTTTAATAAATTTTTATAAAAGATAAATTTTTTTTATTTATATACGTTTTGATACTACTTAATAAAAATCTGATGTGGCCATCGCATAACTTTCCGAACAGACGCAAATTTTTATATTATATTTTTAAATAAAATGGTTACATAATTTCAACAGTAAATCGATGAAAAATTTCATATTATGCCAAAATAGGAAGAAAAAAACTTTTGAATGCCTATATCTTGCAAACGAAGCATTTTTGGACCCATGTTATTAGAAACTTTTCATCTTATTTTCGTTAGTAGAATGCGGTTTACTATTTTATTTACAAATACAAAAATTTTTTAAAAATACAAAAAATTTTGAAAAACCTGTATATTTTAGAGAAAAACTTGTAGGACAAAAAATGTAGGAAATTCCATAGCGCTAATTTTTTGTTATTAATATTTTTACATATTTAATTTCGTATCGAAGTTATGACGCATAATGTCATAATCGCTCCAGGTAAACCCCCCTTTCCCGTTACACGATTTAATTTATTTTCATCTGGCTTCGTCCTACGACAAGAAAAAGCTTATATGCAAAATTTGGAATGATTTGCTTGCTTCGTTTAGACGCTATCGTGTTCACAGACGTACATACACACATACATGTTTTGTCATAACTGTGGGGACGCCTGCAGGATGCTCAGTTGTGGGGACTTTGAAAGTGGAAACATGACGGTAACAAGAATATTGAGCAGATCACTGTAATACGATTCGTTTTCCGATACACTCCGTTAAAAACCGAAGCACTCCATTAATAAATTTATGTCCTCTTAACTTATGTAAGATCTAGCAAAACGTACACAGTCCCAACAAATTAATAATGTAAGCTTTGCTTTAGTGTAAAGATAAGTCCCCACTCTTAATTGACGGTTTAGTTGGTTATGCACAGTCCCCATACTTAATGTATACTCTACTGATGAGTGTGTTATCTAAGTACCCACATTTAACGTAAAGTCTACCAAAATATACACAGTCCTCACAAATAATGCAGTATCTATGTTGTGTTTAAAAATTTATTTGCTCCGGGTAAATTCTATTGATGCTATACCCGTATATAATTCTGAAATCGCCTCGAAATTAGAAAAAAATTTTTGTTTGGACAGGTAAAGTTCTGAAATTTTACAGACATATAAGGAGGGCCTATCCTATGGTACACCTAAATTTTGAAGTTCGTGGGAATTATATATATTGCACAATGAAGGAAAGTCTTGTGAGAAATCTGATTTTAGTCGACTCCTCTCCGGAAGTTTTTATGTACAGTCCCCATACTTAATGTTATAATCAACTGATGAGTGTGTTATTTAAGTACCCACATTTAACGTAAAGTCTACCAAAATATACACAGTCCTCACAAATAATGCAGTATCTATGTTGTGTTTAAAAATTTATTTGCTCCGGGTAAATTCTATTGATGCTTCCCGTATATAATTCTGAAATCGCCTCGAAATTAGAAAAAAATTTTTGTTTGGACAGGTAAAGTTCTGAAATTTTACAGACATATAAGGAGGGCCTATCCTATGGTACACCTAAATTTTGAAGTTCGTGGGAATTATATATATTGCACAATGAAGGAAAGTCTTGTGAGAAATCTGATTTTAGTCGACTCCTCCCCGGAAGTTTTTATGTACAGTCCCCATACTTAATGTTATACTCAACTGATGAGTGTGTTATCTAAGTACCCACATTTAACGTAAAGTCTACCAAAATGTACACAGTCCTCACAAATAATGCAGAATCTGTGTTGTGTATACAGTTGATAGAAGTTTTACACGTTAGCACTAAATATAATAACAGCAAGATAACTAAACTTACATTCATTCATTGTGGATCCTGGTATAAAAGAGCATATCAGCAATACAAAGGTATATGGGTTTCCCACTGTTTTTTAAGTAATTTTCGGTAAGTTGGAGAAATATTCCTAAGTGACATATATACCTTTCTAAACGGCCCCTGCGCAAAGTTATCGGCTGGTCCAAACTGTCGCCAAACCGTCCAACCGTCGCTAGCTCAAACGGTTGGCGAGATATTCGCGTTTATATAGAAGTACTTTTCGATTGGGGTGATGCGCGTCCCGGGAGCTCGAGCTGGCGAGGTGAGTATCGGTACCCACCAATATCTCGAAAACTGTCTTGAGGGTATATTTTCTTTCTCACATGGGGATAGGGCATATGCTTGCAGTTACCCACATACGAAAAATTGGAGCAAATAAATAATACGTTTCGCTGGTATGTAAAGGTTCACTAGAACGCGAAAATCTCGAAAACCGTCTGAGCTAGCGACCTGAGGTTTGGAGGAACCGATACCTAACATTGGAGGCCAAAACAAACTATGACACGTCAATTAGGAATATTTCTCCAACCTAACGAAAAATGACATTGAAAAAAAAATTGCTTCAAGGTCATTTTTCGGTGAGTTGGAGAAATATTCCTAAGTCACATATTATACACCTTTCTATATAGCCCCAGAGCTTAGCTATCGGCTCATCCAAACCGGAGGTTGCTAGCTCAAACGGTTCGCAAGATATTTGCGTACTTCGATAGAAACGTATGTCTCGAAAACCTGAAAAGTTCCTGCTAAATAATGAAATTTGGGCACATATATATTATATAATGTCATTGAGGATGTAGGAATATTTTTAGAAAAAAATTTTATTTCTCCGGGCAAGTTATATTGGTGCTATACCCGTATATAATTCTGAAATCGCCTCGAAATTAGAAAAAAATTTTTGTTTGGACAGGTAAAGTTCTGAAATTTTACAGACATATAAGGAGGGCCTATCCTATGGTACACCTAAATTTTGAAGTTCGTGGGAATTATATATATTGCACAATGAAGGAAAGTCTTGTGAGAAATCTGATTTTAGTCGACTCCTCCCCGGAAGTTTTTATGTACAGTCCCCATACTTAATGTTATACTCAACTGATGAGTGTGTTATCTAAGTACCCACATTTAACGTAAAGTCTACCAAAATGTACACAGTCCTCACAAATAATGCAGAATCTGTGTTGTGTATACAGTTGATAGAAGTTTTTCACGTTAGCACTAAATGCAATAACTCCAAGATAACGAAACTTACATTAATTGTGGGGTCCTGCTATAAAAGAGCATATCAGCAATAAAATGGTATATGGGGTTTCCCGTGTTTTTAAGTGCGACGTTGTGCTGCTGAAGAATTAGTCACGTTGTGCTTTAATAAGTGTAAACAGCTATCCGTTTGTTACTTTCTCAAGGTAAGTGATAATACCTAATAATTTTTAATAATTATTTGACTCGACCAAAGCATTTGTGATAATTTGTAAAACCAAAGTAAAATCAGAAAAGTAATTAAATTAAAATACGTGGGCGAATCGATAACGTACAATTTATAACATTCTCCGTATTATGTTATAAATACGGGGAGGGCGATAGGGCGACGAAAATTAATACAGGCAATTTATATTTTTATTAATTACTACATCTACATAGACAAACCCTGTGGGTGTTTTGGAAACACCTGGTGGAGTTCAAAGAGTTATCAACAGATGGCGCCACAAAATTGGAAGGCGGCATATATAGGCGTAGCACCAATCGCGAACCTCTTGAAGGTCCATAAAGAAAACTTATAATAATGAAGCAATTTATTACGACTTCAAATTAAGTTGCGCCATCTGTTGATTGTGTTATCAACTAAATAAAATATTACCAAAACTTCCACAAGGTTGATCAAAGTGTGGAAACTGCATACGTATTATAGCCTAAATTGAAAATAAAACCAATTCATGACTTCGCGATTGTTGAGATTTCTTCGAAAAATTCACCTCTATTCCATTCCGAGTCAAATGTCAAAAGCTTCGGAAGTATTTTCCGATGCCAAACTAAAGGGTTTAGGCAAGAAAATTGCGTTTATTAAAATCGTCTTAAGATTCTCGTTGCTATATCTCAGAAAGGGTTCATTCTACAAAAATATGGCTAGAACCTTTTTGGTGGATAATTTTATTTCGAATAATATTTATTATAACTGACTTTAGTCGTAAAATCAACTTTTGATACTCACGATAGCGATAACTTGAATTTCGGGGGGGGGGGTATAGTACGTTGACTATGGCTTTGAAATAAAGCGATTAAAATAATCTGCAGGTTCTCATAATATTATGAGAAACGGGCAACGTTACGGGTTGTTTCAGTTGTACTCCGGGAAAAGTCTATGGAAACGAAGGATCTGGCAGCAGACAAATTTCGTTTCGTATTCCGGGAAAAGTCTATGGAAAGGGAGGATCTGCCAGCAGACAAATTTCGTGGTTAAAAAACCTAAGAACGTGGTTTTCAACAACAGGACTTTTCAGTGTTGCCGTCAATAAAGTCATGATAGCCAATATGATCATCAATATCCGGTAACGCATAGGCACCAGTGGCGGCTCGTGACTTATCTCAAAGGGAAGGCACGAAATTTAAATAGAAAATAAAATGTAACTTCTTTAGCGGTTTTAAATACTCAAGTCAACAATAAAGAGTGTAAATAAAATCCGAGGTGTGGGGGGGGGGATGATGTGATTTCTGAATCCAAAACGGATTTTTTTTTAATGTAATATCGTATACAACCAGTGCGGCCTTTAGGCTTTTAAGCCGTCATGGAAGTGGGATTTATACAGCCCAGTAGTAGCGCCATGGTGAACGCATTTGTATCTTTCTATGGGGGGGGGGGGGGGGGTAAACAAATTTAGTTTTGGAAATCTTTTACCTTCGGGCGTTAACTAATGTGGTAATCAGTCACAGCTCGTGGTTTGCTATAAACTACAAATTGAACTTTTCACTTTTTTCGTACAGTATTTTAAATCTGTGCCACCGTTTACGGTTCAATAAACAACATTATTTCGAATTGATATTCTGGTTTGGGAGGGTGGCTCCCCGACGTCCTCCCCGCACCAGCCGCTACGGATAGGCACCTGAAAAAGGAGAAGGCGAATAGAAAAACTTTTAAGAGATAATAATAGTAAGAATACAAAGTGCTTACCTGTAGGCGACAATTCTAGAAATAGGAACAGAAGTTCAAAATTTGAAGTCATCAGAATTAATTAAATCACCTTATTTAGAATTGACAAATTTCAAAAGACAAAACCTAGATAGAAACCCCAAACACGCAAATGAAAAACCGAATAATAATTATAAAAGGAAACATTTCAGAAATTGTCATCTTTTTATAAATAAATCACAACTAATTTTAAAAAATTAGTCAATAATGTATAAACATTTAATATTAAATCATTTTGTTTAAATAATTTCAATATTTTTCTAAATTTATTTACAAATATAAAAGCCTATTATTGCGCCGAAAAATGAAAATAGGTCTTAGGGTTAAGTTAAAATACTAATAGTAATAAAATTTATTTAAGCCTCCTCAAACCAATGGGCGGAGGTAAATGTGCCACCAGTAATGTTATTCTACCTGCTACGAATTTAGGATATTAAAAGTACACAGGTATTTGTGCCACCGGAGAAAACGGCATCTACCTGATGCATCTCCTACATGTAACATCGATTATTTTTTGATTTTACACGATTTTTTGGGGGTGAAACGTAATAGTTTACTGCCCCATACCGCAACTATACTTTTTAATGCTATTTCGAGGGCACATCCCGGTTTCATTTATCCCGGTTTTCTTGATGTGTGGCGCCTTCTCGTATGTTTAGCCTAGTAACCAGAGTCAAAACCGCCCTGGAGAGGTGCAACGCGGAGCGGAGCGCAGCGGCGCCCCGTAAGGGTAGGTTTTGACGATGGATTACCCTCCTTATCGAATGCAGACCCCAAAATTCGAAGGAAGAAAAAATTTAATTTTTTCACTGTTAGTGGCACAAATACCTGTGTTTATTTAAAGAACCCTTTTGGTCGGTGGCACATTTACCGGTACCCTTTTCTGGTCAGGTACATTTGGTGGCACATTTACCTACTCCCCTATTTTCTTTGTCAGCCTGCCCACCTTCTGATAAATCGTAGCGCCGCCACTGAAAGTGAAAGAATTAATTTATTGTGACTTTTTTACGATGTACCATAAATTTTTGAATTTGAACAGTTTGAATTGCCCGACAAATGAATTTGAACACTTTTATGATCTTATTATTGACAACATCGTGTTTTCAAGCGAGACCTGTAAATGTTTTGCTTTTAAAAAAAAAAGTGTAAATTTGACTAAACGGGTAACTATAAAATTTAACATCAAGTTAAAAAAATGCTTCTTTGAAATGACAAATATAAGATTTTTGTTGCTAATTTCCAAAATTAAAAAATTTTGTAGCGACTTTAGGTAGCCGTCTACATTTTCCTTGTCGTGCTGACTTCGTGCGGATACTGCACGGAAAGTATTAACCTGAGGAAAAACCAACACGGAACTTTTTTGTGGAGAATTTCGTTACCTTCAATTTTGTGCACCGCCGTTTTGGACGTACGATGAAAATAAAACGAGTTATCGTAGAAAAACCAAATTGTCGTGCCTAATTTACAAAGTTAAGGTAATTGCCGTATTACCGACACCAAGTGGGGCGTTCATAATTTTTAAATGTTGTTTGACGACGCTCAAAATGCACAGCAGCTTGAATTATTTTCTCATTTTTTTAGTATTATTAACTTTTACGTCGCAAAATTATTAGTTTTGCAATAATACCTGATCTGGCGGGACCTTAAGTCTACTGCTGATGTACATTTTATCAGTTGTCTCCAAGATAACCTACAGGAATTTAGTTTCATCCAGGTGTCAGCGATATTCGCACCGCGTAGGCCTTTTTAACGGAAAACTGACACACAAAAATTTAATTTTTACGGTTTGTAGTAAACATTTGTTTACAGTAGCGGATTGATCGTTTCTGTTTAGGCTCCGAAATTAAATTTATGATGAGACCCCTACGAGAAGATAATATACGGGGTGAGATCAATAAGTTCGATATAAATGGAATTATAAAAAATCTCGAAAGTGGTTTGTAGCAAAATCAAATAGGTCAAGGAAGGCAAAACGACGAAAGCGAGAAATTTGATAGTAAATAATCGGGGGGAAAAGATACAGGCGTGCAAAAAAAACTTATAATATTTCTTGACTTTCTTTCATTGATTTCAGGCTATAAGGAGTTTCAATTTAGTTTGTAGATAATTTCACTATCTTTAAAAAACATCGAAAAATTACTACCAAAAAATAACGAATTAAATTTACAAAATAAAAATTAAATAATGTATTTTTGGTTCAACTGCATTGTCATATTATGATAAACTTTTTATCAAAATTAGGGATGGTGTGGTCAACTTATATTCAGATAATAAATATTTATGATGAAAATCTATACAATTAATTGAAAATCGATTCCGACCTTTTTAAATAAATATAACGGTGGTCGCGCGACTTAGCTATACTTTGAGGTGTTTTTGCTATGTGAATTCGAATCTGACGAAAAATTTGAATAAACATTTATTTTGTAGAGAATTTAATTAGCTTTAATTTTATATTCAACTATTTTGTCATAAAGTTCAAAGAAATTTGAGAAATCGGCGGAAAACTGATTTTTGTCCGTTTCTGCCTATATTTAATTAATTTTTAGTAACCGAACCCATGCTCATCCCATGATAAAATTTGGTACGCATACTCAGAACATTTGTACAAAAGAACTGTAAAAAAATTAACCAAAAATAAGACCCCTTTAGAAATAGGGGTTGAAATAGGGTTAATATTAAAAATGTAATCCAGTTACGGGTTGAAAATATAAAAAGTGGTTAAATATTTGAACAGAATGTTCGTTTACCTTTACGGAACATTTTTTATTTTTAAATTTAGGCCACCGTGGATGAAGTTACAGTCGTTTTTCTACAAGTCTCCACACCAACTTTTTGACATTTTGAAAGACCAAAACAAGGAAACGAGTGCTTTTTTGGGCAAATCCTTTAATTTGTATTTTTTTAATTTCTTACTTAAGATGGTGTGTACCAAATTTTGTCAAATTAGGCATGGGCCAAGTAAATTCATGATTCGATTTGAGATGGAATGACCCTATTTTGTTTTTTTTTTAGAAATCTAGAAAAGGCAATTAAAACAACAGAATTGTTTGTATGTTGCAGGCTTCCACAATCGACATGGCTGGTGAAAAACTGTTCCTGCTTATTAGGTTCAGTTTATTATTTTTGGCACTGCAAGCGCAGAAACAACGATTTGCGATTGAACCGTACAATCAAACGGTTCTCGCACGCACCCAGTTTGGAATCGAAGGTGATACCGTGAGAGTGGTACCAATTAAACCAATTAAACAAAAATTGGTAACGAATAAAAATTCGTTACAACATTCCAACATCCTGACGAATTTTACAGAACCTTCTCAAACCATGATGATCTTCAATATTGTTTATTTTATAATTATCGTTGCAGCTGTCATAGTGGTGGTATTTGTTTGGTGTAAACTTTGGTGTAAGTATAAAAGGCCGGTCAAAGGTAAGAGAGCTCGAAAATTGAAGGAACCAATCTTGTAAAATTTTTTGTATTAGTAGATAACGCCTGGCATAAAAAGCAGTTCAAAGCATCAACTAGAAGCCTGAACATTCCCAATTTGCAGATTGAATTTGAACCTGATTTAGCTCCAAGCAATCGAGACGATGACGTTGATATATCGGAAATCGAATCTGTAAACGGATCCATGCCGGTTAAAATTGAAGTAGAGGTGGACCCAAATTCTTTAATTGTACAAGAGGCTCCCTTACAGCTTAACGCGGTGCAATCGATGAATATTTTACCAATGCCCGGTTTATCCACGTTTGAGACGTTTCAGCAAGGAGATATTCCGAATGTCCTTGCTATGGATCCAAGATTCAATGATGACTGCCCTGAAAATGCCGATTTGCAAAATCTAGAAATCGGCATACCAAAACCGGAAAATTCGTCGCCAAGGCCGCCACCGTCTCCATACGTACAAGTTGGTCTCTTAAAAGATATGAAGGGTTTATCGACAATATATGAATAAATCGGCTTATGCCTGATTTACGATATTGATCGCTTTTATTTTAATTTAAAATACATATTGAATAAATGTTTTTCTTGTTGCAATAATCAAGGGCGGTGATGATTGTATTTACCCATTTTTTATTTAAATATGCTGTATTTGTATTTGTCGAAAAGCAACCGACAATGTAAAGTGGTTTTTTTTGCAGCTAGATTGAGTTCATAATTTAATTAATATAATTTATTTTTCTATACTTATTATTAATTTGTTCTTTTTTGTATCTTTTTTGTAAATGTACAAAAAATTGTTTTTTATTACCATGTAATTATTTTTATTTTGTATCTATTATAAGTAATTTTTTATTATAATTATTATTTCATAACAATTTTCAATTTTTTTTATCAATTTCTAGATACCTACCTACCTTTTTCAGATTTTGACTTCATTAATTGGGATTTCTATGTGTCGAAAGTAGAAGATGAGAGATGTTATCCTTTGCAGTCTCACAAAGGTTTCTGGATAAAGTACTAAATAGATAGTACTAAAATTTAATAATTATAATTAAAGTAGTAAATTTTGTTTTGGAATTTTGTTCGAGTCAAATAAAATCAAAAATTCACAATTTTCTTTGGTTTTTTTTGTTTCAGACGAAAATTACGAGCTTCATCTCTCCCGCCGTTTGGAGACTGTAATTTCAAGGTGTTGCACAAATGTGCATAAAAATCTGCTGCGTTTGAATATTTTTCGCTCACAAAGTTTTCTTTTTAATGTTCAAATATGCATTAAAATAATCTAAAAAGTTAGCTAGACTTATTTTTTCTGTCCTAAAAACTCTTTTTTAGGCCTCCTAAAGCAGGTCCTGCCTTAATTGGGAATAAATGTGCATACAATTTGTATTTTGACTTGGTGGGGTTTATTAAATTAGACAGAACTATAATTAATTTGTATTTTATGCGTACTTCAAGGTTGTTTTACCGTGCCAGCAATATAGAAAATTGAGAGGTACATGCATTTACTCGCTTACGTGGTGAAAGTTTTTTTAGTATTTAGTATTTCATTCGGAAGAAATTTTCTTTACGTCACATGGTTGACGCCGGTAGAAACCCAACGTCGACACTTACCTTATCTCATTTGTCTAAGGGATATTATTTTGCAACAATAGTAGATACTTTATTTTATGATAATAAAAATAGAAAAAACGGTATAATACTAATATATAAGTTTTATTTTAATTTATTTTTACAAGTTATAAAGGTCTAAACATGTCTAATTTACATTGCCAATATAGGAATGTACGCTCTCATTTATGAGGCACGACTGGATAAATCTTGAAAACCTGAAAATTTCTTGCTAAGTAATGAAATTTGGGCACATAAATGTTATATAATGTAATTTAAGTGATGTAGGAATGTTTTTAGAAAAAAATTTTTTAAAAATTTATTTGCTCCGGGTAAATTCTATTGATGCTATACCCGTATATAATTCTGAAATCGCCTCGAAATTAGAAAAAAAATTTTGTTTGGACAGGTAATGTTCTGAAATTTTACAGACATATGAGGAGGGCCTATCCTATGGTACACCTAAATTTTGAAGTTCGTGGGAATTATATATATTGCACAATGAAGGAAAGTCTTGAGAGAAATCTGATTTTAGTCGACTCCTCTCCGGAAGTTTTTATGTACAGTCCCCATACTTAATGTTATAATCAACTGATGAGTGTGTTATATAAGTACCCACATTTAACGTAAAGTCTACCAAAATATACACAGTCCTCACAAATAATGCAGTATCTATGTTGTGTTTAAAAATTTATTTGCTCCGGGTAAATTCTATTGATGCTATACCCGTATATAATTCTGAAATTGCTTCGAAATTAGAAAAAAATTTTTGTTTGGACAGGTAAAGTTCTGAAATTTTACAGACATATAAGGAGGGCCTATCCTATGGTACACCTAAATTTTGAAGTTAGTGGGAATTATATATACTGCACAATGAAGGAAAGTCTTGTGAGAAATCTGATTTTAGTCGACTCCTCCCCGGAAGTTTTTATGTACAGTCCCCATACTTAATGTATACTCAACTGATGAGTGTGTTATTTAAGTACCTGTAACAGATGGCGCTTGTTACGGTTGGCAACACCCTGTACATACATATAAGTAGTTGCAATGAACCAAAAAGGTAGTTCAACGTGAACCTCACTTGTAGTTAGTCGCTAGCACAAGGTTTTGAATATAGTTTTATAATTGTTGGAAATCATTGTTTTATTTAATAAGCGCTGCTTATTACATGGTGTCAGAAGTGAAAATTACGATCGTAAATTTATTAATCTGTGGAATTGGGAAATCGCCAAAGGCAATTATCGAACACGTGGTGTCGAATGTGTAAGACGACAACAAGGTAACTGGAAATCAACACAAAGAAGGTAATAAATACTATAGCTAATTTAAAAGCGTGCAAACTTTTTGAAATGTTATGAAAATGGCGACAAGTGACAGACTACCGTCCGAATTAGATTGCACAGACTTGGCAACGGAATGGCCAATATGGAAACGCACATTTTTAATGTACCTGATGGCAAATGGGAAACACAAGTTAGAAGAAAATCAAAAAATAGCGACATTTTTATGGTTAATTGGTCCACGTGCAATGGACATATACAGTACACTGTATCCAAATGATGGAACATCTGAGGACATGCTAGGAAATCAAGAAAGTGTGGAAACTGAAGGAGAAACCGAAGTAGTAACTGAAGGCCAAAATAATCGAAAATTGGATGACATACTAAGATCGTTTGATGAATATTGTACCCCAATGAAAAATGTTGCAATGGAATCGTTCAAATTTAACGCAATGATGCAAAAGGAAAAGCAATCGTTTGCGGAATTTGAAACGGAACTGCGTAAAGAACTGAAATATTGCAATTACAAATGTGAATGTGGTAAATCGTACGAAGAAAGAATGTTACGTGACCGAATAATAATCGGTGTGCACGATAAGAGGTTACAACTGAAATTATTGGATGGCAAAGATGAACCGTTACAAAACGTAATCAAAACAAGCAGGGTATTTGAAGCAGCAAATGCAAATAAAGCGTTGTTAGATCGAGGCGCTGAACAATCAAGCGTGCAAAGTACTATATTGGAACAGCCTGAGTTGGTCAACGCAATAACTCGTCCGTGTTACAATTGTGGTGTAGCATTTACACCAAATCATCTTCGATCGTGTAAAGCAAATAATGCAGTGTGCCATTCGTGTGGCCGAAAGGGACACTTCCAGAAGTTTTGTAGGCAGTCGAAACCGAGACGATACAATCAGGAAAACAAACCAACTAGCAGAGAAGTGGAAAGCAAAAGTCGAACCACCAACACCATCACATGGAAGAATGCAGGGGGTAATTATGATTTTAGGGTCAACACAACGAAAAATGGGTCAAGTCGAACAAGATGGATCAAGACGTACAAGATCAAAGGCGAGGCAGTTAATTTTAAAATTGATACAGGATCAGATGTCAATTGCGCCCCACTAAACCTGATCAGACGTTTAAAAATGGCTATGGAAAACCAAGAAAACGATTTTCCTGTTTTTGATTACAGTGACAACAAGATTAAAATTTTTGGAACTGTCAAATTAGAATGTATGGATTTAAAATCACACGTTGTACAAGCTGCAGAATTTCTTGTCGTTAACAATGAATATGAACCGCTATTAGGATTGGAGACCTGTATAAGATTTGGATTAGTTAAACGAATGGATGTGCACAAAATCACGTGCCTGCCCGAAGGAAAAGAAGAATTAGTGGAAAGCAATCGTGACATATTTGACGGATTGGGAAAGTTTCCCGGAAAATTTTCAATAAAAATAAAAGAAAATTCGATACCTGTACTACGATATAAAAAGCGGATACCGTTAAGTTTAATTGAGAAACTAAAAGTGGAAATTGAGTGCATGGTAGAGACCGGAATAATTTCACCTGTCGATTACCCAACGGAGTGGGTTAATAACTTACAAATAGTTGAAAAACCCAATGGAAAACTACGAATATGTTTAGATCCAAAGCCACTCAACGAATGCATCCAGCGGGAACATTTTCTAATACCTACAATTGAGGATTGCACTAGCCGGTTAGCAAATAAACGTGTTTTCACAGTTCTTGACCTTAGCTGTGGATTTTGGCACATGGAATTGGACAACATAAGCTCGGAACTAACAACATTCATGACTCCGTTTGGGAAATTTAAATTTAATCGTGTCCCGTATGGTGTAAATTGCGCACCGGAGATGTTCCAGAGGAAAATGGTGGAAATATTTGGTGACATACCAGACGTTGTGGTGTACTTCGATGATATTGGAATTGCGGCAGAAAACGAAGTTGAACATGACAAAACCTTATCAGTGGTAATTGAACGTGCAAGAGCAAACGGTATCAAGTTCAACTCGGAAAAAATTCAATATCGGAAAGCGGAAGTCCAGTTCATGGGCCACATTTTTTCAAATGGAAAAATCAAACCGACAAACAAATATCGGGATGCAATTTTGGAAATGAGAAAACCAGAAAACAAGCAAGATGTTATGCGACTGTTGGGACTGTTCAAATATCTGGCCAAGTTTATTCCAAACTTGTCGAAGCAGTCATCCGCTTTACGGAATCTAACCAGAAAGGATGTAGGATTTGAATGGAAGGAACAACATGAGGCGGAATTTAAAAACCTATTAAAGATTATTTCGTCCAACCCTGTATTGTCGGTATACGACCCAAAGAAGGCAGTCGTTGTACAAACTGATTCATCAAAGGATGGATTGGGTTGTGTGCTGATGCAAGAAGGCCACCCGGTGGCATACTCGTCACGTACGCTAAGCAAAAGTGAACAAAGGTGGGCTCAAATTGAAAAGGAACTGTTAGCAATTGTGTTTGCATGTCAAAGATTTCATTTTTTTTTGTATGGTCGTGAATTCACTGTTGAGAGCGATCATAAGCCATTGGAAACTCTGGTTAAGAGAGACATTGATGGTGTTACTGCACGATTACAGCGCATGTTTTTGATTCTCCTAAGATATCCGAAATTGACTGTAGTATTTAAACCGGGAAAAGAAATGCTTGTGGCCGACTGTTTATCGCGAGCACAATTGAGAGAAAATACGGAAATCAGCGAATTGTCGGGAATCATACACTCGGTAACAAAGTCAGCATGTCTATCGGAAGACAATTACAAGTTATATAGATCAATAATTGAGCGAGATGAACGTTACATGCGGATATGTAGCTATGTCGAAAATGGGTGGCCATCATATCATAAATTGGATGATCTAAGTCAGGAATTTTGCAAGTATAAAGCTGAATTACATTACGAGAATGGATTATTATTTCGAGATCATAGACTGGTAATACCAACGGAATTGCAGGATGAAATGTGTAGATGGCTACATTCACCACACTTGGGAATTGAAAAAACGCTTGCACGAGCAAGAATGCATTATTTCTGGCCAAGAATGAACAGTCAAATCAAGGAAATCACGTCCAAATGTACGATATGCGAAAAATTTAAACGAAACAATCAAAAAGAGCCACTAGTACAGGAAGAGGCACCTAAGTATCCGTTTCATAGAGTATCGATGGATTTATTTGAATATGCAGGACGAGACTTCATTGCGTTGATTGATGCCTACTCCAATTATGTAATTGCTGAACCAATCAAAAATAAAACATCAAAGCACATTATCGAGATCATCTGCGGCAAGTTTAATACAATCGGATACCCAACAATCATCAAATGTGACAACAGTCCCTTCGGATCGGGTGAATTTGAGAAATTTGCAAGTACCGCCAATATTCAAATGAAATTTTCAAGCCCCCGATATCCTCAAAGTAATGGGCTGGCGGAAAAAGGAGTGGCCATTGCAAAGAATATTCTTAAGCGCTGTTACGAGGCAGGGGATGTTCATCAATTCCAATACCGTATACTGGAATACAATACAATGCCAGTGGCAAGTTTGCAGTTGTCTCCTGCACAATTATTCTTTGGGCGATCAATCAAAGCAAAACTACCAATTGCAGACTCGCTATTGTGTCGCAACAACGTGAGTGAGAACAGCATTCAAGAAAAATTAAAAATAAAAAAGGAAAGACAAAGGTACTACTACGATAGGAATGCAAAGCAACTGCCAATCTTAACAACGGGTGATCGGGTGATCTTTAGGAAGACAGAAAAAGAGTGGAATTATGGAACAGTGGTTGAAAATGTTAATGATCGGTCATACATAATCAAGGATGGATTTAACAATTTTTTTAGGCGGAACCGCCGACTTATTTCCAAAACAAGTAATACTGATTTCAACGCAAGTGAAATGTTGTTAGAGGAAAACATTAAAAGGCAAGTAAGAAGCGGAAGCGATAATCTGAAAGAGATTAGAATCATACAACCCGAGCATCATGAAATACAAGAAAGTGTCGATAATGAACGTCGGGAACATAGCGTGAGTGAACCAGCTCCATCGGTGAATGTCGAGGCTGAACTTTCTGAACGTGGCATACATGAGTCGGTGCCACCAGTTAAAGAAGAAGTCGTTGAGGGTTCAGTGGTCGAAGAGACGCAGGGCAGTCAGAGAGCGGATGCACCGATTATCGGTGAGCAGCAGTATCGGACACGCAGTGGTCGCACGGTGAAGCCACCACGAAAGTATGGCCGCGATTAGTTCTTGTGTTGTGTTGATACATTGTGTAAAATTTTATTGTAATATGTTGTGTTTGTAATATTTGTTGGATATGTCAATTTTGTAAAAAAAAAAAAAAAAGCGTGTAACAGATGGCGCTTGTTACGGTTGGCAACACCCTGTACATACATATAAGTAGTTGCAATGAACCAAAAAGGTAGTTCAACGTGAACCTCACTTGTAGTTAGTCGCTAGCACAAGGTTTTGAATATAGTTTATAATTGTTGGAAATCATTGTTTTATTTAATAAGCGCTGCTTATTACAGTACCCACATTTAACGTAAAGTCTACCAAAATATACACAGTCCTCACAAATAATGCAGAATCTGTGATGTGTATACAGATGATAGAAGTTTTTCACATTAGCACTAAATGCAATAACTCCAAGATAACGAAACTTACATTACTTGTGGGGTCCTGGTATAAAAGAGCATATCAGCAATAAAATGGTATATGGGTTTCCCCGTGTTTTTAAGTGCGACGTTGTGAGTTGTGCTGCTGAAGAATTAGTCACGTTGTGCTTTAATAGTGTAAACAGCTATCCGTTTGTTACTTTCTCAAGGTAAGTGATAATACCTAATAATTTTTAATAATTATTTGACTCGACCAAAGCACTTGTGATAATTTGTAAAACCAAAGTAAAATCAGAAACGTAATTAAATTAAAATACGTGGGCGAATCGATAACGTACAATTTATAACATTCTCCGTATTATGGCGTAATGTTTTCCAGAATAAAAGAAAATAAATAATAATATTTGCATCGTTCTAACAGGACTCGAGACCATTTTGAGATGAACCTCCTCCCCCAAAGATATATTCCGAATATTAACCAAAATATATGTTTAGAATAAAATGTTTTTTTAAATTAAATTAACACAATGAAATTTAAGATGACAGAATAATATGTTAAAGTAATTTCTGTAGGAAACAACTTCTACTTTCATCGATTGTTGCTTGAATGTGACGATTATACGATAGTGAAATAAATTAGATAGCTATAATTACAACTAAACAATTTTTACATTGCAATTATTCGTATTTTAGATCCATTAATATGCACTGAAAAAAATGACGTTTTGAATCTAAACGAATATTCGTTTTAAAATGTTATTTTTTGGTTTAAAAATAATCGTTTTGTAATAAATAGTAATTTATTTAACTTCATAGTATCTGTTGTTTTAAAACAAAACTTTATTTCTTTTAAAGTAGACGTTTTAAATCAAATCATTTTCTTATTTAAACTAAAATTTATATAGGGGAATTACCGGAATTGTACACCGAATACTGTCGAACGTCGAAAAACCATTGTGGTTTGAAATAAAACTAGACCGCTTTAATTCAAAAGATAAATCTTAAAAGAAAAAAAGTTTTAATTGAAGAGTAATTATTTTTTCGCCATAGGTAATCCGTAAAACTGTTTGAAATAAAACGATTCCTTTTGAATCAAACGATTTTTTTTCAGTGTGAAGATCACAAAAAATATTTGCTCTTAAATTATGTTCAAAACATTATATTTATACAATCTTCGCATTTTCAATCGTTGTATAGAATCTATGACTAAAGATTGGCCCATTTTTTTTGACACTATTGAATCTTATAGTACAATTCAATTTCAATATAATCATGATAAAATAATTTCAGGTGCATGAGATATGGATGAGGATAAGCACGTTGTTAAGAAAGGTACTTTTTTGGCAATCAGAAGTCCTAAAGGTAAATTTTTACTTATATTACTTAAATAAAAATGAAACGTACTTCAATATTTCGTAAACTATTTAAGGTGCCTACCTATTTTTAAACTAGAGGTAATATTGAAACATTGTATGTATCTATAGTTGGGACCAAATAAATTCGCACTTACGTCATCACGCTGCATGTAAAATTACGTGCGATGATTGGCTTATCCAAGGAAAACAGCATGCGTGATTGGTTAGGTTCGTAGATACAGCGTGATGACGTTAGTGCCAATTTATTTGGTCCCAACTATATGTCCCTTATAGCCCAGCCACTTTAGGCTTTTGTTTCGGACTAATTCCTACCAAACCGAATTTTGTTATACATCAGTCTCATTTTGACATCAAGAATAACATATTGAAACTCACCATCGATCCGTGCTTGAGAATATAAAAGGTAGCAAAATGAGGTTTTTGAAAAATCTCGGAGTATATGGATATAGTACCTACTACGTCAAAAATACTTACGTACTAAATTGAAGTACTTATAAATTAAATTGACTATAAAATAAAAAATAATTAAAAATTCTCTTTAAAAAGTTAGAATTAAAAAATAATTTCTTCCTCTTCACATTAAAGGATGATTCAGATATACCCGGCACGGACCAGTACGTACTGGACCGACAAGGGGATTTTTAATTATTATTATATTTTACTTTTTAAAGGGAGCTTTTAATTATTTTTTTATTTTTTTGAAGGGGTGTTTTGTACAGCAAAGGGTTTTTAAAATTTTTAATTTTTTTTTACGATATTTAAGCAAAAGTAACGGTGGCGTACTGGGTGGAGAGTATTGCGGTTAAAGTGCACCTTACGTAAACTTCATATGTCAATGTCGATTTTCAAATTTACGGTTTTAAAGTCTTGCGTCAAAAATACGTCGCCGTAAACGTCTAATTAAAATTAATACAATCGCATGTCATTTATTTCACTTTTTTTACATTTCGCGTCAATTGTTCAACGGGTTGCAATAACTTAGGATGGTAGTTGATAGGTTAAGAACACTCCCCGGAGTTGTACAAACATTCATATATAAACCAATATCGTACAGATGAAATACATCATATTATTAAAAACAGTCAGGGGTAATAATAACCCTGTGTTTTTGAAGAAACAGGGGTAAAAAGAGTCCATTAATTTTTTTGCAACATATAAATAACATACGATGAAAGTTAGTGGGCATATAATATATTATGTAATTTTGTGGCAGTATTAGTAATGCAGATATGAAGTACGGTAGGTTGTTTTTATCATCAGAACCCACCTAAAGATTAATAATTTCAGTGGTGTCATCCTTTGGTATGTGACTTTCAACAGTTACTTCTTCTTCAACATCAAGAACAAAATTGTCAAAATTTTAGTTATTTATCCTCTAATTTGGCTTCGTGAAAACCCGCAGTAAATGCAATGGGCAATCGACAAAAAAACTTTAGTTACGTTTTTTTACGTAAATACGATCCTTAGGATGTCCTTTGCCATGTAATGTGATTAGATTTTTCTATATTGCGACCCATTTCGATGTAATTAAATAATCAAATTCTCATTATTTGAATACATCGTGACATCACGATAAAATCGTATTTCTATACTGGTACTAAACACATTTTAAATGTGCTCGAATTTGATATTTTAAATGTCTCTATTAAACTGAAACTACAAAATCACAATACAAAATCTTAGAAAAAAGCAGTGCAGCCGCTTTGCAAGGTAAAATTCATACTAGAATTTTATCGTGACGTCACGATGCATTCAAATAATGTTAATTTCATTATTTAATTACATCGAAATGGGTCGCATTTAGAAAAATTTAACCACATTACATGACTCAGGAAATCCTAATAAAGATCGTATTTACGTAAAAAAACATAACTAATTTTTTTTTGTCGGTTGCCTATTAAAATGTTGTTCGATTGATATATTTTGAGATATTTCATAAACGTAACCTTTGATGGCCACATTTTTAATTGTTCTGAACAACCGATTGATGACGACTTTCAGTAAAATGTTCTGATGTCAAAATGAGGCCCACAACTTGATGGGAATTAGTTCAAGATAACACAAATTTTTTTTATCTAAAGTTACTGGGGCACGATACTGACTGACCTATTAATCGGTATTAGATGGATGTCAGTATTACTTAAATTACATGATCTGTTAAACTAAACCCCGTTGGAAAATGTACAGTAGAAGCATTTATTTAGCAAGATGTTAAATTCATCTTGAATTAAATTTTAGATTCCTTCTACATATGTCAAGTCAATAAAAACTTTTTAATGAAGAACGATGAATCTGAAGAAAAAATTTCAATTACATGGCTTGAAACCAAAAATAAAGCTGAATACATTTTGGGGCAGCAGGATAAAATTTGTAAACAATGCATAATTTGCGAAATTAAATTAGACAAACTGTCTAGATTCAAATTTCGGTTAAATAAACGGGGAAGAAACTTCATAAAAAATGAAATAGATTTTATATTACAAGAAATTGAAGAAACCAGCATCAACCCAACTTCACTCAATATCATTCCAAATAAGAACATCAACGACAACGATATTTTGCAAAATAATTTTATTGTTGAAGATAACTGTGATGACCCGACTTCTCGCAATAATATTCCAAACCATGACGTTAGCAACGATATTTTGCAAAATAATTTTATTGTTGTAGAGAATTGTGATGACCCGACTTCTCGCAATAATATTCCAAACCATGACGCCAACAACGATATTTTGCAAAATAATTTAATTGTTGTAGAGAACTGTGATGACCCGACTTCTCGCAATAATATTCCAAACCATGACGTTAGCAACGATATTTTGCAAAATAATTTTATTGTTGTAGAGAACTGTGATGACTTGACTTCTCGCAATAATATTCTAAACCATGACGTCAGCAAGGATATTTTGCAAAATAATTTAATTGTTGTAGAGAACTGTGATGACCCGACTTCTCGCAATAATATTCTAAACCATGACGTCAACAACGATATTTTGCAAAATAATTTTATTATTGTAGATATCTGTGATGACTTGACTTCTCGCAATAATTATTCTAAACCATGACGCCAGCAACGATATTTTGCAAAATAATAACAGGAAAAAAATTACGAAGAGCAAACAAGGGCACAAAAATAACGAATTGGTGTTGCCTTCTGAGACTCAACGCTTATATTTCAATGCTTCAATAAAAAATGAAGACAATAAAAGAGTTTATGACAAACGCCATGCATGTTACTTTTGCCACGAACATTTAATGAAAATGGCAAGACACTTGGAGTTAAAACATTGTCAAGAGTTGCAAGTAGCAAGAATATTGGCTAAGCCAAAAAACAGTAAACAACGTCGAGAAGGTTTTATTCAATTAACAAGAGTAGGGGACTTCTATCATAACACTGAGGTGCTTGCGATGGGCGAAGGTGAATTAATTTTATCGAGAAGGCCAAATGAATCTGATGAAAAAAAAATCAAAATTTCTTCTTTTGGGCCATGCCCATACTGTCTCGGATTTATGATGAAAAAGCATCTGTGGTTACACGTCAAAAAATGTAGTGCTAATATACAAGGAAATGACGACGAAAAAATAAAAAGAAAGAATATCCAAATTCAAAGTAATGCTTTAATTAACAGCGTAACTTACACTGGTACAGACTCTGTCTATAGAGAAACTATCATAGATACCATGAAGAACGATGAAATTAGTAATAATTGCAAGAATGATATTTTAATACTTCAATTTGGAAAAATGTTGTACGAAAAACATGGTAACAGTCAACGAGATCTAATCAGACAAAGTATGCGTCAGCTGGGACGGTTAAAAGTTGAACTGTTGGGAAAACATAAAGAATTTACTTCCTTGAAAGATTATATTGTGCCAGCACATTTTGATGATATAGTAGAAGCAGTTAAAATCATTAGTAAAGCAAAGTTTCAAACAGAGAGACAAAAAACGGAATATGGTATTCCATCACTAGCTATGAAACTTGGATACAGTCTACGAAAATGTATTGGTATCTTAAGAGGATTAGCGTTAAGAAGTGGTGATATGACATATGAAACCAAACTCAAAGGTTTTTTACAAATACTAGACCTTGAATGGAGTATTCGTATCTCGTCCAATGCAATATCTACAATGCACAGGAAAAAAATGAATATGGTCAAATTGGTACCACTTACCTCAGATTTAATCAAACTAAATGGTTTTATTTCTAAAGAAATAGATATGTATAAAGTACTTTTAATTCAAAGCGGAAACGATAAAGATGCATGGTATAAGTTGGCACAAGCTACGTTATCAAGACTTATTTTGTTTAATAAACGTCGAAGTGGTGAAGCTTCTAGAATGCTGTTATCTCAATATTGTAGTCAACCAAATTGGAAAAATGAAAACACAATGGAATTGCAAAACTCGCTGAGTGATTTTGAGAAAAAATTAGCAGATGATTTGAAACTTGTGCAAATTGATGGAAAGCGTGGCAGGACAGTCCCTGTTCTTTTAACTAAAAATATGTGCACGGCAACTGATCTATTGATTGATACACGAAAAGATGTAGGGATGTCGGAAGACAATCCGTAAGTATTTGCAAGATTATACAATGAATCTAACGGTTATCTTCGTGGGCCAGATAGCTTAAGAACTATTGTAAATAAAGCACACCTAGAAATGCCACAGGCTATAACAAGTACCAAATTAAGAAAATACGTAGCAACAGTATCCCAGGTTTTCAACTTGAAAGATCATGAAATGGATTGGTTAGCAAGGCATTTGGGACATGACATAAGAGTTCATAGAGATTTTTACCGTATACATGAGTCAGCAATTGAACTGACAAAAGTCAGCAGATTACTCATGACAATAGATAGGGCAAAGTTTCTGATTTTTATGGAAAAAGCCTAGACGACATCAATTTAAATGGTAACCTTTACACTTCATAATGTTATAAAAATTAGTTCATCATCGATTTTTTAGATTTACCAGACGTTGCTGAAGATTCCGGCGATGAAACTGGTGAGTGGTCGTTGACGCTTAGGTATACAAGTTAAATAATAGATTGTTTCATACTTGCAGATTCCAATGAAAGAACGCGATTAACAACAGAAAAGACAAATTTACCTAAAAAACGTAAGCGACCGTCATCAAGGAACAAATTTGTAAGTAGTATATACTTAAGATTTAATTTGAATACTATATACTTATCAAAATATGGAGTTAGGTTACTTCTGTATCAGCTTCAAACAAAGTTTCCTTAAGGTCAGGAACTTCAGAAGATGACGAGAAGAGCTCATCAGATAGCGAATCAGGTATACTAACTCATTAACTAATGTATCTTATATTACATTTCCATCTAATATATTTTTCAGAAAAAGGAAATTTAGCTAAGAAACAGAAGCAACTATCCAAGAAACGAAAGCAACTATCAAATGACAAATTTGTAAGTAGTATCTATTTAGCTTATAAATTGAATACTACTACTGATCAACATAATATAATTTTAGGTTACTTCAGTATCATCTTCCATAAAAGGAAAATCAGTTTCCTTAAAATCAAGTACTTTAGAAGATGACGAGAGGAGCCCATTAGATGGTGAATCAGGTAAACCTAAATCAAGACCTAAACGGCGCAAATGCATTAAAAGGCCTTGGAATTCAGATGAAGTGAAAGCTGTGACTTCTTTCTTTCGAATGGAAATTAAGAAAAAAATTGTGCCAGGAAAAAAACGATGTGATGAATTAAAACAAAAAGTGGGTGACATTTTGGAGACCAGAAGTTGGTTAGATATAAAATATTATGTTAAAAATTTTATTGCTAGATGCAAATCATAAAAATGCCAATGAAAAACTATTTCAGTAAGTTCATTTTTAGATATAAAATATTATGTTAAAAATTTTATTGCTAGATGCAAATCAAAAAAATGCCAATAAAAAACTATTTCAGTAAGTTCATTTTTCTCTCAATTCCTGCAGTATTTTTATACCTTACTGACCATGTGGGAATTCTTCGAATGTTCTACACCCTCTAGATAATAATCGACATGCCCAATATGAAAACTTCGAAAATAAAAACAAATGAAATGAAACAAATGAAAATAAATTATTTTGTTATAGACATCTTAATTTGTATAAAATACCTACTATTTGTAATTTAATCAAAACTGGCATGTTTTTATAATCATAATTCTCATGCATAGATTATGCATAATAATAATTAAAACACAGAGAAAAACTTTGAAATTAAATTAATATAATTTTATTATTTTATATAATATGATATTTATTATACAGATTAAACCAACATCTTCATTTTATTGATTTTGGCTGCTTTCTGTTTAAATTTGCAGTATCTTCTGTGTGCCGCTGACCTAACGTCGGAATTATCTTCGAAATTCATAGACCCTTTCAACGTTTTGTTGATATTTTCACCCAAACCTTAATGAAAAAAAATAGTAATTATATTTTTCAAAATACTGGGCAAATTATGTGTTTTACAAGTAAGTTGAAAAAAGTCAACACGTTAAATACTGAATTAATTTGACTTTGACATTACCAGTGTGACAAATCTCAGATAATCTATTGTGTTAAACGTACTTAAACATAATCATTAAAAACCTTTATGAAATATGACGATGAATATAGCAAAGAATTTGGCCCATATGCTCGACCTGTTGTAACCTTCGTTTTGGGTATTAGTTTACAGCTGCGTATTTCGTTTTACCCTGTACATCGTGGTTTGAATTTAATATCTAAAAAGAAAGGAGATAAGGGATAACTGGTAGATTAGAGACGCCATATTGGCACTTTTGCGGTGAATTTTTGAAAATTGGTTGAGATTTTGGAACCAGTGAGTCATTTTAGTTTTAATTCAAGTAGTGGAGTATATTTACACCTTGATACCGTATTCCGGGATTTGGAACCGTTTGACTTTATTTTCGGTGGACTGACGTTTGGTATTCTTTTGGAAATCAGTCACCGATATCGCTTTGGCGGATATAAAACTGCGACCGTTATTAAAGCCAAGTTTTGTGGAGACACCCGAAGTCCAAGTACGTTTGTTGGCAGACCTATAATTACACCGAGGCAAGTTATTGTCGAATTACTTATTTCCATACGAACCACGATTATACAAGATTTCGAACTACTGCGTTTACCCAGTGATAGAGAGGCTACCGTTCGATTACAACCTGTGATTACAGCCAATTTTTTGTGTTATCTTTTTTTTACCACCACAATCAGCACCTAGAGGTTATGTAATTTGTCTATGGTCGAGTTCAGTGGCGCACCGTATTCCTGCACCAGTGCCGTACCTACGTTTGTTTGTTGAGCAAGTAATTTTATTATTTAGTATGGTTTTTGTTATTATACAACGTCTTCCAATTTGTTCGTCATCAACGTTAAGAAAACCAAATCGCATCCTAATTTAAGTAAATTGTTTGCAAAACGTACGATATTAATCGTGCGTGTATTTTACATTGGGAGCGTTATCAGATATCTGACGACGACACTATATTATTTTTTTCCAGCTGCGTCTGACTACTTTTGATTATTTGTTTTGTGTATATAAATGCTCTCAGCACCCCTTTGTTTGAGTTTATTTAATTATATTTTGTTTACCACGACAACGCGTTTTATTTATTATCATTCCAGAGCTTTCGTACTTTCAGGCAGAACATCATCGGGAGAGCGACAATAAGTACGTGGCGCCTTGGCTTTTGTTTGGTAGGTCGGAGTCAGTGACTTCTTTGACCCCCCCTATTATTGCTCGAACAAAGGCTAGCCGTAGCGTCGCTTTTAAGTCGTTGTTCGTGGAACATTTGTTTTAGATTGAGGCCGTTTCTGAACTGGTGCCTGCGCAGTTGGCTTTTCTGCGTTGAGTCGGCCCAGGTTACACTGTGATTATGACATGATCCGGTAATATGTTATCACATGTTTCATGGCAACCACGAACTCTTTTTCCATAACTTCCTGCTGTACTTGGAATCGTAAAGGTAGCCACAGATTGGCGGTTTTGTTCGACCGATTCGACAGACTTGTTCGTCGAACAAAACCACCAATCTATGGCTACCTTAAAAAGCAATTCGATAAATGAATTACTTCAGTGGGAGCTTCAGAAAAACCTATAAATAAATACACAATATTTAAATATTTTAAAAACATTTTTTACAATATTTACTTGGTAAAAGTAATATAGTTCAAAGTTTTGATTTGAATTCTACGCAACCATTCATCGTGTAACTAAAATATTATCAACAATATTAGTAAATCTTCATGTTACAATAAAAAGAAAAACACTACTTACTTCATTTTCCTCCAAATAAGGAAATCTATGTAATGTTAGAATTTTCGAATTATTATTACAACCAGGCACAGTACAATAATAAACCATTTTTTATATGTTTTTTACCTTTTAGTCTAATAGAAAGAACTGCATTTTTACTTTTATAGTATGCATTTTATAATCGGTCATTATTACCAACAACAAAAGTTTATTTTAAACTTTTTTAAATATTTTTTTTTTTTAACATTTTAAAAATTGCGTATACAGCGCCTGTAATGTTGGTGTTACGAACTAAACAACGTTCCGAACTTTTAACCGTAAGATAATTAACTCCCCATGTTCTTATGCTTATTCTACTTTGCGAATTTATTGTAAGAAATAAAATTTGCAACGAATAATAAACTAGTTTTGTAAGTGGGAGTGATAACTGTATTTTACATATTTGTCGCAGAGGGCGCTTTTATCAGTCCTTTCTCGGAGTCCCCACATTTAATTCTCTGTCGACTACCTGAATGATTCATTATTAGTGGGGACTTTAAATTATTTCAATTTTCAGTGGGTATGTATGCAACTAAACTAACAACAACAACACAAAAGAATAATCAACATGAATGGAATATATTATACAAATTTCGATCATATTAACTGTGAAACTGGAGTCTAATATGAAAAAATAACTGTGGGGACGCGTGTATGTCCCCACAATTTTAAATGTCCCCAAAGCCCTGGTTCCTTGCACATGCAAATCCCCACAGTTAATGTAACACATACACATACACACATACATACAGACATCTTTCCAAAAATGATAAAAATGGATTCAGGGGACCTCAAAACGTGAACATCTGTCAAAAAATTGGGGGGTCAAATTTTGACTGATAACAATACTTTCCTTACCTAGGGGTTCGGAAAGTAAAAAGGAAGGACATATTAAATACTAAAAAAGAAAATGATAGAAAAGAATCTATTAAAAGCGACAGGAATCAGGTAAACGCATATTTTTTACAATTTTTTTTCTGCAACGCCCCAATTCGGTAACACAGAATTTAAAAAACTTTAACTTGACATCTAATTCAATAGTTTATTTATTTATAAAAAATTTAATATTACAAAATTTTGTTATAGTTTGTAGAAAAGGAACCATGCTTATCAAAAAAAAAGGAAGGACAGATTAAATACTAAAAATGAAAATAATAGAAAAGAATCTATTAAAAGCGACAGGAATCAGGTAAACGCATATTTTTTACAATTTTTTTTCTGCAACGCCCCAATTCGGTAACACAGAATGTTAAAAACTTTAACTTGACATCTAATTCAATAGTTTATTTATTTATAAAAAATTTAATATTACAAAATTTTGTTCTAGTTTGCAGAAAAGGAACCATGCTTATCAAAAAAAAGGAAGGACAGATTAAATACTAAAAAAGAAAATGATAGAAAAGAATCTATTAAAAGCGACAGGAATCAGGTAAACGCAAATTTTTTACAATTTTTTTTCTGCAACGCCCCAATTCGGTAACACAGAATGTTAAAAACTTTAACTTGGCATCTAATTCAATAGTTTATTTATTTATTACAACTCTTTGGTATTATTAAATTTTGACTAATAAAACTTTACAAATTAACAAATCTTTCAAGTAATTCCTCAAAATGACAACTGTGAAAAAAAGGCACCCAAAAAAGTTTGTAAATAAAAATGCTTTTTTTAATCTTCTGTGCCACCCTTAAAAATTTGTAACACCAATTTCCGATGCTTATAAATTGTAAATCAGTAATTACAACTTGTAAGTGCTTTTGATAAAAAAAATTTTCATTCCAAACAAGTCACAAAAGCCAGCTTATCGGAATTTTTTGTCATTAATATTATAGTTCACCCATTTTTAGAGAGCCAATATCACATTTAAAATTTTTTCCAAATGTTCTAATGAAGTAATATTTTGTCAACAAGCTAAAAAAGTTTGTTTTCGAATACCATGGACAAGTGAACAACGAAAGTTTGCCCAAATCTTCTTCAGTAAGCACCTGGCATCTAAGAAACCACCAAAAAAATCGGAAGTTGAAGAGTTGAAAAAACTTCATCCAACAACGTTTTGTAATAAAACATGGGCACAAATAAAAATATTCATTGTCAATGAATACAAAAATAATAAGAAGAGGAAAGTGTGGATGAATGAGCCAGTTTAACAAAAGAGATATAATACCAAAACAATTGGAAATGGCTTTTTCAAAACTCGGCTCTTTCATACACTCTTCCTCCTAATTGCGATGAATACTTTCTCATTTACTAAGTTTATTTCGTTAACTCATTTATTTTTTCTTTAAGAATTTATTTTAATTGTTTTCTTTTGTTTATTTTTTATAAAATCTTTTAGTTTAAAAATTAAACATTTAGTAAGAGTACTACGCCTTTTATTTAAATACATAGATCTCCCATTTACTAGTCCTAAATAGCCCTTGAAGTTGATTAAAAATAGAGTTTCTTTGGCGAGAGCACAGATTTGCCCACCTAAGAAATTGAAATTTTCCTTACCAGAGTCAGTCAGTAGAAGGTTTATATAGTATAAATAAATAATAAAATGTGAGGTAAACGGTGTTTCAGTTAGAAATAATCGACTTTGAAGTGCCCAAAATTACACATTCAGTGACGCGCATGAGGACGATTTACGGAATCTCGCCCATTCTGTTTACGGTACGTGTGGATTTATAAACCCTAACACTTAGAAATTTTAGCTCCGTCAGTTACACCACGCCCCTCGTAAGAGTAACATGTATGAGATGTTTCAATTTTCACACTTTTTTCGGGGTTTTTAGGGGTGCTACGTTACAGTAAACTGCTGTATACCGATTACATGATTTTAAATGCTATATCCCGGTTTTCTCGAATCCCGGTTTTCTTTATGGAAGGCCTTTCAAGTATGCTTAGCCATTGTAGTAGCATTTAAAAAAACCGCCCGGAGCACAGCGGAGGGTAGGTTTTTAAAACGACCTAACCGCCTGTATCGAATCCCATAATTTATAATATCAGTCAAAATAACTCCAAAAATACACGAATTTTATGGTGGGCGTGGCCGACATTTAACGCTTAATAAACGAGTAGTTGCTTATATTTTTGCTAAAATTTCTAGCTAAATCGACTATTAAAACCTTCAGCTTGCCGAATCTCTGCGAAAATTTCAATTTCCGGACGAAAAATTTGCATCTTACCGACAGGGAACCGTCAATGCACTTATCCCGGCCTGTCGTTATAGCGACAAGTTCTCCTAGTATTAAAAGTTTCCTATTTTCGATTTTTTTAGGAATTTTTTTAATTTTTCGTAAATGTTGAACGCTCGCAACGATGTTCGGACCGAAAAATGTCCAAAAAGATCGAAAATTACGCCAAAATTTTAGACATTTTACATTTTAGACCTTATTATTTCATCATCGCAATTGGAAAATTTCGATTTCCTGGTTGGCAAATCCGTGCTCTCCCCAAAGCTAGATCCGTTTATATCGAATCTAATGAATTTCGAATCTGTCGCGCCATAGAATTTTTTTCCAAGTTGAACGTAAAAAGTGGGATGGACACCCAAAAATTACACCTGTATAAAGCTAGCACTCCCACTTTCTCAAGCTAAAAAATAAAATAATAGTCAGGTACTGTGCCATAAGTGTAACTCAGCACCCCCACCTTAGTAAGCGGGTAATCCGTAATGCTACAAAAAAAATAAGTACATCAGAATTATGTGTAAATTATGTGCATTTTAAAAATCCTTATCTCGAAAATTTAGCTCTGAACTCAGCAGAAGTGATGCAAGTTTCAAAAGCTCCGAGCAAGTTGCGCGTGGGAATATTCAATTTTAATTCGTTTTTATAAAATTTTTCTCTAATTTTTTGAAGTTGATAATGAAGTCAAAATATATTGCCATGTGCTACTGTTCATGACACTTATTAATGCGCCAGCCAGCTGATGAGCTCTTATCAGGGTCAAAGGTGGATTCATGTAATTTATCAGAACACTCATAAATAGACTTACTCTCAATCTTTCTTATAAGATTACATTTACTGGAAGGAAATATTAAACGTGTATCTGTTTTCTCTATGATCTTATACTGCGAAAAATTGAAATTAAAACTCATTCACTACCAATGAAAAATGATTGAATTTATTAGACATAAATAAATTGAAACAAAATGTTGATTTTTTTTATAATAAACAAATTAAATTATACAAAAATTTTCTTATTATTACCCCCAACGTCTTTGCGCAACCGGAATTTTTTATCGTAACTAACTCGTCTATACGCGAATAAAAATAATATAAAACGCACAAAACAATTCTTACCAGAGAGTTTATGTCCTTTTCGCACTTTCTCTCTCTGTCGTAACCGTTGTACGTGAAGTGTGGATTGGTGTGTCACCGTGGATGAAACAGCTCTCGAACCCAACTGAATGAATCAACCAAGAAGAACCATTGAATGATTTCCCTCTTTGAACTCGACAACGAATCTTGGGTAAGTATCGTAAACCTTTTCTAGCATAAATTGTTATTCTTTTAATTTTCATCAAAAAATATAACCATTGATTCCCATTAGTTCCAAAATTTCTACACAAGTTAATTTTTCTTCCAATTCTCAATCAGAACAATACGACCATCAAATTATACAAATTAATTATTCCAGTATTTCTTCCTTCTTCAAATCTTTGATTTCTTTTTAACAAATTCAATAATTATTCCAATAATAAAAAAAAACTAAAATTACGTCTTAATGTCACCATAGACATTCTTCAAAAATCCAAATTATGTCGTACTTCTTCCACGTACGAAAACCCACTCTCAATTCCGTCTTTTCACTTTTGTGTACGGAACTCCACTGTTTCCCTTCCAAAAATTTCATCCACACTATCACTCGCGCATGTACTTTCCTTTTTGTCTCTCCGCGCACTTATTTTTAAAATTTAAATCCTATGTTTACAACTAAAATAATTAATTTAATTTGTTATTAAAATTTTACACATCACAATGACCAACATTTGTCTCTTACATTTTTTCTCTTATTTTTCAGTATTTGGTAGTGGATGCATCTCTTGTTTCTGAGGCAAAGCAGTTTAGTTAAATTTCCTGATCAGGGAGAATTCAGATACACTTATTTTACTACCCAATATGGTCTGATTAAATAAAAAGAACTTCATGAGTGTTCCAACTTGTACAAATGACCCAAAATCATCCCTTATATGAGCAAACCATGACAATATACTATATCAATAAACTAGATATTGCGTTAAAATTTAGAAAAATTAAAAAATAGTGGTTTTAATTTTTTGGAAAAGCGAATTTGAGGTGGGGGATTACGAAATGTTTGATATTAAATTATAAATAAAATAATTTAACAAAAAGATATTGGGTTACAAAAGTGTCTTGTTTGAGCGATTTGTTTAAAAAATATTTAAATTTAATAATAAGTGTTTTGACTTAATACAACTAGGAGTGCATCTTTAACATCATATCGATTAAAAACCACAAACATGTGAAGGTTGTTTATGTTAGGAAAGTCAGGCAGTTGTTCTTGTCTAATATTTTCCCAAATACCATCGCTTTTTGTTACAATTTTATAGATCTTCACATAATCTTTTTTGTATTTTAAAATTGTTTCAAACCAAACTTTGAATCTATTCTTCGAAATCTGCCTGCCATTTTTCTAAATTCTCTCGCTTTTAGTATTTTTTTTTAAATTTTAACGCAATATCTAGTTTACTGATATAGTATATATTTTGACTTCATTATCAACCTCAAAAAATTAGAGATAGATTTTATAAAATCGAATTAAAATTGAATATTCCCACGCGCAACTTGCTCGGAGCTTTTGAAACTTCTGCTGGGTTCAGAGGTAAACTTTCGATATATGGATTTCGAAAATGCACATAATTTACACATAATTCTTATTCTGAAAAAATGTGCTGGCTACCCTTAGCCAAGCTTGTCAACATTGCCGTTCACATTCGTAACACAGCTTCGGTCGGTGTTGCAAACAATACGGCTTGCGGCGTATTGAACAAAGAAAACTAGGTTTTCTGTCCTTTCCTCTTTGGCACAAACCACGCTTAACCTTCTAGGGTAAATTTACATCAACATGTAACGAATTTTAACGTCCGTTACTAAACTTTTGAAACACCGTGTACATAAGATTTTTAAATCGACCGTCTATCGTTCGATTTCCGTGACCCGCTCGGTGAGGCGACCATCTTGATATTTTTCATTGTCAAGTTCAGACGTTGTCAAGTTGTCTTGGCTTAATTTTGTTTAATTAGACGACTAATTAATTGGAAATTACATTTAGACAGTAGATGGTTGTTTTTACGCTAGTAGCGGATCATTTTAAACATCAATTTCGTAAGTAACGTGCTGATATAACTTCTTAAGGTAATTTGGTTTTCCTTGTAATTTTTAGATCACATGTGTTTGATTAGGACACATATACGCAAGGGCTGTTAAGGTTAAATTTTCGCTGTTGAGATTTGCGTTATCATTTTTATTGATGTCAACTCGTCATTTATGGAATTTTAATTATCATTACACACTGGAAAGTAACAATTTCAAGTATATTATTCAATCTTTGAGGTTCTCCGTTAACCAATTCATTTTATGGTGTTCCAAGCTGTCGAGTTCAGCGACCTTCGTACTATCAGTGGAGCAGATAGAAGACGTATTTGCTACAGAATTCAAATTGGAAGTCCGCTTATTGTCGAGAGCGAGTATTTTGTATTTTATTTCAGATCACAAAAGTACTTTTGGGTGAGTGCAATTTGTATGATTTTTAAATTTGAATCTGTACATTTTAACAACACCATTTATTTTTAATTACGTTTATCAGCTCGCTGATTGTTTATGAATTGTTGTTGTGATTTACTACCACAGATTTGTACAGTAATATCAGCGATTATATTTTGTTATCATTATTTTTGTGTCATTTATTTTGTACGACATCATTTTGACGTACGATCCACGAACCCTTGCTTCCGCTAATAACGAGCTGGTTTATACGACCATCAGGGTTTCTGCAAACACAGCAAATTTTACTGTCAATTATACTTAGTTGGCAGATGTGTTCCTGGATACCCTGTAATTCTGCCGATCTCATTAATCCTCAGAACTTGCAGGAGTAAGAAAAGATTACAAACATTATCGGCATGAGGAATTTCAATTTCCAAAATTTCGGCAATTTTTTGGTGAAGCGATGTACGTAAAGTGCTACTCCCCTAACCTTTTAGAATTTATTTTTATTCACAAATATTACCTAAAATATGTAGTAGTTCTATTAGAATATTATACATGCACAAAATCGCATTTTTTGCGATTAACAAGTAGCTTTGCTTTTACTTGACCTTGTTAATCTTATCTTACTTGATTGTGATTCATTTGACTCAAACTGGCAACTCTGTAACGGATGTTACAAGGTCGGTAAATTTTTTACGGATGTCACAAGAAATTTGGAATAAAAATGTATATAGGATATACAGTGGATGTCATAAAGATAGGTCGAATTTTTTTTAACTAGTGTATGTATTTATTTTTTTGTTGCAATAGCACCTTCTTGTCTATTATAGAAAGTCATATTTTTATTTTGTCTCTATCGAATACCATTAGGGTGGATGTCAAACCGTCAACATTTTTACTGGAAGTCACAAGATACAGAGGTCGACTAATAATACATACATTGAATTTTATATTATGTCGTATTTTGCTAGTCTCCTAAAATTTCACATAAGTGAAAAGCTTCACTCTTCTTTCTTTGGTCGCTAAAAGGGTTTCTCTCTCATGCGATAAAATTTGCATTCTATGCAAGCAAGCGTTTTGTTTTTGGGTGGCTGCGCTCAGTAATTCAATATCACCATGTTAACATTTTTTAATAGCAGGATGGGGAGATTCTAGTAGGAATAACTTAACTATGGTCAATTTCACTTTCCCACGATTAGTGCTAGGAAACCGAATAAAGCTGTGGAACTATGAAAAATGTATTTTGGGCTCACTACTTGATCTCATGAAGGAATCTGTCATATCAGATTTATAACATCAAACGCCAGTATCCTACAGTTGAAGGACATAAAGCAAGCCTCCGGCTTGCACATACTCCACACAGCCAGCAGCAACAAGAAGAAGAGATGCAGGTGGATCGTTGTAGTAGCAACATGACGAAATTTTAACAATTTTCACACTTTTCGTGTTTTAGAAACATCCGAGTTGTAATATTTTAAACGCTATATCCTGGTTTTTTGAGATCCCTATGAGGTGTATGGATCATCATCTAAAATGTAGTAGCTACGATAAGCTACCGTTGTAAAAACCACCCGACGCGCCCGGAGCGGAGGGCAGCAGAAGGTAGGTTTTACATCGCAACGACATCCCTTTCGAATCCAAAATGCCTTTAAAACATGAAATACGCGAGGGGGCGTGACATAATTTTGTCATTTTAAAACCTAATTTTTGGGCCTATTTATTCCGAATTTTTTTTTTTAATCTACTATATAAACCTTCATCTTTCTGAATCTCAATAGGAAATTTTTCAAAGCAGGATGGTACTTACCTTGCTCTCCCCCAATTTTTACCTAAACGATGAAATTTACGATGGAGCGCAACAATTCTCAAGGTTTTGATTTAAAGGAGCTCGTAATATTTCAAAATGCTAAAAGGAGCTAACGGTAGTACATCTCAACGGAAAATATAGATATTGCTAAATTTCTACTTTAAAGGAAAAATCGGCCGTCCACGTGAATTAAATTGTCAAGAAGAAAGTTGTATTATTAGAAAAGTTACAAAAAATCCTAGAATAATTAGTGTGCCAATTTCACAAACTGAAGTGTTCCGTGAATTAGAGGAAAAAATGTCCATTCTGCCACAATCCAAAGGTATTTAAAAAGACGGGGCACAAATCCGTTTATGACCGTGAAGTCAATAGGCTAAAACGTATTCATCACACCAAAGAGCCAAAAACTTCCAAAACAAAGACTTGTATCATGGTGGAACAATGTCATATTAATTTTCAGACGTTTTACCGTATGCATGTTGCTCGCTCGGAGTTTTCGAACATTTCCAACATCTGTGAATTCATTTGTATAGTTTCAAATGAAATTAGAAAATTATAAATTTTATTATTTTTAAATGTAGAATAAAAATAATATTGATTTTGGTATACGATATTTTTTCTAAATTGTTTTAGAAAATTAAAATTGTAAAATTTGCAGTTATAAACTATAAGGTATCACATCTCAAGCATGTTATGTTAGGTACAGTACCTGATGAATCATGCCATAACGATTTTATTATGCCCGCCACTTTGTTTCAAAAGTGCAACTATTGCTAATTATTTATCTGCTATTATATTATGCTAGTTGAAGAAAATGTAGAAAGTCAATAAACCATTAGATTGGAATCTCCATTTACTGAAAAAGATGTAGAACCAGAAATGGAAATGGATCAAACTGTTCAGAAAAATAAATTATTCAAAGCACTTCAGGTTATACAATACAATTTAGCAAGAGTTTGATTTACACACGAAAAACAGCAGCCGGACAACGGTCGACAATTTGGGTCTCAGATTAGAGGAATGGTGGAAGAAAGTTTAGAACTACTACTCAAACAATTCAAACATTCTTTTTCGAGATTCAAATACGACGGGTAATCTCTGCGTCTCCATTTCCCAACGCGAGCTTTGCTCCCAATTACTGCGTAAAAAAGAGAACCCAAAACAGATAAGTACATATTATCTCACCGCAGTCCTTCAGTATTCTAACGGCTTTATCATATGAAGAACTGATGTCGGAAAATTTTACGAATGATGTATTAATTATTTCTGCCAATAAATAACTCGCTTCAATTTTGAATTCCATTTCATGTGATTCCAACAGTAACGATATTATATTTATCATCGTTACGATACAATCTTTAAATTTTTCACCGCATTTTGACTTGTTTGACTTATTCTTGATACTAAAATTGAATTATAAACTATAAATTTGAATTATACATGTGGTGCCGATTTTTCGTGTCGAATTTTGGTGTCGGTTTTTGGTGTCGATTTTTGCGAGGTAACGACCGTAAACACATGTTCCATGTTAAAAATAATGGTAACTGTTAAGGCGGTGTGACACTTGTGTAAATTTGCGTGTAGATTTACGTGTAAATCTACACAAGTGTCAAACGCGTAAATTTGCGTGTAGATTTACGTGTAAATATTTTGTAGGAATATTTCTATATTTTCTCGCAAGTTGTGCGTGTAAAATTGCGCAGAAGAATATTCGAAGGTGTGGTCTATTTTTTCTTGTGTTGTGTTTTTGTCAGTTGGTAAAAGTTTGAATTGCCATTAACCCAGTAATCTCCAACGTTGCGTATTATACGCAAAATTTTTAAAATAATTAATTTTTTATTATGTTATTGAACAAAATTACTTTACAGCTGCTACAATTTATTCTCAACAGAACATTAATTATGTTTTTTTATTAAAATAAATTAAAACATAAAAATGTTTATAAGGCGTATCTGGTTGGTAGAAACAGCTTATTAGCTGAATACGTAACCGTTGCAAAAACAAACGAAGTGTTTAGCGAAAGCACAGACGAGAATCTGTTCATTCAAGTCGTGAACGCAGGTAGCTCACCAAAAATGAATCACTCCACCTATCGTATGACTATAGTTTCGCTGTTACCCTGTATGGGATTCAGCTCGTCAGATACGCATTGGTGGGAGCGATATCATTCTCGATTCACAAACCTACTTGTGTGTTCACAGAGCTCAAACTTCTAGAGAAACGTGAGTACACTCCGCCACCTATCGAAAGTATTTTGCAACAGTCTTGTGAGCGTCCTGAATTTACAGGTAACTTTATGATTACTTATATGTAATCTCTCATAAAATTATAACCCCGCCAAGGCATTGTGTGATAATCAAATCTATGTTGAATTTGATAAACAAATATCAACAAAGAATGAACAGTTTTTTTTATTAAATATGTCGATATAATCACAAAATTTAATTTTTGCATATTTATGATTATGAATTTATGAAATTTCATACAGGTTACATGAGATTCCTTATGCGCGTCACTTACATAATTTTTCAAACTTCAACGTCGATTTATTCAAAAACTTCCGAATTTACGGCAATTTTTTTTTTTATTATATTATATAAACCGTCAGCTTTCAGAATCTCTAGGTAATTTTGAAATTCGGGTTGACAAATCCGTGCTCTACCAATAATAAATATTTTTATGCAACATTATTTTTTAAAAATACTACAAATGTATAATTTTTTTTAACTTTATAAATTTCTTATTGAGTACATGATAAGTAATAAAATGCAGTAAAAACATAAAATTAGTTTTATTTTCGACCCTTGGGTATTAATGGGTTAATTGCCAATTTGAATCCATTATCACGTTTCTTTTAGTATTAAACAACACAAGGCGACCAGACATACAAACTTCTTATAGCCACTTACCGATCGAATTTTCAATTGACCAGAACGCGCATGTGCAAATTGTAAATTTACGTGTAAATTTTTACACAAGTGGCAAACACACTCGCAAAAACATTTGCTAGCAGATTTGCAACAAAATCTACACGCAAATTTACGTGTTTGACACGGTGTAGAAATTTACACGTAAATTTACACGTAAATCTGCACGCAAATTTACACAAGTGTCACGCCGCATTTAGTATTTATGTTCAAATACGAAGAGTATTTAAAATGAAAACAAAATGTTAAAGTTAGAAATATTCAAACTTCAATATATCGAATTTTATAAATCAAAAAGGTAAGTAAAACGTGGATTTTCGGGAATTTACCCGCAAATGACAATACATGCCGTTAAAACTTAAATTTGTACTAATTTCTTTTAATTAAATGTTTAATTTAAATATGCATTAGCGTTTTCTTTATTGAAATACAAAAAAATCAAATTACAAAATGTACAGTTTGAAGTTAAAATTAAAATAATCAAATTAATTTGAGCGTATTAAATGCTAACTCGTCAAGGCTATTATTAGAATAATATTACTGCCTTCTCAAGATATCAATGTATGCGTTGTTGCCAACTTTAGGGCTTCGTGTAGTTTGTTGTACAAGTTGGGGGCGATAATATCGGTTATATAATATATACAGGACATACAGCTTGTATATACAGGCACACCGACGCGCCCGCTGCACAAAATTTCTACTAACTAAACGTGTATGTATTGAGATATAAACCAGAATTATGAAGCTCTAGCAAAAAGCGAGGAAGCGGAGAAATGTTTCCAAATTTTGCTGGAAAAATATAATTATAACGCATGGGTTCGACTATTAGGGATAATTGTTTTACACGAGGTGGTCCTTTTTAACCGACGCAGACCTGGAGAGGTTTCCCGAATGTTGTTACAATCGTATCAAGAAAGAAGATCGATACAAAAAGAAGATCATGAAAATAAGACTCGCATGGAAGTTATTCTAGCCGAACGTTTTTCTATGATTAAATTAATTGGAAAGCGCGGTAGGGTACTGTCTGCATTATTGACAAAAGCACAAGCTCAGTACTTAGATATGTTTACATCTTTAAGAACAATGTCTGGTATCCCTAAAAATAACGAATTTCTTTTCTGTTCCAAAAATTCTATTGGGCATTTGGAAGCTGGAGGTCGTGCTATGGCAACATTCGCAAAAGAATGTAATGCGGACAATCCAGAATTGCTTCGCTGTACTCGTCTACGTAAGCAAGTGGCTACTATTTCGCAGTTTTTAGTCCTGAACGAAAACGAAATGCAGCAACTAGCTGACTTTATGGGTCATGACATTAATGTTCACAGACAAAATTATAGACAACCTGAGTTGCAGAGACATATCACAGTCTTGTCTCGTTTTTTTATGGCTGCAGGTGGAAACTTGGATATTACAAAATTCAAAGGTAAATCTATGACCAAATTAGAAATTTTAATAGAAAATGAAACAATTAATGAAGAAGAAACGGACGACGAAGTGGAAGATATGGTCGACGTGTTTTTAGGTAACTTTTTGTATAATGAAAAATGACAAAGATAAGTTCCTATATAATTTTGTGATAATATACCTACTAAACAATGAAATGACTATATTTTTTATTACGCGAGTGATGTGGGCAAATCCACACACACTTACGGTTAAAAGATCCGAAGGGACCTTATCAATCGCCACGGTGACTGTGGGACCAAATCAAATTGAAATATTAACCCATTCCATCCCAAATATACGCATATTAGTACGCAGTAGTAATTAAATTTTTTACTAACCCAAATTTAATTCACATTTTATTGTAGGTAATTTTAAATAATTATTAATTTCTTTTTAATTCATTTTGGAACTTATCTGTTTTAATTTTCCTCGAGTTGTGATAAATTCTCAGAATTTTACCAAATAATTACCCCGTGTAATAACTTATCATTAAATAAATTAGATAAATAGCTCTTGTGTAATTAGTCAAAAACTTTAAAAAAATTTGCAGGTGAAAGTTGTCAAGAGTCACAGCCGCAGACTTCAACAGGAACAAATGAAACTTCATTAAATAGCCAACAAATTCCTTGTGTTGTTTTAGAAAAATTACAAAGTTCTCTAGAAACAATGACACGTGTGCCAATGATAAGGTCGCCAATTAAAACTAGAAGTTCTAAATTGAGAAAACCTCGTAGGAATATTGGATCTTGCTCATTTGGTATTTATTTTGTTTCTTTATTTTTATATATTTATTTATTTTTGTTTTATTGCAGAAGAAAGTGTTAAAACTAAGACGCCAATAAAACGTAAACAAAGCACTATACACGAAATTATACATGAATTACGGTCTCCCGTAAGAACGAGGAAAAATAAAAGAAAAAGAAAATATACGAGACGCGAAATTGAGCTTTTGACGATGACATTTAAGAAGACATTTATACATTTATAGTGTACATAAAATTAATTTTTGTATGTAATTAATTTGGTTTCATATTTTTGCGAACTTCAATATTGTTGACTAGTAAATTATATCTTTTATTTTTAATCGTCATAATGATACATTTACTTTTTAATTTTGAGCGAATCTATGAATGTATGTAAATTGTCAGCCAACGTTTTATTTTGTGTCTTAATCAATATATTGCCATGTGCTACTGTTCATGACACTTTTTAATGCACCGGCCAGCTGATGAGCTCTTTCAGGGTCAAAGGTGAATTCCTGTACTCAATCGGAACACTCATAAATCGACTTACTCTCAATCTTTCTTATAAAGATTATTTAAATATTGGAACGTTGTATCTTTTTCTTCGTTGATCTATTACTGCTATTAATATGAAATGAAAAGCAAACGTTATCAAAACGAAAAATAATGGACTTTATTCAACATAATAAGAATTTTAAACAAAATATTGGCTTTCTCATATTCAAACAAATTAAATTTTACAAGTAAATGTGCAATTAAAACCCCCAAATGTTTATGCGCGCCCGAAATTTTAAAAGAAGACGATTTGTCTATTATCAAAAAGTAAATGCGTCACTAAACAAAAACTCTTACCGGAGTATGATGTCTTTACGAAGTTTTTCAATGCGTTCGGTATCGTGTGGAGCATAGGAGCGTGCAGATTATTGTTGGCAAACAGCTTCCGATCTTGTATCAAACAAAAACAGGTAGGAACGACCAATGAACGAGTATCCTCTTCGGAATCGTGCAACCAATGACATGTTAGAAATTCGAATGATTTCCTCCAATAAATTCTATTCTCATATCCATAAAATACAACCATCAAAAAATATTTCCAAAAACTTATTTTTTTAAAAACTTATTTCCAATAACTTATCCAAGAAAATTAATATCCAAAACTTTTTCAAAAAAACGTATTTCCAATAACTTAATTCCAAGAAAATTAACATCCAAAATTTTATACAAAACTTATTTTCCAAAATACTCATGACCCGTCTTAACACTTTGACGGCTCCCTTCCGAGTCCCTCGCTCCGTTCTCCTTATCCAAAAACTTCACTAAATTCCCCACTCGCGCACTCGCAAATTTAAAAATCGTCACTTCTTTTATTTACAAAATCCTACATTAACAATTAAACAAATTAAATCTAATTTGTTTCTTATTTTATACTGAACCAAACAACCAACAATATTTTGTTTTTTACAATTTCATTCCATCTTTCAGTTCTTAATAGCGTTTGCATCTTTATGGTTTCTGAGGCAAAGCAGTTAATTAATTTACTAGATCATGGAAAAATCAGATACAACTAGTTTTCTACCTATTACGGTCTGATTAAATAAAAAGGACTTCATGAGTGTTCCAATCTTGCACAAATGACCCAAAATCATCCCTTATACTGAGTAAACCATGACAATATGTATATACTGTGCTTTTGTTTTTTACTTTATCTGTTTTCAAAACAAGGATAAGTTTGAAAATTCCCATACCCTGCGGAAGCAGATGAGTCCAAGTGCAAAAAGAATAAGTATTGGCCGGGCAGCCAAAACATTTAACTTTTACGAGCTTCTAGTAACAACTTATTGTTTGCAGCGAAGTTTGCAGGGTCTCGTTTCTAGGGAAAGACAGCTGCCATCCTGCCATTCGCATTTGTACTGGTTTCTTTCGTGGTTTGTTTGCAAGAAGCGACTGGAAATTGCATCTTTACGTTTTCTTCGTCACTGAATAAATTGTAGAAAAAGGTATGCTAATATATTTAAACGTTTATATTTTATGTAAATCGTATTTGTAGTGATTTAATTTCGAAGTGCGCGTGCAAAGGGGTATATGACGAGTTTTGGTTAAATTGATAACAAGTGCTTATCACGGTTCGCCATATGACATAGCACATGTGTGTAAAACGATATTTTTAAATATTAAAAATTTTAACGACTTTTTTAACGGCCAAAATCCGTTAGTGAAATTTGGTATAAGTACATAAAGTAAACAAACAATATTTCGTGAAAAGTGGTATAAGTTGAATTATACATTAATAAGGAAAAAGTTAAGAAATCTAGGCCAAGAATATATTAATTCCGAAGGTAAAATATTTCACAACTGTAAAATGTGACGGAGATTGATTGTTCAAATTGCATATTCAAATGTGCATTACATTTTTCGCCCGAAAATAGATTCAAGCTCCATCGAGATTACCGGCAAACAGGAAATTATAAAAGCCAACGAGAGCAGGGTCTCGTTTCTAGGGAAAGACAGCTGCCATCCTGCCATTCGCATTTGTACTGGTTTCTTTCGTGGTTTGTTTGCAAGAAGCGACTGGAAATTGCATCTTTACGTTTTCTTCGTCACTGAATAAATTGTAGAAAAAGGTATGCTAATATATTTAAACGTTTATATTTTATGTAAATCGTATTTGTAGTGATTTAATTTCGAAGTGCGCGTGCAAAGGGGTATATGACGAGTTTTGGTTAAATTGATAACAAGTGCTTATCACGGTTCGCCATATGACATAGCACATGTGTGTAAAACGATATTTTTAAATATTAAAAATTTTAACGACTTTTTTAACGGCCAAAATCCGTTAGTGAAATTTGGTATAAGTACATAAAGTAAACAAACAATATTTCGTGAAAAGTGGTATAAGTTGAATTATACATTAATAAGGAAAAAGTTAAGAAATCTAGGCCAAGAATATATTAATTCCGAAGGTAAAATATTTCACAACTGTAAAATGTGACGGAGATTGATTGTTCAAATTGCATATTCAAATGTGCATTACATTTTTCGCCCGAAAATAGATTCAAGCTCCATCGAGATTACCGGCAAACAGGAAATTATAAAAGCCAACGAGATTTTATTTGCAAACATGCTATGCATTCTGGTGTAAAGCGAAGAAGAACGTCAACTATCGGTAAAACTACAAGAAGATTCACATATTCTTATTTTACACTAGTAGATAAATGTTGTCAAGGTATGCAAGAAAGTCTTCCTTTTTACGCATAGTATTGGTGAAATAACTGTTCAGGTTGCAAAAGAAAACCAAGTGTGCAGTATTGCCCCATTTGTTACACCAGACAAAAGGGGTAAACATGCACCAAAACACAAACTGTCCAATTCTGTTGAAGAATATGTAAAAAAAACATATCAACTATTTTCCGAAATTAGAATGTCATTATTATTGTCATAAGTGAACTAAAAGACAATATTTAACTGCCGATTTAAATATATTATCTAAAATGTTCGACTTGTATAAAGAATTTTGTTCCCAAGCAGTACAATTAAAAATTAAATTTGGGAGTTACAACAGAATATTTAGCAACACTTGTATAATCGCAGGAAGTATTAGGAAACCACCTGGACGTAAGAAGTATGGCTGCAAGTATCCGGGTTGTATATCTTATTATCATTTGAAAGGCGCAAGTAATCGCGTAAACAAACGTTTCTATAGATTTCCTAAAAATGCAAGTTACAGTTATCTCATTTATGTATCCTTTAATATAATATTACGTAATTATGTAGAGTGTTAAGAGTGCATTTTATCTCTTGGGATAAAATGCAATTAGTTGTATTTTAACTTTTGAATAAAGCAATTACACTCCGTTGACGTAAACGTATTTTGCCAATTATCGTTAGATTTGGTGATATGTTTGTAACGTCGATATTTCGAATAATTCCACTATAATATTTGTGGGTATCATTTTAAACATCGCCATTTTGTAAATGACACAGAACTCATGCAATTTCAACTACTGTACCGGCACCTTGTTGAAATTTCTAAATCTACAAATTCTTCAGTGCTATTGGAGAAAAATTTAAAGAGAGGGAACATTCACGTTGGGTTAAGGCTGAAACAGAATGAACGCGAAACGAGCTCGACGTCAGCGACCGTCAACGCTGACGTTACGCTTTCGAAACGATATTGCACAGAATAGCGCGATACCGACTCGACGTCGAAAACCTAACCTGCAAATTTCATCTGTCAACTTTTGTTGTTATTTGTTGACGTGTTAAGCTATTCTTATTAAAACAAGACAATGGATGATATCGAACTATTTTTAAATTTTTATATGTTTTATTTAATGTATCAAATGTGTGTGAGCGAGCTGTTGTGTCTCACTTCCCGAAGTGGCCATGGCCTCAATTTTTCTTATTTCCCTAGTATAACGATCCCTTAAGCTTTTCCATCGCTTACAGCAATCATCCCCTAAAGATAATCCATTTTAAACTCAATAGTACAATAAAAATAAAAAATAATGTATTTGTTTGGTTAGGTAATTGAGGTTAGATTTTTTATCGTCGTTCGCGTTAAGTTTGCTCGACGTTGGCGTTGGTGTAGCGTTGAGCGCGTTCATTCTGTTCGAACGTATTGCAACTACATACATTTAACTTTTTACGGTCGTTACGTCGCGCTGGTTTCGCGTTCATTCTGTTTCAGCCTTTATGGTGTTATGGATCACATGTTGGGAGAAAACAGTGTCGAATCCCGGACATTGAGTTGGCCTCTAGCTTTTTTTACAATATGTTTGACAACTCTGGGTTAGCATTGTACATCATCTTCAGAGAACACAACCCACGGTACTGCACAAAGGATCAACGAAGAAGGTTCCTCAAAGATCTTGCCACTCATCTATGTATGCCTGCAGTGGAAGCTCGGAGTACACACCGAATGTTATGAGAAATTATTTCCTTCACGGTGCTTGAAAATGCTGCTTTAACGAAGTAATTGTAGTAGCGTGAAAACCAGCAACTGGCCTTCAAGTACCTCATGGTAGTCGTGCAGCCTCCGCTATCGTTGTTAGTTGTTATGTCTGCAGAGTTCTAAATCGGATGCAATGTAAAACGTTACCTTCTCTTCACTATCTGCATTTTGAGTGTTTGTATGTTTTCCAGTTGCAGCCGTGTTTTGTTAACCTCGACGCCGCTTTTATTTTAGTTTGTTATTTTACTCTTCCACGTTTGCGAACAATACGTGTACCCGGTTCAATACCTCGGAGATACCCGTACTACAAATTGTTTTAATTGTTGTGTTTTGTGTGTAGAATGACGTGAAAGTTAACCTCAAATTGGTTCCTCAAATCTCAAGCTACTACTACTATGGTAGTAGTTCACTTTTATATATGTAGTACATCACTATAGTATATTACTATGGTAGTAGTAGTCGGTGGTTGCTTGTAGTTGACACCTCATAACCTTAAATTTTTTTGAAATTCTTGAAGTTTATCTCTTTTTATAATCGCACGCAAAAGCACGAAAGATGCCTTAAGGTAAGCGTTCATTTGTCGGCATCGGACGCATCGGAATAAAATATTCTTTACATTGTTTTTAATGAACCATCGTTCATTATATCGCATCGTACGCATCGCATCTCGATAAATACGATCAGTATTCTTTGGAAGGCAACTTTTCCGATGAGTGCGATGCGTTCGGATGATGTCATCGACAAATCCGAGAAATGAACGATAGTAATCGCAACGGCTCGACTGCAGTGTTCGCATTTCTCACAGTATTTCTTGCAAACATGGACGATGGTATGTTAATTTCGTTAGTGCAAATTTTGGGAAAAAATTGGCAAATTTTGGGAACATATGTAAAACACATTTAGGCACAAAATGGCATATTTTATATTTTATGATTTTTAAAAACAACATATTTTTTGGCGAAATATCTAGTTTTCAATTTATTTTTTTCAAATCAAAATAATGCATTGTTGATAGTGATTACAGTGATAAATGAAAAAAATTAAAAAATTTAAATTTTTAACAAATATCAAACACGGTTGTTAGTTCTAGTACGTGCAGAATACGCCGTTTCATACGATCCGAACAAGTGAACGAACTCGACGAAAAAGATACGATTCGTCCGATGCGTACGATGCCGATAAATGAACTCTTACCTTTAATAAACGTTTTAGTGGAAAATGCAGTAAGAGAAATTGAAATCTTAAGCGATTCAGGTAAGAATTGCAATAAAATTGCGATTATTTCCTCCATAAACGGGAATAGTGATAAGTTTTGTTAAAAAATAATTTATAAAACCATTTTGTAGATGATAGTGAAACAGACGAAATTATAGATACTTTAATTGAAGACATGATACATGGAACTTGCCGTAGAATTTCCGAGCTGATTTTATTCGTTCTGCAATGATTAGTTATTTATGCATTTTTTGAGCCCACTGTGCCGTCAGGAATATCGACAGTTCAAATCGTTTATTCAACTCAATTCAGTTCAAATAGGGTTATTGCATGAATTTCTAAGTATTTTTTTTTATAAAGTTTAAGTATTGTTCAACAGTACTGTATAGATCAAAAGTCTAAGAAGACTTTGGTTTTCCGTAAAAAAATTATTAAAACAGTATTAATTTGAAACAGGAATTTCGCGCGAGTGACGTCACACTCTACTTTTGAAAACATCTGGCAACATAGTAGCAGTTAGCTGTCAAGTTATTTTGTGATAGCCTTATAAAAAATTTAAACTTTAATAAAAATGAGTTCAAACAAACAGATTAAAAAGTGCTTATAAAAATGTGCACAATAGGAAGATTATCCGAACTAGCTTTTACAAAATTTGAATCTAAAGAAGCCATTTTTAATAAAATAATTACTTAGAACAATAACCAATAACCTTAAACTAAAAAGCTGTCAAACGCTTTAAAATTTTTTCAACTGCCAATGAAGTAAATATTAAATAATTCAACGTTGCCAAATAGATCAGATAATTATTCGGCAAAACGCGTGTGACGTCAGAGGGGCCGTCGGCAAACCGAACGTATTTTGAATTTTAAATTTGATTTTCACGTTCAAAGACACTTTTTAAAAAATTTTTGTTTCTTGTTATAAGTTTATCTTTCTATGTTTTACAAGGAATAATAAGCGTCATCGCTAAATTCGATATCATGCAACAACCCTATTGATCTGATTATTTAAATAAACATTTAAAAACAAAACAAAATAAGTTAAAATACCATCAATCCAATTATTTTTTGTCAGTTCGAAGTGTTCAAAATTTTCAATACCATGTGTTCTACGCAACATTTTATTAATCAATTTTACCACCGTTATATTGAATAGTCAACGAAATTAATTATATAATGTACATAGTATGTTTAGGTTAAGTACTAACAACTTAAGGTAAGAATTTTGTCGGATACTATAGTGCAGCCAGAAAAATACCAGGTTAGTCAGCGTAAGTACGTCCAATTTCGCATTGGTGGCGCCCATCTCGATATACGACGCTACAGTAAGCATACTCCAGGCGGTAAGCCCCGCGCCCGCTCGCTTCAACCAAGTTTTCCCGGTACTCCGTACAATTTTGACCCCCCCCCTTCTCCAACTTGTTAGCCAAAGTGCCTTGGTTCCCGAGCCCCTTTGGCTTACCCGTCTTTTAAGGAGTTATGTACGTGACAAGCCTTTGATTGTACATCTCAATCATGCTTTCAAATTTCAGAAATATTGTCCATAGATGAAAGGATGTTACCTTACTATGCAAAGCAGTTCCATCAAATGAAAACCTATTAGGTTTGGTTTTAAAAACTGGACTCTGTGCGGAATTAATGGGTAGGTATATATTTGCTTTCGAAGTATACACCGGAACAGCATCAAATAAGGAAAACGCTTTTGGTGTTGGAGGTGACATCGTAATATCGCTTATGGAACAAACAAATATTCCCCCTAATAAAGTATTTAAAATATTGTTTCCTCCACATTGCATAACATGCAACCAAATACTAACTGTTGAACACATATTAATTGAATGTCCTGCATATACAGCCGAAAGAATTAGATCTGGAATACAACACCAAATGGAAGAAGCGCTCAATCCTGAAAAGAATAACATACATATATCAAACAATAAAATTTATTCATGAAATAGGCATGATAAATAAACTGTATATATTTAATGTACATACACATCAGGTGCTAATAACCTAGTAATTGATGCACCTATATCAAACTTAAATTTAAAAAAAAAATATTGTTTGACAACCACTTTTCGTCCGGTGCTCTCTATTGTGTCATCTAGCTGACATCAGATTTAGTGCAACAACTATCATACAAGGTACAAGAACAAGCAAGTATTCTCTTCCAGAAGGAAAAGTAATGGAGAAAAAACCTCGAGGTTATTGTGATTATCAGACTGATGTTTCTGAAAGGACATCTCTTGTCAAATGGAAAGACAATAGGGTAGTTACTTGTATAACTAACTACGATGTTATTGAGGAAGTAACCTGCAGTAGGTATTCTCGGGAAAACAGAGAAAAAATTACAGTTACTCGACCCAAACCATTCTTAATTACAATAAAATAATGGGAGGAGTTGATATTCTTGATCAACATTGCTTCGTATCGTACTCGGATACGTAAAAAAAGAGGTATCGGCCGATTTTCTCATATTTACTTGATATGGCCGTAACAAATGCGTATCTCCTTATGAAAAAAGTACTTCCAAGAAATGAACGAGTATCCGGTCTACTTCAGTTTAGGAGATCTCTCACCATAATATATATTCTTAAGACATACGGAACGCCATCATCGAGGAAAAACAGTTCAGTCACCAAGTCAAAACAAAACATATCGTTAAACTTCATACTCGGATGAGTGAATTGCAGCTTTAGTAAACAAATTAGAGAATGTTGAATTTCCTCAAGATGAAAATATTTCGATAACTGTAAATGAAACCGAAGAAGCAGGACATTATTTAATGATGGATATAAACCAAGAAAACATCCAAGTAGTTAATAGCAGGTGTTTAATTAATAAAAATCATTAATTAAAAAATCTCCATTATACTTCACAAGAGCAAAGCCGACAAATGTAGAAGACATATTTGTTTCAAAAACTGGGATGGAGCTTCCCGCCATGGAATGCGACATAATTGTCGATGCTATTAAACAAAGCATGGGAACTCATCGGCTAAGATATACACGCAGCACGTGTGGTGTAGGTGATAGTAGTGCCTATGGAAAAATACTACAAGAAAAACCAAATGGTAATCAACGTGTGGAGAAAGTAGAATATAGGAATCATTTGTACAGAAACCTTTCTTCTAAATTGCGAAATGTACACGGCATACAACAATTTAACTTTAATACGCTATAAATTGATATTTTCATTTGGCGCCCAAGCGACACGGAAAATTCTTCCAAATGCCAAAGGCAACGTTGGGAATGCTATCGGCGATTATACCAGTGTAACGCTCAATTGATGAGCGATAAAAAGGCATCGACCAATAAACGATAAATTTAAAACGCAGAAGGATAATGGAAAACAAAATAAAATAAATAAAACTTTGCCCTTCTGACTAGCTCTTCTCGGGGCGTTTAATAAGGGTAACTTCAACACACTTCTAAAGAATATTTACCGCAATTAATAATTATCATATAATAAATGAAAGCTCATTAACTGTATTTTTAAGTGGTATTATAAAACATTTAGGTTTAGTTCTGTTTTACGTATGTCTGTTTACATCCGTGCAGGAACCGGAAAGTCCCAAATATGGACACCATAATATGTGCTAAATAAGAGAACATTTGATTTTTATTTGAAGTATTCTGTGTTTCATCTTACTTATCTACGTCGTTCAATAAGTCCCGAGTCTAACCCAGAGTTGGCCCTTTTAAAAATAATCTGTTTTTTAGAAAGTAGCAACCTTCAAACGATATGTCAAATTTCATGACAATCGGATCATAATATACCGAGTTGATTTAAACACAAAATATTATCCAGACTCTGCTCCGTAGAAAGCAGCTGCTGCTAATTTCAAACGTGGTCGTACGGACACAAATAATGCTGAACGCTATGGTCGTCCAAATGAAGTATTGCTTCAAGAAAACATCAAGAGCAAATCCTGAAAATCGTGATGGAAGATCGAAAAGTGAAAGTGCGTGAAATAGCTAAGATCATAAAGATATCAACTGGTAGTGTTCTCACTATTTCGCATCAAAATTTGGCCGTAAAAAACTTTTTTCTAAATCGCGCTTGCCCACAATGGAACAAAAACAACAACGCAATGATGATTCAGAGCGCTGTTTGGCACTGCTTACTAAACATAAGAAGGATTTTTTACGTCGGTAGACTACAATTGCAGTGGGTATGCACAGGGACTCGTGGTAGCCTTCTACCTACCATTGTAGCCCGTCTACCGTTGTAAAGTGGCTACCTGCAATCTGATCTCATTCAGAGCAATAATTATTTATTAATACCACGTTTTAGGTATTGTAAAAAAGAATTTGTCGAATAATTTATTATTATAGTGAAGTTAATAAAACTTGTTAATATTAATTTTTATTTATTTAAAATTATATTTTGTATTTTATTATATTTAGCTCATATTTGCCAGGGAAAAAACTGAAATTAAAAAATTGGAAATATCTTTGCCTGTTTTGATTATTTCAAAAACGAGCACTATATTTGTCAATAGTTTATACTCCAAGATAAGAACAAGAAAATGTAATCGTATTCAAAAAATGAATGGATTTGCGGGTGTGACGAAAAACACGAATTTTTTTATTTTTCATGCGTTTTGTTTGGAGGGGAAGCTATGTGGACAAAACCGGTGTTACCAATTTAGTGCATATGAAAATATTTTTAGCTTGTTATTGGGAATTTACAATTGTTAATGAGTAGAAGACTTAGAACCGCGTTGGACAAGCTTCATCCAGACTCAATTAAAAAAGAAAGTATGGAACAAACAGCTGCGGTGAGAAGATTCGAAGTGGGAGAAGAAGTTTACATTCGAAACTATCTGTCGAGAGAGAAATGGATTGCAGGAGAGGTTATCGACATTACGGGTCCAGTTTCTTATGTGATCAAGACGGTGACAGGAGAAGTGAGGCGACATGTGGATCAAGTGCGCAAGAAGACGTGCAGTGTAAACCCAGATGGTGAAGCCAACGAAGCAGGAAGTGATATTCCGTTGGGGTTAGATCCATCGGCAAGAGCTGTGGAAGAAGCGATGGTAGAACCTACAGAGGCCGTAGCTACTCCAGAAGTAAAGGAACAAGGTGAGGCACCAATCGTGGAATTGCCGATAAAAGTAGCGGAGCCACAAGCAGTAGAACTGCACAGAAGACCAAGTCGCAACCGCAGAGTGCCGGAACGTTACGCGGATTTCGTTCTTACTTAAGTCGGGAGGATTGTTGTATATTTAAATGTCGTGTTCGGATCCAGGTTGGCAACATCCTGGGTTGACGTATTGTGCGAACAATCGCAACAGACCCGTTGTATTTGTAGCATCAAATAAATGTTTAGCAATTATAATTGTGTATATTACTCATCGTATTACATATAACAAAAAGTGCTGCATCTTCAAAGTATTGTAGACCTATAAAATTTGAATACAGGAAGGAGTCATCGGAAAATACTCTAGAAGAATATCATTTCTATACAGAAGAAATAAAAGCATTAGTTCCAACAAAAGTGAATCTAAATAGTCATTTCATGTCAATTTCAATAAAACTATTTTGCACAATGATTGATGGAAAGACATGCAATGCATTGGCTAACCAAAAATCTACTTCGTCTTGTAATATTTGCGGTGTTTCGCCTAAAAACATTAACGATATCGAATTAGTGAAAACAATGCAATGTAATACAGACAATTACAAGTTTGGCTTATCAACACTCCACTGCTGGATTCGCTTTATGGAGTGCATTTTACACATTTCGTATAATTTATCCTTTAAAAAAGGAAGGGTTACTAAAGAGTTCAAAGAAAAGAAAATAATTTTAAAAAAAACAAGTGCAAGAACAATTGAGGAGTGAATTATCAATTGCTGTTGATATTGTTAAACAGGGGTATGGTACTACTAATGATGGCAACACAGCAAGGAAGTTTTTCGAAAATTTTTCTATAGTGACCAAAATTATAGGAATTAGTGAAAACCTTATTAAAAGATTTGCTGTAATATTACAGGTTATGGCTAGCGGTCAACAAATTGACATTAAACAATTTGAAATTTATGCTCTTGACACAGCGAAACTGTACGTAAGATTGTATCCATGGTATCCTATGCCTCCAAGTGTACATAAAGTCCTTATTCATGGAGCGGCTATAATAGAAGACATTTCAGAATTTATTGGATTGTTTTCTGAAGAATCTTTGGAAGCAGGCAACAAATTTTTTAAACGTGCGAGAGCTTTTTATAGCAGAACGAATTCCAGGCAAGCCAATAACGAAGATGTCTTACATAATCTGTTAATTTCTTCAGATCCACTAATAAATAGTATAAGAAATGTAAATAACAGAAAACAGAAGCAATTACTTCCGGAAGCAAAATTACTGATAAGATCTTCTGAAACTGGCGCAAAATGCGCATCGCTCGTATAATGTGTATCTGGAAGAACAGCGGCGCATTGCAAGAGAGGATTCTAAAAAAAAGGATCAAGAGGCACAACGCCTTGCCAAAGAGCAGGCTGTATTAGAAAGCGTGGATAAGGAGAACAAAACTATTGAAAAATTAGAAAGTAAGTTAAAAACTGCTCAAGAGTCTTACAAAAGCTCTATAAAAATTTCTGACACGATGCAAGATGAAATTAAAAAAGTTTTGAGTGAAGCTGTGAAACAAAAAGATCTGAATAAAACAGCAATCGTTCAGGAAATGCATAAAAGTTTAGAAATACTACGCGACAAAGAAAAACGCGAAAGACAAGATCTGGATAAGTTGCGGCAAGACATCCATAAGAGGAAAAATAACATAATCGACCGTGTAAGCAAAAAACAAAAGCTCTAAAACTTCGTATCTATATTACTCAATTATCCGTATAATGTACAGAGTGTAATTTATGACAATTTTAATGTTTGTTAAACAGTTTAATAAAAGTTACTACGTTTCATTATGCATAATTTGTTGCCTAAAAGTCCCATATTTTGATCCATGTCATCCCCCTTTTTCCCTAAATTTGGCGACTGGGGGTGCTGTGATCCCTGTTATTGGTTAGAAAATAGAGTTGTAATTTCACCGCAAACCTTAAGTTCGTCATCTTAGGGCCCTCTCCCCTACGTTTGAATCAAACAATAACAAATTTTGGAAAACGAGAGATCGAGAAAGAGCTGACGAGAGAAATCATTTTCAATACTTTAAGATCAACACCAGGTCTATTAATCCATCCAATAGGAGGACAGATACATCAAAACGAACGATTTACAGTATCATATTTTATAAATCTTACAAAGGTCCCCGCTGTTATCAATGCAAAAAATATGGACACATATCAAAAAACTGCAATGAAAACAGTAAAGCAAAGAACAAATCATCAAATTCCAGTGCATCGTCCTATAATCGCCCAAAGAATACATCTTTATTTTCAAGCTTCAGTACAATTGATAAAAGCAGTGAAGAAAATAGCTGGTATGTATGTAATACGATTCAGGGGCATCGGCTCATATGACAAATGCAAGTAATTTATATAATTTAAAACCGTCAATGCAATATGAAATTACAGTGGCAAATAATGAAAAAGTTAAAGTTGCAGGTATCGGAGATACACAACTGGAGGTAAACGGTAATTTAATAGATATAAAAAATAGTCTACAAGTACCAGGTTTGGCCACAAATTTGTTGTGGTCCCTAAGACCCCATCTTGAAGTTTCCCATTTTACGGTCATCACAGACCACCATTCGTTAATTTGGTTGAATAATCTAGAGAACCCTTCCGGTCGACTTTGTCGCTGGGCGCTTAGATTACAACAATATGACTTTAAAATAATACATCGTAAAGGAAAAGATCATTTAGTTCCGGACACTTTGTCACGCTCAGTCCCTGAAGTGACGTCCGTGTTTATTAGTCCCGTCGAAGTGTAACGTTCTCAATGCCCGTTATGGTTCTTCTTGGGTTTTTTTAAAATTATTTACAGTAATTATTTTATTCCGATAGAATACGTTATACCCTGTACATCGTATTTTTCAATTTGAAAATGCATTAAAAGTTGATAACACGGCAATCGTGAGAGAATGTGGCGAGCGATAAGGGGCTTTTTGACACGATTCGCTTAAATGGTAGATATATTTTTAGTAGTTGAAAATTAAAAAGCAAATTTTACTAATTAAGTAATTAGTTGTCGTGAAAATTGTTGTAATTCCAATAATATTGATTCACACCCATCACTTGGCATAATAATTTTGGATAATCATTCTGATCTGGGACGAAATTTACGCAAATTTGGAAAGCAAATCGTATCATCGGCTGATCCGTTTGTCAGTGGAATTTTGGAAAGTTTTCTTTACCACGAATAACACGAAATTGCCTTTTTTATTTGGATAAAGCTAAAGTCGTAGCAGCCGACGTTTTGATTCAGTATCGCCTCCGAAGTCTTATCTCCAATAGGATTCCTGGACGAGCAAGAACCATACGAAAACCTAAATTTCATTTATTCTGGATAACAACATAATTGCTGAGTCGTTGCAAACTTTAGCCAATTTATATTTTTTTTGTCATCATTACGCATTGGAACAGCTGACTGTCTTTTTTTGGTAATTAATTTGTGCATTTGAATACGTTTGATTGTAGGACCTTAGAAAAGATTATTTTTTTGGATTGGCAGCTGGCGAAGCAGAGCTCTGTGGAGGTCCAGGATTTTCTTGCCAAAGATAAGGGGTAAGTCCGTATTTAATTAACAGATTGGTTGTTGAGATTGCTGTTGGCTGTGACCGCAGCTTTGTTTAAGTTTTTTTGCAAGCATTTCTGTTTTTGCTTGCCAGTAAATTGGCTTAGTTAGGGACGGATCAGTAATTGCGGTCCAGGAACTGGACTTAAGCCAGTGGAGATCGATTGGCGATTCCGAATTAATATTTCATATCCTGTGTTTGCGACTATTAAGTCGAATATTTTGTTATAGTTTTTGTACGTTTTTTCCATCTAGCACTGAACTATTGGTCGAAATTAAATCACAGTTCTCACCTATCTGGCGTTTTATTTCGGCCTGGCGCCCATTAAATTATTTTCTTTTCAGCTGTTGTTACAGAAATAAATCACTGGAAAATCGAGTATCGGACCTACGAATATCCCAGCTCTCGGTCTGTGGTTCGAAAAGAACAGAGTTTAGCCGCCCGATTTTACTACGGGCACAAGTGGCAATATTTGTGCAGATATAAGCTCGATTATTGGCACAGAAGTTCAACAACCTTCAAAAAATATCGGAAATCCCGTCGAGACTAAACAAATTCCGATAAATTCACATACCATACCGATCGCTGGTACCATCGCATGATGATAGATGTCAATCAAGACCCTATTAAATTTCGAGAATGGAGAATTAGTGACAACAAGTTATTTAAACGCGTTAGAGCGAAATACCCATTCCTTGTAGATGAAGATTATAAGTGGAGAGAAGTTGTACCGAAATTTCGTAGGAAAGAAATTATTTCCGAATGTCATGATAAACCTACTTCGGGTCATTTAGGTATCCATAAAACTTTTGATCGAGTGGCACAGAAATATTATTGGCCAAAAATGAAAGCTGACATTGAGCGTTACGTTAATAGATGTCCGACTTGTATGGCTCATAAGCCAGAACAACGAAAACCCATTGGTTTCATGTCACGTCATCCAGTGGTAACCAAACCTTGGGAAATGATATCAATCGATATTGTAGGGCCATTACCTCGGTCGTCCGAGCAAGACGTTAAACTGCCAACATTATCGATTCAAAATTCATTTAACATTATCTATTTAAGATCATTTAGTTTTCGATCATACCGATTTATGATCGATCGTCCTTAGCAACGACGATAAAAGGCTTTAATCATAGTCACCTGACTATTATGCAGGTATTCAGTGCTATTCACATCACATTGGTAATTTACCAAGTTCTTAGTCAATTGACTAAGCTGTCAATTCCGGTTTCAATATTTTGTTACCAACATTGTGTTCATATTTAAAGAAATGTTACTTTCTTTGTTAAACAACATCGCAGCATCTTGTGATAGCATCTGCGCATAATCTTAATTTGACAGCTGTTAGAATAGTTACCGTTTTAAACTTCCGTTCATTTTGCCATCTTGCAGCGTCATTACAGAAGTGTTTTTCGTGTTTTTCTTAGGAAAATTTAATTCAAAATTAAGTTTAATTTTTTTAATATAATAGTTTAAGTTAAGTTTAATGTAGTGTTACGCCACTGGCAACATTGTACATAAGAATAATATCTTTAAGTTTTTGACAGTACTGAATATACGTTATAATCAGCACAACTTGCTCGTGTATTATTTAGTATTTACCTCTAAAAGAACCTACATAACACAACATACTGGCGACGAGGATGATGAAATTGATAAGATACGAATATCTACAATAACGGGGTATATGCTAAACGTAAAAAACATAAATAACAGGTTAGTTTTTTAGAATAATACAATCAGTAAGCTTCAAGGACATTTTACAAAATGGACACCACACAATTTAAAAAATTCCTGGAGATGCAAGAAGCTCAACAAAAACAAATAACACAGATGCTACAATTGATGACTTCACAAATGACAGCTACTACAAAAGCTACAGACACAGAAGAAGAAGTAAAAAGAATAATCATAAATTTCAAGTGTGAAAAATACGACTCGATAGTACCCGCAAAAACCTTTTTAGATTATTTCGAAGCACAATGTCGAATGTGGGGTGTAGACAAAAAACCTAACGATAACAACTATCTAAAAACAAAACGAGAATTATTTCTAACATGTTTAAAACCAGATATCTACAAACAGCTGAAAATTGCTTTTGCAAATGTGACACCAAAATTCGAAGAACAAACATACAAAGAAATTTCTAAAAAATTCTTAAACCTTTTTCAAATAAAAACAACTCGATTTAAGGCTCTGACTGATTTTTGCAATTGTACACGTCTTAAGAATCAAACATTTGAGAACTATGCAAACAAATTGAAAGACATTGCAAATCACTGTGGATACGAAGGTAATATGCTCGATAGACAGTTACGAGACAGGTTTGCAACAGGATTAAATCATAAACGGTTGGAAATTGAACTCAAACAAAAGTGGCCAGATTTAAAAACGGAAACGAATGAAGAAATAACTTTTCTTATGTTTTTGAAATAGCACAGGCGAGAGAAATAGCCGAGAAGGATTATGACGACGACGAGGAAGACACAAGTAATACAATAAATAAAGTCAAATCCAAGAACACAGTTAACACAGCATATAAACAAAGAGTGCGTTTAATACATAACAAACAATGCAAAAGATGTGGAAACACTAGTACACATCCCAATGATCAGTGCAAAGCAATAAAACACACATGTACAGCATGTAATACAGTGGGACATTTTGAAAGTGTATGTATTAAAACAGGAAAAGCAAAATTAGTGCACAACGGACACTTCAAAAGAAAATTCTTGAAAAAATACACGTATCCTAAACAAAACTATCCTAGAATACATAAAATGACAAACAAAGATACAGAAAATGGTAGTGAAAGTGATAGCAGTGGAAATATATTCAAAACAGTCCTTAAGGAAAACAGAAGTAATAAAATTAACGTGAAAATAAACGGACTTAACTGCACAATGGATTGGGATCCTGGTGCATCACACTCAATTATAAATTACAAAATGTGGAATAAAGTTGGAAAACCATTAGTAACAAAAGCTCCAAAACTAAAAGCCTATGGAAATTTTAAATTACACACAAGAGGTCTAACAAAAATTAACGTTACACTTGATGGGTATACGAAGAAATTACCTGTAATTATTATAGATAATGCAGACCCGATGCTATTTGGATTGTCATGGAGTGAAGCATTTAAAATGACTTTTCCACAAAAAGTTTATTCGATAAAAAGCGATACAGAAAAGGAAACAAACATTGATAAAGACATTGAAAAATACGTACAGAAGTGTAGAAATTGTCAACAACACAGACAACACATGTGTGAACTACCAATTTACTCCTGGACTGTTCCTGAATACGTATGGGAGAGATTACACATGGATTTTGCCGGTCCATTTGAAGGAAAATATTGGTTAATTGTGGTTGACGCCTTATCAAAATGGACAATGTTAAACCATTACACGAAATAACTACGAAGAGTTTATGTAACGCCCTGGATGATATTTTTACACAATTTGGAATTCCTAGAATCATTGTGTCGGACAACGGTCGTCAATTTACGTCGGAAAATTTCAAAAACTAATGCGAAAAGAAAGGCATTCGCCATATAACATCATCGCCGTACCATCCAAAAACCAACGGATTAGCAGAACGCTTTGTGAGAACTTTTAAGACTAGAATGGCATCAAGCAGAAATGATAATAAAAATCAAATACAACGCTTAAGAAATTTTCTATTCAATTACCGAAACACACCACATAATACGACTAATAAAAGCCCGAACGAAATGATGTTTGGTAGAAGATTAACAACCATGTTGAACAACATAAAACCAAATTTGAGAGACAACTTACGTTTCAAAAACATTAAACAAGAAATTGAAAACGAAAAAGTAAAAAAATATGAAAATCGAAATTTTGGTAAGGGAGAAAATGTTTATGTACGAACAGTTAGAAAAAGAATGGACTCCTGCGAAAATTATCGACAGAACGAACAGGTATTCATATAAAGTGCGAACTAGCGATGGAGTCGAAAGAAGAAGACATTCTGATCATATTCGTCAACGCGATGATAATACACCCTACCTCGAAAACCCTATTCATATTTCTACGCAACCGAATGTTAACGTAAGAAATACAGTTTTAAGCGACCTTCCCGAAAAGACGACGATGCTTGAGACAAGAGAGGAAGAAGGACATGGATTGGAAATGAAACCAACATCGGATGAACAAGAAGTCGTACCTTTGAGACGAAGTAGCCGAATTGCAGCGTACAAAAACGCCAAGGAAAATCAAAGATCATAATTTTATGTTTGTTTTTCTTTACGGAAATCAAAATGTTTTATTTAATGTAATAATAATGTTTTAAAAAATTTTATATGGGAGAAATGTAGTGTTACGCCACTGGCAACATTGTACATAAGAATAATATCTTTAAGTTTTTGACAGTACTGAATATACGTTATAATCAGCACAACTTGCTCGTGTATTATTTAGTATTTACCTCTAAAAGAACCTACATAACACAACATAACACAACACAACAATATAATAATTATAGCGTAATTCGTAGTGAAACAAACCAAGTAAGTTTTACCTACTTTATTTAATTTGTATGTTTTAAATCATTAACAAGATAAGTAAAACAATAAAACATTATTATGAGAATGTTTATATTTAATATATTTTTAAGTTTACCTACTCTTTGTTTAATACATTTTTAAATAAATAATACCGCCAAAAGCAATGGCTAATTTACCTCGCGTCAAAAGGGCTACTGCTATTCAAGTTTCCATGCTGTTGAATTTTATCGAACAGCATGACACCCTTCGATTAGGAAAGGGGACCCCAGATGTCCTAAAAGCAAGTTGGGAAACCCTGGCCCAACAAGTGAACGCCGCAGGTGGGGCTATTAAAACACCCGAGGCATGGAAAAAGGTAAGTTCTGTTTAAAAGCCTGTTTACATCTCTATGTTTTCACACAGGACTTCTCATATGAGAAATATTTTTGTGTTTACACTATGTTTTCTCATAGCCGATCACTCATAAGAAAAAACATACGTAAAAACATAGCAAAACATAGGTACTCTTTCGGAATAGAACGTGGTCTATTCTGCTATGTGAAAACACAGAACATACGAACGAAATGCGAACGAAAGGTGGCGAATATACACGAAGATGCTTGTCAAAGTTGAAAAAAGGAAGGTTAGAAAAAATAAATGTGGAAACAATAAACATTCATATAAATTTATTAATTTCATATTAAATTATTTTAGAAAATAATGATTTAATAAGAAAAAAATCGATTTAATGTAATAAATAAATTTTATTGTTAAGTTAATAATTTTTTTAAATCTCTTCTTCTTCCTACGCACAATAAATTTAATATAACCTTATTTGTTATAAATAATTGTTACTATTATTCATCGTTACTAATAAATTTTTTAAAAGTAGGGTTAACTTCACTCAAAACCAAACAAATTCTTACGTAAACTCTTTTACAAACTCATAAAGATGTGAACGCAAATCTTGAAAAACATACAGTTTAGTCAACCCCGAGATAAGTCGTATGTTTTCTCATGTGAGAAGTCCTGTGTGAAAACATAGATATGTAAACAGGCTGTAACAGAAAGCTTAGATATAACAAATATTTCAGGCATACGTTGAGTGGAAATCTCACGTTCGGATAAAGATTCGACAAAACCAAACTCTATCCGAACAAGATAAGAGAGTTGCTTGTTTGGCGGGACTCTTCACAGCTGCTCTTGGTATGCCAGCTGTAAAAGAACTGGGGGTACCCGAACTTGTGGAAGTAGCTGAAACTGCCGAAATAACGGCAGATCAGGATGGGAAGGTAATTGCTGAAGCGGACCACGACAGCGAAAATGTTGATGAAATACTTTCCAACCCTGGCCCCTCCACAGACCCTCCCCGTGCACTTCCACAGGAGCCGCTTGCTAGTAAAAGAACTGTTAAAGCTACAGGAAGAAGTGCTCCCCAGCGTAAGTGTCCTTTTCAATTGAAGAGCTCCGCCGAATAACGTTCTAACTAACAAAATTACATTTAACTAACAGACTATCACATGATGTTTGGGATTGCGCTTACAACGTTATTCCATATAAACTTCGATTTTAGACAAGTCAGTTACAACGTTATTCGGGGGAGCTCTTCAATTATTCTACATCTAATTTATTGAACTTTAAATTATATAATGTTGAAAACAGTGGCGGCGCTAGGGGGTGCTGGAGTGGGCGGGAGCCCACCCTGTAAAACCAAGCGCCGGTCGCTGCCCACCCTGCGCCGCCGCCGCTGACTTGAGGCATCACGCCATATCTACCCGGGCTATCGAGCTTCGGGTCGCACGCGCGCGGGACGGATTGTGTATGTTTATTCGGCGACAGTAAAGACAGTTTGTTAATCTGAGTTACGTCGCAGTGCTATTTCTAGTGCCAATACCACAGTTTCTATGGTCTATGTATCACAGTATTATTTATTATAGAGAAAATAGACAATGTCTAAATCTAAAAGTATTCGCGATTTTTTTAATGCTGGTACTGCTACTGCATGTACGTCTAATAGTAGTAATAGTCAAAAGCGAAATTGTGACGATGAAGTTGATTCTACTAAGCCTGGAACCAGTACCAGTAGCGGCGGCAAAAAACAAAAAGTTATTTCAGAAAGCGATGATTTATATGACTATAATACTGTATCAATATCAATTGGTGAAGAAGAAACAGTTAGAGATGATACGAATTCGTAAGTAGATAGTAGATTAATAAATAATAATAATAATAATAATAATAAACAATAATTTTTAATGTAAAGGTTTGCTGAATCTTTTCAAGAACCATTAACAATAGAAGAGGAATTTTTAGAACAACAAGATAATGATGATTACCAGGCAGATGTTTGTATCTCTGATGGTGTTGTCGATATTGCCAAATCATTACAAGAACCTCCAACTCAGCCAATAATTAATTTTCCAAAATCAAAATTTGGTACTGAAAGTCGTTCTTTTAACGAAAAGTACTACCAATTATATCCTTGGATAGAATATAGTATTTTGCAGGACAGCATATTTTGTTATCCATGTCGATTTTTTAATTTTTCAAAAAGTAAACCAGATCAAATCTTTATTAAACAGGGGTTTAAAAATTGGAAGCGGGCTTCAGAAAAAAGCGCTGGTTTTACTCAACACAACAACAGCTTTCTTCACAAAAACAGTATGGTGTGTTGGACATCTTACAAACAGCAACAACAAAAGAATCAGTCTGTGGGGTCTCAGATTAGCAAAGCACATCAAACATTAATAAAGGAAAACCGTGATTACTTAAAGATAGTCATTGAAAGTTTGCTATTTTTAGCTCATCAGGGACTAGCGCTAAGGGGCCATGATGAAAGTGAGAGCAGTGGAAATAAGGGCAACTTTTTGGAACTGTTAAGTTTGTTGTCTAAACACAATGAAGTTCTTTACAAAAAACTCAAAGGTGGACCAAAAAATGCTAAATATACACATAACTCGATTCAAAATGAAATTCTTGAAATTGCTTCAAATTTAATTCTTTCTAAAATAAATTCTGAAGTCAAAAAAGCAAAATATTTTTCTGTCATGGCTGATGAGACAAAAGATATTAGGAAAGTTGAGCAGATTTCAATATTAGTTAAATATTATTTAAACGGTAAAATTTGTGAACGCTTTTTGGGTTATAAACCAGCAGAAGATTTAGATGCAGACTCAATGTTTAATTACATTAAAGAACGCTTAGGTATTTGTGGGATAGACATCAACAATTGTGTTGGACAAACATATGATGGCGCAAGCGTCATGCGGGGTAGAAACAAACATGCATATAAATGGTTTTGTGTAATACCAGCAGATTTAATAGGTGTGCTTAATTTGTAAATCACTGTTTTAGAAATGATGCAAGAGCACATGCAACGAACGGAAGCGGAGCTTAATAATATCGCTGAAGCTCTAAAAACAATTGCCGTCGCAATTGAGAATGTAGCAGTTGCGTTAAATTTGAAATGATTTTGAACTTTTTTTATTTATTATAATTTTTTTCTCATGGCGGTATTTTTTGTATCTATTTTTTCTTTTTGTTGCAACATCGCAGTTCAGTTTATCGCCCGAAATATTCAACTTTTTTTTGTGTAACATTTTTTTGCTTATTTAATAATGTGGTAGTGAAGTAGTGAAGTACTATATTTGAGATTTTTATTTTCTCAACCTTGTTTTTTATATATTTTTTTATAATTTTATAGTTTTTTATAATTTTAGGAAAGTTAAGTTCGCAAGTTGTATACGTTGAACTTATACACTAATTTATTAAAAACACTTAAATTTTCTTGATTTAAATTTTTTATTTAACTTTTAATTTCCACAAAAATGATTATATTTCTTGAATTATAAAATGGACATAGATACACCTTAAATCTAGACTTATACAATACTGACTGAAATTTTGTTAACATTCATTTTTATGTATTTTTCCAAAATAGTTTATTAAGCGGAATTTTTATTCTAGAACATTCTAGATTTCCTTTTGCTAAATTGACAAATGAATAAACAATTACAATATTAGTATTTCCTGTTACATCATTTATCGGAAAATTATTATATAATATTTTATGATAATATAACTTCTCCCCTCATAAGTTGAAAAATTCGGAACTTATTGGTGACTAATTTTTCAGCAGTGTCCAATTCGATGACGTTTTAACGTTGCGATTTGATTTGATTTCCAAACTGATAATGTCTATAACTTTTTACACAAATGAAAATTTTATAATTAACAATAAACAATAAATAAAAATGATAAAATAGAAATGACAAAATAATTTAAAATTGTCCAAACACTTTAAATTGTATCACTGTAAAATAAATTTTTCGAATCCTTTGATTATTAAATTCACTTTGAATTTTGTTGAGTTCACTTAAATTGACTGTGGACAGTTCTAAGAGTTCACTTCTGAATTATTTAGCACTGTGAGTTCCTTTAAATTTTTAGCAATTTGATGTCGTTTAATTTTAACTCGCGGAATTTAGTTAGTTCGATCACATATGTCCCCTTTTTTTTTAAGAATTTTTCACTTTTTAATTTTTACACTTTTGAATGTCCAATAATCGTTTTGTTGATATAACTATCCATTTTTCCATTCTCGAATTTTGATGTTGTTTAATTTAATGGTTTATTTTGACATATTTTTCGAAGTTGGAGTAATTTTGCTCATAAGGAAATTTGAATTTGAAGGATCATTTTAAATTATTTTTGGAACTAGGAATTGGTAAAAGATAATTTGAAGATAGTCATATTTTTCAATTTCAATAATTGGAAAATCGAATAAAAATGTGTTTTGATTTAATTTTGAATAAATTTTAATATTAATAAAAATTTTTCAAATAGTAAGATAATTTCTAAATTTGGTTCAAATAGTAATTAATTGTTTACAAGTTTCATTTATTTTAAAAGGTTCATAAGTGTGATTATTTAATTATGAAAAACATCAATTTTTGCAAAATTAATTGTTATTTCCAAATTATTTAACAAGTCATTGATTATTCGAAAGTTATTTATTAAATTTAGAATTGTTGACATCAAAAAGAAATTGTTGATAAGTTAAAATTTTGATTTCGATTGATTTTATAAATTTTTGTTTATATTGATTTTTGACAAGGATGTTATTAAATGTAAGGTTTATGAAGTTATATTGTTTTCTAAAGGGTAAAATTGGTTTATAAAAAGATTGCATATTAAAAATTTGGATAAACATCCAAGATGAGAATTTTGATTTATGCATTTCCTAAATTGTCCAATATTTTGATAATGTCAGGTATAGGATATTTGCCACTTAATGTAATTTTGTTCATTTGCTGATGCTCGCATTTTAGAAATCTGAATTGAAATGAATGATTTTGAATTTATTATTTTTGGCTGTTTTGAATTTACTTTTGCGTCAGTTTGGTAAATGTATAATCATTAAATATGTTCGTTAGTGTAATCGAATAGATTCATATGTAAAATTTGAAAATTTGGGATTTTGAAAAATTTGGAATTATTTAAGTTTTATTTTAATTATTTGAAATTGTGTATTGTGGAATTGCGTGAAAAAGAAAATTTGTTGTTTTGGTTTTTGGAGGTACCAAAAGTGAATATTGGTCAATATAGTGGTTATTAAAATTTTTCTTTTTCCGGTTGCCATTTTTGAAAATTTGTTGTGCTTTATTTATAAATGATTTGAACTTTCTAAAATGTTCTCTTTCATTATTATTAGTCAAAAATTCGTTTACGTATTTAGGATTTCCAGCTAGACCTCGTCTTTCGAAATTTATTAATTTTAAATAAAATGGTTTAGTTATTTCAGATGACCTTAAATTTCGAAATTTTGATTGAATTATCGATGATTGATTTTGGTAATGGTTATTTAATTTTTTTCTTTTTCGGTTATTGATCTTTAAAATTTGTTTTGATTTGTTTATAAATAATTTGAAATTTTTAAAATGTCTTTTGTATTCAAGAGTTTTAATTAGATTTTGTCTTTTGGAATTTAACAATTTTAAGTTTTGAATTTCTGATAGGTTTATTGATTGTTGGTTTTTGTAATGGTTATTTAAAATTTTCCGTTTTCGGTTATTGTAATTTAGAATTTGCTGTGATTTGTTTATAAATAATTTGAAATTTTTAAAATGATTTCCCCTATTGTTATTAATCAAAATTTTATTTAAGTATTTGAGTTTTTTAACTAGATTTCGTTTTTTGAAATTTTGTTGGAATTTATTTGAAGATAGTTTGAATTTTCTAAAATTTTTTCTTTTGTAATTATTTGTTGAAATTTTGTTTATGTACTTGAAATTTCTAACCGGTTTTTGTTTTTGTAAATTTGTCGGTTCTAAATGATAATGTGACCTTTGGAGATTCGTTCTACCGCTGTCTACTTCCATTGGGGTAGGTTTAAATGAAGTTCTGTTGGAGTTCGGTTTAAATACAAAGGGTTTGTTAAAATTTTGAAAATTAGAATTTTTAAAATTCGGTTCAAGTCGAAATGAGTTATCGAAATTTTGATTGGGTGTTTGTTGATAGTTGTTTGTTCTAAAATTTTGCTCTTCTAATGGAATTGGTGATTCTTGTTCCCTTAATTGACTTAATTTTTTATTTTCTGAAATTGTTTTTTGCAGTAAAGTTAATTTTTCATGATTTTTGTTCAACAAAATTTCGTAATGCTTTTTATCAATTTCCGATTTTGCTGTTTCTAAATTTTGTTTAACTAATTGATATTCTTTATATAATTTTAAAATTTGGTTTCCTAATTCGATAACATTGTTGTTTATTAGGGGTTTACATTTTTTGACCGGTTCTTGAATTTTAAATTGATTTTGACTAAAATTTTGGTTAATTGGAAAGTTTGTGACATGTGCGTTCATAAGATCAGTAGTTGAATTAATTTTTTGAAAAATTTTGTTTTCTTTAAAATTTGTGGATTTTAAAGAATTGGTAGGTTTATTTGGGTGTGGCAAATGATGATTTTTGATTGTATTTAAATTTTTCACGTTAGAAGTTATAATGGGCTGAATTATAAAAAGTGGTAATTTTGCTTGGGGTGTAACGAAAATATCATTTACAAAATCAAGTCGTACTTTTAGTTGACGTAGCAAATCACGTCCTATCAAACCGTCGTATTTTTTTGAAAAATTGGAAATGTAAAATTTGCATCTTTCATCATTTTTGAAAATTTTAGGTAAAGGAGTATATAAAATTTGGTTATGTCGTGACAATCCACTTGAGTTTTGAATTTGAAAATTCTCGGTCTGTATGTAATTTTTAAAATATTTTAAAGCCAAATCTGAACTTATCAGACTATATTCACTGAAATCTTCGATTAAAAATTTTGCTTGAATCTCCGGAATGTGTATAAATATCTGGTTACGTCCTGTCGTGTCATAATCATGGTCTACATGAATGATTAAACTATCGGGTCTAAAATTTTGGAAATTTGACATTTTCATTTTTAGAGGCGAATGAATTTGATTTAAATCTATAAAATTGTATCGAGTTATTAACGTTTACTCTTTCTATTGTTATTTCCGGGGTGTCGTTGGCAAAAAAAATAACTTGTTGAATAATGTAGAATGTTAGTTCGTTTACCTAGTTTTAAAAATAGAATTTATAAATGAATCTTATTACTGTGTGATGTAATTTTTATAAAACGTAAATTATTTCTAAATTTAATTTATTTCGCGTATATGACTAATTCAAATTATTTTAATTATTAAATATGGATTTAGGATTTAGGAATAATTGAGCTGTTTTCTACTCACGTTAATAATTTTCTTCATATGTCTTCTTAAAATTAGTCGGTCAACGGTCAGCTTGCTTTTGTAGCGATTTTTGTCTACGTTGCTTGCAGGTCGTTGGTCCTTTTCTTAAAATTAGGGTGGCGATTTTTGTCCACGTTCTTCTTAAAATTAATTGGTTGGTCCACAGCTTACGTTATCGGCAGCGATTTTTGTCTACCTTTGGCTTGCTGTTGGGTCCTTTCCTTAACTTAGGGTCGATTCCAAAATGTTTACGACGATTTTTGTTCGCTCACAATTGAAATCTTGTTTTTTCTTAAACTAAGGTTTGATTCCAAATGTTCACAACGATTCTTGTTTGCTTTCCATTTGAAATCTTGCAGTTTTCGTGGTTTTTGGAATTCTTGGACGATTTTTGTTCCAATTTTCCCAAAAATTTCGATCCGTTTAACGACTGCGCCAGTTGTATACGTTGAACTTATACACTAATTTATTAAAAACACTTAAATTTTCTTGATTTAAATTTTTTATTTAACTTTTAATTTCCACAAAAATGATTATATTTCTTGAATTATAAAATGGACATAGATACACCTTAAATCTAGACTTATACAATACTGACTGAAATTTTGTTAACATTCATTTTTATGTATTTTTCCAAAATAGTTTATTAAGCGGAATTTTTATTCTAGAACATTCTAGATTTCCTTTTGCTAAATTGACAAATGAATAAACAATTACAATATTAGTATTTCCTGTTACATCATTTATCGGAAAATTATTATATAATATTTTATGATAATATAACTCGCAAGTTAGTGCCCTAAATATTTAACTTTTTTTTGTATCTATTTTTTCTTTTTGTTGCAACATTGCAGTTCAGTCAACCTTGTTTTTTTTATAATTTTAGGAAAGTTAATTTTGTTATTTTGTGTTTTTAAAGATATTTTAGCTTTTTAATTACCATTAAAGTTAAATATAATCCTAATTATAATGTAAGAACTCATAAACACAAGAAATCTTTAATTTGTGAAACTTGTAACTTACGTTGTGTAATGTCTAACTATTTTGTTACTAAAAAGTATTTTAGTTCAGTTATTAAAAACTGTTTTTCCACTACTAGTCATATAGGCTACCATTATAACTTATCCAAGTCACATGTGAAGTGACGCATTTTAGACATGCGGTAAATAATATTTTCATTATACAAATGAACCAATGAAATGATTTGACAGATTCATTATACACTTAAGTTAAAAAAATGAACCAATGAAATGATTTGATATACGTGATTTAAAATTTGTCAACAACTGTCAAATCAACAAAACAAAACTGTCATTTGAAATAAATATTTTGAATTTGAAAATTTTTTTATTAAAAAGAATTTAAAAATGGTAATAAATCTAGTAGTGGAAAAAATAGTATATAAACCACGGTTGTGAAGACCATTATTGCCTCCGCGCGTTATATTCCTCGGTGCAAAGCACCTCGGAATATAATCTTGGCGCTAGGGCAATAATGACGGCCTTCACAACCTTGATATATGATGTACTATTATTATGACAGCCACCCATAGATGTATTATATTTCATAGATACGGACTACTAGTAAGTTTCATACTGCAACATAGACTACACATACTTTTTTGTCGCCATCCTTGTTTAACACGTTCTTCATGAATTTTACATCTCGTTCAGAAGTCTAGTTATAAAATGACAGCTTTCAAACGTTATTTTAGTGTAATATTGACAGTAATTTCATCTTCTGTCATTAAAATATTTCGAAAAGGGTAAATACGTGCAAGGAAATAAATTTAAAAAAATTTTTAATAAGCATTCGTAATATCAAATTCATTCAACTTGACAGTTAATACTAATAGTCGAGAATTGATTCTAGAATTAATTCTGGTTTCATCAATTCTAGAATCGACTAACAATCCTGACACTACTAATAGTCGGGGATTCGGGTAGTTTCGGTAAAGCCGTCAATTAATTCTAGAATTGTTAATATTTTAGTGATTTCTAGTGATATTTGGTAGCACTCAAGTTTAGTTGGTTAAAATATTATAACCTATAATTTAATTTCGCGGTTTTAAATACGTTTTTTAAATATGGATAAAGCCGATAAAGCGGTGCATTACACTGTAAGGGAGAAAGTGCTTTTAGCTACCCTTATAAAAGAGCATCCCCTCTTAGAGGATAAAAGAACCGATGCTTCGACTACTCAGCAGAAGCTCAGCGAGTGGAAAAGTATTGCTAGCTAGTACAATGGGCAACCCGAGGTATTTACAAGGACCAGTACGCAACTAAAAACGTTGTGGAAAAATTTAAAACAGAAGTATGTTATTGTTATACGTCCAGTTTAGATTACTTACTTTTTTAATTTAATAGGAAACGCAAACAGACCACCTCCGAAAGACACCATGTGCTTTTAACGGGCGGAGGTCCTCCGATGAAGCCAACCGATGACCCAGTTATGTCTGCCGTGCAAGATGCCGCTCCATTTATGGATGTAGTAGTATCAAACTCATTTGATAGCAGTACATTAATAAATGGTAAATAATAGAAAACTTAATAAAACATGTTCCATGGGCGATTTTTTTGAAATAGAAAAAAAAAGCACCGACACCGAGTTAGAAAAACAAGCGTTTGAGGAAAGTGAAGAACGTGCTGTATCGATGCCTTTCGAAGATGTTGCAAGAGAACTCCTACCTACAACACCGGCAAGAAATGAAAGGAAACGAAAAGGATTCTGTGAAGAGACCAACTTGCGGGTAAAGCGGATCAAGACCCAAATTGCTTCGGACCAAGAAATCCAAACTTTACGATTGCTAATTGCTGAATACTAGCAAATTTATTATATTAATACGTACCGTTTGGGAATTCGTTGAGGATCTAGATCTTCTTCATAATGCTCAAAATATTCATCTAAATCGTCCATTTCATCAAAATATTCTACTTCAGGTTAACGAACGTTGTTTTGTATTAATTTATATTAATAATATTATAACCTACCCTTAAACAGTTGATAATATGCGTGCGTCAAATGTCATATTAAAGCAACGACTCCGGGATCGTTCAAATAAACCAGGGTAACCGGTAGATCATAGAAACAATTCTCGAATCGTGTCGAAGGCGGAGTTATAGCGACTATTAGTATCAACTTCAAGCAATTCTAGAATTAATTCCGGAATCGAGATCAATTCTCGACTATTAGTACGGGCATAAGACACACGTTTTGTAAATATTGCGATGTGTCATACGCGAGTTAAAATAAATTCGACTATAGGGATAAAATATTACCGATGGTGCGCTGTAAGCAACAACAAACGTGACGTCACGCTAATGATATAACCTCGCTCAGAAATACTTTGATTTGGTTTTGAACGATAATAATACATTAAAACTAAGTAATAAATAAATAATTTTGTTGATTTAACTATGTTGATTTTGGATGTTTCAATACTAAGGTATAGGGCAGTCGGTATCTATGAAATATAATTATGGTGACCATATTGCAATGTCCGACACTGACCACCACGTCAATAGAAATGATAACGTCACGATTCAAAATTTTGTTTATTAATAAAGAGAGCACATGACTTATTTGTTCGAACGGAAAGGTTTATCCGATACCTAATATTTGTTTAACGTCATAAATTTATATGAAGAAAGTCACGGAACGAGGTAACAAAATAAATTCAAAATGCAACGATTTAATTACGTTAATAAAAATGTTAGTTAATATTATAAATCAAATTAATTAATCATAAGAAATGTAATTTAAAATCAAAATAATTGTTCAATGTTAGTTTATAAAAATGTGTTAAACGTAAAATTTTAAAATAAGCAAAATCTTCACACCTATCGTAGTGCGTCGCAATTCAATGTATCACATATGGAAAGGACATTTTCTTCAAAAAGTTTATCAAACAATCACAGTGATAGTGAGAATTAATTCGATCTAAAACATAAAAATTGTATTAAAATTTTACAAAGTCACATTGAGCTTGAGCCGAACCTGCAAATTGAAACGTCAATAGTATTGATTTTATTTCGACCAATAAAGAAGAATCACATTTGCCTTGAAAATACAACGGTAGCGATGGTAAAACAATTGAAGGGGAGAGTTGTTGATTAATTTTTGATGAACGGTGGTGATTTTGTGTGCGTCCAGCTAAAATTATATAAAACAGTGAAAATTTTAAAGAAATTCAAGAAAAAAGTATATTAATAGTTAAAAGCAACGTACTTACGTATTTGAAAAGTAAAATTGGTAGAAGATAACGAAGGATTACGATTATTTTTGGAAAAATTTGGTCACACCACGAGGTAAATGCACTCACAAGGAAATTTGGATCTTGAATTATTATACATCGAAGGTCATCCATCAAGTGGAAATAAATAGTTTCATGGTATATGATCTGCGTAACCAGAAATACCCCAGATTTTGTTAAAGGTAACGTCCCATTAAAAATTTATATTGAACATAAAAATTAGTGAAAATTTTGCGATCCAATTTACATGTGCATTAATACGTTTCAAGTTTATTAGAATAAGACATTTGTTAATTAGCATAAGAATTTTATTGCATTTAAATCACTTAAAAACTAAATCATAATAAATTACCATTTGTATTTTAAAACGGAGCATAATTTTTGTAATCACATTCCGAAGACCACGATATTTTATTTCAGCATTACAATTTGGTCAAGGAAGGAACCCAACGTGAGAGAAGGTAGGTCTGTGCTCATCGCAATAGCTAAGCCGAGGTACAATTTCATTTATTTGTATTTATCAAAAATTTCACATACATTTCTATTGACGGGGTACATTTACGTACACTCGTACAAGACATTTACAATTAAAACGTTTAGCTCCAGTGAGGCAAAGACCCACACAGCAATATGTACTTCTTTTAGTAGGACAGTACTCTTTTTTAGAACGATGTCCTATGTACTTTAAAACTTCTCCAAGTACATACAAATGTACTTTTTTTTTCATTTTGAATATTTAAATTTTAAATTCAACCACAATGAATAGTATAAGATACCGCCACCAGATGTCGTTTTCAATCACTATTTTCAGTAGCCAATAGACTGACGTCAAACCTGTCAAAATGTTTCCAAACAAAATGTTGGTATTATTAATTTATTGTAGGTGTATTAATATTAATTTCACTAATTTATTGATGGATGATAATATGTTGATATGTGATATTGTGCTTGTGTGTTTATTGGAAAATATTTTTAAGAATAATTGGAAATGTAAGTTCTTCGTACGTATTTTTAAACGACTTTAATAGTTATTTGAGGTTATTTTTCTTGTTTCAGATTTAAATTTTTTTTATTGTTTCTATTAATTCTTATTATTTCTAGTAATTTTCAACATAAATAACCCAAGTTCCAAGTGTTATTTTAAATTGTCAATGGCTTAAAATCGCAGAAAATGCCAATTTAATGCAGAATTAAAAAAAGAATATCCATTCATGAAACAGAAAACAAGTGATAATCCTCACATTGTAAATATATTGTGAAGTTTGTAAAAGTGATGTCGACATTTCAAATAGTGGTCGCAGCAACATTAAAGGCCATTTATTGAAGAAAAAACATCAATTAGCTGCAACTGCAGCATCAAAAAGTCTAAAATTAGCCAAGTTTTTTAAAACTACAGAAACTGCCTCGGAAAACTTACTGATTGCTGCTAAAGAAGGTACTTTTGCTTACCATACAATCAAGCACATGCAAAGCTTCAGATCGTTAGACTGCACTTCAAAATTAATTGCGTGTCTATTTGAACCCAAATTTTGGTCAGCAAGAACTAAAGGTGAGGCAATTGTGAACAATGTTTTAGCAGTAGAATCTCAAGTTCGATTGGAAAATGATTTAAAAAAAGTAAATTTTGTTAGTGTCACCATCGTTTCGTCAAATCATAACGAAATTAAAATTGTACCGCTTCTTATAAGGTACTTCGATTTTGAAAAAGGCATCCAAGTTAAATTACTTGAACTACGCGATTTACCAGGAGAAACATCTGACCAGTTGAACGAATATGTTTTTAGCACTTTGTCACACCTAAACATTGTTGATAAGTGTTTTGGTTTATCTGCAGATAACACAAATACAAATTTTGGAGGATGTAAAAGAATGGGTAAAAATAATTTATTTACAAAATTAACAATTTCATGTGCGAAATCCATTGTTGGTGTTGGTTGTGTTGCCAGTGGCGAAGCGTCCATTAAGGCTGTAAGGCGCAGCCTACCCTATTTTTATCGGCATAATATTTTTTTTTCATTGTTAGATTAAAATTAAACGTTTTCTATTAATATTTTCATATTTCATGTAAAACTGAAGTGGGCAACCCGCAGAGCCGCTGGAGTTTTAGCGATACTGCCTCTCGTTTAGGCTGCAGGTCTGCAGCCTGCTACTTTAGAGCTCCGCGGTGCGGTCCGGGGTGCGGCGGGAAGTATGCAAGGTAACATTGCATTAAAGCTAGCCTGGCAATTTTTTCAACTGAATTAATTTGCAGTACCTCGCTTAGTCGCTTGTAAGTTTTTGTTTTCGAAAATGGCGGTGGCTCTAGGCAGTGCTGATTTAGTGAATTTTTTAATAAATAACGGTGACAATTTCGTTCATAATATTTCAACCAATAGGATGTTACAATCTCATCAATTTGAACCAATCATAATCTACTTCCTTTGACAATACAGACCACGGTGGTGTATTGTCGCGGCAATACGACCACCGTGGTCTGTATTGTCAAGTAACGATGGAAACTACGTAAACGCATACTATAAATTTTTTGTTGTCAGAAAAAATTGAAATTTTATTTACGAAATTGTCAAACGAATTCCACACGATACTATAAAATTGTCGGTTAATTTTTAAACCATGGAATCTTCGTGTTTGTCGCCCTTAAAATCACCATTCGTGCTAAAGCACTCATGATGATTTTAAGGGCGACAAACACTCAGTTCCAGTTTCAAAAATTATTGCCGACAATTTGATAGTCTCTTGTGGTATTATATATGATTATTTCCTTCATTATAATATACGCCAATCAGAACGCGAAACATCTAGGGCAACCATTTTATTATAGTAGATATTTACGTTGCTATGGAAAATATTCAGCGGGTAAATTTATGTCAAAAAATAATCACTTCCTAAAATTTTTTCGAACATTATCAAACGTGCTTAGACAAACAAACAAAAAAATTGTAATTTTTTCATTAATTGCAGCAATGTAAATTGTAATAAATAATTCAATCGTTCCAAGATACATTTATTCAAGAAATAATCATGCCGAATATCCCACGTGCTTAAAAATAGCCTGAATAAATTTTGACGTTTTTTTAAACAAAGTTTTGCTCTGAAGAAATATTGCTTAGCAAAACTTTGTTTAAAAACGTCAAAATTTAATCGGCTATTTTTATGCACTTGGGATATTACTGTTGATTATTTTCGTAATTTATCTTTAGAAGATAAACTAAAAATTAAAGTGGCAAGATCTACACCGTTGTTGTTAATGGAAAGGAAAGATTTGTGCGGAAAATTTATTCGCCGATTCCAAAAAATTTGGTACACAAACTTGACGGGCAGCGTAATTCGCAACAGACTTTTTTGTTTTTATTGCTTGTTGTTTTCCACTACGACCACTAGTGATAGTGAATGGTGCAAGTTGGGACTCGGTGATGAGAGTTTAAAAAATATGACTGCGAAAATGAAGAAACATGAATGTTCTGCACATCATATTTATGCGGCTGTTAAATTTAATCAAATAGGAACGGTAAGGATAGATCATGCTCTCTCGGAAGCTTCACGTTTGGCGGCTATTAAACATAATGAAAATGTAGATCGAAATCGACTTATAGTGAAAAGATTTATTTCCACAACTTGTTTTTTGGCCCGACAAGAGCTAGCATTCCGCGGGCACGATGAGTCGGAGAGTTCATTAAATAAGGGAAATTATTTAGAAATTTTAGACTTTTTAGCGGAAGAAGAATCGCATATGAAAACCCACTTAATTCATTCTACTGTATTTAAAGGGACTTCATCAGATATACAAAATGAGTTGATTGAATCTGTTACAGAAGTTGTGAATGAATTAATTTTAAATGAAGTAGAGAATGCACATTTCATTTCCATCCAGGCGGATGAAACAACCGATGTTTCAACAGAGTGTAAATTAAGTATCATTTTACGATACGCCAATGTGTTAAATGGTGACATTGAAGAAAGATTTGTCGGATTTTATGACGTTTCGGAAAATAAAACTGCGCAAGGTTTGGCAGATGTATTGTTGAATGTACTGAAGAAATGGAAAATAGGAGAAAATAAACTAGTATGTCAGACATACGATGGGGCCAGTACTATGGCTGGAAAAACTGGAGGCGTTCATACTATTATTAAACAAAAATATCCGCATGCATTATTTATCCATTGCTACGCCCACCAACTAAATTTAGTATTGCTGCATGGTAGCAAAACTATAAAACAAGTTAAATTATTCGTAGCAAATCTAACTGCTTTTCACAGTTTTTTTAGTCGTTCAACCAAAAGAATGGTTCTTCTCCGAAAAAGAGGATTTAAATTACCGCATCCCAGTGAAACCCGGTGGAATTTTCATTCACGTGGTGTCTCAACTATTCTCGCACATTTTTTCGAGTTAAAAGCCGCGATGCAGGATGTTTTAGAAAAAGATGGCTGGGATAGTAATTCCGTAAGTTTAGCGATTGGCCTTAAAATAATTCTAAACGATATAAAATTTGTGTTTTTGTTACAACTGTACAATAAAATATTTGAATACACATCTATCTTGTTCAATATTTTACAAATGAAAAACACTGATATAAGACGATGCAATATAGAGGTACAAAACTGTTTCAATTCCATTAAGAAATTGAGAAACGAAGAAATTGTACGGATGTGCGCCGAAGAGACTGAAAAATTATTATCTCAAAAGGCCAGTATAAGTGTCGATGTCGATGAAGACGAAGAAAAAGAAGAACATGAAGAAAGTTTAAAATTTAATGATAGACTGCTTAAACAAATGAGAGTTATATCGTTTGAAATTCTTGACAGTGTTATAGTAAATTTGGAAAGCAGATTTCAAGAATTACCCAAGTTGGACTTCACGGAGATTTTAAATGAAAAAAAATTTGAGTTTTATAGTGTATCACAAAACTTTCCTAATAACATTTTAGAAAAACTAACAGACCTTTATCCCCTTTTCGACAAATTAAAATTGAAAGGTGAGCTTATGTTTATTTACGGAAGTGATGATAAAAAGATGCCGCCGAATGAACTTTTTAAATATTTAATTAATAATAATCTGAAAGATGTGTTGCCTGAGACAGTTAAGTTATTATCGTTAACTTTGTGTATTCCGACCACAACCGCTTCTTGTGAAAGAAGCATGAGTACCCTGAAACGGATAAAAACTTATTTGCGTAACAGCATGACAAACGAACGTCTCTCCAATTTAGCCACGTTGACAATTGAAAAAGGACTTGTCAAGACATCTGCTTCTCAGCAAGAATTTATTTCAAGAACTATAGATGTTTTTGCAGAAAAGAAGACGCGGCGAATTGAATTGATATACTAAAAAATATAGGTAAGTTGTCTTTGCTCTTCAATATTCACTGCGTTAGAAATTATTGAAATGACCCCCTCCCCGCATTCATCTAGTTATCTAGTTTATGACAGCCTACCCTCAGCCAAAACCCACGCTTCGCCACTGTGTGTTGCACATATTTTTAATAATTGCATTCAAAATGCAACTGATATTTTGCCGATAGATGTTGAAGTTATTGTGGTGAAGATCTACAAATATTTCTACATTTATACAGTTAGGGTTGAACAATTAAAATCTTTCTGTGACTTTGTTGATGTGGAATACAAGAAAATGTTATCGTTTTCGAAAACAAGATTTTTAAGTTTGATGCCAGCGATTGAAAGGGGTTTACAAATGTACGAACCACTGAAAGATTATTTTTTGTCCATGGAAAATTGTCCAACAATTTTGAAAAGTTTTTTTGAAACCCGTTGGTGAAATTTGGTTGTGGTTTGTTCACAATATGGCTTCCATATTTCAGCAGGCTATTTTGAATGTGGAAGGTGATAAAGTTTGTGCAACAGAAGCAGCATTAGAATATTGGAATTAAAACCTAAATGAATTGAGACTATTTGAATGGGTTAATTTAAGAAAACTACTTACATGGAATCAAGTTTTTCTTTCCTATCAAGCATTTCAAGATGAAATTGGTAACATAATAATTGAAGATGACCTTTTTAATGAAGTAGGGCGCATTCAATAATTTAATAACAATTGAAAAGGTAGCAGAATGGAATAATCAAAAAATTACCACTGAAGAGCGATGGCTTCAAATTGGTAAGTTTTTAGCAACAGCACCCCATGAAAATCCGCTAACAAACTTAAAGAAGTTGGTCGAATTTGTTCTTTGCCTTCCAGGTACTAGCGCGAGTATTGAGCGTTTATTCTCGATAATTAATAAATCGTCACCCTAATGAGAAAAGCTCGTAAATCCATTTTTATACGAAAATCAGATATTGATGCCATCTAGTGGATAAAGTTGTAACTGATCGATAGAGAAAACCTCATATATGAACATTTTATTAGAATTCATGTTATAAAGAAAATTATAAAACTCACATATCCGCTTTCATCCGATTTCAACATGACCACCTCTTAAATCCAACCTCACATATCCATCCGTGTGGAATGTTCTGTGATTTTCGTAGGAAAACCTCGTAAATCCTTATGGTGATTTTAAGCAATTAAATTTTAATGTAACGCTGTGCAAATTTCATGTGATTTTGATAGTTTTTTGTTTTTTATAAGTGAAAAAATAGAAGTAGTTCAAAGGTAAGATAATATTAAGTTATGATCATTTAGATAAATCATTCTCCCACTAAATTCATTTAAAAATATTGAATTTCTTATTCTTATTATCTAACCTTCAAATTAGTTGACGCTTTCTCGTAATATTTTATTTTATAACTTTTATAAAGGTCTCATTATGCAGTCACGGATGTTTTCAGCAAAAATGGACTCTTCTATCCGAAGTTTCAAAATACTCAGGATGGCCATGGGAAATGAAGCTAGGCATGCAGTTTCTGAAGAGAGGCCGATTAATATAACGAATATTAATGTCCCATCAATGAATCCATTAGTACAAGAAGCACTCGCAAATGACATTCTCATTGAAAATTACTCAAATCCCGAATTATATGCATTCCCTTCTTTAGAAAATATTGAAAATCAGTTGATAATAAACGAAGTTTCCGAACAAACGCTTAATGAAAGGATAGATTCAGCTGAAGATAATAATAATATAGTAGTATTGACCCCGCTTGAACCAGTGAGTTTTGATGGATCTGTTGTAACACACATCGAGATGGGTACCGAAACAGAGCAGTCAACCGCACATAATATTTATGACGGGGATTATGAGGAGAATAAAGAGAATAATAATATAGAGAGCGAGAGGCAAGCTGTACAAAACACCGATGATCAGCAAGATGTTTCGGAAGAGGACAATTTTAATGAACCTCAAAAGAAAAGGAAAAGAAGAAAGAGGAGACATGTGGATGAGAAAGACTGGTTTGTTAATCAAAATAAAGACAATAGAGAAAAAGGAAATGAATATTATGGTAAAAAAAAGAAACCCGATGGGATATGGGATTACAGAAATGTAAAGGGGCAGAAAAAAATGGGAGAAAGGTGTTCATGCAAAAAGAGTAGCGAGAAAGGAACCCTTAAATTTCAGTGTGAGACATTTTCCGATGATGACAGATTACAACTGTTTTCAGATTTTTGGAAACTTGATAAAGGAGAGAAAAAACTTTACATTAAGCACCACGTAAGTGTTGAGGACACCAAGAGAGAAAGAGGTAAATCTGATACTTCAAAACGTAAATTGGCTTTTTACTATCACTTGAGAAGAGAAGAGTCCCTTAAAAGAGCATGCAAATACATGTTTCTCAGCACTCTGGCTGTTGGCGAATGGAGTGTTTTAGCATGGAAGAAGGAGAATAATTTGAGAAACGAAGACCGAGAAATGAATGAGACAGCAGATGAATCCAACAATAAATCAGAAGTAAGGCGATCTCTGTTTAAAGCAAGAAGAGATGCCTTAGAGAGTTTCTTTGAAGCACTGCCTAAAGTTGAGTCCCACTACTGTAGGGCAAACTCCCAAAAACTCTACCTTGAACCTCTGTATGAATCAAAATCTCATCTGTATAGATTTTATGCAGATAATTGGTGTAAAAATAAGAAGGTCGAACCTCTTTCGCTAACTTTGTTTACTAATGTTTTTGATGACCTCAATCTCAGTCTTTTTACACCTAAAAAAGATGAGTGTAAAATATGTATTGCAAGAAAATTACAGAATTTGGAAGAAGACGATTATATTTTACATCACACCAAAAAAACTGAAGCCAGGAACGAGAAGGAGTCGGATAAATCTAGCGATACACATAAAATTTATACTATGGATCTACAAAGCGTCCTCCTCGCACCAAAATCTAATGCCTCGACTATGTATTATAAAACTAAGCTCACAGTACATAATTTTACAATTTTTGACATCAAAAATAAAGATGGGCACTGTTTTATTTGGAACGAAGTGGAAGGGGGAGTAGGAGCTAATGAGTTCTCTACGATCATATCGAGTTTCATCGAGAGCCATATTATTGCTTCATTGGAAGTTAATGCGTTGATCATACTTTACAGTGACGGCTGTTGTGGGCAAAACCGCAATAGTACCCTGTCAAATGCATTACTCCACACGTCTATGAAATATAAAATCACAATTGTCCAGAAGTACCTTGAATCAAAATCAAAAATAGTGATGAATCTTTTCCGTTAACAGCTGCATGTCGATCGAAGCTAGATCAAATGTCTCGAAAATTAGACACTATACTTATGGTCCTAAATTCTAATGTAACTTCAAACTGTGCACAAACGTCTTCAAGCTCTGTTCTCAACGTTTTGCCTGAATTTACTCTCAAGAATATTGAATCATTGACGCAATTCAATCAAACCTTACTGAATAATAAAGAAGCACATGCACAATACGTAAAAACATTTAAGCTCAATATTTTTGGTTGATTTATTTCTGGGTTTTCTATTCTTTTACAGAAACTTTTTTTTTTATTTTATTTTAATCCTGATAAATAATTCAACCACATTTGTAATTCTTCATTAATCTCCTCCAATTAATGCATCATTGTGTCAAATTATTTTTTCAGACGAAAATTATTGAACGTAGAAAAGTAGCTGATGGAAAAAAACACGTCCGGGACGTATTATCATTCATTTTAGATAATAACTTCAGTTGTAAACTGTCCTGGAGCGGTCAAAAAAAAACTATCCGTGAAGGAGATGAATTTCGTTAACATTCTGACAAGTAAGATTATTATCTTGAATTATGCCTGATTCTAAATTATTTAAAATATTGTTTTAAATTTTTTATGAAATTATGATTTCTAATCACAAATTCATCACAATTATGGGTGTAAACGTTGTTGATAATTTAATGTAAATTATATGTATTCAGAAAATGTTATACCATTAGTTTGCACTAAACTTTTGTAGTAAATAATGTTTAGGGCTACTTAGCGTCAAAAAATTTCTTTCTTGGTATTTTTCTTTTTTGAAAAAAAAATCGTATATTAAAATAATTATTTTTTATAATTTTAGGCACTATCATTGAGTGTAATCCACGATGCACATTATTAGAACTTAATGACGCAATAAAAAATTGGCTTCAACATGCCAGTGATCGGGTTAAGTATATGAATGAGAAACACCAAGCACTGAACAAAGATTAACATAATGGAACTATTTTCTTCTATCTTTTCTCTCAATTAAACAAATAATTTATTATTTTTTTTCTTTATGTACTGTTCATAAAAATATAAAAACTTGTTTTATTATAATAAGGTACAAATGATATTACTTCTATATAATACAATAACTATGTATGGTTAATATATAATATTTACCATTTTATTCATATCATTTTGTACTTATAGGGAGATTAGGGGAATTCCGGTCACTCAGGTAATACCGATCACCTGGTTTTCAATTTAAATCCTGCGCCATTTAATAATCTGAGTGGCTCTACCTATTAGCCAAGTCTAGAAGTGAACTCGAAACGAATCAGTTTCACTGTGGTGTTTGTCAAAGCCAAGTGGTGCCTGATTTTGAATTTTTCATTAAAAATATATGAGGATATTTGTGTAAATAAACGGTGAGTGCTCTTAAAACAATTAATTCTTATTAACGGTAAAATGTGTGTAATGATGGGAAAGGTGTTGGGATTCAGTTTATGCATCAAATTTTAATCTACCTCATTTTTAAAGAAATGGCGGGTACTTACACTATCGTATGTCTTTTAGGATAATTCCGACCACCTTGGTCGTCATTACCCTGAGATGATCGGTATTACCCGTTGCGGTTTTATTGTTTTACCACATTAGATGTTTCTTTTAGAGTACCATGCCGTTTAAATATACAAGGAAAACGGCAAAAGCATCGTGGATAAATGATGAAATGTTTCGTGCCTTGAGAGAAGTTAGAAATAATGGCGTAGGAATCAGACGAGCTGCAAATTAATAATGGATGGCGCTGTCACTTGCTGTCACATTTAATTCGATTATAATGAATTTTTAAAATTAAATTAATGTATTAAAAAAGCGTTTTAAATAGTTTAAATACAATTAATTAGCATTTCTCGGTTATTCTAAATCATTTAATAACCAACATTTTTCTTTAAAATAGTCGCCAAGTTATCAAAAAATGTCATTTTGTTCATTATTAACCTAGGTTAATAATGGAAAATTTATTCACCACTAGTTGAAAACGTGTCACTTCTTGATCGACTAACCTAAGTAAAAATGATAGCCTATATGACTAGTAGTGGAAAAAAAGGGTTTATTAACCTGTTTTAAATTTTTATGAATACGGCTGTTATTTGATTAGGGAGACCGGGGTTGGTTGTTACAGGGGTAAGTTGTTACAACGCGTTTAAAACTCCCGTCATACATCCGAGCGCAATGCGCGCTCCATCATGGGCATATATTGCATTACACCGCACTTCGTCCAAGTTTCGCTCCGATCGGTCGGTTATTGTTTGCCAAGGTAAGACTTCATTGATTTTAATACCTCTTAGTAATTTGTTGCATGCCGGAAGTTTCTTTCATTACTGCCACATCAATTACAGTTTGCTTGCGTACATTTTCTGGGAAGAAAACCTAGCAATTAGGTACATTTTGCATGTCAGACCGGTTCATTACATTTAAAGGTTACGGAAAAAATTAGTCTTTTTGTTTGAAAACTGCCGTGGGGCAAGTTGTTACGATTTTGATGGGGCTGGTTGTTACAAGTAACAAGCCTTATATTAGGTATTTTCGCTCAGTTCATTGAAATAAATTGCTACTTTCTTTGTTTTGGGTTTTTTTGATAGTTGAAAATGAGGACCTACAAAAACAAGACGGAAAGGGGAAGCACACCTTCGGGTGTCTACGCTAGAGCTGCCGAAGAAGTTATAAAAAACAAGAGATCCCTTCGAAAGGTGGCAGCTGATTTTCAAATCAACTTCATGACTTTGCAAAGATACTGCAAAAAAGTTAAAGCCGCAGGTAATAATAATGATAATAATAATAATATTAATTATAATGCATTTTAAATAAGCAATTAATGAACTCGTCATATGTGCTTGAGAACCCTACTTGTACACTTGTTAAATATAGTTTATTGTGCTTCTAGGGCCCGATGATTCACCTCCTTCAACCGGGTATAAAAAGAACCGTCAAATTCTACCAGATCAGCTTGAAGCGGACTTGGCAAAATATTTGATAGATGCTTCTAAAACATACTTCGGCCTTTCCACAACAGAAGTACGAAAACTCGCCTTTGAATTTGCTTCAAAAAATAACATTCCACTAAGAGGTTACTGGGCAGAGAAGATGATGGCATCCAAGGATTGGTTGAGCGGATTTCTTAAACGTCATCCTGAGTTATCATTGCGGACACCCGAACCCACAAGTCTCAGCCGGGCTACGAGCTTCAACCGAACAAACGTGAAAAAGTTCTTCGACCTTTTGGAAGAAGTAATGGATCGTTACAAATTTGAATGCCAAGATGTCTACAACGTGGATGAGACCGGTATCACTACGGTTCAACGCCCAGATCGAATCATAGCCAAAAAGGGTGAAAAACAAGTTGGATCAGTGACCTCTGGTGAAAGAGGTACACTGGTCACAATGGCGTTGGCGGTAAGCGCTAGTGGCAATACAGTGCCTCCCATGTTCATTTTCCCACGAGTCAATTATCGAAGTTATTTCGTTACTAATGGTCCACCTGGATGTATTGGAGCTGCCAACAAATCTGGCTGGATGATAAAAGAAAATTTTGTCACATTTCTCGAGCATTTTGCAAAGCATACAAGATGTACAAAAGAGAAGCCGGTGTTGTTGATTTTTGATAATCATGACTCGCACCTGTCCATACAAGGAATCGATTTGTGCAGAGAAAATGGAATAGTGGTTCTCTCCTTGCCACCCCATTGCTCGCACAAGCTTCAACCATTGGACAGATCTGTCTATGGTCCGCTGAAAAAATATGTGAACAGCTTTTGCGACTCATGGATGCGAAATCATCCAGGAAAATGTATGTCTGTTTATGATATCCCTGGAGTGGTTCGTGAAGCTTTGCCTTTAGCAACAACTCCTAAAAATATTTTGGCCGGATTTCGAGTTTCCGGTATATGGCCTTTCAACAGAGATGTATTTTCCGATGATGAATTTCTCACTAGCGCCGTCACAGATCGTCCTCATCCTGACGAAGTTCAAGGCCAAGTAAATCATGACGAAGAAATCAACAATGAAGGAGAAAATTTGGAAGATGAGCCAGACATGTTACTGGATGACGGTTTGGTTACCAATTTGGATCGCCACGATTCCACATCGAAGATGTCCAGCATTCCACATCAATCACCATTGCGACGGGCTTCCACATCACAGGTGTCCACTCCAAATGTTTGTTCCGCCATAAAAGAACAATATTATAGTCCCTCTGATATGAGACCTCTCCCGAAAGCCGATAAACGTAAAGATACCCAAAAAGGACGTAAAAAGCGAAAGGCAGCAATTTTAACAGATACACCTAACAAAAATGAGCTGGAAGCCGAAGAACAGAAACGTCAAGCTAAAAAGTTGAAGGAGGCAGTGAATAAGACTGGGACAAAGCGGAATCTATCTCACACGGCTAAAAATAAAAAAGGTACAATAAAGAACAAGAAACAAATGAAGAACTACAGAGATGAAGATGATGAAACTTCGTCCGCTGACGAAACTTTTTGCTTGATCTGCAGTGAACCATTCTCCAACTCCAAATCTCGCGAAAAGTGGATCAAATGTACGGGTTGCCATGGTTGGGCCCACGAGGATTGCACTGATGGAAACTTTCCCTTCTTGTGCCACAATTGTGACTCGGATGATGACTTGTGAATCTTTATGATGTTTGTAACAACTTACCTCAAGCCTGTAACAACTTACCCCACTATGGGGTCAGTTGTTACAGTTGACATTTCAGAATAAAAATCGTTTTTGACATATTCTTGTTTATTCTAATTAAAAGGTGACACCGCTAGTAGGTAGCAGAAGGTTCGGCAGAAATTGTATCAAAATTATAGCTCCTCACTACCAAATGGAAAAATACAAAAAAATAAAAAGTGAAAACCGTAACAACCAACCCCGGTCTCCCTATAGTAAACGCGGAATTTTGTAAAACGTATTCTTTGATAGATTTTAAATCGACAGTAGACTTGTAGATAAAACAACATCTGTTATGCTAAATTGATTTGTAAAATTAAATTAAATCGCTCTACCGAAAAAGAAGGTTTTATGAAATGTGTCGCTGTTCCGGAGAACCAGCGATATATCCCTTATTCAAGTCGATTACAAAATATTTTGAGATTTATATTATGATGTGACGTAACTAGTCACTTGTTTTCATTTTCAAGAGGTTTCAACGTATTCATGACAATAAATTGTAATAATGCTTTTATTTTTAAATCACATAAGAATTTACATCCGTGAACGTGCGTTCGGTTGAATGTGCGATTAGCTATTTTGACAAGGCGTTCGGCTGCTGTGATTGATCGCATGGAAAAAACGACCCGTGTAATGTGCACTTAAAATTTCTCCTGTATTTAGAGTTCCTTCATTGTTGCAAATTCAAAAAAATTATATAATATTCCACTTTTGGAAGATAAATCCATACTTACAGCTGTTTTATACTTAACAACAAAATATAACAAACCACCATGGATACAAACAATCTGAATTTACTTGAACGTGATTGTATACCAACCACGACCGTGCCGGTTCCATAATATGTAATTGTGGGATATATCGTTCTCTTATAAAAGTAGCAAATTAAACCTTTTCCCAACCCAACGAGGACTGTCGAAGAACAAAATAATTTTGGATTATCACTTGTCGAAGCATGATTACAATTTTTCAGTCAACAATAAATTAGAGCTCTGAAAAAGGAAAACTTATAACATTGGCATATTGCATTTTACATAATTTAACACAAAACATAACTTTGAAATAACACAGAGTAATAACCAAGATGGTGGTTAATTCAAGGGAAACAAAGGAACTTCACCTTAGCGTAACCTTTTTACATGTTAAATTAATAAATTCACTTACATAATCTCCAAATGTAGCCCTGATTGAATATCTTAATCTTCCGTTCACAATTGGCGGCTTTGCAGTTCCCGTAACAACACAAATTTCACTTCACACCACGGCACAAAATCACACACCGCGACCTGAAAAGCACAAACTTCCACGTATGCACCAAGCACAAATCTCCCCACTCGATATTTTCTAAACGTTCAATTGACCGCCAAATTTAAATTCAATATTACTAGTTTTGAAGCAAAAATTAACTCCAATAATAAATTAAATTCGGCACGGAAACGATAAAATTATTAATTGAGTTTATTGGGGTGCCCTATTTAAGTCAACCTGGTTTTATTGATAATAATTTTTGAAAACAAGTTCTGCAAAAACCATCGCACCTTGTGAACACCCAGAGTACAATAGAACTACTTCATAACAGTGGCGTAGCCAACTGAGGTGTTTGAGGGAAAGGAAACTTAAATCACGGGTAACAAAAAGTTCCAAATTAAGTTAATTAAAAGTTTTTAAATTTAAATAAAAAAATTAAAAGTTCCGAAGTAACAAATTAAAAATTACAATGGAAGAAATTCTGAGAAACCTTGTGGTGATATCATCAGACGATCTTTATGATCAACCAGAACCACACCCCGCAGAGTGTGGAGGATCTAGTAATGGACTGCGAAAGCGGGGGTACACAATTAGTGATGAGCTGTAATCCAACGCTCACCACATCGTCTGGGAGAACATGGATACGAACAACAAAGGTAATTTCTTATAATCCAGGCAACGAAGCCGAAAAATTGGTTCAAGCTTGCAAAAAATCCGGGCAAGCTGAATTTTGGCAGAGCTGTACATTGGAGTGTTCTAAGGAACCCCCCAAAAGTCCCATAAAATTCCACGCCAGCGTCCCCCACAATCGGGGGTTTTTAGCTACCCCAACGCGATTTTTTGCCGATAACTCGCTTATTTATGCTTATATAAAAAATTATGATCAGACCGTAATTGAAGAGCATAAAATTCTCTATAAAATAGTTTATTTGTTTCTCATTTGTAAACGTCAGTTTCCAAAAACACAATATTAATCAAGAAAGTTTATTTTATCAAGTCACTAACTTGTAAAACTGACAGTTAACTTGCAAAATTTTTACAAGTTAGTAGTATTATTTACATTAGGAAATTTTGTTTTATCGTCATATATGTTGAAAATCATGGTACAATTGTTATTTCCAGTAACACAGATTTTTGATGATGAAAGAGTTGATACTGATGTTGATACTTCCACCCTCCTGCACGCTTTAGTGCTAAAATATCTCCACCCGAATCCGCAACCATAGTGGCTCCAGTTCTGCGAAAAGAGTGGCCGGTGTATAACTCTGGGTTTTTTAAACCTAAATATTTCGCTATTTGCTTTGGGACACCACCAATAGTGTGCTGGCCAGCATTAAGGGAAATGCACTTTCCATGTCGGTATGTCAAAAAAAATCTTAGGCTTTCTGTTCCAGGAGGCCGAAGATTTACATATTTTCTGTATAACATGCAGGGCTTGAAGCTGCAGCCATCATCGGTTATGGTGAATCTTCTTGTTGTTAAATTTTTTGTTTGCCGCAATGTCACAATAACGTATTTTCCCATATCTTCTAAATCATTCATGTTTAAGGAGAGAATTTCGTCACATCGACAACATCCAAAAATCCCAAATATTGTTACAATTTTCGCCAGCAACCACTGGTCATCAGGAGCATGTAAAAGAAATTGTTCAACCTCTTCTTTACTTAATACCTTGGCCTTTTTTGGCGCATAACGCTCATTTTTTCGTTTCAGAAACGCTATTACCTTTTGAAATCTGCAAATGACAACTAAACGTCATATTTTTCAATAAATTTTTTAAGGAAAACAAACCTGCGAACAGGGGCATTTTCTTTCATTTCCAAGCAGCTTTTCAGCATAGACCATTTTGCCCATAAAGTATTAGGGCTGAATCTAGCTGATAGTTGATTCAAGTATACCAACAAAACATCTTCAGTTACCCCAATCACACTATTTTTGTTTTGCCACTTTTTGAAGTCGTCGTATTCTCGCTCGTACCTTGAAGCTGATTTTGCAGGTAATAAACTTGAAGCTACACTGCTGGCTGCCTCAATAATTTCTTTTGGTACATTCATTTTCGCTTTCGCCAAAACAAATGTAAAGAAAAATAAACAGACATGTTCATGGCAACGCTTCCATAGCTTACGACATTTGCGACAAATTATTGAGATTTTTTTGGAATTTATCTAACCTTTTTACAAATGAGAAACAAATAAAATATAAAACAATGCACGCAAGGTAACGGGTTTTACTGGCTCAAGGAGGTAACTGACTCGCCTGCGGCTCGTCAGTTATATCCTCCATTCGCCAGTAAAAACCCTCTTACCTTGCTAGTAATGTTATATACTATTTTTTCATATTTTTCCATGGCACACTAATACAAATTATTGACCGAAAATACGAGCCACACTGAAAATGGCACAATATTGATACGTTGCAGGGAGAGAAATGTTTTCGGGCACGGAAAATGCTTTTAATAATAAATTAATTGAAATTGTGGCCAAGGTTGGAAAATGAAGAGAAAAATAAATTTTTTCAAAATTTGCCCAAGTTAATTTTTCGTAAAAGTAAAAATACGTGAGCTATACGCGAAAACCGCACATAGGGGGCTAAAATCCTCATTTGGGGGAACGCCGGCTTGGGATTTTTATGAGACATTTTGGGGGTTTATTAGAACACTTCAATATACATCTTTGCCAAATTTCAGCTTGCCCGGACCTTCTGCAAGCTCAAACCAAAATTTCGGATTAGTTACTTGGAAGATACTATCTATAACTTGGGCAAATTTTGAAAAAATTTATTTTTCTCTTCATTTTCCAACCTTGGCCACAATTTCAATTAATTTATTATTAAAAGCATTTCCCGTGACCGAAAACATTTCTCTTCCTGCAACGAATCAATATTGTGCCATTTTAAGGGTGGGTCGTGTTTTCGGTCAATAATTTAAGTATTAGTGTGCCATGGAAAAATATGAAAAAAAACTATTTTATAGATAATTTTATGCTCTTCAATTATGGTCTGATCATAATTTTTTATACAAACATAAATAATAAAGAATGAATCTTGGGTTGTGGGGAAAGAAATAAAACTAAGTTTGTTTTGCCGACGTTTCGAAGGATTTATTCCTTCATCCTCATGGCTGCAATGGAAGAAAAACACAATTAAGCGTCGGTCATGGGTCGTAGGGAGGCTTACCTGACAAACGGATGATAATACTTCATCCGTACATTTAACCTTTTTTTCAAACTCCTTATCATCCGTTTGTCAGGTAAGCCTCCCTACGACCCATGACCGACGCTTAATTGTGTTTTTCTTCCATTGCAGCCATGAGGATGAAGGAATAAATCCTTCGAAACGTCGGCAAAACAAACTTAGTTTTATTTCTTTCCCCACAACCCAAGATTCATTCTTTATTATCAACGTTTGGGAAGTGATTATTGTTTATTAAACATAAATAAGCGAGTTATCGGCAAAAAATCGCGCTGGGGCACTAAAACCCCCGATTGTTGGGGACGCCGGCGTGGGATTTTATGGGACTTTTGGGGGGTTCACTAGAACACTCTAATGTACATCTGCCAAAATTCAGCGTGCCCGGATTTTTTGGAAACTAAAAACTTGCCTTGCCTGGACTATTATTAGAATTGAGTTTTAGTAATATGAGGTCGTCCATAAAGGACGTCCTGCCTGGGGGGGGGGAGGCTACAAAATGTTACCAAGTGTGACCAGGAGGAGAGGGATTGGACAAATGTGACGTAAGCATAAAAATGCCATTTTTGGGATTTCTAACAAAATAGTGTTTGAATATTTTTTTATGTAATATTTTGTAAAAAATAATTTATTTACACCTTAAATTCCAAATTGCCTGCATTAGCGGACGCAAATTATAAATTCACTTATGTAAATATAGGGGTCAACTAGTGATGGTGAAGTATTCCAAAGCAGTAAATTGTCTGACGCACTAAATGACAATAGCTTAAATTTTCCACCTGCTGAATGTTGACCAGGAATAGCAAAAGAGGTTCCATATGTAATAGTAGCAGATAATGCATTTCCATTATCGCAACATTATTTGATGAAGCCATATCCCCAACATGGATTAACACATGTTAACAAAATTTTTAATTATCGTTTAAGGAGAACTAGAAGGACAATAGAAAATAGTTTTTGAATTCTAGCTAATCGCTTTAGGGTTTTATATTAACACATATTAATCTTTCTGCTGCTAAAATGGAAAAAATATGCATAATTTCTGTGGTACTGCACAATTATTTGTGTATAGAAAATAAAACCAAGTACACCGATTTCGAAAGTGACCTGCAAGTAAACCTAACTGGCATTAAGAGACAAGGTAGTAACCATTCCACCAATTCTGCACTAGAAATTAGAGAAGATTTCAAAAAGTATTTTAATTCACAGCATGGCTCGGTAGATTGGCAGGAAGATTCTATTAGAAATAATAATCTTTAAAATTTAATTTAAATAAATTGTTTTGAAATACTTAATGTTTTATTTACACCTCCTAAAACTGCAGTAAAAATATATATCGACAACACTTTAAAATTGTTCTTTGGATCGCTTTACATAATTATACAAAATTTGAGTGATTTCAATCTCGGCTTGTATACGTAAATCCTCGTTTTTAATTTGGTTCAGTTTTTCATTAACAAAATTTCCAAATACGGAATTTTTTAATAAATGTTTCTCCATAACCTCTGTTATAGTTGTAAGAGCAGTAGAGGCTTTATATAAGAAAACATCTCGAGGTGGTTGTTCTCCATTAGTATGCTTCCGTTTTCTAGGTGGAAATCTTCGATTACTAGCTGATGGTGTTTCGTTAGCTGCCAAAGGTGCTCCATCGCCTGTTAAGGGTGCATCAACAACTGCTAAAAATGCTCCATCAGCAACGGCTTCACTACCAGTTAAAGTTGGAACACCATTTTCTGCAGATGGTAAAATATCTGAATTATCTTCCTGAAAACAAAAACATTAATAAATAAACAAAAAAGTCATATTATAAACATACCATAAATATATTCTGATCGTCTTCAGTCTGTTTTTCGATTTGAATAGAATCAAATGCCGGCCGTGGTTTGTTGTGTTCCAAAACAAATGATATTAAATTATAATACCACAATAATTGTGGACGGTATATCTGTAAATTTTATATTTTAAGTTTAATGTGTATTATATTACCAATGATTGGTGTATAAATAATTATTTTCCAACTTACATCATCGGTACCGCTTCCACTTCTTTGCGATGCGACCACCTTTTCATGCTCAGCTGTCAAATTACTTTTTAGTTCATTAAGCTTTGTTTTCATTTCCAACAAATTTACCCCAGGTTTGGCTTTCTGCACTACATCTCTTGCGACCACGTCATTATATTCAAAACACTTTATTAACCAAATTAAAAAATATAAACATTTACATTAATATATTTTATAACCAAACTTTTACAAACTCACAAATAAACAACACAAGAAAAAATAGACCACGCCTTCGCATATTTTTCTGGACAATTTTACAAGCAGACCTTGCAAGAAAATATGGAAATATTTCTGCAAAAAATTTACACAAAATTTGCTAACAAATTTACGCGTTTGACACTTGTGTAAATTTAAGCGTCATGCATCAAATACACGATACAACGGTTGTACCGGCATCGGCATCGTAACAACTTGGAGATTGTATGCGCTAATTGCATAGTGTGTGCTCGCTATTATCAGTTGCACCGTTATCGCACGATTGTATGCAATTTGAAATTGCATATAATTTCATACAAATTGTATGGTAATCGTACCGTGTGGTTAGCGATTCAACAGTTGTACCGTTAGGCTTCCTACAGACTGATCAAGCAAAAACGTTGTGCGACAAAACGTTTTTTGATGTGATTGGTTCAAATCAAACAAAATCAAGTTCAAATCAAACAAAATCAAATTTGATTGGATCAAACAAAAACGTTTTGTCGCACAACGTTTTTGCTTGATCAGTCTGCAGGCAGCCTTATTGTAACAACTTGAGTCGGTACACTAATTATTGTATGGTGTATTTAGCGTTTCACACCGCCTTAAAGCAGCAGATTAAGCTTTGCTCTTTTTTTTCTAATGGTTATTAAGTTTAAGAAACCCGTTGTGTTTACAAATTATGCCCATTTCGCCCATGCTTCACTAAATACAATTTTGTTTATTTTCGGAAGAAGTTTATACAGTGTGATCCAAAAAAAAGTTGCGACCAAATTAGCTGTTTCTCGGTTAAGAAATATAAAAAGTTATATATATCAATTTTTTTCTTAGATTTTTTTAAATATGTACTACTAACAACCCTGGTTTATTATAAATTTTATTAAAGAAAATGTTGATCAATTGTAATCGAATCTCGTTAATCTATTCATGTGCGTCAGTATCTGATAGAAAAGATCCGATTTTTTTTAATAAAAACATATTCAAGAATCCATCTATGAATCTTTTCAATACTAATAAAAGCCCTGAAAAGAGATATTCAACAAAAATCAATTCATTGTATATGAATCTCGTTAGTCCATTCATGCGCGTCAGTGTCTGATGGAAAAGATTCTATTTCCCTAATAAAAATATATTCAAGAATCTATCTATGAATTTTTTAAATGCTACTAACATCCCCGTAAAGAGATATCCAACTTAAAAATGTGCTAAAGTAGTATTTGATTTAATAGCAGTTCTGAGAGGCTGTCTTGCCCCATTGTGCGCCGTCGCCGTTGTAACCTTACGACCAACCTTAACCGCCTTAAAGAGAAAACAAAAAGATACGGAGCGGAAGAAAAAAGTCGAGAGAATCAAAAACTCAAAATGAAAGAAATATGTCAGAAATATCCCTACTTGAGAAAGGATGATAAATTCAGAGATCGTGTAATCGGAAGGCCGAGAATTGAAGTGGATCAACCGAATGTCCTAAAATCGATATCGCCATGTTTGGCAGTGCAGCTGGCGATAGACGCCGAACTTGTTTTTTATTTTGGCATTAAATAGTCAAATAAAGTTTATCTAAATTCGTGCTTGTATAATTCCAATTTTCATTTCAGCCATAAAAATTTTTTAAAAAATTAAAAATTAATGAATATGTTTTTTAGTTTAAAAGGTCAAGTTTGATTGTAGGCAGATGAGGAGCGGTCTTTGATATGTGACCATACAACAATGCTGGGGGGGGGGGTGAAGATTGTGACCAACTATGACAAGAGTTGAAAAGTCGGAAAAAATCCTGACGTTCTTTATGGACCACTCCTAAGCTGGAAATAATAAATAAGGATAATGAAATTGCTTTTGTTATGGTGTTGGGAAACGAGGTAATTTACTTAGCGATAGGAACGCCGTTCGTTAGTCAAGGGATCGGAGAGCGGCATGTTTCGCAAATATGTACATAAGATTTAACTCGTGTTAAATCCAAATCATCGCGACGTATCGCGATGGCCCCTAGATTCATAAAACCTTGTTTTCTTTCCCACGTCACTTAGTAAAATAAATATTATTATTCACTAGCCAAGCGCGGATTCAAACAATTATGTAGTATTATTCTCCTGTTTTTCTTCTTTATCCTTTACAGGATGTCTGTATATCACACTAGAACAGATATCTATTTTTGGACGACAAGCCGCTCCCTGTGCTTATAAAAGTTTTAGTTAGTACTCGAAGTTACGTGTGAACATGGAAGAAATAATGGCAGATGTCTAGGGGGTATTGTTATCCCCGGCTATGTTCCGGAAAATTCGAGCGCGTAGACTTGAGCTCCAGCAGGGGGGGGGGGCAACTCGGTTGGCTGCGACCCCAACCAATGCCGACCGAGCTGCGCAACTCCCCCCCTTGAGGCAGCAAGATAGCAGGAGCAACGTTGATGACTCTCCTGCGGCAACCCTGTAATTAAATTCAGGTGCTGTGGCGCACCAGTTAAAGAAGGACGTGTTAGGGCCGGTAGTTCGCGAATAAATCCACGATTCGGTTCTAAAGTGATGTTATACAAGTTCGTCGAGTTTTTTATAAATTTAAAATTCAATTTTTTAAATATAAAAAATTCATAAACTGGTCAATCATAATATTTAATATATTCTCCTGCATTGTTTATGATTGACTCCCAACGTTCTGACAGTTTTTCGATTCCACACCTGAAAAAATCCAGTAGTTTGAAGATGAAGAAGTCGTCGAACCAGTTTTGAAGAGCTACGTAGTTATTAAATGATATTCCGCTGAGATTGTTGGATAGAGAGCGGAAATGACGATAATCTGATCGAGCAAGATCTGGAGAATAGGGCGGATGTGGAATAACCTCCCAACCAAAGTCTGAATAGCTGCTTTTGTAATGTTAGCAGTAGGTATGCGGACGGGCATTATCATGTTGCAAAACCACTTGATGTCGTCTTGCCGGTCGTTTTTCTTGAATTGCAGCTTTCAGGCGACGCAGCTGTTGACAATAAACCTCGGAAGTGATGGTTACATTCCTCGGAAGCAATTCATAATAGATTACGCCTTCTTTATCCCACCAGATGTACAACATTACCTCGCATGGATGGGCACCAGCTTTTGCACCAGGATTTTCTTGTTTGTTAGGGCTCAGCCATGCCGTTCTGTTCTTGATGTTGATGTAAATGCACCATTTTTTGTCACCAGTAAAAATTTGGGACAAAAACGGCCGATGTTGTTGGCGATCTAAACGATGAGTAAAGAAACACAAATGGTAACGCGCTGATTTTTGTTGTTTCTACTCAAAACGTATGGTACCCAAACACCCAACTTTTGAACTTTGCCCATGGAATGCAAATGTCGAACGATAGTTGATTGGTCACAAATCGTCATATTGCCCATTCCCGAGTTGATTGACGTGGATCATCACGAATTGAAGCATTTAATCGGTCCACATCAAAGCCGGATGGTCTCCCTGAACGTGGGAAATCATTCATATCAAAATGCCCCTTTTTGAAACGAGAAAACCATTTTCGTGCAGTATTTCCACGATGGCGTTCTCTCCGTAAACGGCACAAATGGTTCTAGCGGCCTCCGATGCCTAAACTCCTCGGCAGAGCCGTAGCAAGGGTGAGGCAACTGAGGCGTTTGCCTCAGACGCCATCGCAATGGGGGCGCTAAACCTTGACAAACCCCAATAAACAATAGTTTAAAATTTTCAAAAAGATAAGAATGTTTTGGGGGCTGCGCATATAGTATTCAAATTTGACTGAATTCAAAAATTTGACCACGATTTTATTTGCAACATCGCCTAAAATTCCCTGTCGGCCTTTTTTTTACCGCAAGTGGGGATTTTAATCCTCTACAGTAGTTTTTCGTCTATAACTCGCTTACTTTCATTTTTAGTGAAAATTATCATCAAATCAAAATTGAAGAGTACAAAATTCACTATAAAACTTCTCAGACTAAGTATTTATGAAATAAAAAGAAAATCCAGAGGAAACAATTGAAAAAGGTTTTGAATAATAATTCTTATTTTGAATAAAAATTTCGTACAATTAAACTTCACCATCGAAGGTGAACAAAACGAAACAAGGCTTCAGGATTTACTTCAGATCTAAGGTAAATCCTGAAACATTGTCTTGTAGGGAATTTTCTCCTCTTCAATTTTGGTCCAATGTAAGACAGGGGATTTTAGGAAATTTGATTTCATCCCCCGCGTTCTTTTTCATATCCCTTTAACTGACTGGGTAACCGGTAAAAATATCACGTTATCATCGCGACAGTTATTCAAATACAAATATTTAAATTGAAAAGAAAAATTCCTACCGATAAAAATAATCTCCAAATTAATGGGGCGGGGGGGGGGGGGTTAAGTTACAATGGAAGCGGTGAATCTGACATACTATGCGTATCTATCTTCTATCTATATATATAAAAATGAATCGCCAAATATGTATGCATCATCATCACGTGAGAACGGCTCGACGAATTTGGCTGATTTTTTGGTGAGTTGTTGCCTATATCTTCGACAAGGTTTGTGTGAAAAAAAAATTGGAAAAGTTGCCCGGGAAGTTGAAAAATTCGGGAAAAAACTGAAAGTGCGTTTAATGTCGTCAACAGGTGGCGCCGCCTTAACATGTAATTAATTAAGTTTCCATCAGTAGAGTAGATAGGTCGTGTCGAAACCTCAAAGCATTGCATTCGCGTCCAGTTAGTCGAAGTGAACAGTGCCTAGTTTAGTGCAAAAGTCAGTGATCAGTTCAGTAAAATCATCCAGCATGGGTAAGAGAACAAAAAAGACGAGACACCTAGGTGCAATGGCGTCGAAGGGCTCCATTGTACCAGTGCCTGCAACTCCTGCCAGGGTTAAAACCCCCGGCTCGTCACCCGAAGCTAAAACGCTTGAAGAATCCCTTCGAGTCGCACAAGCAAAACTTGTAATAGCAATAAAGGACGCCGAAAAGGGAAAGAAAAAAGAAGACCACCTAAAGCGTATCTACGACACCGCCATAAACATGGAAGAGGGGCCAGAACAACGCAAGTTTATCCGTGCAGCGTTGGGCCTAGAGCCTGACCCTGTGATGGAAGACATCATCGAGGAACCAATCGAAGAAACTCCATCCTGCTCCTACGAGCAGCCTTTCGAGACCCCCAGGAAGGTAGTTAAACGAAAACTACCCATTTCATCAGAAGAATCCTCTCCCGAAAATGTCGAAGTTTCCAACAGCTTCAGCTCACTCGAGGACCTGGGTAGCGATACCGATGACGATGCAAATTGGCCCGAAAAGTACACTAAGAAACAACGGACGACGGAAAATCAGGTTAGTCGAATGGTATCCCGTCCAATGACTCCGCTTGCTCCTATAGCCTCCGCCCACCCGATTGTAACCGTAGGCTCCTCCCCTCCGGTAACGAACCTCGCGAACGCGAAAGCGATCGACACGCAGTTCCGATCTAGATCTGAACTACACCGCACGTCAATTTTTGCGTTCTTTAATTTTCACGAATTAAGTTCAAAAAGTAATTTTCATTACTGTTCTCTAAACGATAATCTAATATAGAAGTGAAAGTGCTACATCAAGACCCCTTTCTATTTAAATTTTCGTCGTCAAAGCGTTTAAACACGCTTATAAGTGACTTCCCAGTTTCCCGGCAAAAAGAACCCGCCATTTGTTAATGTGACGTAGCTAGCTATTTTTTTATTTTAATTTTTAAATTAACTGTACGACATGACGATTACTAACGACATGACCATGGCCCCTGAAAACTTCAAAACCCCCCTCACGTTATTTACTAGTCAAACTGTCATCATCGAAGGTTTACGCGCTGAAATCAGCAAACTTACCGCCCAATTAGCCGCGAAAGACGCCAAACCTCCCAAGGTCGTGCAACCACCTCCGGTCGCACAACCACGCGCAGACGCCCCCTCAGGGAAAAGGAAGGAGAAGACCCCCTTCCCCCCTCTACCGACCTCCTCCTCCACCAAAAAGGTAGCCCCTATCAAGGCCAAAACGATCAAACCAGCCACGACCAAGAAAGCTGACCCTCCGCGCCCCCTTATGGAATCCGCTATTCCTAAGCCGCGACGCTCGCTCCGTGCAGTTATACCTGCACATACCCTCTCCATTGTCCAACCTCCATCAGAGGCAATGGATATCCAAGCCTCCACCTCCACTGGCGGTGACACCTTCGTCACCCCAAGCGACCGCAATCTTAAACGAGCCCGCTCCAACGTCAGCAATGACAGTGAAACTTCCGGGCCCGCTACCAAGAACAGGTTCGCCTGTCTCGAGGTAGAAGACACCCCAACCGATACCCAAGCCGAACGCGACGATGATAACGGCATGGACACCAATAGCCCCCAAATCGACATCAACGATTCCCAATCGAACTCCCAGGGTGCTTCACACCCAGACCCTAACCACATACTCCTCCTCCAGCCGAATCCCCCCAATTGTCCTCCGTACAAAGGACAACTGGCCGGCCATCAACAAAATGATTCGCGATCGGAAAATTGCCACCACCAAAATCCGCACGCTCGTGGACGGCATCTCAATCCAGCCGGCCACCGAGACAGACTACCGGGCCCTCAGCCGTTTACTTGAGGAAAAATCCCTCCCCTCGCACTCCTATTCTCTCCCTCAGGACAAACCACTTAAAGTGGTTATCCGAGGTCTTCCAATCACAATAACAGCCGCAGAAGTCAAAGAAGACCTTGAATATCAAGGCTTCAATATTCAATCAGTTTTTCAGATGCGCCAAGGTCGCGATAAAAAACCTATGCCATTATATCTTGTCCATCTAACCCATAACACAGATGGCAAGAAAATTTTCGACATGACATCAGTCCTGTCTATCAATACTCGTACCGAAACCCCCCACAAACGTACAGAGGTCGGTCAATGCCACCGTTGTCAACGGTTCGGGCATGCCCAAACCCTCTGCCGCGCCCCACCCAAATGCGTCAAATGCGCAGGGGATCATTTAACACCTTCCTGTCAAAAAATCCGAGAGGACCCGGCCACTTGCGCTAACTGCGGGGGAAACCACCCCGCAAACTACAAAGGTTGCGCCTCGTTCCCCAAGCCCAAGAGGCGAGAACTTTCAGCCCGCGAAGTATCTTCCCGCTTCGCTGGCCGCCCCACTTACAATTACCCCTCCTCTCAAGGCCCCAATCGACCATCCTATCTAGGAGTCGCTAGCCAACATGCCCCTCACAGGGAAGCAACACATGCCACCCCCACGCCCTCCACCTCCTACGAGGAGGCCCCCTCCCGACAAATGAGAGCAGTTCTTGATCTCCTTCAGAGAGAAAGAGTCAGCGACAAAGTCATTTACCATTTCAAATCAATCACGAACTTCAATGCCATTAGCAACGCATCCGTTAATGTCTAAACCCAGATTCCAACCCACCACTTTGCAGACGGCTTTTTGGAACGCCAACGGCCTTTCAGCCAAACGAAATGAACTTCTCGCGTTCGCGCACGATCACGACCTTGACGTAATCTTGGTCAACGAAACCCACTTCAGAGCTGGCCAACTGGCAAAACTCCCTTGCTGTTCACTTTATAGGAACGACCGTGACGGACGCGGCGGCGGAACCGCAATTTACGTAAAATCATCCATCGAACACGTCGCAATACCGACCCCCGACCTAGAGTACCTTGAAGTCACTACGGTGAGCATCCACACCGCACATCCACACCGCACATCACGGTTGGTTGCAAATCTCTTCCGTCTATAATCGCCCTCAGCAACGCATCCTCAAAGAGGACCTAGAAACCCTCCTTGAAGGCCCCGACGCGAAGATCATCGCCGGCGATTTCAATGCTAAACACTCCAACTGGTTGTGCAAACACACAAACCATGTAGGACGTGACCTACTTTCACTAGCAAACGAGCTGGACTTCGCGATCATCGCTCCCACCTCCCCTACCCACTTTTCTAACGCAGGTACGCCGTCCATTCTGGACATAGCCATTTTCAAAGACGTACAACTACAATACGACATCTCCACCAGCGAAGAGCTAAACTCAGATCACTACCCGGTCCTTCTGACACTCGGACCGCTGTCACCCCCAAAGGGCCCTCCCACGAGAACGACAACAGACTGGACCTCTTTCAAAGACACTCTGTCAAAAAACCTTGGACCAATCCCATTCTTTGAGTCCCCCACTGACCTAGACCAATTCATTGTCAATTTCCAAGACAACATCAAAAAATCCGTTGACGAAACTTCTTTTCAAGTCAACACCACGGACGTCAGAGACAAACTCACTCCCTCCCTCAAAGATCTTATCAGAGCCAAAAACCGAGCGAGGAAACTCGCCCGGCGAACTCGTAACCCTGATGACCAAAGGTCATACAACCGGCTCAAAGAGCAAGTAGACGTTAAAGTCAAAGAATTTCATGACAATGAATGGTTAGACACCATTAACTCCCTATCATTTAAAGACATGTCCGCATGGCGCATGGCCGCCGCCCTCCAGGGGAAAAAGAAAGTCACCATCCCAATTCTCTCCCGCCCTGACGGCACTATTGCCCGGAGCGATCTTGAAAAGGCTGAAATCTTCGCCGACAGCCTCCAAGCTCAATGCTCCCCCAACACCACAAGATTAGACCAAGACCATATCAATTCGGTCGAAAATTATGTCACCACCACCCTAAACACCTCCGATGACACACATATCACCCCCGCCTCTCTTCCGGAGGTCACCATTGCCATTAAACGCCTCAAAAAGAGGAAAGCCCCAGGTCCCGATGGCATCACCAATACTGCCCTCAAAGAACTTCCCCAAAAAGCCAAAGTTGCCATCACCGGCGTAATTAACGCATGTTTTCGACTCAACTACTACCCACAAATTTGGAAAACCGCTGACGTAGTGGTAATCCCCAAACCCGGTCAAAATCTCAAACTTCCGAAAAGCTATAGACCAATCAGCCTGCTCCCTTCTATTGGAAAAGTAGTTGAAAAAGTCATTCTCACCCGTCTCCAAGAAGCCATGTTCGATAACAGTATTATTCAAAACGAACAATTCGGCTTCCGTGCTGGACACAGCACGACCCACCAAGCCCTCCGATTAGTTGAGCACGTCACGCAGGCACTCAACAAAAAAGAATTCACCGGCCTAGTGCTACTCGACGTATCGAAAGCTTTCGATAAGGTCTGGCACGAAGGCCTCCTGTTCAAAATGCTTCAATCTAAAATTCAAATTCCACTAGTCCGACTTATTGCCTCCTACCTTCACGACAGAAAACTCCAAGTCAAACTCATGAACACTAGATCCACAAAGCGCCCCATCACCTCCGGGGTCCCCCAGGGTTCGATCCTTGCAGCTTCACTGTTTAACATCTTTATGAGCGACATTCCAACCCCCTCAGATCCCGCAACAAAAATTTCATTATATGCAGATGACACTGCAATATACACGTCCTCAATCCACCCGGACATAGCCACAACCCGCTTCCAGGAGGCGATCAACGATCTCGGGAGGTGGTACGAAACTTGGCGCATCGAGGTTAACTCGAGCAAAAGTTCCGCGATCATGTTTCGAAATCGTTGCAAGCCTCACAACTCCAGTGTCTGGATGTTTGAGGAGCAAATCCCCTGGAAAACCAAGGTCAAGTACCTTGGCGTTACCATGGACCGACGTCTCAAATGGGACGCTCACATTTCCTCCGCAACCGGTAAAGCCAAATGCCTCTTCAATAGATTGTTCGTCCTCATGAACAGTAAAAGTACCATGTCCCCCGCTAACAAACTAAGATTATACAAAGCCATAATCCGCTCGACAATGATTTATGCCTCCCCTGTCTGGGGATACGCACGCCCTAGGGCCATAAATAAACTTCAAGTCATTCAAAACAAAAATCTCCGAGCTATTTTCAGCGCCCCCTATTACGTCACTAACAGGCGACTACATGCAGACGCCAAACTAGATCTTATTAACACTCTTAACCGCAAACATGCCACCAATCTTTACAACAAATCCAAATTTTCAGAAAACCCACTAGTAAATCAACTAGGTCAATACAACCCAGCCGACTTCTTCATTCCCCGTCCCAAATCACTCCTGACCACGGACAACTCCTGACCATAACTCACCCCCACACAGACTAATGTATGTTCACAGGTTTAACTTACACAAATTCTCTTCGAAAGTGAATTTATTCACTAGATTTGTGTAATTTTTCGATCAATTTCCACAAGCTTCGATAAATCACCCCCCATAGTATCACTACAATCCCACTAGTCGCCAATTCTGACTAGTTCCAAGTAGAAGCCACTCACTTCGAGGTCATCAATAGAAATTATAATTTCTTTCTTCGAATTAGGGACTCTACTATATCGGCAAACGTAAAAAATTTCTTTTTCTTCACATAACTCATATTCACAGTCACAGCCCAGGTTTCTAACCAGTCAGTCCGCCAAGCGCCAATTCCCAGAGACCCACCGGTCTCTACAACTTCCAATGTCATTAATGTATTCTTTCAGATGAAGGAGAAGGCCGGCCATGCCGGGATGCTCCATCAAATACATATCAGGTAAAGGTAAAGGATCGACACGGCATCACCACCGCGTCCGACACCACGACCGCGCCCGGTACCACAACCGCGCTCGGCCACTCCGATCAACCCGTCACCCGTACCTCCAGTACGGACGAGTAAAGTCCCACCAATTTTTGTCCGTGCTAACAACAATTGGCCGAACATTTTCAAACTTATTAAAGAAAAGCGCATCAAATATGACAAAATCAAGACCGTTGCAAACGGAACTTCAATACACCCAACATCAGAATTGGATTATCGCGCACTGTCACGTCTTTTGGAAGCTGAGGACATTCCGTCTCACACGTATTCGCTTCCAAAAGACAAACCCCTCAAGGTAGTCATTCGAGGGTTACACAACTCCCTAAAATGTAGCGACATCAAGGAGCATCTCGAGGAACAAGAATTCAACATCTTTTCCATCCACCAGATGCTTCACGGACGTGACAAACACCCCATGCCGCTTTTCTTGGTCACCCTTGAAAGAACGGCACGGGGAACCTCAATTTACAATTCCACGACTATCCTAGGCATTAACGTCACAGTCGAGACACCACGCAAGAAAAATACAGGCATAAGCCAATGTCACCGGTGCCAAGACTTCGGACATGTGCAGAGGAACTGCCGTGCAAAACCGAAGTGCGTCAAGTGCGCCGGCGACCACTTGACCGACGCCTGTACCAAACCTCGCAATGAACCAGCGACCTGCGCCAATTGCGGTGGCGCACACACTGCCAATTACAAAGGGTGTCCCTCGCACCCTAAACCAAAACAAAAACTAACCGCCAGACAAATGTTGGAAAATTATATCGCTGATCCAACAGCAAGAAACGCTCTTCGTACCACTACAAGAGACCCACCCCAGACGGCGCAACAAACAGCCCCCGAACCAGAACAACCGCGACAAAACATTGAATTCCATGACCATCACCGAGGTCATTTCAATAATGACCACAGCTATTGTTTCCGCTTTGAGGGAAGCGAACATCAGCAGTGAAATTCAAAATAACATCTTAACCAGTGTGAACAATTCCGTTCAAACACATGCCAATACAAACTAATTAGTTAGATTTCCCCGGTCAAAGGACCACACGTGTGATTTTCGTGTAAAAACATTTAAGACAATAAAACAACACCTCACATGTGATTTAGTTCGTGAAAATTCAGACAATACCGCGAGTGGAAAAACAATTCCGCGTGTGAAATAGTACGTGAACCACTTCAGACAAAATCTTATGATGACCAAACCTCCTCCCCTCCTCTCCCTAAAAATTACCATTGCGATTATGTCCAGAGCATTTTCCGGAGCTATGCTCCGAAGTTTGGTTCTTTCCAAACGAATTCATCGTCAGTTGTCCGTCGAGACCGAGAGAAGGCCGGCCATGCCGGGATGCTCTATAAATCAGTAACCAGAAACCAGAAACCAAAGCATTTCAATGTTGACAGACAGTGCTCATTGTTCCAAAGTCAACCGATACATCCGCGGTGTAATCGACTGTTGGATCGTATCTGTACGCCAACCGTTCATATAGATTTGTCATGTTTGGTCGTCTGGATGTAATTGATCGCGCTTGAAAAATTCTTATTCGATTATCCTCCAAACGCTGTGTGCGCACTTCGTCTGTTTGATTGACTCGACACACCGGGTTTGTGTGAAAAAAAGTTAGAAAACTTGCACGGGAAGTCAAATAATTCGAGAAAAAACTGAAAATGCTTTCAATAGGTGGTGCGACAAAGCACCTGTACCTTCTATCTATATCTATATTGCAATGTCCGACACTGACCACAACGTCAATAGAAATGATAACGTCACGATTTAAAATTTTGTTTATTAATAAAGAGAGCACATGACTTATTTGTTCGAACGTAAAAGTTTATCTGATACCAAAAAGTTTAGTTTAACGTCATAAATTTACTTGAAGAACGAGTCACGGAATGAGGTAACAAAATAAATTCAAAAATGCAACGATTTAATTCTGTTAATAAAAATGTTGTTAATATTATAAATTAAATTAATTAATCATAGGAAATGTATTTTAAAATCAAAATAATTGTTCAATGTTAGTTTATAAAAATGTGTTAAACGTAAAACTTAAAATAAGCAAAATCTTTACACGTATCGGAGTGCTTCGCAATTCAATGTATCACAAATGGGAAAGACATTTTCTTCAAAAGTTTACTGGAAGATCACAGGAGATGCAAGAACTTTGGTTTAATCTGAAACATAAATATTTTATTAAAATTTTACAAGTCACACTGGGCTTGAGCCGAACCTGCAAACTGTAACGTCAATAAAATTGATTTTATATCGACCAAAGGAGCAAAATCACATTTGCCTGGAAAATACACAGGTAGCGATGGTGAAACAATTGAGAAAAGGTTGTTGTTGATTTGAATTTTATCAATGGTGTGTGAATTTGTGCGTGTTCAGCTAAAATGATATAAAAGAGAGAAAATTACAAAGAAATTCAACAAAAAAGAATATTAATAGTTAAAAGCATTGTACTTACGTATTTGAGAAGTTAAATTGGTGGAAGATTGTGAAGAATCACGATTATTTTTGGAAAAAACTTGGTAACACCACGAGGTAAACGAACTCACAAGAAAAATTGCATCTTGAAGTATCCTACACACCGAAGGTCATCCATAAAGTGCAAGTGAACGGTTTCATGGTATATGAACCCAGTAAACAAAAATACCCCAGATCATTAAAGGTACCGTTCCATTAAAAATTATATTAAACTTAAAAATTAGTGAAAATTTTGCGATACAATTTACACGTGCATTAATACGTTCCGACTTTATTAAAATAAGATATTTGTTATTTAGCATAAGAATTTTATTGAATTTAAAAAGCCTAAAACTAAATTATAATAAATTACAATTTGTATTATAAAACGGAGCATAATTTTTGTGATTACATTCCGAAGACCACGACAATTTATTTCAGCACTACAATTTGGTCAAGGAAGGAACCCAGCGTGAGAGAAGGTAGGTCTGTGCTCACCGCAATTGTTAAGCCGAGGCATAAGTTCATTTATTTGTATTTATCAAAAATTTTACATACATTTCTATTGACGGGGTACATTTACGTACACCTGTACAAAGCATTTACAATAAAACGTGTAGCCCTAGTAAAGCTCCGACTTCACATAGCACAATTTGGAGCCCAACGTGAGGCATTATTAGTAACGAGGGTACATAGCACTTTTTGGCTAGCCCAACGTGAGGCTACGATATCAAAAAACACTTTTTGGCGTCACAACGTGGAGCTCGAGTAACCTCGAACCACGAACAGAGTTAGGTTATCGTAATTAAAAATACTAGATAGGTTAATTACAACGAGAAATTTAAAAATTATTTACAACGTTAACATTGAAATTAAAAATTTTCTTAATACTAAAATTAAACGTACATTATCAACTACTTAAAAACTATTTCCTTATAAATAAATTAATTAAAAATATAAACTACGATGGCCGAAAAATCTGATAGGACGTTAAGGTACGAAAAGAAGAATCAGGAAGTAGGAGAGACAGAAACGGAAAAGGAGGAAGAAACGTCAGAGGAGGGTGTATCGATAACCGAAGAAGCTACAGGAAGTGAAATGCTAATACAATTAGATGTTGATGAGACGCCTAAAGGGGAAAAGCCATCAGAAATACAATTAATGATGGAGTACTTCAAAGAAAGAGATCTCATTAATGCAAATAAAGCAGAAGAGAACACAAAATTAATTATCGAAAACATAAATAACGTCAAGAAGGAATTGATAGAAATATTCGACAGAAACTTCGATAAAATTGAAAATGCATTAGAAATTAGGGGGCCAGCGATAGCCGGAAAAGTTATACATGAAGAAAATATTAATTTGGCAAATGAAACGGTAAAGTTGGATGTTAAACGAGTTCCAACACCACAAACAAAGAAGTGTCGGTCATACACAGTACACACGAGAAAAGCATGCAAACGATCACATTTAAAATTTAAAAAGTTACGGTTAAAAGAAAAATATCAAATAAGGGGAGTACGAACAAACAGAAAAATTCTACAAAATGATTTACAACATAAAATGGGCATATTTAAAAGTACAAAATTTCTTAAAATTAAAAGATTACAAAAATTTACAAAATTAAAATCTAAAAATTTAGCATGTAAACGGGTTAACAAAATTAAATTTATACAAGCAGGAGGCAACAAAAATTTTACAAATAAAAATTTTATCTATAAACGTAAACGGGTCAACAATTTAAAATTTACAAAATCGGGGGGTAACAAAAATTTTACAAACTACAAATTAAACAAACCAAGAGATTATGATAAAATCGGAAAGAAGAAAAATAAATTACAGAAGAAAATTAAGAAAAGAAAAATGTTAATAAATAACAAGATGAGTAGTGATAAATTGAGAGTGTGTTGCACCCCCCACTCCAATTTTTCAAGGTGGGAGGTGACTCCTCCCACTTTCCAAGGTGGGGATGACTCCGCCCACCACCACCACCACCACTCCCCCTTTCTCAAGGTTGCCACCACAACCACCTCGCCCACTTTCCAAGGTTGCCACCACCACGCCCACTTTCTCAAGGTTGCCGCCACCACCACGCCCCCAGTTCTCAAGGTCAACTTCAAGGTCACCCTCGATCATTCTGTTGACGGTACGTGTAATGTGAATGTCTCGAGGTCACCTTCAAGGTCACCCCCCAGCTATTGGTTGTGTGCGCAACCGAAAAACAAGGTCACCTTCACCAATCACCCAACCATACATCGCTCACAATATATATTGAGTGGTTTGCTTAATATTAAACACAACGTTTACAATAGTTTGTTATTCACAGTACCTACAACAAATTAAACAAGTAAGTCTAATATTTATTTATTTATTGTTACAATCATTGGTATTATTTTTATAGTGGAATATTTAAATGGAAAAACATATCCACTAAATAACTCATGTTCTAAAATCATCTCCATCGGCCTATCTAAAGTTGATTTACGACCTAGCATCACAATCAGCGGTGCGAAATGCTCATATAAGGTTGTATTAAACGAAGACGATTGGATACGGTTTTTACTTTATAAACCGATGATTTCAACATTTTTTACTGAAGAAGAAGATACAAAATGGTGTTCTATATTGGATACATTTACAATTGAATTTACCAAAAAGTTTCAAAATAAAAAACTATTAAAATTATATAAAGATAAAGATCGATGGGTTTATTTGGGTGCTGAAACTGTTGATGGGTTGTGGGGACTATCTAACTTGATTAACTCATATTTAACAATACTACATAATCAATCCTTTGACGCATATTATTCAAATATTGTTAAAAATTTAAACCCCACGGAAAACATATCCAATATTTTTAACTTTATAAATGTAAACTCTGATGGTGTTCGAGCACACACGCTGATGGAGATGGTTCAATTTGTACCCGAAAAAATCATTGTAGATGTTGGAATTATTAATGCAAGAAAATAATTGTAGGATGTGGATGGCGTATTCTGCAAGACACTACCCAACAGCTGTAGATTTACCATCAGCCGTAAAAAGATATATGTGTGAAGTGCAGGATATGTCTTTCGACGTTCAAAATGGAGCAAATGGCATGAGACTTGGATATCCGAATCTAGAGGAAGCTACTCGTCAAGCAGCAGAATATGATGAATGTGTTGAAATATGTGATAAATTTTTAAAAAATACAATAACATTAGGTGGGTTTTTTCGAGTACTAATAGCAAAAGGTTTTAAAAATGTTTTATACAGCTTGAAAGAGTTTCTACCATATGGCATGGTTAGAAAGTATAATTTATTAGAATATTTTAAAGAATAGTTTATATAAATATTAAATGTTAATGTTAGAATATACATATTTACAAGATATTAAAATAAATTTTATATATAATCTAGATTTATTGTCGTTATTATTATTTATGTGATCCAATCCCAACATCAACATATTATATTTATAATCAATAGCTCTCAATATTATGTGTGAAGTAGAAGTGATGGTTTGAGTTTATAACAGAAAATGAAATCAAACAAATTCCTAAGGAGATTCATAAATCTCATGAGAATAAGAATGGTTTAGTAATGATGATTTAGTCAGTTACATTCAATAACTAGTGCAACATGGACTCACTTATGTTATTTACGTTGATTCTAAATGGAACTTTATATACAATCTGCCCACGAAATGTGCGAGGTGTACACTCATGTTTAAAATATGACGATAAATTAAAAGAATGTCTCTGGACTCCAATGAATATTACATATGTCAATGATGATGTTTGCACATTCATCATCAATTTAACTGAAAAAAGTGATATTTTATATTATAAATTCAAAATGTTCTACGCAACAAAAATTGTTGAAACCTCCTGGAATGCGATTCTTGATAATTCTGATTATTTAACGAATCCAAATTATAGTTTTATTGCGGTGTCTGGAATATTAAGCACTATATTGTTTTTATTTCTAATGTTCATAATATATCATTTCAGATATTATATTACAAAATTAGTAAAAAAAATGTAATTTTAGCAAATAAGGATGTAGTCATAAATAAATAAATAAAGCAATTATTTTTTATTATTATTATTATTTCATCAAACACACAATACTTATTGGTTACATTATTGTAATATACATGATGAGCAATTAAACACCTTATTAGATCTCTTAGAACATCGATCGATATCACTTCGATCCTCAACTGGTATTTTCAGGTTTATATTTATATTGTCAGGTATCGAATTGGGGAAAACTTCATACATCCCACAAACATCTGCTTCAAATAAAGAACATCTAGGAGACCACTTTTTATGTTCTATCATAGGATCATCCCCAGCTTCCCAACTACCAATAATGATTGCACAAAACACACACCGAACATTATCATCATTGTTTAAACTATAGAAACCAGCTTTTACCAAATCGTTTGGATTAGCAAATGGAGACTTCCAATTTTTAAACGAAGTAAGGCGGGCTTCTTCATTTGAATAATATTTGAGGAATGTGTTGGGAAAATCTTCTTCAAGAAAAGGACATCTTGGAGACCACTTTTTATGCTCTATCATGGGGTCATCCCCCACTCCCCACCCACCAATAATGATTGTGCAAAACGCACACTGAACATTATCATCATTTTGTAAACTATAGAAACCAGCTTTTACCAAAGCGTTTGGATTAGCAAATGGATACTTCCAATCTCTAAACGAAAAACGGCGGAGTCTTTCATCAGCATACCCAACCATGGTTTTAACGCAACTGCTTATATATTCAATAGGATGATAATTAAGTAAAAAAAAAACATCGTATAAAAAAAAAATCAAATTTATTACTGCATAATACAATTATTATATAAATGAAATACATTTGATAGTGCACAAATACATTCACTCATTGAATGAAAAAAACAGGATGGTTTGTCCAATGTTAGAGCAGGTTGTTCATCCAACTCTACCACAGGTTTATTAATTATTTTTTTGATGAATAAGGACTTTTCCAACCCTTTAATGTATACAACATCAACGGATAAAGTTAAATACCTAATAATATCATTAAATTTATGAACAGGTGTAAAACCGCTTTCCCATAATATTCCATGGTGTTTATGCATTATGTAGTTTGCCTGTTTCTGATACTCCGGTGCTAAGTCATTAAACTTAAACGGTTGTTTAAATATGAAATGAGCTGTTTTAGAACCATCATAAACAGCTAATTCTTTGGGTAAAAATGTATTATTATTTGTTTTAAACCCTTGAACATCCAATACCATCACGTTACTCATATTTGCTTCACAGAATTTGTAAGAGGATTATAATTAAACATTCGATCATGAAGAACTAGACAGTAAGCGGTTGTGTCTGCTTTTATATTATCCCCACTCTCAAATTCTACTCTTACTTCAATTGGTCCTTTGCTAAGACCATCCTTCTGACGAGTACAATCTACTACGACCATTGGTGTATTAGCTTTAAATTCTTCAGGTGTAAGCATTGGCTCGTTTTCTTTACCGTAATATATTTGTTGAAAATTTGCAAACATTTCATATAGAATTGAGAAAGAATTCTTTTTATAGTTTATATTTAAATTATCATATGGGTAGCGCTCAGAATTTAAGTAAACATTCAAATTTACCAAATCACAAGAATCAAATTTACTCATATCCTTATCAATTTTGTTTTTTCTATTTGTTGAAAATGCTATTATTATCATTCTAGGTGTTTCCACTTGAGTAGTAGTTTTTACAGTCCACGAGTGACGATTTGTCTGAGGTAATTGGGGGTATTCATGAAGTTCCCACGATCTGAATGCTATTGGGATTTCTAAACTTTTATCAACAAAGTTAGTTAAACGTAATTGTTCTTCCAAGGAAACAGCTATGTGTGGTACTTTCCAGAAAAGTTTATTGATTGAAACTTTGAGTTTTTCATCGGCTTTTGAAGATACTACTGCATTAGTATCACTATTACTTCTTATTAACACCAGCTCTTGTTTAGCGTTCAATATGATTTTGTTATAATCCTCACCAAATCCCAAAATCATTTTTAGAGGTATACAAGCATTAAAATTTCCATTAGTACCTTGATTTAACACCATTTCTAAATGTTTTTGGGGTTCCCATCCAGCGTTTTTTAATTTTAAACATTCGTTTCTAGAGTAGGATGGATAAGCTTTTAAAGTAGAAGTAACACCTAAGTTTCTAGAAGAATCTATCACAACTCCGTTTAACTCATATCTAATTTCACTGAATAAAAATGCTATGCCGTTGTTAATGAAGTGACCTGTTGTAGATGTGGTACCATCTTCATGTTTTAGCGTGCCTTCGATATAAAGATAACTTAGACTGGGTGCCGTATACGCATCCAGCTGTTGAATAGGGATTCTAATTTCATCGTTATTGTCAAATGATGTGGAAGCATATGGTTGATGTGTGTGAAATTCGGCATTTGTAATCGAATTATCTTCAATAATTTTTTCTGCAATATCTAAAATCCCCATTTTACACAAGAACTTTATAACCTAAAGCTTTTAAAAACGCTCTATTGATTGGTGTTATCACACCTGTTGAAGATTTTTGACTGACGCTTTTTAAATTAGACAGGCGTTTATAAGCAACATTATAATGTTGACGTGCACTTCTTGAATACTGGATTACCATTTCTAAAGTTTTTTTAAATGAAACCTCATTGATATTTCTTCCCTGTTAAAATCTATAACCTGATCGTTCTGATCTATTACTCTAACTGAAATGTTTGATATAGATTGAGTGTTTATAGGTAAATAAATGACATTAGATGGGGTTTCAACTATTTTATAAACGCGTGGAACTATTGGAAAAAACTCGTGTACCACGTGACTCAGTTTTCCATTTCTATATGAACCGGTAGTAATATTACACTCAATGCAAATGGTGTTCACCGATAAAATATTTACACTGTGATCAGATACTTTCTGACTGTTTTTCTTGATGTATTGCTTATCAAAACCCAATAATGGTCCTATACTATCGTTTTTGCTAAAATTAATACGTTCTGTGCATTTAATGTTTACTTTTGAGGTATTAGTATTTGTTGTGAGTTCTAAAGAGACATTAGCATTACTTAATTGTGTTTGTAAATATGATCGAATATCATCGATTTCATATGCCCCCGATGGAATTTCAACAGTTTTTTCTACTCCAAAATAGAATCTCTTCTTATTCGATATGTTGAGATGTTTAGTTTTATATAAATCTAATACATATTCTCCATTTTTTTGTTTAATAAATCCTAAATCTTCTTTGAAATCATTTGTATATTCCTTAGTGAATAATGATTTTAAACGCACTTCATTTTCCGTAATGATGAACTTATTAGGTACTTTCTTATTTATTTCTGATTTTAAATACTTTAGAACAACATCGAGCGCATAAAGGCCAGGTGAAACTTTGAAGTTTACATATTCATCATCTCCATCTCCATAGTAAAACTTACTATCTTGTTGAGGAATGTAAATTATTACATTTTTTAACTCCAACACATATTGATTACTTTTTTCTTTACTCACATAGAAATTAAGTTCCTTTAACACACTATCTTCTTTACTCGAGTTAACAGAGGATATGCAATTTACAATTATTTTATTATTATTATTTGTCGAAACAATCGAAATAGCATCACTATCTCTTGCGTGTATTGCTTTAACAATCGTCTCAATACTTGTCTGACCCTTTTGAATAGTTATACGACCATCATCTCCATAGTAAAATTTATTGCATCCAGCCTTAACATTATGTATCGTGTTATAAGTTTCAAAATTTGTTAATGCTAACACATATTGACCATCATCAGTATATATAATAGGATTAATTTCCGAATACAATTCGGAACTATTACCGCTTACACTGATTACATATGACATGGTGTGGGTGGTTGGCTTAACACTGGTGTATATTAATTAATGGAATGTCTATATAAGAAGTCTAAACACAAATGCCCACAATTAAAGGAGTTATACTTTTGATATCTATCATAATTGTATTTAATGTTCTTATCGCTACCGAAATATTTTATTAATTGTGGAGGTGGAGATAGATTTCCATAACTATCAAAAAATAAAATATCACGTTGATCTCTAATAATGTATGCTATCCAATGAGATCCAGATTTAAAATCTTCCTCTAAATTAACAATTCCACTTTCATACTTATGTATTTTTTTCGGTAGAGTATTTTTCATAAACACTCCTCTAAAATTTGGAATTTTTAATTTCTTACTATATCGAAGTAAATCGATGTTGGTTAGAGGTCGTTTTGGTAGCGATGCTAATAGTTTTTTGAATAAGGTTTTAGATATAGACCAAGTCCGCTTTTATACGGTTTTAAGTAAAGACCTTTACCTATGGCGATAGCTTCCATGTTTTTATTATGTCGTTGTGCTTCTTTTAAATTTTCATTTGCGCTTTTAGAATCATTAACAGCTTTTGCAATACCCGCAGCACCACCACCTAAAGCTCCCAAAGCGCTTAAGGCTGCAAATATTGGAATTAGTGGTAAGAAACCACCAGTTTTAGGTATTGGAATAATTCGTGGTTTTTTAGGTTTCTGTTTAATAGTTGAAAGAGCAATTCTCGCATTGGTTAATAAGTCTGAACTGTTACTTCGACGTAAAACATTGGCAGTTTTTCTCACAACATGTCTAAACGATGGTCTTTTAGATTTTTTTTTCTGACAGCTCGTCTAAGAAAGCTTTTTCAGCTGTGTCTGCAGATTGGCTTCAGTAACTAGCTGGCAGCTGGCCTAATATAGCTTATTCAGCTGTGGCTGTAAATTGGATTCAGTAACTAGTTGCAAGCTGGTTTAAGACAGCTTATTCCGCTGTGGGTATAAATTATGGCTGCGGTAATAATCAGCCTTGAATGTTTCACGGCGCATTTACTTTATTGTTAACCAAATTAATTTTAATATATTTTGTTACACCGTGTACTAAGATCATCTGTCGGTTTTGTTTACTTTGGCTATTTGTGCTCCATGTGGACAAAAAGTTAGGTTATAACATTTGTGATGTTAATGATGTGATGATAAAACTATCGTTTTAAAGCTAACGGTACCAAAAAATCCAAATTATCGAGGATTGAATTAATTGATTCAATACGAAAATTTAAAGCAAGCGGAACTTACACACGACGTGTTCGAAATTTACAACGTTCACGTCATTCTACAGAAATTCCTTTTGTTTTAAATTCTCCATCGCAATCAACTGAACACACGATTTCATTATCTGCGGAAAATATGCTACAAGAACAAATAATTACAGAGCCAACATCAATAATAACAACCAACTTGGAGAGTAATTCTAGTGTATCAAACATCGGTAGCAGCATCATCAATGAACTCCCGGATAGTCATAATAATGAAAATTTTGTTGACATTAATAGTGATAATAGTGATGTTGACGGTAATTTTAAATTAAATTTGATTTCTGAGTTTAAAATTAATTTGCAGAGATGGGCAAGTAAACATGTCATTACATAAGTTGCTGTTCAAGAGCTCTTGACAATTCTAAATAACTCTTTTAACTTGAATTTACCAAAAGATGCAAGAACGTTAAAGGGTACTCCGAAAAATATTAGTTTGACAACATACGATAATAACAGCCAGTATTGGCATAATGGTGTAGAAATATCTATTATAATCAAAGCTAATATTAAAAAATTTTGACAAATGTTATTAGATTTATTAACAAATAACCTATAAATGGGAATTATTACTTGTTGAAATATAATAAAATAATTATTTTAAAAGTTAATCAAGTAGAAAAAATTTCTGATCTTCAATATTTAGGTATGTCATTCTACTTGATTAACTTTTAATATAATTATTTTATTAACAAATAACCATATAAAATTCATATTCATATTATACAAATTCATATTAAACAAATTTTTAATCTTGTTTAAATTGTTTTAATTTCAGCCAGCCTTCTTTAAATGAATCACACCAATATGATTTAAATAAAATCTGTTTTTCTATTAGAAAAATTTGGTTCCCAAGTAATAAACTACATGTGGTAGTCAATAAAAGAAAAAGTCTAGGCATAAGCTATAAATGAAATTTACCTCATTTATTTGACTAAATTGAATATTTAAAACTTTTATGACACAAAACTTGTAGGGTATGAAAATATAATAATTACTAGGTGTTTATAGTATACCTATTTAGTATAACCCTGCAAGAGATTAAAGAGATTAATAAAGATTTTGTTTTAACAAAAGCAGGAAACGGTAATATTGTAAAGAAATAAATGTTTAATAAAACTCAGAGATTAAGAAAAATGTGGTGCACATTGAATTTAAAGTTTTATGACTTAAGTGTCACCTACCAATAAATAGTTGCCGAAGCAATAATTCAGTAGAAATTAAATAACTGATATAAAATGTTCGCAAAACGGATCCAAATAGCTTTGGTTCCTTGTTGAAAAATGAATGAAAGGTTTAATATTATTGCAATACAGATCCAATGAGCGTTGGATTTCTATTGTAGAAAGTCATCTAGCAAAACACATATTTTTAGTTGGTTCTCATGCTCAATAAATGCCTTTAAAATGGATTTATATTCTGGTTCTCTTTTGTATAATGGAAAGCATCAAAATGTGATTTTAAAGGCGTGCTTAACTCATTTTTATCGAAAATGTCGGTTGGTTCCTTATTGCAGAAGGGGGTCCAATTACGTTTTCAATTATAAAATAAAATAACGTTATTTTCATTTACCACTTTCTCTGCACCTTGTTATATCAAAGATAATTTTATAATACCGGGTGACCGGCTGAACATAGGGAAATAGATTTTTTCTAAATTTCTGCTTTCCATTATAAAAAATAAGAATTAAAGAAACATCAAATTAAAGAGAGGTCTTTTTCCGCGTCTAAAGATACCCAACACTTGATATTTTGTTTTTTAATTATTGTTAAAAACTCGATAAGTGAAATTGAGAAATAGCGTTTTTTTGAAAAATATTAACAGGTTTATGCTTCTTGGTGGTCGCATTACGTCTTATAGTTGCCGCATTGCTATTATTTTTGTATGAAAACCAAATATTATCAACAAATTACTTTGACAGATTAAAATAATAAGTGTTAAATGGTTAAAATAATTAATTATTAATAATTGACTCAAGTCTTTATACCTTATTATATAGTAAATCACATTCGCACGCAAGGAATTTAATGATTTATATGGTTTTTAAGACTGTTCCTGAACCAATAAAAAAATAAGCTTATTTCACTTTTTACGGAAAATTTAGTAGGTACTTAATTAAATATGGCAGAAAAAAAATTTATAAAAACGCCAGTAAGCAAATGTTTTAAACCAAACTATTAATATTAATTTATTATAAAAACTTTCTTCAACTGAAATTTTATGAATATCTCGGTATAAGACAAAAAAATTTTGTATAATGTAGGAAGTCTCCGTGGCGCAATGGTAACGAGGTACGCGTAGAAACTTTGGAATGCAATGGACATTGGTTCGAACCTCAGCCGGGTAAGTTATTTAATTTGTTTAAATTTATGTTTCAGAATTTCTCGGACCGTGAACAGGGACAAAAATGGACGGGGGAGAGATATATTAACTTACATCAATAAAAAACACATTTGTGTAACTGATTATGACTAATAAAATAAATACATTTCTCAAAAACCAATTATAAAAATTTATTTTTTGAAATATTTCACGTGGTACCTAATCGCGAAAAAATTTTGAGCTCTGATAAAGCTGCAACAGCTAGCTGGCAGTCAACTGCGACAACCACTTTGCAGCTAGTTGGTAGCCAACTGAAAAGCAGCTGCCACATCCATCTATATTTTGTCAGTATTTTTTATATAAATCTCAGCCAGCTGGTAGTCAACTATTACAACTAGCTGGTAACCAGCTGAAAAAGCCACCTGGCAGCTAACTAATAGAAAGCTGTCACAACTACTTCATTGCTAGCTGGCAGCTCGCTTGTAGCCCCAAGGTTTGCAGCCAGCAGCGCTGCAAGAGCCACTTTAGAGCTAATTTAGAGCAGCCACTTGGCTTTAAAATAGCTGCTTTTACTCATTTTAGCAGCTGCTGGTATACCTTTGCAGCTAGCTTTCACAGTCAATTTGGCTGGTAAAGCTAATTTGCAGCTCGAAAATGTTACTTGGGTGGGACATTACCCAAGTCAATTTTCATCTCGATTCGACTTACCGAAACCTTGTTTATGTTACATTTATGTTCTTTTATGTGTTTAGGTTATATATACAGTGTGTTGAACATTTTATGTTCACCTTTAGCATAAGTATTATTATTCTTAATATCATTATTTTATTATTGTGTATTATTAGCCATAAGTTATTTAAATCCGACAACTATTTATCGTATTTATATTTCATTATTTTACAATCTCATCAACGTTTATTATTATTAACCTACATAAATTGTCAATATCTCTGTCATTATTATTCACATATTAAGTTTATTAGCTTCACCAAAATTAAGTCTTTTAATTAAAATATTGTTACTCGTTGTTGGATATATTTTATTTCACTCTCGACTCCCCCCCCCCTATTTCTATACAGGTAAGTTCTGAATTACTTTTGGGGTAAGTTTATGACAAATTCAGTGGCGCCCTTATACCCGATTGTGACTTCCCTGTTCTTGACGTCCCGGATTGTTATTGGAGTGATTCAAGCACCACGACCCACGCGATTGAGCTAGCGGCATCCAATATTAATCCAGGTAGGTGCCACACATTCACCTGTGTGATCACAGTTTGTTGACGGAACCAATTTGGCCCGTTACACAGTGGTTGCTCAATATTGGTAATGCAAGTTTGCCATCCGTTGAGGGACTCCCGGAGGACGCCATCCAGATTCCGACAGATATGATTGTTCAAGGCGACATTATTTTTAAGATATTCGGAAACTCGACCACGAAACTCTCTGTTGATGAGCTTTCCAAGCGGATGATTCTTGCAACCACCAACAAAGAAACGCTCGAAATCAACAACAATATCATTCGGCAATTAAATGGGGAGAGTCAGATTTATCATAGTTCGGACTCGATCATTACAGAGGACAGTAATGATCTTATTAATAATTATTATCCTCCAGAATTTCTCAACAGCCAAACGCCATCAGGAGTACCTCCACATGAATTAATATTAAAACGCGGAGCTATAGTAATGTCGATTCGAAATTTAAATCCCGGAGAAGGGCTGTGTAACGGTACCAGGATGGTCGTTCGAAATATGCATCGGCGTTCCATTACGTGCGAGATAATTTCAGAGTCGCACAGAGGGCAAATTGTTATCCTTCCTCGAATTGACATTGCACCTACAGACAGTAATTTGCCCTTTACTCTTAAAAGACGCCAGTTTCCGATAATTCCCGCTTTCGCCGTAACGATAAACAAGTCGCAGGGGCAAACATACGAACATGTCGGAATTAGTTTGACTGAACCGGTATTTTCACACGGACAACTCTATGTAGCTCTCTCGCGATCTCGACTTCGACAAAATATAAAAATCCTAATTTCCAAGAAAGGTCGAAAACGAAAATTTCCACAACAGAATAGAAAAATTAGAAAGCGAAAATGCAACAGTAATGAAGTTCACTACACTGCAAAAGGAAAGCTTAAAGGTAAGCTACAGTTTATTGCATTTGAATGCATTTGCAAAAACAAATGCTATTTGAAAATATCTGTTGAGGATCGACAGAATTTTTTTAACAGATATTGGGAGTTTGCAGATTACAATGTTCAAACAATGTTTCTGTCATCACATGTAAAAGAACAAGGTGTAAAACTAAAAGTTACGAAGACTTTAGATTCCAACAAACGTAATTTTACAAGAATATATTCGATAAATAAATTTTCCGTTTGTAGAGATATGTTTATCAAGACGTTGAACATATCCAGCAAACGTATAAACACTGCTCTCAGTAAAGTGAGAACTCTGGAAATACCGGATAAACGAGGTGTAGCTGGTGGTCACAATAAGATGACACCAGATCAGAGGAATGGTGTAATAACACATATCAAAAAATTTCCGAAATATAAGTCTCATTACTGTAGAGCCAAGAAAATCGACCAAGAATTTTTACCAATTGGAATAACACTTCCACTTATGTATAAACTGTATAAGGAAGAAAACCAACAATGTGTTAGTATGACAGCTTATAGAAAAATTTTTCTAACAGAATTCAACTTAAAGACAAAATCGCCAAAAAAAGACACTTGTAATAAATGTGACACCTACTCAGCAAAACTACAAAATTGAACCGACCATGATCAAAAGACACTTATAGGTTCCGAACACAATCTTCATTTAGAGGAAGCCGATTGTGCGCGAAAAAAGATGGAGACATATATTTATAAAAAAAGCTGTTAGTGAAGAAAATTTGGAAATTTTAACGTTCGACATGGAAAAGACGTTACCTCTTCCACGACTTTCCACAAACATAATATTTTACAAAAGACAACTGTGGTTATATAACTGTGGCATTTTTGCAGCTAAGCATAGTCGATCTTTTTTTAATCTATGGATAGAAGGGCAAGCTGGCCGTGGAGCACAGGAGGTGGGTTCTTGTATAAGGAAGTACGTTCAAAATCATGTGAGTGAAACTGTTACAAAACTCGTTTTATGGTGTGATTCGTGTGGAGGACAAAATCGGAACATTAAGATGGTACTGTTACTGAAATGTATCCTTGAAGAAAAGAAAACTTTGGAAAGTATCCAGTTGTGTTTTTTAGTTTCCAGTCATAGTTTTTTGCCCAATGACAGTGACTTTGGGGATGTGGAGTGTGCTCTTAAAAAAAAGCAGAAGCTTTATTCTCCACAAGACTACGTGGACATCATGAAAACCTGCAGAAGAAAAAATCCCGTTACAGTCACTTTTATGGAGAAGGAAGATTTTGTGAGCACAAATAAAATAGAGCGAGAAATCACAAACAGAAAGAAAGATGTTAATGATGAAAAAATTAACTGGCTTCACATTAAAGAAATCAAAGTAGTCAAGGAAAAGCCCTACAGTATTCGAAGTATTCGGCCAGAAGGCCGAACAACTATGGCCTTCACGGATCTATTATGGTCCGATCTGTGAGGCCGAAGGCCGAACAACTATGGCCTTCACGGATCTATTATGGTCCGGTCTGTGAGGCCGAAGGCCGAACATCTATGGCCTTCACCGATCTATTATGGTCCGGTCTGTGAGGCCGAAGGCCGAACAACTATGGCCTTCACGGATCTATTATTGTCCGCCCTGTGAGGCCGAACAACTTTGGCCTTCACGGATCTATTATGGTCCGGTCTGTGAGGCCGAAGGCCGAACAACTATGGCCTTCACGGATCTATTATGGTTCGCCCTGTGAGGCCGAAGGCCGAACATCTATGGCCTTCACCGATCTATTATGGTCTTCCCCCCTGTGAGGCCGAAGGCCGAACAACTATGGCCTTCGCGGATCTATCATGGTCCTCTCTCTGTGAGGCCGAAGGCCGAACAACTATGGCCTTCGCGGATCTATTATAGTCCTCCCCCTGTGAGGCCGAAGGCCGAACAACTATGGCCTACTCGGATCTATTCTGGGTCTAGATGGCTAAGGGCGGCGGATGCCGCCCGTGCCAGCTAGTTTGTTAATAAAATAATTATTTTAAAAGTTAATCAAGTAGAATGACAATATTTTTTAATATTAGCTTTGATTATAATAGATATTAGTATGTTTCTGTTTTTTTGAAAAATCATTTGTAAGCAAAAAGGAACCAAGTGCATTTTTTCCTGAAATTTTGAAAAATTAAAAAATTTTAATGGACCATATTATAGTGTGTATAAAACTTTCATTAAATAAATTAAAATAGTATTAGATTTCTTTTATTTGATGCATAAATAATTAGAAAATATACTGAAACCTTTAAACGCCGATTACTCAGAATGGTGTTTTGTTGGTTGGTTCGCTATTGCAGAAGGGGGTCCAACTTAGAGCTACAGACTGGTTTACACAAAATGTAGTGTTCCGGGAAGTTTTTGAAAGACTTTAAAATTAAGCATTAATTAACCATACCTACGTTTTCAAAATTCATGGACAGACGTACCACAGAACCACAAACCTGTATCCACCTGAAGGACAAACAAGAAAGTTTGCACAACTGTATGTAACTAGATGATAGCCCGTCCGAGGACGGGTAGCTATTAGAAGGACGGGCAGGCAGCCAAGGTCATATGGCTTTTGGATTGCACTGAGAGCTTTCCTTAATCTTCATTCAACTTAAGTTACCTTGGGTAGCTGCCCGTCCTTCTAGCTACCCGTCCTCGGACGGGCTATCATCTAGTAAGGAAATAATTTATATAAGTACTACCACATAATATAATGTCGTAGGGTTCCTACAATCATATAAATTATATGGAATTCTATTTGTAACAGGTATAATAGTTGTCACCATTTTTTTATATTAAGGTAAAACTTGCACATCAACCTAATTTAGCGTTTGTTTTTGTTTAATAAAAGTATATGCATGTATACATAATTTACTTTTGTATAGCCAAAATTCTCGGGCTGGTATACCCAGACGGCACTACGCTGTACGGCTTTGCCGACGACCTCACCCTCATCGTTGTAGACAAGGAGGCGCCGACCTTGGAAGCCAAAGCAAACGCAGGTAGGGAAGGCGAAAAAGGTGATGTCATATTTTTGCGCACACGAGAGTTAATCATAATGCCTAATTTAATTAAACATTGTATTTAGACCATGTGATTGGTATACACAATGCTCTGCGCGCAGAACTTTCCGATGTTACCATTAGAGGTTGCTTCTTCCACCATATTTAAAAGCACCTCTTCGGAAGCACCTTTCAGGAGTTCAGCTTCTCAGTCGCTATAATACTAACTCTAATTTCGGTTTTAAATGTCGTATGATAACCTTAGTAGCTTTTGTTCCAGAAGATGATATTAAAAATATGCACTTATAATTCTTGAAGATGATCTGCCACTAGAATTGGAACCAATTATAAGTTTGTTTACAAATACATACGTATGTTGGCAGACTCCGAAATAACGGAACTAGAGCCCCACCTCTGTTTCCCTATGAAGTCTCGTTGGTATATCAACGTACTTTGTTTGGCTCTGATAGAACGAATAATTTCGCTGAAGCTTGTCAGATAAAGTTGCAACAGGGATATGGTGTCACACATCCAGAATTATTTAAATTAAAAAGAATATTTAAATGTATTTTCCTATTTTAGTCTTCTGAAAAATATTTTGACTGAAAACGAAAAAGGTTTACAATTACATAACCGCCCCGAACACGTTGTAGCTGCTAAAGGATAAAAATATGCTGTCAGTTACGTCTTCTGAAAAAGGGGAAACAATCTCAGTTATTGTATATTGCAATGTCGAAGGGTTATATATTCCACCAACATTTATTTTTAAAGGAAAACCAGGAAGCTAGAATTTCAAGACGGAATGCCGCGAGGTTCTTTAGTTTATATGTCACAGAAATCTGCAAATGTTACTAGTGAAATTTTGTTATTTGTTATTTTGTTGATTGGTTGAAGCAACAATTTGTGCCTCGACAACCTACGGGGAAAGTGCTGCTACTTCTAAATGGGCACTCTTCCCATTACAATAACATTGAAATGCTCGAATATACAGCTGAAAATGACATCGGCTTATTTTGTTTGCCGAGCCACACAGTGGCGTACCTAGACCACTTGGGGCCCGGGGCGGATTTATTTTGTAGGCCCCCCCCTCACCCTCAAAAAAGGACATTTATCACTTTTTAATGTGGCTAGCCTTTTTTTTTGCCTTAATCTAACCGTCTTCCATAAGCTAATGCCCTGTGCAGAGAAATAATAGATAGAATAAGGGAACAAACTCGTGCAGTCCGAGGTCATCAATTATCATTACTGTTAAAAATGTTAAACTGATAAAAAGTTTTATCGTAAGAGCCCGAATTCGAACAATTGAATCTACGACGTTCAGCACGACGCAACGCAGTTCCAAAACCGACGCTCTCTGAACGACTGAGCCACGAACGAGCTCGCTCACTTACACTTATAATATTCTGGTTGCTTCAAGGAAAATCAGAGAAATACTTCACTTTGATCTTCATTAACTTTAATTATTTCAACATATAACAAATTTTCTTTTTACAAAACAGTTACAGTATCAGTAAGTAAATAATAGAATAGGAATGCATCGAAACAATGTTTGTGTTGAAGTGAACACAATAAAAGTTGTTTTTGGAACAAATATAATAACCATTTTTTTTTCTTGAGAACATGGAATTATTTATTTTTGGGTGGGGCCCCCTTGGTAAAGGGGCCCGGGGCGGACCGCCCCCCCCGCCCCCCCCTAGGTACGCCACTGGAGCCACAGTACTCAGTTTTTGCAGCCCTTTGGACAGAAAAGTTTTTAGGTCCTTCAAAGCTTTTATTATGAATCTTGTAATTTGTTTTTAAGAGCAAATCCCGGAAAACGCATTAACAGGCTCCAGTTTGGGCAATTACTTGCAACTGCAAGGGAAATCTGCTACAATAAAAAGTGCAGTATCTTCATTCAAAGCTACAGACGTAGTCCCGTTTGATCCAACTTAATTAAGGAAGAAGCGTAGGTACGTTCTTGTTTGTAATTTATTATCTACTACAGCGATGCCACTAGTTAGATTTATTATTGATTTATTATTTATTTAGACCAAGAAGTTTTGAGTGTGTCCGGCCTTAATTTGAATAACTCTGCCGTCGCTATACATGATAATAATTCCGAAAATAGCCCCGAAGCCTCTTCAAGTAAAAATGGTAAAATAATAGTTTTATTTTAAATAATATTTTAGAAAATTCCAAATTTTTAATTGATTTCGATTTTATTTGCAATTTTCTTTGATCTTTGATTCTGAGTACGGCCCTGGCCGTTTACATGTTCGTTATAATTTCGTTCTTGTTTGTAATTTATTATCTACTACAGCGATGCCACTAGTTAGATTTATTATTGATTTATTATTAATTTAGACCAAGAAGTTTTGAGTGTATCCGGCCTTAATTTGAATAACTCTGCCGTCGTTTTACATGATAATAATTCCGAAAACAGCCCCGAAGCCTCTTCAAGTAAAAATGGTAAAATAAAAGTTTTTTATATAATATTTTAGAAAATTCCAAATTTTTAATTGGTTTCGATTTTATTTGCAATTTTTCTTTAATCTTTGATTCTGAGTACGGCCCTGACCGTTTAGATGTCCGTTATGTTTTTGTTCTTTTTGAAGCTTCTTATTGGCTCTACTATAGGGGAAAAATATTAATTGTACGCACCCTGGTGGCTGTAATATCAACTAAATATTTGACGTCTTAATTAATTAAAATTATTTTAAAAATTAATTAAAATACGTTAAATGTATTATTTTTTATTAAATTATTTATTTATTACTTAGTTGTAACGTATTATTATCGTTCAAAACCAAATCAAAGTATTTCTGAGCGAGGTCAAGACCCACATCAAGCTAGCGCCGCCACTTTCGAAAACTGTAAAAAAAATATATGGATAATTTGTGGCTAATTTGTTGCTAATTAGTTGCCGCAATCACGAATTAATCGCCCTTACCGTTCGCAAATTACAGCCATTTGAGTGGTGGCGGCGCTAGCTTGATATCAAGCCAGCGTCGCCACCAATCAAAACCTTACTAAAAACAAAAAATAAGTATATGGGAATTTGTGGCTAATTTGTTGCTAATTAGTTGCTGCAAACGCGAATTAATCGCCCTTACCGTTCGCAAATTACAGCCATTTGAGTGGTGGCGGCGCTAGCTTGATATCAAGCCAGCGTCGCCACTTTCGAAAAATGTAAAAAAATATATGGATAATTTGTGGCTAATTTGTTGCTAATTAGTTGCCGCAAACGCGAATTAATCGCCGAACGCTTACTACATGCAATTACGTTATTGCCCTTGTGGTCCTGCGTTTTTAGAAATCTGTTTGAATGCGGGCGTATACCAGCATCTTCTGCATCTGCAGAAAGCGAATTTAACATAATCAAAAACCATATTTTTGGGAATGACCAGACGCCTATGAGAATTGATAACTTTTTATCAACACACGTTGAATACTTAAATGGCCGATTTAAAATTGCTGCGGCTAACTCGACAATGCCACACAATAAAGATATATGTAATGTAGAATCCATCGGCGAACAGAAAAATGTTGATGAAGTGAATATTGTTGATGGGTCCGGCGAAATTGCACAAGACGCAGAAGATGTTGTAAAAGCTAATGAGTATAGTGAAATTTTTCAGAAAAATGTTGATGCAGTGAATATTAGTGATGGGTCCGGTGAAATGGCAGTAGGCGCAGAAGATGTTACAAAAACTAATGATTGTAGTGAAGTAGATGATCATATCGACTGTCCAGATATGCTGGCTACACGGGAAGTTGAAAATTGGCGTGGTTTATCACAAAAAGTACCACGAAATCTAAGGTCCAGATACTTAACACCGATAAGTGGAAATAATTTAATTCTACATACAAAATTATCAAAAATACCAATAATGAAAAACGGTGAAAATGTAGACTTAAACACAATCGAAATTCTTACTCCAGAAATATTTAAGGGAAAGATCTCGGGTAGTGGAGTTTGTATTCAAGAAAACTATTTACTTAAATCGACTAGTTAAGTCGATTTAAGTCGAAACTAGTCGATTTAAGTAAATAGTTTTCTTGAATACAAACTCCACTACCCGAGATCTTTCCCTTAAATGTAGACTTAAAGGATATAAAAATACCAAAAAAAATCAATAACCCTAACGAATACCTGCGCTTTTGACAGTATTTTTCAGTGCTTTCTAACGATGTCTTTGGATTACGATAAATTAAAGAAACTGATATTTCAAAACAGTAAGGGAAATATGTTTTTTGAACTGGTGTCCAACGTTTGTCAAAAGGGGATTACAAGACAGGCCTACAAATTAAGAGCTCTGATTCTTATGAATAAGCTGGACAGGGACAAACTTGTTAATTTATCTTCGGTAATTCCTTGTGAAACTACCGTAGGATACTTATATAAACTTTTGTTTAAAAGTTTACCTAGTTTTGAAGAAACTGGTAGTACTTGTAATAAAGGATGCCCAATTAGGAAAACAAATTTTGAGATAATGCAAATGAGCGAAGATGCTATTTTATCTAAGAATACCAATGAAGAGATGGAAAAGAAAATTTTGCTTAAAAAGTCTCGTCGATGTACAGGTCCATGTAATAATGGTTTTGAAGATGTCAAAATTTCAAAGACGGGTAGGTAAATTAATACTATTATAAGAAAATTTGTAAAAAATATGTAGTTGCATATTATTAATTTTATAATTTTAGGACACTTTATTGCCTTTGAAATGTACAAAGGCAGCAACCCTGCGGAATCTCCAACAGTCGAGTTAGACAAAATTCCAAAAAAAATCAAATATTCATTTATAAATAATGATTATACTCTCAGAGCGGTGGTACATTTCCAAGCACCATCGCATTTAACAGAAACAACAGAAACAACAACAAACCAGAAGACAACATTTATAGGTCATTATTATGCCATTTCTTTTAGAAATGACATGTCCTGGATAAAATTGGATGATTGTAAATCTAATACAGAAAAGATAGACGCGAAAACAAAAATTAATCCATCAATTATATTGTATTCTTTATAATGTTTGTTTTCAATGTTTTATTGTTATTAATTATTATAAAATGTTGTATAATATTGTTTAAGATCATGTGTGTGTTTTAGACTACAACTGTCCATGGCAGCCCCTTTTTAATGTTTCAATTTTATGTTTATCAATTGCCATGATTACGTTTATGTTTTTCGAGATGAATTTAAGTTACGATTGTCAGAAATACATGTTTTTTACAATTATGCTAACCGATTTATTCCATGAATAAAAACTCTACATTACAGTCTACTTGCTTTATACTTGTCTACCAATTAGCATTTAATCATCCGGCGAAGTAAAGAGCTCATAAGGTTTTTTGTAACGAATTGCATCGATTCTACAAGAACACGTTTCAACCGAGCAAAACATTGTGGTCCTTCGAGCCGGATGTATTTCGTCTTCATAAGACACCTAACAAGATTAATTGGTATCCAAAAAAGGATAAACAGCACTCATCGCGCAGCTAAGTAAGTTCTATTGCAATTATCTAATCGCTAAAATTGTAGATAAAATTACGAGACAATTTTCCCGCAAAAATTGTCAGCAATACATTTGAAAGGCGTCATCTACTTAAGGTCACGCCAACCGCACGGAATTTCTCTGGAACTACAGGGCTACAACGCCATCCCGAAGAAATATCCAACTACTTAAAGTCACGCCAACATCACGGAATTTCTCTGGAACTACAGTGCTACAACGCCATCCCGAAGAAATATCCAACAAATTGGTAACAAATTCAATCCTACTTATTTTATGTGTTTTGCTTGTGTAACAAAGTACAGGGTAATACAAAGGATAAAATTGCATTCACTTGCCATTTAATAATTCATTTATTCATATTTAATTCATTTATTTATAATGGAAGCTTTACGATTTGAAAGAACTGCGTTAAAAAGTCAATTGACAAGGTTTAAAACATTCATTCAAAAGGTTACGAACCAAAGCGTAACCAATGAGGTTATTTGCGAATTAAAGAAAAGGCTTGACCTTATGTCAAACGTGTTGTCAAAATTTGAAAAACTACATAATCAAATTGGTATTTCATGTCTAGAAAGTGATAATTATGATCAAAACAAAGAAGATGAATCTATGGCACATTTTGAAGATGTTTATTTTGAGCAAACAAGCATTGCAGAAACCTTAATAAACAATTTCACGCAAAAATCTGCAATAGATTCAAATAATCCCTCTAGACCAGTATCTCCTGCTGAAAGTGTAAATTCAACTGAAAGTCTTAATTCAAGCAATCGTTCAAAACGCAATTCCGCCTCAAGAATTCATGATGATAATGACAACGCCAGACATTACATCAATTTACCGAAAATAAATTTAATAAAGTTTAACGGTGATATTAAATTTTGGTTAGAATTCAAACCAATCTTTCAAAGTCTAATACATGATAATGATAATTTAACCAAAATACAAAAGCTTCACTATTTAAAATCAACCTTAACTGATGACGCTAAGTCAGTTATAGGTTCTCTAGAATTCACAGCCAACAGTTACGATGTGGCGTGGAAAACGCTTAATAGAAGGTTTGAACAACCTAAATTAATTATTAAAAATCATTTAAATGCCATTATGGAGCTTGAAACTCAAACAAAGGAATCAGCTCAAGGCTTAAGAAAAATAAACGACTCCTTATGTATGCACATCTCTGCTGCTAAATCTCTAGCAAAGACAGAGGCGCTTTTTGAAACTCTCTTAGTTATGTTGGTCTCAAACAAATTAGATTCCATAACGCGACGTGAATGGGAATTAACATTCAACAAAACTATTTCCACTTTACCCTCTTTAAAGGAATTCGGTACGTTCCTCACATCACATGCCAATTTATTAGAAAATATCGAAAAGGGGCACACACGGGAAGTAAAGGCAAATTATGTTGATAGAAGCAAATTTAAAACTAAATCATTCTTAGTAAACAATTCGTCATGTTCATAATGCAATAAAAGTCATTACCTAGGTCAATGTTCAGAGTTCTTAAAACTAAATGCAAGAGAGAGAGCAAATAAAGTTCAACAACTTAAGTTATGTTTTAATTGTTTGTCTAAAAGTCATTTAAAAAATCAATGTCAATCAAAATATTCTTGTAAAACGTGTAGGTCACGGCATCACACTCTCCTCCACACTCCGTTACAAAGTTCGAATGGTAGTAGCAATCTCTTCGGTTTCTCCCGAACCTGAACCCATTCAAACTATCTCTGCTTTCTGCACAACAGCCTTACAAGTTTTACTGCCAACTGCTTCCGCAAAGATTCTTGACGCATTTGGAAACTTCCAATCCGTCAGAATATTACTCGATTCTGGTTCACAATCGAATTTCATTCGCACCGACGTGTGCCAAAGGTTAAACTTGCCTACTCAAAGTGCAAGCATTACAGTTGCAGGTTTGAGCAATTTTAACACTCATCATGTAAAATCAAGATGTGACTTTGAGCTAAAAGCACATCACGGTAATTTCAGAATCAAGCTTTCTTGTTTAATCATTGATGAAATTACAGGAAGTGTCCCGAGTTTCAATCTGAATCGAGACAGCTTCCAACTTCCAAGCAACATTCGCTTATCAGATTCCTGGTTTGATAAACCTGGAAAAATTGACATTTTAATAGGTTCTCCTATCTTTTTCGAGCTTCTATGTATTGGGCAAATTAGGCTAGGTCCCGAACTTCCCATACTTCAGAAAACCCAACTAGGTTGGATTATTTCCGGTCCTACTAGCGCCAATTTAGTCACACAAGTGCAATGCCACTTCAATAGATCAAACGATCTTCAAGATCAGATAACTCGATTTTGGGAAATCGACAGTTATCACACAGAAAAGGTCTTCTCATCTGAAGAAAACAAATGTGAGTCGCATTTCATGCAAACCACAAAACGAAGCACTACAGGGCGTTTTATAGTTTCAATTCCTTTCAAGGAAACCCCCCTTCTTTTAGGTGATTCCTTTCTGACAGCGAAGAGAAGATTTCTCTCTCTGGAACGGCAATTAGAAGCCAATCCCAAACTTCAGGAAAGCTACTGTGCTTTCATGAAAGAATACATAGAGTTGGGCCACATGTCGATATCAGATCCCAAAGTTAAGCTGGTTTATTATCTTCCACACCACGGGGTCCATAAATCCGACAGCTTAACTACAAAACTTCGTGTCGTTTTTAATGGTTCCTCTGCAACCACAACAGGTCATTCGTTGAATAGTATCCAAATGGTTGGTCCCACTATTCAACAAGATTTATTCTCAATTTTAATTCGTTTCCGGAAATATCCTTACGCTTTCGCTGCGGACATCGAGAAGATGTACCGACAAGTGGAAATAGAGCCTAGTCAAAGGCCACTCCAACGAATACTGTGGCGGTCTTCAATCGCAAGCCCCATAGAACATTATGACCTAAATACCGTGACTTATGGAACCGCCTCCTCATCTTATCTTGCCATCCGATCCTTAACACAATTAGGTATCGAATGCGAAAGCTCGCTCCCAGAAATTTCTAAAATTATAAAGCGCGACTTCTATGTTGATGACCTACTTTCTGGTGCTTCCAGCGTAGAAACCGCACGTGAAATATGTTCGCAAATTTCAATAGTTCTAAGTGCAGGTTGTTTCAAACTTAGAAAGTGGATTTCAAACAATCCCAACGTACTAGCTAACATCCCTCATGCTGATCTACACCCCGGTATTCTATGTACAATTTGGAGACCGTGAACAATCACATACTCTCGGCCTCACATGGTTGTTCCGAACAGACCATTTCAAGTTTTCAATCTCACATCAATCGTCTTCAAAAATTACTAAAAGGCAAATGCTTTCTGAGATTTCTCTAATATTTGATCCATTAGGGTTAATTACCCCTTGCACGTTTGTGGCCAAGATTTTCATGCAAAGGCTTTGGCTTGAAAAGCTTGATTGGGACGAGCAAGTTCCAATCGATATGGAAAAACGATGGCTTTCTTACAAATCTGAATTGTCAGGTCTTAATGACCTTAAAATACCAAGACACGTCACATGTGTCGATCCAATATCCATCCAAATTCATGGATTTTGCGACGCGTCGATGGAAGGTTACGGAGCCTGTATATATTTGCGTTCAAAAAATGTCCATAATCAAATTTACCAAAAATTATTATGTTGCACCCTTAAAACCGATTACTATCCCCAAACTTGAGCTTTGTGGAGCATTACTGTTAAGTAAACTACTAAAAACTGTTTTAAAAGCTGTAGATTTACAACCTACTTCTTGTTTTCTTTGGTCCGATTCAACCATCGTACTAGGATGGTTAAAGACAACCCCAAACCTTCTTAAAACTTTTGTTTGCAACAGGGTTGCTGACATTCAGAATGTCACTGCTAACGCGGTTTGGCGGCATGTGCCTACGAAATCCAATCCCGCCGATCTTTTATCGCGAGGAGCAAGTCCTCAATTTTTAAATGAATCCACATTATGGTGGGACGGCCCCCCCTTGGCTACAGGAAGACGAAACTTCTTGGCCAAATCTTGCGCTTGGTAACGCTGAATTTCCTGAATTCAAAAGGGAGGTCAAGGTTCTCGTTTCTTCTAAACAAGAATCATTTCCTTTCAACAATTATTCTAATTTAACTCGCCTTGAGCGAATATTTGCATTTTGTTTGCGGTTTAGAAACAATTGCTCTGTCTCTAAAACCAATAGAATTTATGGATTTTTAACACTAAAAGAGCTTACCAACTCATTAAGAAAATTAATCAAATTTTCGCAATTGGACTCTTACAATGATGAGATAAAGTTGCTTGCTTTAGGTTTACCCTTAAAGACCTCTTCTTCTCTAGTTAGTTTAAACCCGTTCGTTGATGACGAAGGTTTAATACGAGTAGGTGGAAGACTCCTCAACACTAACTATTCTTACGATAAGAAGCACCCTCTTCTAATAAACACCCTTTAGCAAAACTTCTCGCTTCTCGTGAACATTTGAAATTGCTTCACGCAGGCCCCCAACTCCTTCTGTCTACCTTACGTGACAGATTCTGGATTACATCCGGTAGAAATGTAGTCAAACACATCGTTCATAAATGTGTAAAGTGTTTCAGATTCACTACTTCTATCACTAGGCCTATAATGGGTAACCTGCCATCAGCTCGTGCTGAAGAATCATTTCCTTTTCAACACGTTGGCATCGATTATGCCGGTCCCATAAACATTAAAGATCGAAAAGGTCGTGGGTCTAAAACCACAAAAGCTTATTTTTGCATTTACGTTTGCTTTGCAACTAAAGCAGTGCATTTAGAACTTGTAACAAGTCTTTCAACTGATCATTTTATCATGGCATTTCGCCGATTTGTCTCCCGAAGAGGCAAACCATCACACGTTTATTCAGACAACGGTACTAACTTCGTAGGCGCGAATAACGATTTGCTTGAATTAGGAAAATTTCTTAAGCAACAAGAATCTTCAATTCCAGAAATTGTTGCTTACGAAGGAATTCACTGGCATTTCATACCAGCTCATAGCCCTCACTTCGGAGGCTTATGGGAAGCAGGTGTTAAATCCTGTAAATATCACCTAAAACGAGTAATAGGTGAGCATATTTTGGTCTATGAAGAACTCTGTACTTTGCTATATCAGGTAGAATCCATTCTGAACTCCAGACCTCTTGCTCCCTTATCAACCGATCCCAACGATCTGCAACCGTTGACACCCGGTCATTTCTTAGTTGGGCGACCACTTACTTCGCTTCCAGATTCAGATGTTACATCTATATCTGAAAATAGACTGGATGCTTTCCAAAAAATTCAAGGATTTGTACAGCATCTTTGGCGAAGGTGGAGTAAAGAATATGTGTCTGAACTTCAGCAAAGAGTGAAGTGGAAACTGCACCAATCAGAGCTTTCGTCTGGCACTCTCGTCCTAATAAAGGAAAACAACCTTCCACTTTTAAAATGGAAAATGGGTAGAGTTATCTCCGTGCATCCCGGTTCCGATGGTATAAATCGCGTCGCGACCATTCGGACTTCTAATGGACATGTTGTAACAATCCAATTGTTACTGTGTTTCGCCCAGCGAAACAATCTAATTTTCAATTCTCATTTCTATTACCATCGTAGGTCGATCTAATTTAAACACCTTGAAGACGACCGAATTTAAATGAGAATTCGTGTATTTCTATGCCTGTGGGTTTGACAACCAAAACGACGTTCAGGATTTTTCAAAATTAACATCAGAGAGGTCGTTAAAACAGTTTTTAAAAAAAATAAAAAGGGTCGATAAAATTTTGTAGTTGGAGCAAGACGTGAAAATTTTTGCTCTGCATGTTTTTTGCAATTTTACAAGTATTTTTGAAATGGTAAAATTTGGTTTTAAGTGTGGAAGTATAGTGCATCTGTTTTTGACGCTTCCGGACCGATATCATTCTACCACATCGGGAAAAATGCTGACCGCATTTACTACTACGACGACCTAGCCAGATAACCACAGGTATGTCGTATCATTTTGCCATTTTGCGATTTATAATTTTTACTTTAATGTTTTATTGCTTTTTTTTGTTTTTTGCTTATGCCTTATTATTTTTTATTTGTACAACATCTTGGGTTGCTTTGCCACGCACTTTTGCCGTGAACGTTTTTTGGCCAAAGTAATCGTCTGTTAGTTGATAAACACTTTTGTTCGACGAGATAGAAGGCCGATTGAACTTTTGCGTTCGCAAGGCGTCGATAATAAAAATGCGATGTGTTCAAACCTTTATATTTTAAAATTATTAATCAATTTTGAATTTTAAATTAATAATAGGGAAGATGCATAAATTTTTTTTATAGCGTAGTTGGATCAAAAATAACTAAATATACTAATTAATGCTATTTAATTTATTTATTTTCGTTTTGATAATAATTTAAAAAATATTTAAAAATCCGTCAATTTGAATTGAACGAAACGACCGCGCAATTTGCCACAGAACGTGTGACGTCACAGTTTAATTTTACATTCATTTATATTATTTTTCTGTGGTTTTGTGCTTTGAAAGTTGAAGTTTGTTAGTGTCAAAAGCTGTTATTTATCATAATTAAATCAATTAAAAACAAGAAAGTTAAAAAAGTACTATACACGAGTAGAATAAACATGAAAGTGAGGTTATTGTTATTGTGTCGGTGACTTCGTTGCGTTTAAGGTCACATGTTTTATTTTAAATTATTATTGAATTTTAAAATGGATTATTTATAACAATATACAATAAATAGAAGTTATTTTTGCTGATTTGATATTTACTATATAGGATTAATCGGAAAATACTGTTTTAACTAAAATTTTTTTTTCATGCATGTTCCCCATTATTTGTTTGAATTTGAACATAGCATTATTTTCGATAATAAGTATCGAACGGCGCTGGTGGAATGCAATAGGCATTGGAAGTACAAACTGAACGTCATACGTTCAAACCCTGAATATAAGATTTTTACATCTGACATTTTTTTATGTGTTATTTTTATTTATGAGTTTTTTTTGAAAATAAGTAGCGTCATAAACCAACGTACAGGATGTTTGATTTTTGTCGTCGACGCTATCGCTTGTTCGGCCCTGGAGTTCGATAGTGGTTCCGCTTGGCGGGATTTGTATTACCACTTGAACTTCCGGCTGATTGTTTTTAGGGAGTAGTTTTCGGCGATAGCATCCAGGCCTCCGTACGGGTTTTGGTTTGCAAACACTGCTAATTTACACCACGTTAAGGCAACGACAAGCTGATTGCCGAGTTTATGTTTATTTTAATAAATTGTGCTACTTATTGTTTTTTTATTGTTTTAATATATTGGTTTTCATTGTCTTGCACTTTTATTTGAATGTTTGACCGAGATGAATGATACGCCGAAAGTTTCGCATTTCTGCTCGATGAGATATTGTATCTTATCACACATTCGAATATGTGAATTTTAAATGCCAATGCTAAGCTTTACTTTTTAATAATTATTTTTATTAATTAAATTACATGATTATGCTAAATTGAGTTTTATTTGTGCATTTGAATTTTACTAGATAACATCAACCGGCGTTGGTCAACTGCAATGACTTTGAAACTTATAAGCGTTTAACACGGGGGGTTGGTTGGAGTAATTGTTTGTATCCTATTTGGTTTAACAACACCTTAAATCATACATTACTTACGGGGGGTTGGATGGGTAATGTTTGTCTGCTTATTGGTCCAATAACATCATGGATCAGGTAAATCTGCTAAGGTTCGTTTACCTACTGGTTACATAACACCATAAAACAGATTACCATTTTAATTTTTTATAACTATGTACCACTACATCCAGGTATTAGTTATTCCACCTTTACAACGGGCAGAGGCTCTGCTTTAGCCTTGGTAGCAATCTTTGTTGGTTAAATTGTTTAACTAAATTTTTGGAATTTGTTCTTTTTTTGTAAGAAGCATTCCGCTTAGCTACCACGAGCTGTAGCAGAGTCCATTTCGCTACTGTGTGTACTCAAATATTTTTCGTTTATTTATCATTTTCCTTTTAGTGTCGATTTAATGGACTAAGAGATTTCTGAAATCTGTTATTTCTTCGCTTGGCGCCCGGGCACAGTTATTTTCGCAAAGCAGATCAATTAATTTTATACGAACCCACGAACGCTTTCGAGCGACCCAGCGAGCTCCGACACTGGGTAATTCCTATGAGCTAGCTGCCTTGTACCTTCCAACTACAGGCATGACAAGTGGCGGATGAAGCGGGAAAAGCGACAGGTGAAGTCGAAAGCTTATGCTTTTTATAACCATTTGCCGGGTTATGGCCTTTCTACGTAACAATGTGAAAAGAGCATTTTCTAAAATTTGCCCTCTACCAAGTTCGGTAAACAAGTGCATCGATTGACGATTAATGTCTTGCTTTCGGTCGCGAGTATTTATTACCTAAAAAGCTAATATTGACTTTAGATTTATTTTTTATGCGTAACATTTATGTGTAATTTTTATATTTAAGTCAGTTTTCAATTGTATTATGTTTCGTTTTCTTTCTTGAAATCCATTCAGAATTTCAACCCGGGCGATATGTTTAAGATCATGTGTGTGTTTTAGACTACAACTGTCCATGGCAGCCCCTTTTTAATGTTTCAATTTTATGTTTATCAATTGCCATGATTACGTTTATGTTTTTCGAGATGAATTTAAGTTACGATTGTCAGAAATACATGTTTTTTACAATTATGCTAACCGATTTATTCCATGAATAAAAACAATACAGTCCACTTGCTTTATAACTTTTGTCTACCAATTAGCATTTTAATCATCCAGCGAAGTAAAGAGCTCATAAGGTTTTTTGTAACTAATTGCATTGGTTCTACAAGAACACGATTTCAACCGAGCAAACAAATATAAATTATAAATAATTTCTTTAATACAATTTAATTTTAGTTCATCAAAATTTTGTTTTGAGTATCAGTGCTGATGGCTTGATATCAAGCTAGCGCCGCCACCAATCAAACGGCTATAATTCGCGAACGGTAGGGGCGATTAATTCGCGTTTGCGGCAACTAATTAGCCACAAATTAGCCACAAATTCCCATATACTTATTTTTTGTTTTTAGTAAGTTTTTGATTGGTGGCGACGCTGGCTTGATATCAAGATAGCGCCGCCACCACTCAAATGGCTGTAATTTGCGAACGGTAAGGGCGATTAATTCGCGTTTGCGGCAACTAATTAGCAACAAATTAGCCACAAATTCCCATATACTTATTTTTTGTTTTTAGTAAGTTTTTGATTGGTGGCGACGCTGGCTTGATATCAAGCTAGCGCCGCCACCACTCAAATGGCTGTAATTTGCGAACGGTAAGGGCGATTAATTCGCGTTTTCGGCAACTAATTAGCAACAAATTAGCCACAAATTATCCAGATATATTTTTTACATTTTTCGAAAGTGGCGGCGCTAGCTTGATGTGGGTGAGGTCAAGCGAGGTTATATCATTAGTGTGCATCAGCGTGACGTCACGTTGATGTTGCTTACAGCGCACCATCCGTTAATATTTCTCCCCTATAGGTGCTATTACTTAGATACATTTAGACCTTCTACTTGCGTATAGTCTAATCTAAATTATTAATAATGGTACTTGCGATTATTTAGAATTGCTCCCCTTAATGAATGAAAATATCAACGTGGTTTTCGACCTACTGAATACTCGTAATAGTCATACATTTGAGAATAACGAACAATCGTCTTTGAAAGATATGATCCACGATATTACTCCTCTTAATTGTGATATTCCTAAGGAAGTTTTAAATCTGTCTAGCCCTAATATGAAGACGCCGTATTACCTGTTAATGCTAGAAATGTACCTGTACCTGAAGTTAATAATGGTAGTTGCAATTATTTAGAAGGCTCTTTTGTAATCAGTAGTGAGGTAGAAAATTATACTTTTTAAGAATGGCAAACTGGACAAAAAGTGTTATCCTACACCTATGAAGAAATTGATTGCAAAACACGTTAATAATGTATGCATAATCATATTTGATTATACGAAATATTCAAGGAACTGCATAAGAATTACAGATCGTTGTAAGTACAATAATTACAACTGCAAGAGTTTTAAGATAGAAATTAAAGACAATCTAGTGAACGTGTTTAGTAATTCATTGGACTACTGTCATCCTAATTTTTTAACAAGTTATGCAAAAGATGCAGAAAGATTGAAAGTGAAAAACCAACCTTTGCTTCAAAAACCGTCCCCCATTACAAGAAGCAAAGTTTGATATCAGCAAATAATAATATTATGAAAGTGGGTAAAGAACTTGCAACGGATTAAATCAGATGCAACGATAAGAAAAATACGATCCGAAGCATTGGCCGGCTGTGATAGAGACAAAAATGATATGATGGACATAATTAAAATGCATGAAGATCACCCAGAATATATTAAAGAAATATGTGTTCCCTTTAATGTTAAGATATACAGCATTGAACAACTTCAAGTGTTGAAGGCACAGAAGATGAACACGTTGCCTTTTATTTATTTCGATGCTACTGGAAGCATAGTACGAAGCCCGATGAAAAACACAAAAAGGGTATATTTTTATTCTGCTGTAATATAACTCCGAAAAGCGAAAAGAATATTTCCCATATTTTCCATGATTTCCGCTGCCCACGATTCAAATACGATCTTTAAACTCCTTAGCGATTTTCGATATTTCTGTGAAGAACAAAACTATTGGCCTGCATTTTCTGGAATCGTGACGGACTTTTCATATGCCAATTTACATGCAATATGTAAAGCTTTTAATAGATGCACCCTTCCGGATTATTTAAAATCTTGTTATGAACTAAATAACAAGAATGAAAATTTAAAAGAAGGAGAGATGATTGAAGTTCATTTATGTTGCGCGCATTATATGAAGATGGTTTCCAAGTAGTGATTGCAATACCGGTATACCGGTATACCGAATACCGGTATTTTTGGCTTATTTTGAAATACCGAAATACCGGTATTTTTGAATATATAATACCGGTATTTCGGTATTTAATTTTTTTTTCGGTTGGCACAATAAATATATCATATACCTAAGTGAACATTATTTCCAAATTATTAAAAAATTAAAATAATCGAATATTTAAATCAAGAATGAATATCAACAGCAATTTTAAGGAACACAAAAAATCAGCAGATAATACGTCGGTATGGTTTTATTTCTGGTATAATGAAAAAGATAATCTTGGCAAATGCAAGAAATGCTCAAAAATTATTAAAGTTGCTGGTGGAAGTACCAGTGGTTTACATACGCATTTAAAAACACACGACATTAATGTATTAAAAAGACAAGAACTTGTGTCAAATTCACCTCAATCAAATTCAAGACCACCTAAGAAATCTAAGATTTCTGATTATTTTGCCCGTAATAAGAACAACTCCTTGGATGCAATTTTTTCGCGAAAGACAGCTGTAGATTATTTGCCATTCAGTATATTTTGCACCTCTATAGACTTGAAAAATGCATTAACAGCTCTAGGTTTTAAGGATATACCAAAATCTCCGAATACAATTAGGAATATGGTTATTGATTATAGCAAAGAAATTCGAAGTTCTCTGGTAAGTAATTTGGCAAAACTGAAGGAAAGTGGCAAAAGATTCAGCCTCACATTAGACGAATGGACAAGTGTGGGTAATAAACGGTATTTAAATATAAATGTACATTCCGAAAAAATGTTCTGGAATATTGGATTGGCCCACGTATCAAGCAGTATGCCGGCTGAAAAATGTGTAGAAGCAATTAACCTAAAATTGAATGATCATGGACTCTCTCTTCAGAAGGATATCGTTTGTATTACTACTGATGGAGCTTCGGTAATGAAAAAAGTCGGCAAATTAATTGATCCTGAACAGCAATTATGCTATGCCCATGGTATTCAGCTTGCAGTAATTAGCGTACTCGATCAGAAACAGCAGAATATTGTGGATTTGGATGCATCTGATTCTGATTCTGACAACGAACAGGATTATGGAGCTAATGACAATCTAACTGAACTTGAACTAGACGTTGACCACAATAACCAGCATGCCTTCGCTCTTACTTATGAAGGACTTCCTCCTATAATTAAAAAAATTCGAACCGTTGCGTTGTTAAGATGTTTAGACGTTCTCCTACAAAAAATAGTGCATTACAAACATACATAAAAGCTGAATTTGACAAAGAACTTATGCTTTTGTTAGATTCAAAAACTCGTTGGAATAGTTTATTCTATATGATGGAGCGATTTCTAAAATTAAAAAATTCTATTCAAAAGGTTTTAATTGATCTTAATACTGCCATTAGTTTTTCCGATAGCGAATTTTCAGTAATATCAATGACCATTTCTGCTTTGTTGCCAATTAAGCTTGCTGTTGAAGCACTATGTCGCCAAGATGCAAATTTATTAACCGCAAATGCAGCTATTGAATTCATGTTGGATACTCTTCAAAAACAAAAATCGCCATTATCTGAAGAATTGTACACTGCATTGAAATTTCGCATTAAGGAAAGGGAATTAGATTTAGAATTACTTTTAAGATATCTACATAATCCAAGAGAGTATAGTGAGAAAATTATAAGAGAGAATTCACGAGTAACCAAAGCTTATATGGCAAAATTGATTTTTTCTATGGTCCAGAGACTTGATGATGAATCTGTAGATCTGGAAGTTGCGAATAGTAATGTAGACGAATATAAGGAAAGTGAAGAAGACCTATCAATATCAATGGAACAAAAATTGCAGTCTGCAATAAATAGAAAACCAGCAGTGCACAATGAAATTGTGTTACAGACGACAGATACAGGAAAGCTTATTAAAAGAGAGATGGGACTATATGAAGACGAAGGAGTTCGAGCAAAGTACTTGGAAATAGTTTATGCTTATCTTCTAACAATTCCACCCACTAGTGTAGAATCGGAAAGAGCATTTTCCGCGGCAGGAAATTTTTGCACTAAGGTACGCTCGCGACTAAATAATGAAACAATTGATGCTTTGTGTTTTTTGCGATCTCATTTTAAAAATATGAAATAATAAAATGTTTATTTTGATTTGTATTTTTAATCTTTTAGTTTTTCAGAATTTTTTTTGAATACCGGTATTAATACCGGTATTACATGTTAATAAATACCGAATACCGGTATTGCAAGTTTGGTCCGGTATTGCAATCACTATTTCCAAGGATGTCGATAATCTCTCCAAACATGCCGATCAAAATCCATTTTTTAAAGATTTAATAGCATCTATAATTTTGATCGATAATTTAAAGAAATTAGATAACGTTGTTGAAAATGTGTATATTTTATTAAACGTTAAATATTCGAACATTGAAAGTGAAATGGCTCTAAAATCAATTCAACTGTTATCAACTGAAAAAACGTTATTGGATGATTCGCAACAACAGAAAATTCAAGTTAAACCTGTTGATACGATGACTGACGGCCTTCTTAAGTCAAGTCCGTATTATATTAGATTCTGTGCAGTAATCGAATCGATTACGTTGAATCAATTTGAGACCGAATCTGAGAACATCTTTTATAATCCCGATTTATTTACGTTAATCTTAAGTAAGTATTTACCATTATGCCCGCTATGGACCTGTTTAATGTTAACCGATGGAAAACCTGTAAGTAACAGTGCGGCGGAAAATTATTTTAGGCAATTTAAAAACTACACTCTTAATGGTGAAAAAAATTTGAAATGTTCCCGAGTCGTTCGAAAATTAAGAGAGAACATTTTTAAAACAAGATTAACGAAAAATCAAATTGATCCAACTGACGAAAAACTATCCCAAGAAACATGGAACAAAAAGCGAAAACGACAGTCAAGTACTCATTTTAACGCAAAGTACCTGAAAATGATCAAAAAGGAAACCGTGAACGATAATCTAATATTTCCAGAAGAAGAAGACTTAACCCAATGCGGATATTGTGGATACGGAGCCCAGGAGGAAGATACTAAATTGGACGCAATGTGACAACTGTAAACGATGGATTCATCAGTTGTGCATTTCTGGAGAATTAGATAAATCTTTCAGTGAAGATTGTATCTGTAAGTTTTGTTCTTGTGAAAGTAAGGCCACGTTTCAAACAACTTCAATTCATAAAGAATCTCTCCGGGAAAATTGTGAACATTTCCTTCTCAAACTATCAAATACAGATGTTCAACAACTGGAATTAATAGATACACGTAACCAGTCAAATTGTCCGAAATGGTTGGAAGAACGCAGAAAACGAATTACCTCGTCATACTTCTACAGAATATTGAAAGCAAAACCTAGTTCCTATAAGAATATTATAAAAACTTTAACTTCTGCAAATGAAATTAGGGTTGCTGCAGTGTTACATGGTAAAAAATACGAAGATGTTGCAAGAAGAAATTATTTAAAAGATGGAAAATTACCATTCGTGCCCTCAGGTTTAGTTATTCATAGAGATTATCCCTTTTTAGGTGCGTCGCCCGATGGCTTACTTGGTCCGAATGGAGTTATAGAAATTAAATGCCAATATAAATATAGAAATGAAGTCGTGTTAACTTTTCCTTTCTAACAAATTAATAAGAACTCTGAAATATTAACTTCGCACCAATACTATTGTCAAATACGGGGGATTTTGGAAATAACCAATAGAGATTGGTGTGATTTAATCATTTATACATTTAAGGGTATTAAATCGGTAAAAGTTTTACGGTGTAAAAATTTTTTGAACACCATATTTCCCAATTTAAAAGATTTTTATTACTTCCACATGTTACCCGAAATCGTAATGCCTGGATCGTCAGATAATTCAAAAAATGGACAACATCTAAACAATTATATTTAATTTCTTAGAGAATGGTCTGGTAAGTGATATTAACTACTACAAAGAATTTGCAAGAGGTTATGCAGTTCTCTTAAATTCTGGCGTTGATTTCTCAATTCAAGAAATTTTGATTAACGACTATACTACCTTATGTGATAACCAATGGCTAAGTTGTTTTATAGTGGATCACTGCTTATATGTCTTAAATTCAAAATTTAAAAAATTTCAAATTATTTCGGTGAATAAATCATCCTTACTATTTGCTCAGGAAAATGAACTGCCACAAGATTTTATCGATGGAATATCCATCGTCCAAGATAATGTTGTTATGCCTGTAATTGTGAAAGGACATTTTGTTTTAATTACCATTGATTTTACCGGTAAGGTTATTACAATATTGGATCCGATTGGAAACGAAAATGAGCAAATGACGTTTTTCAAGCTCATGTTTATAAAATTTCTTAATTTAAAAAAAATCGATAGCACAAATTGGAATATAATAACAATGGAACACATCAATCAAAGTGATTCATTTAACTGCGGGGCCTACATCGTATATTTTTTCTCAAAATTAGTTAAAAACGAACCTCTCACGGATGCAGTTAACATGACAAAATACAGAGAAGATTTACAGTGGATGTTGTTGAAAAACAGCAGTAACATGCAGGAAAGATGTTTAATCTGCGCTTCCATAGTTACATCTGACGAAGACTTCCGATGCAGTACATGCTTGAGAAAAATTCATACCAAATGTTTGCTTACCGTAAAAGAAATCGAAAGTGGCATTGCGAGAATTAAAAAAACACAAAATGAAATATGCGACTTGTGCAGGGTGAATTAAACGTAGTGGAAGTTAGCTTCACATTCGAATCTGAGTTTACTCCCTTCAGTTTCTGGATTTTTTTCAATTGTCATAATCTTCTACTGCACCATGCAAACACATCATACAAATATGTATATAATATTCAGAGGCGGAGGGGTTCAAATCCCCCCCCCCCGTAACAAATAAAATTACAACTTTTTCATTTTTGGTTCGAATCCAGCAAGAGTAAATCTTCTTTCAAACTTTCCTCTCTTCTATGACCGCCTCTGTGCTTTGGAGGGTACGTAAATCCAGCGTTCCCCTTACCTGACGTCATCTAATAATAAAATCACGATCACCATCGACTGCGTAATGCTTGACTTTGTTGGGGCTTCGGGCCGGGTAGCGTGGTCTATAGGCAACCCAACGGTTGCACCTACCACTGGCGGAGTGCGAATCACGGGACTTGTCAGAGCTCGGTTATCGACCGGACGTCCCTGATTTTTAGTACCTGCCTTTGTTGAGGAATTGCCTGCCTTTGTTGAGGAATTGCCTGGCTTTGTTGAGCCAAGAGACCGCCTAACGGCTACAGTCATACCTGGCACTGTCGGCATTGTAGTTCAGTTTCAGGGTGAGGAAAAAAACGGAGGTAGTACAAATACATCACATCCATCTGCATTTCATTGTTAAATTGTATTTGAAAACTTTTCAAAAATATTTCACCCGTGGATTTAGGCCTACAGGGGATACCACCATAAAAAAACGCACTTACTACTCGATCTCAAGGTGGTGTGGAACAGAGTAAAGCCCTGATTACCAATATAAAAATAATTTGTATCATTTCGAAGGAGGATTTTGAAAAAGTAAGACATTTTATACTTCACTTTTTTGAATGATTTCTTTTCTATTCTGATTACGATAAAGCTATCCCGAAATTACAATTTTGTTAATCAAAAAAATTAGCCTAATTTTAGTGGTAAATAAAAAGAAATCATTTCTACATAAACATTTTCTTAAAGAAGTGAAGCATAAATGATGATAAAATCACATCCAACACAGTCTAGATGGTTAAAAGCGGCCGGTAGGCCAGTATGGTTGCAATTTCCCTGAGTGAAGCCGAAGGCCGAACAACCACATCCGACACGGTCTAGATGGCTAAAGGCAGGCCGCTTGTGCCACCTAGTATAATTGAGTATAATTATTATTTATTACTAGTCTGTTAAAACCAAACTCTTGTTAAATCCTTAATTATCGTTTGTGAAACCAGGAGCGGATACAGTATTTCCTTTAAGGGGGGGGGAATTTTTGTGTGATTTTACCTATCTTTCAGAAAATTCGTTCTAAACAAAAACTTTGATGAAACTTTAGTTAGTTATCCATCCAACTTGAATTTCAATAATGCTGTTTGTCAAAACTTTGAAATTGGTTAAAATAAAGTGCTTCAGTCATGAGTCAGGAGGGGCAGCAATCGCACCAATTGCCCCCCCTGTATCCGCGCCTGTGTGAAACCAAGAATAAGCGTTGCTATTTCTCTATTAGGAAAATTTCAAGCGCCATCTTTTTAAATATTGCTGAACTGTAATAACGTTAAAACCTAGGGCCCAGTTTAAAATAAATTAAATTATGGTCGAAACCTAACGTCCAGTAGAACACTTACATTACTTAAAATTTCAAATTATATAATTATTATTAAATTATAAATTATATATTTAATTTAAATATAATTAGTTAAATTATATAAAATAAAATTTGCACATCATCCATTAGGTAAGTATTATTTTACATAATAAAATAAGTTGTTCAGTATTATTTTCCATGGATACAATCTTCTTGGAATAATTATTTCTATAGAAAATAACCTAGATTAAAAGATAACCCAAAACTGAACAACTACCTTTTAGTCAGATTATTATGTGTAATCGTTAAACTGTTTATTATAATTTTTCTTATTTTAGAATTACATCAAATTATAAAAATGTCTAGCGAAACCGAAAGCTTCCACGAGAGCCAGTCCGACGGCATGTTACGAAAAATTTTCTCTTTTTCGCAACAACGTTGAATTTATTAAATTCAACTTTTAACATCTAGCGACATATTTCGTAGCACCCTGTATAGCGAGCGTATTTGACAGAGTTTAAAACTCGCGCATGCAACGATAAGGACTTCTTGGGTTAGCGCTCGTACCGGGCGGTCGGTTTTGTGTTTTACTGTGAAGTGATAACAATTTTGGTTCTAATTTTGACAAAATATGATGGCGATTTTGTGATGGGTCCCTTTCAGCATCATGAATTGTTTTGGATGGTTTGCGCTCCAACCCAGTACTATGGGGATTTTTCACATTGATGTTTGCGGAATTGTGGATGTATTCCAGGTCGTTATCTTTTTGTCGGGCCACCCTGTCCATATTTTTCTGGAGGGATATTTTTTACTCAGTTCGGTAAGTTTTTATAATTTGAACTGATTGCTTCACAGGGAAATGCATTACTCGACTTGGCCAAATTTTCCGCCGAACATAAGGAGTTCGATTGCGTTTTAACTAACCCTTGACTGTCTTATTTTTTTATGTGATATGTTTATTACAAAGGGTTTCATTGTCTTGCATATTTTTTTGTACGAATGTTGGCCGAGGTAGTTGATACGCCGTATTTTTCGTTGTATGCACGATGAGATATTCTATCTAATCTCACACGTTCGAAGACGTGAATTTTAATGCCAATGCTAAACTTTACTTTTTGATAATTATTTTAATTAATAATAATATTTAATTATGTATTGTTAATTGAGTTTTATTTGTGCATTTAAATTTCACTAGGAAATATCAACCGGCGTTGGTCAAATGCAAAGACTTTGAAATTCCTAAGCGTTTGACATGGGTTCGAATTTCATATTTGAAATTCTATGTTGAACATTTTTTTGTGTGTTTATTTTTGTTTTTATGTTCTTTTTTATGAAAGGCTGCGATGTTCGACCCATATACAGGGTGCGGCATTTCACCGAGATTGCTGTCTTTTGTTTTATCATTGGGGATTCGATATGGTTCCACTTTATCGTGGGATTTTTATATAACCATTCGAATGTGCCCTTGGTTTATGTTTGGGAGTGATTTTCGGTGGCAATGTCGTTGCTACTGTGCTTGTTTTGGTCGGCTAACACCTCTTACATCCGACATCGCGTATATCTTTGCCTTCTGACAATTAACATCCAATTGTCCATTTTAATTGTGTTGTGTTAGCAAAGCTGTTTCCTTGATCTCTCCGGGGTGTTTCTTTCACACGATCCACGACTCTCGCTTCCGCAATAAATGAGCTAGTTTAAAACCTAACACCAGGGCCCCACGCAAAATTAAAGTAGATGGTTTTATCCTTCTGCGTGGACTTAATCTTTTCCGAGCTGACTTCTCATAAGAGCAGTAAGGAAAGATTTTGTATCACTGTCGTTCCAACGTGGGGCTGCTACTGTTTTGTATCACTGGCGCCCGAAGCGTGGGAGCTTCTGTATTTGCTTCTGTTTGCTACTGTTTGCTTCATTTCCATCTGTATTTTTGGTGAATGCCCGGAGATAATTTCAGGAACAGCTTTTGCATTATTTTATTGGCAATTTTGTTTTGTTGTCAATTTTATTATTATGTTTTTTTGAATGAAACATTTTTGTTTATACCGGCGGATTTATTTTTTTGAAGCCAACTGCGTTTGTTGATCCTTGGTTGCTGTTACGACTGTTGTTGTTTAAGTCGCGCACCGTAATTGGATTGTTTCAACGTATATTTTTTTGGTGATTGTGTAAATTCCTTGATGCCGAGTGTTTGAAGGGTTATGAAAAATATTTTTTTATAATTATTTTATACCTTCGATTTAAATTAAAATTTTTATTATTATTTTATTGGTAAAGTGTTATGTGTAAATTTTTTTACCTTGATATGTGTACTGTTCGTTGCTATGTGTAGCGAATTTTATTTTTTTGGTTTTCCACAAGCTACTGGGGGTGAAATCCCTTTAGCTTGCCGTGGATCTACATTACATAAGGGTGGTTGGATGGAGTAATTGTTTGTACACATATTGGTTCCATAACAGCTTGAACCATACATTACATAAGGGTGGAGGCTGGGTAATGTTGTAACTAATTGGTTCAATAACATCTTGAATCATACATTACATAAGGGTGGAGGATGGGTAATGTTTGTTCACTTAATGGTTTAACAACAACTTAAATCATAACCATTACCTAACAGGAGGTTGGGTAATGCATTTTCAATTGGTCTAATTACATCTAAGATCATATTTGCACATAATTAAAACCCGTCATAATTATAGCATAACATCAAGCTATTAATTATTTCATCGGAATTTATTCCAACGGTTTGAGGAAATTTGTTTAAGTCTTGGTAGGACGATCTGTTGGTCAAGTTTCTTGATCAAATTATTAATTATTTTGTCGTTTTGACAAAAAACCCTTCCTATGTGTTGAGAATCATGACTGTCTCATACTGGAAGAGAAGAATTAGTTCGAAGAATATTTTTGTTCGACTATTCTCGAATGGGTCCGATGCGAGCCATTCCTTATCGACAGTCTAGATGTTTTTTTCCTAGCTGTTCAGGTTTTTCGGTGCAGGTCCAATGCGGGCTGCCCATTTTGTACTCATTGATTTTTATCTGAGACAAAATCACACACTATATGGTTTTCAGTAGCTATTGTTAGCTCTACCATTTGGTTTTCGCTTCTGCGGATTTACGATGGCGTTTCGTCAATTGTGTACTAAACCATACAAGTATTATTATTATTTTTTTGATCTCAATCTTTTAGAGATTTTGATTTTTTTATTTTTTTGAAATATTTTAAGCTCATTTTTTTATTAGCAACGCTTAATATTTCTTTCCTACCAAGTACTGCTACAAACTACCTCCACACTACAGTAAATAAAAAAGTTTTTTTCCGTCAATTTACAGTTCGTTGTCAACTTCGTTTCTCTAATAATTTTTTTGATTTTTTTATCTTGACCTCCGGTCAGATATCTTACTTCGGGGGTGTGTTACGAAAAATTTTCTCTTTTTCGCAACAACGTTGAATTTATTAAATTCAACTTTTAACATCTAGCGACATATTTCGTAGCACCCTGTATAGCGAGCGTATTTGACAGAGTTTAAAACTCGCGCATGCAACGATAAGGACTTCTTGGGTTAGCGCTCGTACCGGGCGGTCGGTTTTGTGTTTTACTGTGAAGTGATAACAATTTTGGTTCTAATTTTGACAAAATATGATGGCGATTTTGTGATGGGTCCCTTTCAGCATCATGAATTGTTTTGGATGGTTTGCGCTCCAACCCAGTACTATGGGGATTTTTCACATTGATGTTTGCGGAATTGTGGATGTATTCCAGGTCGTTATCTTTTTGTCGGGCCACCCTGTCCATATTTTTCTGGAGGGATATTTTTTACTCAGTTCGGTAAGTTTTTATAATTTGAACTGATTGCTTCACAGGGAAATGCATTACTCGACTTGGCCAAATTTTCCGCCGAACATAAGGAGTTCGATTGCGTTTTAACTAACCCTTGACTGTCTTATTTTTTTATGTGATATGTTTATTACAAAGGGTTTCATTGTCTTGCATATTTTTTTGTACGAATGTTGGCCGAGGTAGTTGATACGCCGTATTTTTCGTTGTATGCACGATGAGATATTCTATCTAATCTCACACGTTCGAAGACGTGAATTTTAATGCCAATGCTAAACTTTACTTTTTGATAATTATTTTAATTAATAATAATATTTAATTATGTATTGTTAATTGAGTTTTATTTGTGCATTTAAATTTCACTAGGAAATATCAACCGGCGTTGGTCAAATGCAAAGACTTTGAAATTCCTAAGCGTTTGACATGGGTTCGAATTTCATATTTGAAATTCTATGTTGAACATTTTTTTGTGTGTTTATTTTTGTTTTTATGTTCTTTTTTATGAAAGGCTGCGATGTTCGACCCATATACAGGGTGCGGCATTTCACCGAGATTGCTGTCTTTTGTTTTATCATTGGGGATTCGATATGGTTCCACTTTATCGTGGGATTTTTATATAACCATTCGAATGTGCCCTTGGTTTATGTTTGGGAGTGATTTTCGGTGGCAATGTCGTTGCTACTGTGCTTGTTTTGGTCGGCTAACACCTCTTACATCCGACATCGCGTATATCTTTGCCTTCTGACAATTAACATCCAATTGTCCATTTTAATTGTGTTGTGTTAGCAAAGCTGTTTCCTTGATCTCTCCGGGGTGTTTCTTTCACACGATCCACGACTCTCGCTTCCGCAATAAATGAGCTAGTTTAAAACCTAACACCAGGGCCCCACGCAAAATTAAAGTAGATGGTTTTATCCTTCTGCGTGGACTTAATCTTTTCCGAGCTGACTTCTCATTAGAGCCGTAAGGAAAGATTATGTTACAGGCACCCCGACCGTTAACCAGTCCGACGAAACCTCGACGGTTTCCCAGTCCGATGGTACCCCCGCCGGCGCTGACCCCAAGCCCGCTGGAACTGATCGGGGCAATCGACGGAGGGGAAGGCGACGCCGACGCCCCCACGGCCGTGTGGAACGACGCAATATTGACCCGCCATACGATTTGCGGGCCAAATTGCTCCAGAACAGGGGGCCGCTGCCGAGCGCAACAACGACCGGGAACGCCGTTAGGCTGGAACGGCCCATATTCAAAAATTGTAATATATATTTCAAATAATTTTTAAATTTTTTAATTATATTTTTAAATAAAAACATTTGTCAGTTTCATAGTCGATAAAAAGCTTTTTCCAAAGAGATTTTAAATATTAATCTATCTATTGTGCACCTACTAATACTATGCAATCCCTAACTACGGTTAGCTGTGGAATTTACTGGTGCTCGACGGTGACCATTTCGGCAGAGAGGATTATCTTTAATTACGGTCGGGACGCAATTTACTTGTACCCTTTTTCTGACAATACCGAAACCACCCAAAAATCTAATGCACTCTCAGTCATCAGAGAAGCGGAAACCCCGCGAAAATGACCACTAAAACGATGTAGACCCCCACCAAATTTTCAGGGTAGGTAGATGTTATCGTTGTTGATGTGTGTTGAAAATCCTAACCCATCATCGCCACTCGTTTCTATAAAAATCGGATGCAAATGCCTTCGCGCTTGACAGAAAAACGGAAAACCGCGAAAATGACCACTAAAACGATGTAGACCCCCACCAAATTTTTACGGTAGATAGATGTTATCGTTGTTGATGTGTGGTAAAAATCCTAACCCATCACCGCCACTAGTTTCTATAAAAATGGAATGCAAGTGCTGTCCCGTTTGAAAGTGCAGCAGAAAAACCGCGAAAATGTCGCTTTAAAGTAAATGGAATGCTACCTTTTTTTCAGGGTAGGCGGATACGTATTAGGGTTTTTAATGTATTTGAACAGTTCTATCCTGATAGGGCACGTTAAACTTATAAAAATTTGTTGCTAATTCGTTCGGGTGTTTCCGGTAAATTGGCCGCTAGGATTTGGCCGCCAACTGCACACAGTTTATATTTAGGACTTGTTGAAGGCCTCGGAGGTTTCTTCCTTTTTACATAAATTTCATGCATGACCAAATTTTAGGTTATTATTCAATTTTGTAAGCAGTTTATCTTGTAGTTTCTTTTCCGCATAATTACTTTGTAAGATTTTTATTATTTAGGAAGTTTTAATACCTACTTCAGTAAATGTTAATAGTTACATAATTATATCGGCAACAAGTCTGAACTTTCCAAAGAAAACAGCGATACGGAAAGCGTTAACCTAAAGGTGTATATTTATCTTTTTAATAAGAGCTCTTTCTTTGATGCCAAAAATTAGACATTGCATAAAAATTTATTACGATACCATTCAGTTTTTTAGAAATAGTTACAAAGTCTTAATTACAGTGATGGCGGTGGAAGGTCTGGAGTGTACTTGGCGATCGATGCCAACATTGAATTAGGAGAAGACGAAGACACATTCGATGTTTTCGGTTACTTAAGGAAACTCCGGCAATCTAGACGAGGTTTGGTCAATAACGTGGCAAATAGATATTTAAATTTATTCCTTTCTAACTTTAAGACATCCTAATCTTGGGTTTACATCCTAATTAAAATTAAATTTAGGACCAATATAAATTTGGAGGAAAATGTTAAATATGGGAATTCTTGGTTTCTTGTCAGCCAGGTTTCGCAAAGATTAAAACAAAGTCTTTAAAAAAGACCGTGAGAAAGCTCAATGAGTATCCAGTGGGAGAGTTTACTCATTTACAAGCAAACTCCAAGATTTACTATAGGAGATTGCGCCAGAGGTCTTTGCGGAGATAACAGCAAGAAAAATCGAGATGTCCTGATAGTCCCACGTAAGAACGTTTTATTGATTGAGTTTAATACTATTTGGTAAAATTGTTTTCAGCTGATAATTTCCGACCGTACTTGATATCCTTTCAAGGCAATAGTTTTACAGATGAGATCAACGGCGTGTTTGTTGATGCGAGTTTTTCAGATTATAGGGTAACGGTTTGACTGTGATTTTATATTGACAGGGTTACACTAAGCCAAAGGAATACTTTGTGACCAAATGGCCTTTGAAAATAACCGTGGGAAAATTTTGATCACTGGTTTACGATTATGAATGCGCAACTGTATTGTAGTTTTAAGTCTTCCGTCTCATAGTTCGGTAAGAAATGCAAAAAATTGTACGAATCACTTAAGTACTAAAATTTTCACTTATTAGCAAAGTTATCTATCATTTTTGCCTGACGGTAGTGCTTAGAAAAAATGGCCCAGTATTTACCATAGATCACATTTCTCATAACCATTATATTCTAACATAAAAACTTGGGTATTTCGTGTTATTAAAAAAGTGAGTCTTATCTGCTTATATGGCGATTAACAATTTAATAATATAATTAACTGATTAGATAGATTCATTAACACAGTTGAACACAGGTGTGTAAGCACACCACGAACGGTGCAAATGTTCCAGCTCACTTGTTGACCAATAGGTCGTAAAGTTCCCATTTTAACTAATTCTCTAGTGGAATTAATCAATATGGTGGAAAGGTGTATACAAGAAAGTTTTTAATACTTCAGTAAATGTTAGCTATATCGGCAGCAAGTCTAAACTTTCCAGAGAAAACAGTGATAAGGAAAACGTAATCCTAAAGTAGGGTATTTATCTGTCTAATGGAGTGCTTTCTTTGATGCCAAAAATTAAATATATCAGAAAAATTGATTAGGATACCATTAAATTTTTTAGAGATAGTCCCAAAATTTTGATTTCATTGATCATTGATGATGATTTCATTGATGGAAGATCTGGAGTGTACTTGGCCTCCGATGCTAACATGGAATTAAGAGAAGACGAAGACACATTCGATGTTTTCGGTTACTTAAGGAAACTCCGGCAATCTAGACGAGGTTTGGTCGATAACGTGGCAAGTACCTATTTAAATTTATTCCTTTATAACTTTAAGACATGGTAATCTTGGGTTTACATCCTAATTAATATTAATTTTAGGATCAATATAAATTTGTGTACGATTCACTGGAGAAACACGTTAAATGTGGCAATTCGTGGTTTCTTGTCAGTGAGCTTTCGCAAAGGTTAAAGCAAAAGTCGTTCAAAAATCCAGTGACAAAGCTCAACGAGTATCAGCGGGAGTATTTACTCATTTGCAAGCAAACTCCGAGATTTACCATCGGAGATTGTGCTGGAGGTCATCGTGGCGATAACCGCAAGAAGAATAGAGATGTTCTGATAGTCCCACGTAAGAACTTTTTATCGATTGAGTTTATTTTTAATTGGAAAAACTATTTTCAGCTGATAATTTCCGACCGTACTTGACATCATTTCAGAGAAATAGTTTTACAGATTACATCAACGGCGTGTTTGTTGATGTGAGTTTTTCAGATTATTAGGTAACGTATTGACTATAATTTTTATATCGATAGGGTTACACTAAGCCAAAGGAGTATATTGTGACCGAATGGCCATTGAAAATAACTGTGGGTGAATTTTGGTCACTAGTTTACGATTATGAATGCGCAGCTGTGGTAGTTTTAAGTCTTCCATCTCATAATTCGGTAAGAAATGCGAAACATTGTACGAATCGCTTAAATACTAATATTTTCACTTATTAGCAAAGTATTAGCAAAAAATGGCCCAGATTTTACCATCGATCACATTTCTCATAATCATTACGCTAACATAAAAACTTGGCTATTTAGTATTAATAAAAAAGTATCTTATCTGTTTACATGGAGATTAATAATTTAATTAACTGTTTAGATAATTTTGGTAACAGAGTCAACGGCAGATAAGAAAGCCTATACCACGAACGGTGCCTTTGTGCCAGCTCACTTGTTGTCCAATGGGTCATACAGTTTCCACTTCAACTAATTCGCTGGAAGAATTAATGAATGTGATGGAAAGATTGACACAAAGAACTACCAAAGACCAGTTTGTGTGGTTTCCCCGTATGTACAATATTATTGTTATAACATAATTTCGGCATTTTATAAACTACAGCGATGGAAAAAGCCGATGTGGTGTTTATTGTGATGCAAATGCATGCATAGAGGAAGTCATTCAACATGGAGAAGTCGATATATTTCAATCAGTCAGAACTGTTTGAAGACGCCGTCCTCAGTTGATAGAAAACATAGTAAGTGAAATCAAAATTACAAAAAGAATAAATTGATTTAGTCAAGTAGTGAACAGAAGCGGATCTACATTGAAGCTTCAAGTCTTGAGTCATTATTATTATTATTACAACTTCTGGCTCCGAAATGGATAGATCCACCACTGGTCATGAATATTATGCATTTTATGGACACGATATAATGAAATTCTAATTTTTACACACGGAATACAACGTTTGCTACGACCCGATATTCATTACGTTCTTCATTAGTTAAACAAAGAAAGAAAGAAAAAACCTACACCACCAAAATAATTACAAGTCTTACAAAAATTATAAATTTTTGGGAACAAGAACTTAAACCAGAAGGACCTGAATACCGCGACATCTGCGGAACCAAGTGACAACAGGGAAGGGTTTTTAGCCAGTATAAATCTGGCATACACACCCAGTACGGGTTGGGTTAAATCTTTGGAAGGTTTTCCCGCTTCCATCGCAAAACAAAAAAAAATCTCACAAAAAATATTCCAATGTTTTTATCAACGCTACTTGATGTTGTACAACAAAAGAAAGATAAAACCAGTAATGACACATTTAGCGGATAAAAATTCTTTTCAAACATGGCACAAACGTCTTGGACCACAGAATTTTGCGCATGTAAAGAAATTTTTATAGAACAACAATGTTTATTTGGGAAGCATCACAGTGGAAGCTTCCATCTTCGAGAGGAAAAACAACCAAGTGATTTTGCTTTCTCAATATTTAGCAAATAAGTCGAAGAGATCAATGGATATATTAATCAAAGGTTAATTGAATTTTGCTGCTTTATTGATACATAAATATTTTGTAAGTACGACAAACAAAAGATTTGTCACTACTGGACCCTCAAACGAAAATTCAGCAAACTGAAACAGATGAGAACAAAATATATTTTGACGCAAATATTTTTATTTGTAATCGGTTTTGTAATGGAGAAATTTGTGAAGCAGAAACTCAAGCTTCTTTTCAATGGTTTTCTAACGTAAAAGACAAAACAACGTTGACGGAAGATTAAAGTTGTGGGAAGATAAAGCTTGAGTTTAATTTTAATTGGAAACATTGCTTTCAGCTGAGACCGTACTTATAATGTCAGATTTTATGAAGGCAATAGTTTGTAGATTACATCAACGGTGTTGTTGGTTGATGTGAGTTTTCAGATTGTTGGGTAACGGTTTGACTATGATTTTATATTCACAGGGTTACACTAAGCCAAATAAATACTTTGTGACCGAATGGCCTTTGAAAATAACCGTGAGAAAATTTTGATTACGGTTTTACTATTATGAACGCTCAACTGTGTTGTTGTTTTAAGTCTTCCGTCTCATAATTCGGTAAGAAATGCAAAAAAATGTACGAATCATTTCAATACTAAAATTTTCACTTATTAGCAAAAAAAATGACCCAGTTTTTACCATCGATCACATTTCTCATAATCATTACGCTAACATAAAAACTTGGGTGTTTCGTATTAATAAAAAAGTATCTTATCTGTTTATATGGAGATTAACAATTTAATAATTTAATTAACTGTTTAGATAGTTTCGGTAACAAAGTTAACGGCAGGTATGAAAACATACCACGAACGGTGCCATTGTTCCAGCTCACTTGTTGTCCAATGGGTCATAAAGTTTCCACTTCAACTAATTCGTTGGAAGAATTAATGAATGCGATGGAAAGATTGACACAAAGAATTGCCAAAGACCAGTTTGTGTGGTTTCTCCGTATGTACAATTTCAATATTATTGTTCTAACATAATTTTGGCATTTTATAAACTACAGCGATGGAAAAAGTCGATGTGGTGTTTATTGTGATGCAAATGCATGCATAGAGCAACTCATTCAACATGAAGAAGTCGATATATTTCAAGCCGTCAGAACTGTTGGAAGACGCCGTCCTCAGTTGGTGGAAAACATAGTAAGTGAAATCAAAATTTCAAAAAGAATTGATTTAGTCAAGTAGTGAACAGATGCGGATCTACATTGAAGCTTCAAGTCTTGAGTCATTATTATTATTATTACAACTTTTGGCTCTGAAATGGATAGATCCACCACTGGTCATGAATATTAAGCATTTTATGGATACGATATAATGAAATTCTAATTTTTACACACGAAATACAACGTTTACTACGACCTGATACTTTATTACGTTCTTCATTAGTTAAACAAAGAAATAAAGGAAAAACCTACACTACCAAAATGATTACAAGTCGTACAAAAATTATAAATTTTTGGGAACAAGGACTAGAACCAGAAGAAGCTGAATACCGCGACACCTGCGGAAAGCCTCTGCGGAACCAGGTGACAACAGGGAAGGGTTTTTAGCCAGTTGAAATATGGCATACCCACCCAGTGCGGGCTAAGTCAAATCTTTGGAAAATTTTCCCCCTTTCCTTCGCAAAATAAGAAAAACATTGTCGTCGCAAACAAATTTTAATACAATTAAAGCACAGATAGCATAAGGCAAGCTAGATATTACACACAATCTCGTACAGATGATAAATGGTAAAATGACCGGTTTATACATTCCAAGCCAGTAAGCATCAAAATAGTATAGATATCAGAAGCTCAAACGATGAGAAATGGCAAGAGAATGTGTAAATAAATTTAAAATAACTTACCTCGTATCCAAGCTGGTTCCAACGCAGTATTACAATAATTGAAACCTTACCCAGAGCTTAATTTGATTAATACAGCTTAATGCCAATATTCAGGTGATGGATGCAATAAAAAGACACTGCAAGACGGCACTGAAGATAACCAAAATAATAAGAAGAACTTTCAGTTTAAATAACATCCAGTGATAACGACTTCGACATCTCTATTTGCACAGCTGAACCCAATGGTTGGAGATGATTGAATTTCATCAAGATTCGCAATAATAATTTGTTACCAACAAATTTATTTGTTGAGAAGGACTGCGACAATGGTTGTTGCTATCGTCCCCAATTGCCTTGTAAACTCACGTGAGAACAAAATATGGTCGACCGTTATCACAAACGTGTCCAAGGCTCTAATTTTCTTCACATTCGCGTAATTAATATTAAATATCAACCTCCAGCATTACTAACTACTAAACAAACACTGCGTAATTTTCTCACAACTCTAAAACTATTAATAACTATTATATGGTGAAAATTCTCAAAATCTGAAAATTAAAAAGACGCTTGCAGAATTAAACTCTGACCGGCCTCTGCATTCGCGTGCTTACTATTCCCAAAACTCGCTCCCCCCTTTGGTATTAAAAATCGCGTCGGCGCTCTTCGTAACGTAAATATATAAGGTGGGGCAATACAAGCGTTATAACGTATGAACAAGCAATGCAATCAGAAAATTAAGATAAATGGAAGAAAACCATGGACGAAGTAGATCATGAATCATACCTGGATTTTGGTCAGAGTACCAATTAATCAAAAAGTTATCGATAATCGTTGGGTTTACAAACTGAAGGAAACTCAAATGGAAGCATTGATCGTTACAAGGCAAGATTAGTAGTCCGCGATTTTATACCAGAATACGGTACAGGAGAACAAATAGAAAGTGAAAACGGGAACCGAGCTGATGATTCGGCCCACAAAAAAATAATTAAAGCAAAAGTTAATACGATTCAATTTCGGGGCGGCCGTTCAAAAGGACAAAGCAATACGAGCTACTACTTCTGCCTAGATGTTACCAAAGTAACACAGGGGCGCTAAAGAGATGCTCGGAAGAGCAAAGCGAAGTGGATGGTAGTGTAAGCGTCACGTAGTTTAAATTACCACCCTGTTTGCTGTAAAACAAGGAACCATCAGTGAAACTACGAAAATGAGGTTCATAATGACAATAATCAAAAGTAACGGGTCCATTACCATGAGCGACAAAAGAGTATCGACTCTTCACTGATCAGTTCTAATAAAATTATCAATGGTTACACAGTTCTCTTGCGCAATATCAGGGTTACTCCTTTCAAATGTTGAAATAATAATTGATCAAATACACAATATTGCACAAAGCGAAGTTATTAATATATTTATCTGTAATGTATGGCATACAGAAGATAATACCTTTATCAATTCTGTACAGAAATCACAGAAACACAAAGAAATAAAATTTTGGATACAAATTTTCAATCAAAAACAAATATAATATCGCTACAATAATGGTAGAAGGTCGTATGTAACATTTTTTGAGTTTTAGACATTATGTACATAGAAATATTCGTAAACTTCAGCTCTATGATCTGACAGAATATGTCTAAAACTCAAAAAATGTTACATACGACCTTCTGCGATTATGGTAGCGATATATTATCAACCACAATAAAAGCATAACCGGCACTAACAAATATCTTATCTTTCAGATGCCTTCAGAGCAGCAAAGCTTAAGTAGTCATACGCGGGACATGTGACGAGGAAAGAAATGGATCGATGGAGTAAATCCATACTGACATGAAGACCATACACGTTTACAAAACCAAGAGGAATACCTGCGATGAGATGGGTGACGACATCAAACTTGTGGCCGCCCTTAATTGGATTCAAGAGGCAGGCAATAGAGAAAGGTGGAAAAAAATGGATGTAAAATAAAACGCTAATAAAGAAGAAAGAGATGCCTTCTGGTATGTGGTAGATAAGATGGCAGCAACGGTCAAATGAAGGTCGAAAATACACCAAACTTAAAAATACTTGCATAAAATTTGTTCCCAAACTGATATATCAAATACAAGTGCAACTTTAAGATGTTATTGGGAATCCTTTGATAAATGCAATATGTAAAGTAATCAACATAAGAAAATTTTTACTCACCAGTTGGACGTAAAATTCCTTCAGTAGTTCAGATATGGATTCGCTTCGATGACGAAAATATGCAAGCCGGTAAATCCAAATACCAGTAACCAATCAGATCCCAAAAAATGGATTGAAAAACACTTGTCCAAATTAATACGTACACTGGATCGTCTGAAAGATATAACAAAAATTCGTAAAAATCACTTCCAAACTAACACAATCCGAAAAGTTAACTAAAAATTATCATTGCATTTGATAAATTAATGTAATCAATTAATTTTTAAAATTCTAAATCTCAACGCCATATATTGGAACTTTTTTAAAACTTATTGACGGACTCTGTCAACAATATTGGAGACACCTTCCCAATAAACCACCCCGTTTTTCTAATCGTAACAAAATGAAAGCTAAAATTACCTTGATGAAGCAATTCAACATACCAAAGTAATTAATAATGCAGATTATATTCTAATGGTCATAAATACAACTTACCCCTTAATGAACAAACGGATTTCGATTCATCTACATCTCAACAAAGTCCTCATTGTGATTTGTGGTCTTACGTCCCCGTAGTCTTGCTAAATCAAGCTACAAAATTGATTACATCTTCATCTGTAACACTCCATCTTTAACCATGAATTTTAATTAATGCAAAATTCCATCAGGAAAGCAGAACAAATTTGAACGTTGTCTCGGTCATCAAAACTAAATCCCAAAAATGAAAGTCATTCCTCCAAACTCGGAACAGATGGTCTACACTCTACACATGGCACTTGGCTTGTGACGTCACCAATTGAACTCCAACCTATATATATAATTTGAGACAAAGAAAACTTTCTAAATCATAATACTTCTAAGTGGGCCGTATATTTATAACTTAACGGATCCATCGCCAGTAGAAAACCTGTCAGATTTCCCTTCACAAAATCATACACCAACGAAATCTCTTTCCTCATGATAAATTTATGTTGAAAGTTAATCATCAAAATAAAACTGAAAAACAACATCGTAAGATATTATTACAATGCTAAAGAAACAATTATTATTTACCTGCAAATTATAATTTGGGTCCGTATAACAAAGAAAAACCAGGAACCACATTAAAATTTTACACACAAATGGACGACTGTTATCATCTAAAGCCGTCGTATCACCTTTTCATACCAATATCACTAACCTTCGATTTTGAAACGAATTTTATGAACAGAGAGGAGCAAAATAATTGTACAAGTTTAAATTAATATTTAAAGAGCGAAAAGTTGTTGACAATGCAGTAGCGTGTTCAAGATGTAATTTGGACGTTAAAATTTTATACGAAGGGAGTTTTTTTATGTTATCTAGTACCTAGCTATGAAAACAATATGCTATATCGATAATTTTTTTATGTTAAGTTTATGTGACATTTTATAGCATCACCTCCAAGTTTAGTTCCAATCACTTAACAATTTACAGTCATTTTAATCAGTCATATATCAGTTTTAAGAAGTGAAACTGAGTGATTTAAAACTTGAACACAAAAGCGTCATAAAAGTTTCTAACGAAAGAAGGCAGTAGCCCGAAGAAGATCCATGGAAAAATGGTGACAGTGCACTGTAAAAAAAGCACGTAAAAATACATTCAAATACGTGTAATTTTTACATTCAAAATTACGTAAATATACATATTGTGTATTATTCCATTTATAATAGTGGGATATTACAGTTTTTCTGTAATTTTCGTTATACCGGGTGACCGGCCGAAAACTGAACATAGGGAAATAACATGGGAAATTGATTTTTTCTAAATTCCTGCTTCCCATTATAACTGATATGAATAAAAAAAATACCAAATTAAAGAGATTTTTTTCCGCGCCTAAAGATACCAAACACTTAATATTTTGTTTTTTAATTATTGTTAAAAAGTCGATAGTAAAATTAAGAAATAGCGCTTCTTAAAAAATTATTAGCAGGCTGGGTCTTTGCATTACGTCTAATGTGCCGCATTGCTATTGTATGAAAGCCAAATATTACAAACAAAAGTTACTTTGACAGATTAAAATTAATTTTGTTAACAATGAAGTGGTCTGTTGAAGAAAAAGTTTTCATGGTAAAATATTATTACAGCGGTAATAGTTTACGCCAAATACGTGACTTATTTTCTGTTAAATTTAATAATAGCCAAATTCCATCAATATCGGCCATACAGAATATAATTAAGAAATTTGAAGACACTGGTAATACTTCGACAAATTTAAATAAAGGTATTAACCAAAATTATTAATTGAAGTTGTCTTATCATTATTTTTTAAATAGGATATCAGAGACACAACCATGAATTGGAAGAAACTATATAATAATAATAATAATATACCTTTATTTAGCAAATTTACTAATATTACAATCATGTTAAATGATTTGTGAGAAAATGCAAGAACGTGCTAACAGAAACCGAAACTTTCTGAAATAAATATGTTTTACAGACGAATGTACATTTACATTAAACAATGAGCCAAATGTACAAAACCATCGCTATTGGGCTATACAAAATCCGAGACAAAATTTAATGACCGGCTCACAATATCTTCAAAAAATTAATATTTGGGCTGGCATTTATAATAACCGTGTTCTTGGTCCATTTTAAATACTTGGAAATTTAAATTCAGATATGTATTTAGATCTTCTTATAAATAATATTGGTCCTGCGTTAGACGAAATAGCTTCTGAACACCATGAGGTTTGGTTTCAGCAAGACGGTTGTCCAGCACATTTTGGGGTAAACGTTAGAGATTATTTAAACCAAGCATATCCAAATCAATGGATTGGTCGTGGTGGTGCTATAAACTGGCCAGCCCGATCTCCTGATCTGGCACCGTGTGACTTCTTTTTGTGGGGTCATATTAAAAGCAAAATTTATAAAACTCGTCACCCAAATATTGATTCTTTGAGGAACGCGATCTTTGCAGAATGCAATCAAATTACTGCTAGACAGCTAGCAAATGTAAGAGAATCATTTTATAATAGATTGGGTTACTGTTTAGTGCAGAATGGAGGGTTATTCGAATACTTGTTATAATATTATTATTATTTGGTTACTTTCGTTCAGTATTTAATAATCCAATTGATATTTTTCTTATTCTTGGGTTTTGTTGACTAAATAAAACTACTTTTAACTTTTAATATTGGTCAACTTGGTATAATAAAATAATATTCAAATTGCGTTCTTATTATTTTTAAAATAAAAACAAATTTAAAAAGTTTAAAAACAATAGCAATGCGGCACATTAGACGTAATGCAACGACCCAGTCCGCTAATATTTTCTTAAGAAGCGCTATTTCTTAATTTTACTATCGACTTTTTAACCATAATTAAAAAACAAAATATTAAGTGTTTGGTATCTTTAGGCGCGGAAAAAAAATCTCTTTAATTTGGTATTTTTTTTATTCATATCAGTTATAATGGGAAGCAGGAATTTAGAAAAAATCAATTTCCCATGTTATATCCCTATGTTCAGTTTTCGGCCGGTCACCCGGTATATGTTATTTTACCTTAGAATTTGTAGTAATTATAAAGAAAAAATGAAAAAAATACACAAAATAATGTAAATTAACCAGTTTTTGGCATCACAAATGTAAAACTACAGTGGGATATTGTATATTTACATCACCAAAATAAATGCACGTAAAAATACATTCAGATACGTGTAAATTTTACATTCAAAATTACGTAAAGAAACATAGTGTGTATTATTCCATTAATAATAGTGGGAAATTACGGTTTCTATGTAATTTTCCTTGCATGTGTAATTTTACATTGGAATTTGTGAAATTAAAAAAGAAAAATTGAAAAATATACACAAAAAAATGTAAATTTACCAGTTTTTGGCATCACAAATGTAAAACTACAGTGGGATATTCTATATTTACATCACCAAAATAAATGCAGGTAAAAATACATGTAATTTTTACATTCAAAATTTTACATTGGAATTTGTGTAATTAAAATGGAAAACATAAAAATTTACACAAAAGTATGTCAATTTACCAGTTTTTGGAATCACGAATGTAAAGTTACATTGGGATATTGTATATTTACATCACCAAAATGATTTTGACACAAAATAGTGGGAAATTACGGTTTCTCTGTAATTTTCCTTTCATGTGGAATCCCAAGTAACACACTATAGTTTATTTATCGTTTATACGAGTATCTGGTATAAATCGTCTATTTATGGTAGAATATTGGGATTTTTTGCGTCTATTTTTGGTTTGTGTTACTAGGGATTTTAGCTTGGAGTTTGTGTAATTAAAAAGGAAATAAGGCTTCTTCTCCACGATTTCTCGACCAAACTTTATAAATTTTATTTTTACTGCGTATATTCTTGATGCAGTGGCTTGATGTAATTGGCGAAGTTAAGTTGTAAGTAAAAGAGAAAGAAGAGGATTGATCCACCTCAAAAAATGGACCGTGCATTACAGAGAAGTAAAGTTCCTAATAGAATGGAAAAGCTTCATTATTATTGGTTATATAGTGAATGATAAATACCATCTGTAACGATTTTTTGCAAAACATTACTGACTACTATTTCGCAACATCCTATATACGGCATTTTTAATCGTCGGATATGTGTGCGCATGTCTGTCAATGGCCATATAGCGATTAGCATTTTTTCGTTTGTGACGAGAGGAACTTCGCTCGTTGAATTTTTGCAAATTCCTTGGAATTATAATGTTTAATTATTGAATACATTATTATAACAACTGACACGTTCGCGGATTAGATAGATCAGTTTATGTAAGTGGCAAATTTTTTTAACAACTTAATTTTAACGCATATAATTTTTACTAGATATGTGCGGAGCTGTCATTTTTATGCTGTCATATTATCTTTAGAGATTTCAATTATAAGTTTTGACATTTCACATCCCAAACTGTCAAAAATTACTTATGTCAACAAACATCAAGTTGATTGCTTTTTACTTGAAATAAATCACACTACCAGGACGACCAGTATATTGAATGATCAGGGTGACCTTTTGGCAAGATCCAGTTTATTTGTTTCCACTTCTAACCAGTCGGCGAAAGAATCTGTCAACATCGTATCCACTATTGGTGACTGCAGGAAGATTAAAGGAGATTCCCGCAATTGTATTGCGTTGTGTTTTGGGCATTGTAGAACCCGAGAGCGCTTTAAGGTTTGTGCCGTATTTTACTTTTTTAATCTGCACTGCAGTGAATTTTGTACACCATATTTTTTTGCTATCACAATTGCCTTCTGCAATTGTATTGATTCTTGCCTTTGACTTGGTAGCATTCATTAATTTGTTGATTAACTGCTTGTACTGTGCATATGATAACGATATTTTTATCTTCATTAAACGATTATTTGTTTGTCGTTAGCTTTATTTGCCTGTTCAGTGATCACCTGGAGATTCTAATTATCCACGACCTTTTGCCTCCGCAAAAGAGAAGAGTTAGCTTATACGACCATCAGGGTTTTACGTCTGTCACCGAATTTACTGTTGATATTTATATTGGCAGATGTGAAGTTTTGCTTCTTCGACTCCCCAGGTCTCATTAGCTTGTCGAGCTTAGAGGAGTAAAACATTTTACATTGGCGCCCGCTGTGACGGCCAAATTTTTGATTGAATCTTCAGGGGTTGCTGACGGAAATAAGATTCGTTTGATTGTGCAGTACAACGGTTATTTTTTTGAACTTGATTTTGCTACGAACACCTGTTTTTTATTGATATCTGGTATTGAACTGATTTAGTGTGGTTTGCATTTGTTTGAAATTGATTATTTTAATAATTTTATTATCAGAAGTTTGATAATTTGTTGTGTGACAGCTCTGAGCATATATTTTATTAATATTTTAAACTGCGTTTTTGCAAATTTAACATTTTGCCACGAATTTTTAATTTCAAAATTTAATTACCTGCATAATTATGTCAAATAAGAATCTTTATGTTGCCGCTTTAAATAACGAGGAAGTCCTTGTTGAGTTGACCTTCCGTGTTGAAGACCCAACGTTAATACCTGTTCATAAAAGTACTCGTCGTTCTAATTTAAGAAAATTTTTACTGGAGGAAGCTTTTACCTCACGTTTAGCCGTTCATAAATATACACCATCTGACGTAACCGCAGATTTAAAATTATGTCAAGAAGCTTTATCAGATATTGCTTCACAAATCGATAAACTCGAAACTCAGCTTGACTTAACTGTGTTAGACAATATTACTAATAGGCTCTCGCATTACAGTAATAGGCTAGATATCATGGAGGGAGCTGGTTTTAAAGACACGGAAAGGGGTAATTTATTGGGCATTTCTAAATCTTTACAAGCACGGGTAGTTAAATTATTGCAAGTTACTGAGGATGATGACGACGAAGTTATCACTCCCAAAGTTAGTAATCCGTCAGGAGCAGAAAATACTGAATCACCTGGTTATGCGTCATTCAGAAAGTCATCTCTTTTACCAGCCGTTGAATTGGCTGAGGTTTTAAAATCAATTTTACCTGTACGAAATAATGATCACGTTGCAATTCACAAATGGAACCTTACATTTGATGGTACGGGAGGTTTTCAGGAAGTTTTTAATTTTATAGAGAGAGCTACAGAACTTTCGAGAACTCGAGGTGTTAGTCCTCAAGAACTTTTTGCTAAGGCAGTAGAATTTTTTTCAGGTGAAGCTTTAATTTGGTACAGAACTTTAGGTCACCATATTGATAACTGGGAAAAATTAATTGAAGCACTTAAATTACGTTTTCTGTCCGTCGATTTTAGTAGGGCTTATTTAGCCGAGATAAACAGTTGCAGGCAGAACTCTGATGAATCTGTTAGTAGTTTCATTGAAGCGATGTTTGCGAAATTTGCTCGCGTTTCACCTATTCCTTCTGAAATTGATCAATTATGGACAATCAGAGAGAATATGCTTCCGTCGATTTCACTCGTTATGGGTACGACCTCTATAACCAATAGAGACGAATTTATTAAAATCGCTCAAATGGCTGAACGATTAGCAAAAAAGACTCTCCCGAATGTAGACTCTACAGCTGCTTTAACTTCCGTTACTACTCCTAATGTACCTTCAGCATCACCTTCAGTGAATCCTAGAGGGGCGATTACTTGCTGGAATTGTTTGGCGCGTGGTCATTCGTACAGATTCTGTTCCAAACCTACAACGACTTTTTGCTATCTTTGTGGACGCAAGGGAGTTACTTCACTGGTTTGCAGTGGTAACCATTCAAAAAACGCAGTTGGGCTAAGCGGAGTACCTGCTCGCCGCTAGCCTTAAGTATTCGAGCAGATAGGTTAGGATGGAAAGATTGGTTGGTGCACGTAGGCGCTTTTTGCGGATCAACCGCCAATTCTTCCGCCTTATTTATTCACCCCACGTCTGATCAACGTCCACACCTGAATCTTTGTGTCGGCAAAGAGCAACTCACTGCTTTATTAGACTCCGGTGCTAGTGTATCCATATTAGGTACAGATGGGCACTATTTAATAAATTTATTAGATTTAAAATTAGTACGTGACCGAAGCGTATTTTTACGGTCGGCTGATGGCACTTCGCAAGACATTTTAGGCTCGGTTGTTTTGCCTGTTTCTATTTGCGATGTGATCCGTCCCCTCAACGTTTTGGTATGTAACAGCATACGTACATGTTTAACTTTGGGCATTGATTTTTGCAAATTGTTCGGAGTTAAAGCTGATTTTGCCCGGAATCAATTTTTTGTTAATGAAGTACAGTCAATTGAGTCAATCAGAACCGCTGATGACCTCAGTTTAGAACAACAAGTCGCTCTTGCCGCCATTAAAGAAAAATTTATGACACTCTCTCACGATGGGTTAACCAAAACCCACAAAGTTCAACATCATATCGACACTGGAGATGCTGCTCCGTTGAAGCAACGTTTCTATCCACTTTCCCCCGCGATGCGCGAAATTGCTTACAAAGAGCTCGACCAAATGCTTGCGTTGGATCTCGTACGTCCTAGTAAATCTGCGTGGTCTTCCCCTATGCTCTTGGTTAGGAAGAAAGATAATTCTTACCGTTTATGTTTTGATGGTCGCAAGCTTAACCAATTGACAAAGAAGGACGCCTATCCTTTACCTCGTTTAGACGATATACTAACTCGTCTACAGGACGCTCGATATTTAACGTCAATCGACCTCAAAAAAGCATTTTGGCAAATCCCTCTTACTCCTGAATCCTACGAAAAGACCGCCTTTACAGTGCCTGGTCGTGGTCTCTTTCATTATGTTGTAACCCCTTTCGGTATTTCTAATGCTCCAATTACGCAACAACGTCTTATGGATAACATTTTTGGACCCCTTTTGGGAGAAAAAATTTTTGTTTATTTAGACGACATCATCGTCGTTTCTAGCACTTTCAAAGAGCATTTAGAATTACTTGAACAAGTCTACGACAGGTTACTGGATGCCAACCTTACGATTAATATGGATAAGTGTGAGTTCTGTAGGTCCAGTTTGACGTATCTTGGACACGTTATTGATAAGAACGGACTGCACACTGATCCAGATAAAACCAAAGCCATAACTGAATTTGCCAAACCTACGAATACTACGGGGGTTAAGCGATTTTTAGGTATGATAGGGTGGTATAGACGATTTATACCCAATTTTTCAACCTTGTCTGCGCCTATCACCGAGTTACTTAAAGGTCTTGGTAAACGTCAACTTGTTAAATGGACATCTATTGCTACTGAATCGTTTGAGAATTTGAAGAAACAGTTAGTTTCTGCCCCAATCTTAGCTAGTCCTGATTTCAGTAAGCGTTTTTATATTCAATGCGACGCTTCAAATTATGGTTTGGGTTGTTTTTTAAGTCAGGGAGAAGGAGAGGAAGAGCGTGCTATCGCATACGCGTCTAGAACGTTGAATAAACAAGAGCGTAACTATTCTGTCACCGAACGCGAATGTTTAGCGGTCATTTTTGGCATTGAGAAGTTCAGACCTTATGTTGAGGGTACTGAATTTACTGTGATAACGGATCATTATAGTCTTTTATGGTTACTTAATATGAAAGATCCGGTAAACAGATTGGCCCGCTGGAGTGTTCGCTTATCTCAATATTCTTTTAACATCCAACATAGAAAAGGAAAACTGAATGTCGTACCTGACGCATTGTCTCGCGCACCTTTAGAAGTCTCTTCTTTGGAATTGTCCGAAGATGACTTAGATGTGTGGTATCGTCGTATGCTGACCCGAGTCACTGACGCTCCTGATAAGTATCCTGATTGGAGGATCGAATCTGGACGGTTGTACAAACTTATTCCGAATTCACATAATATTGTTTCCAATTTAGTTGAGTGGAAACAATTAGTTCCGAAGTCACGTCGGATTGACATTTTTAAAGAATGTCATGATGATTCGACTTCCGCTCATTTAGGAACATTAAAAACATTCAATAAGATCGGTGAGTTGTACTACTGGCCCAGGATGCGTGCGGATGTGGCGAGGTATGTGCGGCGATGCGCCGTTTGCTTGTCATCAAAAGCTTGCCAAGGTGGACGATATGGGTTGATGGGTCGAGAAAAGCGAGTACGGTTCCCTTTTCAATGTATTTCGGTAGACTTAATGGGACCATTCCCCAGATCTGCGAAGGGTAATACCATGTTATTAGTTGTCTGCGATTGGTTCACTAAATTTGTTTTGGTGCAACCACTACGTAGAGCCACTTCTAAAGCCATTTGTGATTTTCTAGAAAATCATGTTTTTCTTCTTTTTGGCACTCCGCAGATTTGTCATGTTGATAATGGACCACAGTTCACAAGCCACGAGTTTCGAAAGCTAATGAGCGATTATAACGTAAACCATCTCTTTTATAATTCTTTATACCACCCCCAAGTAAATTTTGTTGAGCGTGTTAATCGAGTTGTCGGTACCGCTATGCGATCATATGTTAATGAGGATCACAAGACTTGGGATGTGGAAATTCACAAAATCGCTCATGCTATTCGATCTGCCACTCACGATGTAACCGGGTTTACTCCATCTTTTCTCAATCTAGGACGTACCGTACCCGCTAAGGGAGATTATTATGGTCGAATTATGGATTTGAGGGAGGAGGATTTAACTTTGGAAAGTCGCGAAAGGTTGGCTGGGGAGATGAATCGGTTAGATGAATTATTTAAAGATGTAAATAAAAGATTACACGAGGCTTACCAACGAAATGCCACACATTATAATTTTAGGAAGCGTAGTATCCGATTTAAAGCTGGAGACGTAGTTTGGCGTCGAAATTTTGCATTGTCTAATGCCAGCAAACATTTTAGTGGGAAATTAGCTCCTAAATATTTAAAAAGTCGTGTAAAAGAAGTAACCGGTCCATTGACTTACCGTCTAGTGAACGAACGAGGTCGAGAGGTTGGTGTCTACCATATAAAAGATTTAAAACCCCATCCTTCAGCTACTGATTTAGTAGTGGAACCTGATGATCAGGTTGAGAGACGACGTGGAGGTTGATTAAATACCTAGTCCGTAAGTCATAACATCTGACTTACCATTTCCTTGGGGTCAATCAGTCCCGACCCACTTTCTTTTAGTCCGTATTGGCGATTATGGGGGCTGGCGGATTTCTTGTCTTGCGCAGGAATCAGGGGGGCTTTTCGGTTTTCTGTCTGCGGGGTTTGACTGTGCCTGTTCGTTTTGCTTCGGGAAAGCGTTCTTTACACTGTGCGCAGTGGGGTCGGTCAGCCTTTAGTTGGCAGGCGGTCGATTGGTCTCTCCCTGTGTGAGGCTGGAAAGGTCGTCGGTCGTATTTTCGTCGAAACGAAGTCAATTCATTGTCCCTAACAATGATCGCGAGTTTGAAGGCGACTCGCGTGAGTTCTTTACGGTCTTCAATGACATACTGTCATTCCCCGGGGTACCTTTATCTTCCCATCCTCAAAAATAGTTCAGTGTCCATGGCTTTCGCCATTCTTTGATATGGGTTTGTTGACCGGCGGTCCACGACGCGTTTTTATGATCCATACGCGAGGACGAGTCATCGCGTGTATCATTGAGTTGTGGACGCCTTGGCCACTTGGATCGTTTATCCTTTCCCACAATCCAATAATCCAATCACCTCACTACCTATTCCTATCTACCTTCCTTTCTTAAGTCACATTGGGTTCCTAAATAATTCCAAGGGGGGGGGTTCAGGGGTTTATTTTTTTTCCTGGTTTTTAATTATAACGGCTGTGAACGTTAACATCCGAAGTTCACAGTTGTACCATCTGAGATTTATTTCTCAAACTTATTTTGAATTCGTTGCTGATGCAACTGTTGGAAACCCTTTGTTGGTCAAATTTTGATCAAATGCCAATTCGTTTGGAATTTTTTATTTTTTTAAAATGTTTCTATGTCCAAAGGACAATGAGTGCCTTTGCCCGAAACACATTTCTACTGCTGGGTGAACATTTTTTCTATTCACTTTCGAGCCGTGTGAGATGGGTCCCATGAGGTCCATCTTGTTGTTACGTGCCAGTCGTTGGACCGCCGTACATTTATTTTTCATTCTGGATACAGGTCCTATGTGGTGCTGTACCGAACCAGTTGAGAATCCCAGGGCATGATGATAGCGAGGGATGGTCTCGATAATTTTTTGATTTTGGCTACACGAAGCGTTACGCGCTCAGTCATTTTGGGTTCACGCTTAGGCGGTTTTATTAATGACGTGTCGTCATTAGTGGACACCCACCTTTTTATTATTTTATTATTTAATTATTTGGGTCATTTTAGGATTCTTTGTTTTTTGTTTAATTCCAACATTTGTTTAAGTGCGTCTTCAACGCTTGAGTAGAACACAGTACATAGTTAAGTCTTGCTGCGACTATTATTTTCACGACATGAAATAATGTTAGGGAGGGGGCAATGTAACGATTTTTTGCAAAACATTACTGACTACTATTTCGCAACATCCTATATACGGCATTTTTAATCGTCGGATATGTGTGCGCATGTCTGTCAATGGCCATATAGCGATTAGCATTTTTTCGTTTGTGACGAGAGGAACTTCGCTCGTTGAATTTTTGCAAATTCCTTGGAATTATAATGTTTAATTATTGAATACATTATTATAACAACTGACACGTTCGCGGATTAGATAGATCAGTTTATGTAAGTGGCAAATTTTTTTAACAACTTAATTTTAACGCATATAATTTTTACTAGATATGTGCGGAGCTGTCATTTTTATGCTGTCATATTATCTTTAGAGATTTCAATTATAAGTTTTGACATTTCACATCCCAAACTGTCAAAAATTACTTATGTCAACAAACATCAAGTTGATTGCTTTTTACTTGAAATAAATCACACTACCAGGACGACCAGTATATTGAATGATCAGGGTGACCTTTTGGCAAGATCCAGTTTATTTGTTTCCACTTCTAACCAGTCGGCGAAAGAATCTGTCAACATCGTATCCACTATTGGTGACTGCAGGAAGATTAAAGGAGATTCCCGCAATTGTATTGCGTTGTGTTTTGGGCATTGTAGAACCCGAGAGCGCTTTAAGGTTTGTGCCGTATTTTACTTTTTTAATCTGCACTGCAGTGAATTTTGTACACCATATTTTTTTGCTATCACAATTGCCTTCTGCAATTGTATTGATTCTTGCCTTTGACTTGGTAGCATTCATTAATTTGTTGATTAACTGCTTGTACTGTGCATATGATAACGATATTTTTATCTTCATTAAACGATTATTTGTTTGTCGTTAGCTTTATTTGCCTGTTCAGTGATCACCTGGAGATTCTAATTATCCACGACCTTTTGCCTCCGCAAAAGAGAAGAGTTAGCTTATACGACCATCAGGGTTTTACGTCTGTCACCGAATTTACTGTTGATATTTATATTGGCAGATGTGAAGTTTTGCTTCTTCGACTCCCCAGGTCTCATTAGCTTGTCGAGCTTAGAGGAGTAAAACATTTTACACATCAACCGCAAAAATTTAATTAGTGCAGATTATCTGATATTACAATATAAAATTGTGGCGACCAAAAATAACAACAACTTTTCACACCAGAAAAGTAGTTGTATAGAAGCCTAGGAAACTGCCGCTAAAGCGAGTTCCACCTTGTTTGTTACTGTGAAGTATAAATTTTTCATTTTGATCAGCCCTGGACAAACATATAACTTTTACAGTAAATCAGAATGCAAAACTTGAACAAGATCGCGGCGATAATATCGCCTAACATCGGAAGCATATCAAATTGGAATTCATAACCAAAAATCAAGTTGGTGTTTGAATAGTGGAGCTACGTCTCATATCTGTAAAGACTCGGACAATTTCGTGGAATTTAGTGACTCGAAACGCGAAAATTGAACCTTGCTAACAATTCATGTACAGAAATTGTTGCAAAGGGAACAGTTCGAATAAACGCAAATGGTATCGGTGAATCGCGGAACTTTAAACTGTGTAATACTTTGCATGTGCCCGATTTACGCACGAACCTAATGTCGGTAAGCAAAATAACTAATAACTGTAATAAAGTGCTATTTGAAAAGAACAAAGCATCAGTTACCGGAACAAACGGTGAAATTAAGTTGGTAGCTGATCGCATAGGAGACTTATATTACGTGTGGGTAAATAATAGCGAGACACAGTCATCATCAAACGTAGTGCAGAACGTCACGGAAAGTCAAAAGACAGACATCTTGTCTGAATCCAAATCCTCGAGTGAAGTGGCCATGACGTGGCATCGAAAAATGGGTCACCTCAACTTCAGAGACCTTTACGAAAGTGATCGAAAAGGTACAGTCACAGGTCTTGACAAAAGATTGAATACCAAAAACGAAAATCTGGAATGTGAAGTTTGCATTAAAGGTAAAATGACACCGACGTCTGCGGACCGATGAGGGTGGAATCGCATGGAAAGTCGAGATACTTTATAGAATTCATCGACGATCATTCACGCTGGTGCGAGGTACGCTTCTTCAAATCAAAAAGTGAAGTACTGAAAATCACCCGAGACTATGTTACAATGGTTGAAAATCAAACTGGCAAGAAGGTCAAATTCATACAATCGGACAACGGTACCGAGTACATAAATAATGAATTCGACAACTTTCTAAAAGAGAAAGGAATCTTGAGACGCTTGACATCGCCTTATAATCCTGAACAAAATGGCGTCGCCGAAAGAAAAAACCGCACACTGGTTAGTATAGCCCGATGTCTACTGATTCAAAGTGGGCTGCCTGCAGCATTTTGGGTGGAAGCCGTACTGACGGCGAATTATACTCGAAACCGCTGTCCTACCAAAAGTCTGAATGGTAAGACCCCTTTTGAATTGTGGTACGGAAAACCACCAAATGTAAGCAATTTTCAAGAATTTGGGTGCAATGTAATTTCCATGTACCGAGAACCTCGACGTGGAAAATTTGACGCCAGAGGCAGAAACGGAGTTTTCCTTGGATATTCAACTGAGGCGAAGGGCTACCGAATATGGTTAACAAATGAGAAGAAGCTTGAAGTAACTAGAGACGTCAAATTTCTAAATAATCAAGAAAGGGTAAGACAATTTTCAGACAAATTTCCCAACGAGGAACCTACTCAAGTCGACTTTGGAAAATTTCGAGAAATAATTACTGAAACCAATGAAAATGCCGATCAAGACGTGACTTTAGAAGAAGGAAGCCAAGACCCAGGTGAAGAAGTCGAAGTGCCAGAAACTGAAGATATCGTACCAGAAAACGCAATGGTTCGTGGCCCTGGCAGATCCCAATCAATAAGGACCGGCTCCAGAGGAAGGCCAAGGAAGGTATACAATATGGTAGCCAGTACCGCAGAAGAACCCGAAGAGACCTTCACGGCAGAAGTACCTATGAACAAAGCCATCAGCGGACCGGATGCTTCAGAATGGTATGACGCTATGGTAGATGAAATCAAATCTATTATCAAAAACGAAACATGGACACTGGTCGATCGTCCGACACAACGTGAAGTCATTGGTAGTCGAATGGTGCTGCAAAACAAACTCAACTCACTCCTAAAGGTAGTTTGGAACGAAGAAAAGCCAGGCTTGTCGCACAAAGATTTAGCCAGCAACCAGGTATTCATTTTAACCAAACTTTTGCCCCTGTAGCTCGACTAAGCTCAATTAGGCTGATCACAGCGCTAGCTGCCAAATACAAGATGAAAATGGATCAAATCGAAGTGGCAACCGCATATCTAAACGGTGATCTACATGAAACAATATACATGGAACCACCTAGGCAGTTATCAGAAATTTTGAACATCATTTCCGAAGAGGACAAATCCGCCATAGGTATGAAAGCGAAGAAGATGATGGAAGACTTGCAGATGGGTGACAAGGTGTGTCTCCTCAGGAAGTCATTGTATGGATTGAAACAGGCTGGAAGAAGTTGGTACGAAAAATTGAACAGTATCCTTCACAAGCTCGGTGCGAAGCCTACGAAATGTGATCCATGCTTGTACCGCAAGAATCAAGGGGAAGATTCAGTATTCGTTATTGTGTATGTCGACGACATTTTGATCGTTTCACAGAATAAAAAAGCGATCGACGACTTGAAGAGAGAACTCGCTGAAAGCTTTGAACTGACCGACAAAGGAGATGTCGGATACTGTTTGGGGATTCAATTTTCTCGCGATGGAGACAGAATTATTTTAAATCAAGAAGGTTACATAGCAGAGTTGTTGGATCGATTTGGAATGCAAGACTGCAACCCCATCAGTACCCCCATGGAAAATGGACTAAAGGTGGAAAAGCCAACCAAAGTTTCCACTGACGAAGAACCAATATTACCTTATCGGGAACTGGTCGGTGCCCTAAACTACTTGGCTATAGCTACGAGGCCCGACATCAGCTTCTCGGTAAGTTACCTGAGTCAATTTAACAATTGTTACAGGAAAGAACACTGGGCAGCTGCAAAACGAGTTCTACGTTACCTGAAGGGAACGGCAGATCTTGGAATCGTGTATAAACCTGATAGTAAAGGACTACAAGGGTTCGTAGATGCAGACTGGGGCAGTTGCTCCATAGATAGGCGCTCATATTCCGGCTACTCTTTTACCCTAAGCAACGGTCCCATTTCGTGGGAGTCAAAGAAGCAAAGGACTGTGGCCCTTTCCTCCACAGAAGCCGAATATATGGGCATGGTCGAAGCTGCAAAAGAGGCCATCTACTTGCGCGAATTGGTGACAGAATTGGGACTCAAAGATCTCAACGAGATCCAAGTTTACAATGACAATATGAGTACTTTGAAACTTGCTGAGAATCCTACTTTTCACGCAAGAAGTAAATATTATATACTTTTTAGGTCGTTTATTATTTACTACTACGTATATTAAAACTGTTTCACTTATATAGAAATATATTAGCTCAAACCATTACCAATTCATCGGATTAATACAGAGTTAATCCAAAATACAACAGTAAACACATTGACATTCGCCACCACTTCATACGAGATGCCATCGGAAACGGACTATTGAAGGTATCACACGTTGGCACTGAAGAAATGTCATCGGACATTCTCACAAAAGCCCAACCGAAGGCGAAACATTTGAAGTGCATTAAAATGTTAAATCTCGGGAGTGTTGTGTGCTCGCGTTCGTCGTCGCGGTTTGAGGGGAAGTGTTAGAAATGTACGCCACTGGAACCATCTTACTTAGATCAACCCGCGCCGCCTATGTCATCGTGACGATATAGTAGAGTTCCGTAATATCATCGAAATGACATGAATGTTTTTGTTGTTGATAGATTATTAATGAGAATCACGTTTGTACTTTTATATTACTATTGCATTATTAAATACGCTTCACAGAATAAACTGCATTATCTCTATCAGTGTTCCCCAACGTGATTTGCAGATCGAGACGGGAACGGGAAGCAGGTTTTTAAGAAATCGTCGGATCGAGCTCGCATTTACGGCATCGAGTCAATTAGTCGACGGCCCGGAATTCCAAATCCAAGCGGACACTTACATTTTTCGTAAGTAAATTATGATCAAACTTTCACTTAAAAGGACCACAATATAAAAGAATGAAAGGCAAGGACGTTGACCGCTCGCATTACTAGATGCGGGGAATTCCCGGAAATATGCTTCGTTTTAATACTGTACTGAAAGCAATTTTTTATCTTTTACTTACATTATTATTTAATACTTTTTAACGAAATTTTTTACTTTTTCATAATAAAAATTAATAAAAGAAATAAAAAAAGCCCTTAGAAGGTATAGTTGAAAACTTAAAAAAAAATTCTTACGTATGAAAAAGTGAAGGGGTTGCCAAAATCTTACAATAAATGGGTAGAGATGGGTCTAATATTTATAAAGCATCCTTTGTGATTGATAAAGTTTTGAAATCTCGTCTAAACAAATTGATTTCGTTAGGATTATAGGATTCCCCCATAATTAACAACGTAATTTTTTCAATGTTTTGACGTGTTAACTCCGAACAAGTACCATAGTAAACACATATCCTATTAAGCCTAGTGTACGATATTTCCATAACAAATTCCTCAACATTTATGCAATTTACAAAGACACAAACGAATATTATTTGCATAGCTTATTTTATGATACTTATTAGTGCTCGATAATTTTTTACTAACTTAAATTTAAAAATAACTCTTCACTATTTTTTCAACTTTTTTGTTGGTATGTCATAAGAAGAGGTATTTAATAATAATGACATCAGATTCATTTCAATTTGATAAATTAAGATACCACATTAAAAATTGATAGCAACCGTAATGCAGTACGATTGATGCGGTTCGTATAATATTTTGTATGCTATTCAGAGCTCAACAAAAATGTAACAAAAGTAAAGTGGAAATTGATTTCATACTCCTTTTTTAAAATTAGTAAATTTCACCACACCTTTAACAAAACTAACTGCACTATTTTTTCACCTTTTTTGTTGAGATAAGGTATTTCACAATAATAATTTTAAGACAAAATTTAAGTTTGTTATATTCGTATGTTATTCAGAGCACTAGAAAAATGTAATATACAAGTAAAATGGAAATAATTGGTTACCTTCTCCTTTGTTTAAAAAATAATAAGACCTTAAGATGAAAATAATAGACGTTTATTCCAAAAATACCGAATATAATTTTTATACGCTAGTTTAATTATTATACAGGGTGTCCCCGTGACCGTGGAGAACCTTTGAGGTGGTGATAAAGGACACTTTTCTAAGACAAATTCTCAAATAAAATTTTTTCCCAAGTCTAAACCCTCGGGGGGTACCTCCCTTTAAAGCAATTTTTTGAATTTCTGGTTTCAAACGGCCATAGCTCCGATATTATTGATTTTTTAATGTTAATGGATTAGAACTTTTTTAAAGATCATTCGTTTGTCTACAAATTAGGTTATAACCCCTTATCGTCTAGAATCAATGGATTTCGAGTTATAAATTAAATTAAGGGAAAAAATGTTTAAAAAACTCAGTTTTTTTTTCTTTAATTTTCTTGAGAACCCCGTATCTCTTAAACGAAACGTCTAAGAGAAAAACTAATGACCCAAACCGGATAGGGAATTTAACGGGCTACAACTTTCGTCAAATAAATTTTTTTGGGCAATCAACCGTTTTCACAGAAACTCTGAAAATAATGAACAAGGTGTAGGTAAAAAATATAAATTCACATAATTACTAAAAATCTCAATTTGATTTATAGCATTTCTTTTAATGTTAAAACATTGTTAAAACGTATTAAATAATACCGTGCAACACCTTTTGAAAAGAGCACGCCTGTGTGCTGAAAATGAGGGAGGCCATTTTGAGCATCTATTAAATTAAATTAATTTTGTGAATTTATATTTTTTACCTACACCTTGTTCATTATTTTCAGAGTTTCTGTGAAAACGGTTGGTTGTCCAAAAAAATTTATTTAACAAAAGTTGTAGCCCGTTAAATTCTCTATACGGTTTTGGTCGTTAGTTTTTCTCTTAGACGTTTCGTTTACGAGATACGGGGTTCGCAAGAAAATTAAAAAAAGAAAAACCTGAATTTTTTAAACATTTTTTCCCTTAATTTAATTTATAACTCGAAATCCATTGATTCTAGACGATAAGCGGTTATAACCTAATTTGTAGACAAGCGAATGATCTTTAAAAAAGTTCTAATCCATTAACCTTAAAAAATCAATAATATCGGAGCTATGGCCGTTTGAAATCAGAAATTCAAAAAATTGCTTTAAAGGGGGGTACCCCCAAGGGTTTGGACTTGTGCAAAAATTTTATTTGAAAATTTGTCTTAGAAAAGTGTCCTTTATCACCACCTCAAAGGTTCTCCACGGTCACGGGGACACCCTGTATGTTAATATAATGATTATTAGTGCTTAGTTTGTGAAAAAATAGATGCCGAAATTCAAATCATGTTATATTTTTTATTACAAAAAATTATATTAAATTAAATTTCGACTATCTTTGCAATTGTTCAAAATAGTGGGTGCGGAACGGTGCGCTGCAATGGTTAAAAAGGACATTTGAGTGAGATAAATCTATAATTTTGAGCATTTTTTATCACCAAAATTTTAGTTGATTTAAGAAGTTGAAACCGTATCTAACAATAATCGGCAAATTATTCGCACTAAAAATAGTAACTTTATTAGTTTAATATGTGTTCTATCAGTGGCGTAGCTAGGGGCGGGCGGTGGGAGCGGACCTCCCCCGGGTGTCACCCGTCTGAGGGTCCCCAAATTATTTAAATTTCCTGAGTAAAATTGCCTCGTTTATTGGTTTTTTAGGTTTCTAGGGTTGACACCTCAAAAAAAAGTTATCGGCCTAGGTGGGGGTGATACCCGACTCCAAATTATTTAAATTTCTTCTTCTACTTCTACTTTTAGTAAGAAGTCTCCCTCTTAATATAGGTCCAGGACCCGTTCTTCACTAATTTTTGCAATTTGTTCTGTGAGCATTTTTGTTTTTTCATCTCTGGTAGCTTGCTAGGCTTGCCTTTCGATGTGCTTGAACCCTGTTTTTTTATTGTTATGCTGGCAAATCATTAACACAGGGGGACCGACGGCTTTACGTGCTCTCCGAAAGCAATTAAATTTCCTGAGTAAAATTGCCTCGTTTCTTGGTTTTTTAGGTTCCTAGGGTTGACACCTCCAAACAAAAGTCATCGGCCTAGGTGGGGGTGACACCCGACCCCAAATTATTTAAATTTCCTGACTAAAATTACCTCGTTTCTTGGGTTTTCGGGGTGATACATAAAAAAAAGGTCATCAGCCTAGGTAGGGGTAACACCCATTAAATCCGCTCCGGGTGTCACCCATGCTAGCTACGCCACTGGTTCTATAAATCCATTAATTTAGTTCACAATAATAAAATAATAATTTTAGATTTATCTTTTCCTATTCCAATTTTTCATCTTTTTAAGTGAAATAATATGAATTAAAATATAATAAATGATCCTTCCTGTACTTTTAAAAATGCGTAACTAATAAAATGTTTTGAAATATATTAAAAAAAGCAGAATAAAATGTTAAAACATAATTAATTAAAATAATTTTCTTTCAACTACTGTGCGCCGCGCGCGACTCGGCGCATTCTACTAGAGAAAAAGCCGTAATTATAATAGTTCAAAAAATTTTAAACAGAATTGATTTTAATTATTTTTAATTATTATAATGTATAATCTACAGAAATTTGCACAGATTTTTAATGGTATAACATTATTAAATCTAAAGAGTATTAAATTAATAATTCTAATCAAAATTAAATATAGAAACTGATTTCCAAGAAATGTCTAATGCAATGTTGCCGATAAAAAGAAGTGAGAACGTGCAGTCGTATTAACGGAAGTTGCACGGTCCCGTTGATGCTTTTTCATATATATTATCATATATGCGACGCTAGCGCCAGCCATATACAGTGGAACTAAAACATTTTTTTGCAAGTACGAGTGCACCGGAGTCGCTTCCAGTAAAAATTTCGGATTTTAACGCCTGATCCCATACACTACCCGTTAAACACTAAAAACATGGAGATTCGTAGTGACTTCCAAAATCGGAAGTCACGACGATATATATGAAGTGACTCCGTTGCAAATGTATCTACTTTGGAAGTGACATGATACACTTGATAAATATATACTCAGGTATACCATTGATTTAAACGAATATGTACATATTGCGGTGTTTTGAGCCACCTCAAGTTTAGAATTAATTTGGGTAAATACACAAAGAAGAATTGATGAGATAAATTTAATTACGGTCCTGAATAAAATTTTGAAAGATTAAAAATTTAACAATAGAGATTATACGTTAAAAGAATTCATGCTTAATTTTATAATAAATTAATAATTATTATAAAGTTAAATCATATAAAATTTAAATGATCAATAAAAATAAACAACACAAATAAATAGGTATACCAAAATGACGATTTTAGATAGTTATAAAATTTTCCATTAATTATAAGTTAATGTTAGTATTGTTATTAGTTTATAATTTCCATATATAATTTAGTGTTTCGAACGGTTGATAAAATTCAGTGCTTCGGACGATTTTAAGTGTTTCTAAAAACGAAAAACAATTAATTACAAAACGATAAGAACATTTCACAGTAACTTACCCTGTATAAGACTTTCGTTGAAAGTACAATTATTTTGGAGCCAATCAAATAGAAGGATTTGGAATTTTTATGATCGAAGTAGTTTTGAAAAAAGAAAACAAGGTGCTTGATTACGACAAAATATGGCGAAGTCGCTAAAATAAATTGCAATTACAAAAATGCAAAAAAATGTAATAAAAATAAGTTATTAAAAATGCAAAAGATGATTCAAAAGATTAATCGAGCAAAGGTTAATGATTGAAAAGTAAAAATTTGTGAATTTCAAAGTGCGACACATCAAAATACGTAATTACAAAAAAATTTATTTAAATTTGAAAAATATCGTTGTTAATCGATACATCGATACAAATTGGATAAGGAAAATGTATTTAAAGTGATTTGAAAGCGAGATTTACTTTAAAAATCAATAAAATCGAAAATTGACCACATGGTTAGAAAAATGGTTCACCATCTTTAATATTTTGCAACATCCCAGAGAAGACTCGATAGAAAAATTACAAAAATCAAATAAATGGATCACTTAAATTTTTTATCAACAACAGCCACTTATGAAAACTTTGACTAAGGTAACCACAATAAATACTAAAGTGAATATTTCAAACGCGAAATAACAATACAAAAATTCAATTTAACCACGAACGTTTACTTAGTTTAATAAACTTGTCAAATATAAATAAGTAATTTTTAAGATGCTAGTAATAAGTTGTGAGCGCTTGCGTCAACATTTAAAATCTGCAGTCTTAAACATTTGAGTAAAAATAGTAAATTCATGAATAATGCCAAACAATTTTTATAAAAATATTAAATAATTTGATTAAAATAAATAATTTTCATTTTGAGTAATTAATGTGTTATTTATTTAATTACAAAAGCAATAAATTAGCAAGTCATAAAATAAAGTAAATAACAATTCAAAAAACGTACAATCTTTAAAAAGATTTATTAAAATAAATAAGCGAACCCAACCTGTAAAGAAAAGAGCTCATAGCTAGAAAATTTATTTGAGCAGTAAAGATTCAGTTCTTTAAAGTGTACAGTCCCATTCGCCCCCGGACATTACATCTATTGGCGCTCAACGTGAACGGCTCGATTAAACGACCTCACCACGTTTACATCTATTTTGCAACAGCAACGTGTGAGCTCGATTACACGAATTTCTCATAAAGAAATCTTGTATAAATTGAATAGGGATGTAAAAATTAGATTTCCAATTTTAATTATTGAAACTAACATTTTCTATAAAATTCTGATAATATACGATAAAATTTTACTCATAATGGCTGATAAAAGTAAAAAAATCAGCAAACCAGAGAAAATGGTGTTGAGGAATAGGAATACGGAGAAGGAAGAAGTGGCTAACGAGATGCCAACGCCTGCAACAACGAATGAAGAAGCGACTAATAAAACAAACGAAAGTGAGCAAAATATCGACCTTGCTACAATTATGGCTATGCTCATTGAACAAAATAAAAAAGCAGATCAAAATATAGAAAATTTAAAAACGGACATAAACAAAAATATTGAAAATTTAACAGAAAAGCTAGATAAAGCAGATCAAAATATAGAAAATTTAAAAACGGATTTAAAAGCGGACATAAACAAAAATATTGAAAATTTAACAGAAAAGCTAGATAAAGCAGATCAAAATATAGAAAATTTAAAAGCGGATTTAAATAAAAACGTTATAGAAATAAACAAAAATTTAGTAGCAGAAATAGACAAAAATGCAATAAAATTAACAGAAGAAATACACGTGAAGGCAACAGAAGCAAATAAAAATGCTGAAAATCTAAGAAAAGATGTACAAATTTTAAATAACAGAATGGAAGATGGTTTCACGAAACTGAAAGAGAAATTTAAATCCGATTTAACAACCGTCAACGATCAAGTGCAGGGCATCAATACCGAAATAGGTTCGATTAAAACAGACTTATACAATATGATCGAGAAGATCGTACCAGAGGTAACGATTGATCGAAAAATAGAAGAGTGCATAAAAGAAGAAGGCAAACGTGTGGACAGCTCAATACTCATGTTGGAAGGTAAAAACAACAATTTATAAAATGTCATGACAAATAAAATGTACGAAATGAATAACAAAATTACTTTAGAAATATACGGTCATGACAAACAAATTAAAGAAGTTAAAGGCGAGTTAGCACAAACGAAGTTAAAGGAAAATAACAATTCAACAATAAATCTAGCGGCATTACAAGAAGTTTCATGGAATACGAATAATGGTCAGGTAATGCAATTTAAGGAAGATGGCAATTTTAATCCAAAACAGTTCATCAAATATGCAAAACGGAGTACGAGTCATATTAAAGACGTTAATAAATTGAAAAATAGTATTTGTGCAATGCTGTATGGTAGTGTTAAGAATTGGTTTGGCCATGCACAGGATAAATTTGAGGATTTCGAAGGTTTTGAGCAATTGTTCTTAGCAAGGTTTTGGGACGAACAAGTCCAACAAAGAGTCAAAACGAGGTTAATGACAGGAAAGTTTGCAGGAGAAGGAAGAAGAAGTGATTACGCAGAGAGCATAATTAACGAGATCACACAAGTAGAACCCGTTATAGTTGAAATAGATATCGTGAAATATTTAGCAAATCATTTTTGTTGGGACATTGCACACCAAATTCTAGTCGAAAATATAATAACAATCAATGGTCTATCTAATCTATTAAGAAGGTTCGATACGTTTTACGTGACACAAAAAATGAATAATCGCAATAATAATCATAATTTTTGTGAAAATGGTAATAGAAACCAAAGCTTTAGTAATAGCAATAACAGAAATCAAAATTTTCGTAACAACAATAATTATAATAGCAATCAAAATCAACATAACAACAATCACTATAATAATAATCGAAATCAATATAATAACAATCAAAATAATGGTAATCGGAACCAAAATTTTAACAATTATCCGCCTAATTTTAACAATGATCAACATGTTAATAACAATTCTGGTAATAATGGTTTTAACAATCAATCTAATAATAATAATTTTCAAAATAATAATCATTCATACCAAAATGCAAACAATAATAACAATAATTCAAATAATGATCAAAATTTTAACAATAATCAATATAATGATAACCACAGACGTCCAGGGTACAACGGTAATGGTAGAGGCCGAGGCCGGGGTAACTATCATAATTCTAATGGTAGAGGTAATTATAACAATAATTACCATAACGATAATAGAAACGATCAATATAATGACTCGAGAAATAATAATCAGGCAGATGGTAACAATAGATTCCCGGAACAAAGATTTTCACCGGAATCTCAGCAAATTAATCATGTAATTAGCACAGATACGGCGAGTGTAGATGAAGAAATTCCTTCAACTACACAAAATTTTCATTAAGTGACAAATCAGACGAGAGGCAGGTGAATTCGTACCAGCATCCAAAAGAATTCATCTCGATAGAAAACACTACGGAATATAAAGAAATAAAATTAGTTTCACTACCGTATGTGTTAGCAACGATTAATAATGTTATAATAAATTGCTTATTAGACACTGGAGCAGAGATTTCGCTCATAAACCAAAGTATCATAGATAAGAATCGTGAAAATTTTAAAGATAACATTCTTAAAACTAACTTGGTAAATTTAGTATCAGCAAATAAAAAAAAATTTTCTTCGGGTAATCAAAGTATTATAGCAAACATAACAATATGAGATATGACGGTGGAAGAAACCATTTTAATAGTTAAAGGCTTGACAATGCAGTGTATACTTGGGTTCGATCTAATTAATAAATTCAATATGGTAATTGATACGGAAAATAAATTTATAAAAATTATATTTCGATGTCTCGTTCGAAGTAATTTTGATTTATACTTGTAGTACCCGCTTCTGGTACTAGAGTGCACTTTGTTTATAGCATGGTTGAAAGGGTTCTACTATACCACCATGCGAGCCACTTGTCATTACCGTTTTTAGCGCTAGAACGATCACACGTGTTAAAAAATCAAGTGCGAATTATAGGTTATCCATACAATGGGTAAGATAAAGAAGAATGAGATCACTACGAGTGATCTCCTACGAAAGATTATGAAGTCGGAAGACCGATTTAAGGGAAAAACAAGAAGCAGGCGAGTTCGACTACTAAGTAGTTCTTCCGAAGAATCGGTTTCGAAAATTAGTAACGACATCGAGGTACCTAAAAATTGAACGTTGGTTGCAGGTATGTAACCTTTACAATATTAAGCGTAAACAAAAAAGTAAAAATAATAAAATGCATATTATGCAAAATAACTTCACACGAGTGATGAAGCGACCAAGGTATATTAGCAAAGGTAGAATAGTCATGCTAATTATTACCAAATTTAAAAAATTTAAATTTAAAAGAAGGCTAAGCTCTAAGATATAAAGGTTTTATAATCTTATCTGACCTTCAAAATAATGAAGATGCATATTATTATGAAAAATGAGCTCTCACAAGAGGGGAAACGACCAAGACATATTAGCAAAGGTATAACCATCATGCTATTCATAACCAAACTTAAAACAAGGCTAAGTTCACACGAGATGTGGGATGCCTAGATATAAAATAGTACATTATGCACCAAGGTAGCAAAGTGACACTTTTTTGGCCCGAGGGTAAAGGATTGTTTACACGAGGCGCCAGCCGAGTGAAACAATTACCCATGGGCCAAAAGTCACTTTACTACCGTCGTGCATATACTGTTTTTTGCCATTCTGGGAGGTAAAGTAGGAACTTCGCCTATTTAGAAACTTAAAGCAAAAATTTAACGCTTTTTTTTATAATACCTACACGTGGTCGATAAATCGCAAAATAGCACTAGTAATATTACCAACTATACTACTAAAAATTACTAAGAAATAGCAGTTGGCTATTGTTTTACCGCAGGGTAAAAAAGTGCCCCTTTACACCCGCAAACCGGGGTAAAAAGTGAGTACTTTACGCCCGGAATGGCAAAAAATTTCTTTTTCTTTACAAAATTTTTTATTTTTGTTTTTTACTTTCCTTTGCGACTGGCTTAAGCTTACACGAGAGGTAAGATTGCCATGTTATCCATTCACACAAGAAGCGAATTGATTAATACAGTCGGTAAAAGCTCACACGAGAGGTGAGATTACCAGATTATTAAAAAATTATAGACTGTATGTCTATTCATTTTTATTGGCTTAAGCTTACACGAGAGGTAAGATTGCCATGTTACTCATTCACACAAGGAGTGAATTGACTAAATAGCGAATTAACGACGGCTCGTAACAAAGCTAAAACTCGCACGAGAGGTGAGATAGCCAAAAGAATTGCACGACAATTTGTTAATTACGTTACAGTCGGTAAAAAGCTCACACGAGAGGTGAGATTACCGGATTATTAAAAAAAACAAAAAAAACTGTAGACTGGTTTTCCATTTTACTAGCCGGGTGAGTCCACACGAGAGGTGGAACAACCGAAAGGCACTAGTCTTAAAAAGAAACTATATTATAACCCAAATAAGTAATATAAAGTTTTCTTCATTAATTCTAGTATCACATACCAACAACCTGAACGAAAGTGACAATTTCTTTTGTGAAAGCCAAAAAATATTGGGTACGGCCATGTCTGCATTAGGCACGGCAATTACAAACATTTTGTCAAATAACTAGGGGGGACTAGATAGGTTAGACCATTTGGAAAAACTGGCCGACACTGGAAAACTCTTAGCGGAGCTCCACCACGAAAATTCCAGGGCCGGAGGAGCATACATTTCACCGGGTATAAACAAGAATATAAAAGCGACTTTAGAGGAGTCAGGAATAGATTTTTTGCTTTTCGGAGAGAACCTAAGCGAACGCATTAAGGGCGCCAAACTATTAGAGAAGACGAGTCAAGTTTTAAAAATACCATTTTAGATTACATCTCAGGTTATGAACTAAAATTCGTTAAGAAAGTCACTCAGTCTCAGATCCCTAGAGAACCAAATTGGTCAGATAGGGAATTATTACATATAAATGAGGCTATAAATAGGTTGGTACATATAGGTGCTGTAAGACAATGCTCTGCCCTAAGGGATCAGTTTATTTCATCTTATTTTTTAGTATCAAAAACAGATGGATCAAAAAGATTTATTATTAAGTTAAAGAACTTAAATAAATTCATTAGAGCAGAACAGTTACTAAGTTAATTACTCAAGATTGTTTTATGACCTACCTAGATCTTAAAGATGCTTAATTCCTAGTGCCTGTTGCAAAAAATCTGATGTGGCCAGCACATTACTTCCCTATAAGGAATCATTCCTTCATCGTTCATCTAAAGATTCGCAGAAATATTATTTAAATTTTATTTTAATATTTAATTAATTATTAAATTTGTTGTAATTCTTAAATGGTATTTGGCACAGAAAAATATATTCCAATATATTTATAGAAAATTGTATTTGCTTTTATTTTGATTAAAAAAAAATTTCATAAATAAAATATTTATCGTATAGGTATAATGGGTGTGTTTTTAAACTGTACCGGTTGCTCGAGCAATAATTGCTCGAACCAAATTCGAGCAGGTAAGGCACTACCTTACGATCCTGTGCATGAAAATTTGCTCGAGTAATGCGTTCGAGCAGAGTGGGGTAGTTTTAAAACGACTGATGACAATTGATGCAGTAGTTTAAAAACACACTTTGTAACATGTCAAATGTTACCACTCCGACCCTGTCGTCGATTTTATGATCAACCAACAACTTGATCAAAGTTATTTTCGAATTTTACATTTTTATTTGCTAATTTTTGTCAAAAGACTATTTATTAATTTTCCCATTTTGTACATAATTATTATTTCCTCATGAAAAGATCGATTTAATTAAATGCCATCCAATTTTAAATAAGTACTACTTTTCTATCGGCGTATTTATAAGTCGAAGTTACTCGTCGACGATTCCAACGCGCGACCACAAGGTTAGCGTAAAAGAAGTCAAACGTAAAACACGCACTATTTTGAGCTCCGAGTTTTTAAGTAATTTTTGATAATTACAACCAGTTTTTTTGTGCCAAAACGTTCATCAAATGTCAAGTGACAATTTTACTAATTATTTCGAACCGACGATTTTTTTGATAATCAAAATTATCGATTTATATAAATCGAAAATCCTATAAGGACGCCATCAAATTTCAATCGATAGACGCAGAAGTGAACGGAGTTATCCTGAGCTGTGCGCAGTCAGATTAATGGTGGCGAATTCATATAAAATAATAACAAACTTTTGGAAAATAAAGATCGAGAAAAACGCTGACGAGAAAGATCAATTTCAATCAATCGAGAACAACATCAAATTCACTCATCCATCCGATAAGAGGATCGACGAGATATACAGTATCATACATTATTATTTATTCAATTTTCAGATAAGAACTTTAAAGTTCAATGTTTGCTTGTTAACAATTTGCCTAACAATTCGTATTGTAACGAATATTGTGTAACCACTTTACTTAAATAATTTACCTAAGGATAACCACTTCCTCGTTAGTTGTTACAAGTCCACTTTGATAACCGTAGATGTTGAACAGGTTGGCTAGCTCTGGGTTTTTTATGCCTTAGTCGTAGAGCGAGGGTTACTCTGATGTAATTCGAGTGTTCGGGGTTCGGTATTCTCTTGCTGCTGATACTAAATGCTCGGGGCGCCAAAAGGGTTAATAAACAAACACCGATGCTTAATTGTTCAATAACCATTTAATAATAAAAGATAAAAATAAAATTCTTGAGTGAACAGAAAATAACGTACACTTAGTGTAACTTAAAATGACAATAATTGAACTAAACGAAATCTCTTGGTACAATTTGAAAAACTTATTACTACAATAATTAATATTTACAAATAATTGAGTGTTCGTCTGAAAAGATCGTAGCCTCGTCTTGACGAAGTCGTGACGATTCACTAAAATGAATTGATACACAGATCATATATTATTTAACTGAGCCACCAATAACCAAAGCAAAAATGTTAATGGAAGCAATAGTACAAGTTGTTAGCAAACTACCAGAAATAAAGGTTGTTAACACAAAGCAAACCAAATTTATATTGTGAGTAATGCAATTACTCACGTTTACGATGGATACAAATTGCACGTAGCTGGAATCCACAGATCTGTAGGTCCCCCTCTCGGTACATTCAATTTCTGAATAAGGTTCTAAAAGAATACAACACATATACAAATCGATAAGCCAATTGTTAACAAGCAAACATTGAACTTTATAGTTCTTATCTGAAATTTGAATAAAAAAATAATAAAATATGATACTATGTGTCTTCGGGATGTTTTCTCCAAGTTGGCAGATAAGTGAAAATAGTTTCGGCTTCAGTAGATTGAAATTGATTGTCGTCAACGTCTTTCTCAGTTACTATTTTCCAAAAGTTTCTTGTGATTTTTATTTGATAAGCCACCATTAATTCGACTGCGCGTAGCCAGGATAATTCCATTTACTACTGCGTCTATCGATGAAAATTTTTGATGGCGTCTATTGATTTCCAATTTTTATAAATCGATATTTCGATTATTAAAAAAATCGTTGGGTCGAAATAGATTACTCGAATTGTCACTTGACATTCGGTGAACGTATTAACACAAAAAACTGGTAGTAATTTTCACAAATTACTTTATAATAACTCAAAAACTAGGAGCTGAAAATAGTGCGTGCGATAAGTTTGACTTGCTAAACGCTAACCTGATTCGGCATAAAATCCGTAAGCGAGTAACTTCGACGCATTAATACGCCGGAGAAACTAGTACTGCATTAAAATTGATGGCATTTGATTTTAATTGATCTTTTCATACGAAATAATAAATATATACAGGATAGGAAAACTAAAGAAAGGTCTTTCGACAAAAATAGTTAAATAAAAATGCAAAATTCAAAAATAAATTTGATCGAGTTGTAATTGATCATTAAATTGACGGCAGGACCGGCATTAGTAACATTTGGAATGTTACAATGTGTTGTATTCTTTTAGAAACTTATTCAGGAATTGAATATGCCGAGGGAGGATTCGACAAGCTTGTAGAAATCCAGCTACGTATATTTGTAACCATCATAAACCGTGAGTAAATGTTTTACTCACTATATAAATTGTACTGCTTTGAGTTAACAAAACTTATTTCTGTTAGTTTGCTAACACCTTTTACTATGGCTTCCATTTGTATCTTTGTTTTGGTTATTGGTAGCTTAGTCAAATAATTTATGATCTGTTTATCAATCCGTTTTAGTGAATTCTCACGACTTCGCATCGACGAGGCAAACATCTTTTTATTCGACAATACATTTATTTGAAAATATTTTAATTATTATACTAGTAATAAGTTATTCATATTGTACAAAGAGATTTCGTTACGTTCAAATTTTGTCATATTAAATTACACAAAGTGTACATTTACTTTTCTGTTCACTCACGAATTTTATTTTTATGTTTTATTATTAAATGATCAATGAACGATTAAGCATCGCTGTTTGTTTATTAATCCTTTTGGCGTCCCGAGCATTTAGTATCAGTAAGCACGAGAATACCGAACCCCGACAACTCGAAATACATCAGAGTAACCCTCGCTCTACGACTAGGCGTAATAACCGAGAGCTAGCCAACTTGTTTAACAGTTACAGAACTTACATCTAAATGGGAATTTTCAGTGTCATTATCAGTTTTAAAAACCATAATTTTTAAAAGAAACTTTTAACATACATATATATATACACCGGGTAGCGTAATGCGGCGACGTAATACGCAGACGTAAAGCCTACTAATATTTTTTTTTAAAGCGCTGATTCATAATTTTACTATCGAGTTTTAAACAAAATTAAAAAACAAGATATCAAGAGGGCATTAATTTTCAAGTCGGAGTTCAGCTGAATGTTAAAGTGTTTATAAGTAATATAAATCTTATAGGCTTTGATCATTTGCCATTTGCTATTACGAAAATTGGTAATAAAATTATTAAGTGACATTTGATTATAATAATAATAATCTGTATTACCTGATACGCTACAAATGATATCAAGGAGATAAAGGGCAAGAAAGCATTTATAGGTAAAAGACTATTCTAACTTTGATGGCGGGTTTCACAAAGGTGATTTAAAATATAATCAACTATTAAATTTAATCAACAATATGACAACAATGTATGTTAATTGTTGTAACTATGGTTTTAATTTAAATCCTGGATTATATTTAAAATCACCTTTGTGAAACCTGCCATAAATAAATTATAATATAAACGGTATTTAGTAAACAATTAAGGTAGTTCTGTCGTTAATAGTTAATTAAACATTGTAATTATGTTTTTATTAATCAAAAACTTTAGTGTAACTGTACAAATGTCATATTAGTTTACGTGCTGACAGCTTATTTCATAGCAATCTACAGATTTTTTGACTGTTCGAACGAGCGCGGCAACGCGGTGCAATTTCATGAAATAAATTCGAAAATATCGATTTAAAATGCGCTTTAAAAGAAATTTGATAACAGAATATGTTTATTCAATGCATTATTAGTAAAATAAAAATTTTAATTTTTGTTTCATAGTAGATAACTTTTCAAAATCCAGCGTCACAATCGTGCGATATTGCCATGCCGTTTTGGATTTGCTATTCAAGCATTTAATACGATGGATTATTGAATCTGTAACTAGGTTTTATCTAGGAAATTAGACGCTTAATTATCTTCAAATTTTCTGAGAAATCTATTGGAGCTTCTTTCTTGCTTCATTTAGTTTTTTATGAAAATGGTAAGAAACGTTTCTATGCTATGGTGAAAAGTATAAGGTAATTAGTACTTTTCATATGCCAATGTATAACAACCTAATTTTTGAAGACGATTATTTCACTTTCTAAGCGGCCAAAAACTTGGAAAAAAATGTTTACGCATGCATGAAATAATAAGTAACAAGTTATAATAATTTATATTACACATGCGGGAAAAGTTCTATCTTTGCACACATTATTTTGTTTGCAAAATGGCCGATTGCCCATTCCGCCATTTGCGTGCGACAAAGTACTTTGTCGCACGCAAATGGCGGAATACTTTGTCGCACGTTAATTTCCCACAATTCGAATAAAACACGCAAATCGATACTAGATCTCTTGATATTTTTAATAAACACAATTTAATGAACGTCACTTGAACGTGACTTGTTTTAAATAAATTTAACTAAATTTATCTAAAGGATTTATTCATGTTTCTTTTTATTAATAAATATAGAAATATTCGGACAATTAGAAATATTAAAATTAATATTTTGGGAACTATTTGATGATGCCAATGAGTTCAAATTTGCAATTTCTATGTTTTCTTTGTCTTCTACATAAACGTTGATTGGTAATTGTGTCGTTATATTATGGTCATTTGGGTCGTTTGGGTCATTTCGTGATGTTGATGGGACTTCGGTTATTATGGCATTAGCAATTTGCTGGCCTATTCGTTTTTTATTGCCTACAGAGTCTTCAACGTAACCTTCAGCGACTGTGTTGGATTTCCATCCCCCATGCCTCTTAAGAGTCAAGAGATCAGCACCAGAATCAGCTAGAAGCGTCGCAGAACTTCTTCTAAACGTATGTCCAGTATAAGATTCCGGTTCTTCTAATTTCAGAAATATTGCTACACTTTTAGGCATACTGCCAAAACTATTGATGCCTATGACTTGCTTTGAACATCTGCCATTACGGCAATATATAAAAAATCTGTTCGTCGACACAAGTTTTGGGCGCAAAATAGCATACTTCTTATAGATGTTATAAAAATCACCCGTTACTACAAATGATCTCGGCTTATCATTTTTCGTTACCGGAATTCTGACTAGAAGCATGTCACCTTTGTCCTCAATGTCATTGACAGTCAAGTCACACAGTTCATGTCTTCTACATGCTCCTTGCACTCCAAAAATTAAAGCTACCTAAAATAAATAATAAAAACAAATTGTAAATAAGTTTATGTATTTATTTGTATTATAAATTTAGAATTTTTAGCTAATTTACTAACCTTTACAGCCAGAAATTTGTCGTCTGGAGCTTCTTGGATAAATCGATTTATGTGTTCAGCATTTAGTACTTGAGCTTTCTTGCTTCTAAATCCTTTATTTTTTTGCTTCAAAAAAGCAATTAAATTCGAGTAATTATGAATATTAAGTTTATGCTTAATATCAATCATGCTTCGAAGCATCGAATAAGTCGACCACATACTCGATGGCTTATAATTTGCAGCCAATTCATTAAAATATGCCAAAAAAATTGGTTCCGAAAAGCTTTTAATATTTTTTTCTGATCGCCATTTCATAAATTTACCATATGAAGCTTCATATTTACCTCTTGATTTTTGCGGAAGTAAATTATTGACGACTTCTTCCGCTGCTTGAATTACTTCCAGTGGTAGTATATCTGAATCACTTTCTGCTTCCATTTTCAAATGTCACGTTTTAAAATAATATTTTCGACTGTGTTTTTTTTTATTATTAATGAACCTGCCTACGTTCTAAGTAATGGTCACTTTTTTTCTGAATTATTTTACCCCAAAAATGCGCGCTATTGATCTAGAATTTTGCATAAGGCTTCCTGCGACAAATTGCTGACGGGGGGTAAAGTACGAACAAGGGGGGGTAATTTTTTCTCTCAGTTTTTCGCTATCTAGCGCCGTTCTCGAGTTATTGCAAATTCAAATTCTCAAATTTAATTATTGATGACACCAATATTAAAATCAGTGCCACGATAGAAATTTTCCTTCATGTGTAATATAAAATAGTATGTACTATTCGTGCGGTTGTCTATTGCCCACGCGAGCGAAGTTGAACGCACGAACGACAGTGAGTGCGTTCATTCGCTTTAGTGGGCAATAGACAACTTGCCGCACTTATTGTACAATATACTATTAAATACCTTCTTAAACATTTTGTGCAACGAAAGAACTACCTTAAGTAGAAAATTTCCATTCTTGCTATTCAGTCAAAAGACCTAATTAGGAAGGCGATTATCTCATTTTCTAAACGGCCAAAAATGTTGAGAAAAATAGTTTCGTAAGCATGGAACAATAAATAATAAGTAGTAAAAATTGAAAAACATTTCTAAGAATTGTGTAAAACGACAGAACTACCTTAAACAAACGTATAAAATATTTTCTTGCTTTTATGTAATACATAATAAAAACTACATTATTCCGAATTGAATATTTAAGGACAAGAAAGTATTTAGGTAAAATACTATCCTAACTTTATAATGAGTACAATATTTATTGAATAATTTAGGGTAAAAATCACTTTCAAGATCTTTTCTTGGTTTCATTCTCAATTACTAACATGAGAACTAAAAAGAAATCATATTCCAAGAAAAAACAACAATTGCGGCAGTATATTGCATCTGAAAGATCTGATGATGAATATAGGGATGAAGAAAGAGAAATAGATAGAATAAATAAAAAGAGAAAAAGAGATAATGTGGAATGTTTAGAAAAAGACAGCTTTATTAAAAAGAGAAGAACAGAAAGTTCAAAAGATGAAGCGGAAAGTAAGAAAATCACCAATCAAAAAAGAATACAAAAACTACGACAAAATGAGCTTTATAAAGAAAATGAAAAAATCTCAAACAGGACACGTATTCAAAATATTAGAAAAAATACGCAATATAATGAAAACGAAAGATTAGCTAATAATGAACACAAAATAAAAATCAGACAAGATAAAATCTATGTGGAAAAAGAAAATAGAGCCAATAAAGAACGTAATAAAATAACGAGACAAGATGAAGAATATGTAGAAAAAGAAAAGAGAGCCAATAAAGAACGTAAAAAGCTAACGAGACAAGATGAAGAATATGTAGAAAAAGAAAAGAGAGCCAATAAGGAACGTAATAAGTTAACGAGACAAGATGAGAAGTATGTAGAAAAAGAAAAAAGAGCCAATAAAGAACGAAAAAGCTAACGAGACAAGATGAAGAATATGTAGAAAAAGAAAAGAGAGCCAATAAGGAATGTAATAAGCTAACGAGACAAGATGAGAAGTATGTAGAAAAATAAAAAAGAGCCAATAAAGAACGTAAAAAGCTAACGAGACAAGATGAACAATATGTAGAAAAAGAAAAGAGAGCCAATAAGGAACGTAATAAGCTAACGAGACAAGATGAGAAGTATGTAGAAAAAGAAAAAAGAGCCAATAAAGAACGTAAAAAGCTAACGAGACAAGATGAAGAGTATGTGGAAAAAGAAAAGAGAGCCAATAAAGAACGTATAAAGAAATGTAGAGAAAATATAGAATATGCAGAAAAGGCAAAGAGTGCGAATAAGGAACGCGTTCAGAAATATAGAGAAGATGAAGAATATCGAAAAAATGAATAAGTACTCGATAAAAATAATAAGAAAATTAAAGAGATAATTTTTATAATAATTTAATTAGAAATGAAAGCAAGGTTGCCAAACTTCAATTGCAATTTATAAAAGATCGTGTTTTTTTACCAGACGTAGTATGCTGCTGCTGCGAAGGTTTATTTTTTATGCACTCAGTAACCGTTTACAATGTTGATAAAATTGTCAATAAAACGTCAAAAGAATTTAATGAAAAAATTCAAAATTATCAGTCTAAATTTATATGCAAAATATGTAACAATCATGCACTAAAAGGAAAAGTACCTAAATTATCAACAAGTAATGGTTTAAAATTTACAGTTATACCGGAATGTGTAAAATTTATGTCTCTTTTAGAAGAAAGAATGGTTCGTGCTTTAAAATCGTATGCGTTAAATGGACAATTGGGAAATAAAGAAATTGTAGATAATGTAAAAATTATTGCACCAGGCCAAGGAAAAACATCGGTACCATGGCATATGGTTGAAGACCTGGATGAACTATGTTTCCCAAAAATATTTGGTGGTCATAAATTAGAAATTCCGGGGAATATTACGTATCATGACAGGGCAAAATCAGAAGCGAGAAGAGTCGATCGCAGGTCTTGCATTCCAAACAGAATTTTATTTATGGCAAAAAAGAAATTAGAGAAAGCATGTATTGCAAGTATAAATATATGTCTACGCAAGACGAAACGAACGAAGGACGTCTGCGCAGAAAATGTTTTAAAAACTGATTTTTTGGAAAATTTAATAAAATTTGATGCTGGATACAAAATTCTAAAACAAATTCGTTCTTCACCATCGTACTACTGGGAAAGCAGAAAAAAGAATTAATGGCAATGCTTCGACAATTAGGGAAACCCACAATATTTCTAACACTGTCTGCGGGTGAAAAAATTTGGCCAGAGTTAATAAAATCTTTAGTAAAATTAAATAAGAATAGAATTATTACAAATGAAGAGGCTTTACATTTAGATGATTTCGAAAAAACAGGTTTGATTAGGGATGACCCCGTTACGTGTGCACGTTATTTCGACTATAAAGTAAATAAATTAATGTTGTTATTAAAACAAACTGATGGAATTTTTGAAAATTATTTTGTCGAAGACAGTTACGAACGTGTCGAATTCCAGATGAGAGGATCTCCGCATCAACATATATTTTTATGGCTACAAAATGCTCCCAAATATGATCCGACAAACAAAGTTAAAACTGAAGAGTGTATTTCATTTATAGACAAATTTATAACGTGTGAATACGATGAAAATAACCCATATTTATCTGTTCAACGTCACAAACATACGCACACTTGTTATAAAGGTAAAAGGAATAAAACAAAATGTAGATTTAATTATCCTATTCCTGTGATGCCAAAAACAATGATTCTGGAACCATTAAGTACAAATGACAAAAACGATACCATTCAGGAAACATTAACAAAGATAAGAAATTTAATGTTGTATTTTTATAAAAAACAATACCTCATATCGTTTGAAGACATATTATTAAAATTAAATATTACCGAAGATCAATATATTTTGGCATTGAGAAGTTCACTAATGCGAACTCAAGTATTTTTGAAGAGAACTAGTTTGGAAGTGGGTATAAATTGTTACAATAAAAATATTTTACAACTGTTTGAAGCAAATATAGATGTACAATTTGTATTAGAAGAATATGGAATAGCTTCTTATATATAGTAAATTATATAGGTAAAATTGATGCTGGTTTGTCCAAATTGTTACGTGATGCTGCATCAGATGCGAATAATGGTAACACAAGTATTAAAGACAAATTTAGACAAATTACAAATGTATTCCTAAACAGTAACTTAATGTCGGCTCAAAAAGCATCACGTTCTCTCATTATCAAAAAGTAGCAGACAAACATTATTTATTAACACGAGTCCGGCAGCAGAAAGAACATTAATGTTAAAATCAAATTCAGAACTTCAAAAATTAGACAAAAATTCATCAAATATTTACATGGAAGACAAAATGACAAAATATTGTAACAGACCTGAATCTCTAGAAAACATTTCTTTGGCTGATTTTGTTTCAAATTATACTAAGTGTAAATGTATTATTAATAATGACCAAAATGACGATGAATAGACGTTACAAATTAATTCAAGATCCCAGTAATTATTTCAGAGAACAAATTCTACTGTTTTTACCTTGGAGAAATGAATCGAATGAAATTGAAAATTCTAACTGTGAAGAAATTTATAATGATAACCTTCATACCATCAATGAAAACAGAGAAAAGTATTCTGTACTGGCTGATGAAAACCTTGATGATGCTATACAACAAGCTCAAGATGATATTTTTGATAGAGAAAATGAAGGTGTTGAAAATTTCGTAAACGATGAACTTTGTTCAGAACAAAAAAATCGATATTTTGGAACAGGAGCGATCAGAAGTTTACAAGAACAAGAAAATTACAAGATTTACAGCGCCCCAAAGAATTTCAAAAATTGATTTACTGAAAACAATGGAAACACTTAACCATTCTCAACGAGAATTTGTAATGCATGTGTTAAATTGTTTTAAATCCAAAAATCTACCATTGAAAATATTTTTAAGTGGATCTGCAGGTGTAGGAAAAAGTACGGTAATAAATTGTATATATCAGTTAATCACACACTATTTGGATAACTCGCCTGGATCTGATAACGAAAAATTGTTTGTATTATTGTGTGCTCCATCAGGGAAAGCAGCATTTCTTATAAATGGCATCACGTTACACACTGCATTCGCACTTCCTGTTTCTCAATTCGGTGGTCAAATGCCGGAATTATCTTCAGATTTGGCAAATAATATTCCAGAGAAGTTAATCAATTTAAAATTATTAATTATAGATGAAATTTCGATGGTAGGAAGCACTCTTTTTAATCGAGTAGATACCAGACTACGTCAGATAATGGGCATAAATCAACCGTTTGGAGGTATATCTGTTTTAGTTGTAGGTGATTTAAATCAATTACCCCCTGTTATGGATTCCCAAATATTTAAATGTTCAAATTGTAATGAAATGAGCGAAATTTTAGACACCAATCCATTATGGGATGAATTTCAGTTTTACGAATTGACAGAAATTATGAGGCAAAAAAATGACAAATTATTTATAGAAGTACTTAACAATTTAGCATTGGGAAAAATGACACAAAATAATATTGATTATATAAATACCAGGCAAACTGAAGAATCAAAAATTCCACTAAATGTTATTAGATTATTTGCAGACAATAAAAACGTTGATTTATTCAATAAAGTCAAAATTAATAGTAACATAAATCCAGAATACATATCTGAAGCTAAAGACATTATTTTAGGAAAGTATACAATTCATCAAAATTAAAAGTACTGGAATCTTTAAAACATAAAAAATTAAATGAAGTAAATGGATTGCCGTATTTGGTAAAATTGGCATAAAGTATATGGTTTCAAATAATGTTGATGTAGAAGACGGACTAGTCAACGGTGCTTGCGGAGTTCTAATGCACATCACCTTTATACCGAATACTTTCGACCCACACAAAATTTGGATAGATTTTTCTTCACATAGAGTAGGGAATAAAGCAAGACTGCTATTAAAAGATTATATGAATAAAGAAAATATTGACAAAAAATTAACTCCAATTGAGAAGGCTAGTATTCCATTAAATTTATCAAATAAGTTACAATATCAAATTATTCGCAAAACAATTTCCAATTGTACCTGCCGAAGCAATAACAATTCACAATAAGAGTCAAGGTCAGACATATGAAGAAATTTGTATTGATTTAAATCTATCACGTCGGATCACTCGATCAATGATGTACGTAGCGTTTAGTAGAGTTACAAAATTAAATGGTTAGTATATATTAGGAAATTTCCGTCCTCCAAATTCGACTAAAACAACTGATCCCATACTTAAAGAACTACATCGTTTGAAATCCCAAAAACAATTACACATATCTTTCGAAACATTAAAAGAAATTAAAAGTGGTAACTCAAGAGGGATTATTTGCTATGCAAAAAGTCATGTATCCCTCTCCAATATAGAACATGTACTTGAAATGAGTAATCCTTCTAATCCAGTAGGCCATGTAGAATTTATCAGTTTTAAAATTCAAAATTATTATGTAATTAGTGGATACAAGTCGCCTTCTACGTCAAACATAATTTTTAAAAGAAACTTTGAACACATACATAATCAAATTCAAAAACAAGATTGTTCAGGATTTGAACTCGTTGTAATGGGAGATTTTAATTTTAATATTCATTCAAATAATCAAAATAATTCTTTAACAAAATATTTAATGGAATTTAAACTCTCTTCATTACTATCAGCCAATATATCAACAACAAACATGAATACTCAAATTGATGTTATATTTTCTTCCCATAATTCTAAATCTGGTGTTTATGAAACATATTTTTCCGATCACAAACCAATATTTATAATTTTAAATGAGAACCAAGACATTAATGAAGACAATATTATAAATTCTGACGAGCAAGACCATGAATTGGAAACCAAATGGACTGACATAAATAATAGCAAAATTTCCACGTATAAAGATCCAGAAAATGTCTTAATATAAATTTGAAAAATTATAAATTAAATGATAATTCTAAGAAAGAAAATCAAAATTTATCAAATGTTCATTTAAAGGATAGAAATTTTTATATTGAGATAAATAACATAATTCAAGAAATTCACGACATAGATATAAATTTATCAGTACAAAATTACAAAATTCTGTTGCAAAACATTTTTTACCGGTACGAGGATTTAATGGCGTCCTTAATCAATGAAATTTCTCAAATTGAAAGTTCAAATTTCAATAATTAGAGTCATGCAATAGATGTACATCGAAATAACAAAATTTATAATGTACTTAGAGAAAGAGCTGTTGTGGTGAATACACGGGGAGATGGATCTTGTTTGTTTAGGGCAACTTCATTATGTTTGTTTGGTACGGAAGACCTGCATACATGGATGCGTATATTATGTTGTAATATATTTCTTGAACACTGGCTTTATTTTGAACATCCAGAAAGAATGCTTTATTTATACGAATATAATAGTGTCAAAAATTTGATTCATAATAATACTGCTACTAAAAACGATTGGGGTAGTGCAGTACATGTAAAAGCTATTTCATTAGCAGCTCATCGTGAAATTTATATTTATCAAGCTGTTGATATTAACGATTCTTCCAAATTTGCTTCATTTGATGAACTACAAAATTTTTGTGACTCTGGCTTAATAAGGACAATGCATTTACGATATTCGTATAACATTGAAGACAACATTGACGGAAATAATACAACTAAGAAGCCTATTGTATTATTGTTAACAGATCCAGGTACAAATAATTCACATTATTCTGCAGTTTTGCCAAAAAACAATCAATGTGAGTTACTAAAACCAAAATATCGTGGGGATCGCAGGGCAGTGGCAGATTCCATGATTTCCCTACCATAGAGATTTTATAATTCAGGCGATAGTATCACCATCTTTCCAAAGGCCCAGCAACTAAATTTAAGCAATCTGGATCTCGACTTTTCGTTCTCAAATGATGCCAAATTTTATTTTCACAACTTCATTATAATATAGTCATGCATATAACGAAAATGGGTCATTTTCCGGGTTACTCGGGTCAGTTTTGCTGAATATTTGTTATAAATCGTTTTATAGTATAAAGAATTCCCAAAAATTCCTATTTCGAGTGACGTCAAGCGGTGGTAACAAATCTGCAATTTTGCAATTTTTTTTCGATTTTCGTCGAAATCGGACCCCAGCATTTAATTAAATTATTAAATTTGTTGTATTATTAAATTGTATTTTGTTCATAAAAATATATTCTAACATATTTATAGAAAATTTTATTTGCTTTAATTTTGATTAAAAAATAAAAATTCTTCAATAAAATATTTATCATAATATATTTAAGAAAAACCATTTCGTCCTTCAAGTAAAGTGCTACTTCCGGTTTAGTGATCTGCTCCAAAATCAAATGGTGCTTTCGTATACCGATGAAAGTGTTAAATATGAAATTTGGTTACTATATAATAACAATTCGTTCCTGAGATATTGAAGAAAAACTATTTAGTCCTTCAAGTAAAGTGCCATTTCCGGTTTAGGGATTTCCTCTAAAATCAAATGGTTCTTTCGTATATTGATTAAAGTGTTAAATATGAAATTTGGTTACTATATAACAATTTGTTCCTGAGATATTGAAGAAAAACCATTTCGTCCTTCAAGTAAAGTGCTACTTCCGGTTTAGGGATTTCCTCCAAAATCACATGGTGCTTTAGTATACTGATTAAAGTGTTAAATATGAAATTTGGTTACTAGATAACAATTCGTTCCTGAGATATTTAAGAAAAACCATTTCGTCCTTCAAGTGAAGTGCTACTTCCGGTTTAAGGATTTCCTCCAAAATCAAATGGTGCCTTTGTACACCGATTAAAGTGTTAAATATGAAATTTGGTTACTATATGTTATATTCATACATTCTTACTATGGCGCGCTCGGAATATTGAGCGCCATCTATCGATGTAAATTCTCTTACGAAGCATTTTAGGATAATAAAGTTACGTTCATAATTACGGTGTTAAATTTAATTACATGTTACCTTACAAGTACACAACAGTGGCGCGACGAGGATAAAAGAAGTCTTACAAGATTTGGTTTTTCAAGTAATTTTCGAGTTTTACAGTGATTTCGAGTTTTTACAAGAGTACGGAGGGAAACCTAACCTCAAAGATAAGAACGCACATTTTTCACATTCGAATTTTTTTTTTTCAAAACTTAATTTGCGAGTACATAATAGTATACTTACATTACGATGCCACAAGATACAGGGGCAAATATAGTGCCAACAGTAGCAACGGTGTATAATTCAGTGCATACAGTTTTTTCGATAGAAAATTATAATCCATCTACAAAATTGGATCGTTGGGTGATGCGATTAGAAAGTGCTTTCAAGGTTTTTTCGGTACATGTAGATAAGAAGGTAGAGTACCTACTACACTATATGGGACCCGAGGCTTACGATGTGTTGTGTGACAAAATATCACCAGCGCAACCAAATACCAAAACTTACGAGGAGATTATAAAGGTATTAGGTACACACTACAATCCGGAACCATTGGAAATTGCAGAGAATTTTCGTTTCTTGCAACGTCGACAGGGTGAAGGAGAAATGGCGCAGGAATACTTGACAGCCCTACAAAGATTGGCAACTACATGCAAATTTGGGGACTATCTCAAGAAAGCACTGCGAAATCAGTTTGTTTTTGGTTTACGTTCGCAAAATATACAAAGTCGGTTATTGGAATACAAGGAGTTAACGGTGGAGAAGGCTCTGGATGTAGCAGTCAGTATGGAAGCTTCAGCCCGGGATGCAGCTCAGTTACATCGGACAGTTACAACCGCCGAGGTAAACCGTGTTGGAAGTGACGCTTATACAAGAAAAAATTTACAGAAATTTACAACATTCAAGGACAAGAAGAAAAGTGGTGACGTTCAATGTTTCAAAAAGTGCAATGACATTCAAATTAATCAACCTAATTTCTATTGTTTTAGATGTGGTTCACCACAGCACCTTGCAAACAAGTGCAACAAATCCAATGTAATCTGCCGCAAATGCGGGGTCAAGGGTCATTTGTCAAAGGTGTGCATGCGAAAAGGTACTGATAACACGAATCAAATAGAGGAAGTTTTATCTTTACATGCTGAGCATGGTCAATACAGAGAGAAATTTTTGGTTACACTTCTAGTACAAAATCGTCAAATGAAATTCGAGGTAGACAGTGGTGCTGCTGTGAGTATCGTAAGTTTAATGCAATTTAAATCGTTATTTCCTAAATTACAAATTACAAATTCAAAATTGAAATTAATTACATATTGTAAACGCGAATTAGACGTTGTGGGGTTCTCACAAGTTAACTGTACATACAGGGGCGAATCCAAAGATTTAAATTTATACGTGGTTAATATAGATCGAAAACCAATTTTAGGTCGAGAATGGATTCGACAATTGCACATTCAATTTGATCAATTCGAAAATATTTCTCACATTACATTACATACACAGACATCATTACAAACAATTTTACAAAAATACCCTACCATTTTTAGCAAAGATATGGGTAAGATTACAGGCTTACAAGCACATTTAAAATTAAGGAATAATGTACAGCCAATTTTCATTAAGGCAAGAAAAGTTCCATATGCGTTATTACAAAAAGTTGAGAATGAGTTAAATTTCTTGGAGAAAGAGGGAATTTTAACGAAGGTAGATAGTTCGGAATGGGCAACACCGATTGTCCCAGTGGTAAAAGCTAATGGAAAGATTAGAATTTGCGGTGATTTTAAAATTACAATAAATCCAAATTTGATTGTGGATGAGTACCCACTATCTTCAATTGAAAATTTATTTTCGTCCATGGAAGGGGGAGATAAATTTACAAAGCTTGACTTATAGCAAGCGTATTTACAGCTCGAAGTACGGCCAGAGGACAGGAAGTTTCTTACCTTGAGTACTAGTGATGCAAAGCGGTAATGTTACCACGTAATATTACACCACTTTCGGTAACATTGAAACTTTCGGTAACTTACGAAAAAAATAGCTCATTTCTCTGTTTGAATAATCTACATTTTAATTTATTACAGTTGGGTAGATCCGTACGCCCATGTGTTGCAATGTGTTAATTATGCAAGTTTATTGCAAATATGTTGTAATGAATATTATGAGATGAGCGATGACTCATACTAGATATGTGTACTCAACACACTTTTCTTTGTTATAATTTTATTTCTTAAGATTAAAAATAGGAAAATAAATTTTGTAAACCGTAACTTAGTAGATGTAACTATTCTTTTATGATAAATACATCACCATGGCGTTATAAAATTTATTATTTTTAATTAACATATCCTGCTAGTTAAACGCAAATCCTACGTGTGCATTCAAATATACAAGGATACAAGGTGTAACAAAACTTTGCCGTTCTTATTTAGCATAAAAAGTTCACACTTCACATCAATTCTTGCAAGATGGTGAAGCCAAAATGTGCATCAAGGAAGTTTTTTATTAGACATGAAAGGAAGGATGGCCAGCGGAAAGATACATACTATGTACATATTGTGGTGTTTCACTGCGATGGATACGCCAATAGCAATTCATAACAACATTGACTTATAAGAATCAAAAACATGCATGAGATGTCGAAACCAACAGAGTCAATAAACAAAATCTAATTTAAAACCGGTCAGATAAAATACAATTGATAAAAAAATAATTTACAAAGAACACAAAAGTTTTAAAATAAAAATGTAACACGAGAGCAAAGATGATCTAAGTAAGAAATTTGTCAAACCAAACCGAGTAATAAGGAATTTAAAAATTGTTATTCTTGTTTATTTTTATATGTTACGTAGTAAGAATTCGGTAAAGTTGCACAAACTTTAAAAGTTTACATGTTGACGAGCGTTGTTCCGAGACTAGACAGTAAGGTTGAACGGTGATTAATCTAAAATAAAATCAAACATTTAAAAAGGTGACAGTTAAACAAAAGGATACTTACAATTATAAATGTGATCTAGTATGTCGAAAGTTTTGGGTAACCAAGAAAAATAAAAAAAAAACAAAAGAGAGCTCCCAAGTGGGACAAAGCGAGAGGCTGTGTGAATTTTGCTCCCGACAAAAAGGGGTATCGAAACTTCTTCGAAGTGGTAAAAAGAACGGAGAGCTGTGCGGTTTTGCTCCCGACGAAAAAGTACTACTCAAGCGGTAAACGGGAAGACGTATTTAAGTACACCCCCGTGAACTTTAAATAAAAAGATTAATTGATGTGTAGGTTTTTCGAAGATCTACAAATAAAATTAGTGATCAATAAAATTGAATACACGTGGAAGAAAATCACAAAAAATTGGAAATTACTTACCAGAACTATTTATCAAAAAGTAAATAAAAACAAGTTGAGAATATCTTCGTACACAATTCGGTTTGGAATCACCAACAGAAATAATTCGAAGAAAATCACCACGAGAGGTTAAAAACGTTCGAGCAGATAATTCGAGACTTATAGTTACTTGGTACCAACAGAGTGAGTACATTTAAAAATTTAATAAAACTGTTAACATTCGTGTGCAACGCGCGCGCATATATAAATTGTTCAACGACGAAGTAAAATAAAAAACTCATCTTTATATTAAGTGTTTGGGGTTCAATAATAATAATAAACAATTTTTGTCAATTTATGTATTTATTAATTAATTCATTGTTCAATATACATAATAATTTTGAAATTTAGTGGATCATCATTGCGAATTTTTGTGTTCTCGTTCTATTAACTCCACAGACAATAAAAAAATTATTAAGGAATTTCTCCAGAACTTACTCTGCAAGGTAAGAGGTTTCATGCAAGAAGATAAAAAGAGCTTAGCCGAGGTAACATTCAATTTATTCAGTAGCATTTCATTTATCCACAACGGAAGTTCCGTTTTTCAATCAACAATCATAAGAATTGCTATCGACGAGGGACGATCCGACCTCCTCATAGTAATATGTAAGTTTTGTGGGAAGTTGTATGCCAACAACGCAACGGGAATGTTAGCCCACTTACTGGCTTGTGTCAGTTGCCCTGGCGCCATCAAAAGATCCCTCAGCATAACTTCCAAACCACATGAGGATGAGGTTCAAAAGAATTCGGGGAGAGGGCGAATGGACCTTGACGAAGATGATGTCATAATGATGTCCGAGTCAGAGGAAGATGCTTCTACCTCGCAGCCAAGCTCTTCTGGGCTCAGTTCAAGGTGTTTTAATATTTCCCGAAACACATCGGTTGGTTTTACATCGGCTGCAACTTCAAGTGCAATGTCGACGTCGTTCACATGCACACCTGATGGACCAACATCAGCTAGTACTCCGGCTGCAGGCAACGTCGGATTGCACCGTTTCATTGACTCGATGGATGAGCGTGAACAGGTTAGTCGAACTATTATTTTCAATGTTCGTGGAAGTTTAACTGTTTTTGTGTCCTAAACGTTTGTAAGTTACTTTTAAAACTAATTATTTTTCAATCTGTTGATGTGCAGGCTGAAATATGGCAACTCCTCGCAAGAGCTGTATATGCAACGGGAACACCGCTGAGCTTCACGGAAAATCCCTACTGGATTGCCGCAATGAAGAAGATACGTCCTTCGTTATCACTCCCAAGCCGCCATATCTTATCCAACACGCTTTTGCAAAAGGAATTTGAGAAAGTAGAAGAGAAGGTTAAACTTAAAATTGCAGAAGCTGACTCACTCGGAATACAGTGCGATGGTTGGAGCAATTTAAGGAACGAATCAATTGTCAATGTTTTGATCACAACACCTGAGCCAGTTGTTGTTAAATCAATCGATACTAAAGCTGCTCGTCATACTGGCCAATATATGGCAGACCTTTTGAGTGAGGTAATGGAGGAACATGGGGTGAACCGATTCCTTGGTCTGGTGACAGACAATGCAAAAAATATGCAATCATCCTGGAAAATTCTGAAAGAAAAGTATCCCGATTCTCCTACCGCCTATTATGGCTGTGCAGCACATGTTCTGAATCTGTTAGTTGCAGATATAATGAAGAACAACACTTTCTCTAAACTGCAAACTACGTGTAAGAAAATAGTGAAGGACATCAAAGGCTCGCACAAACTTGGATCTCTTTTCAAATCGATGCGAATTGAGAAGCAAATACCAGGGATACCTTCTTTGAAACTTCCGGTCGCGACGAGGTGGGCTTCGATTGTCCACTGCCTGAACAGTCTTGCGCTGAATAAGGTTGCGCTGAAATCTTTGGCGATTAGTGAGGATGCGGATCTGCTAGATCCAAGTGTAAAAACATCGGTCTTGAATGCGGACGTATTCTGGGTGAGAGTAGACAGGGTCTTAGAGCTCCTCGAACCCATTAAAAAATGGATTGATGTGCTTGAATCGGATCAGCCTCGAATTTGGTTCCGCAGGCATTCATCGAGTTGAAAAAGCACTTTGAAGCTAAGCTCCCTTCTGCTCCAGGGACGTCAGCGGAAGAGAAAAATATCCTTATTTCATTAGAAGAAAGGAAGAAAATGGCTATTCATGCGGTTCATTACTCTGCAAATATTCTCCACCCAGAGTACATGGGAAGAGACTTGACAGCTGCCGAAGATGTACAAGGGGTCGCACATTTGTATGAAAAATGCATGCGTGATATTAACCCTGCAGATGTTATGTCCGATCTTGCTGACTATCGTAGCAAAGGAGGATTGTGGGCAAACGACTTTGTTTGGTCATCCGTCTCTGGTAAATTGGTATCAGAAATTTCATGGTGGAAGGGTATATGTGGAAGATCTGCCCTCAGTAAAGTTGCAACGGCCATACTGTCACTCCCAGCAACTTCGGCGGCAACTGAGCGCAGTTTTTCCACATATGGGATAGTCCATACCGCCAAGAGAAACAGGCTCACCAACAAGCGAGCCGGAATGCTTGTTTATGTGAAACACAACCTGAAGGTTCAAGAGAGAAAAACAAAAAGTGCCTATGTTGCTGTTCCTCGCATCCCACTGGAAATATCGTCTTCGGAGTCAGACGTAGAAAAATCCGACATTGCTAGCGAAGATTCAAGTTAGCTTAATGCCAACTGCGAAGATTCGGGTACGGGTTACAGCCTCTTTAAAGTGCACATTACACGGGACCTTCGGCTGCAGCAACTTCTGTGCAGAACGGTATACGCAAAGCGCAAATACATGAACTCGTCTCTACGCAGAAATTGCATGCAGCCGAACGCCCCGTGTAATCTGCACTTTACACTCAATTATATTCTTCGTAAAGTATGTGTTTTTATTACTTATTACTTTTTATGGCTTATCAATTATCAAATTATCATGATCTGATAAAAATTACTTTGTAATGTGTTTGAATTTTAATACATGAGAAAATAAACAATAGATTTTTGATTCTATTCGATTCTCCAATTTTCTATCCTCGTGAATCAAAACGAAAAAAAAAAAAACGTAAATTACCGAGGTCGGTAACATTACCGGTAATATTACCGGTGGTAAGTTTTACTGTCGCTTTAAATTTGGCGCCATTCTCTGTTTTGAAATGCAGTTCAAAAATCTAGAGTTAGGAATGCTCAACTATTTTTTTATTTAAAATGTAAACAAACTGCATATTTGCGACATCCGTTTTTTGCACAAGTCAAAAACAGAACGTATCAAATCACAAGCATTTGAACAATTTTAGCTACGTAAATGCTAACCAATCAAGTAATAAAGTGCTAACATCCGCAATTAGTTTTTTATTATTTCGTTCACGAAAACCATTGCCTTTTGATCAAGTCAGAAAGGCGTCCTCAACAACGCGGCCTTACAATCGCTTTGGAGGACAACAAAAATAACCAGCTCCACCAAATCATGACATTTGGTCCTTCGAAACGGATATCAGAAAAGCAAATCTGGGCATTCGAAATAACATTGAAAACAGCTTACAATTTGGAAATCAGCACGAGATTAAGTCAACTAACACGATAAGGTTTTTATCCCATGTTACTTTGTCACCAACATTTAAGCTGATTCAATTTAGTAGCGTCAAATATTATTACTGAAACGCATTTTGCGATAAATTGTTATTTTCTAGCATCTAAATATTTTGAGCGCAGCACGTTTACAAAAACGTAACGTGATCCCAAGATCACAAAAAATTAATATCCTTTCAACGGTTTTTAATAAAGTGATAATTGCATCATAATTACTACTTATTCCTTTAGTACGTTATACTATAACGTCACCTATATACATTGTTTGCCAAGCTTGCCACAGCTTGCAGCTAACAAAGTTCATTTTACCTATTTCGTTTCATCACCTATTTACGTCTCTCTTAGTACACGTTTGCCTTAATCATGACGAAACATGAAATTAAAATGATAATCGCTGAAGCAAATTCGCTAATAGAGCAGTTAAGCAGCTTCGAAACCTTCTTAACTGCCATCGAGAGTCAACGCGATAAGACAGATGTCATGATAAAGAAATTAGAAGTAAGGCTTGAACTGTTTAGTCCAATAATCAAAGATTATTCAAAAACCGCTACCCAGTTAAATTCTTATTCAATATACGACGACTCACTAATGACCTCTGAGGATTTCTGTGAAAAACATACTGATCTAAAGGTCACAGCGTTATTAATATTGGAGAAAGAACAGGTGCTAAGCACTTCCAAAACAATACCAATGCCAGATAGGGGGTCAAGAGCCAAGCTACCTCAAATAAAATTACCCACTTTTTCGGGAAACTACACAGACTTCAAGGGCTATTTTGATTCCTTTCTGGCACTGGTACATAATAACAAAGATCTTTCACCAATCGAAAAATTTCTTTATCTTAAGTCCAGTCTGGATCATTCCACCCAGCGATTAGTTAGCGACATCCCAATGTCAAACGAAAACTATGAACTCGCGCTCGGAATCTTGCGGGAAAGGTATGACAATGTCAAGTTAATAATACAGGGCCACATTAAGGCAATATTTGACATCAAACCTCTTCCGAAAGAATCGTCATCTCAAATTTCTAGGTTGTATGATGAGCTATCAAAACACATTAGGTCATTGGACAACTTAAAGGTGCCTATACATCAGTGTAATGCTTTTATTGCGCACCTTTTAATGTCTAAACTAGATTGTGAAACCAAAAAAGAGTTCAGCAAACTCAAACCTCGAGAAATTCCTTCTACCGCTGACATCGATAAATTCCTTAAGGAATAAAAGTCTCAGTTGGTAGAGGAGTTGTAAGAAGGCGCTTATGTTGAATCTTTCAAATCAAACAGATTCAAAGATCATCGTAGTAATCATACTCCTAAACTAGCATTGGTAACTGCCAATCAGTCAACATCATGTCCTCTTTGCAGTGCAAGTCACGCAATTGCACAATGTCCCACTTTTTTGTCGCAATCAATTAAGCAGAGAGTTGAGACAATCACGGGCTTAAATAAATGCAAAAACTGTTTAAGTCACGCTACAAGCTCAAAGTGCAACTCACGATTCACGTGCAGGCACTGTCATAAACGGCATCACTCCTTATTACATTTCGAACAAAATTCGAGAGCTGAGTCACGGCAATCTAACAACGTCGAAAGCACGATCAAACCGCCTTCAAGTTCAGTTGAGCAGGAACAAGTTTCATTAACATGCTACGGGAATTCTAGCCAAGTTCTTCTTTCCACAGCATGCCTAAAGGTGAAAACCTCAAAGGGAAAATGGTTTACTGCTCGAGCAATCTTGGACACAGGTAGTATGAACTGTTTCATTACCGAATCACTGTGTAAGATACTCAACTTGAAATATAAACGCGTGAATACCACAGTAAGTGGAATCAACTCAGCAAACAGCCTAAAAGTAATTAATGCAGTTAAGGTTAACATCTCTTCGATACAAAATAATTATAAAAACAGTATATCTTGTTTGGTGATTCCTAAAATTGCTTCACCCCTGCCCTCGGTTTCATTTAATGGCAAATTCCTAAATATCCCTAAAAACATAGACTTAGCGGATACTGAATATGACAAATCTGCTCCTATTGATTTGTTGCTAGGGGTGTCCATCTTTTATGAACTATTGTGTATCGGTCAAATTTCGTTGGGCAAAAACCAACCAATTCTACAGAAAACACTCTTGGGCTGGATAGTGTCGGGAAATATGACAAACAATCATACGCGTCAGACAAACGCAAATCCGAATACAACCATATCCAACCTCGCCATTTCTAATGAACAGTTAAATGATAGTTTAAGCAAATTTTGGCAACTCGAAGAGGTAAACCCAAAAAATAAGCTATCACTTCTGTCAAAAGAGGAACGATTTTGCGAAAACCACTTCAACAAGACCATTTCTCGCGATGTGTCTGGCAGGTTTTCGGTTTCCATCCCCTTTAATTCTAATCTAGCATCCCTGGGTAATTCACGAACTCAAGCATTCGATAGATTTATAAAATTAGAAAAAAGATTAGACGGAAACCCCGAATTAAAATTAAAGTACTCAGCATTCATCCACGAATACATTTCGTTAGGGCACATGTCAAAAATTACTGCTCAACCACAAGACAATGGCTATGTGATAAGGGCAATGAATGCATCAATACTCTCTTCAAAACTTCCTTGCTACTACCTGCCAACTCATGCAGTTGAAAAATTGACTTCCTTGACAACCAAACTCCGTGTGGTATTCGATGGTAGTGCCAAAACGAGCACCGGGATTTCAATAAATCAAGCTCAATTGGTGGGCCCTGTCGTTCAAGACGATTTATTTTCTATTTTATTAAGATTCCGCCAATACAGTGTCGCGCTAACTGGCGACATTGAAAAGATGTATCGGCAGATTCAAGTCAATCCTAACGAGAGAAAATTTCAATGCATTCTGTGGAGAGATCGTGCTACCGATCCTATAGACACTTACGAGTTGAATACGATCACCTATGGAACCGCATCGGCTAGTTATTTATCAACTAAATGCTTACAGCACTTGGCTGAATTAAATGCCGTACAATTCCCAATAACCTCCAATGTTCTAAAATCAAACTTCTATGTAGACGATCTGCTTATTTCACGACCTAGTTTAGATGAAGTAATGCAAATTAAAGCACAGTTAACCAGTATCTTGTCTTCAGCGGGTTTACCGATCAGAAAGTTTTTATCTAATTGTCCGGACATTCTCAAGGAAGATAAAGGAACTGATTCTTATCACATAATCCCCTTAGGCGAGCGGGAAAGCGTAAAGGCACTTGGTGTCTCCTGGAATGCCATTTCAGATGTCTTACAATTTGAAATTAAATCAAATCCCAGCTCTAAAACGACTACGAAAAGATCGGTTCTTTCAGTAGCGTCACAACTATTCGACCCTCTAGGTTTACTTGCTCCAATTACGATAAGAGCCAAAATCTTAATTCAAAAATTGTGGGAATCTAATTTAGGATGGGATGAAAGCTTGCCTCAAGGCTTGAATTCAGAGTGGGAATCATTCAAACTGGAGTTCAATCATTAACGTCACTAAAAATCCAAAGGTGTGTCATACCAGCGAAAACATGCACGGTTCAACTACATGGCTTTGCTGACAGTAGCTCGATCGCTTACGGATCTTGTGTATACGTCAGATCAAAGAAACCTACTGGTCAAATCACCACGCTATTGTTATGTGCTAAATCTCGCGTATAGAATTGTCAGCTGCCGTCCTTTTAGTTGAACTGATGCAAAAAATCCAAAGAGCATTTGAAGGACTTCAGTGTCAATTATTCTTTTGGACAGACTCCACCATAGTTTTGAACTGGATCAATTCAGCTCCAAACAAATATAAGGTTTTCGTGGCGAATCGAATCGCCGCAATTCAAGAGACAACAAATCAACATGATTGGTATCACATCCGTTCGCAGAACAATCCTGCCGATTTAGTGTCGCGCGGTGTCAGTGCTCAAAGTATTCTAACGAAGCAGCTTTGGTGGAATGGTCCAGACTTTCTAAACCAACCCTGCTCGGATTGGCCTGAACCATGTTTCAACTCTAACGTTGAAGTCACCGATATGAAGGCCAATTGTTCAATTTCGTTATGTACCTGCTCTGGTATCTGCCTATTCAATTCCACCGCATCAGATCAAAATTCTCCGGAATTTGATATGGTGTCGAAATTTTCCACCTTAACCAAACTACAAAGAGTAACAGCTTGGTTGTTCAGATTCAAACAAAATTGTCAAAGTTCCAACACGGTAAGGAACGCAGGTCCACTCACTGTGGACGAATTAAATACTTCTTTACAAAAAATTATAAAAAGATGTCAAAATGAATGCTTTAACAAAGAGATAAAATCATTGCAGCATCATCAATGCATCAAGCAGAAGTCCAATATATCAGCGTTAAATCCTTTCCTGGATGAAAACGGCCTCCTCCGTGTGGGAGGTAGGCTAAAAAACTCTGATTTCCAATATGACAAAAAATTCCCTGTTTTATTGCCTAAACATCATCCCTTGACGGATCTAATCTTTTGCGATTTTCATTTAAAGTTGCAGCATTGCGGTGCCCAACAACTTTTGTACTGCGTGCGCGAACAGTACTGGCCAATATCTGGCAAAAACTCAGCAAAAAATATATATCGTCAATGCGTTACATGCTTTAGAGCCAATCCCTCGTCGTACAATCCTCTTATGGGAAATTTGCCTTCAAAGCGTCTTCAGTGCGAGGCACCCGCTTTCTACAACACCGGTTTGGATTATGCCGGGCCTATTCTAATACGCGATCGCAAGACGCGAGGTGCAAGAACCATTAAAAGTTACATTTGTCTGTTTATATGTTTAACGACAAAGGCAATACACCTCGAATTGGTCACAGATCTCACGACCGAAAGTTTCTTATCCGCCTTAAACCGATTCATTAGTAGAAGAGGCATGCCCCATTCGCTGTCTAGCGACAACGCCAAAAATTTTGTTGGTGCGTCCAACTACCTAAAAGAGTTGTATGACTTCTTAGGTGATGAAACAAAACAGGAAATTATACACAATAACTTAGCCGTCAGAGGCATAAAATGGGAATTTATAATTCCACGTAATCCCCACGAAGGTGGAATGTGGGAAAGCAATATCAAGTCGACAAAGGCTCATTTAAAAAGGGTGCTAGGAAATACCTGCTTAACGTATGAACAATTATCAACAGTCCTTACCCAAATTGAATCAGTTTTAAATTCGCGCCCCCTCTCACCACTTTCCTCGGATCCCAATGATCTCAACCCCCTCACTCCTGGTCACTTCTTGATTGGAAGGCCCTTAAGTAAAATTGCCGAGAAGGACCTCACAAACCTAATGGAAAATCGTCTGTCCAAATACCAACGAATTCAGCAAATCACGCAACACTTTTGGAAACGATGGAGCTCCGAAGTTGTTCCAAACTTGCAAAGAAGAACCAAATGGTTCGCTCATTTGCCAGATGTTATCCAAGTAGACAAATTAGTGCTAATCAGAGAAGACAACTTGCCACCATTATCTTGGTCTCTCGGGCGTGTAACCGCCGTGCATATCGGTAATGACATCCGTTCTGCATCAGTGAGAATCAAAAACGGGACAGTGATTAAACGCTCGGTGACAAAGCTATGTGCTCTCCCCACATAATCATGTTTTCGAGAGTTTATGACATTTGATGGTTTTTCCAAGTCCCGTTCAATACGACTATTTTACCCGTTCAAAGGTTTAAACATCAGTTCCTATCTGTATCTTTAAATATTTTGTAAATTTAGCTATAGTCTGTAAATTGTTATTATTAGTCTTATATCATCCTTTTGAAATTTACTGCATTTCAAGGCCGGCGGTATGGTAAGTTTTACTGTCGCTTTAAATTTGGCGCCATTCTCTGTTTTGAAATGCAGTTCAAAAATCTAGAGTTAGGAATGCTCAACTATTTTTTTATTTAAAATGTAAACAAACTGCATATTTGCGATATCCGTTTTTTGCACAAGTCAAAAACAGAACGTATCAAATCACAAGCATTTGAACAATTTTAGCTACGTAAATGCTAACCAATCAAGTAATAAAGTGCTAACATCCGCAATTAGTTTTTTATTATTTCGTTCACGAAAACCATTGCCTTTTGATCAAGTCAGAAAGGCGTCCTCAACAACGCGGCCTTACAATCGCTTTGGAGGACAACAAAAATAACCAGCTCCACCAGTGAAAAGACAACCGGTAATATTACCGATTGCAATGTTACCGGTAACTTTGCATCACTATTGAGTACACACAAGGGGCTTTATCAGAGTACACGGTTGATGTATGGCATTGCCAGTGCACCGGCTATATGGCAGCGGGAAATTGAGAATATTTTGAGAGATATTCCGGGAATTTCTGTATTTTTAGATGATATAAAAATAACAGCACCCGATGATGTTACGCATTACAGAAGACTTGATCTTGTGTTGTCAAGACTGTCTCGTTACAATATACGAATAAACTACGAAAAATGTTGTTTTATGGAAAACAAAATAGAATATTGCGGTTACACCATTGATAGAAACGGTATTCATAAAACAAAACAAAAGATTGATGCAATACAAAATGCTAGGACGCCTACAAACAAGACAGAGGTACGAGCATTTGTTGGATTAGTAAATTATTATGGAAGGTTTTTGCAAAATTTAAGTACTACGTTATATCCTATACATAATTTATTGAAAGATGGTGTACCATTTGTTTGGACCAAAACTTGCAAAAACGCTTTTGAAGCAGTAAAGAAAGAAATACTGTCTGAACGTGTGTTGGCACATTTCGATCCAAAACTACCTCTGGTCTTGGCAACGGATGCAAGTCCATACGCGGTGGGAGCTGTTTTGTCTCACATTTACACGGACGGTACCGAGCGTCCGGTACAGTTTGCTTCACAAACACTTACGGCAGTACAACAGAAATACGCACAAATTGACAAGGAAGCATATAGCATAATATTTGGAATAAAGAAATTTTATTATTATTTGTACGGTAGAAGTTTCATTTTGTATACAGACCATAAGCCCTTGTTACAAATTTTTTTGCCTTCAAAGAAGTTGCCTACATTAACTACAACCCGAATGCAACATTATGCATTGTTCTTACAGAATTTCCAGTGCGATATTAGGTACAAAAGTACGGATTTACATTCTAACGCAGATGCTATGTCAAGACTTCCAATTGATTCCACACAATTGGGTATGTATGATGAACCTGATGCATTTGAAATTTTTCAGATTGAGGCTTTGCCGATTACATTGAAAGAGCTGGCAAGAGAAACATTGCGAGGTGCTAGTTTTTCCAAGTTGATTCACGCTTTACGCCACGGAAAAACAGTAAATAAAGCTGATCGTTTCAATGTTGAGCAGACTGAATTTACCTTACAACAGGATTGCTTATTTAGGTTGCAAACAGCAGTTATATCCCGGACCTTACAAAAAAAGATTTTACAGGAACTACATATCTGCCATTCGGGTATAGTTAAAATGAAACAATTGGCTAGAAGTTATTTTTGGTGGCCGGAAATTGCACGAGATATTGAAAATGAAGTAAGGGGTTGCGTACAGTGCAATAAATATAAAAACAACCTCATAAAAGTAAAAATACACCCATGGGAGGAAACTTCAAGCCCATTTGAGAGAGTTCATGTGGATTTTGCGGGACCATTCATGAATTCATATTTTTTAATTTTAGTGGATGCTTATACACGTTGGCCGGAGATATACGAGGTAAAGAATATAACGGCAAAACATACAATTACGATATTGCGAAGAGTGTTCAGCGCTTTTGGGATACCATCGGTATTGGTCAGTGACAATGGTCCCACTTTTACATCACACGAGTTCAAACTTTTTTTACGTTCAAACGGCATAATACACAAATTATCCCCTCCTTACCATCCTGCTACAAATGGGTTAGCAGAGCGGTATGTTCAAACATTTAAGAATGCCTTAAGGGCAATGTGTGAAAATGAACGGGATATTAATACAAATTTATCAAAATTCCTATTACATTATCGGAAAAGTCCGCATTCAGTTACAGGAGTAAGTCCTTCTTATTTGAAGTTCAACAAGTGTCCGGTTGTTTTAGATAGTGTTATCTGCGCATGCTTTTGACAAGCAGGATATATTATTTGAAAATAAGGTATTTAAACAAATTTTATGATTTTTATTAAACTTTGGCCTTCAGCACATTAATATAGGACGTGAAGAATTTGTCTCACTATCCTCACTAAATATTTCATCAACAAACATTTTCTATTATTTACTTTTTCGACGAACAAATTTTATTATAAAAACATTTAAACCCGTTACTGGACAACGGAGGTCTTGAAATTAATTCAGGCCAAACAAGAAGAAGAAGAAGTTTTTTGGATCAACGCATCTCGACATTATTTTTGATATTTGATAATTGTATTTTTGCCAACAGATAAAAATTTATCTGCATTTATTTGTTAAATTTGAAGATTAAGCGCTTGCGACATTTTTATTCCAATATAAAATTATTTCTTATTTAAATGCAATCTTTTATTAATTCAAGTACAATAACAGTGAAGTATTCCAATTTTTAAGATCAATCAGAATCAAGGTGAATCACGATTATTTCTCCATTCAATCAATTTGTTAACTATTTTCAACTTCTCAAAAGATTTTAATTCGATTTCCAATAAGCATCCCTTAATCAACCAGAATCTATCATACTCTGAGGGAATCTCAAGGCTGAGCTAAACTAGAGGGACAAAGGTGGTGAGCTTTTTGGTAAAATTGCACCCTCGAACATTTCAATATTTTAAATTTTCTTTCATTTTTGAAAGTGGCGCTCAAGGCAAACCGAGGCGTGCGATTTTATACAAGAAACTTCACAGCATCTTTTGGCGCGCCAATTACGTGGGGCTCGAGTTGAATTGGGGGTGCATTGAAAGATTAAGGGTAGGAAAGGTTGTAAACCAAAAATTTTTCTTTTTCAAAAATTGTTTTATTTTCTAAATCTTTGACATTTAAAATATAAGAGATCATCTTCAAAGTTCGATATCAAACAAACATAAAAATTTAATAACGTTTCCTGACGCACAAAATCTGCAAAACAAAATTAAAATGGATTCTATAAAACAAGCAGAGAAAATTCTGGACACAGTAATTGATAGAATGGACATGTCAGAGCAAGATTTAAATAACACGACAGAATCGAGCCATAGAAGAAATGACAATATCGAAAAGCAAGAACAGGAGTCATCACAAGAAAATTATATGAAAACAATGATGGAACAATTGCTGAAATCCAACAAAGAAATGTCCGAAACTTTGCAAAATAAAATGGACAAGAACCAAAAAGAAACGTCTAGTGAATTAAAAGATATGCCGAGAAAGTTGGATGCTACCAACAGAAGAATTGATCTGACAAACATGAAAATTGAATCGGGAAGAGCTGAATTGAAAAATGAAATTGCTGATCTAAACACTAAAATGGATGTTGGATTCAAAAATCTAGAAACCAAGCTAAAAATTGAAATTGATGCACATGATGGAAGGATCACTTTGCTTGAAACTAACATAGAAGAAGTCAAAGAAGACATCATTCACATCAGGCACGATATTGTTAATGAGATAGTTATTGATAAAAAGATTGAACATTCCAACAAAACAACAAAATATCACTTAGAAGAAATTATAAAAACAAAATCCCTATCTATGCAGTTGAGTCTTGCAGTGTCTCGGTTGTCTTTATTTAGCATTTTCATGACTTTATATGCGAATTCATTTCTTCCATGTAAATCATTTTCGACCTTACTGACAAAGTTGTCCCATGATTTTTGATGTGCTTCTCTGCATAGATGTTTAGCTTGGTTCCTAGTCGTTTTGTATCTCTCTTTATTTTGTTCTGATAGGTTAGCGAGCATTATCTTGTATCTTTTATTTTTCTCTCTTACGGCTTCTGCAATTTCCTGACTCCATACTTTCATGCAGTATTTTCGTTTTACATGCTTTTTTGTGCCTAGGGCTTCCGATGCTGCCTCCCTCGCTATATTTTTTATATGATTCCATTCGGTTTCAATGTCATCGCTTGTGATGTACTTTTGTCCATGAGCTTGTATTCTGTTCTGATATAGGTTTTGTATGCTCCAGTCTTGTAACAGTTCTACCCTAAACGGGCTTGGCCCCAGCTGTTTTTCCTTTTTATTAGCTTTCTTCTTCCATTTTTTATATAAGATTATATTTGAGACAACCAGGTAGTGGTCTGAGTAAATATCACATCCTCGAAATACATGCGTGTTTCTAACTTGCGTTGCCAGTGTCCTGTTAACTATTATATAATCTATTATTGATCTAGAGCCGCGGGCTGCCCATGTGTACTTGTTTATATCTTTCTTTCTGAAGAAGGAGTTAGTCACTTTTAGATCATTGAAAGTGGCAAATGATCTGAGTCGTTCTCCATTACTATTTAAAACATCTTCTCCAAATGGTCCAACAACATTGGGTATAATAATAATAATAATAATAATAATAATAATAATCTTTATTACACACAGAACAAAAATAAAATTTACAATAAATGTTCAGATGTAAATGGTGGAGATCAGCGTATGCCGGTTTTCATCTCAACGCAAGAGTGCCATTTCATCGTCTCAGAAAATCCTCGACGTTGTATAGTGCTTTTTCTATCAACTCTTCTTTTATTTTATAGGATACTTTCCGACTCTAGCATTCAAATCTCCCATTACAATTATGTCTTTGGTCTTATAATTAGTAACAATTTCTTGTAGCTGTTCGTAGAACTCTTCCGATTCCTCCTTCTTCCCCTCTTCTGGGGCGTACACACCTATGACTGCAAGGGTTCCTCTGTCGTGTTGAAAACATGCTGTTATTATTCTTTCGCTCACAAACTCATAATTCTTTATTCTTTCCTTCCACTTCTTATCTATCATTATGGCAACCCCTTTGTTTGCTCGTTGCCCCGCGTTTACACCAGCATATATCATTGTGTACTCTCCTATGTCCTTCGTTCCTTTTAACTTCTTTTTTGTTTCGCTAATGACCGCTATATTAATTTTTCTCTCCTTCAGCCGTATGACCAGTTCTTCTTCCTTGTTACCAATTCCTCTGACATTCCATGCAGCAACAATCAATTCATCCGCAATTCCCAATCGTTTTTCCTTGTTCATAGCGGAAGTCTTATTTCCATTAATATCAGTCCGGGTTCCGAGGCCACTATTTAGTCTGCGATTATTAATAAATTTTTATATGGGTGGGCTACCAACCCTCCGCACAACCCCCTTTTCGGAGGACCATTTCTTCCGCTCTCGTCAGCCCTGACCCTGCCTTCCATCGGGGTTGGTTACCCGATTTCCAACAGGGTTGTTCAGGTTACCGGGGTTCACCACTTGGAGGTGAGAGTCGGAATTGAGCAAGAGAGGCTTTGTGGAGCTAACTGGATACTGCTCCATGTATTACGCTTCTTTGCTCCTTTAAACCCCCTTATGCTTATCATTTGTTTTATTTTATAGGTACTCTAAACGAACGAAATGAACAAATCGTGAGAGGGAAAAAGCGTAAAAGAAGACCAGATGAATGGAAAAGACACCGCAATAAACTTTGTAAGAATAGTGGACAAGAACATAAGAATAGTTCTGGTAACATAATTCCAAGGAAAATACAGTGGCGCAGATGCCAGTGTAAAAACGAATGCTATAATAAATTTACAGAACTTGAAAAGAATAGTATATTCACAGAGTTTTATTTCATGTCTGATAAGAACATCCAAGACACATATTTGGGATCATTAATAAAAGTTAAACACGTGCAACGAAGAAGATTAGGTTCAGTTTCTGAAAAAAAACAATATTCCTACCATTATTCGATTAAAATTGGAATCAAAAACGAAAAGGTATGTCGTATTGCCTTTTGTAACTTGAACTCAATAGGCAGATCACGCGTTTGTTCAATATCAAAGACTATTGCAACAGGATCCTTGCCTAAAAAAAGATGCCCGTGGTTCCCATCACAGTAGACCCAATAAGATGAAAGAAGATTTTATGTTAAACATAAACAATCACATCACAAGTTTCTCTACATGCAAGTCCCACTATTCGAGGTCTGACAATAATTAAAAAAATAGCTTTCTCCGGGGTTGAATATAAAAAGAATGCATGAAATGTACCTGCAAAAATATGAACCAGATCAATACACTCTACTTAAAAATGGCGAACAAATAAAGCCAATAGTAGGTTACGATTTCTATTATAGACATTTTACACAAGAGTACAATATATCATTTGGCTATCCTCGGAGTGATACATGTTCTACGTGTGATCTATTTCAGAATCATACGAATGCTGCTGAAAATGAGGAACAAACAGACGCATTGGTTTTACAAAAGGAGCTACATCTACGCAACTCAAGTAACATTTTAAGCCTGTAAAACGCCTGCCAGGTGCTTGCCAAGTGAAATCTCACAGGTTGCTGTTGCTGTAACAAGCTTGTGACAGGCTGTCTGAGTAAAATGGCGCCTGTGAAATTGCTGTCACAAGCTTGTAGCAAACTTGCGCCAGGGCTGCCAGTATCTTGTCAAGTTACTGGCAAGAACCTGTCACAGGTTCCTGACAGGAAACTGTCACATGTTCCTGGTAAATAAACTGTCACAAGTTGTAATATTCTTTTGAATATCTACGGGTTTCGTAGATTCGCCCTTAGATTTAATTAATTACGTACGTCCCTATTAACGCCCTCTAGTGCGATTGCTTCACAATGGCATTAGGTCGATAATAATCACGGTCGGTAATTATCATGGTCGATATAGAGATTGTCGAACAACAACGCTTGGGTGTGGTCGTTGATTGAAGCGGTGTGGAAATCGGTGTGTGTGTGTGTTTTTCTAATTTCCCTGGAGTTTTCTCGAAGCCAGTTCCCTCTTTCCGTTGTGTTGGTTTGTTGACGGGAACTGTGTTGTTTGCTCGTTGCATCTTTACGTGGAATACTCCATTTGGGAAAGATTTGCCTATATGGTTATCAGGCCGGCGTCGTCGCCATTTGTAGAAAATTCCGCCGACACCTTTATCGATTCTGTACCATCCAAACTTCCGTTGGGACCGTCAAAGCGTTGGAACCCCGATCGAAACGACCCAGGGCATTGTACTAATACTGTAACAGGTTTATTTTAGCATTAGCGCTTATAATGTTCGATGTATAGGTTGTTTTACATTTGCCGCCTCCTGTACACTACTATTTCAAAATTATATTCTTTCAAGGGGGCGCTAGAGATTTCAAAATCAAAAAGGTTGGCAACTTTTATAGTTGGAGATAAGCGATAGATACGCGATAAAGTGGACAGGCGAGTTTTGAGTTGGTTTTTAGCGAAAATCAAAGCCATTGTTACAGAAAGCCCTACTATTAATTTTGGATGCTGTATTGCCGGTGATTTTCGGTAGCTGACTGATCCGAGAACTCAAGTTTTTGAGGATTAAATATTGGTAGAGCCCAGGAACATTTTATCGTTGTAGGTACCATTTTGGTCAACGATTTCCAGTTTGGGATAAGCTTCCGAGAAGTGCAAATTGGTAGCGATTGGTTGTTGGAAATTTGTTCGAAAGTTCGCCTGGAACACATTAGTTATTTACGCTTACGCTTATTTTCTAACCGATATCCACCAAAGATCTGAATAATCATAGTTGCCGTAATTTCAACTCCACTTTGTTTGGAATATTTATTAGCCTTCACATTCCAAATTATAACAACACACAGGAAGAATCATTTCATTGTTTACATTCGAACAAAAGGTTCTTATTGGTCGAGGTATATCCAGTGGTGCACCATATCCACAAGCGTAATTCGCGGACCGAACGGGGTGAGTGATTATTATAAATCCGTTGATTTGTTTTGATATTGCGTGGGGCGGGTGAACGATAGAATTCACACCTTATTCCTTGCGTACTTACGTATCTTGCCGACGTCGAAAAGAAGAGTAATTTTCGTCATAACTTCTGTTTTGTTTGCAAAGTGTCTGGGACAAGCTCCTGGCTGTATGATTTGTGTATTAAATATATTTTGTTTTTACTAACTCAGATCTGATTAGTATTAAGATTTACCGCTAATTTTGTAAGAAAAAAATCTCCACTGTCGAGTTTATTTTATTGAACATTTTACACGATTCTGCGATTTGTGGCTACTGATTTTTTTTATATAATTAAATTGTTTTATTTTGCAATTTTGTTTTACTCGTCACTGAACCTGCTACTTGTAATCTCAACTTGATTAGTTACTTTTTGCTTTCGCGCTTTCGGTTATTTGTCTTCAGAGACGACAAAAAGCGCGTGGCGCCCTTTTTTTGAATTTGGATCAGGTCGTAGCGGTCTGATCGCTGACCCACCCCAAATTGCTCTCTGTAGAGTAAAGCCGCAGCATCGTCTTACCAAGTCGGGAATTTCAGGTAAGTGGGAGAAGGGTCGGTGACTGGTATTTTGTCGACCAAGATTTACGAAGGTCACAATACAACGACGAAAGCCTATAGGAACGGACTTGACGAAAAATTACTAAGTAAGTGCGATTGTTTTTATCACCTTAACTTATCTGTGTATTTCAAATCGCGTAAATTGTACGTTCCTGTGTGTACCTTTTTTACATTGGGTAAATTTGAATTGCATTACGTACTGAGAAGTATTGAGGGTCAGACGCCCTTAGTGAATTTGACATTAACACCGGTGGCGTATCCATCTTGTTTTAACACCAGTGGCGGACCCATCTTGTTTGAAACCCCAGTGGTGTAGCATCTACGATTTGGTGTTAAACACCAGTGGCGTGTTTGTTTTTAGACTACGTTTTTTTATTTTAATTTAAGTTATTACTGTTTCCTTTGTTGTCTTATTTTATTTTGTTGTTTTATTTTAGCAATTAAGTTTATTGTGTTAGTAAGTAAGCGTCATAACGCGCGTGCTGGCAGGTTGTTGTTGTCAAGCACAGTAGCCTCTTAGAAATTAAGAAGCTCATCAATTTTGTCGTCAGAGTTATTTTTATGTTTTTGTTTAATAAATGTGCCACCCGATTTAGGCGGGTATTATTTACAAAGCCCTTTCCTTGGGAAGACGTCGTGCCTTATTTAGGTTTTCACCGCATTGTCCTGGTCCTTTCGATTGGAAATCCGGCTCGACAACGTATCCCGGCGTAAGTACAAGAGCGACCTTCAATGTAAGTTTTCTTACGTTTTCCCTTTAATCAGACCTAGGTGGCGCCCTTATTCTCGACTCCCCCCTCCTGCAGTACAGCGTCCGCGGAATATTCCTTATTCACTGAACCCCCCCCCCCCACTGGCTAGTTGGCAAGCTGTTTTTGCAGAGGTTTCCGCAAATTCCCTTTATTTGGGAATTCGGCCGTTTACGGGGCAATTTGTTGGAGTTTGGGGATTCGTTCCCAACCCCAACGAGTTGTCAGTCACATAATTTGGCGATCCAACGTGTGGGGCCACAAAGTTCAATAGGCCCTCGAGTTCAAAAAGGCTAAATTTCAAAGAGCCCAACAGTTCTTTTGTTTACACCTTCTTTGTTCTTTCTTTTCGTGACGCTTTGTTTGGGAACGCCAAGCAATTAAGTTTCCTTGTTTTTATTGTTGTTGAATTATTTCCGCATTTGATCACCATGTCGTTCAGAATGAATGTGGACCGACTATTGAAAGTCGAATTACAGTACGAGTTAATCGTAAGAGGATGTGAGGCGGATGCTGATTGTGCTACCTTACGCAAGTATGCGGAAAATTTTAAACTCAGAGATTTCCGACCCTAATTTCAAACGTCCAGAATATATGTTTCCTTTTGAGGATGATGCTGCCGCTCTCGTTAATTCGATAGAGCATCTGAGTTCACTTGTAGAAAGCTGCGATTAAGTAAGCCTGTTTTAGCGATCGAAACCAAAATTGCGCACATTACCGGTCGCTTAGGAAATATGATACCTGTGGATGACGATCAATTTAAATTTAAGAATGAATTAATTAATACCGTTAATAGTCTAACCGCTGTCTATAATGACACTCCAAAAGTTTCTTCGAGTAAAATCGGTAGCGAAGTAGTTGCACCTAATAGCCCTGATTTTGAAACAGTGGTTAAATCTTTCAAAGATGTATCCTTGAATGTAAAGCCATGCGCCCCATTTCCGTCTATTGCCCCTATTGGACATGTTACGCCTCCCGTCCTATATGCTGTCCCTTCTGGACATACCGTCTGCCCTGTAAGTACACCTATGTGCAAACCCGTACCGATTGTTAAATGGGGAATTTCGTTCTCTGGCGATAAAAGTCAATCTATTAATGCCTTCTTGGAACATGTTTCGGAACTAAGCGTGGCGCGAAATGTTGGAGAGGATCAGTTATTTAGAGGAGCCTTTGACTTATTCAAAAATAAGGCATTGGTGTGGTACCGCGCGAACCGAGAAAATTTTAGTACGTGGAGCGAACTTGCGGCGGCATTGCGTGACGAATACTTACCACCCAATTATGATGATGTCCTGCTCAAGGAAATCGAGCGTCGTACTCAAGGTCCGACAGAAACCATTGGTATTTATGTGGCAACTATGAAAAATCTGTTTTCGCGATTGACGGAAAAACTTTCGGAAGTTAAACAGCTAAAAAGTTTTAAACCAAAATTTGAATCCGGTATATCAAACCCAATTAGGCTTGGTTAAAATTTCTTCGATCCAAGAATTAATTAAGTTTGGAAAAATCATTGAAGAACGACGAGTAGCTATCGAAAATTACGTTCCGCCAATAAGAAAGAAGTCAGATTTAGAACCTGATCTAGCTTATTTAGAATCCACAGCTGAAATCGCTACGTCAAGTGAGATTGAAAATCCTAGTCCAGTAGGTAGAAATATTTCCCATTCCGATGACGCTCGCGTTGTTAACCCACGGGTGGATAAGTCGTATGCTTGTTGGAACTGTGTTTCTCGTGAACATTATGCACGGAATTGTACTCGTCCGAAACGAAATATGTATTGCTATCGATGTGGTAAACCCCAGGTGACTGTGAGAACTTGCCCTCGTTGTTCGGGAAACGAATCCCAGGGTCGGTAAAAAGTGGATTTACTGCCTCTCGAGTATTTAAAAATTCCACTAAGCTTGATTATGTAAAAACTCTAAAGAATAAACGCGACGAACTATTTATCAAAAACAAAGTTTTGTTAGATTTCATTATTGAGCATGCTAGGGATGATGAGAGACCGTTTGTCACTGTGGAAGTATGTGGGAAGCAAATCCCTGCTTTATTGGATTCTGGTGCCACATATACCATTCTGGGTGACAAAGATTGGCAAAGCATTAAAAATTTACATTTTGAGTTACGACGATACTTTGCTTCGAATTGTGCGCTTGCTGATGGTAGTAAAGTAAGAATTCTCGGAACTATTGAATTACCGATTACCTTAAATCAAAGATCTGTCGTTTAAAATTAAGAATGTACAGATTTCCCACGAAAGAGCCAGATCGTTTGCAGAAATGGTTAATGAATTCAGAAAACGTACGTTTATATGATTTAGAAGAAGAACAACTAAGAAATCGGTATGTTTGTGAACTTCATTTTGATCCGGCGTCATTTATAAATTCTTCGAAGCATCGCATCGTCTAGTTCCTTTGGCAGTTTCTTTAAAGTACAACGATATTTCTGGAGTTTCATGTACAAACCTAGGGGTTTCTTCAAATATCGAGTTGTCCTTGCCCAGTGAATCATCTACATCACCTAGGGACATATCAATGTCACCTCATCTTACGGTAAAAATACCAAAATATGTATATATTAATAAATCAAAAGGTACCCGAGTACTTCGGCGATCGCTTAATCAAGATGAAAGGGATATTTCGTTAAATATTTCAACATCGGAAGAACATTTGTTAACTTTGAACGCATTAATTGATATGCCACCATTACCATCACCGCGAAATAAATCTGTGAAAAGAAAATTAATAATTGATGAATGCAGTGATACTCCTGCAACAAATAAACTTGAAATCGATTTAAACACACGTCGGAACATTATTAAGTTACAAAAATCGCGGATATCAAAATTAAAAAAAGAAAGTTTCAGAATATAAAGAAAAAAGCAAAATTGATAGTATTGTAAATGGTTTTGATTTTCCATCGAAATATTCTAAAACTCTGTCGAAAATACAATTCAGAAGGAAACAGATACCTTGGACCCAAAATGAAAAGAATAATGCATTAATGATATTCTACAAATCTCCAACAACTTACAATTTTTTAAGAAATACTTTAAAAATTGTTCTGCCGTCATCAGGGTCAGTACGTAGTTGGATAGGTTCGTCCAAGTATAAAACTGGCTTTAGCAAAAAACATTTAGCTCAAATCAAAACAAAATTTCTTTTAAGATCGGACTTGGAAAAGTCTTGTGTACTGTGTTTTGATGAAATGCCATAATGCAATGTTTGGAATATTCGAAAAGCATGGATTTCATCGAAGGCTTCGAAGATTTAGGTCATTTGGGAAGAAACAATAAATGTGCCAAATTGGCATTGGTTTTTATGATTCGGGGAATTTACAGTGCATGGAAATTACCTTTAGCGTATTTTCTGTCAAATTCGGGAGTGAAATACAAGGATTTAGTTAGTTTAATTCAAGAAGCACTCAAAAATTTGTTTGAGGTAGGTCTGATTCCTAAAATAATAGTGTGCGATCAAGGAACAAGCAATCAGAGAGCAATGAAACTTTTGAATGTTTCTATTAACAAACATTATTTTGAAGTTTTAAATAGAAAGGTATTTGCTATTTATGATGTTCCTCATCTATTTAAAAGTTTACCAAACAACCTTCTAACGGGCGATTTTGTATTTGATGGAAAAACAATATCTTTTGATGATATAAAACGAACTTATGAAATCGATAAAAAAAATGTACGCTGCAAAATGTTGATGAAGATAACGGAAGCTCATGTTTTTCCAAACTTTTTTCAAAAAATGAGTGTTAAACTTGCTGTTCAAGTAATAAGCCATTCAGTAGCTGCAGCAATTAATACATGTTTAAGAACAAAAGAATTAGTTAGCAATACAGCACAAAATACAGCCGACTTCATTAATTTTGTGAATAATTTGTTTGATGTCCTAAATAGTAGACAATTATATTGTGGTAATCCTTACAACCGCGGCCTTTCTGGAGAAAATGAAGTAGCGATATCTGCATTGGAAAATGGAAAAAATTTACTTGCAAAATTAACCAAGGTGGATAAAAAACCGGAAGAGTTAGTACACCACCGTGTTTTAATGGCCTATTACAAACAATGAAAGGTATAGATTCTATATTATAGAACAATAAATTATATGCTGATGAACAAAAAAGTAACGCGGATGTAAAATATTTGCTTACTTATCGATTAAACCAAGATGTCATCGAAAATTTATTTTCAATATATAGACAAAAAGGAGGATACAATCAAAATCCTACGTCCAGGTTATTTAGAACTTCTTTTAGGTCCCACTCAATAAATTCTCTGATGGAACCACCACAGTCATCAAATTGTGAGTCAGATATGGATGCTTATTTAAATATAGATATTTTAAATTCTACAGCACTTGACATTGAGGTGGCAACTCCAGATTCAGAGGAGCAGCTGCAACAGGAAGTTTCTGATTCTGAAATTAGTGTAACATCGATATCAAGTGATTCAAGTTTGACTTCTACTATTACGGATAATATCCATAAAAGGGTGACAAGCGAAGATTGTTCTGTGACATATTTTGCAGGCTATTTAGCACGCAAATGTGTTGCAGAATTTAATTGTACGCTGTGTAAAATTAGTTTAACCTCTAAGTCGACTTTAAATAATCAAAAAGAACTATTAATTTTGTATAAAACGTATGAAAACATTACGAACATTGAAGAAAGCGGACTGTGTGCACCAAGTCAAACATTTGAATGTGTGGTAAACTTCTGTTTGAACAAATTCGAAAAACATTTTAATAATATATATCACGAATTAGATATAAAATTTAAAATATTAGACAAGATCAAAGGAAAAACTTCAATTACAAATTGGCTTAACGAAAATGATAATTGCAAAGAGCACAAAGTATTTATATGAATTATTTAATAAATTATTAAATTATTAATAAGAAAAAAATGAATCCAAAATTGTGAATTTTAAAACATATGTAAATTATTTGTTGTTTTTGAAAATCTATTTTTATAAATTCAAAATTTTGTTATCTTTATTAGTATCTCTAAGAAGGCAATAGTATATTGTACAATAAGTGCGGCAAGTTGTCTATTGCCCACGCGAGCGAAGTTGAACGCACGAACGACAGTGAGTGCGTTCATTCGCTTTAGTGGGCAATAGACAACCGCACGAATAGTACATACTATTTTATATTACACATGAAGGAAAATTTCTATCGTGGCACTGATTTTAATATTGGTGTCATCAATAATTAAATTTGAGAATTTGAATTTGCAATAACTCGAGAACGGCGCTAGATAGCGAAAAACTGAGAGAAAAAATTACCCCCCCTTGTTCGTACTTTACCCCCCGTCAGCAATTTGTCGCAGGAAGCCTTATGCAAAATTCTAGATCAATAGCGCGCATTTTTGGGGTAAAATAATTCAGAAAAAAAGTGACCATTACTTAGAACGTAGGCAGGTTCATTAATAATAAAAAAAAACACAGTCGAAAATATTATTTTAAAACGTGACATTTGAAAATGGAAGCAGAAAGTGATTCAGATATACTACCACTGGAAGTAATTCAAGCAGCGGAAGAAGTCGTCAATAATTTACTTCCGCAAAAATCAAGAGGTAAATATGAAGCTTCATATGGTAAATTTATGAAATGGCGATCAGAAAAAAATATTAAAAGCTTTTCGGAACCAATTTTTTTGGCATATTTTAATGAATTGGCTGCAAATTATAAGCCATCGAGTATGTGGTCGACTTATTCGATGCTTCGAAGCATGATTGATATTAAGCATAAACTTAATATTCATAATTACTCGAATTTAATTGCTTTTTTGAAGCAAAAAAATAAAGGATTTAGAAGCAAGAAAGCTCAAGTACTAAATGCTGAACACATAAATCGATTTCTCCAAGAAGCTCCAGACGACAAATTTCTGGCTGTAAAGGTTAGTAAATTAGCTAAAAATTCTAAATTTATAATACAAATAAATACATAATCTTATTTACAATTTGTTTTTATTATTTATTTTAGGTAGCTTTAATTTTTGGAGTGCAAGGAGCATGTAGAAGACATGAACTGTGTGACTTGACTGTCAATGACATTGAGGACAAAGGTGACATGCTTCTAGTCAGAATTCCGGTAACGAAAAATGATAAGCCGAGATCATTTGTAGTAACGGGTGATTTTTATAACATCTATAAGAAGTATGCTATTTTGCGCCCAAAACTTGTGTCGACGAACAGATTTTTTATATATTGCCGTAATGGCAGATGTTCAAAGCAAGTCATAGGCATCAATAGTTTTGGCAGTATGCCTAAAAGTGTAGCAATATTTCTGAAATTAGAAGAACCGGAATCTTATACTGGACATACGTTTAGAAGAAGTTCTGCGACGCTTCTAGCTGATTCTGGTGCTGATCTCTTGACTCTTAAGAGGCATGGGGGATGGAAATCCAACACAGTCGCTGAAGGTTACGTTGAAGACTCTGTAGGCAATAAAAAACGAATAGGCCAGCAAATTGCTAATGCCATAATAACCGAAGTCCCATCAACATCACGAAATGACCCAAACGACCCAAATGACCATAATATAACGACACAATTACCAATCAACGTTTATGTAGAAGACAAAGAAAACATAGAAATTGCAAATTTGAACTCATTGGCATCATCAAATAGTTCCCAAAATATTAATTTTAATATTTCTAATTGTCCGAATATTTCTATATTTATTAATAAAAAGAAACATGAATAAATCCTTTAGATAAATTTAGTTAAATTTATTTAAAACAAGTCACGTTCAAGTGACGTTCAATAAATTGTGTTTATTAAAAATATCAAGAGATCTAGTATCGATTTGCGTGTTTTATTCGAATTGTGGGAAATTAATGTGCGACAAAGTATTCCGCCATTTGCGTGCGACAAAGTACTTTGTCGCACGCAAATGGCGGAATGGGCAATCGGCCATTTTGCAAACAAAATAATGTGTGCAAAGATAGAACTTTTCCCGCATGTGTAATATAAACTAATTTTGGACCATTAGCGACCCCGGATTTCGCCGCCATAGTGGAAAAACGACCACACAAGAATAACATTTTTACGAATACTTTAGAATATCTCGGTTTGGATTTGGATGCGTGCTGTATATATAATTAAAATTTATTATAAAAATATGTAGAATGCATGTTTTAAGCCATTTGAATGGAAAAGAGCGAGTTCAGAACTTGGAAACTGCCTTTATAAATTAATTTTTTTTAGTTTAAAAATTATTTTTGACATATTTTTTTTAAATTTTTTTAATATTTTCATTTATTATAATATAAACTGATACAACATAATTAAAGCTGTAATTGAGTGCTGCGAAATTACAACTGTCAAGTTGAAGTTAAATCGATAGTGCATACAAAGTAAGATATTTATTTAATATTAAACAATTATAATAAATAATTATACACAAAATCAATCAAAATCCTGACGGATAAGGGACATGAATATACCACCTAGCGGTACTACCCCCAGCCAAAGGGGTAGTAACCAAAATCAAAATGATCAACATAACACGACATAACATAACAAATATACCAATTATCAATCTTAATACCACAATCAAATCCTATTCTAACATATTAAAACAACTAATTCAATTCACACATCCAAAGAAAGAACAAGGAATCATACTAAATTCAATCGAAGGAAAAATCAAAGATTATATTTTAGCTGTTGGTAAAATTGTACAACCAAAGAATATCTTAGCGGCATCGCGCATAACCAATGACCGCATCTGTCTCTACCTAAAAAACAAAGACATCGTAAATGAATTCATAGAAAATAACCAGCAGATCAAAATAAATAATATAGATGCTTCAACACGTAGACTAATTACCCTATCAAAAAAACTAACTATCTCAAATATATCGCCGATAATAACTAATGAATACCTGCTCGATTTTATAAAAAATGACCTAAAACTTAAACCTGTATCTCCAATACGATTTATACGGGCTGGAATGGAAGATACTGAGTATGCACACATAATAAGCTTCCGGCGCTATGTGCACATAGAATACGACGAAAAAACATTTATCCCTACATCAGCGCAAATAAATCATGAAGATGAAGAATATCGTATTTTCTTAGAAGTAGATATAAAATGCTTCAAATGTGGAACATATGGACACACCGCAACGACCTGTGCAAAAGAATATCCAGAAATAACACAATCGTCAATAAGAAAGCGTCCACTATCTAATACATCACCAGAAATTACATCTGAAACGAATTATGAACCTTTTTTGCAAATTGAGAATACCAATTTAAACTTCACAACAACATTAGAAACCAGAAGACCTCACGAAACAAACAAATATGACAGTGATGACCAAAAAAAAACCGACTGCAAAGAAACAAAAAAAACGGATGACTGCCAATCACAGGAAATAAATATGATTTCCCCAACAACACCACAAAAAAAGGAAAATACTGGAAAAAACAAAAAAGACAGTAAAGAATTCAAAATACCAAATACAAACTTACAGAAAAAAACGACTGACTCTCAACAAAACCCAGCAATAGAAGTCCTATTAGATCCAATCGAAAAATTGATATCTTCAGAACCTAATAACTTTCCGTTCAACTTCCAAGAATTCAAACAATTTTACGAAGATTTCACGACATCATTGACTCCAATTAAGGTTGCAAGATCTTTTAATAAAGACTTGGAATCATTAGCAGCCATTATCAAAGACCTTTACCCAGCTCTTACACACAGAAAAATAAAAAATCGATTTATCAGAATGATTGGTCTGATAAGAAAAGCAATAGATAAAAATCAAGAAGATTTATCACCACATGAAACAAACTGCGAAGATTCTGACGTAATTTATTTTACTATTGTTATCAATTAGTTATTTTATTTCTGTTAAGTTTTATTACTATTATTTGAAATCTGTACTGGATCATCGGCAAAAAGTCTCAACTAACCGTGGAAAATAAGTTGCTTTTGTACAAATCTGTGATTAAACCAGTTTGGACGTATGGTGTACAACTGTGGGGATCTGCGTCTAACTCCAATATAGAGATCCTGGAGCGTTTCCAATCAAAGATGCTGCGACTAATAGTGAATGCCCCATGGTATGTGCCCAATGAATTAATTCGCCGAGATCTGAAAGTGCTTAGTGTCAAAGAGGAAGTCAAAAACTATAGTGCTAAATATGGATTACGACTAAGTACTCACCCAAACCAACTTGTAAAAAATCTATTCGAAAATCCCACCGTACGTAGACTCAAAAGGTACACTCCAATAGACCTAACTACTAGATTTAAATAGTACAACAGTGAACCCAATTGTTAGTAGTATTCGATCTGATTTATTGAATAATTTATAATAGGAGATCTGGTAATGATCAGACTCCTACATGTCATGTACTTATATTTGTCACGAAAAATTACTAAATACTGTAAGGTAGATTGTAATAATATATTGGGAGTTAAATAAAAAAAAAAAAAAAGTTTTATTATTATTGTGTTGTGGGTACGAGATTATTTATAATAATCCACATGTCATTGTTCTCATAACATTTATGTCAAAATAATTTTAAATTGTTCTACTATTTGACGCCACCAATATTATATCGTGTCTTACTTTTTTATGGTACTGTAAAGATATATTATGTTTAATCTAAATGCATTTTTAAAATCATGGAATTTTTAAATAATAGCATTTAACATAATGCACGATTGGTTGCATACCGCCCCAGGCGTTTTGAAAATTACAGTTTGCTGCAAATTAGAATCTGATAAAACAAAGCATGCAATTATGTTTAACATTTAAATATACAGAGGCAGTTGGTGAAAGGCTGACTTTCTGAAATCTTCACCCTTCCTACAAGAAGGGTCATAAAATTTTTGCAGAAAGGATACCGGTAACCGATTCCGATCCGAAGTTAGATATCCGTCCGAAAGTATCTGACTGAAAGATCATCCGTCCGGCCGATGCATTGTTTATGTTCCTAGACATTGTACTCGACATCCCGAAATCCTCCGCTTTCGTTTATGTCTCTAGACGTTAGCAACTTTCCATCACATGATTGTTTAAGTTTCTAGACAAACATACTCGATCTCCGATCCTCACTCTCGTTTAAGTTTCTAGACGTTAGTAAACCCCATCCAGGTGATTGTTTACGACTCTAGACATTCACATCCGTCTACGAAAAAAATCCTGTTGAATAATTAGTTCTCATCAAGAATTAATATTTACCTGTGATAAGCAAATCTGATTTGCTCCCGGAGTCAATTTATTGACTTCCACCGTACGTAAAACTTTCAAAGTTCCGAGTAAGAGAGATCACTTGTATTGATTTGCCCGATTGATCTTTTTACCGAAATCTGCAGCAGCTTGAAACAGATTCCGCCGTCAAATAATCTCCGATTAAAGTTAAAACTGTTTTATTTCATTCTCACAAGTAGCAAACTAATTTGGTTAAATTCAATATTAATTGTCAACATTATTAAGGTTATGTTATTTTGTATGTACATAAAATACTCCAGGGTCGTACTCTGTTAATTTTCAATTTCAGAATAAAATAATTAAATTGTGAAAACCATTTTATTTAAAGTAAATTATATTGTATATAATTCATTTAATAAATCCTATGTTACTTTTTCCGAAAACAACTCATTGTTTTATTATTAGTTTAAAGTTTACCTATAAAAACTTTTGGCGCTCGAGTTTAAAAGAAGTAAGTGCAAAAATCGACGAGACGTCCTAAAAACCCTGGCTACCCAAAAAGGCAATTTGAACGACCTAAAAAATCGTTACAAATTTTGACGCCCTGTGCAGGGACATTTTTTTGGTCACTTACACCGAGTTAAAAGCTGCTGTTTTTGGTCAAGAGAATCAATCTAATACCCATTTCCCTCCGATCCCCGATTAAAATTTTTTGTTTTAGAAATGAGTCTCGCTGCAGAACCAAATCTAATCATGCTGAAGACCCCGGAACCGCAGAGAAAGGAAGCCAACCCTCTGGACTCACCGAATCCCGCCGAAACCAACTTCGCATGGTTGAATGTGTTGAAGAAGCCGTCTCTCGTCGGTTTGGCTACCGATTGCGGACTCGTCCCTTACGGTACCATACCGGAACTGAAGGAAAGAGTAAAGGAATGCTTCTTAACCGGGAAAGGAAAGAGACCCACCATTACTCTTCCAGGAGAAACCAACAAACCCGCCGAGATAACAAGATCCCGTATGAATCCCGCCGAAGTATGCAACACTGTCCGGAAGTGGAATCTCCGATTTGACGGAAAAGAAGATCCTATCTCTTTTCTAGAAAGAGTAGAAGAGCTAAAAGAGAGCTACCAGTGGCCAGAGGAAGAGCTGCTATCGGCACTGCCAGAACTTTTTCATAGCAAAGCCCTGCTGTGGTATCGAAATAACCGAACCGACTGGACCAATTGGCAGCAATTTCTGGCCACCTTTCGCCAACATTATTGTCCCGACCATAATCGCTTACAACTGGGAGCGGACATACTAAATAAAAAACATACCACAGAGCCAGTCTTGGACTATATCACAGATATGCTGACGCTGATGAGAAGGTATGGCCGATACTCGCCGACAGATCAAGCCGAGATCATCCATAACAACCTACGGCCCGAATTCAAAATTACGATAAGGAGGAAAGACTTCTCCACCGTACCCGAACTAATCCTGTTAGCGCAAGAAACCGACCGAACGCTACAGGAAGCAAAGAGGAGACCCTCGAAAGGCATCCCGGTCTTAGCCCTAGAAGAGACATCCGACAGACTAGAACCGACCCCGCCGAATCGAACCCACCTCCCACCAAGGTACGATAGGACTTCATCCAGAAATACCACTCCTGGCGACAGATGCTTTCGATGTGGAGAGACAGGCCACTGGAAACATCAGTGCCAAGAAACACCCCGACTAAGCTGCTCCCGATGTGGGAAAAGAGGTCTCATGACCCGAGACTGTCATTGCCCAGCCCGTTCGGGAAACGAACCGGGTCGAAGGAATTAAGGAGACAATCCTTCCACCGACCGGCCATAGTCTCCTCCCTCCATCCCCGACTGGATTACAGTAACCTGGAAGACCACCGTCCTTACGCTTACGTGACTTTCAATCAACGAAAATACCGTGCCCTAGTCGATACCGGTGCCGCCGAATGCTTTTTGGGAAAAAAGATATTTTCCCACATAAAGAAAAGTCACAATGGGGATAACCGACCCCACCGACGAAGGGTAGCATTAGCCGACGGAAGGACGGTACCAATAAGAGCCCGCTTCCAGATAAAAGTGACCATAGGCCCCCGAACTGTCATCAGTAAATGGAACTATGTGCCGGAATTAACTACGGAGGCCATAATAGGCGTAGACCTATTAACCCAACTCCACGCGGTCATCCGACTCGACCCCCCCCCGGCTGATTGTACCAGCTCCGGCCCGAACAACGCCACTCAACCCCCTCCGATCCGAACCAGAGGGCGAACTGGAACGCCTTAACCAATTTCTAGAGCAAACTCTACCCTCACTGGAAGGAGTAGCCGGACCGATTACTACCTCCTATCACCAGATTCGGTTAAAACCGGGAGTCACACCTATCAAACAGAGGTACTACCCCCGCAACCCCAAGATGCAAGAAATAATCGACGCCGAAGTTGATCAGATGCTAAAAGAAGGAGTCATAGAGCCTGCACAAAGCTTGTGGAGCTCTCCAGTTGTTTTAGTAAAGAAACCCAACGGGAAATATCGATTCTGCATCGATTACCGACAACTGAACGAAGTCAGCATCAAGGACGCATACCCGTTACCCCATATTCAGGCCATCCTCGATAAACTCCGAGGAGCCAGATACATCAGTACCCTAGACTTGAAAAATGGATACTGGCAAGTCCCACTGACCGAAGAGAGCAAAGCGTATACTGCTTTCACCGTCCCCGGAAGAGGGCTATACCAGTTCCGGGTGATGCCGTTTGGGCTCCATTCGGCCCCCGCCACCTTTCAACGGCTGTTGGACAACACCCTGGGACCCGAACTGGAACCACACACCTTCTGGTACTTAGACGACATCATCATCGTAAGTACCACGTTTGATGAACACCTTCAGCGATTATCCGAAGTGTTCAGCCGCCTAAAGAGAACCGGACTCAAGCTGCAGCCCGAGAAGTGTGCCTTCTGTAAACCCGAACTACGATACTTGGGCCACGTGGTCAACAAAAACGGTATCAGCACCGACCCCGAAAAAGTGGAGGCGATCCAGAAAATTGAGCCCCCCGCTACCGTCCGACAGGTCCGCAGTTTTCTAGGAGCCGCTTCCTGGTACCGGAAGTTCATCCCGAACTTCTCCACTTTGGCCGAACCTCTGACTTCGCTCCTACGAAAGGGGAAAAGGTTTCTTTGGGACGCTGACCAGACGCAAGCTTTCCAAAAACTGAAGGACACTTTAACCAAGGCGCCGGTCCTAGCATGTCCCGATTTTTCCAGGCCATTTGTCCTACGCACCGACGCAAGCTACCGTGGACTGGGAGCCGTCCTGGAGCAAGAATACCCCGAAGGGTACCGACCCATCACATTCATCAGCCGAAGCCTACTCCCAGCCGAAAAAAATTACTCCGTTACCGAGATCGAATGCCTGGCCGTCGTATGGGCGGTCAAGAAACTGCGCGGCTACCTCGAGGGTTACTCCTTTACCATTATCAGCGACCACCGTAGCCTGCGATGGCTGAAAACCCAGAAGAATCCGACAGGACGCCTAACCCGGTGGATCCTCGAACTCCAACAATACGATTACACCGTCGAATACCAGCCGGGAAGAAGCAACCATGTGGCTGATGTATTGTCTAGGAGCTACCAGGAAGAACCTCTACCCACGATGGCCGCCCTAAAACCAGACCCGCCGAAATGTCGTTGGTACCGATACCTGAAGAGGAATGTCCGCCGGCAACCGCTAAAGTTTAAAGATTATAAGATCGCACATGACCAGGTTTTTCGAAAATTTCCCACCACTAATAGCACCCTGACCGGAGAATTAGGATCCCCTTGGAGACGGTGTGTCCCTACGTCCGAACGACCGGCCATCTTATACGAAAATCACGACCAAATGATCGCCGGACATGCCGGGATAACTAAAACGGCCGCCCGAATCGGACGCAGGTATTTTTGGCCCGGAATGCTACGGGATGTAGCCAAGTACATAAAATCGTGCAAATCCTGCAATGAATATAAACCTGCCTCAGGACCACCCGCCGGACAAATGCACCCAAGGATACCCACTAAACCGTGGCAGACGGTGAGCTCGGATCTAATGGGACCATTTCCCCGGTCCACCCGAGGGTACCAATACCTGTTGGTGTTCCAGGACACCTTTACAAAGTGGGTGGAACTCTGTCCCCTCCGAAAAGCCACCGCCTCCGAAGTTGGCCAAGCCCTAAGGCGACAAGTGATACTACGGTTTGGGAGGCCCGACCGACTATTAACGGACAACGGTACCCAATACACGGGCAAAGAAATCCGGCAATTAACCCAGGCTTACGACATCGAACATTGCTTTACCCCCCCCTACTCTCCGCAATGTAATCCAGTCGAACGAACTAATAAAACCATCGGCACAATGATTGCCCAAGCCTGCGAGAATCAACATCGAAAATGGGACGCCATGCTACCTGAAATCCAGTTCGCTTTGAACACCGCCCAGCACGCATCCACCGGATTCTCCCCTTGCCTACTAAACCTCGGCAGAGAACTATATTGTTCTAAAGAAAGGCTCGTCGACGAAGAATCAAGGGAGATTAAACAGACCCTACGCCAGTTAGCCGAATTACGAGAAATCGCCCAAACCAACCTCGCCACGGCCTTTAACACCCAGAGCCGATACTATAATCGCCGTAGAAGAAATCAACTCCCCCACATTGGAGACGTTGTATACCGGAAGCAGAGGACCTTGTCCAGTGCCGTTACGGGGGTAATTGCAAAGTTAGCCCCCAAATTTCAAGGTCCTTTTGTCATCGACCGGGTGTTGTCACCAGTAGTGGTGGAAGTAGTAACTCCCGAAGGAACGAACCGGATCCGAGTCCATGTAAAGGACCTGAAATGGGGGAGGTTGCCCAGAACCCCCGTCAAACCGTTAGCTGTCCCCGAAACCCCAGTAGAGGACGACTTTCCACTACGAAGGTCCGCCCGTACGACCGAGAAGTCGATAAACTACAATACCGATGGGTTACGACCGAAAAAGTCGCTAAACTAAAAAGCCAAGATCCGGCCGACCAATCCGATTGGTAAACGACCGAGAAGTCGTTAAACTAAACGCCGAAACAAACCCAACATTACCGATGGGTTGCGACCGAGAAGTCGATAAACTAAAAGGAAACTAAAGAACCGAAATAAATCCGCTGGGTTCCGACCGAGAAGTCGTTAAACTAAATGCCGAGATCAAGCCGATAACCCCGATGGGCAAACGACCGAAAAGTCGTTAAACTAACCACCGAAATAAAATCCGATATCCTAAGGCAACCGAAGAAGGGAGTTCGACACCAAGGAAATCCTTCGGAGAAAGATTTCCCCCCGTATAGCCGACCATCGTCCGCTACAAACTCCGGATTCAACCGTCAGCTTTCCGCCGATCCGTAAAAAAAAAAGAAGCTGCCGACGAATCACCCAGTAGGGGAGATGGGAAGGCTCCCGAAAAGTGCGAACAAATCAACAGCCCGCCATGTAAACAAAAATTTCCTAGGACAGCCCTGTAAAAGATTTCGAAAAATTTCAATCTCCTGCAAAAGACCTTGCAAGATAGGAGAAATTTTATCAAACAAATGGTGGAAAATTTTCACAAACGACGTAGTCGCTTACAAGATTTCGAAGTGTTTCGTTGCAAGATGCCACCAATCCGCACCCAAAGGAAGGCGAAACCCGGCCAAAATACCGGAAACCTGTGGCGGAGATCCCACCGAGACGCCGAAGTATTGAGGAGAAGACTGCAGGTCCCTCCTACCGTAGGAGCACCGTGGGGTCGTATACCTACCCGACCTACCTTGGTCACCAGCAGGACCTCCATCCCCACAGCCCGACCCAATTTCGAGGAGACGCTGCAGAAGATGGCCCAGCTGGACCTGACCACACCCAAGGTGAATCTTCCTGGAAGAAAGTCAGTGGTCCAGACGACCACTAGGAAACCAGCAGTCCTTCCCTGCACAAAAGAGCCAGGTAAGTACCGGACTTTTCGCCGACCGAATCGGCATGTTTTAGGTGTACCCCGGACAATCCGAGTCGCACGGGAAGCCCAACCGTCGACCAAGAAGGAGGTAGCAGACCTCATTATCCGAGAGGTCCCCGACTCCGCCATTCCGGACTCTTGGGTCCTACCCATTCTCCAGGATCAGCCGGAGCCCAGGAGAGTGGAACCCCTCATAGCCGTTCCGGAGAAGCCGAGCAGCGCCTCCATCCCGGAGGCCTACATCATCACATCACCACCCTTCGTCACCACAATCGGGGTAATTCAACGGATCCTCGACGACGGGATGAAGAAGAGTGGCCCCTATCGTTCCATCGTGCTGTGTGATGGACAGCTCCGGGAGTTGCGCGCCCGCAGATTGAAACGGCTGCTCAAGAACGCTACCAATTAAAAACGGCTGAGAAATTTTATTATTTTTTATTTTTTATTTTTATTACTGGTGAGAGGTATGTGTACATACAAAGTTCTTTTATTTTTATTATCATTTTTCGCATACAGTTACGGTCTCTTTTTTTTTTTGGACCCTCCGAGCTGTAAAGATATATTATGTTTAATCTAAATGCATTTTTAAAATCATGGAATTTTTAAATAATAGCATTTAACATAATGCACGATTGGTTGCATACCGCCCCAGGCGTTTTGAAAATTACAGTTTGCTGCAAATTAGAATCTGATAAAACAAAGCATGCAATTATGTTTAACATTTAAATATACAGAGGCAGTTGGTGAAAGGCTGACTTTCTGAAATCTTCACCCTTCCTACAAGAAGGGTCATAAAATTTTTGCAGAAAGGATACCGGTAACCGATTCCGATCCGAAGTTAGATATCCGTCCGAAAGTATCTGACTGAAAGATCATCCGTCCGGCCGATGCATTGTTTATGTTCCTAGACATTGTACTCGACATCCCGAAATCCTCCGCTTTCGTTTATGTCTCTAGACGTTAGCAACTTTCCATCACATGATTGTTTAAGTTTCTAGACAAACATACTCGATCTCCGATCCTCACTCTCGTTTAAGTTTCTAGACGTTAGTAAACCCCATCCAGGTGATTGTTTACGACTCTAGACATTCACATCCGTCTACGAAAAAAATCCTGTTGAATAATTAGTTCTCATCAAGAATTAATATTTACCTGTGATAAGCAAATCTGATTTGCTCCCGGAGTCAATTTATTGACTTCCACCGTACGTAAAACTTTCAAAGTTCCGAGTAAGAGAGATCACTTGTATTGATTTGCCCGATTGATCTTTTTACCGAAATCTGCAGCAGCTTGAAACAGATTCCGCCGTCAAATAATCTCCGATTAAAGTTAAAACTGTTTTATTTCATTCTCACAAGTAGCAAACTAATTTGGTTAAATTCAATATTAATTGTCAACATTATTAAGGTTATGTTATTTTGTATGTACATAAAATACTCCAGGGTCGTACTCTGTTAATTTTCAATTTCAGAATAAAATAATTAAATTGTGAAAACCATTTTATTTAAAGTAAATTATATTGTATATAATTCATTTAATAAATCCTATGTTACTTTTTCCGAAAACAACTCATTGTTTTATTATTAGTTTAAAGTTTACCTATAAAAACTTTTGGCGCTCGAGTTTAAAAGAAGTAAGTGCAAAAATCGACGAGACGTCCTAAAAACCCTGGCTACCCAAAAAGGCAATTTGAACGACCTAAAAAAATCGTTACAGTACTTCGGTTGAAAACTTTACCATCCCACTTAAGAGGTAAATAATTAACTTTTGCTCCAGTATTATTATTATGTGTTATCCCCAATTTGTAACATTTGTACAATTTCTGAATTGTATATTTTTTTCTCTTATATTATAGTCTTGAAGATGACAAGAAATCTTGTCGAAACCGGTCGATTTAAGTAAATTGTTTTCTTGAGTACAAACTCCACTACCCGAGATCCTTCCCTTTCAAAAATAATATGTCTACAAGAAACTAGAGCAACCCCTAAAACTACAATACGAAGTCGGATTGGGATGAGGGGCTCGATGGGCAGCATCCTGGGTGACACCGGGGGGGCGGCTTGGCGAGTCCTGCAGTTCGCCATGGAAAGTGGACTACATAGTCAAATCTAAGTAAACAAACCAATTGAAATGTATATAACTACCAATGTATTAACATAATAATGAAATGTAAGCGTAATAACCTTGCAGTTTTCTACTTTTTCTCCAACCAAAATTTAAATACTATGTACATCATTAATAATGCGAAATTCAAAATTTAAATTACTTCAAACATTTTGTTTGAATATTCGTGTAATGAAAATCCAGTGACTGGAATTTTTGTTTTTTTATATTAAGTTGTCATAGTTTTGTTTACAACATAATCAAAGTGAAATTTAATTCGTTTATTTAATAATGTTTGAAGACGATTCCTCTAATACACCTACAGATATAATTGAAATAGCGAAAGATGTGGTTTTAGACTTATTGCCATCCAAGTCAAGAGAGGTATATAAATTCGCATACAACCGTTTCTTGCGATGGTGTAACGAAAAAAATTTTAAATCCTATTCGGAGGACGTTTTATTGGTATAGTTTTCGTATTTGTCTAGTACAATGAAATCTTCAACACTTTGGTCACAATATTCCATGGTTAAAGCAACACTGAACCTAAAAATTAACGTAGATATTGGAAAATTTTCAAAATTACGTGCGTTTTTAAAAAAGCAAAATAACGGTTACACACCTATAAAATCTCGAGTTCTAACAAAAGAACAAGTGGACGAATTTCTAATCAAAGGAAATGATGATAAATTTTTAATGATTAAGGTAAACTTAGTATATTTAAAATTGAAATAGCACCAAATTTTATATACGTTTTTAGGTTGTTTTAATATTTGGAATTGTCGGTAACAAAACGGGTTTACTTACATTTCACCAATCTTGTGTAAACTGTACAGCTCCGTGAATGAAAAATTGAACGATTTTGAAATTTAATAAGTCACAGTAATTTTTATTTTCTTTCAATAATTTTATTTAATATGTTGTCCTTGATTCCTGTACACTTGAAGACAACGTTTTGGCCACGATTTTAGCGATCGTTGTATCATTTCCAGAGGAATGTTTTCTATCTTACGTTTTATTAGTTTTTTTAACTGTTTAAGGGTTGTAACTTTTGACTTATTTAACTGAGATTTTAAATAGCCCCACAAAAAATAATCACAGGGTGAAAGGTGGTGATGATGGCGTCCATATATCCGGATGAATAAAAGATACGCCGTTCTGTTCAAGAAAATTTAAAGTCTTCTTAGAAGCGTGAGCTGGTGCCGAGTCTTGGTGAAATATCCAATCACCAGCAGGATATAATCTTTTTGCGTCAGTCAAAAGTGGCTTCAAACAATTCTTAATGTAATATTCCGAGTTAATTTTAGCACCAGGCTCAACAAATATTGGCGTTGTGGTTCCATAATTCGATATTCCCATGAACACCATAACTCCCTTCGGATGGGACTGTTTTGTGAATACGTCCAATTCTTTTGCCGATTGCTCACGTCTCAAGTACTGAACTTTTCGTTGGCCATCAGCATTTGTTAGATGGAACCATGCTTCATCGACAGTGATGTATTTTTGCCATTTATCACAATTTAGTAAGTGATACAATCCTAGTGAGCGCTGGTGCCGTTTAATAATTGTTTCTTCAGAAATATGATGTCTCCTTGGTTTCTTCATTAATTTCAGGTTTAATTTTTTATTTAGATTATACCGAATGATATATTAAGATGTTTTGAAATGATTAGCCATATGTTGTAGTGTCGGAGGATTCGTTTTTAATGCCATTTTCTTTAAATTCGATAATTGTCGATTTGTCAGAGTTGGCTTCTTTCCGCTGCTTTTCTTCCGAATTTTGGATTTAAGTTCTGGGATTCCATTTTTTTTGTAGTTAGAGAGTGTACCTTTCGAAACACAAAAATTTTGGTCTTGACACCTTTTTTGTATCATAGCAAAACTACATTGTTGTTTTAAAAGCTTAAAAATTATGATTTGTTGCTCTTTAGTTAACACTATGTTTGTAACTGACATTAGAGAAAAACAAAATTGACATCGATAAGTTCATATCGCGTGCTCTATGGAATACTTTGAATTTTGTTTAAAAAAATAACTCTTATTGGTGAAAATTGAATTTAAATTCGTTCAGTTTTTCAATCACGGTACCGGTACATTTAATATTAACATGAAGGATTAAGGTGTTAAGTTTTTTTTTGATTATTATTATTTATTTTGATTATTATTGTTATTTTGTTTGATTATTATTGTTATTCGTGTAAAATTATGTATAGCCAATAAATGATTGACATTAAAAAATATATTTAATTCACTTTTAGTCCACATAAAATAAAAGTACTTTTAGTCCACGTAAAAAAAGTGTTGCTTAGCAATGTTCGCATTTTTATATTTATAAAAAAAACGTCAACTTTTAGTTGAAGTAATGTTATTAAAAATGTACTGCTTTTAATACGGTTGGAGAAAAACTGTTTTTTATTGTATTTTATTTTATACTCAAAACTATGGTTCCTGTAGTTAGTGGGTTTTCGTTGTCATGCGACGAAATGTAAAATTGGCACCTGGTGCCGGAAGTTACAAACCAAGATTTAACGGCAAGATTTACAACTAGACTTTTTAAATTTGTTACATGCAGCGCCATCCCTTATAATTTTTTGAATTACACAAAGCGTTTCCATAACTTGCATAAGGTTTGCCAATCTGAATGGTGCATGAATACACACCATACACTGCCAATACTGTTCCATATGCTATCTCTCATACACACCATTAATGCATGAATGGTGTGTATGAGAGATGGAAGTGTATGTCTGGTATGTTATTGAAACACTGTAAATACAATTTACAGTTGAAAACTCGTTTTAAACTAATTGTCTCTTGTGCCATTTTGCTAATTCAATTTTGATTTGGCATAAGCGCCACTTTCCATGGTAATTTCATATCTTAAATTTTATACATTTTTAAACATTATGTAGCGGTTTAGGTTGTGGTTTAATATTCAATGTAAAAGAGTTGAAATTTATTTTTGTAAATTTAGTAATGTAATTTAATAAACAAAGACATTTTTATTTATTTGCAGCGTTTGAAATATTGGCGTTTGTGCCATTTTATAACATTACAAAATGATGTCATCAAGGAGCAGAAAAATTATAGCGCTAGTACGTCCTGACGAAGAGAACATAGAACCTGAAGACATTTTACCTATTATTAATAGAGGCATTAAATAATGAGATAATATTTTTGGAAAACATTGATCCAAATAATCATCCAGAAATTATTATAAATTTTGAAGTACCAACTGCAGCAGTTGGTTCTAATAACGTTCCTAATCAATGTGAAGCAGATTGTGATGACTCTGATAAAAGCAATACTGATACTGATGAATTAACCACGTTTGGTCGAAGACAAGCAAGAAAAAGAAGCAACAGAAGTAAGAATTAAAAAAATAAAGACTCCGGCAGGAAATACGTAACCTGCAAAGGGAATATAGTGGATAAAAAAAGTGATGAAACCGAATCCCTGTAAAGGGAAAAGATGTAATAATGACTGTAACATGTTTACAGAACAAGAACGAGAAAATATTTTTAACAAATATTACAACTTGGGCGACTCCAATAAACAAAAGCTATTTTTATGTGAATGTATTCATTCTGTTGCAGTAAAACGCCGAAGAACGACTAATGAAACTGTTGTTCGTTCTTGTACTAATGAATATTATTTTATTAAAGATAATGTCAAGAGAAGAATTTGTCAACAATTTTTACTTGCTACGCTACGAATAACTCAAAGATGTTTAAGAACTGTTGCAGAAAATAAAACTACCGATGCATTTTCAGATGCAATTGACAAACGAGGGATACACAAACCCTATCATAAAACTGCAGATAATCAAATGGAAGTGTTTAGGACCTTTGTAGAATCCTTACCTGCAGTGCCTTCCCATTACTGTAAAAGTTCTTCAAAAAAGAAATATCTGCCTGCAGAAATAAACTGTTATAATAACTTATACCGGAAGTATGTTTTCAAACTAACAAAAGATAATGAAACACCATTAAAAAAATCAAGTTTTTTAAACATTTTAAAAATGATTACAATATTGGAATTCACGTGCCCCGAAAAGATAAATGTTGTAAATGTGAATATTTTAAAAACCTCCAACCTGATAAAAAAAAACAGAAGAAGCTACTCATAATTATGAACACCATTTACAAGAAAAAGAAACAGCAAAACAATTATTTTTAAGTAAACAAAAAGAATGTGTAACAAGTCCTGAATTAATTGTAGCAAGTTTTGATTTACAAAAAGTTCTTGGGACTCCTCACGGTGATAATATGCTTATTGGGTTTTCAAGGAAATATGCTGTCTACAATTTTACCGTGTATGAAACATTAACCCAAAATGGAATATGCTTTCTTTGGGAAGAAAAGAACGGTAAACGGGGAGCCAATGAAATATCGTCTAATTTGTATAATTATTTACATCAGGTCGACAACAGAAAAACCATCAGTCATATTTCCACTGCTCCGGCCAAAATAAAAACAAATACTTAATAATAATGATACAATATTTTTTAAAACATGCCGAAAATGTGAAAGAAATTACTGTTACCTTTCTGGTGACTGGACATACATAGGTACATGCCAGTTGACTCAATGCACGCCGTCATTGAAAAAAATATTAAAAATAAAAAGATTTGGGCACCATCTGAATGGTCCACCATATTAGTCAACGCACGATTGAAACTAAAGCCTTACGAAGTGAATATCGTCGGCTTAATCCGAAAAGGTAGTAAGTCCACTTTTGGACAAAAATGACATTTTAGTTCCATCTGGTGACAAAAATCACTATCTATCGGTTATTATTTTTATGTAGATTCCTGTAAAATAAAAGATGATGGAATTAATAGTTTTCACTTTTGCCGCAAGTCCACGCCACTTTATGAGATAACGAAATAGTCGTAAGTCCAGTGTTTTTAATGGCGTCGATGTGGTGTGTCAATGTGCAGCGAATTACCGTGAATAATACAACAGATAATATTGAAATTTTGTGATAAATACCTAAGGTAAGTGTTTATAAACAAATTTCAGTTATTTCCTAGTGATATAACTTCTACAGAAACTTCTAAAAAGCTGTATAAACATTAAATGGAGTTACGTCCTTTTACATTTTCGCACGTTTTGGAGTTAATACATTTTCCTTGTCATTCATTGGAGTTAAGACCTTTTCCCTTTCAATGTCTTGGGAGTTACTTCACTTTCAGAATTAATTTCAATACTGATCATTAATATTAATTGGATGTTTTTCTGTAATTTCAGAAAAATGCATCGCGTTAACAATAGAACACTGAAAATTTTAAACATGGCAAAGCAATCTGAATTTTTAAAAGGAGTTTCTGCATCGTCTTCTAAGGACTCCAACAAAGAAAATAATCATTAACCTATAGCAAAGCAAAAAAAAAGGTTAATGCAAAATACGCAAACTCTCCTTGTGCCATGTACAAAATCATACAGTACCAAACCATCTACACCGGAAAGCAAAATTGAAACCAAAGAAACTGATGTTAAAAAAATGTACCTGAACTGTGCCACCAAAAAGTGCTTTTGCATACCAAAAATATTGAAACCACGACTAAACATGATACCAAAGAATTAGAAACAAACAATCAAATGGAAGATAATGAAGATCTATCATTTTTACTACTTGACATCCCTGAGGTAACAGATGGGCTGATTTTTGAGGAAATTATTGACGGTGAAGAATTGCCGGTGCCTGAAAATATAGATAATAATAATTGTGATAACAATTTGTGTGATGTTAATCAATCAACTGAAAGCTGTGATATAGTAGCAGATAACCAAACTGCTGCAGACACTGTTTTACATGAATCGGATGATAATGCTGACGCCATCCCAGAGAGTTCTTCGACTAATCTTGATCCTGACTGGGAAAATATAAATGATGAAAATGCAAGTAATAGCGGTGATGATGATGAGTAAGCACAAAGTAAGAATAGTTCAGAAAAACGGAAAAGAAGAAAGCGACACTTTGTTAATGTGCAAACTTGGGACGAAGTAATACAAAAGAAGAGGCGTGAAAGTGGACAGCATTACTTGGGCAGAAAGAAAATTGAAAATAAATGGAGATACGACAGAGAGAAGAAAGAAAGAGCGCTAAGGGAAAGGTGCAATTGTAAATTATCTTTGGGTAATACCGCTCTCAAATGTACTGAAATTGCGGACAGTGACAGAGAAAACATATTTAATTTTGGACTAAAATGGATTGGAACCAAAGACAAATTTATGTTAGCTTCTTAGTTTGTAAGAAGGAAATTGCGAGACAAAGAAATCGTAAGGATGAGAACTCGTCTCAGAGACGAACATCTTTAGAATATTTTTTGAAAAGGGAAGAAGACAAAATAAGAGTCTGTAAAAAGATGTTTTTGAACACACATGGAGTGGGAGAGCGTATGGTATCAAACTGGATCAAGGATAAAAATAAATATTTTGAATTAGGAAATCCGGAAGAAAGCGAACTGGCCGAAACTGAGACCCAAAAAAAAACAATCAACTGATAATAATTTAACAAAACGAAACCAAAACCAATATCGGAAAGATAAACTGAAAGAGTTTTTTAATGATCTTCCTAAAATGGAATCTCATTATTGCAGGTCTACCTCATCAAAACTATATTTAGAACCCAGCTGGCACTCAAAATCTGAACTCTACAGTTTCTATAGAAATGTATGGTGTGCAGACCAACAACTCCATAGCATCCTTTTATCATGTATTTGACGAATTAAACTTAGCAATTTTCGCCCCCAAAAAAGATGAATGTGATGCTTGTGTGGCATACAAAACAGGTAATTTGGCCGAAGAAGTTTATTTAATCCACCAAGAAAAGAAAGTTGAGGCTCGGGACGAAAAATGTAAAGATAAAGCATCAAATCATAGAGTTCTTTGTATTGACCTGCAATCTGTGTTGTTAAGTCCCAAGTCCAATGTATCATCGCTCTACATTAAAACTAAATTGATAGTTCATAACTTCACTGTATTTGATATGAAAACAACTGATGGATATTGTTACTTGTGGCATGAAGCTGCTGGAGGTGTGGCCGCCAACAATTACGCATCCATAATATGCAAATTTTTAGAAGAGAACGTGATCAGCACTGTCCTACCTGAACAAAACATCATCATTTATAGTGATGGGTGTGCTGCTCAAAACCGTAATAATTTGTTGGCCAACGCTTTGCTCAATCTGTCCATGATCCATAAAGTTACTATAGAACAAAAATTTCTTGAAAAGGGACACACACAAATGGAGGCCGACTCGATGCATTCTACCATTGAACGCAAATTGCGAAAATGCAAAATTCATGTACCTGCTGATTATGTAGGCATATGTTTGCAAGCTCGTCAGAATCCAAAGCCTTATAAAGTACAGTATCTGAGTTTTGACTATTTTTTAAATTTCAACGATCTACAATTTTATTCGTCTTTGCGTCCAGGTAGAAAAGTTGGAGACCCAACAATTACTGACATACGAGCTCTCAAATACACACCAGAAGGTTTACTGTTTTATATACTAAGACATCCTGACGAATACACGGAATTAATTGGAGGCCGAAAGTTGAAAACAAGGATGCCACGCCCATTATACATTACGCCCTGGAATACATTACGCCAATGCAACGCAAGATCTGTACAAGAAAATTCCACAGGTAACAGCAAAACCCACTCAATATCTAAGATCCGCTAGCACTAGTTTAACGAACACGATATTTCTACAACCAGTAACAGAAACCGAAATAGAAACCATCATTACAAAAAATGAAGAACACATCCTCATACGACATCTACAACCTAAATGCCAAAATAGTTAAAATGATAAAAAAAGAAATATCCACCATACTTGCCCACATAATTAACGCATCCATGTCGGAAGGAATTTTTCCGGACATACTAAAGAAGTCAAAAATAATTCCGATATATAAAAAAGGAGATAAAGAAGAACTAGGAAATTATAGGCCAATATCAATACTGCCAATATTTTCAAAAATATACGAAAAAGCACTATACAATCGGTTTGCGGACTTTTTAAACAATCACAAAATATTCGCAAATCAGCAATTTGGGTATCAAAGTGGAAAAAATACTGCTGATGCCATCCTAAACCTCACTTCCTATATATACGACATGCTAGAAAATAAACAAATATGTCAAACCATATTCTGTGACTTATCGAAAGCATTCGATATGATGGATCACGACACATTCTGGCTAAAAATCCAACATTATGGCATCAGAGGGAAAGCGCTAGATATAGTTAAATCATACCTCTGTAACAGGAAACAAATTGTCTACTGGAACAAAGAATTTGGCGAAGAAATGAACGTCACATGTGGTATACCGCAAGGAAGCATTCTGGGTCCCTTTTTCTTTGTACTCTATATAAACGACCTTCCCCCTAACATGAAATGCAAAAGCCTTATATATGTAGATGACACTGCTCTCGTAATGGAGGAAAGTGAAATGTTGATTAGACAGAATGAGGTAACGAGCTGGTTCTCAACTAACAAACTACTATTAAACCCTGACAAAACACAAATCATGAAGTTCACAACCAATAGGAAAACGGAAGTACAAAACAGAGGTACCACTAAATATCTAGAAGTAACTCTAGATACCTTATTAACGTGGAATGACCATATAGATAGCCTATTACACACTTTGAGTAAAGCTACTTATGCAATAAGACGAATAAGAGAAACCACCGGAGAACAAGCAGCAAGGACCATATATTTCTCTATGTTTCATTCTAGAATGATATACGGTCTTTTAGCATGGGGCAAGGCAACGCAAGCCAAAAAGGTTTTCATAATGCAAAAAAGGGCGGTCCGAGCCATAAAAGGGGTACCCAGTAGAACACACTGCGATTCAATATTTCGCTCACTTCGCATTCTAACACTTCCGTCGGCATACATATACGCCAGTGTAGTGAAGGTGAGAAGTGATGCTGCAATACTGACAAAAACAGCAACACACGGATATGATACAAGGAAGCGACACGAAATTCGCTTGGAGAGGAAAAGATTAAAATGTTCGGAGACGGCGAACCTGAGTATCAAGCTATTCAATGCCATACCTCAAGACATCAAACACCTACCAGTAACCCAGTTCAAGAAGAAGATGAAGGAACTCTTAATCGAACGGGCTCTATACAACGAAGATGACTTTCTCAAATAGCCTCATACTTTTGCAGTTGAGATGAAAACCAGCCTTAGCTGATCTCCACCTTTTACATCAGTGGATTTTTTAATTTTTATGTTTATTTTGTATAAATTTAAATTTAAATCTCAAATTGTAATAAAGAATTTTATTATTATTATATTATTATTATTATTATTACGTCAACTACCCCAACTATACAATGGACCGATTCCTATAAAAAAGGAAAAGTATGACAACTTGCAGTCTCTTAAGAAAAGTCTTGAAAAGGATTATCACGCCTTTTATGATGCGCTTCCATACAAGGATTAATAATTCAATTTATATAAATTTTCTACTGTTCACAAAAATTGTACCTAATTTTATTAAAGTTTCGTTGAGTACTTACTTTTGTTTATTTCACTTTTTGTTTTCTATTTCACTCAAAGAAATAAAAATGTGCGATTTAAAAGTGAATACCTACCTATGGAAAACAAAGTAAGTCCATGGCAAAATTTTAAAAATAATACGAAAATGTAGTAAGTCCCCTAAAAGTAAATATTGAAATATATAATTGTATTCTCTAAATACATTATTTTACAACATGGAATCGCGTTTAAAAGCAATTAAAAAAACAAATTATACTTTTGCTCAAAAATCGATGATTCTGGGAAGTTTTTTGCTTGCCCTGTACAATTAGGCAATTCCAACTACGTCACAATGACGTCATTGGCAACAGCTGATTCTCGACTTTTTGTCAAATTTATTAGCGTTTGTGATAAATTGTGAAAAGTTTGTAAAAATTGAATTTTTTTACATTTTATAAACCGTAGAGAGTGTAGTGTAAAATTATTACTGTAAGTACCTTCCGTTTATTTTATTTCCCGAATAATCGTAAACCTAACCTAAGAATTTTACATACTGCTTAATGCTTTGTCCGTAAATTTATTTGCACATTTCAGTTTCACTTTGAAAAAATTGCAAACTGCATAATATAAAAGTTGGCGTAAAAATGCGAAAATGCACTGTTTTGCTTTCCAAATCTTGTAATTTTCTAGTTTTCAGAAAATGTCTGCGATTAGTGATTATGCAAGGGGTCTTTCCCAAGAAAACAAGAAAAGGTATCTGGAGAAACTAATATTATTAAAAGGACAAGATCCCTACGCCCTTGAAAAGAAAGTTTTTTCCATGTCGTCTCTAGATGAAATTCCCCAAGTGACAATGGCAACGATCAACGATAACAGACTTTTTAATTTTTCGGGTAAGCCCGTTCACTCAAAAGGAAGTAAGGGCCTATAAAAGCCTTGATGCTTTTGCTCTCAAGTAGCTTCACGGTGGGTCGAGGACATCAGGGCAAAAGAAATTAATGGGAACATCTGTGTACTTGGCACGGTAGGAAAAAGAAAGTTATAAATATCATGAAAGTCATAACTAAAATGATTTGTTTCAGGTCATGCATTCGCAGAGAGTGAGCGAACCTTCCCTAAAAAGTTGGATACTTTTTTCCCCAAAAGGAGAAGTATTGATGTGCCACTGCAACTGTATTGCCGGTTTAGCCGAATCCTGCACTCACGTTGCAGCCATTCTGTTTACCTTGGAATTTTCCGGCAAAGAACAGCGATCAGTGACGGATGTCCTTGCCTATTGGGTTGGACCAAAATCTAAGAAAACGTTTTCCAAAAAAATTGTAGACGTAGATTTTACTTCTAAAGTAACTACTACGCCTACAGCAGATACTCCATCAAATACAGAGCAAGTACCAGATTTGAGTGAGTCGGAAGTGGAATCGTTTCTAAAGGAATACCACGATGGCGGTGGTGTTTCTGTACTCCATTCACTCTATGAAGATAGCTCACCCGAGTGCTCATTGGACACTTCCTTACTGCTGTCAGATTTGTATGATGACAAATATAGAGCTATTCCCCTAACGGAAATTAAAACATTAGGTGAAAACGTAACTGTTTCTGTTAACGAATCCCAAAGAGCAGAAATCGAACTAAGTACCCGGCAGCAAAGTAAAAATAAGAAATGGTTTTTGCTACGAGCTGGTCGGATTACAGCGTCCAATCTTAAAGATATTTGCCACACAAAAATTACCAAACCTTCGGTGTCATTATTGAAAAGGGTATGTTACCCCCATTTATATAAAAGGACATTTGCAGCAGGTAAGTTTTATCGACATCACTATGTGCAAAACAAATTGTTATTGTTGAATGTTGTAGGAGTTTATGGATGTACTCATGAGAGAGACGCAATTAAGGATTTTTTAGCCCACCACCAGAAAGAACACCCTAATTCATCAGTTGAAAAATGTGGACTATTCATTCATGAAGAATTTCCAAACTTTGCTGCTACACCCGACGGTATTTTAAATTGTGATATCTGTGGACAAGGCTGTATTGAAGTGAAATGTCCATTTTGTGCAAGAGACACTTCAGTAAGTGAACTTATAAAAATTAAAAAAACGTGCGTAATTCCTGGAGATCAGACTGTTCTTGATAAAAAGCATAAATACTTTTATCAGATCCAAATGCAAATGGCATTAAGCAAAACCAAGTTTTGTTACTTTATTATGTGGAGCTCAAAAGATTTTTTTGTTGAAAAAGTAAATTTTGATTCAAACTTTTGGCAAGAAAAAAGTGCGAAGGCACTTTTGTTCCATCGAGTGGTTGTACTTCCTGAACTCTTGGCAAAATATTATACATTACCGCTAGAAAAGGATGAGAGTCAACCTTCCTTCAGCAGCAAAGATGATTCTCAACCTAGTACCAGCACAGACGTAACTGAAGTGATGGAAACAGATCCGGAAGTGGAGGAGGTTTGTGTTTTATTCTTCAGGACCTAGTGCTATGTATTTAATTATGAATTGCAGATATGGTGCCATTGTCGCAAGCCGGATGACGGGGAACAAATGGTACTATGTTCCAATAAAAAGTGCCCAATAAAGTGGTACCATGAAAAATGTTTGCAACTTAAAAAAATACCCAAGGGGAAATGGTTTTGCGATAATTGCAAATAAAACTTTTTATTAATTTATAACACTGCTAAGAACGTAAGGTATGGCTAAACATTTACAGAGTAAACTAACATGTTACGACCACAATGATCGAGGAACACATAAAAGGACAACCCAAATTTGAAAACGAAACAATTCAAGTAAAGGAATTAACCAACAAACCGGGTCAACTCAAAAGTTTTGTTATAACAGCACCACTAACAAGAAAAGATGAAATGTATGAACCTTCGTTTTGGCCTCCCAACGTAGGAATAAGAAGATTCAACTTTAAGTTCCACATGACAAACAACCAAGGTGCAAGTTTTTTATAAGTAAAGTGTCCACAATAAACAAACAAACAATTGGAAATACAATTAAAGATACAAACAACATAACAACAAAGAATAAAAAAGACAAGATAAATGTGATACACCAAAATGTGAGGTCACTAAGAAATTCAATAGACCAAATCAAACAATGTATAAACGAAATGCAAACGGCATGTCCCGTAATCTGTATAACAGAACACTGGCAATCTAACGAACAGCTGGAAAATATAGCAATACAAAATTTTAAACTTATGTCAAGTTATTGTAGAAAGCAAGGTGCACATGGAGGAGCAGCTATCTATATAAATAAAAACATAACAGGTAAAGAATCTGAAAAACTAAATAAACTATCTATCAACAATGAATTTGAATGTGCAGCAGGTGAAGTATTGCTTGGAAAAACTTCAACAATAATAGTAACCATTATAGACCACCTAATGGAAACTTACAGATTTTTTTCGAAAAATTGGAAGAACTATTATCAAAAATTTTAGAATTCACTCGAAACATCCTGGAATTTATTGAAAAAGATCAACTGGTACTGGGTATGTTCCTTGACCTTTCTAAAGCATATGACTCATTAAACATCGAATATTTAACAAAAAAACTCAATTTATAGGGAATAAGAGGTAACGCAGGAAATCTGTTCAAATCATATCTTACAAACAGGAAACAAAGAGTCATAGTTACGAGAAATGGTCAAACTGAAAAATCAAAAATAACAACAAACAACATAGGAGTACCACAAGGAATTATACTTAGTGCAATCCTATTTGCTTAGATTTTTTTAATCTTTAGATTTACTTTAAGAAGGTAGTTAAAAGTGACCAAGTCAGTTTTCTCAGTCACGACAAACGTTGTTTATTAAGTTCTCTCAGTATTTTAAAAAATTTAAAAATTAGCAAACGCCCTAATAAGAAGTATTGTTCAAGTTTGATTTTCCTAAAACAAAAATTAAAACTTTTCAAAAGCTGATATTTCACAAATTAGAATTTCCGGTCAAATTAGACCAAAAAATAGGAGTGAGGTTGCAATAATTCGCAGCCAGCTGAAAATTGGTAGGATTGTTCAAAACACCATCATAAATGAAATCTAAAAAGTCCTCATCGATCCGACACCTGGAAAAAAATTTATCCGGGGTCAAAGGTCACTAAAACGGGTTTTTCGCGATTTTCAGCAAAACGGTAAGTTTTATCATAAAATTATCTCATTCAAAAATTGTAGATCAGATAATCTAAATATATAAAAGAGAAGATCTGCTTGCGTGTTTGCGTGTTTGTTCGTGTTCAAATAGAACACAAATAGATTCAAATACCAATTTGGTAAGTTCAATTAGCATATTATTTATTATTAGCAACATAAAATTAATATTAATTAATATTTTTAGTAAATTAAAAAAATGCCACCTAAAAAACGACAATCATCATATGGATGTAATGCAGCGGCTAAGCGAATGCGATTGAATAGATCGAATGAAGTTCAAGAGGAACGCAATCAAAGACTGAATGCGCAAGCTGAAAGACAAGCTACTCTTAGGCAACAAGAGACAGAAATTGGTATGTATGTATGTATGTGTGTATAGGTGTGTGTATGTATGTATGTCTGTATGTATGTATGTATGACAGATGACAGGTGACAGATGACAGATTACATAATATATTAATTTGTTAGTGGTTTTCATTTTCGAATTAAAGCCGCCATCCCGCCATCTGTTAACAGTGTTTTGAATCACTGACAGTATGTCTGTTGACAGTGTTTTGAATCACTGACAGTATGTATTTTTAAAATTTATGCCTTTTAATAATAGTGCTTGCTTTTTTAGAACGCGATCAAAGACAGCATACTCAAGCTGTAAGAGGTGCAACTCGAAGAGCGAATGAAGGTGAAGAAGAACGCGATCAAAGACTTCAAACGCAATCTGGAAGACAGTCCACTCTAAGGCAACAAGAGACTGAAATTGGTAAGTATTATTGAACAGTTTAACATACGCTGTAATTTTATGTATTACTTTTTAAAATTTATGCCTTTTAATAATAGTGCTTGCTTTTTTAGAACGCGATCAAAGACATCATTCGCAAGCTGTAAGAGATGCTACTCGAAGGCTACAAGAGACAGAAATTGGTAAGTATTATTCAAAATTTTAACCTACGCATTACAGTGCTTACTTTTTTAGAACGCGATCAAAGACTTCATTCGCAAGCTGTAATAGATGCTACTCGAAGGGAACAAGAGACAGAAATTGGTAAGCATTATTCAAATGTTCAACCTTCGCATAACAGTGCTTGCTTTTTTAGAACGCGATCAAAGACTTCTGGCCGACAGAACAAGACGACTTGAAACTCGAACAGTAGCCTTAAGAGTGGGTTGGAATTTAAGTGCTTTCAACTATAATCCACAAATTCCTTATGCTTCCGATAAGTTAGTTACAATTGGATCTATGTCTAAAATATGTACCAAGTGTGATGCTAAAAAGTGGGATAGAGAATCCCCAGGAATGTGTTGCAGTAATGGGAAAGTTCAATTACCTGCGCTTTTGGAACCTCCCGAACCGTTGAAAAGTTTACTTACAGGAACGACACGTGATTCGGAAAATTTCTTGAACAACATTCGTGCATACAATTCTACATTTCAAATGACCTCCTTTGGAGGTAACGTCATTACCGAAAGTGGATTCATGCCTACATTCAAAGTCCAGGGTCAAATATACCACAGGATTGGTTCCTTGCATCCATTGCCCAACGAACAAGCAAGGTTTCTGCAATTGTACTTCATTGGAGATTGGGAACATCAAGCTGAACAAAGGAACAATCTGTACCCTGCAACCAAATTGGAATTAATTAACCAACTTCAGGGGATGCTGCATACGTCCAATCGTTACGTTCAAAGTTTTAAATGTGCTCTCGAAAACGTTCCTACTACCGAATACAAAATTGTTATCGATGCTGACAAGAGACCTTCCGCAGAACATGCAAGACGATTTAATCTCCCCGAATGCAATGAAGTTGCTGTATTAATTACCGGTGAAGAACACGGCAAACGAGACATAGTACTTCAAACTAGAGCGAATACTCTCCAATTTATAAATGAAACCCATAGATCTTACGATGCTTTACAATATCCGCTGTTGTTTGTCTATGGAGAAGATGGATACCACTTTCAAATATCCCAAACGGGTGCACGTTCGAACAAAACTGTTTCCTGTATGGACTTCTATGCGTACAGATTTATGGTCCGCAGTAATTCGTTAAGTTATCTTTTGCTTTCTAGAAATCTTTTTCACCAGTTTGTTGTAGATATGTTCGCAAAAATAGAAGCCGAAAGATTATGTTACGTAAGAACTCACCAGAAGGAATTAAGGTGCGACTCATACATACATTTACGAGATGCCGTAAACAATGACAGAGCAGGAGGCGATATTGGACAAATTTGCATTCTTCCGTCATCGTTTACTGGCAGCCCCCGTTATATGCATGAAAGAACCCAGGATGCTATGACCTATGTTCGCACTTATGGTCGTCCTGACCTCTTCATCACCTTTACGTGTAATTCGCAATGGCAAGAACTTAAAGATGAGTTACTACCTGGACAAAAACATATTCACAGACATGACCTTATAGCTAGAGTGTTTCGATTGAAATTATTGAAGTTAATGGATCTCATAACGAAATCCAACATTTTTGGACCAGTTCGATGCTACATGTACACTATTGAATGGCAAAAGAGGGGATTGCCTCATGCGCATATTTTGATTTGGTTGGTCGATAAAATTCGGGCAGATCAAATTGATTCCATTATTTCTGCTGAACTTCCCGATCCTAACTTAGACAAGGGCCTCTTCGACATAGTTAAAAAACATATGGTTCATGGTCCATGCGGTCGTTTAAATTTCAATTCGCCATGTATGAAAGAAAATAAATGTTCGAAACGTTACCCGAAATCATTTTTAAAAGAAACTCAAACTGGAGAAGATAGTTATCCTTCCTATCGTCGAAGAAAACGTGATGATGGAGGTTTTACCACCGAAATAGGGCGACATCAAATTGATAACAGATGGATAGTTCCGCATTGTCCCCTTTTGAGTAAAACATTTAATGCCCATATTAATGTGGAATTTTGTAATTCGGTTAAATCAATCAAATATGTCTGCAAGTACGTTAACAAGGGTTCCGATGCGGCAATGTTTGGTTTCGAACCACAAAATTCCAATGATGAAGTTACCCAGTATCAACAAGGTCGTTACATAAGCAGCAATGAAGCTTTTTGGAGAATTTTCGGTTTCTCGATACACGAGAGATATCCTACGGTACAGCAACTAGCGGTGCATTTAGAAAACGGACAAAGGGTTTATTTTACGAACGAAACGGCTGCCCAACGAGCCGCTGCTCCGAGAGATACCACTCTAACTGCTTTTTTTAAATTGTGCCAGGAGGATGAGTTTGCGCAAACTTTGTTGTACCACCAATTGCCCTCCTATTACACTTGGAACAATAAAACATGGTCTAGAAGAAAAAGAGGAAGCCAAGTTGAAGGTTATCCCGGTGTTAAATTTGACAGTGCTATTGGTATGTAATTATTTTTTGTGTGTAAATATCCAATCTAACATATTGTGATTTTAATTTAGGTCGAGTCTACAGTGTTCATCCCACTCAACAGGAGTGTTTCTTTATAAGGATGTTGCTACACGAAGTTAAAGGACCTACATGTTTTGAAAACCTTAAAACAATTGATGGTGTTATTTGTGAGACATTTAGAGAAGCATGCCACAAACTTGGATTGTTGGAGGACGATAATCAGTGGGACGCCACTTTGGAAGAAGCAGCCACTTACAAATTTCCAAAGCAACTTAGAAATTTATTTGCAATATTACTTCACAGCTGTAATGTTGGAAATCCCTCTGATTTATGGCATAAATACAAAGATGTTTTGGCACAAGATTACAGGCATCGAGAACAACTTCGCCATCCTCACGTTGATGTTGTTTACACTGAAAGAATGTACAATGAAGCCTTAATTGACATTGAAGATAAAATAGCGTCCATGGGTGGACCGAGTTTAGCTTCCTTTGGACTACCGCAAACTGACAGGACGCTATTTAGCAATTTATCTACGGAGTTGATTAGAGAAACTTCGTACGATGTTAACGTTTTAACCGAATTCGTAAATGATAACGAAAATATGCTGCTACCTGAACAAAGAACTGCCTATTCAACGATACTAAATAGTATCTCTACGCAGAATGGAGGTATTTATTTTTTGGATGCTCCCGGTGGAACTGGAAAAACGTTTGTTTCGAAATTGTTGTTGGCCCGTGTTCGAAGCCAAAATAAAATTGCTGTAGCAGTAGCTTCCTCTGGTATAGCTGCTACATTACTGCCTGGTGGCCGTACAGCTCATTCTGCATTTAAACTTCCGTTCGATTTAGCCAACATCGATGACCCTGTTTGTAAAATCTCGAAAAATTCTGGCATGGGAGAAGTTCTCCAAAGATGTGAATTGATAATTTCGGACGAATGTACCATGTCACATAAGAAGGCATTGGAAGCACTTAATAACAGTTTGCAAGATTTAAGAAACCGGAAAGTACTGATGGGTGGTATAACAGTTGTGTTGTCGGGAGATTTTCGTCAAACTCTTCCCGTAATACCTAAAGGAACCAAGGCTGACGAAATTCGAGCATGTCTTAAATCTTCCTCTTTGTGGCGTGCTGTGAAATCCTTTAAACTTACAACGAACATGCGAGCAAGAAATTCTGGGGATCCCGATTCGGAATTGTTTGCTCAGAACTTAATTAAACTCGGCGAAGGAAGACTCTCTGTGGACTCCGAAAAGAAGGTCGTTATATCTACAATCAGTGTAGTAGTTCAAAGTATTGATGAATTAACGCAAAAAGTATTTCCAAACCTAGATTCCAATTACACAGATTGCAATTGGTTGTGTGGAAGAGCAATATTAGCACCGAAAAATGTTACGGTTGATTGTATCAATCGACAGTTGCTTGATAAAATACCGGTGGATTCTCATATATACAAATCAGTGGATACAGTTACTGATATCGACGAAGTTGTCCATTATCCGATTGAGTTTCTGCATTCGTTACAAGTTCCAGGCCTGCCGCCACACTTATTACGTTTAAAAGTTGGAGCTCCGATAATGCTTTTACGCAATTTAGATCAGCCCAAGCTTTGCAATGGTACACGATTAATAATAAAAGCCTTGCACGCTCATGTTATTGAAGCCGAAATACAAACTGGTTGTGGCAAGGGCGAAGTCACGTTTATTCCGAGAATACCTTTAATAACATCAGATGTGCCAATCCAGTTTAAGCGCTTGCAATTTCCAATAAAGCTAAGTTTTGCAATGACGATCAATAAATCTCAGGAACAAACGTTGCAAGTTGTAGGGCTACAATTAGAAGAAGATTGTTTTGCTCATGGTCAACTGTATGTGGGATGCTCCAGAGTAGGAACACCCAACAAACTATTTGTATATGCTCCTTCTGGAAAAACAAGAAATGTGGTCTATTCGGAAGTTTTGTAGCATTTTGCAGATTTTGATGATTTTGTTGATCCACGGCATCCGAGAAGAAATCCTTTGATATCACCGTAGTATGTGACATCAGAGTAATACAACAATTATTCATCCATCGACTGCATAATGTTCGGCTTTTTGTTAGGCTTTCTAGCCGGGTAGAGCATGATCTAAAGGCCACCCATCGACTGGCCTTAGCACTGTCGGAGTGCAAATCACGTAGATTTCTCAGAGCTTGGTCACCGAGCCGAAGTCCCTGTATGCACCTGGCTCTGTTGAGAAGTTCCAGTCAGGTGGTGTGAAGCCAAGAGACCACCTAACGACTACGATCATACCTAACAATGTCGGCACTATGACTTAAGTCTGTGGATGAACAACAAAATTGTAAGAAAAGAAAAGAAGTGCTGCCTACTTCAAATGTGCCAAATATCCAATTGATGTTAAACACCGATCCAAATGTAATGCCATATTAATGCCGAAAATTATTTTGTTTCGGGTGAGTATTAATTATGGCATATAGGGCTGCCAAAATGAATAAACATGTAATATTTAACGTTTTATTCATTGCGGATGCGATATAAAATGTGAGTAACGAACCTTGAATAGTATCGCCTATATTCTAATGAAAACTAATACTACTACACAAGTAAACATTGTGGGTAGTCAAATTTTATTTCACAACAAAACATTAGAATATTACGATGGTCTGGAAAACTATTCTTTCAATTATTATAGTTCTATTGTTATTCATTGATGTTTGTTTTGTGTTTTATTTTTAAATAAAGAGTTCTTACATTACAACTATTTTTTACATTTACTTCCCAAAAACGAAGAATTTTAAAATTGCGTTTGTTTAAAAATCTGCAGCAATCTGCAGTATATGAACAATTTGTTTTGTTTAATGTTGAGTTTTAGGTTAAGTTTTGTTTTGTTCAATGTTAGTTTTTTTATTTTATAAAGTTCCAGTTATTCATTGATGTTCGTTTTGTGTTTTATTTTTAAAAAAAGAGTTCTTACATTACAACTATTTTTTACATTTACTTCCCAAAAACGAAGAATTTTAAAATTGCGTTAAATTTGACATATAGTCAGTAGCGGCTCAAGAATAGGGGGCACAACTTTGACATAAGATGTTAACCTTAAAAAATGGCATTGACAATTACTCAGTGGCGTTACACAATATTTTGATGACAGATGGCAGATGACAGATATCATCCCAATATTTAAAATAATCAAGAAGGTTAAAACAAAAACAATTAAAAAAATTTCCCAACGACTTAAGTCGTTTTTCCAAAAGAGTATTTTGATTTGATTTTAATAGTGCTTAAAAATTCGTAAGTATTATTATAGCATTGTATAATCTTTCATTTTATTAATAAGCAAAATTGTTTCATTTAAATTAAAGAATCAATGGAGAATTTAAGAAGCAGCACACCCGCTGCCAATGTGGAGCCCTTGCCCGTGGCCGCTGATATTGTGGAGCCCTTGCCCGTGGCCGCTGATATTGTGGAGCCCTTGCCCGTGGCCACCGTGTCGGCCCAAACTGTCGTGCGTCGGCGTAGAAGGCATCGCCGGCCTCGACACCGCTTCGATTTGAGGCAATTTTTGAATTTGAAGAGAAATACGCCGACGACGACTTTAGTGTTTAATAATTGTTCTATCACAAATATACACACTAAATAAGTGTGTATATGAACAATTTGTTTTGTTTAATGTTGAGTTTTAGGTTAAGTTTTGTTTTGTTCAATGTTAGTTTTTTTATTTTATAAAGTTCCAGTTATTCATTGATGTTCGTTTTGTGTTTTATTTTTAAAAAAAGAGTTCTTACATTACAACTATTTTTTACATTTACTTCCCAAAAACGAAGAATTTTAAAATTGCGTTAAATTTGACATATAGTCAGTAGCGGCTCAAGAATAGGGGGCACAACTTTGACATAAGATGTTAACCTTAAAAAATGGCATTGACAATTACTCAGTGGCGTTACACATTATTTTGAAAATTAGCAAAAATCAAGTTACAAGGTGACAAATTGTACATTAATCATTAATCAGGAAGCATGAAACAAAAAATTGGTTAACAACGTCAATAACTACCAAATGTTTAGTTACAAATAATTTCCTGTACATTCCAGTTGAGTTTTTGCAATATAGTGCTAAAAAATTTGTAAGTATTATTAACATTGTGTAATCTTTCATTTTATTTATATGCAAAATTCTTTTATTTACATCAAAGAAGAAATTAATAAAATGGAAAATAAAATGGAAAATGCATTAATTTGTGACACACCAGCTACAACTGTGATGCCAACCGCCACTGTTGTGTCGGCCCAAACACGCACCGAGGATGCCGCTTCCGCCGTCACTCCATCCAACTTCACTACTGCACAGGACGTGTTTGAAGAATGTAAGAAGAAGCTTGAAAAGTTCGCCCTGTCTGCGGTAGACGATTTAACTGTTGGATGGGAGTTTCGTAAAATGGTGATGAAATCATTTGCTGACCAAGTTTTCGCACAAATCACCCCATTCTTGGAAAGCGAGGACCGTCAAATAGAGTTACAAAATGCAACGAAAAAAGTGGCAGCCATAAGAAAAAGGAAGCGAATTGCAAAAACAGCATTGGCTGCCGAAACGGCAAGAAAAGTTGCAAAAATAGAAGCCGAACAAAATGAAGAGCTCAATTATTTGTCCGTATCAACGGATTTGTTCTTAGAAGCAGATTTCGAAGCTGAACAAAATGAAGAGCTTAATTATTTGTCCGTATCAACGGATTTGTTCTTAGAAGCAGATTTCGAATAAACGATTTATGTTACCCGGGGGAGGAATTTCCTACTTCCCATTTGGTTTGGTTTGGTTTTCATCCATCAACTGCATTATGCTTGGCTTTTTTGTTAGGCTTTCTAGCCGGCTAGAGCATGATCTAAAGGCCACCCATCGACTGACCTCAGCACTAGCGAAATGCTAATCACGTAGATTTCTCAGAGCTTGGTCACCGAGCCGAAGTCCCTGAATATGCTTGCCTCTGTTGAGTAGTTCCAGTCAGGTGGTGTGTAGCCAAGAGATCACCTAACGACTACGATCATACCTAACAAAATGTCGGCCAAATTAATGTCGCAAATTATTTTGTGTCTGGTGAGTATTTTATGGCATAGGGCTGCCAAAATGAATAAACATGTAATATTTAACGTTTTATTCATTGCGGATGCGAACTCACCATATAAAATGTGAGTAACGAACCTTGAATAGTATCGCCTATATTCTAATGAAAACTAATACTACGTACACAAGTAAATATTGTGGGTAGTCAAATTTTATTTACACAACAAAACATTAGAATATTACGATGGTCTGGAAAACTATTCTTTCAATTATTATAGTTCTATTGTTATTCATTGATGTTTGTTTTGTGTTTTATTTTTAAATAAAGAGTTACTCTAAACTACTTCTTCTTCTGTTGTCTAAAACATTGGCAAAATCGTGAATAACTTTTTTGAAAAGTGCAAAAATTTGTAATATTTGTACCGGGGGACCTGCGACACTTTTTAAATTGGAGGCGAGGTGGTCCGCCCCGTGAGGCCGACGGCCGAACAACTATGGCCTTCGCGGATCTATTATGGTCCTCCCCCTGTGAGGCCGGAGGCCGAACAACTATGTCCTTCTCGGATCTATTCTGGGTCTAGATGGCTAAGTGCGGCGGATGCCGCCCGTGCCAGCTAGTTATCTATAAAAAATGTCTAAATACTTTTTTTCCTAAGAGCCACCGTTTTTGAGATATAACGATTCGAAAAGTTGAAAGAGTTGTAATCGTCATAATATGGGGTCCGTTACTTTGGCGCCCCCCCGGATAATATTTTTACACCAAAAGCAAGCACTGGGATTCTTAGAGCTAGCACCAGCTAGCACCCAAATATGAAAGCTAGCACCATTACAGTATTTTCACAAATCGACTTTGAAACCGGGGGGGGCCAAAGTAACGCTAGCCCCCCCCCCGGTTAATATTTTAACCCATAAACCTAGCACTGGGATACTTAGAGCTAGCACCAGCTAGCACCCAAATATGAAAGCTGGCACCATTATAGTTTTTCCACAAATTCATTTTATTTATTTGCACCTAAATGACGATTCGAAAAATTGAAAGAGTTGAAGTATGAGTTGAAGAGTTGTAGAGATGGTCATAGCTTTGGCAGTTAAGTGCGTCTACTGCTAATGCGAAACGCTCGGATCGAATCCGGGCAGGGTAAGAACTTTATTCTGGCTGTCTCTCCTCGGAAGGCAGCGGCAAACCACCGAGGTAATTTGCCAAGAGCGCCCATCTCAACATGAAGTGTATTACACTTCCCGTGGTTCGGAGCCCACGTTAAACAAGTAGGTCCTCTATGTATGTGAAAACACTTAGAACGCACATCACATGCATAGAAAAAGATGGGTCACGTCGTTCGGAAACGAACAACACGACTAAGAAGAAGAAATGACGATTATAACTCTTAGTCCGGTCAATTTAAACATCCGAGGTTGCAATAATTCGCAGCCATCTGAAAATTGGTAGGATTGTTCAAAACACCATCATAAATTAAATCTAAAAAGTCCTCATCGATCCGACACCTGGAAAAAAATTTATTCGGGGTCAAAGGTCACTAAAACGGGTTTTTCGCGATTTTCAGCAAAACGGTAAGTTTTATCATAAAATTATCCCATTCAAAAATTGTATATCAGATAATTATCTATAAAAAAAAATGTCTAAATACTTTTTTTCCTAAGAGCCACCGGTTTTGAGATATAACGATTCGAAAAGTTGAAAGAGTTGTAATCGTCATTTAGGTGCAAATAAATAAAATGAATTTGTGGAAAAACTATAATGGTGCCAGCTTTCATATTTGGGTGCTAGCTGGTGCTAGCTCTAAGGATCCCAGTGCTAGGTTTATGGGTAAAAATATTAACCGGGGGGGCTAGCGTTACTTTGGCCCCCCCCCCCCGGTTTTAAAGTCGATTTGTGAAAAAACTGTAATGGTGCTAGCTTTCATATTTGGGTGCTAGCTCTAAGGATCCCAGTGCTTGCTTTTGGTGTAAAAATATTAACCGGGGGGGGGGGTCCAAAGTAACGGACCCCATATTATGACGATTACAACTCTTTCAACTTTTCGAATCGTTATATCTCAAAAACGGTGGCTCTTAGGAAAAAAAGTATTTAGACATTTTTTGTAGATAATTATCTGATCTACAATTTTTGAATGAGATAATTTTATGATAAAACTTACCGTTTTGCTGAAAATCGCGAAAAACCCGTTTTAGTGACCTTTGACCCCGAATAAATTTTTTTCCAGGTGTCGGATCGATGAGGACTTTTTAGATTTCATTTATGATGGTGTTTTGAACAATCCTACCAATTTTCAGCTGGCTGCGAATTATTGCAACCTCGAATGTTTAAATTGACCGGACTATTATTAAACATTCAATTTCATTTATCTAGAAACTCTGTTCTTTGACTTGGTCACTTTTAACTGTATGCCCACGATGACAAAGTGACCAAGTCAGTTTTCTCAGTCCCGACAAACTTTGTTGATTAAGTTTTCTCAGTATTTTTAAAAAATTTAAAAAATTAGCAAAAGCTCTAATAAGAAGTATTGTTAAAGTTTCATTTTCCGAAAACAAAAATTAAAACTTTTAAAAGTCTGATTTTTCACAAAATGTTAAACATTCAATTTCATTTATCTAGAAACTCTGTTTTTTGACCTGGTTAAATCAAAACAAGTTGATTTTAAACGAAGAAAAAACGAAGATGGTCATATTCAGCACAAGCAGATCAAGGAAAGTAAAACCAGAAAAAATCAGCATCAACGAGCACGAATTTAAAGTTGAAAATCATACCAAGTTCCTAGGCGTATACATCGACAGCTTCTTAAACTGGAACCAACACATCGAACATGTATCACAAAAAATTAACAAAATATGTTTTGCAATAAGAACAACAGTAATTTATTTTAAATGTTATCTGTACACACATGTAACTTTATCAGAAAATAAAAATTATTATTATTATTATTGTTCAATTATTGGGGGGCTTCCACCAATGGTTGCTCCACGTGTCTTTATATATTTTGTACTTTGTGAGAAGACGCCCTATCCGCTGTCTGAGGTAAACAATTTATCTGTAATGTGTATAATGTTGATTTGTAATAATTAATGCCATGTATTTTTCAATATAGCCCTGATGATGACTAGATTTTAGTCGAAACCGGTCGAACACAGCAATTGTTTTCTTAAGTACCGTTCCCCTATGCCCAAGATTATCCTTTCCGTTTCTATTTTGAGTTCGTTTGTTTTTATTTTAAGAAAATGTTTGTTAATTTATTCATAATATGTGTTTATTAAAAATTGTTATTGTTGAATTGTGTCTTTTTTGTGTTTCCTCCGATCAAGTTCGTAAAGCTTAAGAGTAGGCATCCTGAGAGCCAAAAGAGTCAATAGAAGGTAGGTGCTCATCGATTTGTTGTCGCACGTCCTCTGTCCGTAAAAGCGACAAAAGAGGAGGTGATCACAACAGTATGTACATCTTTGACCCTGACTTTCTGTTTCCAGGGAATTTAAAAAAGGTACCTACTTTTGTGGTATTTCATCAGTACCTTTCGAAGTGCACAAAAAGTAGAATTGTTTATATGTATAGGGTGTTTTTCTAGCTACATGAGAACTTTAAATTGAAATAAAACATTAAAAAAGTGATTGAATGTTTTTTAAATTATTTTTTATGAAAGTAAATTTAATGCCATTTATGATTTGAAAATGATTTCCGGCATGTGACCAACACCACTATGAAGGAATGAAGGAGATTATTGGTAACTACCGTTGGAATATTTATGTGGATCGATCAATCGATGTTCAAAAAGCAGGTTCGAGAGCACGTGATAAACAAACAGCTGAGTGACGTACGTATGAAGTTAGCAGTATTTACTGAGTAAGACCCATAGATTTGTATTTAATAGAGTGCCGCGTTTAACGATTGCGCGCGGAATTAACATTGTTTTGGGGGTAGATTTAATTAGTAATAAGGATTTAGAAATTAAGATTTGTGAACGTTTATGAAATTTAATACCAAATTGATTATAATAAAAATTTTGTGTCCAACAACAAAGCGTATCATTTGGGATTTTTGCATTCCGAATAAAAAATAGTATATTAAGTATCAAGAACAGTAAGAACATTTTACCGATCGAAGACAATTGTTTGGAGGAGGAGCGAAGCGACGACTCCAATTATTGTCTGAGATAGGTAGTCCTTAATGTTCGAGATGCTTATGACGTTTTTTGCGCGACTAAATTTATTAAAAAACATTTAAATGTGTACTTAATAAATAAAAAATATGTTAGTCTCTTTATATCAAGTTGCCTTAATGTCAAAGTTTGCATTACGTTGCTATAACAATTTATAAATAACTGCAGCCATTACAGTATTTTTGTGAAAATAATATTGAACAACGAAAATGAATACTTTAAGTGAATCTGAAAATGAAATTGATGATGTAGAAGAAGCTTGGATTGTGGGTCGTACGTCTCTCATTCCTGAAAAATCTAGGGAACGCTACGAAAAAACCTACAAAATTTTTAAAGATTGGTGCACGAAGAAAAGCATCAGTATTTGTGAAAAATCTCTCGTGGCGTACTTTGTCAGAAGAAATGAAAAACTACAAGCTCCAGGAAGCCTGTGGGCTGAATACTCGATGTTAAAATCGACTATTTTTCTTCACGACTCCATTGATATTTCAAAGTTTTTTACATTAATTGCTTTCTTAAAGAAAAAGAATGTAGGATATCGACCAAAAAAGCCAGTGTTTTTACAGAAGAAAACTTTACTAAGTTTTTACTTGAAGCTGCAGACGAAAAATTTCTTGTACACAAGGTAAGTTCACTTTTCACATAATACATAATATATTGCGATGTCCCGCTTATAAGATAGGGTGGTCTGGCGTAATTGGGTTGTTTTCTTGTGAAATGCTCGTGTCGAAATAGTCACTTAAGAGACCATGATGAAAGAATAAAACTTACACCTGCATATTTCTGATACTTCAATAATGAACTGCTTGCAACACCTAAAGCTGATACATAACAAGCGTAATTTTTGTGTACACAAATATTTCAAAGGAATGTGATAGAAAGCAAAAGAGGGTTTGTTTGTTTTATTTCAAGTAAGTTTTGGGAATGAATTAAATAGAATTTAATTATTTGTAAAAGTGTAGGTAAAAATTAAATTGATATGTGTGTGCGTTAAAAACAAATTTAGTGCGCCGGCCTACAGACAATTTCGGGGGGAGAGAAAATTGATAAGGAAGCGTGAGGAATCGCCCCGTCCATGAAAGCGGAAGGACGGAATTGGGATTTTTGAGTACGTCTGGGAAGACGAAAAGACGTAGTTTTGAAGCAAGTTGAATGCTGGAAGCTGTTTGTAATAATTTACTTATTCATTTATTTATTGATGATTCATGAAATGTGTGAAGTGATCGGAAGATTAGTAAAAGTTTCGATTGATATTTTTGAAGGATGTTTGGAAATGTTGGTGACCGCTGATAAATTTCATATGGTTGCGTTTTTTGGATGGCTGTGTTACTGATTGTTGGAGAATTATCAAAGATTACCAATTTATGAACTTACCTGAGCATTTAATACTAAGAGAAGAAGAAAATAAATCAGTTATCGATCCTGTCTGGAGTCTTCACGGTGTGAAAACTGGATCCAATCGCATCGTAATCTTCACGCTAATTTGTTTCGCTCCTCATACAACACATCGATGGTAGGTGACTGCATTTGACTTCGGTAAGCAAATTTTGTGTCAACGGTTTTTAATAACATTTAATGGTAAAATAGACAAGTTCGCGCGCGTATTAAAAAAGAAGGGGGATTTATAAACTTTACTTTTATTGTTTTTGTAAATTTAATTTGTTCCATTTTGATAAAAATCAATCTTTTGTTTTCTTAATGATTATGTTTGTTAATAAACTACAATATTTCGTTATGCAGTAATTGCGTTTGATTTTGATTCAATTCTATAGCAGAGAAGACAAAAATAAGCAGGTGTAAGGCACAATAAGTTTGTTGTTTTTCGTTTCTGCAAAGTTACTAAATTAAGGTATCTTACATTGAGCATTTTACTGATTTAGCAATCCACTTTTGACCCTGAGAGTTCTCATGCAGGCTGGCCGAGGCAATTTAAAAGAAAAGAGCCGTTGTTTTTTTTTTCTTCCCGCTATAAAAATCCTAATTCAGTAGCTATACACGGCAATATACATTTGTAAATTATTATATTTTTTACAGGTAGGAATGATATTAGGAATAGCTGGTGGATGTAGGCGAGAAGAGTTATATAATATAAAAATAGAAGACTTTGAGGAACGTGATGGATTAATCATTGTAAAAATACCTCAAACGAAGACAAATATTCAGCGATCATTTGTTGTTACTAACGTTGCACATAATAAAGTTAACTACTTGGACATATATTACAAATATAAAAATCTTCGTCCAAGAAATGCAAAATCATTTCATTTCTTTTTAAATTATCGAAATGGGAAATGCACAAATCAGGTTATTGGGAAAGGTACAATTGGGGCTTGGCCTTATAAAATTGCTGAATATTTAAAATTAAATAATCCTGCTGGTTACACGGGTCACTCATTTCGTCGAAGTTCTGCTACATTATTAGCCAACAGAGGTGAAGATCTTCTTGGACTGAAAAGGCACGGAGGGTGGAAGTCTTCTAGTACAGCTGAAGGCTACATTGAAGATAGTATTCGAAACAAAATTAAATTTGCGGAAAAAATTCTCTCCGGTGACGAAAATAAAGAAGTTTTTCAACCAACAACCTCAACGTGTAAAGAAATTAATGAAAACTTAATTTGTGAAAACTTGGACAATGCTAATTTTAACAGAAATTCAAATTCATTGATGTCACTTAATTGTAGCGACGTTGAAGGTCATCCACAAGAGTCGCAAGAGGTTCCAATAGACGGTACTAAAATTTTATCATCGGCATCTGTTTTCCAAAATAAGCTTCCGTTGACAATTGGAAATTGTAATAATTGTACCTTCAATATTTATGTTAATAAGTAAATTATAAAAATTGTTATTATTTAATATTAGTTGTAATTTGTTAATGTTGAATAAATTCACTTACCGTTCTAGAACGCTAAAAATACTTACCGTCGCCTTATCCTTAGCAACTAGTAAACAAAACTTACTGTCGTGGAAACAGACGCGGTAACCAACCAAATAGAGCATAGTCGCGCAAAAAATTATTTATCGGAAAACAACGAGAAAACGATGCGTTCCGAACCTCCGCTCGGGTGAGAAAACGAAGGTTCCCGGGTCTCGACTAAGTGAACGTTCGGCTGACGGAGAAAATGAACGAAGTTCAGCAGGCGGACATTTTATTTTTTAATAAAATAAAATGTCGCCTTGGTAACCACATATTTATTTCAAAACATGGTCTCGGATTTTTTTAAATTAGCAATAACTCGATAACGGCGCTAGATATCGAAAAACTGAGCAAAAAATCCACCCCCCAACCAACCCTGTCATTACTACCCCCGGTGAATTGTCAGTAGGAAGGCATATACAAAAATTCAGATCGATCGCGCGCAAAATAAATTTTTTAGGTTACTTTCTAATTTTAATTTAATTTTTTTTAATTTTTTTCGTTTTCTCTATGTTTTCCGATAAAATAGTATACTGACCTCGACGATAAAATTCTTTGTTACTGGACTTGAGTAACGACGAATTTTCTCTCGTCGGACAGTAATATACTATTACAGGGTAAGATTGAGAAGGAGTCTAAAAAGCAGGTTGAACCGACTATCAGAAGGTAAGGGGTTTCATGCAAAATAAATCTAAAAGAGCTAGCAGGAAGGGTAAAAATACATTCAAAAATTCAATTAAATTGCAAGAACTTTTTAAAAATTACGATAGACGTGTCGTTACCCGCACCTCATCGCAATATGTATACAGTGGCTCCCAAAAGTAGGTTAATATCAAGTAATGTTTGATATAAATGCACCATTGAACCTTATTTTTACTTATTAAGTAAAAAAAATAATAAAAATGTATATTTTAAAACATTTAATTCAATATCGCTGCGTGATTTTGAAAATTCCTTACTCGAAGAGGTAGGGGAGGAGGAAGTAGGAAGTAGTAGTAAAACTTAGTTTTATTATTAGTTATTAAATTATTATATAAATGTTTTATTAAATAAAAAAAAACTTCTAAATACATAAATGTTTCATTAAATAAAAAAAACTTTCTAAATTCGAATAAAAAAGTTAAAAACGAGTTGTAATACGGGTTGCTGTTTAACTTTCTGGCCTAGGGAACACTAAGCGTTGCTAGGTGCAATTTGACATTTGCATTGTAAAGTTTGACATGTTGTAGCATAAACGTACTCAGAACGTTTTGACGTACGGCCATCATTTCTGTTGTTTATAGTGACTTGAAAAAATCAATTTGGCAAAAAAATGGAATTAACTCGTGAACATTTTCGTGCAATCATTTTTCACAACTTTCGACGTGGATTATCACGACAAGAGTGCATCGATGAACTTAAATCTTTGTATGGCGATGAAGCACTATCCTATAGCACTGTGAAAAACTGGTTTAATGAATTCAATCGTGGCCGACGCTCGCTCGAAGATGAAGGTCGTGAAGGTCGTCCAAAAACAGTCGTTGTGCCAGAGAACATTGATGCCGTCCGTGAACTGATAAATCAAGATCGTCATGTGACATACCGTGAGATAGAGGCATCCTTGGGCATTTCTTCCACCAGCATACATTCGATATTGCATGGACACCTGGCCGTAAAAAAGGTTTGTTCTCGTTGGATCCCGCATAATTTGACAGTGGCTCAAAAAAGTGTCGTGTGGATTGGTGCAAAGAAAATTTAAAAAAATACAATCGCGGTGTTTCAAAAGACGTTTATAAGATCGTCACAGGTGACGAATCATGGATCTATGCTTATGAGCCCGAAACAAAACAGCAATCGACCGTGTGGGTCTTCGAAGACGAGCCAAATCCAACGAAAGTTGTTCGTGCAAGAAGCACTTCGAAGCAAATGGTAGCCTGTTTCTTTGGTAAAACTGGTCATGTGGCGACTGTTCCGCTTGAGCAACGTAGGACGGTCAATTCTGAGTGGTACACCACAATTTGTTTGCCTGAAGTCTTCGGAGAAATTCGAAAAACGAACAAGAGAAGACGGATCATTGTGCACCATGACAATGCGAACTCTCACACATCAGCTCAAACCAGCGCCTTTTTGACCGCCCAAAACGTCGAATTGATGGGTCATCCGCCGTACAGCCTTGACTTGGCACCCAATGACTTCTTTTTATTCCCGAACATCAAGAGAAAAATGCGTGGTCAACGATTTTCGTCGCCAGAAGATGCTGTTGAAGCGTTCAAAAACCATGTTTTGGAGGTGTCTCAATCGGAGTGGAAAAAGTGCTTCGACAATTGGTTTGAGCGCATGCAAAAGTGTATAAATCTTGCTGGAGAATACTTTGAAAAACAATAAAATCATTTTTGATGATAAATATTCGCATTTTCATTATTAGGCCAGAAAGTTAAACAGCAACCCTCGTATTAACTAGATGATACCCCGTCCGAGGACGGGCAGCTAGAAGGACGGGCAGCTACCCAAGGTAACTTAAGTTGAATGAAGATTAAGGAAAGCTCTCAGTGCAATCCAAAAGCCATATGACCTTGGCTGCCTGCCCGTCCTTCTAGCTGCCCGTCCTCGGACGGGGTAAGTTAATTATATTTGAATGTATTTCATCAATATTTCGTAAGCATATCGCAACAAAAACCAATAACTGTAGGTTGCAGTGCTGGGTCATTTTTTATAGTGTGTGGAGTCAAAATAAGATTGTAAAATCGCTTTACACGAAATCATGTGTGCCCACCATAAAAATACACATCCTTGAATGCGGTGGTTCCACACTGTTTTCTCACACCTTCTAAATTGCAGAAGAAAATTACAAGGAACAAAAGATTTGTTTTGTTCTGAAAGATTGAAAATAACTTCACAAAGGAAATACACTGTAAGTATGTTAGCTAACATTTTGTCATACTGTGACCGTATCAGGTGATTTAATAATTTAGTTTTTAATTTTTTTTTGGTAACACCCACCTTTAAATGCCGTTTAATAATATTGCCTTTGCGTGTATATGTGCTACAAAACTATTTTATATTTTGTTTTACAGAGAGAAACTAACTATATGCTCAATTATTATAACTTAATTTTTAAATATTGCACAAAATTTGAATACTTTTATATTAATCAACAGAGGAGATTATTTTGTATGAAGATATAAATTGTTAAAAATGTTTAATTACATACGCTTGATAAGTTAAATTTAAATAAGAAAGAAAATAGCAATTTTTTGGGTCGACACTGTATATAAAATAATAGTAACTGTTATTTAGTTAATTAATTGTCGAAAAATCTATGGATGTTGAATGTACTGGACCTGGAGAATAAGAAATGACAATCGGTTTTGTGTTGTGTACGAAAGAAATATCCGCGTGAATTTAAGTGAGGGTCCATTTTTAGGTGTACATATTTTTAAAGGGTAAAATGTGTTCAACTAAAAAATATAATTTTTATTAAAACTTGAAAATTTGTTCTGATATTATGATGAATAAAAAATATACTGACGGTTTTACAGTAGTTTTTTGAATTGATTCTAACAAACGCGTTAATAATTCTAAATTTTATCAAAATAGTTAAATGTTTTGCGATTTACTTTTATGGACCGGCAAATTTACAAATTTCCAACGCCCCTATCACCCAACAGCGATTAATGGACAATGTTTTTGGTCCATTGCTTGGTGAGAAGGTGTTCGTTTATCTCGACGACATAATTGTGGTTTCCAGTACCTTTGCCGAGCATCTAAACCTTTTGCAACAAGTCTTTGAGAAACTTCAAGAGGCGAACCTAACCGTAAATTTTGAGAAATGTGAATTTTGCAGATCCACTTTAAAATTTTTAGGTCATGTTATTGACAAATCTGGTCTTCATACCGACCCTGACAAAGTTGAGGCGATAACTAAATTTGAACGTCCAACTACCGTTACTGGTGTAAAACGATTCCTTGGACTTATAGGATGGTATCGACGATTTATCCCTAATCTCTCCACATTTTCTGCTCCCATTACTGAGCTAATAAAGGGACGGGTTAAACGTCAAACCATCACTTGGACTCCTAACGCCATTGAGTCATTTGAGAGTTTAAAGAAACTACTAGTTACAGCACCTGTTTTGGTTAGTCCCAACTTTGAAAAGAGATTTTTTATACATTGCGATTCATCAAGTTACGGTTTGGCAGTGTCTTGACACAGGGTGAGGGTGATGATGAGCGACCTATTGCGTATGCGTCTCGAACCTTGAATAAGGCTGAACGAAATTATTCAACTACGGAGCGTGAAATGTTTAGCGGTCTTATTCGGTATCGAAAAGTTTCGACCCTATGTTGAGGGTACTCAGTTTACAGTTGTGACCGATCATTATTCGCTTCTGTGGCTCATGAATATGAAAGACCCAGCAAATAAATTAGCCCGTTGGTCCGTTCGTCTTGCTCAACATTCTTTCGACATCCAGCATCGCAAAGGTCAACTGCATGTGGTTCCAGACGCCTTGTCCCGTGCTCCCTGGGAAGTCTCTTCATTAGTTTTAACTGATGATGACTTGGACCCCTGGTATCGGCGCATGCTGATCAGCGTCAGAACAAATCCGCAACTTTATCCAGACTGGCGTATTGAGTCAGATCGCCTGTATAAGCTCATTACAAACAAACACGACGTTATTTCCAATTTGGTTGAATTTAAACAAATTATTCCTAAACCTCGTCGTAAAGAAATTTTGAATATGTGTCATGACGATCCTACGTCTGCACATTTAGGTACGTTAAAAACTTTTAACAAAATTCTGGAGCTTTATTACTGCCCTAAAATGCGTTCTGACGTTGCTCGCTACGTGCGTCGTTGCACAGTCTGTTTGGCTTCTAAAGCTTGCCAAGGTGCACGCTACGGACTTATGGGTAAAGAGAAAAAAGTCCGTTTTCCTTTTCAATGTCTTTCCATCGACCTTATGGGCCCATTTCCCCGTTCTGCAAAAGGTAATACTGTATTACTTGTAGTTTGTGACTGGTTCACGAAATTTGTGTTAGTCAAACCATTACGAAAAGCTACGGCTAAAGCCATCTGTGAGTTTTTGGAAAATGAAGTATTCCTTCTATTTGGTACACCGATGATTTGCCAGGTCGATAATGGTCCCCAATTTACGGGAAAAGAATTTCAAGAACTAATGAACAACTACAAGATTTCACACGTGTGGAAAAATGCCAACTATCATCCACAAGTAAATTTTGTAGAGCGATACAATCGGGTCATTGGTACAGCTATTAGGTCATATGTCAAGCGTGATCATCGTAATTGGGATGTAGAAATTTTTAAGATAGAACATGCGTTAAGATCTGCTACCCACGAAGTTACGGGGTATACACCGTCATTCTTGAATTTAGGTCGCAACGTGACCATAAACGGAGATTATTACGGTCGTATCCAACAGTTTAAAGAGAATGATTTAACCCTTGCTAACCGTGAAAGCGTCGAGCATATTATGCGCAAGTTAAATGGGGTGTTCGAAGATGTTACTAAGCGATTGCATAATGCTTATATTAGGGGGGCTAAACATTACAATTTGCGCAAAAGATCCATCAATTTTAAAGTAGGTGACATAGTTTGGCGGCGAAATTTCGTACTTTCCAATGCACCGAATAAAATAAGTAGTAAGCTATCTCCTAAGTATATCAAATGCAAGGTTCGCGAGGTTACTGGTCCATTAACTTATCGTTTAGTCAACGAGCGTGGTAAAGATGTAGGTGTTTATCATATAAAGGACTTAAAATCACATCCCGATGACGACGATGATCGAATATCTGAAAGGGGTTAATTTCAGCATTACATGGGAGGAGGTTGGGTAATGTCGTCTCTTTTTGATCTAATTTCATCTCAGATCACATAATTAACAACAGCCCGTAAGTCTTACCATTTCCTTGGGGTCAACCAGTCCCGACCCACTTGCTTATCTGTGTTGGCAATTATGGGGGCTAGCGGACTTCGTGCTTAGTGCAGGATCCAGGGGGGGCCGGTTGGTTGCTTTCTGGCGGGGTTGACCACACCTGCACGCCCTGTCTAGGCTAGGCGTGCCTATGCACTGTTGCAGTGGGGTTGGTCAAATCTTAGTTGGGGGGTAGCCGGCTGGTCTTCCTCCTGTTACGGGCATGAAGGGTCGTTGGCCGTATTTTTGTCGACACATTATTTACCTATAGTCATATTCTAACAATGATCTCGGTTTTGAGAGAGAACCGAGTGAGTTTTTTACGTCTCTCAATGGCATATTGTCATTCCCCGGGGTACAACCTTTCCTCCATTCCTCAAAGATTGCTATGTGCCCACTGCCTTTTCGTCTTGGAGGTGTGAGTCTGTTAGCTGGCTCTCCACGACGCGTTTTTTCCAACCATACGCGAGGACGGGCTATCGCTCATGTCATTGAGACGGGGACTCATTGGCCATATTGGTCGTCTATCCTTCCCATAACCTGATCATTCCATAATTCCAATCACCTTATCTTCCTCTACAATTCCCTTCCTTCGTTTTGTCATATTGGGCACCTTATTATTTTTATCCTGGGTGGGTTACGGGTTTTTTTTAATTTTTTTACTCCCTGGTTTTTACACAATAATTAGTGCAGACCATCCAGCCACTAATTATTCCATCGGAATTTATTCCAATGATTCAGGAAAGCTTGTTAAGTCTTGGTAGGACGATCTGTTGATCAAACAATTTTTTTGATCAAATTTATTTAATTATTTTGTTATTTTACAAAATACTATTTCCTATGTGTTGAGAACCATGAGTGTCTCATACTGGAAAAGTAGAATTAGTTGAAGATAATTTTTTTGTTCGACTATTCTCGAATGGATCCTATGTGACCCATTCCCAGGTTGATTATCTAGACGCTTTTTTTGTCTTGATGTCCCTACTTTTTTTTCTTATCCATTTTTTTCGTGCAGGTCCAATGCGAGCTGTACATTTTGTACTCATTGATTTTTATCTGAGGCAGAATCATGTATATATTTTGGTTTTCAGTAGCTATCATTAGCTCTACCAGTTGGTTTACGCTTCAGCGGATTTAAGGCGACATTTAGTCCCATGGGTGAAAAACCATACAATTATTTTTTTTTAATCCTTCAGAGATTTTTGATTTTAATTTTTTTGTATTGAAATATCTTAAGCTCATTTTTTATTTGTTAAGCTTGACATTTCTATCCTACCATTACTGCAACAAACTCTCTCCTCACTACAGTATCGGTTCTTCTGTAAATTCACAGTTCGTTGCGAACATCTATTCATTTATCTGATTTTTTTTATCTTTTTAGATCTTGGCCTCCGGTCAGATCGTTTAGTTGGGGGGTGTGTAACAAAATATGTCCTATTTCGTTCCATCATTTAAATTATTTAAATTTAAATTGAGATACTAAGCGCCACCTCTCATTTTGTAATTGCAACGCACTTGTTAGTACGAAGAACAGACGCGCGCCTGCTGAGAGAATTAACTTTTGGCTTGATCGTTGACAAGTTCGGTCGATATTTTTGATCGCGTGTGTAATCGATATATTTTAATCGATTCCTCGTTTTTTGTTGTGCAACGTTTTGTTGTTTGAAAAAATCGTGTGCAACGATTTTTTTAATTAGCCAGTTCAAGCCGTTTTGGAATATTAATTTCCTTATCTCAACCAACACATTTTGTATTGTACTACGCAGTGTTACCAACCAATTTTTATGGGTAGAAATCGCCTGGTTACAATTTTGACAATTGATCTTGTTTACCTTTTGGAAGTTGATTGTTTTTATCAATCACAACTTTAATTATTTTGGATGATCGTAAAATTACTGGACGATCATATAGTTTTATTTGGATTGCCATTTCATACCAGACCATCTACGCAACTGAGTGACGCCGTTCCATCTTCGCTGTTCCTGCCAAAACCTGTTGTGCCGAGACATCACGTCGGTGATCCGCTTTCGAGGACCTCAGACTGCTGCCGTTCTTATTCAAAACCAATCACCGCCTATCCTCACAGGAAGTTGATGTCGTATTACCATTTGTAATCTTATTTCGAGCTCGGGTAAGACATTTTATTTTCTTGTTTGGATTTTGGGTGATATTGTGGTATTTTCAATTAAGTCAAATTTTGTATTGACTGGGCTACCATTCTGGTCATCCCGTATTGTTGACACCTTGGACGTGCCGTTATTAAATTTCATTTAAAGTGCATATAGTTATTAGCACGTCACCACCACTTACGTTTGTAGTTGTTGATTCGATTTCATTAAACTTTGTTATTAAAGTATTGTTTTATTTTCGACGAGGCGTACCCTCATTATTTTCAGAACAATACAGAGTGTAATTCACGACCATCGCTTCCTGCTATAACGAGCTAGTTTTAAACGAAGATCAGGGTAACCACGCAATATAAGTAGAAGGGGCTTTTATCCTTTCTGCGTGGTTTGTTTGCTTTTCTGGTACGTTCTCCCATTAGGAACGGGAAAGAAGGTAAACATATCAACATCATGTTATGGCGCAACCGAGCAGGTGAGTAATGTAAAATTTTGAACTCCAAATTTTAACCAGGCTTTTTAGAAACACGGCATTCAGATAAGATATTTGAACGCCAAAAGATGGTCAACGCATATCATAAATGTATTGAGGACCCTTCTGCCAATGGAAGAAGTAAGGCGCGTGCTGATGAAGAACACATATTGCTACGTGGAGTTTTCTCAGGGCATCTTTGCCCAACAAGCAATAACAAAATTGAGAGGTACTAAAAAGTTTGCATTAATTTATTTGCTCAAATAATAGTTTGTTTTTATTTTAAGATTCTCATGAATATTGAAAAATCGCTTAACCACATTTAGCGAATCGACGAGCTATAAGTTTTATCGTCTAATTATCGAGAAACGTCCTGCTAAAATTGAACCTGATAACGACTCTGAGGTATACGTGTGTGGTCTTCCGGAAGAAATGCTGGAAGACGAACTATTTCGAATCTTTTCCTGCATTAGAAATATTTATGTAATTCGGCTGATGGTTACGCCTTCGGGGCTTACCAACCGAAAATTTGGGTATGTTAAATACTACAAGCAGTCAGATGCCATGGTACTAGCAGTAGAAAGGTTGAATCATTTTAAAGTTATAAATGGATTTGAAATGATTGTACGTAAGAGCTATGACATAAAACGGCTCTCTATTACCGGTATCAACTTAAATAAGCGTTGCTACGAAATTTTCCAAGAATTGGTGGCCAAGGGTGTTCAAGGAGTCAATACCGTGAGATTCCCAGAATCCTACAATCGCGGAATCGCTTGGGTTGACTTCAGCAGTCACAAAACGGCGGCTGACGCCAAAAGAATCTTTGGTAAAGATCTACAGCTTTTCGGCAGAAAAGTGTACATTAATTGGGTAACATCATGTTATGGCGCAACCGAGCAGGTGAGTAATGTAAAATTTTGAACTCCAAATTTTAACCAGGCTTTTCAGAAACACGGCATTCAGATAAGATATTTGAACGCCAAAAGATGGTCAACGCATATCATAAATGTATTGAGGACCCTTATGCCAATGGTGGAAGTAAGGCGCGTGCTGATGAAGAATACATATTGCTACGTGGAGTTTTCTCAGGGCATCTTTGCCCAACAAGCAATAACAAAATTGAGAGGCACTAAAAAGTTTGCATTAATTTATTTGCTCAAATAATAGTTTGTTTTTATTTTAAGATTCAAATGAATATTGAAAAATGGGCAAACTAGGTGAGATAACTGTGACTTTCAAGAATAACTACATACGTCATCGCTTAACCACATTTAGCGAATCGACGAGCTATAAGTTTTATCGTCTAATTATCGAGAAACGTCCTGCTCAAATTGAACCTGATAACGACTCTGAGGTATACGTGTGTGGTCTTCCGGAAGAAATGCTGGAAGACGAACTATTTCGAATCTTTTCCTGCATTAGAAATATTTATGAAATTCGGCTGATGGTTACGCTGTCGGGGCTTACCAACCGAAAATTTGGGTATGTTAATTACTACAAGCAGTCAGATGCCATGGTACTAGCAGTAGAAAGGTTTAATCATTCTAAATTTATAAATGGATTTGAAATGATTGTACGTAAGAGCTATGACATAAAACGGCTCTCTATTACCGGTATCAACTTAAATAAGCGTTGCTACGAAATTTTCCAAGAATTGGTGGCCAAGGGTGTTCAAGGAGTCAATACCGTGAGATTCCCAGAATCCTACAATCGCGGAATCGCTTGGGTTGACTTCAGCAGTCACAAAACGGCGGCTGACGCCAAAAGAATCTTTGGTAAAGATCTACAGCTTTTCGGCAGAACAGTGTACATTAATTGGGTAACATCATGTTATGGCGCAACCGAGCAGGTGAGTAATGTAAAATTTTGAACTCCAAATTTTAACCAGGCTTTTCAGAAACACGGCATTCAGATAAGATATTTGAACGTCAAAAGATGGTCAACGCATATCATAAATGTATTGAGGACCCTTCTGCCAATGGAGGAAGTAAGGCGCGTGCTGATGAAGAACACATATTGCTACGTGGAGTTTTCTCAGGGCATCTTTGCCCAACAAGCAATAACAAAATTTAGAGGTACTAAAAAGTTTGCATTAATTTATTTGCTCAAATAATAGTTTGTTTTTATTTTAAAGATTCAAATGAATATTGAAAAATGGGCAAACTAGGTGAGATAACTGTGACTTTCAAGAATATCTACATACGTCATCGCTTAACCACATTTAGCGAATCGACAAGTACGGTACAAGCCCAAGTAACATTTTTCCCTGTGAAATTAAAATTTCTCTGGTAGGTCCCTGGCAAATACCTGGTAGGTAACTAAAACAGGGTTTACGGCTTTGCCTGTCTATAGGGATTTGTCAGGTACCTGTTAGGATGTCCTTTGTAGGGCCCTATTAAATGCTTGCGCTAGGGATTTGCCAGGTAGCCAAATACAGGTTCTTTGTAGGGCCCTGTGAAATGCTTGCGGTAGGGATTTGCCAGGGAGTCATATACAGGTTCCTTGTAGGGCCCTGTGAAATGCTTGCGGTAGGGATTTGCCAGGGAGTCATATACAGGTTATTTGTAGGGCTCTCTGTAAAATGCCTGTGGCAAGTTGAACAACCAATAATAGAAAACCTTTGATTAGTAGACCAATCAAAGTCGACATCGACGTCAAAGTAAGAAATTCATCGCAAAAAAATAGTAATTTTGATGTAAAAAAAAATCGTTCTACAGTATCGTTTGGAATGTAATTCTAGTAGGTTGTAACGAAATGTCGGAGGTATCATTTTTTTACGTATTTATGCTCCGAGCAACACATGCGTTACACTTTGAAATGCAAACAAGTACCCACGAACGATGTTTTCAGGCAATTATAACAAGTTGCGATGAAAATTCCGACAACATTTTTTTCTCTTTTTTTCACTTTTTTATTTTACGAATACCTGTACAATTACATTTCAAACAATACTGTACAACGATTTTTTTTTTGCATCAAAATTACTAATTTTTTTGACGTATTTTATGATTTCAACCCACGTGTTTGAAAAACATTTTTTTGGTTTTTTTCCATTTTTTATTTCACAAAACACTGTAGAATTACATTCCAAACGATACTGTAGAACGATTTTTTTTTGCATCAAAATTACTCATTTTTTGCCATAATTTCCGATATTTTTGCGATAAATTTTTTAAATTTACGAAAAAAAAAAATTTTGGCTTCTTTTTTGTAATTCTTGGCTTAGTAAGAAGTAAGAAGACAAAAAATCATTGAAAACACACGAAAATTAAGAAAAATGTCATTCGATTCACCGAGTACAGCCCTCTCCGCGAGTTTTATTATAAGTTACGATGAAAATTGGAACAGCATTTTTTTCGCTTTTTTTCACTTTTTTATTTTACCAATCCCTGTACAATTTATTACATTTCAAACAATACTGTACAACGATTTTTTTTGCATCAAAATTACTAATTTTGTTGACGTGTTTTATATGATGTCAAACCCGCCACGTGTTTGAAAAACATTTTTTTCGCTTTTTTCCATTTTTTATTTCACAAAACACTGTAGAATTACATTTCAAACGTTACTGTAAAACGATTTTTTTTTGCACAAAATTACTCATTTTTTGCCATAATTTCCGATATTTTTGCGACAATTTCGTTCATAATAATTCAACCAATAGGATGTTACAATCTCATCAATTTGAACCAATCATAATCTACTTCCTTTGACAATACAGACCACGGTGGTGTATTGTCGCGGCAATACGACCACCGTGGTCTGTATTGTCAAATTTCCATAGTAACGATGGAAACTACGTGAACGCATACTATAAATTATTTGTTGTCAGAAAAAATTTAAATTTTATTTACTAAATTGTCAAACGAATTCCACACGATACTATAAAATTGTCGGTTAATTTTTAAACCATGGAATCTTCGTGTTTGTCGCCATTTAAAATCACCATTCGTGCTAAAGCACTCATGGTGATTTTAAGGGCGACAAACACTCAGTTCCAGTTTCAAAAATTATTGCCGACAATTTGATAGTCTCTTGTGGTATTATATATGATAAATTTTTTAAATTTACGAAAAAAAAAATGTTTGGCTTCTTTTTTGTAATTCTTGGCTTAGTAAGAAGTAAGAAGCCAAAAAATCATTGAAAACACACGAAAATTAAGAAAAATGTCATTCGATTCACCGAGTACAGCCCTCTCCGCGAGTTTTATTACAAGTTACGATGAAAATTTGAACAGCATTTTTTTCGCTTTTTTTCACTTTTTTATTTTACCAATCCCTGTACAATTTATTATATTTCAAACAATACTGTACAACGATTTTTTTTTGCATCAAAATTACTAATTTTGTTGACGTGTTTTATATGATGTCGAACCCGCCACGTGTTTGAAAAACATTTTTTTCGCTTTTTTCCATTTTTTATTTCACGAAACACTGTAGAAGTAGATTCGTTACTATAGAAGGATTTTTTTGCATCAAAATTACTCACTCACTCACAAAATTACTCACATTAAATTTTTGTAGTCATAAAGCAATTTTACAACTAAAATAACAACAGCTCGGTGGCGCAGAGCTTAACGCTGTCGGACAATGAAAGGAAGGTTACGGGTTCGATTCTCGCACAAGGTAAGATTTTATTTCTAATTTTCAAAATTTAATTCCAGACTCCAAGAGAAACAAAGAAGACGACAACATCATGAGATATATCACCACCAACAAGTTCTTACTAATGAGAATAAATAATGAGAAATGGGTAAAATAAAAAATTATATGTTGTAGAGTTAAAATTGTTAAAATTAAAAATGTAGCAAAAATTAATTTTTTTATCTTATCTATAAAAATGGATGTATGTATATATGTGTGTATATATGTATGTATGTTCCGCATAGACGCCTAAACCCCGTAACTGTGGGCGTTGAAACTTTCACGAGATCTGGCGACATTCAATAGTAAACTTTTCGTCGTCTTTGAATTTAGTAATTCGTCACCATAAGACGGTCATCAGCAGTTAAACACTTCAGGTCACAGTCGTTGTCATAGTTACGATGCGATTTTGACGCTAAAAGATTAATTAAATGACATTGACATATTATAGTCAGTAGCGGCTCGACAAATAGGGGGCACAACTTTGACTAACCTTAAAAATGACATTGACATATTATAGTCAGTAGCGTTGCACAATATTTTTAAAATTATCAAAAATCATTTTGCATATACAGGGTAAAACATAAATAGTGCGCGTTTTAGCAAGACGGGCCCCCTTTTCATAACCTAGAGAGTGACCCTGATAGTGTTGAATAGCCCCCATGGGCCTCCCGATAGTGTCAAAGTGACGGCATTAACTACATAACCTAAAAATCATTTTGCACATACAGATTTAACTTTACATGAAGATGTAACTTTACGTGAAGATTATGTATGTATGTGTGTATGTATGTGTGTCTGTATGTATGTATGTATGACAGATGACAGCTGACAGATGAGATGACAGATGACGGGTGACAGATGACGGATGACAGATGACGGATGACAGATGAGATGACAGATGAGATGACAGATGACGGATGACAGATGAAGGCCGAACAACTTTGGCCTTCACGGATCTATTATTGTCCGCCCTGTGAGGCCGAAGGCCGAACAACTTTGGCCTTCACGGATCTATTATGGTCCGGTCTGTGAGGCCGAAGGCCGAACAACTATGGCCTTCACGGATCTATTATGGTCCGGTCTGTGAGGCCGAAGGCCGAACAACTGTGGCCTTCACGGATCTATTATGGTCCGGTCTGTGAGGCCGAAGGCCGAACAACTATGGCCTTCACGGATCTATTATGGTTTCACCCTGTGAGGCCGAAGGCCGAACAACTATGGCCTTCACCGATCTATTATGGTCTTCCCCCTGTGAGGAAGACTTTATATAGGTCGCAGAACTCGCCGGAATTGTGCAAGAAGACGCAAATCCACCTCTTCGTGGAAGATCCACCTCTTTGCGGAAGATTTAACTTTACCTGAAGATTAATTTGTTTTTAATTGGTTTTCTAAAGAAAAACTCGCCGGAATTGTGCAAGAAGACGCAGACCCACCTCTTCGTGGAAGATCCACCTCTTTGCGGAAGATTTAACTTTACCTGAAGATTAATTGAAAAGTGAAAATTGTGTAAAAACTTTGGACGTATGTAGCGCTCTTATTTACGCCAGAAATGGACGGGCAAACCGTTTTTGGGATTAGTTCCATCAAGACAAAAATTGAATTTAACATTGGAAGCATTTAATTACGACAAAAACTACGATTACATGAATCACGAGGATGTAGCAATAGGTGTTATGAACAAACTTTGCTTGCATTGTCGTGTTTCGAAGTTCGCTAAGGAATCACCAGGAATGTGTTGTTCGAACGGCAAAGTTGTTTTGCCACCGCTGATTGATCCACCTGAGCCGCTTCTAAGTTATCTTACTGGCACCACTGCAATTTCAAAACACTTCCTGCTAAACATTCGCAAGTACAACTCATGCTTTCAAATGACTTCATTCGGAGCAACAAACATTTTCTCCAACGTCGGTTACATGCCCACAGTCATTTTAAAGTTGAAATAATAAAAAAATTGTTCATAATGTGTTGGTTCTGTTTACTATACGTATGTCTAGCGCCGCAGGCGCTAGTAATAAATAAATTAATAAATAAATAAATTTTATAAACAATAAAATTATAATCAAAAATTTTTTGCACCCTGTTAATCGCATATAATAACTCCCTGGTAGATCCCTATAACAACTCCCTGGTAGATCCCTGCGGTAGGGACTTACCAGGGCCCCTGTGAAAGGTACTTAGTAGATCTCTAGTAGAGGCCCCTAATAGGTGGTCCATTTGCCCCTGGCGCAAGCCCCTACCACAATCCCAACTAGGGTTTTAGACAGGGACAGGGACCTGTGAGATTTGACTGGTAGGGATTTGCCAGGGGCCTACCAGGTTAAAAATGTTGCTTGGGAGGTGTAATTTTTATGGTAAAAATTGTGTTTAGTGATAATTATTGTTCATATAGAACACAATACATTCAAATACCAATTTGGAAGTTTAAATAGCATATTATTATTGTTAGCAACATAAAATTAATATTAATTAATATTATTAGTAAATAGAAATCCCACCTAAAAAACGACCATCATATGGATGTAATGCAGCGGCTAAGCGAATGCGATTGAATAGATCGAATGAAGTTGAATAGGAACGCAATCAAAGACTTAATGCGCAAGTTGAAAGACAAGCTACTCTTAGGCAACAAGAGACAGAAATTGGTAGGTATGTATTATTAAACAGTTTAACATACGCTGTAACGGTCCACATTGAGCCGGACAACCGAAGAAGAAGTTTAGAGTACGTTTTTGTGTAATAATTCCCAAAAACGGTTTGCCCATCCATTTCCAGATGACATAATATATTAATTTGTTAGTGGTTTTCATTTTTGAATTAAAGCCGCCATCCCGCCATCTGTTGACAGTGTTTTGAATCACTGACAGTATGTCTGTTGACAGGGTTTTGAATCACTGACAATATGTATTTTTAAAATTTATGCCTTTTAATAAGAGTGCTTGCTTGCGTATCGCGACGCTCTATAATAGTTAATCCATAACAATAACTTGTGAGTGCCTTATTGTGAGTGCGTTTTAATAATAGTACTTGCTTTTTTAGAACGCGATCAAAGGCATCATGCGCAAGCAGTAAGAGATGCTACTCGAAGGGAACAAGAGACAGAAATTGGTAAGTATTATTCCAAAGTTTAACCTACGCATAACAGTGCTTGCTTTTTTAGAACGCGATCAAAGACTTCGGGCCGACAGAACAAGACGAGTTGAAACTCGAACAGTAGCCTTAAGAGTGGGTTGCAATTTAAGTGCTTTCAACTATAATCCACAAATTTCTTATGCGTCCGATAAGTTAGTTACAATTGGATCTATGTCTAAAATATGTGCCAAGTGTGATGCTAAAAAGTGGGATAGAGAATCCCCAGGAATGTGTTGCAGTAATGGGAAAGTTCAATTACCTGCGCTTTTGGAACCTCCCGAACCGTTGAAAAGTTTACTTACAGGAACGACACGTGATTCGGAAAATTTCTTGAACAACATTCGTCCATACAATTCTACATTTCAAATGACCTCCTTTGGAGGTAACGTCATTACCGAAAGTGGATTCATGCCTACATTCAAAGTCCAGGGTCAAATATACCACAGGATTGGTTCCTTGCGTCCATTGCCCAACGAACAAGCAAGGTTTCTGCAATTGTACTTCATTTGAGATTGGGAACATCAAGCAGAACAAAGGAACAATCTGTACCCGGCAACCGAATTAGAATTAATTAACCGACTTCAGGGCATGCTGCATACGTCCAAAGTGTGAAGATGAAAACCAACGATATGGTTCCCGAAATACCCAAAATTAAAATACTCGATGCCAAGATAATAATGAAAGGAAGAGAAAGTGAAGATCCCAACCCAAAGAAGAAACCGCCAGAGTCAACAAGAACGACACGGAGTAAAAGTATAGAAGAGTCGCGGAAAATCGCGAAATCCAAAAGAGGTCGGGATAGCCCCGATAATACCGAGGAAAGCGACGACGAACGTCCGTTCGTAACGAAAGCCAAAAGAACACGTAAAAAGAAAAAAGAAGTAACCGAACTTATGGACACTACCGACCCCTCGGCGAGCGAGGACAGTGATGAAGGTGACTTTGAGTCGTTACTCAAAGCAAAGCAAATCGAACTTGACATAGCAGAAAAAAATGAAAAAGAAACAGAAAGCGACGAAACCAAGAAGAGTAAAAGAACTAAAAACCAAAGGAAGAAAGACCGAAAGCGTAAAATTGAAGAAGAATACGAAAAAGAAGAAGAAGCTAAAAAGAAGAAAAACGATACCCAAGAAACCGAAGATGCGAGGGTGAACACAAGTACGGAGCAGACCGTTAAGTCTACTCCGGACTTGGCCAGTAGCCAAACATCGGACGTTGACTTGGATATTTGGTCGGACAAGAAATTGAAGGAAGCCTCGAAAACGGCAATGAACAACGTACACGAAGTACGTAGATTTCTGATGAGAAGTAAGGAGGCCCTCAACTTTCGAGAAGAGGCCCTCGAGAGGATAAAAGACGTCGAAGGACTAATTCAAGAACTAGTCCAAGAAGGAATTAGAAGGAACAGAATGGGGACGGGAGCGCCTTCAGCCTCCCCTCCTCAAACAAAAGAAATCATAGAGGAGGTGGTCAAAGCCATCAGCAAGACCACCCCCCCGGCAGCACCGACCCTTCAGGTCATCGAAAGCAAGTCTACACCAGAAACAGACAAGCAAAACCCCCCCAGGGATTACCTGGAGGCTGCTAAGAAAATCGCCGCTGGCGGACCCCGTAGCATGCCCACCAGAAAATTCAAGGTCATAGTGTACCCTGACGAAGGGAACACTAATAAATCGGCGGACGAAACCAAAGTACAATTGACCAGCATAAAATTAACAGATCTTAAAATCAAACCTGATAGAGTATACACCATAAAGAACAACGGAGTGATGGTTGAGTCTTCTCAACCGTCGCTCAAAAACTTGATCGGCAATTCGTTGCTGAAAGAGAAGAAATTGGTGGCCCGGGAGCCCTCAGCTACCTGGCCCTCAATCTCCATACAGATGGTCGACAAATCATTGACCAAAGAAAGGGTGGTCGAGGAGTTTACCGCGAACTACCCCGAAGCAACAACAGCGGCCGGGAGCTCCTGGCTCAGGAGCATCAACCCGGTGCATTCCAAGGGTAAGACCCACAATAAGTGGATCCTGGAGGTTCACCCCCTGGTCAGGGAGGCGGCTATCAAAGACGGGAAGTTTCGTGCTTCCTGGAAGAGCTACCGCATTCATGACCACATTACGATCACGCGCTGCTATAAGTGTCAGCGCTTCGGACATACAGCAAAATATTGTAAAGGGAGTGATGCATGTGCATTCTGCTCCTCCACAGAACACGCCTCACGTGCCTGTGGGGTACAGAATGATCGGGCAAAACATGTGTGCATTAACTGCGTCAGAGCTAAACATAGCGATGCCAGGCACACTACAGGATCCAACGTGTGTAAGGTCTACAAAGCAAGACTTATGGATTATGCCCATTCAGTACTAACGCTTACAGACATCGTCAATGAGTAAGCCCTTCAAAGTCTTGCAGGTAAACCTGAGGAACTCGGAGGCCGCCACGGCCGACGCGCAACGCTTTGTTGCCCAGGAAGAAATTCTCTTGGCCATTCTTTCGGAACCCTACTGCTACCCCGCGGCAGCAGGAGGGTTTCGTCTTCCCTTCTCTCCGAACACACGGACGGCAGCAATCTTCGGCGTCCACTTCCGAACTTGCATCATGGTTAACGATGCGGTAGGAAATGAATTCACGTTCTCCTTCCTCCCGCAAGTTTCCAGCAAGTTTGTAACGGTCGTGTCAATTACCTTCAGTAACAAAGTGACCTACTATTTCATAGGCACGTATTTTCCTCCCTCAGAGGATATACAAATTCCACTCGAAGACCTCCGGAAAGCACTGGGTGTTTGCGGAAAGGGGAAGACCTATATTTGCGGAGACTTTAATTGTCGATCAAGGGTGTGGTATGACACCGTAGATTCCAACTCCAGGGCACAGGCACTGGAGGAATTCATTGTGCAGCACGAGCTCTTCGTGTTCAATCGACCTAACAAACCGCCTTCGTTCGAGGACTCCCTCGGCAGGAAGAGCAACATAGATCTAACGTTGGGCACTTGCGACACCGTCAATGCAACCCACTCATGGGACATTGCGGAACATGTCATTATCACTGATCATAAAGCCATCACATTTGAAATAGGTGCACCTAATAATCCCATCAGGATTAGTAGGAATAGAAACCCGGATACCATCCAAGCGGAAACCATCGAGACAGAGTTAACTCGGTGGGTAGAGGAAAACGGCCCCAGGTCGGACAATCTAACCACCGAAAACGAAATCGAGGACATGGTCTCCGATTTGCACGGAAGGATCCAGGATCTAATAAATAGGAAAGCCCAAATGAAGAAGATCTACGTTGGCCGTCCTGACTGGTGGACCGACAATCTTGAAAGAGCGCGAAAGAAGTATCTCTCGCGGAAGACGGCTTTGTATAGGAACCGCATTGAGAACGAACAGAACGGGCTGTACATTGCAATGATGGAATCTAAGGACAAATTCCTGGAAACATTGAAAAAGGCCAAACAGGCCAGTTGGCAAAAGTTCGTCGAGGACGACCTTGTACCTAATCCCTGGGGGGTTACTTACAAATTAGCTGCAAGAAAATATAAGGGGAAAAACATCCTCAGCACCTTCAGTGACGGGGACGGGAGGATAACGGAAACGCCGGAAAAGACCCTAACCTACCTCATGAACGGTCTACTCCCCGACGACGATCGAAACTCCGATGCAACGGTGGATCACCAAACCATGCGGTCGGATTTCGAAAATCTGAGGGGCGTGCCGGACATGGCGCAGGTTAGGGAGGTCGAAAGCGACGAGCTGGATGACCTAATCAGGACGACGCAAGCCAGAAAGGCACCGGGTTTTGACAACATTCAGGGATATTTTCTTAAAAAACTCTATGTTGTCATCAAAAACGTGTTAATGGGTATTTACAACGCGTGCATTAAAGTTGCTTATTTCCCCAAGCTGTGGCAGAGGGGGGTCCTCAAGATCCTACTCAAGAACCCAGATGGGGAAACAAGCAACATCAAGAACTATAGGCCGATCACCCTCTTGCCGGTGTTCGGCAAAATATTGGAAAAAATAATGAAAAGAAGAATTCTAGAAAGTAATACCCCTTACCACGATCGGTGCCAATATGGCTTCGTGGAAGGTATGAGTACCACAACCGCCCTTAAGGCATTCTACGAAAAAATAGATACTACGGAGATGAAGCGGAAGAAAGCCAAGGGTTTTCTCGCGGTAATCTTCTACGACATCTCCGGAGCTTTTGATAACATGTGGTGGCCAGCCCTGTTCCGCTCGCTGAGCGAAAAAGGGCTCCCTCACAGGTTAAAGGTCATGATCAAAAGCTACCTTTCAGCCCGGGAGGTGACTCTCACCTCCGGGGTCTCAAAGGTAGGGAAAAGATCCACGAAGGGATGTCCACAGGGCTCGGTCCTCGGCCCGATCCTGTGGAACTCACTTCTGGATCATTATCTAAAGAAAGACAAACAGGAGGGTACTCATACCTTCGCGTACGCGGATGACATCGCGACCGTCGTCACGGCGGATTCCCGAATCCAACTGCAAGAAAAACTTCAAACGTGCGTCAACGAATTAAGCGGATGGTGCAAGGACATGAAACTCGCTCTCTCGGAAACGAAGACGAAGATCATGTGCTTGTATCCGAAGCGTGTTCATAATTATGATTTAGATGTCAGACTTAACGGAAAGAAAATAAAGGTGGTAAGGGAATATAAGTACCTTGGGGTCCTTATTGACGAAAACCTATCGATGCAACCGCATGTAAACTACGTTTGCGGCAAAGCCAGTAAACTAGTCCATGCGCTGCATCGAATGGCAAAAAGCGGTTGGAACCTGGACACCTCGAACTCTATGCGAAGGATCTACCAGGGGGCGGTAGTCCCCATCTTGGCTTACGGAAGCGAGATCTGGATACATAGAATAGGGGATAAGCACACGTTGGCCCGGCTGATATCGTGCTATGGATTTTGCTGTCGCGTGATAGCAAAATGTTATAGGACTGTGTCGACCATAGCCGCGGGTGTTTTGGCAGGTATCCACCCAATCGACTTAGAACTCTTACGATTACTGTCATGGCGTGAAGCCAGAAACAAGAAAGTAACCACCTTTATGGGGGTAAGAATAGACCCGAAAGATTACAAATACAGAGTGGATATCAAAAGAAAAATGGAGGACATAATCCAAAAAAAATGGCAACAAAGATGGGACGATGGACTGGTAGGTAGAATTACCTACCAATTCATCCCCAAGGTAAGTAATAAAATAATGAACAATTCCTTCCAGATGACGCAGATGCTAACCGGACATGGCGAGTTCGGCCGACACCTCAAGAGATTGGGGAAATCGGTGGACGGACTATGTCCGGCGTGCGATATTCTCGATGAACCTACACATCGGATACGGGAGTGCGATTTGTACATGCAAGAACAGTTGGAGCTGGCGGCCTATCATGGCATCCATCTCCCTGCACAACTGGACGAGCTGTACGAAGAAACACCACCCGACCTGATGTGTAAGTTCCTCGAGAACAAGACCATCAACATAACTGAAAACGAAGATCTAATCATATAAATTAACAACCCGACAAGGAAAAAGGTTTGGGTGTAACCTAAAAATCGATAAAAGTGATTAAATGAAAAGAGAAAAAAGACACCAAACCAATACATGAAAAACTTATACTTAACAAACAAGTCACGATGGAAAAATGCCCACGCAATCCCGATATGGAAACCTAAAAAAGAAACATTATTAGAACCACAAACTACACAAAAACCAGGCAGATTAATTGTTAGTTACAATAGTAAATACGATACACGGTTTGAAACCCGGAGAAAATTCATACAGAAACCTACTTGAACCAGCAATATTAATTTTGATAAATTATTTTTATTTTTATTATGACAACATGAATGTCCTGCCAATATGCAGGATTAAGTTTTAGATTGGCAATGCTAATCCGTTTTTTATTCTATATAATAAATAAACTTCAATTGCATACGTCCAATCGTTACGTTCAAGGTTTAAATGTGCTCTCGAAAACGTTCCTACTACCGAATACAAAATTGTTATCGATGCTGACAAGAGACCTTCCGCAGAACATGCCCGACGATTTAATCTCCCCGAATGCAATGAAGTTGCTGTATTAATTACCGGTGAAGAACACGGCAAAAGAGACATAGTACTTCAAACTAGAGCGAATACTCTCCAATTTATAAATGAAACCCATAGATCTTATGATGCTTTACAATATCCGCTGTTGTTTGTCTATGGAGAAGATGGATACCACTTTCAAATATCTCAAATGGGTGCACGTTCGAACAAAACTGTTACCTGTATGGACTTCTATGCGTACAGATTTATGGTCCGCAGTAATTCGTTAAGTTATCTTTTGCTTTCTAGAAATCTTTTTCACCAGTTTGTTGTAGATATGTTCGCAAAAGTAGAAGCCGAAAGGCTGCCCAACGAGCCGCTGCTCCGAGAGATACCACTCTAACTGCTTTTTTTAAATTGTGCCAGGAGGATGAGTTTGCGCAAACTTTGTTGTACCACCAATTGCCATCCTATTACACTTGGAACAATAAAACATGGTGTAGAAGAAAAAGAGGAAGCCAAGTTGAAGGTTATCCCGGTGTTAAATTTGACAGTGCTATTGGTATGTAATTATTTTTTGTGTGTAAATATCCAATCTAACATATAGTGATTTTAATTTAGATCGAGTCTACAGTGTTCATCCCACTCAACAGGAGTGTTTCTTTATAAGGATGTTGCTACACGAAGTTAAAGGACCTACATGTTTTGAACACCTTAAAGCAATTGATGGTGTTATTTGCGAGACATTTAGAGAAGCATGCCACAAACTTGGATTGTTGGAGGACGATAATCAGTGGGACGCAACTTTGGAAGAAGCAGCCACGTACAAATTTCCAAAGCAACTTAGAAATTTATTTGCAATATTACTTAACAGCTGTAATGTGGGAAATCCCTCTGATTTATGGCATAAATACAAAGATGATTTGGCACAAGATTACAGGCATCGAGAACAACTTCGCCATCCTAACGTTGATGTTGTTTACACTGAAAGAATGTACAATGAAGCCTTAATTGACATTGAAGACAAAATAGCGTCCATGGGTGGACCGAGTTTAGCTTCCTTTGGACTACCGCAAACTGACAGGACGCTATTTAGCAATTTATCTACGGAGTTGATTAGAGAAACTTCGTACGATGTTAACGTTTTAACCGAATTCGTAAATGATAACGAAAATATGCTGCTACCTGAACAAAGAACTGCCTATTCAACGATACTAAATAGTATCTCTACGCAGAATGGAGGTATTTATTTTTTGGATGCTCCCGGTGGAACTGGAAAAACGTTTGTTTCGAAATTGTTATTGGCCCGTGTTCGAAGCCAAAATAAAATTGCTGTAGCAGTAGCTTCCTCTGGTATAGCTGCTACATTACTGCCTGGTGGCCGTACAGCTCATTCTGCATTTAAACTTCCGTTCGATTTAGCCAACATCGATGATCCTGTTTGTAAAATCTCGAAAAATTCTGGCATGGGAGAGGTTCTCCAAAGATGTGAATTGATAATTTGGGACGAATGTACCATGTCACATAAGAAGGCATTGGAAGCACTTAATAACAGTTTGCAAGATTTAAGAAACCGGAAAGTACTGATGGGTGGTATAACAGTTGTGTTGTCGGGAGATTTTCGTCAAACTCTTCCCGTAATACCTAAAGGAACCAAGGCTGACGAAATTCGAGCATGTCTTAAATCTTCCTCTTTGTGGCGTGCTGTGAAATCCTTTAAACTTACAACGGACATCATGCGAGCAAGAAATTCTGGGGATCCCGATTCGGAATTGTTTGCTCAGAACTTAGTTAAACTCGGCGAAGGAAGACTCTCTGTGGACTCCGAAAAGAAGGTCGTTATATCTACAATCAGTATAGTAGTTCAAAGTATTGATGAATTAACGCAAAAAGTATTTCCAAACCTAGATTCCAATTACACAGATTGCAATTGGTTGTGTGGGAGAGCAATATTAGCACCGAAAAATGTTACGGTTGATTGTATCAATCGACAGTTAGTTGATAAAATTCCGGTGGATTCTCATATATACAAAACAGTGGATACAGTTACTGATATCGACGAAGTTGTCCATTATCCTATTGAGTTTCTGCATTCGTTACAAGTTCCAGACCTGCCTCCTCACTTATTACATTTAAAAGTTGGAGCTCCGATAAAGCTTTTACGCAATTTAGATCAGCCCAAGTTTTGCAATGGTACACAATTAATAATAAAAGCCTTGCACGCTCATGTTATTGAAGCCGAAATACGAACTGGTTGTGGCAAGGGCGAAGTCACGTTTATTCCGAGAATACCTTTAATAACATCAGATGTGCCCAATCCAGTTTAAGCGCTTGCAATTTCCAATAAAGCTAAGTTTTGCAATGACGATCAATAAATCTCAGGGACAAACGTTGCAAGTTGTAGGGCTACACTTAGAAGAAGATTGTTTTGCTCATGGTCAACTGTATGTGGGATGCTCCAGAGTAGGAACACCCAACAAACTATTTGTATATGCTCCTTCCGGAAAAACAAGAAATGTGGTTTATTCGGAAGTTTTGTAGCATTTTGCAGATTTTGATGATTTTGTTGATCCATGGCATCCGGGTAGAAATCCAGCAAGAGTCAATCTTCTTTCAAACTCACTCTCCTTTGATATCATCGTAGTATGTGACATCAGAGTAATACAACAATTATTCATCCATTCCAGTCAGGTGGTGTGAAGCCAAGAGACCACCTAACAACTACGATCATACCTAACAATGTCGGCACTATGACTAATAATTCTAATAAGAAACTAACGCACCTAGCAACAAACAAAGCACGTACATAGGCGGAACAAGCCAGATATCATCCCAATATTTAAAATGATCTGGAAGGATGAAACAAAAACAATAAAAATTGGTTAACGACAACAACTATAGAACATTTAGTCAAAAAATTTTCGCAACGATTCCAGTCGTTTTTACAAATTTGGTTAGTATTATTAGCATCGTACAATCTTTCATTTTATTTATAAGCAAAATTCTTTCAATTAAATCAGCAATGACTGCACAGGACGTTTTTGAAGTATGCAAGAAGCTGGAAATGTTCGCCCTGTCTGCGGTAGACGATGTAACTGTTGGATGGGAGTTTCGTAAAATGGTGATCAAAATCTTTTGCTGACCAAGTTTTCGCACAAGTCACCCCATTCTTGGAAAGCGAGGACTGTCTAATACAGTTACAAAATGCAACGAAAAAAGTGGCAGCCAAAAGAAAAAGGAAGCGAATTGCAAAAGCATCATTGGCTGCCGAAACGGCAAGAAAAATAGCAAAAAAGGATTCCGAACAAAATGAAGAGCTCGAGTATTTGTCCGTATCAACGGATTTATTCCTAGAAGCCGATTTTGAATAAACGACTTACTAAGTTTTGTAGTGAATGTTGATGGATCGATTTATGTTACCCGGGGGAGGAATTTCCTACTTCCCATTTGGTTTGGTTTTCATCCATCGACTGCATTATGCTCGGCTTTTTGTTAGGCTTTCTAGCAGGCGTGATCTAAAGCATGATCTAAAGGTCACCCATCGACTGACCTCAGCACTAGCGGAGTGCAAATCACGTAGATTTCTCAGAGCTTGGTCACCGAGCGGAAGTCCCTGAATGCGCTTGCCTCTGTTGAGTAGTTCCAGTCAGGTGGTGTGAAGCCAAGAGATCACCTAACGACTACGATCATACCTAACAATGTCGGCACTATGACTCAGTCTGACAATGAAAATTGTAAGAAAAGAAAAGAAGTGCTGCCTAATTCAATTGATGTTAAACACCGATACAAATGTAATGCCAAATTAATGTCGAAAATTATTTTGTGTCGGATGAGTATTTTATGGCATATAGGGCTGCCAAAATGAATAAACATGTAATATTTAACGTTTTATTAATTATTTAAAAAAAAAATTAAATATTCTACGTTTGATCATGGTGGATGCGAACTCACCATTTAAAATGTGAGTAACGAACCTTGAATAGTATCGCCTATATTCTAATGAAAACTAATATTACTACACAAGTAAACATTTTGGGTAGTTAAATTTTATTTCACAACAAAACATTAGGATATTTCGATGGTCTGGAAAACTATTCGGTGTCTACTAATTTATATTTCTTTTTACATTCATTTTACTATATAAGCAAAATTCTTTCCACGATCCAAAGAAAGAACCGAATTTTCCAGAAGCTGGAAGCCACGAGTCAAAGATTCCGAAAGTGCGCCGAACCACGTGCACTGCAAAGCATTACCTCGCAGATATTTACGTTAACATTTATATTTTGAGTTCGTTTGTTTTTAGTTTAAGAAAATGTTTGTTAATTTATTTTATAATTTGTGTTTATTAAATATTGTTCATGTTGAATTGTGTCTTTTTTTGTGTTTCCTCCGATCAAGTCAGTAAAGCTTAATAGTAGGCACCCTGAGAGCCAAAGAGTCAATAGAAGGTAGGTGCTCATCGATTTGTTGTCACACGTCCTCTGTCCATAAAAGCGACACAAGAGGAGGTGATCACAACAAAAGTATTAGAGAAACTTGGTATGATGTTAACGTTTTAACCGAATTCGTAAATGATAACGAAAATATGCTTATTACGTTTAAAAGTTGGAGCTCCGATAATGCTTTTACGCAATTTTTTCAGCCCAAGGTTTGTAATGTTACACGATTGATAATAAAAGCCTTGCACGCTCATGTTATTGAAGCCGAAATACGAACTGGTTGTTGAAATGGCGAAGTCACGTTTATTAAAATTTAAAATTTCGTGCAGTTTACCCGGGGTGCAGTTTACCATTATCAGGTGGTTTTGGAGTGCAGTTTACCTTACCCCATCAAATTGTTGTGAAAATCGGCTCCAACGAATTCTATCCGTTGACGGCGAAATATTTGAGATGGAGGGCTACAATTAGAAGAAGATTGTTTTGCTCATGGTCAACTGTATGTGGGATGCTCCAGAGTAGGAACACCCAACAAACTATTTGTATATGCTCCTTCTGGAAAAACAAGAAATGTGGTTTATTCGGAAGTGTTGTAGTGCAGATTTGGATGATTTTGTTGATCCATGGCATCCGGGAAGAAATCCAGCAAGAGTCAATCTTCTTTCAAACTTACTCCCCTTTGATATTACAATGTCCTAGCAATGTCGGCACTATGACTAATAATTCTAATAAGAAACTAACGCACCTAGCAACAAACAAAGCACGTACATAGGCGGAATAAGCCAGACATCCCAATATTTAAAATGATCTGGAATGAAGAAACAAAACCAATAAAAATTTAGTTAACCACGTCAACAACGATAGAACAGTTAGTCAAAAAAAATTCCCATCGATTACGGTCGTTTTTTCGAATAGTGCTACAAAATTCGTAAGTATTATTAGAATTGTATAATCTTTCATTTTATTTATAAGCAAAATTCTTTCATTTAAATCAAAGAAGAAACTGATAAAATGGAAAATTTAACAATAAGTGACATACCCGCTGCTACTGTGGTGCCCGCCGCCACTGTCGTGTCCGCTCCAACTGTGGTGTCTGCCCCAACTGTGCGTACGCGTACCGATGCCTCTTCCGCCGTCACTGCCTCCGCCGTCACTACTGCCGTGCATCGAAGCAGACGGCGTCGCCGGCTTCGACGAAATTTCGACTTGCGTCAATTTTTAAATTTAAAAAGAGCCGTGGCCGCAAATACGCCGGCGTGGACTTTTAAAAAATGTTCATACATAAATATACACAACAAATAGTTGTGTATATTTATGTATGAACAATTTTTTGTTTAATGTTTTATGTTCTATATTTTTTTGTTTATTGTTATAATTTTATGTTGTATAGTTCGATTGTTAGTTATGTTAGTTTTATGTTATATTATATAGTTCCATTGTTATTCATTGATGTTCGTTTTGTGTTTTATTTTTAAATAAAGAGTTCTTACATTACAACTCCGATATTTGTTGACTTGATCTTTTTCATATATTTTATGATTTTTATTGCTAAGCTGTGGTTAGTGATTTATTTGTTGATCCATGGTGACCGCGACGCTCTATAATAGTTCGTCCATAACATTCCTTCGTATTTTCAACGCCGAAGGTGTTAAACCGAATTTAAATTTCAAAATTATTTTTTCAATGGCCTTGCAAATTTTTCGAAAAAAAATTGCGCTCCGATAATTATATATTAACGCCGAAAATGGACGGGCAAACCGTTTTTGGGAATTATAACACAAAAACGTACTCTAAACTTCTTCTTCGGTTGTCTAAAACATTGGCAAAATTGTGAATAACTTTTTGGAAAAGTGCAAAAATTTGTAATATTTGTACCGGGGGACCTGCGACACTTTTTAAATTGGAGGCGAGGTGGTCCGCCCTGTGAGGCCGAAGGCCGAACAACTATGGCCTTCTCGGATCTATTCTGGGTCTAGATGGCTAAGGGCGGCGGATGCCGCCCGTGCCAGCTAATAATGAATATAACGGAAGGTGAGCATGTTGTAGGCGATGTTAATAGAGGAACCAAAAAACGACAACGAAATATTTTAACAAAATATCGTATGAGGGAGGTTAGGTAAGTTATACAATTATTGGCGACTGTGCAGTTATTCTGACCAGCTGAAAAAAAATTTCTTCAGCTACACACTAAAGAACAGGCTTATATTTGTCTATTAAAACAATAAAAAGTATGAACGGGGTCAAAACAACCCCAATATCGACTTTTGAAAAGTACGGGAAATTAGCATCGAGTATGCGGCAGACCCCGGTCGATATGCCATCGTTCGCCCGTGGTCCCTTGAAAATGCGTAAAAGTTTTTCGCTCCGATTTGAATTTTTCTTTGAAATTCGGATAGATGGGTGTGTGTTTGGTGGATATTAGTAATAAATATAATCAAAAAAATGGAAAATAACCCGTGTATTGCCGAAAAAGTGAAAAATAAAATGTTTTTTTCCTTCGAATTTTGGGGGTGTGCATTCGATAAGGAGGGTAATCCATCGTCAAAACCTACCGTTACGGGGCGCCGGTTTCATAAATGAAACCGGGATGTGAGAGAACCTCGAAATAGCATTAAAAAGTATAGTTGCGGTATGGGGCAGTAAACTATTACGTTTCACCCCCAAAAATTCGCGTAAAAACAAAAAATAATCGATGTTACATGTAGGAGAGACGAGCTGCATCTACCGGTGCGAAATACTCTAAGTGTTAGGGTCATTGATATTGCACGTACCGTCAACAGAATGAGCGACGCGCGGGAATCTCGTTAATATTACCACTGAATCTCGTAAAATTTGCTAAGTTCAAATGCGTTTTTTTCTAAAGTTTGGGCCCTGTTCATACATAATATTTATATAAATCTACTCTATAAGTGGGCATTCACAATGGACATAAGCATATCATAAGCATAAGAAATACATAAAGTTGGATACCTGGTTTTAAATGGGAGCGTTCACAATCCAGTTACGTAATTGTTATGTTTAGGGAGGCCCATAACAACTACATAAGAACTACATAAGAATTTGGAATATTTCAACTTTTACGTATTTCTTATGGAAATTAACCTTAATTTCAACGATGCGCCGTTTTTCACGCAGTGAACACACCTTCTTGTGTGACAGTTCAAATAATAATATAACCTAAAATTGTACATTCTTTTGTAAACGCTCTAAAAATTTATAAATTATAAATATATTTATAAATTATAAATAAAAATAAAATATATATTTGAATGATGCTCCGTTTTTCTAACCAATAGAAACGCTGTCAGGGTTCACAGACCTTTAATATTAATATAACCTAAAGTAACAAAGTTATTAGTCATGTGCATTCTTTTATATACGTTGAAGATCCCAGAATACAGAAATTATAGAAAGGTATGTACAATTTACTCAAATATTATAGTTTTAATAAATATGCTTGTCTAAAGTATTTGATTTGTAACAGGTTTCAGTGTACATTATATCATAACAAACATGGACAATGTGGATGTGGAGGTTTTAATTCAATTAGTCAAGACATTTCCGTGCTTGTATGACAAAAGGAATAAGGGCTACAAGGATATTGTGAGGAAAGAAAACTGCTGGAAGGAGATAAGCGAAACAGTTCATACTTCACGTATGTTCATCATCGATTTAATTTTGTAGATATCATAATTAACTTTTGTTTCTTTCAGCGAAAGAATGTGAAGACATCTTTAGAAAACTTAAAGAAAAATTTATCCGAGAAAGGAAAACTGTCAAACCTCGAAGCGGTGATGGAGCACCAGAAATCAACTCCGGTTGGATTTGGTATATCGATATGCTATTTTTAAATGACCATATCAAAGAACGAAGGTATAAGTTTATTTTGTTTACCATACTACTACATAATAATTTATGCCTGCTTCATTTTAGACGAGTTTTTACTAATTTAATAATAAAGTCACCGTCTACAAACAGTATTGTTGAAATCGAGGATGGTGATCTTTTGGGGAGTCAGGATTCCAGATTTGAATTACCAAATTCAGATAATGAAGGTAAAACTATTATTGAAGTAAAATTTATATTTGTATCGCTAAGTCATAATAATTCTTGTAGTAAACGATATTACTTTAAATACGTCAACCTGGGTATCAAGAGTAAACCCACAATGCTTCCACTTCAGGAGGAAGCCAAGAAAGAGGAAGCCAAGAAAGAATTATTGAAGTTCCAGTTTCCTCTGTGTCAACCTCATCACTTAAAAAAAGAACTACCGAAACACCAAAAAAAGGCCAAGCATCGGCGGAAGTTGATGATAAAATTCTGGAAACCCTAAAAGGTCTTAATAGTAAGAGGTACAATGAAGATAGTTCCTTCGGAAATTTGATCGTCGATGAACTGAATAAAATCGAGAATCCAGTTAAAAAGCGGATACTAAAAAAGAAAATTTTGGATTTAATTTTTTCAGGCGAATAAAAGATTGAATATCTGCAATATTTGTATTTATTTTCTTTTTACATACTCAATTTGACCTTCTTTAAAACCAGCTCTAGTTAAAAAATATTTGGACAAATTTTCTCTGACATTCATTGCATATCTGGTTGCATTATTACTGCCAAGCTGTGTCAGAGATTGTAGCTGGAAATTTTCTACTTCAGCCCGCCATTTACCAAGCACATCATCACTGTCGATGTAATTTGATGGGCAATATTTTTCTCTGGCAGCTGTCGATTTTCTAATAAAATTGTGAAGACAAACTGTTGACTTTACAATATCGTCCGTTTTCTCAGGTGTTGCATTAATTGTCCTTAAAAATATTCTCCACCTTGCCACTAAAATGCCAAACGAATTTTCTACAATACGCCTGGCACTAGACACTCTATAATTAAACACTGCCTTTATAATGTTTAAATTGCGACCTGGATAAGGCCGCATTAGATTTTTTTTCAGTGGAAATGCAGAGTCCCCAACAAAACAATATGGAACTTTGATGTCACTATTCGATAAGTATGTTGCAGGAGGCAATGGTAGCTTATCAGCCAACAGATTTTGTCCAAATAATGACGAACTAAATACTCCTCCGTCACTAACTGAACCATACGCACCAATATCAACATACATAAAATTGTAATCCGCATCACAAATACCTAACAATATTATGCTAAAATAATTTTTATAATTATAAAACATTGACCCTGAATTGGCAGGTGCCGAAATTTTAATGTGTTTCCCGTCAATGCTGCCTACACATAAAGGCATATTCCACCTACGTTCGAATTCTGTTGCAGTTTCAATAAACTTCTGTTCGTTGGGTGGAATTAAAACTATGGGTGACAAAACATCCCATATAACTTTAAGGACTTCAGTTACCACTCTACATACTGTTGATCTGCCTATGTAATAACTGTTGGCTATGGAGAATATTGAATCACCAGTCGCAAAATATCTAAAACAAGTTAAAATAAATTTCAAACTACTGATTGAGAAAATCAATACAACCTTAGTGTAATTGCCAAACGTTGACTTGGGCTCAGATCTTTCCGTATGCTGCGTTTTATTAACCTCGGGGAGACCAATTGCAGCAAGTTTTCGAAAAGTGTTGGGGACATTCTTGTGTACGTGAAGAACCATTCCGTATCATGTAGTCGCATTTCGATAATCAGCCTTTTAAACTCACCTCTTTTTTCTCGGCTTCTATTGATGGGGCGAACCCACCATCGTCTTTTCTGCTTCTCCTTTGCTATTGTTTCAAGCTGACGTTTACGAATTCTTCGCCTTAAGAGTAACAACAGCAACAATTGTTCAGATGGTAGTAGATCCATTCTTAACAAACGATATAATTACTTAAACGACGCGACGGAGAGGTTATGTCACAAAATAGTTTCGTGTTGAAACTTCATAGCGCCTGCGCAGTTTTTTAATTTTTATGTAATTCTTACGGTCATTGTGAACGGTCCCATCTTATGCTTATGTTTATGCTTATGCTTATGTAATCCTTATGCTTATGTCCTTTGTGAATGGGCACTAAACCTTGTTCTTTAGTGTGTAGCTGAAGAAAATTTGTTTCGAGTGGTCAGAACAACTGCACAGTAACCCAATTCCCCAATTAACCCAATTTAAAGTACTTATACAACATAATATTATAATACACATTTTCTTTTACTTAATAAGGTATTCAGATCACGATCCTAATATTATAGAAAATGTAATCATAACGTGTAATCATAAGCGGAATGACTTCAGTGCGGTGAACTAACCAGAGACGATATACTAATGCTACATGGCAAAAATTTCTTTGATCACAAGAACAAGAATGTCCAAGACAATAAACTGGGGCATTTCATGGTTGTTCAAACCCCAAGCAGATGCAGAAAACGATTACCCGAGAGCAAATCCCATAATTTTTCCGTAAAATATCATGTAAGTTTTATTTTCATTACTACTTTTTCCAAGACTTCAATAAACGTTTCATAGGTTTGGAAAGACAAGAAACAAATTAACTTGTGCCTGAAGACTTTTTTATCAATATTCAGTGTTAGCCAAAGACGAGTTAACACAATAGCAAAAAAAATAAAACTTGGATCGGGTCCTGTAGACACACGAGGCGGTGATAAACGGTCACATAAGAATATAGAAAAGTTCCAAAATGTGAAAAAATTTATATCTAATTTAAAGGGCCATGAGAGCCACTATGGACGAGAAAAATCCAGAAGAATATACTTATCTTCTGAATATAACATTAACAGTTTGTGGAAAATTTATAATGAATATACTGATGAAGTTTTAAAAGTTAATTACAAATACTTCAGTAGAGTTTTCAATAACCACTTCAATATCGCCTTTGGAAGTCCAGCCACAGATGGGTGTGGCTTTTGTGTTAGAACAGAAACTCAAATTGGAATTTGCAAGGACAGCGTTACGAAAGAGAAGCTGAAATTGGATCTCAAGATTCATAAAACCCGAGCAAAGCAATTTTTTAAACTCATGAAGGAGAATCCAGTGGATGTGTTTCGTACTGCTTTGACTTGCAACAAGTTCAAGTTTTGCCGAAAGTTCCAATTCAAGATGCATTTTACGCTCAGCAGCTATCATTTTATTGCTTCTGTATTATAGACGTTAATATTAAAGCACCGGTATTTTATACATGGATGGAAGATCAGGCAGCAAGAGGAGCTGTAGAGACAAGTTCTGCTCTACACGATTTTCTGAACAAACAAGAATTCGAACCACATATTACTACGATAAATTTATTTGCGGATGGATGTGCTGGCCAAAACAAAAACTCGCACATCATGCACATGTTGATGTTATGGCTTAGTAACGACGCACCCAAGACTATTACATCGATTGTAGTAACATTCCCCGTGCGAGGACATTCGTATTTGCCAGCTGACAGAGTTTTTGGCCAAATAGAAAAAGTTACCAGATCCCAATCCACTATCAAAACTCCCGAAAAATATTACGAAATATACGCCAAAAAGGTAAAAATCAGAAAACTTGGTACAGACTGGGTTCTAACCAATATTAAAGCCGCATTGTCTTCCTTGAAGAAAATTACAGGTATCAGTCAAGCAAAACGTATTATTATTACAAAATCAACTACTAAACCTGACAACAAAATTTTAATTAAACCCGAAATACTTTATCGAAGTGATGACCCCTCCAAAAAGTTCGAGACGTTGCTAAAACAAGGCAAAAAACTTCAAAACATTAAATTACCTAATGTGGTGCTGCAGCATAAAATTAAACCAAAAAAACTTAAAATCCTTTTAAAATTGTTAATAAGTCTTTCAGGACGTGATTGGCCAAATGACCCTGAGCTCAGCTGGTTACAGCGAATCTTTAAAGATTATAATGATCAGACTGATGAAAAAGTTCTGGAAGAATCTGATCTAGAAGTTAATCTTGAAGAGGACAACACATGCGATTGTAACGACTATGAGAATATGAATATAATATAAACAAAAATGTTAAATTTCTTCCACCAATAAAATTTTTTTTTAATAACAATGCTTTATACTCTTTTTCTCTCTTGAAATGGGCAAGTTGACAAAATCTCGGGTCGTAAAGACAAGCAAATTGCAGTTTGTCCAATGTAGACAAACAAAGTGCAGTTTGTTCAATACATTTTTGAGTTTTTTTGCAAAACCGTCGATCGAATATTTTCCCCATGCATGATAACTTCATAGTGTTATTTTTTCTGTATTTTTGCAAAAATAAATTTTTTGATAACTTATCACATAAACCTGTGGTAGTTTTTCTGCTTTCCTGAACATTTAAGAAAATGGACAAACTGCATATAGAAAGTCTGCTCCTTACTAGATGTTGAAGCGTAGGGTGGAGGGTTTTCAAAAACATTCCTTCCTGCTATTTAAAAGTAAAAATAAATTATAAAATAATTTAGCAACCAATAATATTTCTACATTTGAATTATTTGAGAGTTAAGAAAATTTACCTTCGACACCACCAGATGTTGAAGCGTAGGGTGAAGGGTTTTCAAAAAGATTCACTCCTGCAATTTAAAAGTGAAAATAAATTATAAAGTAACTTAAGGACCAATGATATTATTTCTACATTAGATCAGTGGTTAGTTAACCAGTTAAAGTGGTTAAATACCGAAGCGTTGGAATACCATTTATCAACAAAAATGTAAACAATTTAGGGGATAATTTTAACTAATAATAAATATTTATATATTTAAACTATGGAGTGGTTAAAGAAACTTACCCAGCAATCTGGGCGAATCGGAAGGCTCTGGTGTTGCTTTCCGAATATGACCATCCTCGGAAAGTTACGAAAACAATGAAAAATTTAGGTTATGAGTTAGTTAAGAAAAGTTAGTACCTGGGACACCACGATAGGCTTGATCGCAGGATCGAGAGTAGTTAACATCAAGATTACTTTCTGCAATTTAAAAGAGTAAATACATCAGAAGTATATCTAGTTGGTTTTGGCTTGAAAGGAATCATCCTTATTGGATAAAACACTTCTTCAGATAATAATGAAAGTATTATGGAACTCATGAAACTGTCAACACAACGGAATGGTTTTGTATTTAATAGAAAAATTTACAACATGAAAGAAAGCCTACCAATTGAGCTCATTTATCTCACCATTACTGTCTAAAATGTTTATTAATTGATATGAAACTTACAGTTAAGTATAAAAATAAAAGTATAAAAATTACAGTTATCTAAATAATATAGTGGATAGGTGAGATATTGATGACATCTTATAAGAATGGAATGGTAGCGAGCAGCAACTGGACGAGTTTTACCAACAAATAAACAGCATACATTACAAAATACAGTTAATAATAGAAAAAGAAATCGTTGAATTCTACATGTACAGGAAACGAATAATGAAGATGCCAACATTCCCGAATATTCCAATCACAGTTATTATCAGAAGATGTCCGCATTCAACTATTTGGTACACAGAACTTTTATAACACCTATAATTGAGCTTAACAGGAATCGTGAAATAAGGATCGTTGAACTGATTGAGAGGAAAGTGATATTTAAAATTGGTCACAGAGAAAATTGTAAAACAGAGCATCCATTGAGGGAGCTGGAAGATTGTTTAAGGAACAGGGAATTTTAATGGCCAACAATATTAATAATTAAGTTTACTTTTAAATAGTACAAGAGAAACGCGCTGGAAGCAAATTCAATTTCGGAAAACAATTACACCTTCACAAGCAATAAAAAAATGGGAAAACAAAAATACTGCATTGGCAAAAGAGAGGCTACAAATTAAACCTACAAATGTACAGTGACATTCCATATAAATGAATCCGTTTATTAAGCAACTTATTTTGTCAGTGTTTTTGATCGTACTGATTTCTAGATCAGTTATTAGTTCGGAATAGTTACCTGTAACACCACGTGATGTTAAGAGCGCGGGAATAATCGTTATCAACAGGTTCACTTCCTGCAAGTTAAAAGTGTAAACAATTAGAACTAATTTTAACAAATATTTATGTATTTAAACTACGAGGCGAGTATAGAAACTTACTTAACAATTTTCTCGAAATAGAAGTCACCGATGCGCTCCTAAAAATATGGCCATCTTCTACAAGGTAAAAGAACAATGATTGGGGATTAGATGAACATTGAAGATAAGAAATTTTAAGACATGGAATTGAAAGGTGAAATTTTAGGTAGTAAAGTGTAGAAAATAGCAATGAACCAAGGCGAATCAAACCAATATACACAAATTAAGAAGTTGAACGAAGAAGAAAGAAATTAAATTAAATCAGTTAAAGACGTTGGAAGGAAGTAAATTTAAAAATCAATTTAACAATCCAAATTTATAGGTGATAAACTCAAAAATAAATTTAAATTTGAAATTCAAAATTAAAAATTGTTTTAAGAAGGAACAAAATAAAAATGGAGAAGTATGGAAAGCAATTTGGAAAAATGTTAGGTAGAATGTTGAAAGCTATGCTTAACGAAATCCTAATAAATAATTAAAAGAGAAATCAAATCAAATCAATACAGATATAACAGAAAAATTATATGAAAGCGTAGTAGAAAAAGTAGGGGAAGGTGTTGTACCTTTGACCTGTTTTACCTTTGACCACCTTGTGCTCCAGAGCGATCTACAGGGTTTATGGGTACAACACACATACTGGTTGGTGACTTAGCTAACAGAGGCGTTTTACAGTATGCAACTTTGATCTTTAAGTATCGTGGTTTGTCATAAAAAATATTTATCTGTTTTCATCCTACAAAAGTAAGTATTTTAAATTTTTTGTTCAGCTCATACAGTGTCGACTAGTGAATTTATTTTAAATGTGACCACACTAAACTGTTGACAATATATTTGAGACAGAGCGTGCAAGATGTGAAGTTAATGATCCTAACCTAAAAAGTCATGAGACATCATTTAGTAGAAAAACTCCCAGTGTTGTACCTTTGACCATCAACAAACGTTGTACCTTTGACCTAAATTTTGAGTTTATTCATATTTTTAATTTTTTTTAACAGTTTCAAAATGCCTAGAAGCAAAACTGGTGTCAAAAGAAAGAAAATTTCCGCAGAAGACATTGAAGCAGCCATTAAGCATGTGCAAAAAAAAGAAATGATCGGAGAAGCTGCTAAGCATTTCGAAATCAAGAAGCCTACTTTAATTTACCATTTAAAGATGTTTCGAACTTCAGGTAATGAAGAATTTTCATATTCACCTAAGAAACCGAAAAAAGTTTTTTCACATGAAGAAGAACTACTTCTAGTCCAATATTTGAAAGATGCTGCCAATATGCACTACGGGCTCACCCTCAAACAAGTGAGAATTTTGGCTTTTGATTATGCAGTACAGAATAATAAAAAAATTGACCCCACTTGGACAGAAAGAATGGGTGCTGGGGAGCAATGGCTCCGGGATTTCCGTAAAAGATATAATCACCAGTTATCCCTCCGAAAGCCAGAGGCAACCAGCCTTGCCAGAGCTACGGCTTTCAACCGGCAAACAGTTTCTGCTGTTTTTAACATCTTGGAACGTAAGCAGTTTGAGGCAGCTGATATCTGGAACTGTGACGAAACAGGGATCACAACAGTTCATGTACCCCCTAAAATTTTAAAATTTATTAAGAGTGCAAAAAGACATATTTATGCTTTACAAAAGAGCTCCAGCTCAGACACAGAGAGTCCTCAAGATTTTGTTTCTGATGAAAGCGATTTTGATCTTACTTCAGAAATCCAAGAATTTAATGATGAGGCACAGTTTGAAAGGAACGACATTATAAAAGGAAATTTTATTTTAGTAAAATTATCAGGCAAGAAAACTGTGAAACATTATGTTGCAAAAGTAGATGAAGTTGATGCCATTGTTTTGAAAATCAGGTATCTGAAAAGATTAAACGAAAACAGTTTTAAATTTACTCGTACAGACAATAATGTCTATGATATTGATATAGATGATGTCATCCTGAAACTTCCTCCTCCAACAATCGTAGGAGGGTCTGCTCAGCAGTTACAACACTTATCGTTTGGGGTTGACCTATCAAAATACAGTGTTGAATAATTTCTTTGTTTTAACTTTATTTTTTGAACTAGTTATTCCTCATAATTTGTGTTGATTAAATAAATGTTTTGAACAATTTTCTCCATTTTTTACATGCCGGTCAAAGGTACAATATCCCCCGGTCAAAGGTAAAACATGCTGTTGTACCTTTAACTAGATTTTTTAAAAATTTTAAGTGGCTGAAAATTCGACTTAAAGTTCAAAATAAAATGTACAAAAAATATATATCATGCCTAAATCCTCATAGATTGAGATAATCTCTTAAACCGATTTTTTGAAATAAAAATGGAAAGTAGAAAATTCTAAATGTGAAAAACGGTCAAAGGTACAACACCTTCCCCTAATAATAACAGCAAAAATTAGTAAAAAAATGAAAATGCAAGATCAAAGCTAGAATTGAAAAAGGGTAGAAAGATAAAAACTTACAAAATAAAAAGTTTGGTACCAGAGAAAAATTTCAAAGAATTTAAAAATTAATGATTTTAAACAATGCGAGAAAAAAATGAAGTGAAAATACATTAGTATATTGCATATTAAAAGCGGAAAGTGAATCTTTAGTGCTCCGAGCACAAAAGTCACTTTACGCTTGAAGCATGCATACTATTTTTCCTCCGCCCGCTTCAAAAATGATCAAAACCTAGATAAAGATTTACATTCAATCTCTGTAGTGAATTATTTTTATTTCTATCATTTAGCCTTGCTACATCGTTTCTAAGGAAATTTTGCGTTCCATTTGTTTTATCAATAAATATTGTATAAATAGTAAACACGTAAATTTGCAAGATAATAAAATTTTTTGAAACTATGGATAGCAGTTATGAAAATGAAATAGATTCCACTCCGCCACACATCGTAGAAGCCGCGGAGAGTGTAATTTTAAATTTATTACCAGAAAATCTAAAAAAAGGTATGAAAGAGAATATGACTTGTTCGTTTAAATGGTGCAAAATGAATAAAGTTGGATCATCTTATTCAGAAAATGTCATGCTTGCTTATATATCCGAAATTGTCAAGACCAAGAAATCATCAACGGCGTGGTCTATATATTCGATGCTCAAAACCACTATATCCACCATACATAATATTGACATTTCAAAATGTAACCGATTGATTGCCTTTTTAAAAAAGCAATCAAAAGGTTATAACCCCACAAAATCAAAGATCCTCAAAAGAGAAGAAATTAATAGGTTCCTGTTAGATGCTCCTGATAAATCTTACTTGATGTTGAAGGTATTATTATTTATAAATAAGATAAAATATTATAAATTATTCTGAAATTTTTAGGTTGCTTTAGTGTTTGGTATTTCTGGAGCTTGTCGTCGGGACGAACTAACTAAAATGACAATAGATGACATAGAAGACAATGGAACAATCCTAATAGTGAAAATCCCCAATACCAAAACCGAAGTTCAGCGTACATTTATTGTGTCGAACGGCGGAGAACGAGATCTCGATTATTTAAGCTTTTACCGTAAATATTTGGGAATATGCCAGAACGTATAGCAGAATATTTAAATTTGCCTGATTCCGCTTTATACACTGGGCACTGCTTTCGAAGATCCTCGGCAACTTTACTAGCAGATTCTGGGGCCGACATAACTTGCCTAAAACGTCATGGCGGTTGGAAGTCTACTGCAGTAGCAGAGGGATATATTGAAGAATCACTAGAAAATAAAGCTTCAGTATCTCATAAAATTCTTGGAAAAAAGCAACAACCTGAGATTAGCAGTAATAACCATAGCGTTACAAGTACGTTAGCTAGTAACAAAATAGATTCTTGAATTAAAATTGAAAATTGTCAAAACTGTCCAATAACGTTTAATATTATTCATAATAAATAATTTTTTTACTGTTTATGTATAAATTTACTTTCAGCTCGGCGAGCGGCCGCCAAGCGGCAAATGCCAACTTTCAACCATCAACTGACAGCTTGAAAATCCTACTTTCACTATCGGGCGTAGGAAAAATAAATTTGAAATAATTAAATTAACTGAAATGGATGTCAACAAAAATTCGGAAAATGAAAAATTACAAGTGGAAAAGCTAGAAAAACGGAAGAGTTGAATCTTTATGAAAATTTAGAAGTATACAAAAATAAATAAAAATAAGATGGAACGAGGCGAGAGTTTGTTTCAACCAAAAGGAAATGAAAATCAGAAGATTTAGATTAGTTCTATTAAAGACGATGGGTGATGGTAGGGGGATGAATTAGCTACATATTAAGATGTGGATATTTGTTCGATGGAAGGAAGCAAGCATGAGAAAGAAATAATGGATTTTTGGCATAATAATAATTAGAATGGCCAATTTGTACTTTGACGATTGATGATCGATTGTATGATTAGATTACAAGCTAGGAAAAATCGACAACCTGTAAAAAAAGAGATTTAATTTTAACAATTTTAAAAAGAAATATCGAATCTGTCAGCGAAGTCACCACTTATTATAAACATCAAAGCGAAGTTTTCTTTTTTTTCACATGGCAGTTTAATTTAAGGTGGTTCGACGCCTTCATAGCGGGATGCGGGGAGCGGGGAAATGCCCTATGCTATTACATTGAATAAATAACAATTACCAACACAAAATAGTAGTATGGAAATAATGAATAAGATTAAAATTTCAAAGAAATACTTCGAATTTTCTACAACTTGCAGTTGTTTGTGATTTCATATCGCTTTTTCTACTCAAGTTATATTATTATAAATTCGTATTTTCAATTAAAAGTATTCCAATTATTACTAGATAAATGTGACAACAATGTAGTCTTAAGTTTATATTGGTACCTAACTGTCATTCAAAGACTGTAACTTGTTGATGTATTTGAGACCTATTGACACTATATTTGTGTTTGTTTGGATATAATTTTCATAAAACTTCGTAAAGTAAGACGTTGTAATGTATTTTTAAAGAAGTTTATAAGTATTTTGAGGTTATGTTATTGTTTTGAATAATCGTTTACCAACTTGATATTTATTTACTATTACAGATTTCGAACTTAAAATGGCATCAAAACATATTGTAACGCTGTTTACTATTAACAAGTTATTTGGAAACCATAATTAAATGATAAATAAAGGTGAAAATGCATGCTTCGGGAACAAGCCGAATGGTTTAATATGAGATTGTGCTTTTGTGGAGATTATTTGTACTATATTTTTACATTACAAGAATTTAGTTGGCACCAAAAATGAAATTACATGGAGAGAATTTGACATTAAACTTGGCCTTCCTAAATTATAGAAAAATTTCAAATATTGGATGTAAATTTAACCTTTTATTTAATAAAACGACGTTTACAACAAATTTGAGTTATATAATATGTAAATATTTATCTAGAAAACACAAGTACTAATTCATGATATTTTATTCTTTCGGAATAGGACCAATTTACCATAACTACATCTCCCGACTTTATTACAATTTACAGTTTTAAATAATCCAAAAGATATACAAATTACTTCGACCTATAGTACGTTTTATCTATCATAGTAGTGCATTTCTCCTCCTAACAAATTCAACCTGAAATTTTTTTGCATGCTTCGATTGCTATTTATTTTCATCGTTCTTAATCATTTTATTGTCGTTTCCAAAACACTCGTTAATAGTAGAAAACGTTATATGTTTTGATACCATGTTTAGTTCCAAATCTGCAATAGTACGTCTTACCTTCACAAATTTTATGAAAAATATTTCCAAAGACATAGATACAAACATCAATATAGTGTCAATTAGTCTTAAATACATCATAAATAAATAATATCAACGTTTAAAATAATTCTTATGGTGTTTTACATAGATTCCCATTATTTGGCATACATTCCAAGTGAAGAATTAATTATTAATTTTAACTTTGCAAAAAATTTGAATCTTGCGCCATTTAATAAATTCCTATGTTGCCACATCATTCTGTAATGTTACGCATTCATAACATATTTTATCATATATGATCAATTTTTAATAAATCGAAGCAGACAAGAAGTCTGATTTTTTGCATGACGCTTCTCCAAGTTACAATTCATCTATAAAATATATTTTCAACCGTTTCTCTACTTTTTCTTAGACGTTGTAGTAATTTCAAACACGCTACATACGTACACTCCATAAGAGCCTATGTTAAAATTACGATATTTGATTCCCATTATCTTCCATACGGATCAGACAAAAATTCTCAAAAAATTCAGAGGAACTCCTTAGATATTGAAGAACGATTCATGTAAATTTGAATGAAATGCCTCTTACTTGCCAAAGGCAGGGAACCTCCTTAAAGCCCTAAATCAACAACTTTTTTTGTATACATTTTTTTTTACATAACATGCCACTTTAGTTTAGTGCTCGAAATATTCAACTTTTTTTGCTTGTGTTGGTCAAAATATAATTTGTTTCGATACACTCACTTACTATAGAAATCAATGTAATTGAGATTAAATACAATAATGCTGTATTACAACGCAATATAAATATTCGGACACTTTTTGAGTTACAATTCCAACGATGCAATTTTTGTATTTGATTAAAAAATAAAAGGTTCCTGCAAAGCAACATGTATACTTCCAAAGAAAGACCTGTAAACTCGACGAATTTTGTCTACAATAATGAAACGCAACAGTATGTTCATATGTGCCAAAGAACAAGTCAGTCGTGCTTCAATCAACCGTGCACATGACGGGAGAAGTCGAAGAGGCACAAGCAGCCACGGCAGAAATAATAAAGTACCTTTACAAAACCAAAGGCGGATTTAAATAATATATCTTCATTGTTCTGGCAGAAGTCACCAAGTCCAATTTCTGACGTTTTAATTTTCTTACTTCAATGGGCATCAAAGTAGTTGTTCTGTAAACTGGAAAAACTGAGTTCCGTTCTATTTCTAAGTTAATGAAATTACAGTATCTATGTACGTTTCACTAATTCGTTTGTCATTCCAGTAGACAGGCAGATTTCACTAAATACTGTAGTTTTTGTATTTCTGTAATTTTGGACTTATGCCCGTATTCACAAAGAATTTTATAACGGAGGATTATGAACCGGTCGTTTAATTTTTACGGCCGTAAAATAAAATATACTATTCATAAACATTACGGTAGAAATTTAACAGTTCGTTTTGTAATGGTTCGCAAAACGTTTATATAGGGATTTATTGAACTAAGCTGGTATCATTCTTAGTTCTATCACCTTTAGCTGTCATTGTGGTTTTGTAATATCGTAGTTATGTGGTTATATTTTACACCAAGTGCTTATATTGTTTGTCTTTACTATGGCGACTAAACGTGATAAGGGAAAGAATTCCACCGACTGGGAAATTGCTTTATTGTTGGATTGTGTCGGACCATTTTATATGATCATCGAAAATAAAAAAACCGACGGTGTAACGTCGAAACAAAAAACTTATGCATGGGATCAGATTACTTCTCATTTTAATAGCTCCAATGAAGAACGACGTACTATCCAACAAGTAAAAATATTTTATGATAATTTTAAAAGAAAAACTAGAAAAGACAATGCTCAAGATAAGGTAAATATTATCTCTTACTTTAATGTGAATTTTAATGTAAATGCTTTTTTAGTTGCAAACGTTTCTAACGGGTGGAGGCAGCTTCAAAAACCAACTATCCGAGAATGGCAAACGGTTGCAAGGGATGATGCAGGAACAATTTCGTCCTGACTCGAATGTAGCCGACTGTGAAGCTGCTTATCATGAAGCAAATCTTCCAGGAAATCTTACAGGTTGGAATAATTTGCTAATTTTTGTGTTGATTTCCCAACACAGGTTTGTTTTAGAACAAATTTTTATTAACGGCGATGAAGTGGAAAGTACCGAACTAGATACAGAAATAATTCCAACAACATCTTCATTGAAAGCGAAAGTGCGACGATGTACCCAACTCGATTACCAAAAAGAAGAAGTCAAAGAATGCAGTTTCTGCAAGTGTTGTATATCGTAACCTGAATAAAATTGTTACCGATAAAACAAAAAGGTGCGAAGATGATGCAGAATATTCCATAAAAAAAAAAGAATTAACTCAAATGTTACTGCAACAACAATTGAAAAACAGTGAGTTAGAAGGGAAAATTTTGGAAAGCAAGTTGCGACAAGAGCTAATACGTGAGAAGCTTTTATTAGGAGCCCAAGGTTACTATGGGTGAAGTTTCATGGTTCTAACTATGGATTAAATAGCCCAATATCGAGAATGTGTCGGATGGTCAACGTTTCAAACGAGAGTGACCATCAGTTTGACCTATTTCACCCGTCTTACATCGGGTTCAAGAGGACTGTTATGTGGAATTTGAGTTAGTGTGTAATTTTGATTTGTTGTGTGTGCTTTTGTGTTGTATTATTTCAATTGGTATATCCGTAAATAAATAAATAAATAAAAAAGAGTGCATGATGTAAATTAAATCTTTACAACGAAAACAACGATATATAAAATATTCGAATTGTACAAAGATTTTGTTCTGAAACAGTAAAATTAAAAGTTAAATTTGGGAGTTACAAGAGAATATTTAGCAACGATTTTATAGTCGCAGGAAGTATTACGGAACCACCTGGATGTAAGAAGTATGGCTGCAAGTATCCGGGTTGTATAACTTATTATCATTTGAAAGGCGCAAGTAATCGCGTAAATAAACGTTTCTATAGATTTCCTAAAAATGCCAGTTACAGTTATCTCATTTATGTATCCTTTATTATAATATTACGTAATTATGTAGAGTGTTAAGAGTGCATTTTATCTATAAGGTAAATGCACTGATAAGAGATGCATTGTATCCGTTGGGAAACAATGCCAAGATAAGTTAGTTGTATTTTAACTTTGAATAAAGCAATTACACTTCGTTGACGTAAACGTATTTTGCCCATTATCGTCAGATTTGGTGATATGTTTGTAACGTCGATATTTCGAATAATTCCACTATAATATTTGTGGGTATCATTTTAAACATCGCCATTTTGTGAATGACACAGAACTCATGCAATTTCAACTACTGTACCGGCACCTTGTTGAAATTTCTAAATCTACAAATTCTTCAGTGCTATTGGAGAAAATTTAAAGAGAGGGAACATTCACGTTGGGTTATGGTGTTATGGATCACATGTTGGGAGAAAACAGTTTCGAACCCCGGACATTGCGTTGGCCTCTAGCTTTTTTTACAATATGTTTGACATCTCTGGGTTAGCATTGTACATCATCTTCAGAGAACACAACCCACGGTGCTGCACAAAGGATCAACGAAGAAGGTTCCTCATAGATCTTGCCACTCATCTCTGTATGCCTGCAGTGGAAGCTCGGAGTCACACATAAAGTTATGAGAAATTATTTCCTTCGAGGTGCACTGAAAATGGTGCTTGAACGAAGTAATTGTACTAGCGTGATAACCAGCAACTGGCCTTCAAGTACCTCATGGTGGTCGTGCAGCCTCCGCTATCGTTGTTAGTTGTTATGTCTGCAGAGTTCTAAATCGGATGCAATGTAAAACTGGATTGTCCTGTGTGGTTTGCCTTAATCCCGTTTGCGATGAACGTTCAGTATCAAAAACAACGTGCATTACTTGCAAAGAAAATGAACAAAAAATATTGCAAATTAGATATGGTACAATATTGGAGTTAACTTTTCAACTCTCGTTTTTGCAGCTTCCATTCCTATCTGAACTCCTGGAATTCGTTCTTGTTATCCGTAAAACCGGCGTTAACCGTTTGTACCAGATCACTTATCATCGCCTTCAGTTCTTCCATTTCTTCTTTTTTTGGTTCCTTTCCACCTCGGCAATTTTTCCTTTGGCTCTCACGGTTTCTTTGTCTATTATTTTTGGTGGTGTTCTGGATACTATCTTGCTTCTCTTAAATATTTCACATCACACGTCTTGATGTTGTTCGCTTTCTTCTCTTGCTGTATTCTTTCGGTGATACGTCGCCATTTGTTCTATATCTGTGTGGTTTGTCGTCGTGATTCATAGAGACGTTACCTTGTCTTCACTATATACATTTTGAGTGTTTGTATGTTTTCCAGTTGCAGCCGTGTTTTGTTAACCTCGACGCCGCTTTTATTTTAGTTTGTTATTTTACTCTTCCACGTTTGCGAACAATACGTGTACCCGGTTCAACACCTCGGAGATACCCGTACTACAAATTGTTTTAATTGTTATGTTTTGTGTGTAGAAAGACGTGCAAGTTAACCTCAAATTGGTTCCTCAAATCTCAAGCTACTACTACTAGAGTACATCACTATAGTATATTACTATGGTAGTAGTAGTCGGTGGTTGCTTGTAGTTGACACCTCATAACCTTAATTTTTTTTTAATTCTTGAAGTTTATCTCTTTTTATAATCGCACGCAAAATCACGAAGGATGCCTTAATAAACGCTTTAGTGGAAAATGCAGTAAGAGAAATTGAAATCTTAAGCGATTCAGGTAAGAATTGCAATAAAATTGCGATTATTTCCTCCATAAACGGGAATAGTGATAAGTTTTGTTAAAAAATAATTTATAAAACCATTTTGTAGATGATAGTGAAACAGACGAAATTATAGATACTTTAATTGAAGACATGATACATGGAACTTGCCGTAGAATTTCCGAGCTCATTTTATTCGTTCTGCAATGATTAGTTATTAATTAATTTTTTTGTGCCCACTGGTTCCGTCAGCAATATCGACAGTTCAAATCGTTTATTCAACTCAATTCAAACAATTGATCTGATTTTTTAAATAAACAATTAAAAACAAAACAAAACAAAATAAGTTACAATACCATCAATCCAATTATTTTTTGTCAGTTCGAAGTGTTCAAAATTTTCAATACCATGTGTTGTACGCAACATTTTATTAATCAATTTTACCACCGTTGTGTTGAATAGTCAACGAAATTAATTATATAATGTACATAGTATGTTTAGGTTAAGTACTAACAACTTAAGGTAAGGATTTTGTCGGATACTAGTGCAGCCAGAAAAATACCAGGTTAGTCAGCGTAAGTACGTCCAATTTCGCATTGGTAGCGCCCATCTCGATATACGACGCTACAGTAAGCATACTCCAGGCGGTAAACCCCGCGCCCGCTCGCTTCAACCAAGTTTTCCCGGTACTCCGTACAATTTTGACCCCTCCCCCTTCTCCAATTTGTTAGCCAAAGTGCCTTGGTTCCCGAGCCCCTTTGGCTTACCCGTCTTTTAAGGAGTTATGTACGTGACAAGCCTTTGATTGTACATCTCAATCATGCTTTCAAATTTCAGAAATATTGTCCATAGATGAAGGATGTTACCTTACTATGCAAAGCAGTTCCATCAAATGAAAACCTATTAGGTTTGGTTTTAAAAACTGGACTCTGTGCGGAATTTATGGGTAGGTATATATTTGCTTTCGAAATATACACCGGAAAAGCTTCAAATAAGGAAAAAGTTTTTGGTGTTGGAGGTGACATCGTAATATCGCTCATTGAACAAACAAATATTCCCCCTAATAAAGTATTTAAAATATTGTTTCCTCCACATTGCATAACATGCGACCAAATACTAACTGTTGAACACATATTAATTGAATGTCCTGCATATACAGCCGAAAGAATTAGATCTGGAATACTATAACAAATGGAAGAAGCGCTCAATCCTGAAAAGAATAACATATATCAAACAATAAAATTTATTCATGAAATAAGCATGATAAATAAATTGTATATATTTAATGTACATACACATCAGGTGCTAATAACCTAGTAATTGATGCACCTATATCAAACTTAAATTTAAAAAAATATATATTGTTTGAAAACTACTTTTCGTCCGGTGCTCTCTATCGTGTCATCTAGCTGACATCAGATTTTGTGCAACAGCTACCATACAAGGTACAAGAACAAGCAAATATACTCTTCCAGAAAAAAAAGTAATGGAGAAAAAACCTCGAGGTTATTGTGATTATCAGACTGATGTTTCTGAAAGGACATCTCTTGTCAAATGGAAAGACAATAGGGTAGTGACTTATATAACTAAATACGCTGTTATTGAGGAAGTAACCTGCAGTAGGTATTCTCGGGAAAACAGAGAAAAAATTACAGTTACTCGACCCAAACCATTCTTAATTACAATAAAATAATGGGAGGAGTTGATATTCTTGATCAACATTGCTTCGTATCGTACTCGGATGCGTCAAAAAAGAGGTATCGGCCGATTTTCTCATATTTACTTGATATGGCCGTAACAAATGCGTATCTCCATATGAAGAAAGTACTTCCAAGAGATGAACGAGTATCCGGTCTACTTCAGTTTAGGAAATCTCTCACCATAATATATATTCTTAAGATATACGGAACGCCATCATCGAGGAGAAACAGTTCAGTCACCAAGTCAAAACAAAACATATCGTTAAACTTCATACTCTGATGGGTTATTTGCAGCTTTAGTAAACAAATTAGAGAATGTTGAATTTCCTCATGATGAAAATATTTCGATAACTGGAAATGAAATCGAAGAAGCAGGACATTATTTAATGATGGATATAAACCAAGAAAACATCCAAGTAGTTAATAGCAGGAGTTTAATTAATAAAATTCATTAATTAAAAAATCTCCATTATACTTCACAAGAGCAATGCCGACAAATGTAGAAAACATATTTGTTTCAAAAACTGGGATGGAGCTTCCCGCCATGGAATGCGACATAATTGTCGATGCTATTAAACAAAGCATAGGAACTCATCAGCTAAGATATACACGCAGCACGTGTGGTGTAGTAGGTGATAGTAGTGCCCATGGAAAAATACTACAAGAAAAACCAAATGGTACTCAACGTGTGGAGAAAGTAGAATGTAGGAATCATTTGTACAGAAACCTTTCTTCTAAATTGCGAAATGTACACGGCATACAACAATTTAACTTTAATACGCTATAAATTGATATTTTCATTTGGCGCCCCACGTTGGGGCGACATGGAAAATTCTCCAAATGCCAAAGGCAACGTTGGAAATGCTATTGGCGATTATACCAGTGTAACGCTCAATTGATGAGCGATAAAAAGGCATCGACCAATAAACGATAAATTTAAAACGCAGAAGGATAATGGAAAACAAAATAAAATAAATAAAACTTTGCCCTTCTGACTAGCTCTTCTCGGGGCGTTTAATAAGGGTAACTTCACCACACTTCTAAAGAATATTTACTGCAATTAATTATTATCATATCGTTACCTTAGAGTTACACTGTTGTATGTAACATTTTTTTCATTTTTGACTTTTTAATGTTACAATGTTGTATGTAACTTAATCTTCGTTTTCACTAAATAACAAGGTTGTATCGTACATCCATAGATGAATACATTCACAATTACATAGTTGTATGAAGACGAAACTAAGATTTTTGTGTAACTTAGTGGTATGTGACACATACAACTTTGTAATACTGTAATGTTTCTCTGATTGGCTACATCCAACTTTGTTACTCGCGTTGTTGAATATTGTTTTTATAAGTAGTAGTGAAACTAAACGAGTAAATGCGTGTAAATTGTGTTTGATATATTGAAAAATCTATCGAAGGTATAACAAAAAGTATATCTTATAAATTCCTGGTTATTGAAATATTGCTGGATATTGAAAAAGAAACAATTTGTATACCACAGCACTAGTGATAATCGAGACTAGTGAGGTTAGGTTTAGTGTAGAACCGGCAGATTTGTGTTAAGACGTCTAACGGATATTGAAAAATAAACAATTTGTATACCACAGTAAGTGAAAATCGGGACTAGTGAGGTTAGGTTTAGTGTAGAACCGGCAGATTTGTGTTAAGACGTCTAACAGAATTGTCTGTAAAATGTTGGGAAATGTAGAAGCACCTGAAAGTTCACCAAGCTGTTCAACTGACATTTTCAACTGTGATGGATATGATTCTGACAAATACAGGGAATATAAACCTTCAGGTTCTGATGAAGATTCGAGTGAATGTAGTGATCTGAATGAACATTTTTCCCCTGAAACAACGGTCGCAGATATAAAAAATGAAACCCAAGCAACTAACGAATCCAAGTTAGCCAAATCATTAAAGCGGAAAAAACAACGAAATCATGACTCTTGGAAATGCAACCAAAGAAAGGCGGCCCACGATGCTGGACAAGAATATATATCCGTTAGAAACAAAAAGGTGCCTGCGAAACAAGTAAAAACCATGAAAAATTGCCAAGATGGCTGTTTATACAATTGCCAGAAACTTATTACAGAAGGTGAACGACAAAAAATATTTGAACGATATTACACCTTATCAACTCATGGAAAAAGATTATATATATATTAGCAACCACCAAAAAATTTAACGTTGAACGCCATAGAAAAAACAAAAATGACACCAACAGTAGAAGAAAACATACTTTCAATTATCACTTCAAAATCGGCATGCAAGTAATTCAAGTATGCAAGGTATTTTATCTTGGCACCTTAAGTATAAGCCAAACACCTGTATTTACAGCCCATTTGAAAGGTGATATTACAAATATACCTGAAGTTCCTGCACAGGGAAAACACACGAAATTTAAGATACCCGAGGAAGATAAAAATTTTGCGAAATAGCATATTGAATCGTTTCCTATAGTGGAATCCCATTATTGTCGAGCCAATACGCGCCGGTTGTATTTGGAGCCCTGTTAAAACATTAAAAAAATGTATGCTCTTTACACTGAACTTTGTGGTGCTTCCAACAAACAAGCTGTAAAAGAGTCGTTTTACAGGAGTATGTTCTGCAATGAATACAATCTGCATTTCCACGTTCCCAAGAAAGATCGTTGTGATTTTTGTCAGGAAGTGAAAATGAAAACACAAGAAGGTGAAATAGCAGATGAAAAACAAATTGAATTTGAGGATCATATCCGACAGAAAGTTGCTACTCGCAAGGAAAAAGAAAGAGATCGGGAAAATCCCAGTACTACTTTCTTAGTATTCGATTTACAAAATGTACTATCCTGTCCACACGCAGAAGTAAGTAACTTTTACTATAAAAGTAAACTTAATGTTTACAATTTGACTGCTATACTTGCCACGCTTAAACAACTAAATTACGATAAATGTTGCTGCAATTTCGCGAAGTCCGCAATTCGAACCCACAATTTCCGCAACGTAACTCAACCAGCGATCACACCAAACCACGTTGGTCGCCAAGATGAAACGGTTAAAATTCCTCAAGAATTTTTCCCAAATGTGACGTTAATACTCGATGTTAAAATAATTTCTATCCAATAGGTGTTAATTGAAACGACGAAAAAAAAGATGGAATAGGCGCCACTCGATTTCGGTTAAAAAGGAAGACGTCGCTATGAAAGATTAGACAACTCGATTAAAGGGGAAATCGAGAAATCACGAGCTATCTTTGTAAATCTTGCCGGCTAGCTTGGAAGATAATTAATTAAACAAAAACCAGCAATGAGTCCAGGGCATACGGAAAATTTTGAACAACGGAGAAATTTTGTAAATGAAAATAATAATTGCTCAAATATAAAGCGCAAATATCTTACGCGCAGTCCCGCAAAGAACTAACAAAATAATGGCGGACCACACAAAAATGTTATCAACCATATGTTGATTATCACCCAAAAACGACGGAATATTTATACAAAATTTACACGTTGTGATAAGTAAATCAACTAAATAATTAATAATTATTATCATAAATAACCAACTAAAAATGATACGATACCTCAACTACGCTGATTTGCGGCCTATGCAAAATCTGTCCAGCTTCTAATCCCATAAAGGCGGAAGAGAACTCCGATAAAGTAACTCCAAAAAAATTGAGTTTCTCGACCTACGGATTCGAGAAGATAATCCCAGTTTGCCACTGGATGGTAACCACTAACCAATTCTTCTCGAAAATCCGGCTTCAACAAAATTTCGCACAGCACACACACAACTACCTCGCACCAGATTCAACGTATCACCTCCCGTCTACGCGTACCTACCCCTGCGCATTTCCGCTCGTACCAACGGTCACTGGTTCCAAACCCAAAGAATTTGGCGGCAAATTTTAAACCGTTACACTCCCCCTTTACTTGGAAAGAGGTAAAGTTTCTACAAAACGAGAAAACCAACGATACGGGAAATATAACAGGAACTTTACCGATGGTGAAGATGTAAAGCTGTCCAGATGTTCGGACCTTCGATACGATAGATAAACAAAACAACAACAAAAAAAATAATTCGGGACGATAAAAGAGAAAAATATATACAAAGAAAGATATATACAAACGATAAAACAAAAAAACTATATATACTCGTCGTCTATATGGGGTTTCAGATCTTGTATGTGCCAGATGCCTGTTGAATTGCCGTGGTCGTCCTCGAGTTCATACGTGACACTACCGGTTTTCTTTTTGACCCTGTAAGGCCCAACAAAAGTAGGTGCTAGTTTGGCCGAAAAGAACTTGGAGGCATCGGAGTGAACTTTATTCCTCCGCCAAACCAATTGACCAACAACAAACTGTGCAGGTCTACGGCGTAGGTCGTAGACGCGTTTGTTGCGATCGTGTGCCGCGCGCAACCTATCACGGATCGTTTCGAACATTTTTCGAAAACCGGCAGAACGCTTATGAATTTCGTCCTCATGATGTTGTTGTTCGGGGTGTAGATGGTGGTCACCCGAACTGACATACTCTCGTCCGAAGTTTACGAAATAGGGGCTAAAATCGATGGTCTCGTGTCTCGACGTACGGATGGCGCACGCTATCGCAGCTAAGTACGTATCCCAACGGCGGTGGTTGTCCTTCACGTAAGAGGACAGCATGGTTTTCACCACCTTGTTCACCCTTTCCGTGGGGTCGGCTCTAGGGTAGTACAAAGCTGTGTACTGTATCTTAGCACGATACCGCTCGCAAAGCTGACGAAACTCGTTACTGCGCATTTGCACGCCGTTATCGCAGATGATAGTCTCCGGTACGCCGTACACTAAAAAGACACCCTCTTCCACATTCTTGGCTAGTGACCGTGCGGTAGCGGTACGAACTGCAAATAGCAACACATATTTGCTAAAATAGTCGGTCACTACCAAGATGTGGGTGTAACCAGACGAGGAACGAGGTAAGGGACCAACGAAATCCAACGAGATGGATTGCCAAGGGCGTGTGACCTCGGGACTAGAACCCATTAACCCGGCAGGGGCTTTCTGTTCGGGCTTCTGCTCCGCACAAACTCGACAAGACCTGACGTACCTGGCCACATCGTTCTTCATCTTTGGCCAGTAGTACCTATGATGCAACCTCCAGTAGGTTTTGTATATACCCGCATGACCTGCGGTAGGCTCATCATGGCACTGACGTAGAAAAACCCGACGACCTTCCTTGGGGACAACCACTTTCCAGTTTTCCGCCTCCTGACTCAACTCAGGGATACGGACCTTGACGTACTTGAAAAGGCGATTGTCCTCCAATCTCCACTGGGGGTACCTGTTCGGGTGTTCCTCAACCCGTTGTCGCATTCTCAAATACCAGGCATCCTCTGTGCCACTAAAATCGTCGACCGGAGGGGCCACTTGAATAGGTGCCACCGGCACGGAACGCGACAAAAAATCAGGCACGACGTGGTCTTTCCCCTTTCGATGGACGATGGTATAATCGAAAGGTTGGAGACGCAACGCCCACCTAGCCAACTTACCAGTTGGGTCCTTCAAATTATTCAACCAGATTAGGGAGGCATGGTCGGTGATGACCGTAAAGTGGGTACCCTCAAGATAATGGCGCAACTTTTCAATTGCCCAGATAACGCTCAAGCATTCTCGCTCTGTGGTGGAATATTTCTGCTCTGGTTTAGTTAGCGATCTAGAGAGGAAGCAAAGCACCTTCTCTACACCGTCGAAGCTCTGTGTGAGTACTGCGCCGAGGCCGTAGGCTGAGGCGTCGCACTGCAGGGTGAAAGGCTGAGCGAAATCGGGACAGGTCAATATTGGAGCTGTAACGAGGCAGCTCTTAAGATGGTTAAAGGCCTGCTCACAACAATTATCCCACTTGAAAGGCACTCTCTTTTGAATCAACCGGGTCATGGGCGCAATGATGGTTGAAAAATTCGGCACGAACCGCCGATACCAACTGGCCATGCCCAGGAACCTCCTAATCTCGGTAGGGTTAGCGGGAGACGGGGCATTCATAATCGCCTCGACTTTTTCCACATCGGTCCGTAGACCGTTCGAATCGACTACATACCCTAGATATTTTAACGACGGACGACAAAATTTACATTTTTCCTGACTTAAAGTTAAGCCAGCGGCAGTAAGCCTATCAAAAACTTTTCGCAAAATATCTAGGTGGGAGGCAAAGTCGGGGGAAATAACGATAATATCGTCCAAGTAAACATGGACGAAGGGTTCGAGGTCGACACCCAGTACCGTGTCAATTAGCCTCTGCCAGCTGGCAGGTGCGTTCGTTAGACCAAATGGCATCTTTTTAAACTGGTACAAACCTCTACCTGGCACGGTGAAAGCAGTGTACTCTCGTGAAGATGGACTCACAGAGATTTGCCAGTAGGCGCTCTTAATATCGAGGCTGCTTATGTACTTGGCTCCTCTTAACCTATCTAGGATGGCAGAGATATAGGGAAGTGGGTATGCGTCTTTCTCCGTTACGGCATTCAGTGCTCGATAATCAACACAAAAGCGGTACTCTTTGCCACCTGACTTTGGCACCAAGATAACTGGAAATGACCAAGAACTTTTTGACGGTTCTATGACGTCCATTTCCAGCATTTTCTGAACCTCGTCGTCAAGGATCTTTTGCTTAAAAGGCGGGACTGGATAGTAACGTCTCTTAATTGGTTTGACATCGGGTTTGATGTTAATTTTATGCTCGGCTACAGTAGTGCAACCGAGACCGGTACCCATTTCAGAAAATTTCTCCTCGAGTAACTTATTTAGCAGAGAAGTTTGCTCAGAAGAGAGAGTTGATAATTCTCCTAAAGCCGAAACGGAAGATAGAGCAATAGAATCGCCAAAATGCCAAACATCTCGATGTAAATCCGGGACTACATCCATCTCTCTCCAGAAGTCCATACCTAATATGAGCTTCGATGACAGATTCTCCAACACATAAACATCAATGACCCTGACTCGTCCCATTAAACACATAGGGACCTTCAACATCCCAATGGTCCGACAGTCCTGACCATTAGCTACTACACACGATAAATTTTTGGAAGTATCCAACTTTAAACCTAAACCTAAAAATGTAGCCAGGCCAGACTGACCGACCACAGTAAGTGAACTACCCGAGTCCAAGAGTCCTAACATAACTCGACCAAAAACTGTGACCTTTAAGTGTTGTCTTCTGTCATCGTTGTCGCCATGTGAGAGGATGTAATCCAACAGGATCTTTTGTTTGGTCGGATTAAAGGAACGAGACACTAACCGACCAGTTAGTGGCTCGCGTTTCGGTTTTCCGAACACGTAGGACATGAAGCAACGGTAAATCCTACTCTACCACAGCGGAAACACAAAACTCGCTTTTGTTGCCTGCAGGACGACCGTTGATGGCCTGGTCGCCCGCAATTCCAACACTTACTATCTATCGAGGAAGGAGTATTAGTAGTCGAAGCACCGTGGGTGGCCTGGTCTGAAATAACGTTTATTCGGCCAGATTGGTTACTGGAACACCTTTTATAGACAGACTCAGGTTCCACTGTGAAACCTTTTACCCCCGAAGGTGGGCAATAGAATCGTGCGCGGTATTCGCTTTCCTCTACCATTCGACCACAATCGATCAGTTGTTCAATCGTGTTGATGGTTAGACATGCCATACCTCGCTGGATGTGTGGAAGCAAGTTTCCCCTAATCGTGTCGACTCTGATATTTTCAGAGGGAATATTCGACAGTTTACGGTACAAGTTCTCCATGACAGAAATAAACAACACTAATTTCTCGTCGGAGCCTTGTGTTCTTTTTTTAATCTCTGACTCGAGACGCGACTCGTAGCCAGGCGGTAAAAATGATTTCCTTAGTTGAAAAACTAGGTCATCCCAATCTTTAAATAAATGTTTGCGGGGTCGAAACCAAGTTCGAGCATCCCCTTTAAATAGTTCGATAGCAGATTGAAAGAGCTGGGCTTTTGAAACACCCCGTGACTCACGAAGCTCTTCAATATTTTCTAAAAATGTAGTCACACTACTAGTTCCGTCGAACTGGACGTTCCAAAGACAAATAGGTGGAATTTTCCCAAAATTTTGTGGTGTTGGGTCGGTAAATTGTTTAGCCTCTTTAGGAGAACTAAAACTAGTATCTCGATTTTCCTGACGGTCATTGAAAGAGACTCGCCGTGCGGTAGAATTATGTACGGTACTCATATCAACTGAGTTCAACCGCCTTATAATCGATTCTACATTTTGATGCAACTGTTCGTCTGGAACAGGTTGGTTTTGAATAACTGAGGTAGCACGAGAACTGTTAGGTAAATTCGTGTTTGATTCAAGATCAATCAGCCGAGAATTTGTCACCCTGGGCAAAGGTGGTGTGAAATGTGCTCTGGGGACCGAAAAATCAAGAGGTGGACTCATGACGTCCATCTCGGAGGGAATAGGTTCATCCAGGATCGAATCAGAGAGTGATATTAAATCGACTTCCTGATCGTCCGAAATATTTTCAGCACTACATGCGAGAGTGAGGTTCGTTAATAATTCGCCTACTATTGTAGAAAGACGATTTACCTCGGACTGAAAATCTGGGGAGAAAACATTCACCAAGCGACGCTGGACGTGCAAGAGACGTGCTCTTATTCGTTCTTCGTCATTTTTGATGTTTGCTCGATCGAGCGCTTGAATTTCCTTAGCCAATTCAGATAATTTGGTAGACGAAATACCTAATTCGGTGTTTACATCACCCACAAAACGAATAATTTGCGCATTCTTTCGAATGGCATCTCTCAACAAAGAACGCTTTTTGCTCACTGTGAGGCTTTCCGCCTCAATCCCTCTCACTTCTAATTCATAGGAGAGTTCATCTCCTAATAATCTATCCACTTTCATGTTGGATGAGATTTAAAAAAGCACAATAAGAAAATTTAAAAAAAAATTTCAACTTGAAATTTACCTTCCCCCTCCAAAAAAAAATGGTACAGGGTAGAAAAAACCAAAAACAGAAAACTACTTAAGAAAGTAATTAGCAGTTTTCAACAAAAATATTTTTTTTTCTACGACTCGAGAACCAAATTAATAGGTATTAAAATTTTACCTTATTAATATTTTACCAGCGCAGTAGAAAATTTTTGAATGCCAATAAAAAAAAATTTTATAACATATCCAAAAAAACTCGTAAAATAATCCCAAAACAATTCATAAACAAAAAAAATAATACGAATACAAGATTCGAACGTAAAGTAACTTTGGCGGAGCCCGTGGTATAACCACTAGAGTACACAAGCTCATATAAAACAAAACGTTTTTAAACTAATAAAATTAGCAAAATTTTACCAAAAACACCATAGTATTAAAAAACAGGTACACAAATATTATAACCACTAATTAGCTAAGCCAAAATTAACTAATTAGCCAAAAAAATATAAATTTCTTAAAACAAAATGCAAAAAAAATAAAACACAGTTAATAATTTATTTACAGTAATAAAAATGCAACAAATAAGGTTGTATTTACTTAATACACAAAAAAAATTAAACCTAGAGAACAACAAAATAAGTAAATATCACCAAATATTAAAAATAAGATAAAAAAAAAAATTGTTGCAACTGTAAGGTGAACCCAGAAAATTTGTGTAGTAATATAAGGTAATATCGGTTGACCTCACAGAGCCGCTACGATATATAAATTTATCTGTACACAAAAAGGTATGAAACGATTACAAATTGTAATCCAAGAAAAATAAAATAAATGTTAAATTTTTCACATAAAATGTTACGAATTTAAATAAACTAAGAAAATCAAAAATAAAGTTCACTTCAAAACATAATCTACGTTGTTCAAAACAATTTACGTTGGGCGCCACTTGCCACGCTTAAACAACTAAATTACGATAAATGTTGCTGCAATTTCGCGAAGTCCGCAATTCGAACCCACAATTTCCGCAACGTAACTCAACCAGCGATCACACCAAACCACGTTGGTCGCCAAGATGAAACGGTTAAAATTCCTCAAGAATTTTTCCCAAATGTGACGTTAATACTCGATGTTAAAATAATTTCTATCCAATAGGTGTTAATTGAAACGACGAAAAAAAAGATGGAATAGGCGCCACTCGATTTCGGTTAAAAAGGAAGACGTCGCTATGAAAGATTAGACAACTCGATTAAAGGGGAAATCGAGAAATCACGAGCTATCTTTGTAAATCTTGCCGGCTAGCTTGGAAGATAATTAATTAAACAAAAACCAGCAATGAGTCCAGGGCATACGGAAAATTTTGAACAACGGAGAAATTTTGTAAATGAAAATAATAATTGCTCAAATATAAAGCGCAAATATCTTACGCGCAGTCCCGCAAAGAACTAACAAAATAATGGCGGACCACACAAAAATGTTATCAACCATATGTTGATTATCACCCAAAAACGACGGAATATTTATACAAAATTTACACGTTGTGATAAGTAAATCAACTAAATAATTAATAATTATTATCATAAATAACCAACTAAAAATGATACGATACCTCAACTACGCTGATTTGCGGCCTATGCAAAATCTGTCCAGCTTCTAATCCCATAAAGGCGGAAGAGAACTCCGATAAAGTAACTCCAAAAAAATTGAGTTTCTCGACCTACGGATTCGAGAAGATAATCCCAGTTTGCCACTGGATGGTAACCACTAACCAATTCTTCTCGAAAATCCGGCTTCAACAAAATTTCGCACAGCACACACACAACTACCTCGCACCAGATTCAACGTATCACCTCCCGTCTACGCGTACCTACCCCTGCGCATTTCCGCTCGTACCAACGGTCACTGGTTCCAAACCCAAAGAATTTGGCGGCAAATTTTAAACCGTTACATACTATCGAGTACTAAGCAAGTATACTGCTCAATTTGGAGCGAAGCTCTCATGGGAAGAGGTGGTAACGATATAGCCAGCGCTCTGATGAAAATATTAGAATCTGTGTTCACAGACAACCCTCATTTAACATCTTTGGTACTATGGAGTGATAGCTGTGTACCGCAAAATAGAAATTCATTGATGTCAGTTGCAATTGCACTTTTTATGAAAAATCATCCAAAGATAGAAAGCATAACAATGAAATTTTCAACTCCTGGTCACTCCTGTACACAGGAAATAGATGCAGTACATAGCTGTATAGAAAGAGTGCTCAATAAAGCAGAATATTATTCTCCTTTGTCTCTTATACGTTTACTTCTGAAGGTTAGTATCAGAAAGCCCTATAAAATTATACAGTTAGCAGAAAATGACTTTAAAGACTATAAATCTTGTGCTGCTCTGTATAATTACAAAATTGTGCCATTCAGTCGAGTAACTGCTCTGAAATTTTCAAAATCTATGTTTGAGGTACAATATAAAACTTCCCATGAAACCGACGATTGGCTAATTGTATCCATTCGAGAAAATCGCCAAACAAGATCTGATGCTGTAAACATCGAGATTCAAATGCCAACTCGTTCGTTAGTGACTAAAGAAATTCCACAAAAAAAAATTCAAGCCATTACAAGCATGTTTAAGTGGATGCCGAAGATAGACAGGGCATACTATGAAGCATTACTCCCCAAGAAGTAAATGTTTTTCAGTTATCAACAAACTTTATATAATTTGTATTTTTTTAGTTTAAGTTATCTTTTTATTTTATTATGTTTAGTAATGAAAATAATGTTTTATTTACGTTTTTCCATTTTTTTCTAAGCAATAATTGTATGGTGCAGAGTTGTATGTCGCACATATTCAAATAATAAATATGTTCAGTGCTATAACATAGTTGTATGTTTTTTTTCTTGTTGTCCTAATTTAGTTAAAAATCATTATTTTTAAATTTTTCTTTAAGAAATATACGTTATCTCATCTAAAGCAACCAAGTCTGAAGTTTCATCAAAGTATCATCACCTAATATCAATGATCTGAATCAACGTTTTTTCTTTTGCGTTTTAATCAAAACTTGTTCAACTGCACATACACTAGTATAACTCTAAGGTAACGATATAATAAATGAAAGCTCATTAACTGTATTTTTAAGTGGTATTATAAAACATTTAGGTTTAGTTCTGTTTTACGTATGTCTATTTACATCCGTGCAGGAACCGGAAAGTCCCAAATATATGGACACCATAATATGTGCTAAATAAGAGAACATTTGATTTTTAGTTGAAGTTTTCTTGTGTTTCAGCTTACTTATCTACGTCGTTCAATAAGTCCCGAGCCTAACCCAGAGTTGGCCCATTTAAAGAAAATCTGTTTTTTAGAAAGTAACAACCTTCAAACGATTTGTCAAATTTCATGACAATCGGATCATAATATACCGAGTTGATTTAAGTGACGCTACTTTTGTAATTTTAAAAACAATAGAAAGGGACTTAAAATTTTATCCAGACTCTGCTCCGTAGAAAGCAACTGCTGCTAATTTCAAACGTGGTCGTACGGACACAAATATTGCTGAACGCTCTGGTCGTCCAAATGAAGTATTGATTCAAGAAAACATCAAGAACAAGTCCTGAAAATCGTGATGGAAGATCGAAAAGTGAAAGTGCGTGAAATAGCTAAGATCATGAAGATATCAACTGGTAGTGTTTTCACTATTTCGCATCAAAATTTGGCCATAAAAAACTTTTTTCAGATTATTCAGAGCGCTGTTTGGCACCGTTTACTCAACATAAAAAAGATTTTTTACGTCGGTAGATTGCAATTGCAGTGGGTATGCACACGGGCTCATGGTAGCCTTCTACCTACATACGATTGTAGCCCGTCTACCGTTGTAAAGTGGCTACCTCCAATCTGATTTCATTCTGAGCAATAATTATTTATTAATACCACGTTGTAGGTATTGTAAAAAAGAATTTGTCGAATAATTTATTATTCCTCAATCGTGATGCTTCTTTGACAGAAGCGTCGTGACCCATCCTCTTTCTATGCATGAGATGTCCGTTCGATTTATTTTCACATACATAGAGGACCTACTTGTTTAACGTGGGCTCCGAACCACGGGAAGTGTAATTCACTTCATTGCGAGATGGGCGCTCGTGGCAAATTACCTCGGTGGTTTGCCATTGCCTTCCGAGGAGAAACGGTCAGAATAAAGTTTTTACTCTGCCCGGATTTGAACCGAGCATTTCGCATTAGCAGTAGGCGCACTTAACCACTAAGCTATGACCGTCTCTATTTATTATTTTATTAATTTATTATTAGTGAAGTTATAATAAAACTTTTAATATTAATTTAATAATGAATATAGTTAATAACATTTTAAGCTAGCCTTTTTGCTCATATTTGCCAGAGGAAGACTGAAATTAAAAAATTGGGTAGACCTTTGCCTGATTTGATTATTTCAAAAACGAGCACAATATTTGTTAATAGTTTATACTCCAAAATAAGAACAAGAAAATGTAATCGTATTCAAAAAATGAGTGGATTTGCGGGTGTGACGAAAAATACGAATTTTTTGTTTTTCATGGGTTTTGTTTGGAGGGGAAGCTATGTGGACAAAAAACGGTGTTACCAATTTAGTGCATATGAAAATATTTTTAGCTTGTTATTGCTCGGTAAATCAAATATTGTGGGACTTTACGAAAGGGGAAAAAGTATCTTCCAGATGATTTTATAAATGGCAAAAACATGACAAGAGGCCAGCACGTCTGGAGAATGACTGAAGATATGCTAGTGTGTCTAAAATGGATAGATAAAAACCCGTTTCTTTTTTGTCAAATTATCACGATCCAGAAGATTCCGTTACAACTAGGTACTCGAAGAAACAAAGATGGGACATTGCAATAATTAGATTGCCCAATACTGGTTACAGACTACAATCAACATATGGGTTCCGTAGATAAAGCACACATGTTAAAAAAAATGTTTCAAAAAAGATGTAGCGGCTCAAGTCTAGATTTACAACAATTTAAAATAAATGTTGTATCAGGATTGATTGGTACAGTATGTTTAGCTAAGAGGAAAGGACGAAAATCTACCGAAGTTGTAAACCATTTTAAAAAAGTTGTACCAATTCAAAATTTCTACTTCAATAATAGAAAAAGAGCATATAATAATAGTTGACCAACATGGGACGTAGTATCGGTAGAACCCCAAAAAGAATCAAAATATCCAAGAGCGCAAGATTAGTTCGGAAAGCCCGACTGAAGAAAGAAAACCAAAAATAGTAACATATTATACATTAAAACAATTTCAACATTAAAATTCATTTTTACTTTCCGAACCCCTAGGTAAGGAAAGTATTGTTATCAGTCAAAATTTGACCCCCCAATTTTTTGACAGATGTTCACGTTTTGAGGTCCCCTGAATCCATTTTTATCATTTTTGGAAGGATGTCTGTATGTATGTGTGTGTGTATGTGTGTATGTACGTCTGTGAACACGATAGCGTCTAAACGAAGCAAGCAAATCATTCCAAATTTTGCATATAAGCTTTTTCCTGTCGTAGGACGAAGCCAGATGAAAATAAATTAAATCGTGTAACGGGAAAGGGGGGTTTACCTAGAGCTATTATGACATTATGCGTCATAACTTCGAAACGAAATTAAATATGTAAAAATATTAATAACAAAAAATTAGCGCTATGGAATTTCCTACATTTTTTGTCCTACAAGTTTTTCTCTAAAATATACAGGGCGTTTCAAAAAAATTTGTATTTGTAAAAAATTTTTGTATTTGTAAATAAAATAGTAAACCGCATTCTACTAACGAAAATAAGATGAAAAGTTTCTAATAACATGGGTCCAAAAATGCTTCGTTTGCAAGATATAGGCATTCAAAAGTTTTTTTCTTCCTATTTTGGCAAAATATGAAATTTTTCATCGATTTACTGTTGAAATTATGTAACCATTTTATTTAAAAATATAATATAAAAATTTGCGTCTGTTCGGAAAGTTATGCGATGGCCACATCAGATTTTTTAGTTTGAATTGTACACAACTTTTTGAAGATATCGCAGAAAATGAAAGAACATCAGTGGTTGATGTTGGAGTCACGTGCAGTTTTACTATTGAAGAAAGGTAAGTTTAAAAATCTTTGCAATAATGTAATCTTATATCAAATGTTTATTTATATTTACAGTTCTAGAACATCAGCAGCTGATGTAAGAGCCACGTACAGTTCTAATGAAGAAAGGCGAGTTTATAAACAATGAAAACAAATATAAAGTTATTGTTTTGGTTTAGTGATACTACTAATAGTTTACTTGAAATATTTCAGTTGAAAAGAATTTCGAAATGGTGTCCTGTAACTTATCCAGCTGCTAAGAAAATGAAGACCCTCAAAAACTCTTTCGAAAAAACAGGAATTATTGAATCAGATGAGTACGATTGGCAAGATTGATTATTCGTTGAATTGATTATTCATGTAATAGTTTTGTTGGTTTTCAGTATTATGAACGCTCAGTTACGTTGTGAATGTGAAAGTAAAAGAACATCTCCTATTACTCCTCCATAGGAGTGGAGGAATTAGAGAACGGGAACATGCTATTGGGCAAGTATGTCCAGATGGAACGCCATGGGTACCTGGCAGTGTTGATGGGTTTTGGGCTATGCGTTTTTTGGCGGTCATTTCAATGCAAAATCTGAAATGGTGGCAATAATTGGAGAATTTACTGGTGAAATATTATTTATAGCAGTTAGAAATAAATTTTGTTCAATCTGTGCTCGAGCTGAAAATAAAAACAAAGATGTGAAAGACCACAGATGTTATAAAAATTGGTCTTCGTCAGCACCTGTTATAAAATCCGATATGTTTGTAGAGATTTTTGTGCAGCGAGAATAAATGCATGGTCTCAAATATCTTGAATTTGTAGCTACCGGTGATACAAGTGTATTTGCAAAGATTAAAGAAAAAGTACCATATGGACAATAAGTACGCAAAATAGAATGTACAAACTATGCTTTGAAAAATTACGGAAAAAATTTAAGAAATTTGAAGGCAGATACTCACATTAATCTTCAGAGAGAAAGTTGTTAACTGTGAGCAAAATTAATTTGCTTCAAAAAAAAGCCAAATGTACCATTTATGAGCGAGCATGCAAAGTCTGACCGTACTAATGTGAAAGAATTTCGACAAGAATTAAAGAATGGATTACATCATGTATTTGGAAATCATTTGCAGTGTATTGAAGGGACATGTAATATTATTGGCGATACAGAACATAATTTAGTTCCTGACCTAGACTGGTTAGCAACATGTGTATTGGCTGGTTTGACCGAAGATTTTAAACCCATGATTATGGCAATTGAAAGTTCAGGCGTACCATTAACATCCGACTTTGCTAAATCAAAATTGCTACAAGAAGTAAAGGAAGACAAAAGATTGACAGTTGCTCTGTATAATAAAAGCAAACCGAGTAAATCTTACAAAGGTCCCCGCTGTTATCAATGCAAAAAATATGGACACATATAAAAAAACTGCAATGAAAACAGTAAAGTAAAGAACAAATCATCAAATTCCAGTGCATCGTCCTATAATCGCCCAAAGAATACATCTTTATTTTCAAGCTTCAGTACAATTGATAAAAGCAGTGAAGAAAATAGCTGGTATGTATGTAGATTCAGGGGCATCGGCTCATATGACAAATGCAAGTAATTTATGTAATTTAAAACCGTCAATGCAATATGAAATTACAGTGGCAAATAATGAAAAAGTTAAAGTTGCAGGTATCGGAGATACACAACTGGAGGTAAACGGTAATTTAATAGATATAAAAAATATTCTACAAGTACCAGGTTTGGCCACAAATTTGTTGTGGTCCCTAAGACCCCATCTTGAAGCTTCCCATTTTACGGTCATCACAGACCACCATTCGTTAATTTGGTTGAATAATCTAGAGAACCCTTCCGGTCGACTTTGTCGCTGGGCGCTTAGATTACAACAATATGACTTTAAAATAATACATCGTAAAGGAAAAGATCATTTAGTTCCGGACACTTTCTCACGTTCAGTCCCTGAAGTGACGTCCGTGTTTATTAGTCCCGTCGAAGTTCAACAACCTTCGAAAAATATCGGAAATCCCGTGGAGACTAAACAAATTCCGATAAATTCACATACCATACCGATCGCTGGTACCATCGCATGATGATAAATGTCAATCAAGACCCTATTAAATTTCGAGAATGGAGAATTAGTGACAACAAGTTATTTAAACGCGTTAGAGCGAAATACCCATTCCTTGTAGATGAAGATTATAAGTGGAGAGAAGTTGTACCGAAATTTCGTAGGAAAGCAATTATTTCCGAATGTCATGATAAACCCACTTCGGGTCATTTAGGTATCCATAAAACTTTTGATCGAGTGGCACAGAAATATTATTGGCCAAAAATGAAAGCTGACATTGCGCGTTACGTTAATAGATGTCCGACTTGTATGGCTCATAAGCCAGAACAACGAAAACCCATTGGTTTCATGTCACGTCATCCAGTGGTAACCAAACCTTGGGAAATGATATCAATCGATATTGTAGGGCCATTACCTCGGTCGTCCGAGCAAGACGTTAAACTGCCAACATTATCGATTCAAAATTCATTTAACATTATCTATTTAAGATCATTTAGTTTTCGATCATACCGATTTATGATCCGAGTTGAGATCGTCCTTAGCAACGACGATAAAAGGCTTTAATCATAGTCACCTGACTATTATGCAGGTATTCAGTGCTATTCACATCACATTGGTAATTTACCAAGTTCTTAGTCAATTGGCTAAGCTGTCAATTCCGGTTTCAATATTTTGTTACCAACATTTTGTTCATATTTAAAGAAATGTTACTTTCTTTGTTAAACAACATCGCAGCATCTTGTGATAGCATCTGCGCATAATCTTAATTTGACAGCTGTTAGAATAGTTACCGTTTGAAACTTCCGTTCATTTTGCCATCTTGCAGCGTCATTACAGAAGTGTTTTTCCTGTTTTTCTTAGGAAAATTTAATTCAAAATTAAGTTTAATTTTTTTAATATAATAGTTTAAGTTAAGTTTAATATAATAATTATAGCGTCATTCGTAGTGAAACAAATCAAGTAAGTTTTACCTACTTTATTTAATTTGTATGTTTTAAATCATTAACAAGATAAGTAAAACAATAAAACATTATTATGAGAATGTTTATATTTAAAAATTTTTAAGTTATACCTACTCTTTGTTTAATAGATTTTTAAATAAATAATACCGCCAAAAGCAATGGCTAATTTACCTCGCGTCAAAAGGGCTACTGCTATTCAAGTTTCCATGCTGTTGAATTTTATCGAACAGCATGACACCCTTCGATTAGGAAAGGGGACCCCAGATGTCCTAAAAGCAAGTTGGGAAACCCTGGCCCAACAAGTGAACGCCGCAGGTGGGGCTACTAAAACACCCGAGGCATGGAAAAGGGTAAGTTCTGTTTAAAAGCCTGTTTACATCTCTATGTTTTCACACAGGACTTCTCATATGAGAAATATTTTTGTGTTTACACTATATGTTTTCTCATAGCCGATCACTCATAAGAAAAAACATACGTAAAAACATAGCAAAACATAGGTACTCTTTCGGAATAGAACGTGGTCTATTCTGCTATGTGAAAACACAGAACATACGAACGAAATGCGAACGAAAGGTGGCGAATATACACGAAGATGCTTGTCAAAGTTGAAAAAAGGAAGGTTAGAAAAAATAAATGTGGAAACAATAAACATTCATATAAATTTATTAATTTCATATTAAATTATTTTAGAAAATAATGATTTGATAAGAAAAAAATCGATTTAATGTAATAAATAAATTTTATTGTTAAGTTAATAATTTTTTTAAATCTCTTTTTCTTCCTACGCACAATAAATTTAATATAACCTTATTTGTTATAAATAATTGTTACTATTATTCATCGTTATTAATAAATTTTTTTAAAAGTAAGGTTAACTTCACTCAAAACCAAACAAATTCTTACGTAAACTCTTTTACAAACTCATAAAGATGTGAACGCAAATCTTGAAAAACATACAGTTTAGTCAACCCCGAGAGAAATCGTATGTTTTCTCATATGAGAAGTCCTGTGTGAAAACATAGAGATGTAAACAGGCTTTAACAGAAAGCTTAGATATAAAAAATATTAAAAATATTTCAGGCATACGTTGAGTGGAAATCTCACGTTCGGATAAAGATTCGACAAAACCAAACTCTATTCGAACAAGATAAGAGAGTTGCTCGTTTGGCGGGACTCTTCACAGCTGCTCTTGGTATGCCAGCTGTAAAAGAACTGGGGGTACCCGAACTTGTGGAAGTAGCCGACACTGCCGAAATAACGGCAGATCAGGATGGGGAGGTAATTGCTGAAGCGGACCACGACAGCGAAAATGTTGATGAAATACTTTCCAACCCTGGCCCCTCCACAGACCCTCCCCGTGCACTTCCACAGGAGCCGCTTGCTAGGAAAAGAACTGTTAAAGCTAGAGGAAGAAGAAGTGCTCCCCAGCGTAAGTGTACTTTTCAATTTTATTCTACATGTAATTTATTGAACTTTAAATTATATAATGTTGAAAACATGCATATAAATGGTTTTGTGTAATACCAGCAGATTTAATAGGTGTGCTTAATTTGTAAATCACTGATTTAGAAATGATGCAAGAGCACATGCAACGAACGGAAGCGGGGCTTAATAATATCGATGAAGCTCTAAAAACAATTGCTGTCGCAATTGAGAATGTAGCAGTTGCGTTAGTTGCCCCACCAAATTTGAAATGATTTTGAACTTTTTTTATTTATTATAATTTTTTCTCATGGCACTATTTTTTGTATCTATTTTTTCTGTTTGTTGCAACATCGCAGTTCAGTTTATCGCCCGAAATATTCAACTTTTTTTTGTGTAACATTTTTTTGCTTATTTAATAATGTGGTAGTGAAGTACTATATTTGAGATTTTTAATTTCTCAACCTTGTTTTTTATATATTTTTTTATAATTTTATAGTTTTTTATAATTTTAGGAAAGTTAAGTTCGCAAGTTGGTGCCCTAAATATTGAACTTTTTTTTTGTATCTATTTTTTCTTTTTGTTGCAACATTGCAGTTCAGTCAACCTTGTTTTTTTTATAATTTTAGGAAAGTTAATTTTGTTATTTTGTGTTTTTAAAGATATTTTAGCTTTTTAATTATCATTAAAGTTAATTATAATCCTGTGGTATTTTATTGAAATAATTTTATTTACTTCATGTTATATCCGAGGAAGCTTAAAACATCCCCAGAGCAATACGAATTGTATCTCGGATACAAAAAAGAGAAGGATGCTGGACAACCAAAAATTATAAAAAAAAAGCAGAGCAAAATCGAGCGTTTTTAAAATTTTCAAAAATGTGCTCTATTTAACAGCGCTGGCGCTCAGCAACTATTCGACTTAAAGAGAAGTATCTTAGATAAAAGTCGAGGGGTTAATCACAGAGGCAGTCTGGTGTACAAGTCTCGTGGCATTCTTTGGAAGTCCGTGGCATTCTTTGGAAATCTCGTGGCAGTCTTTGGAAGTCCGTGGCAATCTTTGGCAGTCTCGCGGCATTCTTTGGCAATCTCATGGCATTCTTAGGAAGTCCGCGGTATTCTTTGGAAGTCTCGTGGCATTCTTTGGAAGTCTCGTGGCATTCTTTAATATTTCGAGGAAGTTTTTGAAAATTTTATGGTATTAGAAGCTCTAATGTAAGTTAATTATATTGGAGAGGAATATAACGCCTGAAATTAGGCTTGAAAGAAAAAGAATTCGAGATTATTATTACAGTTTTGACTGTAATGAAAGTGATTAATGAGTATCATAATATAGTACGTGATACTTGCGGAGAGTAATCCTATATCTGCGAATAATAATAATTATTACTGATTATTATTTACGCGAAAAAATGTATCTACCATTCTTTTTAATATCTTGCAATATTACTTCAATTGTAAAATTTATTTCAAATTGATGCGAGACGAATTTGCACAATTATTATAGTAAACAAAAATTGAAATTTAAACAAAGATCCTGTATGCAGAAAGATTATTGCTTACTGCGGCATGCTATGCTTACTCATTACTCATCAAATAAAAGTAACTTATCGTGTTACCGCGTTATCAAATTAAAAGAAAGTGTTACTTATTTAGTCACAACATGTGGGATCACAGTTGCATTTTAATTGAAACAAACCTCGAGATAAATATTGCGAAATATTTACAACATCACTTAAATTTTATGGTTTCGATAATAACTTATCTTGATCCGAAATCACTGATCTAGCTCATATTGAAAATTTTGCAAAAACAGATCTTCAAGTAATCATAACTAAGAATGATTTAGACAATATTATTATGGCATATTTTCAAAAATCCCGACTCGTTTTTTAACAAATTAAAAAACCCATATTTTTAATTGTTTATAAATGAATAATTATGTAGGACATAATTTTTGTAGAAATAATTTTCAATCAAATTATTATTGGTTAACGCAAACATTTTGGATCAGATTACACCAAAAACGAACATTTATTGAAATGCAATTTTAGCAGAAATTTGCAGCGAGTTGCTACTAGACTATAAAAATTTGTGGAAGTCTTGAAAAAAATGTGGTAGTCTTTAAAAATTTGTGGCAGTCTTTAAAAATATGTGACAGTCTTAAAAAATATGTAGCAGTCTTGAAAAATTTGTGGAAGTCTTTAAAAATTTGTGGCAGTCTCGTGGCATTCTTTGGCAGTCTCGCGGCATTCTTTGGCAGTCTCATGGCATTCTTAGGAAGTCCGCGGTATTCTTTGGAAGTCTCGTGGCATTCTTTGGAAGTCTTTACATTTGGCAGTCTGGTGTACATGAATTTCGCTTGTGATTCACCCCTCGATAAAAGTTGTAGTAAATTTTGTTCTCCATAAGATTTGTAGCAGTCATTTTCGTCCTAAAGTCAGCTAGTAAGGAAATATTGCGAACAAACATGTTGTTTTAGCCATTTTTGTTAAAATTTGATCGAAATGTGGCCAATTTTCTTACACTAGTACGTTATGTAAAAAACACAAAAACATAATAGAAATACTAATCTAATAATTTCAACTAATTGCACAAATTGATTTAAATTTCTTGTTTTATAATGTAAACATCATTTAATAATACAAATCCATAAACACTGCTACAATCTGTAGTACCATAAAAAGTGCCATATTTCGCCACCCTAATCGCTGGCATCGAATTTTTAAAAATTCAAATCCGGTCTTTGTTCCAGAACATTGGAAACAAGTAATAAAGAGTTCATGTAAAAACTTTCTATGTTAAATAATATTATAAAGAACCCAAACAAAAATAGTTCATTAGTTTTAAAACTTAAACCATATTTTGACAACTTCTTTTCGAATAATGGCATATTTTTGTTAACGTTTTTTAAAATGTAATAATTTTTAAATTATAAACAAATATGGCCATCATAATATTTCAATAAAGAATGTAACATGTTGTTCAAGCTAAATTTAATAACAGTAGACTTGTAGATAAAATAACATCCATTATTCTAAATTGATTTGTAAAATTAAATTAAATCGCTCTACCGAAAAAGAAGGTTTTATGAAATGTGTCGCTGTTCCGGAGAACCAGCGATATATCCCTTATTCAAGTCGATTACAAAATATTTTGAGATTTATATTATGATGTGATGTAACTAGTCACTTGTTTTCATTTTCAAGAGGTTTCAACGTATCCATGACAATAAATTGTAATAAGGAAAAAACGACCCGTGTAATGTGCACTTAAAATTTCTCCTGTATTTAGAGTTCCTTCATTGTTGCAAATTCAAAAAAATTATATAATATTCCACTTTTGGAAGATAAATCCATACTTACAGCTGTTTTATACTTAACAACAAAATATAACAAACCACCATGGATACAAACAATCTGAATTTACATGAACGTGATTGTATACCAAACACGACCGTGCCGGTTCCATAATATGTAATCGTGGGATATATCGTTCTCTTATAAAAGTAGCAAATTAAACCTTTTCCCAACCCAACGAGGACTGTCGAAGAACAAAAGAATTTTGGATTATCACTTGTCGAAGCATGATTACAATTTTTCAGTCGACAATAAATTAGAGCTCTGAAAAAGGAAAACTTATAACATTGGTATATTTCATTTTACATAATTTAACACAAAACATTACTTTGAAATAACACAGAATAATCAAGATGGTGGTTAATTCACGGGAAACAAAGGAACTTCACCTTAGCGTAACCTTTTTACATGTTAAATTAATAATATTAATAAATTCACTTACATAATCTCCAAATGTAGCCCTGATTGAATTTCTTAATCTTCCGTTCACAATTGGCGGCTTTGCAGTTCCCTTAACAACACAAATTTCACTTCACGCCACGCCACAGAATCACACACCGCGACCGGAAAAGCACAAACTTCCACGTATGCCGATTGCACCAAGCACAAATCTCCCCACTCTATATTTTCTAAACGTTCAATTGACCGCCAAATTTAAATTCAATATTACCAGTTTTGAAGCAAAAATTAACTCCAATAATAAATTAATATATTCAGCACGGAAACAATAAATTTATTAATTGAGTTTATTGGAGTGCACTATTTAAGTCAACCTGGTTTTATTGATAATAATAAATTGGAAACAAGTTATGCAAAAACAAGTGAACATTATGAACTACCGTAGTGCAATAGAACTACTTCATAACAGTGGCGTAGCCAGCTGAGGTGTTTGAGGGAAAGGAAACTTGAATCACGGGTAACAAAAAGTTCCAAATTAAGTTAAGGCTGCCGTCCTGACAGTGTTTAATATATAGGAAATCTGTCGAGATTGCGGACGCACTAGGTAAAAAAGTATGCACTTTTAGGCAACCATTTTATGATCATTGTAAAGCTAAAACTTGGCCCTTGGATCTGATAAATTTTTAATTCTAATCAGAAAATTGGAAATATTGAAATTTTTGCTGTTAAAATGCCCTATTTCACCGGGCAAAAAGGTGACCGTGCAATAATTTTTATAATCATCACAGTTATAATTGAGGCGTTTACTTGCAATACCGGCTACATCCATCCTGAATATTTATCCAACAGTGAAAAACTATAGTATCATGCTATTCCATCATACATAATATTCTTACGCGATGTTCAGCACAGAGGCTCTTATTGCACTTATTACAATAAATCGCACCTCTTCTGCTTCTAGGACAACTAGAACATCTTCCTGGACGACCTATAGGTTTATTTTGTATTTTTTTCTCTTTTTCACAGCCAAGTATTTTTCGAATTGAGTAGTAGGTAAGTAGGTAAAAGGTAAACGTTCATTTACCATTCGGCGTCTCATGTGTTGTCCAGACAATAAAGAAACAATAATTCTTTGGAAAAACTTGACATTTTAATTAATTTCTATTGTAATTAAAACTACACCTAATAGTATTAAATAATATCTGCTGAAAAATTTAATAATTAAAAAAAAATTACAGAAGAGTGTAATAAATTTATATTACGTAAATAACAAGGTGGCGTCATATAATATGACACAAGCTCCAATATCAATCACAAATATCAAAATCATATTTTTTTAATAAACAAAACACAAGGTTAAAACAAGTACTGAAGGTACAGGGACGGAAAAGTTTGAAAGCCACGCCGGGAGAAGTACAGACTTAAAAATATAAATCCCGTGTCACCGGTGACACCACCGTGTGTATGCAGGGTTAATAAACAAAAAAGTCATATAAACATACCTACCATAATTATATTCTGATCGTCTTCAGTCTGTTCTTCGCTTTGAATATAATCAAATGCCGGCCGTGGTACGTTGTGTTCCAAAACAAATGATATTAAATTATAATACCACAATTGTGGACGGTGTATCTGTAAATTTTATTAACAACCGAATTAAGAAATATAAACATTTACATAGGTACATATTTTATAACCAAACTTTTACCAACTCACAAAAAAAACGACACACGAAAAAATAGACCACACCTTCGAATATTTTTCTGGGCAATTTTACAAGCAGACCTTGCAAGAAAATATAGAAATATTTCTACACAAAATTTGCTAACAAATTTACGCGTTTGACACTTGTGTAAATTTAAGTGTCACACCGCCTTAAAGCAGATTAAGCTTTGCTCCTTTTTTTCTAATGCTAGGGCTACATCTGCGTTATAACGTCTAATGGGAGATAACGCGTTATTTAACGAGAGAAAAAATTACGTGCTAGATTGTATATTTTTGCATGGCTACATTAATGTGTTACGTTCAATGTGATGTTTAACGTAGTTCATTGTACATTAAATTCAAGATGAATTATTTTATATGATGGGCCTTCCTTGCATAAAGTAATAATTGTACTACGTTCTTCAATATAAATCTTCAACAATCTTTCGAAGTAATTTAATGAAATTTATGAGTTTGATTGTTATTTTTGTTTTGTTTCGAAATATTTTGAAATTTTTTCGACAATAAATTATTATTAATTTTATATTAACCCGTAATATTCATTATTTACAAGAAAATGCTTCTTTTAAACGTGCAATTTTTGTTGAATATATAAATATGCAAGTGTATCTAAACTTTTGGCCGGCAGTGAATGCCGATAATATTAAGTATTTTAGTAATATATAAGTGTAGCCACAATTGCGCGCTATCTAACGCATTAAATCCCTTTGATGTGCCAAAGGAGACCGCTACCCGAGCTATCGCCTAATGTCTAATGTCATCAATAATGCCATTATAAGATTAGCACGTTAACTTGTGGCTACATCTGCATTTTAGTGCATTAATGCACGTTAAGCATCACATTAGACGCAGGTGTGGCCCTAGCATAATGGTTATTGAGTTTAAGAAAACTGGTGACGGCAAATTGCGTCCCACGGTCAAGAGGACGGGTAAATTGCGTCCCATCGGCAATATGGTCAGAACGGTTAATTGTAATCTCCTTATTCTTTAAGCTGCATTGTAATCCCCTTATTCTTTAAGCTGTATGGAAGTTTAAAAATATTTTGGTCATTTTACAATACAGGGTACTACAACTATTATTACAAAATTCTTTTTCTATAAATATATTTGTTTATTGATTTTTTGAAGTTATTGTATTGTTGAAAAATTTATGTATTAGCTTTTTAAAATTACAATACAATCACCGGGTCGAGTAACCTAATGTTGACCACCCCAAATAAATTGAAAATTTCCTATTGCAAAGAGGAAGGTTTATATGGAGGGTTCAGAAGCCAATCAGTGTAAGTCAAATTTTTATTCAACATGACTTACCTATTATAGCCTGTTCGTTATTCATCAATTTTGTGATTTTAATTCAATTTCAATTAAAAATACTGTGTTTAAGTATTTGTTTCCAATAAAAAGTAGTTTTTTTCATGTGCAACAATTTGAAAATATCCAATTATCTCATTTAACTTAGTTAATGACTTACACTGATTGGCTTCTGAACCCTCCATATACTACTATAATATGCTACTAATGCTACTAACATCCCCGTAAAGAGATATCCAACTTAAAAATGTGCTAAAGTAGTATTTGATTTAATAGCAGTTCTGAGGCTGTCTTGCCCCACTGTGCGCCGTCGCCGATGCAACCTTACGACCAACCTTAATCCGCCTTAAAAAGAAAACAAAAAGATACGGTGTAAGATTGCAATTTTGAAATTAATATAATTTCAAATTTGCCGCTGTTTTAAGTTACAATATTTTATGTCACCGTGTATATTTGTAGTTTCAAAAGTTTAGTTCGGTAACGATAGGTGGGGAACGCAACGAGATTTAACGAGTAGCGGGGAAAACGACATCACTTGTGGGTTGGCTTCATAACACGCTAGTTTAGTTTGTTGAATTGAGAAAAATTCTATTTTGTTAATTTACAGTGGTGTTTTAATAACCAGGTATAAAACTTTATTTAAATCGTTATTTGATATATATTTTGGCAATGTAAAGAGGTTGATTGATTTGATTTTAATATTAGTTTAGGGGTTTCAAATTATTACAACAAACTTTGTTGAAAGTTTATTTTAATGTCTTACATTAAAATCAATTTAATAAATACACATCACGGTTATTGGTTATTAGGTAAAGGATGGATAATTTCATTTATAGAAATATTTATTACGCGGGTAAATTATTACAATGTGTTAGGTCTTTGTTCAAGCTAGAATGTAGGCGGCAAGGTCGCATCATCATCACAAAGATAAGATTCTTTGAAATGCTAATAATAAACATTCATAATAGCAACGTATGAAATTCCAAAGTAAATGCAATAATTATTTCATATACAGGATGTTCATAGCTTGAATTTATAAATGAAAGGTTTTATTGGTTAAAATAGATACATAACTAGTAAATTAATTTATTATCATATACAGGGTGTTTCGTCGATGTGGTTACTTATTGTTTACGATGATGAAGATTAGTTAGATGATTTCAGTCATTGATTAAATCACTCACAACGGTTTAAGATATGGTATGATCAGTCAACAAAGCTTTATATTGGTAAATGATTGACTTATGTAATACAAGGTTTTGGTTTCGGTTTCTTAAGTACAATTTAGCTTTCCGAAGACTCTGTATGAATGTTCCCAATCCGTGGTAGCGTGGAAGATAAATTACACACGACTACAATGCCACGTAAGGCAAACAAAAAGGCAAGTTTTACATTAAACCGTTCCCAAAGACTTGTATTCTTTTAAGTTGTGGTAATAGGGACGCGCATGAATGGATTATCGAGATTCCTTAAAGGAAGGCACTACTCGTAGATCTGGGTTTTTAATATTGGTAAATTAGGTATTTTAATTATTCAAATAAAGGGTGGTTGAACTTGGTTGAATTAGGTTGTGATTTTAATTTGTATTTGAACAGCTGTAACTCTCAGGTTTTCTAGAAGAACGTTGGGCCCGGCAAGATATATAATATTTTAGCCACTATAAAAACCAACGAAGGTTTCCTTGATCTTCCCTGCATTTTGATTTAAACCAGCAAGCCAAATATAAATAATTGTTTCAACTGAGTTTAAATAAGTTACATTAATTAGGTAGTAAATTGTCATTCAAGGGTGGTTATTTAAATGTAGATTAAAAGGTATTTTTCCATTTACCGCTAGTGTTTAAACAAAACACATAATAGCTTTAGAAAATCTTCATAAAATGTACCAAGTACATGAAGAACAGATTATAGCAATCCAAAGGATTGAATCCCAAACAAGTAATTTAAAAGTTATCAAATAACATAAAGCGATTTAAAACAAATCAACTTTCAGGGTAATTAAATCTACAGATTTATTAGGTCACAATTTAGGTAAATCATTGCTGCAGGTTATATTCCTCAAACAAGAATATTAAAGATAATAAAAAGAATTGACATTGCCCAAAATATGGTAGTTTTATTTGTGTTGGAAGTTAATGGTTCGTCTCTCTTTCGGAGCGATCATTTGTTTGTTACAGTTGTTTTTGACACTATGTTTTGTACACCGGAAGAAAGAGTTTGGTTACTAGATGGCGATCGTAGGTATTTTCACAACGTGGTGGTCCAAGGTTATTTTCCGTGTCGTCGAAGAAGTGTAATTTTAGGTTTGAACTTTGTTAGTTCTCAAGAGATGGCGGATTTCTGGAGAGGACGTTGGCGCGAAGTTCAAATTCAAAAGTTGCATCTTACAACGGAGCGGAAGAAAAACGTCGAGAGAATCAAAAACTCAAAATGAAAGAAATATCCCTAAGTGAGAAAGGATGTTAAATTCAGAGATCGTGTAACTGGAAAGCCGAGAATTGAAGTGGATCAACCGAATGTCCTAAAATCGATATTAGACGCCGAACTTGTTTATTATTTTGGCATAAAATAGTCAAATAAAGTTTATTTAAATTCGTGCTTTTGTCAGATTTATTTCCTCCCTCAATACCCCTAATGAGAGGGTACCTAACGAGTTCAGAAAGAATCCTCCACGTGAAGTGATCAACTGCACTTTACAAAGTGGGAGCCCTGATCTTAGTTTAGAACTAGCTTTTAGATGGTAACGTCGGTAAGCGAGGGTCGCTGGTTCTGGTTGCGATATAACCTGTAAGCTTATAATAAAATACCCCTCAGTGAGGGAAATAAAAGACGGTATAACTGATAACAATGTAATCACTTTTGACTTTTTCCTACACACAAAGAAATTTACTTAAGAATAAAATCAAGAATCCGTGCATTAAATTAAAAATCCCATAACATTTTTAAATGAATGGACAATTTTCTTACTTTTAGACAGAGTAAGCATTGAATCAAAAACGCCATTCTTATCGCAAACCTAATATGTCATTAATTTTAGAATAATTTGCAAACAAGCATGTCTAGTACTATTGCGTTTTATATGAAACAATACAAACTTGTCATTCCAGCAATTGAAAACAATATTATTATAGCAATTCCGTTTTTAATCTATGTACATCGATTGTCCAAAAATATAGGTGTTTGCAAATTAAATTAATTTGTTTACGAAGAAATTATAATTTTGTACAAAGAAATTATAATTTTTTGAAAATAAGAAATTGTACAGTGTCAAAGTTATTATTAACATATTTTATTTAAATCTATTGAACTTCCGTAATAACTTTATGTTTATTTATTACTCATTTGAGGAACTAATTACGCTCTGTAAGCTTAAAAAAATGTTACATTTAAATTCTGCATCTTCATAATAAATTCACTTCCACTTACTGTGTAGGTGTTTATCATATCATATCAGCAGTTTCTTTTTTAATCTGCAACGGTTTTGTATAAAGAACCTCTTGTTTATTTAGAAGTCATTTGAGGATCTAATTAAACATTACAAGCTTAAAAAACTGTTGGTTATATTTTAATTCTGCATTTGCAAAATTCAGTTGAACTTAGGTGTTTCTCTTGAGTAGAAGAGTTTTACTGTTAACTAGTACGTGATTATTAGTACTTCTTCGTCCATTTTATTTATAAAAATGACTAATTGGACTGATATTTCAATTTCGGATGTGCTTTTAGGCGAAAATGTTGGACAAACTTTTGGTACAACAATTTTTTATATCATTCAATAAACAATTCAAAAAAAAATTATTATAATTTTAATTATTTACTAAAACAACCCACTGTAAGTTTAAAATAAGAATGGCCATACCAAACTATACTAAAATTAAGAACGCTTTAAATAAAGGAAACAAGAATATTTCGTTTTGAAATAAATCCCAGGTGTATTGATAAACAATTGAGAATTGGCATACTTAAATAGATGACGGCAGTCTTATTATGTAAGTTGAGATATCTTGAGAATTGGCATACTTGAATAGATGACGACAGGCTTATTATGTAAGTTGAGATATCTTGAGGATTGGCATATTTAAATAGAAGACGAGACATTCTTAATTATGTAACTTGAGATTTCTTATCCATAAATGATTAGTTAAATATGGCATTCTTAAATGCTGCTTAAATAAAACATCGTCGGAAGATTGCGTCAATTTCCAGTACGTTTATTCTTTATTTAATGTTCATTTTTCTAGCTGGTAAGAACGGATTTCTTTCAGTGTATTAACTATGGTAAAGTTTAAGGTTTATAAGGTAATATTAAATTATAAAATTTACGGATGAGGGCATTTTAATATGAAAAATCTGTGATTAATCGTGAGTCTTTACTTGTGACCAGTGAAGTGGTTCATCGCAAGAAAAGGAGAATCCCGGAGCTCCTAACGCAAAACAACGCATAACAACGAGGGTCGGTGGAAGTCCAGCCGATCTGGTAAGAATAAAATTGATTACTTTCGATTATTTACAAAATTATTTATTTATTTATTTATTTAAATTTTTCAACGGACGAATCCAATTACAGAAAGTAATTACAATATACCATGTGGTACCAAAATAAATATGTAAGTTTACATAACTTAATTTCACAAATTCAAAAATGAGGTTGATATTCGTAGTCCACTCACTCCAATGCGGCTACATGAGAGTGAAAGTCAAAAATGACATTGTATATAGTTTTTAAACTGTCCGCATGAATATCACACAAGTGCGAGATCTTATTGAAATTATCACACATACAATTTATCGGACTCCGAGCAGCCACATTAGTGCGACGACCACCAACGTAAAATACCCATCTGCTGCGGCTAGTAATTCTAGGTACATGGAAATTCAAGCTCTCTAAGATACAACAACAGTCTACATTGCCATGAAGTAGTCCAAAAAGGATAGCAACCGATATCGCAATCCTGCGAACACTCAGTGGACGAATGCCAAACATTCCCAACAACAAGCCATGACTATAACCGATCTCAGGGTATGTGCCATGTGATTTTAAATATAGATATTTCAAGAAGCGTCTCTTTGTGTCATAGAACGATTTATTTTGATTTTAATTGCGTTAATTTGTATACATAATCGATATTATACAAAATTAACCAAATTTAACTATCCAATTTATTTGATCTGACCTAATTAATTACTTTATTTAAATAATATAAATTAATTAATCTAGCAAAGATATAAATTGTAGCGCTGAAGCCACATTGAGTAATTTCGGGGACATCCACGATAATCTGTCTAAATTATCAGATCAACCAGAAAGGACCTAAGTGAGACTTCACTTGCAGCGAAATTAAATCGCAGCAAGAAATCATATTTGCGCAATTTTAAAATTTTTGCATCGAAGAAATTTCGTTAAGGGAAAAGTCGTTAAAACTTCACTAATGGTAAATACTACCAACGGTAACAGTACTTAACGGCATAAAAACCGTTGGGTATTTTTAACCGAGAGGACCACTAATCCCTTAAAGATTATAATCCGATCAACCTAGAGTCGTCAAACGGTACCGTCACGTCAGGACCGGACTCACTCGACTAGGCCCACGAACAAAATCCCCTCGAGACAAAAAGCGGCTTAACCGCTTGTAAGTAGTGATTCATTTGTTTCCAATTAGCAAAGGCTAAGATAGTTTAAAGATTCCCACTTAAATTGGTTGCACTGCGGAATAAATTCAACAAACGGTCTCTAAATCATCACTCATCAAAGCAAAGTTTGAATTTCAACTTCAAAATTCTAAATTCCCAAAATTCAAATTTCAATCACTCTTGATTTTAATATTTAACACTTAAAAATTAATCCTTAATCTCTGAATTTCAATTTTAAGTCTAATCTTTGACTTCAATTTTAAATTTTAATTTCTAATTTTAACCCTTAATTTTAGGCTTCTATACAAAGTATAACAAGAAGCCTTATGATCTGGCTCCGTGTCTGTCCGTCTTTCCGTCGGCATAATTCAAATCTAATCAGAACCCTCGAAATTGTGATTGTAAACACATCGTATTGCTGTGTTTTAAGCTACCAGGTCGATGCAAAACATTGAATTTCTTACTCGTACTTAAATTGCACATAGAATTTGACCTCATTAAAATACAAAAGATAAGAAAGATAAACAAATTTAGCAATTTCTCTAAATAATGAACAAATAAAGATCTTTAAGCATTGGTAAATGACATTAAAAGCTGTAAAATAATTTCACAGAGGTTTTTGTCACCTCAAAATTTAGTAATAAAGGATTGTTTAGGTAAAATATGGTAAAATTGCTGTGAATGTTATCACAAATGAACATAACCAAAATTGTACTGTACAAAAATGGAATTTATTCCATGAATCACAATTATTGTATCAAACCAATTATATGAAAACTTGTTAAATAATCTACTCTTTCTGATGGTCATAATTTGCAACTATAAATCTCCAAAAGTGTATATAAAGGTCATTTTCGCTTCAATTTGATAACGAGCTTCGTGATAAGAAAAAGGTGAAGAACTCCGCTAAAACTTGCCTACAAAAGTGCTACTGTATTCACGAGACGTCGGGGAACCACACAGTTAATCAACTCATCATGGATGGAAACGCTCCTGTAAATTTAAAGTCAATTAGTAAACATAAAATTCAAAAAGGTGACAAACTCGACTCACTGATAAGGAAATTTGACCAAATTTCACGAACGGCGCAAGTAGAAAGTCAGTCTTCCTTTAATGCTTGAAATGATCGGACGTGCAGCTCCGTAGAATAAAAGTCTTACTTGAACTCTTCAAAACGACGGATGTGCGGCTCAAAATAATGAAAGTTTTCCAAAAGTGATCGAAATGGATGGACAGGTGTCTCCATAAAAACAAACAGTCTATTTTTAGCTCTCGAATAAGCAAGACGTGTACCTCCAGGGTGAAAATTCAATCCAAAAACACCCAGATGTTCGACCAATTTGATGTTTGTCTAAATTAGATAACAATTTTACAACAATGGCTACCTTTCGTTAAGCATCTTCACGATTAACGAGTTAAAAGTATGACTCACCTTTTAAATAACTGGTAAACGAATTACAACAACAATTCACTTGTATTCCACGAACACGATTCTAACAATCAACAAGTGTCAACTGGCAATTCAACGTCGTCAGCAATCACAAAGCGGGAGTTCGAAAGTTATCAACGCCATCAACAAGAAGCGAAGTAGTGAAACGCAGTGATGTGTACGCGCAGTTAAATTGTGTTAGTGCGAAGGTCTTTTTCTCATGCAGTTGGATATTTTAAACACCAGGTATTTGAAAAAATTTATTATTTAAAAATTTGTATTTTGTCTTCAACATTTAAAAATAGGACGTGACTAAGTAGTAGCACTATCCTCGTCAACGAAATTCAATAAACATTTTTGCGATTATTTAATTTTATATACAACATTTAATTTATGAACAATTTAAAACTGCTACTGGAAAGCAGAAGGTTTTGAATTTATTCAAACCACCAAGAAGAAGGAAGGAAATTTGGATGTATTGATTTGATTTATTTGATATTTAACATTGTCATTATTTTTCAGATAAGAATTTATCTGAAAATTTTTGTGTTCGCATGCGATCTGATTGAATTTATTTTCTTAAATATAAAACCAATTTTTAATTCAAACAATCTTTTATTCATCGTCTCTAGTAAGTAACAGTGAGCATTACAAGATTTAAAGATCATCATCTAAAGCAAATTTGTTCTTCTCAATTATCAAAACATCAACGATTCAAATCTACAAAACTTTATTCAACCTTAATGAGCATCCCTTAATTGAGTTCATGAATCCACCACACCTTGAGTGAATCTCAACGATTGAGCTAAAAGAGGGACAAGGATCGTGAATTTCTTGAGAAATTGCACCCCTGGAGACTTCATTTTTCAATTTTTATAAATTTACTTTCATTCAGAAAGTTGGCGCCCAACACTAACCCGGGGTGTGCAAATTTGATAGGAATTACACAGCAGTATGTATAATAAAACAATAATTTGTTTTAAATTTATTTATTGTTAACCACAGCAGTGGCTAATTGGTGAAGTTAAGTTGTAAGTAAAAGAGAAAGAAGAGGATTGTTCCACCTCAAAAAATGGACCTTATCCAAATTATCTGACCTTCATAATTTAAACCCGGCTCTTATTGAACAATTAGCTGCTATTCTTACCTTAGTCGCTAAACCGATGAAAACTGCAACTTCAAAGCAGAACAAAGCGAAAAATTCTAAAAACCTAGTTTAAAAATGCTACGCAAAAAAGTTAAACCCTCACCTTTACAAGTAGCTTATTGGAATGCCAACGGGATCAGATCTCGTAAAGTCGAGTTACTTGACTTTGCGAGAAGACACGATCTCGACGTCATTCTGATTAGCGAAACGCATCTTAAGCCGGCCGACAGGGCCGAACTCCCTTGTTATTCTTGTTATAGGTCAGATAGGTTATGGGGTCAAAAGGGGGAACATCTATTTACATCAAATCTTCAATTGATCACCACGAAAAACCAGTTCCGCAACTGCAGAATTTAGAGGCAACATCCGTAAGCATTTTCACGCGGGAAAACGGTTGGTTGCACCTAACTTCTGTTTACAAATCCCCGAGTGTAGTACTACTAAATTCTGACATCGAGGCACTCCTAGGCAACGCAGGCGACCAAGTCATAATCGCAGGCGACCTAAACGCCAAGCACCCAGCTTGGAACAGCCGAAAGGTCAATCAAGCTGGGAGAGTCCTTCTTCGGCTCTCAGATGCGCATCATTTCCTAGTCGACGCTCCCGTAGAATACACTCATCTTAGTTACAAGTGATACCGAGAAGGTAAATCCCGCTGCTCGTCGGGGAGGGGGTTTTAGTCGGTAAGAATCCGACACTACCACCCCAGATCATCGGGGTGGTGTCTTTTGAAGATTTCCCCCTTCCCTGCATTAAAAAAAATATAAAAATATAATATAGTTACAACAACGCGATTTCTCAAAATTCTCAAAACGATCCATTTCATACGGATCACTTTCACGATGTTCTTGACGTAGCAATCATTCGTAACCTGAAGTTCCTTCACAGGCTCACTACCATCAGTGAGCTGCACTCAGATCACAATCCCGTCCTACTTCAACTAGGTGAAGAAAAAGAGGACAACTTTCAACCCTACATCAACAAAGTCAATTGGTCCAATTTCCAGGACCAACTCGCGCTTAACCTAGGGGCAATCCCCATTCTTAGAACCACTGAAGACCTGGAAAGGTTCGCAGGTGAGTTAGAAAGAAAGGTTAGCGAAGCGGTCCAAATTGCCACCACTTCAGTCCCCAAAAAAGATCCTCGCGACCAACTTCCTGGTCACATTAGAGATTTGATCCGGCAGAAAAACAGGGCCAGAAGGCGCGTTCAACGCACCTTTGACCCTGCTGACAGACGAATCTATAATGACTTAGCAGCGGACGCTAGGCGCGAAATCAGGGAATACCGGGAGATGACATGGGGTAAAAAGCTAGAGGAACTTTCTCTTCAAACCTCCTCAGCTTGGAAATTTGTCAAAGCGATAAAAGGTAACAAAAAGGCGAAAATCACCCCCCCCCTCTCGACGGACCTAACGGATTGGCACTCAGCTCCCTGGATAAAGCTGAGGTGCTGGCTTGCAGCTTGGAGGAGCAGTTCAGCCCAAACGCTGTAACTGATCCGACAATAAGCAAGCACACCGAGATGGTTAACGAAGAGGTAAGGAGGAGAATAGCCGAAATCAAATCAAAAGAAGCTAATTGCTCACTTTCTCCAGTCTCTTTCAACGAAATAAAGTTAAACAAAAGGAAATCTCCAGGTCCGTGCGGCATCACTAATCGGGTAATTGCGGAATTTCCTAAGAAGGCTCTCGCGGCTACCACAACCATTGTCAACGCGATGTTAAGACTATGGCACTTCCCATCGCGTTGAAAAATGGCCGACGTAATCATGTTCCCTAAACCTAACCAAAACTAGAGAAAAGCCAAGCTTGGGGGTATGCGGCAGACACACACATAAAAAAACTCCGCATAGTCCAAAGTAAAGCATTGAGGCGAATCGTGAATGCCCCCCGATACGTCAGAAATGTCCGAATCAGGGAGGACGCAGGCGTGGAAACGATAGAAGATTTTATCCGCCACCTGGCGGAAAACTTCTACGGAAACCTGGGCAACTCCGAAAACCCGTTGGTCAGAGGGCTCGGTAACTACCAACCCGAAGACTTTCTAAGGTATAAGAGACCTAAAGCCATTCTCACGCGGCTTCCGCCCTAACGAACGACAGCAATCAGTCAATTCAAAGCTACTTTTATTTTTCAACGCTAAGAAATCCAATCAAGTCGCAAAATGGGATGTTGATTGCACAGTGCATCCAATTCTTCGACGTGATTAGGTTTGCCATCAGCTATAGGAACGGGCTTAGCATTTTATTGTTATTTAATGATATTCCCTTTCAGAGTTGTCTGCCGTACCAGTTTAAGAGTAAGTTGCTCTTATAACTGATACACCAGACTAGATCAAATGCTTTTGGAAATTTCGCGGTCTCCGTCGGTATTTGCCTCACTGGTCTAGGGTGGCATAGGGGCAGTCTGGGGAAAAGCACTCGGGGGATTTTCTACCCTGTCGCAAGACAAAGTATTCTTCTCCGGTAGAGTTCAGGAACTCCGGCCACGCAGGACCGGACTCCACTCGAGGGGGGGGGGCAACCCACTCCGGGCAGAAACCCTACCTGACCGGCATCAGGAGAAAACCAGAGAAAACCAATTTGCACGAAAAATAGGCCGCCAGGCACTCCGACCGCCGTGTATCGTATTTACTTCAATTATGGTTCTTTTTTCGATTTAAACTTAATGATCCGCTATTTATATTAAAGCCAAAGACTTTTGAGATCGAAATATTAAGCGATTTCTATAGGGATAAAATACTACCGACCGCCGCGCTGAATACAACAACAAGCGTGACGTCACTAAAAGTATTAGGTTATAACCTTACTTCTTTGCTGTCGTTTCGGCAATACACGGGTTATTTTCCATTTTTTAGATTATATTTATTACTAATATCCACTAATCACACCCCCATCTATCCGAATTTCAAAGAAAAATTGAAATCGGAGCGAAAAAATTTTACGCATTTTCATCGGACCACGGGCGACTGATGTGCATCGACCCGGGTCGGCCGCATACTCGATGCGACTTTCCCGTACTTTTCAAAAGTCGATATTGGGGTTGTTTTTACTCCTTTCACCCTTTTTTTTGTTTTATTAGACAAATATAAGCCTGTTCTTTAGTGTGTAGCAGAAGAAAGTATGATTAGAACGGTAATGGTTACGACTCCGCGCCCTAAATATATTTTAACCTCGAATTCATTGTTTTGATAAAAACACACAATACAATAAAAATAGTAAGGTTAACTTTTGAATGTGGTTACGCACAATATGAAAACACATTAAAAAATTTGTTATACTTACATATTAATATTATTTCACCAGAATAAACAATAATCACTACGGTATAAAACCCATATGAAAACAATGCAAGTTTTATTTTTACTCTTTTACTCTTAATGACGTCAAATATTTAGTTGATATTAAAGCCACCAGGGTGCGTACAATTAATATTTTTCCCCTATAGGGAAATTTCAATTTCGTGGTCCTTGTCAAAAATCCGGACCCCAGTAACCTTTCGTGCATGTTACTCTTACGAGAGGCATGGTCGAACTGCCGGAGCGAAATTTTCTAAGTGTTAGGGCATATCTTCTTGTACGGACTGAGAACAGAATGGGGAGATTCCACAAATCGCACTCCCGCGCGTCACTGAATAGTGTAAAATTTGCTAAGTTCAAATTCGATTTATTCACAAGTTTGACCCTCTTTCAGGCAAAATATATTTTTACACTTATATAACTCTAGCCAGTTATCATCCACGGGTTTTGCTTAATCTCCCGTCTGAAAAAAGGATTGAGCTGGTGGCAGCGTACTAAATTAATAAAGTGGCCGTGTTACTCATTAAGGTAGCATAGTTACAAATGGTGGCATCGCTCGAGGTGTCAGTGTTACATGTGCATATTATGTACTTTATTGACTACTTATTTTGCCACAAAAACTAAAATCTAACCAAAGATTTTAACATAATTTTATTCTCAGCACTGTCATATGTCATTAAAAATCCTATACAAATATCCAATAGTGTAAATGCGTTTAGATTCGAGCATAGGATATACAATCCTATACAAATATCGAATAGAAAAGTCCAATACAAAATCTAATAATGTAAAGGTATCTTTAAAGGAAGGACGTGTTAGGCCCGGTAGTTCACGAATAAATAAAAAAAGAAAAGAAAAAACCAAAAACGCTACGAACTTATGCATCAACCTGATTATGTGTCACTTACTTAATTAGTAGCGAACAAAGTCTTTTACTAAATCTACCTACATAACAATAAGGAAATAATTTATTTGGTACTACTACATGTTGTAATGTCGTAGGTAAAACTTGCACATCAACCTAATTTAGCGTTTGTTTTTGTTTAATAAAAGTATATGCATGTCAAAAATCATTTTATTTTTCCCAATATTTTTGGAGTTTTATAATAAATTAAAAATAGTCAATTTCTCCAAATTCTTTATTAAATGAACGAGTCGCGTTTCGAGAATCTCAATATATTCTCATCTTCGGTCGTTAAAGGATAAAAACGTAAGAGGTGTCAAATATTTATATCTCGTCTCGTTCATTTAAGAATGAATTTGGAGAAATAGACTACTTTTAATTTATACGCATGTATAAAAAATTTACTTGAATGGTGTTTACATACGTATATGAAAAAGTACTATTCTTAAAATTACAAGGCTTCAATTAAAATGGCAATTCCTTGTCCTCCGCCGATGCAAGCAGAACCAATGCCATATTTTGCTCCTCGCCTCCTAAACATAATTTGGAATTTTATAAAAATAATCATGTTGAAATATAATATTTTTAACGCACCTTAATTCGTGAACCAAATGAGCAGTTATTCTTGAAGCAGATGCAGCTATAGGATGCCCTAAAGCGATAGCACCTCCGTTAACATTTAATTTGTCCATATCGAGATTTAAAGCTTTAACGCAAGCAATGATTTGAGCAGAAAATGCCTCGTTAATCTATAAAGCACAACAAATCATTGTTTTGACACCACAAATTTTTACATCTTTTACCTCAATAAGATCAATGTCCTTAAGACTTAAACCTGAAACTTTCAAAACGTTGTGAATAGCTGGAACAGGCCCTATTCCCATAATAGATGGATCAACTCCCACAATCGAAAATGCAACAATTCTAGCTAAAGGTTTCAAATTGTTCTGACTTGCTGCTTCATCACTGGCTATAATGACGGTACCTGCACCATCGCAAATACCCTGCAATTTAAAAGTATTAAAACCAATTTAAAATTGACTTGTTCCAAAATTACCGAAGAACTGCCTGCGGTAACGAGACCGTTTTCTTTGAAAAGCGGTTTTAATTTTTGAAGTCCTTCAAGAGTAGTTTGTGGTTTAGGATGTTCGTCCACTTCGACCATTTCTAGACCTTTCCTTCCTTTTACTTGTACACTAACTATTTCTTCTTTGAATATTCCCTTATCTTGGGCTAATTTTAAAAAAAATTAGCATTAGTATTATTAAATAAAACTCAGTTTTGAAAATTGCTCACCAATTTTCCATAATTGTTGAGATCTTAACGAAAAATTGTCTGCTTCTTCTCTGGTAACTTTGTACTGAGCACCCAATTTTTCTGCAGTTAGAGCCATGGGTAATTTGCAGTGGGTATCTGTTAAGCTCACCCAGAGCATATCTTCTAATTTATAATCTGTTCCAAATTGTGTTCCAAAACGCATATTACGAATTGCAAATGGAGCTTGTGACATGTTTTCTGTGCCTCCACAAAGTGAAATTTTTGCTATACCTGTTAAAATGTCCTATAAACAACATCACAAATTTGTAAATTGTTCTTGATCGTAATAATTACTAATGATGGAATTAAATCTATTGAAGACTATTCAATGAGAGTGGAAGTGGGGGTAATAAATTTACAATACCATCTAGTAGTATTACATTAGATTAGTATATGACTAGGATAAATAAAATCGTGGAAATAGCAACAGCATTAACAAAATTAAGAAATCGAAAATATTCAGGCCCGGACATAATTCCTAACGATTTACTTAAATGTGGTGGTAAAGAACTCGAAAACAATTTCGAAAGCTGGTCCAGAAAACATCTAACAGCTGAAAAACAAGCACGATCATTGTAATGTTGCCAACAAAACAGATAATAACCAACATAATCGTATATAGTAATTATGTAACCGCTTTAGGGAAGTGATGATATTTGGATATTGCCCTTGATAAGCCAAAATGATTGTAAAAAGGCAATGCGTTGAATATGTCTGGTCGACGGATTATTCGACTCGTGTAGTTTTGTGTTCTTACGCAAAATAATAGAAAAAATTAAGAAAATTTAAGAATAAAATATTTTAAACGAAATAAACATACTTAGTTCTATAGTCCAACAAACTAAAGTTCTAAGGGGAGGCTAAGCTTCCATTGCATCCTCTGACGAGAGGATGATGAGGTTAACCAGTCTCATTATCGGGAAAAAACTTGGCAGTCATCTTAAATTCAAACCTTAGTTTCCAATTACATACTAACAGATTTATTGAAGTGAGAATTTATTCTCACAGTCATGTTCTTAATAGAGGTCACAGGATTCGACTCTGTTGTTCAGTAGTACTTTCAAATAATTTTAATTGCAATAATGTAAGCATGTACATAGCTCCAATTTGGAAACTGCAGAATTTTTGCCTTGGGTTTATTTATGGCAAGAGAATTTCGCATATGGTTAGTGCGCCCCAAGCAAAAAGTCACGTTTTGATGATGATCCCAAAATGATCTGAGCCTCCCATCCCAAAAAAATTCTTTAATCATCATCAACTGCAAGGATTACGCCATAAGTGACTTCTTAATTTTCCCCTTATGGGGAAGTTTATCTTAGTTGAGCATGTAAACAAAATTTCCGCTAATATTTATTGGGTTAGTTTTTTTTAAATTTTGGTCAGTATTTATAATGAAATATCAGTATTATTTCTATATTATACCAACTTACAACCTGTTATGGTTTATTAAGAAATAACTAATGAAGTTGAAGTAAAAATTGATCGAGTTATGCATAGTTTACTGTTTTATTTGTAGCGGTCCTAGAATTTCTAATCACGAGATATAGAAATTCCGCGCTACATAAACTAATCGCCTCGGCAGCGCAGATGTTAAAGCGCGCGTATTTGGACCTGAGTCCGAATCCAAGTTGAGGAACATATTTTCAGTATACCATCCTGCTAAATATTAATAAAAGTGGTCAAAAGAATATACAAGTGTCAACAATAATTAAACTGTATCAATGGAAAAAATGCTATACCAATGGGCAAAACTTATCGTGTTCAGTTCAATATTTATCTTTACCCAATGTGGAATTTAGTGTTTCAGAGGAGAAAAAAATTTGGATTATGTAAGCAAGTTATTTATTACATTAAAAAAGGATACCTACCATCATACAAAGTAATAATTAGTATATTTTTTGGGTGAAACAGTGAAAATAGAAATAATATTTTATTAAACTTCCCTGTACTGATATTAAAATAACATTTTCATTCAAAAAATCGCCAAATTAAAAAGTATTCGTTTTAAATATAATATTTTCAACGACGTATAATAAATTAAACTTTGAAAATAGATAGTCATTTAAACATTGAAATTATTATTTATTCATAATGACCATGAAACATCTCAAGATAATATATTGTCGTGTTCTAAAAATGAAATGCGATACCTACAATTTTTCCCAATTTAGAGCGTTGGTCTCTAATCTATCCCCAAAATATGTATCATTTTCGTTGTAGTTGTTATGAAATTGCTTGTGACTCTCTTATTTTAAATTAAATAAATTCGATAACAAATTATTTTTTTAAATATAAGATTAAATAAAATGGAAGTTTACAAAAATTGTTACTTAAATTTAAAATGTTCATCAAAATTATTTACATCTTACTCGTATCTAAAATGTTATTTAAATTTAACCGTAATCGTGCACTATTTATTAATTTTGTTGTTCGTCCCAATCATGAAGAGTTTATAAAATTTTATTAAATCCATTTACCTTATAATTTTTTCCTTGCGGCGTTCATTTGTAAAACTTTACTATTTTTTTCTGTAATTTTCCAAGCCATCCCATATCATCCTCAATTTGCCCTTTGTCCAAAATTCGCCAATTTAAACCAATTTCACAAATCGAGCTATCCGTTCGTATAACTTTAATCCACTTTAATCACAAAATTACATCTGCTCGGTAATTACCAAAATTTAAATCTCGATCCAACCTTTTGGTTGATAGAACGGCTTTCTAATATTGGCCTAAACTTTAATTATGGTGGTCGATTGTGGACTTTTTCGACCTGCTCACTATGGAGGTCTCCCCCGCTGAATCTTATCTTGCTTCATTTTGCTGCTCCAGGTTCGACCTGAACGTCCACCAACTCGAAAACCCACTCAGTTGACCATAATTAATCAAAATTTTATACCGGCAATACTAATTTTTAAATTTGCTCAATAATTTAAATTTCACTTAGGCCGTGTTCGGTCTGGTGCTTTTTTCGCTTTGAAACTCCTTCGAACATAATCTGCTAACTTGATTTGGAGCTGTTCCGCGCTTGCAATCGCTATAATCCCGACCATTTCAGAAGCTTAAAACACGCGAAGTTCTGAAATGAGAACAGATAAAGCGTTTGAAAGCATGAAAAAAACCCAAATCGAACTATCCGAATACGTTGACGAAGCTTCAAAGCAAAAAAAGTGCCAGACCGAACATGGCCTTAATGTTAAAATATTCGGTTGTACAAAATTCAAAATAATATCTTAATCTAATTTACAATACTTTTGCCATTAAAAGAACAATTCAAATAACAAGGATTGGTATCATTTGAAGAAATCTGGATATTTTTAAACATTGTTTGAATTCTGACCGCGTTCGGTCTAGAACTTTTTTCGCTTTAAAGCTCCGTCAAACGCATTCTAATAGTTCGATTTGGAGGTTTTTCATTTTTTAAAACGCTTTATCTGCGCTCATTTAAAAATATTGCGTGATTTAAGCTTCCAAAATGGGCGAAATTACAACATTTGTGTTTCGACGGAGCTTCAAAGCGAAAAAGTGGCAGACCGGAGACGGTCTCTGTTTCAAAACATAACGGATTGTGGGTATGGTAATTTTATTTTGACTATAGAAGTTTGCTTAAATTTCGACCCCTTTGGAATTCATATCAATATATTGCTGAAAGCTCATGATAAATAAATAATAATTTCAATGTTTAATTAACTATTTATTTTTCAAGTTTAGAGTTTTATGAATAAATGATCTTTACCTTTATCTAAATTACAAATATTTGTAACAAAAATTTATATGTTAAATATATTAATGCGGAAGTTTATGCCAGTTAAGCACAGCAATTCCTTTAATGCCAGTTTCTCATGTTTTTTTCAAACGACAAAAAACTGTAAAAATAAAAACAAACAAGTGTACAGGTGAAACCCATAAATCTTCTTTTTTGTCAGTGGTTAACAAGTGTAGGGGAACATGGAGTAACTTAGTAATTTTAACTTTTTTCAGCTGTTATTTATGAAGATTTATAGAATAATGTACAATACATATAGCAATCAATAAGCAAGATGTCGCATACAGTAAACTTATTTTACTTATTTTCTGAAAAGTTTTCAAGGTAATCAGTCCCAAAGTTACAAAAACGCATTTAAATAATATGATAAATAATCGGAATACTCTATATAATTTTATCATCCATTTTTGAAACTTTAGGGCCGATTTCCTCGAAAACTTTTCTCTTCAACTATAACTTCAAGGTTATAGTTTTTCTACATTTTCATACTCAGAAAATTGTGCTCTATACAAATATTATGGTAACAACAGAAAAAGTGACATTTAAAAAAATAAGGTCGACGTGTCAGGATTTTCTAAGAAAATCCCCTAAAATATTTTATCGAATTTGTTGCAAACTTTACTAGATCACCGTATAATATTTATTTTAAAAAAAATGTAAAAAAATTTTAACGCTAAATTTAAACAAAAGTGAAAAATTCACCACCTTACCCTATGCCTGGGGCATTATTATTAAAATGTCTACCTACTTAATATGAAGTTTTAAAAAAAATTTAGTAGTAATAAATCTTACCTGAACTCCATTAATGATAGATTGAAATCCAGATCCACATAATCTATTAACTGCAAGTGCAGGTCTTTCTTGAGGAATTCCTGTTTTTAATAAAGTGTGTCTTGCTAGGAAACCACCATCAGAGGAAGATGCCTATTAAATTTATTTGATAACTTCAAATACTTTCGAATTGCGCTTTTTTAAGAAAACTTACTGGTAGAACATTTCCAATGTTAACACTATCTATTAACTCTGGAGCAATATTAGCTGCTGCTAAAGCAGCTTTATTACAAATGGTTTGTAAGTCGCATGTACTCGTTTTAACAAATTTACCTCCATATGTACCAAAAGGTGTTCTTTTGGCACTTACAATTACAATACCTACAGAAAGAATTTTTGATTATAAAAATGTATTCTAGTATTTTAAAACAATTTGATGGTTTTAAATTTGAGAATATTTCTAAAATAGTTCTTTGGTTTATTTGTATTTTGCGATACAAAAAGTATAAATCAATAATCTTTATTATACACACCATTTACAAGTAACGACATTATTAAAAAAATGGGGAGCGTACAGAGATCCTCTGGGGTTTAGAGCACAGTGATTACTAAGGAAAAGTAATGAATTTCAAATGAAGTATACTATCCTAAGTTTACATGGATATTGTACAAAGGGGACGTTCATAAATTACGTCATGAAGGAATGGTAGGGGGGGACGACAAATTATGACGTTCAGAGGAGCTTCCAAAATTGTAATATCACAACGTTAATTTTCAGTATTTTATTGTTTTGTCTATTTTTATAATTTTTAACTGATATAATCAGATATAATGTATGTAGAATCAAGGAGGTAGGGTGCAAGGATAAATGGCGTAATATTTAGAGGAAGTCTATGTTTTTGCGTTAAGGGGTAATCGGTAATGACACTCTAGGATTTTTAAAAAAGCAAAATTTTTTTTACATTAATTAATATATCTTAAAATTTATGTGTTAAAATTTCATATCGATATTCCGAATATTTTCGGAACTATAGGCATTTAAAGCGCATAAGAAGTAGGCAATAAATTACCCAAGTTTATGGTACTGAGCATTACAACTACTGTCGGCAAACCATAATAAACCAAAGTGCATCCTTTATTACTTTTAAAAATTCTAAATAGGTACGAAAATTAAAATTTTTTTATTTTTATCCTGTAATATTATATTTTATAACCTGTAAATCAAATATGAAATTTGGCGAAAGTGGACGTCGTGGTTTAGGATTTAAAACTGTTATTTCTTGCGAGAACTGTAACGAAACTGTCATTCCAAATTGCCCATTTATTGATAAAGCATATGAAATTAACCCTAAAATTATCCTGGGCCCAATTGCTTGAATTTCTGTGCGAAAGCTGATGCACGCCGCATTAAGTTCTCGGAGCGATCGCTGTCTGACGCTGCTAAAGAGGCTCGGTTTTGGTTAAAATAAGCCAGAAATGAAGAAGAACAGCAGTATATTAACATAGAAGACCAATTGTATGGTGCAGGTATTGCAGATTAGAGGTAAATAAAAAAATTTCATTCAATAATGCTATGTAAAACCAGTAAAACTTTAAAACGCTCTATCTCAAAATAACAATTTCTCAATTGGCCGGCAACATAACTTTGACAGATCTTAATCGATTTGCTTGATATTTTAACTGTAGCTATAAAATTACATTATCTAGGGAAGTACGTACGGATTTGGCGCTAAATTGTAAACTTTTCTTGTTATAAACAATTTTTCACGTAATTTTTGATCAAAAATAGAAATTTGAAATCCATCGTGCGCTATTCTTACAAAAATCAATATTTTTTAATTTCCGTACGTACTTCTCTAGATAATCTTATATAGAACTGAAAAATTTTTTGTTTTTTGTTCTAGGTCAAAAATTAGCGGAGAAATCTTGCCGGCCGCGGAACGCTATTTGTAAAGAGAGGTTTCCTTTGCTGGGATGTGACGCTGCCATTTTGTAAAAAAATTTAAAAAAAAAATTATAAAGTATTCGGTGAGGATTACCTATCACCTGTCACTCCGAATGAGTTGAAACTTTGCAATCGCAAAAAGGAAGGTTTATATAGGCCCCTACAACAAAAAAATTCTGAGAAAGTATTATCAAAATTTTGAGAAAAATCGATTTGAAAAGTACGGAAAAGTAGCATAAATCATGCAGTAGACCCCGGGGATGCCACATTCATCGGCCGGCCGCCGCATTTTGTTGACGGTACGTGCACTGGGATATACTCTTACACTTAGAAAATTTCGCACCGGCAGATGCAGCTCGACGCTCCTACATGTAACATCGCTTATTTTTTGTTTTTACGCCATTTTTTGGGGGTGAAACGTAATAGTATACTGCCCCATACCGCAACTATACTTTTTTATGCTATTTCGAGGGTCTCTCACATCCCGGTTTTCTTGATCGGTGGCGCTTCTCGTATGTTTAGCCTAGTAACCAGAGTCAAATCCGCCCTGGAGGGGTGCAGAGCGGAGCGGAGCGGCGCCCCGTAAGGGTAGGATTTGACGATGGATTACCCTCCTTTTCGAATGCACACCCCTAAAATTGGAAGGCAAAAAGAATTTAATTTTTTCACTTTTTAGGCAATGCACGAGTTATTTTCCATTTTTTTGATTATATTTATTACTAATATCTACTAATCACACCCCCATCTATCCGAATTTCATAGAAAAATTCAAATCGGACCGAAAAAATTTCACTCCATTTCAAGGGACCGTAACCCGATCTATGTGGCAGACCCCGAGGTCGACCGCATACATGAATTTACTTTTCCCTTCTTTTCAAATCGATTTTTCTCAAAATTTTGACTATACTTTCTCGGGCGAAATTTTTACAGGACACTCTAATAAGGTTCCTTTTGCTAAAAAAAACATTTTGGGAAAATTTGGGGTGACAGGTGATAGGTAATTATTCCCAAAATTGTTAAAATTATGCTATTTTTGTGTCTTCTAGAGTGTCATTACCCCTTAAATACGCTCGTCGTAGTCATACCTTAATTTATTGATATTGTTGTTGTGCTTTCTTTTCCTTCTACACTAATTTTTAATCTAAATATATGATTTTTAACAATATCGACACTAACATCAGCTATTGGATCAAATTTGTTTTAAAACTTTTAACACTGGTGCAGTTCTTAATTTCCTCAGGTAACTTGTTAAACAAAACCTAACAAGTCCATCAGAGAAAACAGAATTCTTCATTAAAGTTATTTTTCTGACGTGTATTATGCCCATGTACACCTGAGACATATTTTAAATTATGTTGTATATTCAGGGATTAGCTTCATTTGGGTTCTCTTGCACACTTTCACTCACAGAAGCGATAGTTTCTTCGGTACGCTCACTTTGGACTATTTATAAATTTCTGTACATGCAGTTCCCAGTTACAAGACATTAGGTAATAATAAATAATACGTCCTGTCGAGTATTAGTATATCAATTTCTTTTAGGATAATTATTTATTAATTTTATGTACAGAAAAATTTTACAATAATTCTATTTACAGAAAAACAACAAACTGTGTGTAGAACACACAATTTTTTTAAATTTTGAAGAATTATTGTCCAAGTACTTTTACACAAGCATATACTCGTACATTATCTAATAACAAATGTTTTACATTTTTTACAATTATCGTGGGCAAAAGTCGTCCAATGACAACTTTTAAATGCCCCTAATATTAAAAATGCAAGCTAATTACCAGTACCTTCTGCAAAGAGACAATGAAATTCTCAAATCTTTTAGTTCCTGTGTCTTTTTTAAATAATAAAAATACAGCTGCCATTGTATGGTTTACTGTTCAACATTTTTAGGTAAAGAATTGCAAGCTTTAAATTAGATTATTTCTGTTTATAAAATTAACATGGTTCCGGTCCCTTTTCATATTAATTAATAGGGGTGCCACATTGCAACTGGATATTTAAAATTTGCACTTTGGAAGTTTCTAATTAATTACAAATAATAAAGGCCACCAAAAATTGTTAGCAAATTCAGACAGAACTATTGAAAGAAAGAAAATATAGGTTCAATTGGTTCATCATTTTTTAACCAATTTTTGATTGATTTGTATTTTAAATTATTTAATTCAAAAGGAATCTCAATTTAGAATACAATGGATAAGGACATAAATCAGATTACTTTTTTTTTAAATTGATACCATATTTGCATTATCAACTATTTATCTCTGTAATCTAAATACTTTTGCAAGAACCATACAAAGCAATAAATTGTAATAAAACCAAAATAATTAAAAACTTTGCAATTCTTATTTTTATTTCAAATATATACATGTTATTACAATAAAATCTAAAATTATGGAATCATAACATGCCAGTGTTATAAATACACAATTATGTTTCAACAATTATTAACATTTAAAAAAGTAGCTCTACACCATTCCTGCAGCTATTATACAACATTATGTTCAAAATAACATCCAAATATAATTTATTCACTATAAATTTGACTCAAATTGAAGCACCAATAAAAATTAATTTTTACATGATATTGCGTGTGTTGATCTCTTACAGTAATTTGAAAAAACAAAAAAATCTTTGGAATTACAAATATCTGAAATTTATTACTCAATATTGCTATAATTATTTAATCAATCAATAGTGAAAAGCAGATAACTCCTTTAGAAAATGTATAAAATTTAAACATTTTGTTAAACTAATGAAAATTTTCTTGAAATCATCGGTCACGCTAAATTAAACTTTTGATACAGTTTTTTCAATTTACTATCATATTACACTAAAAGATAATCTCTACTGAATGTATTAAAATTTACGATTTTGAGTCAAGCATATCGATATTTATTTTGTAATATACATAAGGATAATACTCAGATTGACCAAAACCCAGCCCTGGAATATCTACCGTCTGTAACAAACAAGTAAATTGGAGATCAAATGGTTCAGTTTTAAAAATAAATAGTAAAATAAAAAGCGAAGTTTTTCGGCCTCCTAGTACATAAAAAAAATTTATATTGGGTTTTAGGATAATTAAGAAGGGTTATTTTATAGGGGACATTTTAGGTATTTTCTATACTTCTTTAGAGTTCTTGAATTTAAATTTTATAAATGTTTTATTAAAAACGAACAGGAAATCGAAAGCGAATATATTTTTAGCTGTTCCAATCAACACACAAATTTTTCCGATTCTCGTTGGGTTATTATTGAACTTAAAAAAAGTAATCAACATTTCATGTTTGGGGCGATTTTTTAATTTAGGTAGATTTAGGTTATCATTTTTATTATCAAGTTATCAGTTGATGCCATTATTTATTTTTTGCCAAATTTCTAAATGCTTCATATTTCCGCTTTTGCTTAAGACTAATACTTAAAACTTTTGCTTAAAATTAATAATGGTAATAATAACTCAAATTTGTTTTCACAGCTCACAGTGAAACCAGAGAAACGAAAACTTGGCCAAAATTTTGAAACTAGACAAATAGGCTAAAGTTTATTGAATATTTATGTCAAAAATTACATCTTTAATAATTACATAAATATTATGTGTAATGTGTGAAAAAAAATTTTTACAGAAAATTACGAGACATGGCATTTTAGTTATTCTTCGAAGCTATCTAATGAGGAAAACATTTTAAAATATCTTCTTCTTCCGTGGTCGTGACTGATTTCAGGCTTAGGCGACCTCTCTCCCATGTATGTGTTATGAGTTTGAAGTTTATTGCATGCATATGGGACCTACTGCTTAACACTGGCTTTAAATCGCAGGAATTGTATGGTTTATACTTCACTTCCAGAGAGGCTGTGCTGGGCAGATTACACCTCGGTGGTTTTCCATTGCCTTCCGAGGGAAGACAGCCGGAATACAGTTTTACTGAGCCCAGAGTCAAACCAGGTATTCAGTATTAGCACTTAACTGATAACCGTCCGCCAAAAGAGTTTACTTACAAAATTCCATTGAAAAGAAAACAAAAACTAATTACAAATTTTCAGAATTTATTAATACCTACTATTTTTCTAGCTATTATAAAGCAGCACCTTTCAGTTAAATTTTTTAAATATTATTTTTCCATTATTAGCATTGCAGAATTAATAAAAATGCCAAATTTCGAAATTTTATGTTCATAATTTTTCCATAAATTGATTTTATTTGTTAGGTTTCATTTGCCAAGTTTCAAAATTTTGGACAAGTTTTCGGGTCTCCCAAAAACTTGGCAGCTTACCCAAATTTCAAAATTTGGCTAAGAATATGTTTATTACTTTATTTTTCTAAATTAATCGAGGTGGACTGTAAAAATAACAAATTTTCACGACTCTGTAGTCTGTACGTATTATTCATACAGGGTGACCTAACCACGACGATCTACCCAAAATTCTCAAAATCAGTGTGGAAGGTTTATATGGAGTATGTAATTATTTTCATATCATGCTATTATTCGCGATTTACATTACCGTTGGTGACGGCACTAACAACAACAACATGGCTGTGTTTGGACGTGTATATTGAAATTCAAAGTCATTTCATGATGAAGGTTTGCAAAAGTTTTAGCGCGTCGTTAAATTTATTGTAATATGTATTGTTAATTAATTAACTTTGTTATATCTTAAACATAAAGATCGTATTTTTATTTTCATTTAATACGTTACTTACTCATTTGAAATTCTCCCGCCTGATGCCGTTTGCCTAATGTAAATTGACAATTTATTATAACGTATGAGTCTAAAGTAGCTGGACAAATTTCAATCGCATCAAATCATTAGTTATAATCTAGCAATCCTTTTGTTTTTTTTACTGTACCTTCTTTCATTTGTTTAATGTCAATTGAAGTAGTTTAGTTTGAATTGTCAATATGAAAGTGTGCGAACAGAATTTTTTGCGTAAACGCGTTTTCAAAATGCTTGGCCAGCAAAATAAAAGTAATGTTTTACATCATTTTATAAATGAAGGCTTCAGTCGAAGTACCATTTATTCGATAATTTCGAGATGTAATAACAATATTGGTCCTGAAAATAAAAAAAAAACCGGAAGAAAATCAATTCTAAAAAAATCTCGGCTAAGTTCCTTGAAGAAAGCTGCTGAAAACAAAATTGGAGTGAGTACTCGCATACTATCCAGAAAATTTAAAGTTTCACAAACTACAATTTGCCGAAATTTGAAAAAATTAAATGTGAAAAGGTATAAGAGAAACGTTAAACCAAAATATACCGATAAACAATTAGTGGAAATACCCGGAAAGTGCCGTCTTCTGAGACAACATTTTTTATCAGGCGATACAGTGATCATTATGGACGATGAAAAGTACTTCACTTTCGCGAACAGTTGTGATGTTGCTAATAAAGGATTTTATACCACCGATAAAAATACAGTTCCTGATAATGTAAAGTTCATAAGAAAATCAAAATTCGAACCAAAAGTGTTAGCGTGGTGTGCGATATCAGTTAAAGGCATATCAAATTTTTTTATTCAAACCCAAGTTGGTATTGCTGTTAACACAGACACTTATATAAAAAATTGTTTACCAAAAATGGTTAATTTTGTTAAAAGAAACCATAAAAATGATAAAATCATCTTTTGGCCAGATCTGGCATCTTGCCATTATGCAAAAAAAACCTTAAATTGGTTAGAAGGTCAAAATATACCGTTTGTGCCAAAATATGCGAATCCCCCAAATATTCCGGCAGCTCGTCCGATTGAAACTTTCTGGTCAATTTTATCGCAATTAGTTTATAAGAATGGTTGGGAAGCAACATCAGCCGAACAATTGAAAAAACGAATTATGTCCTGTGCCAAAAAAATTGATCTGAAAATGCTCCGGCATATGATGGAAGGTGTTAAAAGAAAAGTGCGAACAATTGAAGAAAATGGACCATTATGTTTTTAAAGTTTTTTTTTTGTGTTCCCAATATATTGTGCTTTATTAATAATTAATTAATTTTAAATTTTCTATAACCAACTTTTTTTTATTATCGTTTGAATTCTGTCCAGCTACTTTAGACTCACAGGTTAGCAGTGTCTTTTTAACAATTTGTTATTGGTTTCAACATAAATCAATGAATCTGATTGCTATTTATAATTCACGAATAAACAAGGGTCCCATCAGGTGTTAATCCAATTTGACGATTTTATTAAAAAATTCAATTTTATCGATAATAATTTAATAGAATATATTGTTCAGTATTTATATATTGATAAAATATATAACATACAATACTCAATAATTAAAAAAAAAATTAATTGCTGTAAAATAAAAACGCGCTTTTAAAAATAATGTTTACCCAACAAAAACATTAGCTGTTAAATGATTATTAATTTATTATAGGCCAGTCATATTAGACATTAAACCTTACCATGGTAAGGTAACAAACTATAGTCATCCTTTTTGTAGGACGTTAAATTATCTACAAGAACAATTAGAACAATATTCGTCATAAGTCAGTCGTTTAGCTTGCACGCGCCGTAAAACTCAAAGCTTTGGTCGTTTTTTAATGTTATGCTGGTAATTTTTTTCGGCCAGCTAGAATGGAATTAAAATTTTTTTAAATCACACTTCATTTGAGAATTTCATAGAATACTTATCATGATTCAACAAATTTGTAGATTGTTATTGGCTTATTTTGTAGCTAAGTTATAAAAAAGATTTGATTTTTGGGTTAGGTGAGTCAAATTAGACTGATTTTAAGATTGAAATGAAACTAAATCAGGAGTCGATCAAACCTGATTCATTTGGCACAAAACCCACTTTGAAATTAATAAATAAAAGTTGCTTGAAATTTAAGCCTGGGAAATATGCAAAAAATTGAAAAATCAATTCACCTCGCGACCTTGCGTTCTAAACGCTACGATAACGGTAAAGAACACCAAAATTTGAGGGGCATATGAGGAGCATTCGTGCAAAAGTCGTTAAATCCACTTTTTAAATTATGTTGCAAATTGATCGCCTCAATATTTTGGAATAGGTTTTTTTGCAAATAATGTCTTAGGGGTCACACTACCTAATTCTAAAATTTTGATAAAATTTGAACTGTCAAACAATAGGAAAAGAAAAAAAAGTTTTTTGCATAAAATTTAAATGTCTGAAATGTAATTAATTTATTTAGCCAATAAAATCAGCACCATGAAGTATTTTTATGAAGTACATAGTATTATAATATTACATAAAAATATAAATGAAATAAACTTTATTTAAAAAAAAAACTTTAATTTCAAAATTTAAAACAAAAATTAGGATGGCAGTTTCCTCTTCATTATTCACTCCACTTAATAGGTTCTTGTACCACGTGAATTCTGGTGATTCCTCTTCTTCCCAAGTAGAACCAAATTGTTGCTCTAATAGAAGTCATAATGATACTTTCTTCTTTTCCGGGATACCACAGTCTGTACTGATATCATGAAGTGATCATGTCATTAGCTTTGGGTTTTAAAAGTTTTTCGAACTTCACATGGATAGGGGTGAAAATATAATTGGAGAATCCACAACATTTCTCCGAAGTATTTTGAAATTTTTTCAAAATTAACCGCTTTAAATCCGATATTCTTTTAGGGATCAAATCCAACTTTTTCACTTTTCCGACTTTGTCATAAATCTGTTCATATTCTGCACAGGAAATTATGGTTGGATTGTGCCCAAGTAGTTTTTCTATTCTTCCAAAAACTCTGCCTGCCGGCAAAAAGTAGTGTCCACAGACAGGGAACACAATTTGAATTTCGGTTACATTAGCAGGCGACTGGAACCTAAGCCGATAGTATAGCAAATGAATAATATGGGCATTTTTATTTTGTCCTCCGCAGTCGTCGCAGAAAAGCCGCAGCGTGGTCACATCATTTAGATCCAAAGAAACCAAGTAGTTTAAGAGAAGAGATCCCACTTCCATTGACCCTCTTCCTGCTAATTTTCAGTCCAAGTGAAAAACGCAGGAGACCTGGATTGGGCATCTACGCAGCAAAATGCGTCAAAACTTACTTGATATTCATAAAATGCATCATTAATCGGTGTTCGAGGAAGGGGCTGGACTTGCTGAAGATCGAAGCAAAAGGTCATAGAATGTCAGACATTTCTTTTTAATAAATCATAAAACGCATTGGCCCGTTTTTTGTGCACTTTAAGCTCCACCTTAAGATTTTCCTTTTTCTCATCTTTTGCTACTTTAATCTGATATTTCAGATTAGTACACTTGGCACAGCAATCTGATGTTGGACTAGAAAATCCAATATTAAATTCCTTTGTAAAAATTTGACGAAACACTTGAAAGTGCACTTTATTCTCTATACCACATTGATTTTGATAAATTTTGGGGGACGGTCCCCTAACTTTGACCACTCCAAATAAATTGAAAATTTCCTATTGCAAAGAGGAAGGTTTATAGAGTATACTGTAAAAATTTCACTTGCGAATGTATTATCAAAATTTCGAGAAAAATCAATTTTAAAATAGCATAATTTTGCATGTAAAATGCAAGTTTAAGCCACGCCCATTACCGAGGTTATAAATATAAGTCAGCTCGCTCGGTACGGAGCGCGCGTATTCTTGCATTTTACATGCAAAATTATGCTATTTTAAAATTGATTTTTCTCAAAATTTTGCTAATACATTCGCAAGTGAAATTTTTACAGTATACTATATAAACCTTCCTCTTTGCAATAGGAAATTTTCAATTTATTTGGAGTGGTCAAAGTTAGGGGACCGTACCCAAATTTTGTATGGGCTCTTCATATTGAGGTTCGCACTCAAATAATTCCTTTTGGACTTTGCCCTGTTGTAGTGATTTTCTTTTCCCTTTAGACTATTAAGAAAACCTCTAACTTTTTCTTTTTTTGTTACTGACTTTTGATATATTATATTATTATATACGATCGCCACCACGTTTTTCTATTGGGAAAAATATCATCTTTTTTAATATTCAATACTTTCAAAAAACAACGGCTGGCCGACTTGAAATTTAACTTTTGTAAGTCTTGTGGGAAGAAAATAATTTACAGAGAAGCCACGCTTTTTAGAATTTTCTTGTGCAGATCGTTTTCGTTTTATAGGAACAACAAAAATATAATACCACATTTTAATGTCTTGTTGAACTTTGGTGTTATTTTCATAAAACTTTTTACGAATATTTTTGATATCCTAAACAACCACTTTATTACAAAAATAAGTGGGACCATTTTTATGTGTGCAGGGTCTTCTGAACTTGGGTCAGCGTCATTATATCTGAAGGAAGAAATAACTCGTACAGAATGTTTTCGGTTTTAAAAATCAAAGAATTTATAATATTGTGATAAAAAAACTTTATCCTATCTTTGCACTTTTTGCTTCCGCCTTTTTGTTTCAACCCTTTTTCTTTTTCGGCTTCCTTGATTCGCCTCTAGCACTGAAACACTAGTTTCACCATCAATTTTCATAACTTTGCAGTTTTTCAAATCATAAAACACGTGTTTCAGTTTGAACAACAAACCACACTATTACTGATAAATCAGCTGATAAATTAGTCAAAATACATCTTTATATTGCTTGTAGCTCTATGATATGCATTAAAGATTAATTTAGTTTAATTTAGTATTGTAATTCCTCTCCGAGAGATAGCAAAAAAATTGCAAAGGATTTATCGGATTTTGCACAAATGCTTAAGTTTGCACGGGATTTTACATGGTAAATATCGATGTTTGCTCAAATCTGACTTCTTCAATAGGTAGAGGAGCATTGAATTAGTACCAAATGATACATAACTCATTTTCAGTTCAAAATGGGTTTAACGGCTTTTGCATGATTGCTCCTCATAATATACTTTAATAGTTTAAGGGTGGGAGACATCCAAAGTTGCAGATTTTTAAAAATTGTTTTTTATATTGGAACGTGAAATAAAATAGATATAATTTTTCAGACAATTGTATTTATGGAAATAAACCATAATTAGAGTTAATTAGTTAACACAGATGTCAGTGGATCCCACCCTAAGACTACTCTAAAAAGTCCAAATTTTTGTTAAAAGATCTAAAAATCGATTACACCATGGCAAGTACAGTTCGAAATTCTTAGATAATCTGTAAATTTTTTACATTTATAATTCCATTCTATTTAGCCAAAAAAGAATTACCGGTGCAATAGCAAATGACAAAATTGAGGATTTTCGTTTGATGGCGCGTGTTAGCTAAACGACTGACTCGACGATAAATGTTATTAAAATCATTATTGTAGATAATTTTACGCTCTACAAAAACCCCAAACATAGTTTATTGTCTTATCTTGCTTAGTTTTCGAGATATTTGAGAAAAACCAAACAGCGTCGCGTTCTTGTTTCCAAGATTATTAGTAACTTTTTAATCCACGGAAATTTTCTGAAGCAAAATTAATCCCACTTACAGAAACTTAAACCAACGCGATTTGTGGTGTTTGAAACCTCGAAAAACTAATTCATGGGTTAACCCTTCAAATTAGTCCAATAGATTTGGAAAAAATGATTGAATTTTGGATGAAATTAAAAGTAACAAAAAGAAGAAATCCAAAACGTTAAAATAATTTCTTCCCATAATGGATATTTGAAACTTTCAGAATTTTCAAATTTTCGATTAAGAGTATTCAATAATTTTATTCAAATTTTCATTTGCCAATTGAATGGCGCTTAATAACTTTAATTTAGTATCAGATACACAAACTTCATGGAAATTTCATTAAAAAATCAATAACGGAGCTACTAAATTGGAAGACATAATGTATTGATTTATCTATATATTTTCGTGTCCTCTTTAGCTCTCTCAGGTCGCTTATTAGTTAAGATTCTTCAGACGTGACACACAATCAAAATAAGAGACAGGATACCTCGAACATAATTTATTAACAAACATTCAACACAAACAATAATACAATTAAATAATAAAATGAAATCAAGAGATAATTGACAACTTAGAGTCCCTATTGCAATTTTTGTATAATAGTGTAAAGCTTTACCTTTATCAGTTTCCTTCCGTAAAACGAACTTAATTTCGTCGCACGTACACGCACTGCCGAACTTTATACACCTTCTTTCTTTCCGCGTAATTCCGGTATTCAATGCTGGACCAAATCCACCAATTCTATTTACCCAAATTTGTCCACTTCTGCAACACTCTTTATACTCTGAACTGCAAAAGTACTATTGGTTTGCGTGTTGTATATTCATCCACTTCTTTAAACACAATTGATCTGCATATCATTAATTTAGATACTTCTTAACACGCCCGGACTGTATGTAATCTTTTCCACAACTGACTCAAAAATACGACTGGTTCGTATCTCGTTTTATCTGCCACTCAAAAATAACACGACTGGTTCGTATCTCGTGCAAACTGCAACTCAAAAATACGACTGGTTCGTATCTCGTTCAAACTGCAACTCAAAAATACGACTGGTCTATCTGTCGTTTTATTCTCCACTGTCTTCCTGCTCTTTATTATCACTTGGCATGGTTACCTCTTGTTTTTTTCTTCTAAGAGGCCGCACTATACTACCTCTATTCCTTTTTTTATTTCATCCAAACAAAACTTAAATCTAGTAACATTTTTAATAAACACATTCATACTGTACAAATTTTAATTAAACAATGTTGACATATCCTCCCTCTTATCTTGATTGCGTATCACGTACACATTTAAGAGGGAGCTAGCATATAGTGGACACAACATTACCCCACTGAAAAGTTACAATAACTATTTGAAACCTTGTGGTAATTTTCAAATTTTTATTTTAATCTTTGCATCTGGTATGCCCCATACTGGTTCCTCAACTCATATGTAAACCGTTACTCATCTACCCTTCATCTTTCTTTCTAACACTTTCAACTGTTCCTCTAACTCTTCATTCATGTCTACCTTCATCATCTTCCTACTATACTGTCATGCTTCCATCTGCATTTATTCTTTTATCTGCTTGGACAATTTTATAATTTACCCTTCCCCTTGTAGATAACTACATTTATAATGTCGAGACAGCGCACAGCTTGTCCTCGACTTTCCCTTGTAGATTCCTACATTCATACTGTCTAGACAGCGCACAGCTTGTCCTAGAATTCCCCTTGTAGATTCTTGTAGACTCTTGAAGATTCTTGTAGACTCTATTTAACCCCACTTGCTGCACAGCGCACAGCTTGTTACAGTCTTTCCCTCTCTATTGTCTTGTCCAAACTTGCTTACTCAACCTTTAGGTTGTTCTTTGCAGATTCCCTTTGCTTTTCGGTAAACTTATTTTCGAAGTCTTGTTAGTAAAGATGCCTGGTATTCTTCACTTTTCATACCCAGTTTACTATAACATAACCTTTCCTCAACTTTAATATTTCTAACCTAGGCCTAAACATGAATTATGCTTTTAAATCATAAATCTTCCAATTTGTGCCTAAAAATGAATTATTAAATTTCCAACTTGGATCTAAATATGAATTATTTAATTTCTAACTTGGGTCTAAAATTAATTTTCTTGCCCCCATTCGCTATTAATATTTTCTTTTATAATACTTGTAATTCAGCATTACTTCATTTGTCAACATACTCCCTCTTGCTTTTTCCCTATCTTCAACAAAACATCTATATTTCCAATTCTCTTTCCACGATCGATGTGGACTCGGATATATCTTATTTTTGAAAGATGCCTCATTCTCAATTGACAAATGATGTTCGTAACCCTCTACAACAGTTACCTTTTCATTAAATAATACCTGCTGTCTATTTAATATTTCCTTTATCTTTCTAATATGAATTTCTGTGCAATTTTCCGACGTTACAATTGAATTTTTACTGACGTCTGTCATATTTATTTTTTCTTGCTTGCTTTCTTTACTAGATTTCTCAAATTTTTGTATTATCATTTGATTATTTCCAAAATTCACCGTAATATTTTTAATTTCTAAATGATTTGAATTCAAATTCCGATCAAAACTGGACTTATTTTCACACTCCCATTCTATTTCTTCTTCATCAACCTCAATGATTTGTTTTTCCCCTTGCACGTTTACCTCCTCTGTTAAATCCTTCCTTGTATTCTCATTCTCTCTTGCACCCTCATTCAATCTTACGTTAATCTCCTTCACTACTAGACCACTACATTTTACCTCTTGTCTCAATTCATTCAACCCTTCATTCATGCTTTTAAACCCTTCATTAATAGAAGCAAAATTTTTAACTCCATCATCTTTCATGCTTTTCAATTCCTCATTAACAGAAGCAAAATTTTTACTTGACTCCTTATTAATAGCCGCAGCCAAATTTTTACTTGACTCTTCATTAATATTTCTAAATTGTGCCATCATCATATCACACAACCTTTCATTCGGGTCCTTTTGTACCCCTTGTACTTCTACCACCTTTTCTTTCTCCACGCGCTCACCCCTTTCTGTCGTCCTCTGTTCTTTATCTCCCTGTCCAGCCAAGCTTTCATCTTTTCTCTCTCTCCCCTCTACACTTCTACTCCTTCCACTCCTAGTATTCATTATAATTCCAACTGTTCTACTTATTGTGTCCTACTATATATCTGCTCTTTTTGATTGTGATCACCTGATGCCCTCTCGTTGGTCGCCACGTTTTGTGTCCTCACAGTGACTTCTCGCCCTATAGTTGGGTGCCACGTTTTGTATCCACTCTCGCTCTCTCAGGTCGCTTATTAGTTAAGATTCTTCAGACGTGACACACAATCAAAATAAGAGACAGGATACCTCGAACATAATTTATTAACAAACATTCAACACAAACAATAATACAATTAAATAATAAAATGAAATCAAGAGATAATTGACAACTTAGAGTCCCTATTGCAATTTTTGTATAATAGTGTAAAGCTTTACCTCTATCAGTTTCCTTCCGTAAAACGAACTTAATTTCGTCGCACGTACACGCACTGCCGAACTTTATACACCTTCTTTCTTTCCGCGTAATTCCGGTATTCAATGCTGGACCAAATCCACCAATTCTATTTACCCAAATTTGTCCACTTCTGCAACACTCTTTATACTCTGAACTGCAAAAGTACTATTGGTTTGCGTGTTGTATATTCATCCACTTCTTTAAACACAATTGATCTGCATATCATTAATTTAGATACTTCTTAACACGCCCGGACTGTATGTAATCTTTTCCACAACTGACTCAAAAATACGACTGGTTCGTATCTCGTTTTATCTGCCACTCAAAAATAACACGACTGGTTCGTATCTCGTGCAAACTGCAACTCAAAAATACGACTGGTTCGTATCTCGTTCAAACTGCAACTCAAAAATACGACTGGTCTATCTGTCGTTTTATTCTCCACTGTCTTCCTGCTCTTTATTATCACTTGGCATGGTTACCTCTTGTTTTTTTCTTCTAAGAGGCCGCACTATACTACCTCTATTCCTTTTTTTATTTCATCCAAACAAAACTTAAATCTAGTAACATTTTTAATAAACACATTCATACTGTACAAATTTTAATTAAACAATGTTGACATATCCTCCCTCTTATCTTGATTGCGTATCACGTACACATTTAAGAGGGAGCTAGCATATAGTGGACACAACAATATATATAAAAATGGATGTATGTGTGTATGTATGTATGTTCTCTATAGACTCCTAAACCGTTTGACCGATCGGAACCAAATTTGGCACAGTTATTATGTAGGTTCCTGCGCATGTTTTTGTATTGAAATAGTGCAAAAATTCGCAAAGGAAAGGAAAGTTGATTTTGAGTAGCCTGCCTTCCTTTAAGGAATCTCGATAATCCATTCATGCGCGTCCCATAGGGACGCGCATGAATGGATTATCGAGATTCCTTAAAGGAAGGCAGGCTACTCAAAATCAACTTAAAAAACAATAATGAATGCTGTCAAACTGTCAACCGATCGACAATGCAAATAAGCGTGCACTTGCTTTACGTTTCTATTTGACCAATCTTAACCAAATTTGGTGTAGAAGTTATTTACAACGCTACGAAAAACATAGGCTACTTTAGTACCTTGGAGTGAGGCCGAAGGCCGAACAACCACGGTCTACACGTATGCCTGCGATACCCTTGAGTGAGGCCGAAGGCCGAACAACCACATCCGACACGGTCTAGATGGCTAAAGGCGGCCGGTAGGCCGACTATGCCAGCTAGTTATTGTATAATAATTGATGTTAAAGCAATTTATAAACTACTTACACTCCCATTCTCTAATTCAAATCGTTATTTTTCCAAACGTTAAAGGTCGTAAAGTTCGGTGCACATGTAAAATTAGAGCTTTTAGAAATACAGTGAAACTTCCCTAACTCGAATCTCAAGGGACCACCGAAAAAGTTCGAGTTGGAGAAATGTATCCAAAATTTTCTTAAAATTATTATAGTCCAGGCAAGGAAGATTTTTAGCTTGCAAAAAATCCGGGCAAGCTGAATTTTGGTAGAGATGTACATTGGAGTGTTCTAATGAACCTCCTAAAAGTCCCATAAAATCCCACGCCGGTGTCGCCGCAATCGGGGGTTTTAGCTCCTCCAACGCGATTTTTTGCCGACAACTCGCTTATTTACGCTTGTATGAAAAATTATTATCAGACCATAATTGAAGAGCATAAAATTCTCTATAAAATAGATTTTTTTCAAATTTTTCCATAGCACACTAATATTGAAATAATTGACCCAAAACACTTTTTTTGGGACTCACCCTTAAAATGGCATAATATGGATTCCTTGCAGGGAGAGAAATGTTTTCAGGCACGGGAAGTGATTTTAAAGTAAATTAATTAAAATTTTAGCAAAGGTTGGAAAATGAAGAGAAAATGGATTTTTTCAAAATTTGCCCAAGTTCTAGTATCTTCCAGGTTACGGAACCGAAATTTTGGCTTGAGCTTACAGAAGGTCCGGGCAAGCTGAAATTTGGCAAAGATGTATATTGAAGTGTCCTAACAAACCCGCAAAATGTGTACATACTTTGTAATCGTATATTCGTGAATTTTGCTTTGAAAGCAACAAGCAAATATGAAGTAAAGTCGGCGTAACGATAGAAATGCGTAGGTATAGTTTGTTTCAGAATAATTGAAATTAAAAAAAGTCATAGAATCAAATTACGTTGATATAAAAGCGTACGAACTATGTGATAAGATATGCTGTCGACCAAGCATATGCATTGCTAAAGGCTGGCGCGAGATTAAAATAATTAATCTTATCTCTAGATATTATGTTTCGTTTATAGTTTGTACGTTTTTATATCAACGTAATTTGATACTATGAAATTCGAGTAGCTGACTAAATTAAACTTCGAGACATAGAAATATTCGATTTATAGAAATTCGAGTTATGGAGATAAAATTACACGTAAATATCTGACAAATCAATACTTTTTCGAAAAAAAATTCGATTTATAAAATAATTCGTGTTAGAGAAGTTCGAGTTAGGGAAGTTTCACTGTAATTCAATTTGAAAATTTCAGGTGTAAACAAAAAAAAAAGATAATGTTTTGAGTTAGTTAATAAGAGTGTTAATATATGAATTTGTTTCTCATTTAGTAGTAAAATTGATCGAATTTTTTTTATCCAAAACTAATGATTAACCATTTTTTAATTTCCAATTTATTCAAGCTATCTGTTATACATTTTTATTTAATTACGCCGGCGCTTCCAGGTTCACATTAAATTAATGTATCTGATATCGGCAACGGACTATTGGGTGCGACCGATTGGGCGCGGAGACAACCGGGCGCAAAGACAATTGGGCGCAAAGACTATTGGGCGCAAATACAATTGGGCGCGAGGAAAAATTTATAAAACTTTTATTTACATATTATAACAATTTTGTAAATTATTAACTAAATCTAGAAATGTTTATTTAGGCAATAAAAAAATTATAATTAAAAATTTAAAGAAAATGTTTTTAAAATGTTTATTCCTTCTAACAATTACAAATAAAATAAAAATGTCTATTAATAAAGTACCTAACTAATCATGGATTCATTTCGTAAAAATGGAAAAAGAAAATACTTGCGAGGCTGATGCGCGCATCAGAAATCTAGTAGAGGATTACGCCAATAGAAATATCATCTATATAGAAATAGAAATAGACATCTTGCGGGGTATTTCCCAAAATTACGAAATGAATCCATGATTAGTTATGTACTTTATTGTTAGAAGGAATAAACATTTTGAAAACATGTTCTTTAAATTTTTAATTATAATTTTTTTTATTGTCTAAATAAACATTTCTAGATTTAGTTAATAATTTACAAAATTGTTATTATGTAAATAATAGTTTTTAGAAAAAAAATTCTTACAAGGGGTCGTCCATAAATTACGTCACGCTCCTAGGGGGAGGGGGTTCCGACCCTTGTAATGATGGGGGGCGGGGGGGGGGGTTCAAAAATTGTGATGTCACAAATATAGATTGAATATTTTATTATAATTATTAAAAAAAAATATTTTTTGACGAAAAATATGTATAGAAGTTTTTTTGTAGAGAATTTTATTATCTTTAATTTTATATTAAACTATTTTGTCATAAAGTTCAAAGAAACTTGAGAAATCGGCGAAAAACTGATTTTTGTCTGTTTCTCACTATACTTAATTTATTTTTAGTAAATAACCCATGCTCATCCCATGATCAAATTTGGTAAGCATGCTCAGCACAATTGCACAAAAAAATAGTTAAAAAATGAACAAAATAAAAAAACCGTTTTAGAAATAGGGGTTGAAATCATGGTTGAAATAGGGTTAATATTAGAAAATTAATCCAGTTAAGGGTTGAAAAAATAAAATGTTGTTGAATATTTGAATAGGGCGTTCATTTACCTTTCCAGAACATTTTTTATTTTTAAATTTAGACCACTGTGGATGAAGTTACAGTCGTTTTCCTACAAGTCTACATACCAATTTTTTGACTTTTTGAAGGACCAAAACAAGAATACAAATGCCTATTTGGACAAATGCTTAAAATTGTATTTTTATTTCTTACTAAGATGGTGTGTACCAAGTTTCGTCAAATTTGGTGGGGGTCGAGTCAATTTTGCCTATTTTTCAGTTGATTTGAGATGGAATGACCCTAATGTCCTTTTGTTAATTTTTAAGTTTAGTAAAGTTTCTTTTTATTGTAGTAAAGTTTCTTTTTATTATAGGAATTTGAAAAATTTGGGGGGATATGTGACGTAATATTTGGAGAGGGGTCTCGGTTTGTGTGACGATGGGGGGGGAGTTAAAAATTGCTTAAAATTGAGTAACGTAATTTATGGACGACCCTGAATCAGTTATAATAATTAATACGTAATGGATACATTTTTCCTCGCGCCCAATTGTATTTGCTCCCAATAGTCTTTGCGCCCGGTTATCTTTGCGCCCGGTTGTCTCCGCGCCCAATCGGTCGCGCCTAATAGTCCTAGACCGATCTGGTACTACAGGTATAATAAAAAACCTGGATTTTCATAATAATTTTCCTATGAAAACAAATCACAGCCAAATGAATATAATATGAACTTCGAGCATTAAAGGTAGCAAATTTAGGATTTTAAATGCTAAGTTTAGAATTTTTTATATAACTAGGAGGCCCACTAGTTTGTAAAATCAACAGACACAAAAGTTTACAAAGAGAAAAAGAACCACTTACATCAACTGCTCCAGATGATGACTGAAGAGCGCTGCTATCTAAATGCCCATATAATTGATTAAGAACGTCTCTCAACCGCTTCATACTCTTCTTGTTGGGATGTATAAGTATAGCTTGGAAATTTACAGGCAAACCATATCTAAACAATAAATTAATAAAATTGTTTAGCAAGAAAGGTCACATTTACCTTAACACGGATTCCACAAACACTCGCAAAGCCTTCACGTGGATCCAGGCACAGAAACACTCGCTAAAATTAACCTTAAGCCACCTGACCAAGGGACCCTGTAAGGAGAAATATTAAAAATGGTCCATATCGACCTGAATAGAAAACATACAAACTGCTTCTTTTTATCCGTAACCAATTTAGTAATTTCATTTTTGCCAGCTGCAAGTTCTTCTTCGTTGTAAGTAAATTCCCTTACAATGAATTTCCTCTTTTGTGCATGCAATTTAAAGTCATCAATCTCTTTCTTGAAGAGCGACACGGTAAATAAACCATATTCTGGATCTTGAGTAATAAGCTGAGTGGAACGAGGAATGACCATGTTGGTCAACTTCTCATAAATCGCTTGCCATTCATTAAATTGTGACCTTCAAAAGTAACTTTAATATTTTTTACGTAAATCAGACTTACAATTTTACTTTGGTACGATAACCAACAATGTGGTTAAGTATTCCGAATCCAAAATGAAATGCTCCTTTTTAACCAAGTCGGCTAAATTACGGGTCAAAAGACTTCCCCTAAAATGTAAACAAAATGTCAGGAGGGGATATTGACGATTTTTCGAATAACTTACGTTTGTTTCTTCTCCAAGTTTTGCAAATTTCCCTTTAAATTGTTATAAGCTGACGATTTTGTTTTCAAGTCGGCATCGATTTGTCCCACTTGCTTACTAATAATATCGGCTATGTTTCTTAACGATTGCTTGGTAGGATATTTAGCGATATCCCATTGAAAACGGGTAATGTAGTTTGGTAAATCGCCTGTTAAAATGAAAGCAATGTAACTTTTTCTTAAATTGATTTGAAATCTACCAAACTAATACGGTTACAATAAATAATTGGTGTGCATTTATAATTGCGATACACACAAGCGTCAATACAGTCTACTAACAGAAGCCAGTTTGTGATCTGTGAAAGGTGAAAAACACAAGAGAATACGCCACTGCCGAAATAAACCATAAATCAACTTAACGGGCGTGAAAAGCTGGTGTATCAAGCTGCTCAGCCACTGACCTGACCCAAGGGGGTAGGGTAAGTCTGTTGGGGATTCATCAAAAGATGTACTGGAATTGTAGGCGGGCGATTGTGAGGAAGGCGTCATAAAAACATCACAGCTTGAATCAGAACATTCGTCGTCGGACGAATCTCTTGCATTATTTCCGTTACAGTCTTCGGGTGGTCGCCCACAGGCCCCCACGATTATGCAATCATCACAAGCGCAGCCAGACAAGCACAAACCAAATACCTTGCCAAGGTCTGTCAAAGCGACACTCGAGACTATTATTTTTTAATCATCATTTGCAGGTTGTACAGCACAAGAATTAAAAAATAATTGTGCCCACCCTGATTCACTCGTAGTGGAGATGCAAAAATTAATGTATAATAAAATATCGTTTCATTGACACCTAATTAAAAGTATTGATAATTTCTTCACCAAAAATACATTTAATTAGGCCCTTTGCAAAAACACTTCAAAATATTAATCAAAAATCTTACTATTATTAGCAGTTAAATTTTCTTGAAGTTTATCCCTCTGATCCTCCAACACTTCACCCAAGTATGAAGCAACCTTACGAGTTACCTGGTCCACGAAACCATCCAATTTTCCTAAATCGTCTGACAATCCCACCAACTGATCCAAAGTTCCAACCTGAAAACGCCGTAAAATGTTATAAACTTATTTGTAAATTAGGTAATAATTATAAGCCCAAAAAAGTTACCTTTAAATCTGGAATGTGAAATTTATAATTGACCGATAAGGAATTTTGCTTGCTCGTAAGATTGTTCATCGATTCCCATGTTTGTTGACATGTTTTTTCGCCTGGTGCAGAAATGAGCCAATACTCTGCCATAATGTTATCTAAAAACCACTAAATTTCACTACAAAATAAAATTTAATACATCAATGGACCATTAATTCAAATCACATGACAAGAAAATACATGTAACATATTTAATGTTCGGGCACTTTCTCGAAAATTAATTAGAAAATGATATAAAACCTTAGCAAGTTTCATTTACTTCTTACTGACCAATTTTTAGGCGGGCACAAATTAAGGGTGAAAAATTAAAACATGCAAATTACAGGGTTTCGAAAACCGATAATAATAGCACTCGTAATTAGGAGGAAATAATTAAACAAATAAAATTAGTTTTGGTAAATTATTAATATGACGTGAGGGTAAATAAACACAAGGTAAAGCACCCTTAAGTGAGTTTATTGATTTTGTAACGATACGGTTCAATTATAATTGCATAGTTAATCGAGATAAAAAGTAATTTAAGGTAATTATTAGTAACACTTACAAAATTGAAGTAAATTGTTAGACGAATTAGAGAAAAAACTCAAATATCACCCCTTTTCTTCAACCACTCCCCAAGAGACAGCTGATCGTTATTTCACGTGATGACAAAAACGCATGCTGCCATCTATCTCTTTCCGACTGCACTATAAATTGTAAATGTTTACTTCAGAATCGGATCTAGAAAAATTTGGAAACGACGTGAAATTTTGAGTTCATGAATTACAAGTACTAAACCACATTAGAATGGTAAAAATTACTTACCACCAATATTGGGGAGACTCCTTTTGAAGCTTATTGGGTAGTACTTGGTAACTATTGAACTTCATTAGGAGGTAGATAGCTTAGGGGCCGTCCATTAATTACGTAAGGATGATTTTTGTAATTTTGGACCCCTTCCCCCCGCCACGTAAGATTGTGGCAATCCCCCCCCCCACATCTTACGTAAGGATTATTTAAAATAAAATTAATTTTGACCCTCCTCTCCGCCCCTTATATTTATAAAATATGAATAATAATATATTATACTAGCTGGCACAGTCGGCCTACCGGCCGCCTTTAGCCATCTAGACCGTGTCAGATGTGGTTGTTCGGCTTTCGGCCTCACTCAAGGGTATCGCACGCATACGTGTAGACCGTGGTTTTTCGGCCTTCGGCCTCACTCCAAGGTACTAAAGTAGCTTATGTTTTTCGTAGCGTTGTAAATAACTTCTACACCAAATTTGGTTAAGATTGGTCAAATAGAAACGTAAAGCATGTGCACGCGTATTTGCATTGTCGATCGGTTGACAGTTTGACAGCATTAATTATTGTTTTTTAAATTGATTTTGAGTAGCCTGCCTTCCTTTAAGGAATCTCGATAATCCATTCATGCGCGTCCCGTCCGTTTTCCTACTCAAAATCAACTTTCCTTTCCTTTGCGAATTTTTGCACTATTTGAATACAAAAACATGCGCAGGGACCTACATAATAACTGTTCCAAATTTGGTTCCGATCGGTCAAACGGTTTAGGAGTCTATAGGGAACATACATACACACATACATCTATTTTTATATATATTGTTAGATAATAATAAATACAAAAATTTAAATTAAATTTTTATTTACATAGATGAAAAACCGTTCGTAAAGATCGCCAAAGTTTGATGCCATTTTCTATAATTCACACTATTATGCCACTATGTTTAATGATTTTTAAGTACTATATATTTCAATATAATATGGTATTTTCATTATACCTGGATATAATTACCAACATAGAAAGAAAAAATTATATTTGATTTTTAAATTTAATTTAAAAAAATATTTTAAGAAACTTACGTAAGGAATACGTCGGACCCCTCCCCCCTACGTAAGGGTCCGTAAGATATCCAATAACCCCCTCCCCCCAAAAAACCCTTACGTAATTAATGGATGACCCCTTATCAGAAAATCAGTATTATCATTATTAATAATAATACATCAACAACTGTAAAAATGGCTTATTACCACCGATAATTTACGTATCTTATCTAAATCTGGGTTATTACTCTTTGCTATTGAGTAATTTAAAATTTGATTTTTTTATTTATTAAAAAGCTTTTTTTTGTATACAGGTTGTTCTGGTGCTAGAAATCCGAAATGATTTTAAAAACAAAAGACAAACAGAATGAATTATACAGTACTATTATAGATCCTCGGGAGAGGTTGAAACTCCTAGAGGACGCGTCCACAGGCAGGTCAATAAGGGAATGCTCGGCCGCAAGGCACAGCAGATAGGAAATAAAATACCACCCGCGAACCCAACAGCTCTTTCATCGAGATGAACTCACTCGTCTCCTTCTTAAGTCAAGGTGAAAACTGAATGACGTCCGGGAGAAAGAAGACGTCTTTAGCGTTACCGGGCGGTCTTGACTAAAAAATCCAAAATCAAGATGAATAAATATTAAACCAAATGAATATTTTTTACTGCGAACACACTGCGAATAGAATATATGATTTATCAGGATGAGCAAAATTAAACCAGATACAATTCGCATCTTCGGTGCCGGTGACCACTTTACGTACACGGTGCAAGCTACTGACAAGGAAGAAGGCAGGGTGAAACAAGACGATATCACCATGTTAGATGTCACCAAGAAAAAAACAGAAAGGACAAGACGTGTATCGGTTGGTCATGGCCCAATTGAAAAACGAATTGACGACGCGATCATGGAGATGAGGAGCCTCTTCACCAAAACCAGCTCTAAAAGCACATCGGCCGAAGTGAAGTTTCTAGAGAAATTTCAATGAAATCAAGGAATTGTATAAGTTGGAGATGAAAGCATTCAGTTAAAAATTTATAACAGTAGAAGATCATCGGCAATAGTACTCATTAAAGTATCGGAGGCCCTTCCTTATAAAGAAGCATTTTTTTACGTGCGGTGGGAGTGAGGCATTTTCAAAAGACACCACCCCGATGTTATGGGGTGGTAGTGTCGGATTTCTACCGACTAAAACCCCACTCCTTGATGACAGCGGGCTTCGACAGTTGTCATTTCTTCCGCTGCCACCGACCAATCTTCTTCAAAGGACTTCACCCTTTCGGGACTTTGCTCTTCTTTATTCTTCTTTTTTTATTGTTCTTGCTCAGATTGCCTTCGCAGCTCCTCTTGGAACTTGGTCTTTAGTATCAGTTGGATGCCATGTCCAATTCTGTCCCAAAGTTCGGACCTGCACAGCATTTCTGGTATGCTGTTGTTTGGTGTCAAGTTCAACATTTGTTATTCGAGCCGTACTTCAGCCCATCTCGGGCACACGAAGATGCTGTGGTGCACATCAAAGAAACAGAGAAAGTCGAAATCGTCTAATATGGCCTCATCAGCAAAAATCGAAGAAAATGAAAAGAAACGTAGAAACAATCCTGAGACAGACGAAGAAGAAAGTCCCCACGAGTGGCCCAAAGAATGGTCCACACTTGAAGATGAAGAAAACAATAGCTCGGACAACGAAAAACAAGGAAAAATTCGAAAGGAAGCAAAAAAGAAACCAAACAAAAACCAAAGGAAACGTGCCAGATTGGCGAAGCAAGAAAAAGAAAAACATGAAAAACAAGAGACAGAAACGCTAAGTGAAAACAGTAATGAAACAAAAGGAAAAAATTATGAAACTGAAAAGACACAAAGTGAATACAATTTGGAAACATCCACAGAGCTGATCGAAACATTGTCCAGAATCCTACAGGCGATGCAAGAAAATAAAGAAGAACATGGAATAGAAGAAACAGAAACACCAAGTGAAAGCCATTTGGGAATAACAGAATGGGCGAAAGAAATATTTTCTAACATTTCGAAAGCCACGCATAAAATAATGAAATTCATCATATTAAGCAAAGAAGAACTCGACGAAAGGAAAAACACACTAAAAAATTTAGAAGATATGAAAGAAAGCACATTCAAACTTCTACTATTCATACTGAAGGGCAATAACAACAAACGAGGGACGGGTGAGCCTTCAGCCACCCTTCCCCCGTCCAAAGTAAATACAGCAGAGGCGGTTCCTGCCCCTGCCACCCCCGCGAACCTCCTCAAGGTCCGGGAACCCAAAGAAACAAATTCTTCCCCTCAGGAAGAACCCAAAAAGCAAAACCCACCTAAGAAAAATTTGGCAGAGTCCAACCCCCGAACCTCCTCAAGGTTCGGGAACCCAAGGAAACAGATTCTTCCCCTAAGGAAGAATCCACGAAGCACGACCCACCCAGGAAATACCTGACAGCAATGAAGAGGGCCGCCATCAGCAACCCCCGGAGCACACATAAAAAATATAAAGTAATTGTCTACCCTGGAGAGGGTAGCTCATTCCAGTCAGCAGAAAACACAAAATCCGCCCTGACTAGCATCAGAGCGGAAGATCTTGGCATAAAAGGCTCTATCTGACGAAAAACAAAAGTGTTGTGGTGGAATCCTCCCACCCTTCGGTCAAGAAACTAGTAGGCAGCACTCTACTAGCGGAGAACCAATTGATGGCCCGGGAGCCTTCAGCTACCTGGCCATCAATTGCTATACAGATGGTGGACAAATCCGTCTCTAAGGATCAAATTACAACGGAAATAGAAAGGAGTCTTCCCGAGGTGGTCAATATGGCCGGGATTTCATGGCTCAAAAGAGCCAATCCCGTACATACCAAAGGAAGAACTCACAACAAATGGATCCTGGAGGTTCACCCCCTGGTCCATGAAGCAATAATAAAGGAGGGTAAATTCAGAGTGGCTTGGAAAAGCTACCGGGTACGGAATCACATCGGAATTGTCCGATGTTATAAATGCCAACGTTTTGGCCACACAGCCAAATTTTGCAAAGGAAATGAAACATGCGCCTTTTGCACCTCAACAGAACACGCTTCACGTGACTGCGTAGTACAAAAGGAACTTGCTAAACATGTATGCGTCAACTGTGTCAGAGCGAAGCTCAGTGACAACAAGCACTCCACAGGATCAATCCTGTGTAAAGTGTATAAGGCCCGCCTTATGGCCCTTGCATAATCCATAGCAACCACTATTGACAACGAGAGAAATAACCGTGACCAATAAGATCTAATCTTAAAAACTAATAACCCTGATAAGAAATAAGGTTTGAGTGTACCCAAAAAGCCAAATAACGATCGAAAATGAAAAATAGACTCAAAATCAAGACATGAAAACGAATACGGGTTGCTGTTTAACTTTCTGGCCTAGGGAACACTGAGCGTTGCTAGGTGCAATTTGACATTTGCATTGTAAAGTTTGACATGTTGTAGCATAAACGTACTCAGAACGTTTTGACGTACGGCCATCATTTCTGTTGTTTATAGTGACTTGAAAAAATCAATTTGGCAAAAAAATGGAATTAACTCGTGAACATTTTCGTGCAATCATTTTTCACAACTTTCGACGTGGATTATCACGACAAGAGTGCATCGATGAACTTAAATCTTTGTATGGCGATGAAGCACCATCCTATAGCACTGTGAAAAACTGGTTTAATGAATTCAATCGTGGCCGACGCTCGCTCGAAGATGAAGGTCGTGAAGGTCGTCCAAAAACAGTCGTTGTGCCAGAGAACATTGATGCCGTCCGTGAACTGATAAAGCAAAATCGTCATGTGACATACCGTGAGATAGAGGCATCCTTGGGCATTTCTTCCACCAGCATACATTCGATATTGCATGGACACCTGGCCGTAAAAAAGGTTTGTTCTCGTTGGATCCCGCATAATTTGACAGTGGCTCAAAAAAAGTGTCGTGTGGATTGGTGCAAAGAAAATTTAAAAAAATACAATCGCGGTGTTTCAAAAGCCGTTTATAAGATCGTCACAGGTGACGAATCATGTATCTATGCTTATGAGCCCGAAACAAAACAGCAATCGACCGTGTGGGTCTTCGAAGACGAGCCAAATCCAACGAAAGTTGTTCGTGCAAGAAGCACTTCGAAGTAAATGGTAGCCTGTTTCTTTGGTAAAACTGGTCATGTGGCGACTGTTCCGCTTGAGCAACGTAGGACGGTCAATTCTGAGTGGTACACCACAATTTGTTTGCCTGAAGTCTTTGGAGAAATTCGAAAAACGAACAAGAGAAGACGGATCATTGTGCACCATGACAATGCGAGCTCTCACACATCAGCTCAAACCAGCGCCTTTTTGACCGCCCAAAACGTCGAATTGATGGGTCATCCGCCGTACAGCCCTGACTTGGCACCCAATGACTTCTTTTTATTCCCGAACATCAAGAGAAAAATGCGTGGTCAACGATTTTCGTCGCCAGAAGATGCTGTTGAAGCGTTCAAAAACCATGTTTTGGAGGTGTCTCAATCGGAGTGGAAAAAGTGCTTCGACAATTGGTTTGAGCGCATGCAAAAGTGTATAAATCTTGCTGGAGAATACTTTGAAAAACAATAAAATCATTTTTGATGATAAATATTCGCATTTTCATTATTAGGCCAGAAAGTTAAACAGCAACCCTCGTTACTTACCAATGATGTACCCCCCAGGTACACTTAATTTATTGCGAAAGAAAAACTTTAACTTTTACGTCCCTATTAAGAAAAAGGTACTGGGATAGTTATGAAAAATATCACCTGCTGTCCCCCTCCCGGATTTCAAACGAAAATCGCAAATGATTCAACGAAAAATAATAAATTTTGATGGTTCTGAATAATGGCAAGTGTACCTGGGGGGTATTCCATACCCCCCAGACCCCCCGGTCATGTGATATCGATTTTTATCGTTGGGAACTTCTAAAGATCTTATATGAAATACGCATAGTATGTCAGAATCGCCGTTTCCATGTGACGTAACGAAATACCCCCCTCCCCACCCCGAATATGAAGATTATTTTTATCAGTAGGAATTTTTCTTTTCAATTTAAATATATTTGAATAATATTCTCCCAATGATAATGTGATATTTTTGCCGGTTACCCAGCCAGTTAAAGGGAAATGAAGAAGAACGTGAGGGTTGGAATCAACTTTCCTAAAATCCCCTGTCTTCCCCTAGTCATTGCACCAAAATTGAAGAGGAGAAAATTCCCTACAGAAAGAGGTTTCAGAATTTACTTCACATCTGAAGTAAATCCTGAAACCTCGTTTTGTTTTGTTCACCATCGATGGTGAAGTTTAAATGTACGAAATTTTTATTCAGAATAAGAATTATTCAAAACTTTTTCAATTGTTTTCTCTGGATTTTCTTTTTATTTCATAAATACTTAGTATGATGTAGGAAAATTTTGTTAACCTGCTTTATAGAGAATTTTGTACTCTTCAATTTTGATTTGATGATAATTTTCACTAAAAATGAAAGTAAGCGAGTTATAGACGAAAAACTACTGTAGAGGATTAAAATCCCATTTGGGGAAATGGGTAGCAGGGAATTTTAGGCGATGATGCAAATAAAATCGTTGTCAAATTTTGGAATTCAGTCTTCAGAAAATTTTAAACTATTATTTATTGGGTTTTGTCAAGGTTTAGCGGCCCCATTGCGATGGCGCCTTACGATGGCGATGGCGCCTTACGGCTCTGGTTGCAGCAGTGGTATTAATTTTCTCGTCCAGAGCCCCTACTCGGCCCTGGACCATCTCTCCTGCCACAACACCATGAGTTTTCTTCGGCTTTCTTTCTTCTGTTCAGGATTATTGAAATTCAACGTTCTCTCCTGTACCAGGAGGTCAATGGGAGGCATTGCCGCTACGACGTCGTTGGAGGTGGTTCTGTACGCAGAGGTAACTCGGAGGCTCATCTTTCTCTGCACTCTCTCTAGGTGCTGGCGATATTTGGCGATGTTCTTTACCTGCCCGCACACTGGTGCTCCGTATAGTACCACGGAGTTAGCGACCGATGCCAGGACCCGTCTCTTGCAATATGACGGGCCACCGATGTTCGGCATCAGCCGTGTGAGGGCTGCCGTGAGTTTCGCTGCCTTTTGGGATGTTTCGAGGCAGTGCACTCCAAAACTCATCCGGCGATCTAGATGTACATCCAGCACCTTTACCGCATTCTGCGGCAGCAGACGGCAACTTCCAAATCGCAGATCCATGTTCTCGCATTTTCGTCTTCCAATTAGGAGCACCACCTCGGTCTTTTCAGGCACCAGAGTTAGACCTCTTCTGTCCATCCAAGCCTTGATGGAGCTCAGGGCCACATTAACCTTCTCTTCCAATTCTTCTTTCGTTTTTGCTGTCGCAACCACCGACAGATCGTCGGCAAAACCGTCGTGTTCACCCCTTCGGGCAGCGCAAGCCTCAGGACCTTGCCGTATTTAATGTTCCACAGTTCGGGACCTAGCACCGATCCCTGTGGAACCCCGCCCGTGATGTCAACATCTTTTCGGAGCATCTCTTCGTCCAATTGTATCACGCGCGCACTCAGGTAGCTCTTCAGGACATTTAGGATGTATGTAGGTGTTTCGATACCCTCCAGCTCTGTCGCTATCCAACTCCAACTTGCGGAGTTGAACGCATTTTTAACGTCCAGTGTGACTAGTATGCAGAGCTTCCTGGTGCGCCACGTACCGCTCCTCGCCGCCTGAGCTACGCTTATTATAGCCCGAAGGGCATCGATGGTCGACCGCCCCTTCCTGAATCCGTACTGGTTCGGAGCGAGTCCCCCCCTTTGCTCTAAATGGGCTTGCAGTCTCCCGAGAATTATCTTCTCGAGAAGCTTGCCCATTGTGTCAATCAGGCATATCGGCCTATATGAGCTATTCAAGAAGCATTGAAAGTGCTGAAAACCACAGACGGGGAATCATGGCAAACCATTAGGAGAGCGAGGATGACTCGCGAAAGCGACGTCCAACTTCAAACCCAACTGGAAGGCAAGATTGGAGGGGAGAAGATAAAAACACTAACCAAGTCAATGACAGTTCAAATTAGGGACATCGATCATCTCTCCGACGACAAAGACGTCAGATAGAGAATTGAACACAAGGCGCGAGAATCGAAAAATCAAACTGTAAACGAGTCCCCTAGAGAGGTATTTGGACAAAAAGGGCAAGAGCCGTAATGGACGTCCCAAAATTGCGCATCGGACTGTCAAAAATTCATGCAGAATCCGAATGTGTTACCGCGGCTTTAAGTGTTGGGTATCAGACTATGACCATAGTAGAAATACTGGAGTTGTCTAAATTTAAGATCAGGGTTGCAAGAAGTACCCGTCTTAATTTAGTTGAAGTGAGAATCACTAGAGTTGTAAGTTCTAGTGATTACTCTAAATTATGAGAAGTGGCAAGAAGTACTTCTCTTAATTTATTGATGAATAACATTTAAGTCGTAAATTTAAATGCTACTGATTTATTAAGTTTTACATGCAGGTATTTATATAAAAACTTAATAGCTAGGTTATCACATTCCAATTAAATTAAAGGTATTAATCTGATGACTTATGATATAAAATTTTCCATTAATAATTTTAAATGCAGTACTTGCTGATTATAAATTGTTTTTAATGTTGACAATGCGGAAATGAATTATTTTTGACCTACTGAAAAGTGTTATTGTGCATTTTCGCTTTATTTACACTTTTCTTTTTACAATTTTGCATATTTACTTAAATTATTAATATACAGGATGGTTCTAAACTAGAACTCACCCAACCAACAAAAACCTGTTTAATTTCTAAATTAAACATATTGCCACCTCCAAAAAAATGGCGTCTGGGTAGTGGCGTTTCATCATTGATAATAATGAAATTGATAATTTTGAATCCTCTTCTGAAGTGTCGTCCTCAAGTAATGGTATTAAATGGTGAACCTTTTCCGCGTTGTTTGACCCTTTGCTTTTTTTGACACTGACGACTCGTAGTGTGCCGTCTGGATCTGGATGTTTGTTACTAATTTTTACTAATGGCCATTGACTGGGATTGATGTCTTTTTCTTTGATGATTACTATGTCTCCTATTTGAAGGTTTCTGTGTTTTGATTGCCATTTGTATCTTTTTTGTAGTTGATTTAAATACTCCGATGACCATGCCTTCCAAAAGTCATGCTTGAGTTTTTGGACTAATTTCCATCTGGAACTTAAATTTGTTGTCATCATGTTGTTTACATGAACTGGTGGTATTAGTTCATGTAAGCTGCCGCCTCCAAAAGAAATTTTAAAAATGCCTGAATAATATTCACAAATGTCCATTAGATAAATATTTGCGATCTGGAATGAATTTAACATTTGCATCTCCAGTTTTTCCTCGCCTTGATATTTTTCCCAATCTTGTAACATCCCTATTGCTTGGTTTATCTTGGTTCCGAATTGATTTAGTTTCCTGTTTATTCTAATCTCCGTTTCGTTAAATGTGGATTTGAATACTCCTCTGTCGATCATTGCCGTACCCAGGTGCTCGATATAAAATCCTGAATCCAATTTCGTAATATTAATGTTTTCTGCTTGTATTGTTATTACGTTTATTAAGACTACTAATAATAATATTAGCAATGTATTTGCCTTTGCTGCAATTGATGATTGTTTCGGTTCTTCTTTGTTGTATTGATTTCGAAGTTTTTTGTTTCTTAGTTGATCTTTTTTAAATGGTGTTTTATTAATGTTGTGGACGAATTCTTCTTTTTTGGTTTTTTCCGCATAATGTGCCTTGCATTTTTCGTTTTCTACTGACATGGGCTTCTTATTTTCGACTACTTCTTGTTCCCAAAATTTCTGTAATTTTTTGTCTTCTTCATAACGGCTGATCATACTGCTTATTTTGATTGGTTGTTGATTTTGGTGTGACACGCTGCCTGACAGAATCCATCCTAGTTGGGTGTTTTGGCAGACTAGTCCATTCTCCATTCTTCGTAAACCTTGTTGAATGATGCGGCTTAATTCGTCAGCCCCTAATATTGCGTCTATTGGGCCTCTTTGCTTGAATGTTGGATCTGCTAATAACTCGTTGTCCCAAGATAAATCCATATCCATATGTTGATCTGGATGATTTTGTGTTAATGTTGGAAGTATCTTGAAATTGATTTTTAACGAAAACTCACTTGGAACTCGTGGTCTAATTGGGCGGTGTTATGCAGAAAGCTACCAAGCCACGTCTGCATAAATCCGAGATAATTAACAATTAGTACAGTATTAAATTAAAAAAATAAGGAGGTAACTTCCTGAAGAAATTAATAAGTTATCCTGTGGCTTGGATGTTTTCAGCAGAATGTATAATGAACCTTACTGGCTCCGTACCTTCAATAATTGAAAAAAAAAAATGTGGCTTGGTAGCTTTCTGCATAACACCGCCCAATTGTAACTTGTATTTGATATTTGGATACTTTTGGATTTGCATCGCTTATCCCTGCTATTTCTGCTACCATTTTTTGCTTGGGATATCCTAATCGTTGTGCGGCTTCTTCAGTTATCAGTGCTGCTTGGCTCCCGGAGTCGATAAGGACTCTCAAATATTCCATATTGCCCATGTACGATGTGGTGCATACTAACGCTGTTGGTAATAACACTGTACTTTGGTCCTGGTTAGTTGTATAAGACCCTGTTGGAATATTTCTATCTTCTGTGGTGTGCTTTTGGTTTTGTTTTGTATTTGTGTGGTTTGATCTGACTTGATTCTGCCCTTGATACGACTTATACTGTCTTGTGGATGATTGTGGTTTCCAATTTCCAAATCTTGAATTCGTTGGTTTCCAATCATCATGTAATAACGTATGATGTTTTCTGAAGCAAATTTTACAGCTTCTCTTGCTAAAGCATGGTGCGGTAGTGTCATGATAGATTAAACAATTGCAACACCCTTTGTTTTTTGTCACTTCTCTTCTTCTTTCCGCTGGATTCATGTTCTTGAATTCGCTGCAGTCGTAGATGATATGTTGTTGACCGCAACAGATACATCTTGAACAAAACTTTTTTGATGCATAAGCGTTGGTTGACCCATATATTTTTTGTATTTGATGTTTTCTTAACCGTCTTGCTTGGGCACCCATCTCTGTATCTCGTTCTGATTTTGCTCGTTGCTTGTGTTTTCTTGTGGCTTCGCTGTGGACCCTTGTATTTTGATAGTTAACAGTGAAGACCATGATAATGTATTTGCTTGTGGCGTCTTCTTGACCCTTGTTTTTTGATTCTTCTTTTTTCTAGTGGCGTCGCTGTGTGGACCCTTTGTATTTTGCTTCTTCTTGTTGCTTTGGCGTCGCTGTGTGGACCCTTGTATTTTATTCTTCTTGTTGCTTTGGCGTCGCTGTGTGGACCCTTGTATTTTATTCTTCTTGTTGCTTTGGCGTCGCTGTGTGGACCCTTGTATTTGATTTGATGCTGCTTCGATCTCTTGTTTGGACCGTTGTATGTTGTGTTGCTGTGCGATCTCTTGTTTGGACCGTTGTATGTTGTGTTGCTGTGCGATCTCTTGTTTGGACCGTTGATTTGATTTGCTGTGCGATCTCTTGTTTGGACCGTTGATTTGTTGTGTTGCTGTGCGATCTCTTGTTTGGACCGTTGATTTGATGCTGCTGATGGTTTATCTTCTTAGGTTCGAAGGACCATGTCTAAATTTAAGATCAGGGTTGCAAGAAGTACCCGTCTTAATTCAGTTGAAGTGAGATCCAGTTCGAAGGACCATGTCTAAATTTAAGATTAGGGTTGCAAGAAGTACCCGTCTTAATTTAGGTGAATTGAGGACCACTAGAGTTGTAAGTTCTAGTGATTACTCTAAATTATGAGAAGTGGCAAGAAGTACTTCTCTTAATTTATTGATGAATAACATTTAAGTCGTAAATTTAAATGCTACTGATTTATTAAGTTTTACATGCAGGTATTTATATAAAAACTTAATAGCTAGGTTATCACATTCCAATTAAATTAAAGGTATTAATCTGATGACTTATGATATAAAATTTTCCATTAATAATTTTAAATGCAGTACTTGCTGATTATAAATTGTTTTTAATGTTGACAATGCGGAAATGAATTATTTTTGACCTACTGAAAAGTGTTATTGTGCATTTTCGCTTTATTTACACTTTTCTTTTTACAATTTTGCATATTTACTTAAATTATTAATATACAGGATGGTTCTAAACTAGAACTCACCCAACCAACAAAAACCTGTTTAATTTCTAAATTAAACAGGAGTCGAGGATAGGAGTCACAGATATTGGAATTTCCGCCAACAAGACACATAGCCAAGATCTACCGCAATGCACCGTTTTATCTCGATTGCAGGAACGGTAGTCATAGAGTGGGCAGCAGACAATGTAAGCCAAGCAGTAAAATGGAAAAAGGCAGCCGCGGTATTCCCGTACCTGTTGAAAAGAAAAACCAACAAAAACGGGTTGTCGCAGAAACACACCAACAGCAAACAGGCAAAATTAGTGTTCCTTCTCCTGCCAAGATTGAAGTAAAATCAAACGAGGAAAATCTAAACAGATGGTAGACCTTAATGAACCTGAGATATCGCGGAAGGTAAGCGCAGAAAGCAGCTTAAGTCAAAACAGTAATAGCAGTTCCAACGTCGAAATTGGAAAAGAAAACAGCATGCTGGACTTTATACCAGAACTGTACATGCCTATCGAAGAAATAAAACAACAAGATCAGAAGGAGGGAGAGATTCTTAATACGGAAGTATACCAAGAGTGTGTAAACGAAAATATCACAAGAAGATATGGACCATAAAACCAATGAATGGGAAGACGGCAAGGGAACGATCATAAACTTCTTGTCCAATATGAAAAAATATACATCAGGCTCAAGTGGAGACCAAAGAGTTGCTCAGAATAGAGTATTACCAGTCGTTAGAGAGGAGAGACAGTGACGATGCTGAAGAAGAAATGGGGTAATGTAAACTGGCCTCCAAAATAACCTTTTTTTATTTTCTTAAATTTTGGTTTTTAAGTAGGTTTGTAAACTGCCCTCGGACTGCATGATCACTACTTATACGTAAGTAGGAGATTATAACAATTAGAATTTAAGAACGGATTATTAAATAGACAGGGCCGGTTTAGACGGGGAATTGTAGGGGGTAGTGACCGAGTGAAAATTGATAATTTCACCTCAGAACTTCATCGTTCATTTTACGTGTGGTACATTATAAGGTGAAGGAAGTAACCAGCGGTTCCTTGCAGCACGCCACGAGAGAGGCACGCAATAGAGAGAGATGGCGTGAGATAGTGCGACGAGTTGGATGTGGGGGAGCGAACTGAGCGAGTGAATAATGATCACGACTCCTCTGACAAGAGGAAAGCGAAGAAGAAGAAGAAAGACATTATAAGGATATTATAGTTTAAATTAAACTACCTGCTGCGCGAAAAGGTAAATCGTCCGCTCAGAGGTGCATTAGCCAGGTCGAGCTTAGGTTAGTGTTAAAACACTAACGATTTTTGTTCGTAAGTTGAAGGTTAGAAGCACCAGAAATGTCATGAATCTGGATGGCTCAACAAATACACCGTCCACAAAAAAATTCTGCGTACAGTCCTGAGTTGTCAACGGTAATTACAATTTTTTGCTTTGATTCTGTATGTCAGTCCCCCGCCTTTTCGAATTGTTTATAAATATGGTGTCAAACGTTAGAGCATCGTTTGAGTCTGACTGAGCTTCCATTATTTTGGTTTGAGCTTCAAAGTGTGCGGTTATTCACAAGAAAACTTTTGAGGGGCCGTAGACATACCCCCCCCCCGAATTTAGGGTCAAACGTTAGATAATCGTTTAGGGGGCCTGAATTGGCTCAACAAAAACACCGTCTGCAAAGAAATCCTGCGTACGGTCCTGAGTTGTCAACGGTAATTACAATTTCTTGGTTTGATCCTGCATATAAACTCCCCTCATCCATTTTAACCTTGGAGGGCAGTTTACAGGTGAGCCTAAGTGTTCACCTTTTGGCTCGGAGGGAAGTTTACATGCTTTTTAGAAATCTACCTGGCGGATGAGGCCAGTTTACATATACCCGAAGAAATATGTGGGAATAGTTCTAGAAGGAACCCTAGTCATTCAAAAATATTGCACAAAAAGAAATCAATGTACTATACTGTGCATAGTAACTTGTAGATCACCGTGCTAGTGGATTGGATTAACACCTATGGCTAGTTAAAACATTATACTGTGTGTATGCTCGATGCCTTCTCTTTCCTCATCTCAAGTCACCGGATTTGGGGCTCTTCAGATGAACATGGTGTGGGTGCTAGACCCAGTACTCGACATGGTCAGTGTTCAAACTTTTTTTGAACGAAACCAGCAAACTAGCGCCAAAAACAATTTTTTTAAAAGTAGGTGTAGTATAATTATGTATATGCATTTAAAAAGATTTGAGAAAACAAACCAAAATAGTAATTTTTCATCGGATTTTAAAGAATAAAAATACATTATTTTCCATTTCAATAAGTAATCAAGTTTAAGACAAACTACTTACGATATTCTGTCGTCCTTAGTTAAAATGCCCCAACTAACAAATTGGTTTTTAGGAAAAATTACTTGATAGGAAGTTCTTTGGAGGACGGCATCTCGAAATCTTTGTGGAGGGCCCCCCCTCCAAGTACTTATTGCCGCCATTGCTTGTTAAATCATTTCAGTAAAATTAGAAATTCAAACACAACTGTGAATTGCATTCTGCATAGATTAGACATATTCGACTGAATAATTGGGTCACAAATTAGTATTTTTTGTAAATTTGCAAAACATTATCGAAGGGCCATCTTACTACCCAACTGGTAGTTCAACATGATCGAATCAATTAAAAATCCGGCATATTCTCACAGAGAATCAAAGGCCGCCCAGTTCAGACCCAAAATTACAAAATAGATTGAGAGTTTCAATTAGAGAACATAAACTTGTCCCTTCATGTCTCGATACTTACGATAGGGTATCCAACTACCTGCAGTAGGGAAGGCATACATAGTTTTTTGGTGAAAAAATAAATAGAAAACTTTAGCGATCGATGTTTTAAAAAAAACTTATATTTAAGAGATCCACTTGCAGATTATAAATGTGTGCTAAAGAAATAAAATAAAACTTATCTGTTTCTAAAACTGTATTTAAATTACAGACCTAAGTTTATCAAATTCTGAAAAGACAATATAAACATGAAATTGTGATTTATTTATTTATTTGAAAAGTTATTCCAATTATAATAGGTACTTAAATTTAACTAAAACTGCATTGAAAATCAAAATCTAGTGAAAATTTCAAAAAATAAATATAACATCACAAACGATTATAATGTTTGTCGATCGCTTATTAAGCACACCTCTTAACTATAAAGATCATCTGGATCTTCTTGGAAACGTCCTTGATCACCTGCGGTGACACTAGGAGCAGTTGAACCACTACTGGCAGTGGGAAAACGGAAGTTAGTTCCAAAACCACGAGATTGTTGTAAAGTTTGTGCAAACATTTCATATTTACGAATGTCGTTGTCTGAAACTGATCGTCGGGCATATCGCATAGCTTCTTCAAAATGTGCTTTCGTAATCTCTGGAACTGGGTCATCTTCATCCATCTACATTAAAAAATTAAATTGTAATATTTAACCGAATCGAGTTTAATATTTATACTTACATCCATAGCAACATTTGGATTTGCGGCACGTTCACGTTCTCGTCTTATTTCTGATTCGATACTTTGACGGATTGCAAGCTTGCAAGCACGCTGACATATTTCGGTCAAGTCAGCACCGGAGAACCCATGAGTTACTTTGGCAATATATTGAAGATCAACTTCACGCGCTATGGGAGACTTCCTTAAATTTGCTTTGAAGATAGATTCCCTCGATTTTTCATCGGGCAATGGAATATAAATTAATTGATCTAAACGTCCGGGTCTCAATATAGCAGGATCAATTATATCGGGTCTGTTGGTTGCACCAATAATAAAAACGTTCTTCTTAGATCCCATACCATCCATCTCGGTAAGAATTTGATTTATGACTCTGTCAGCAGCACCACCGGCATCTCCTACATTACCACCTCGAGATTTAGCAATGGAGTCCAACTCATCAAAGAATAACACACAAGGTGAAGCGGATCGAGCTTTATCAAATATATCGCGAACATTAGCTTCAGATTCACCAAACCACATGGTAAGTAATTCGGGCCCCTTGATAGATATAAAATTAGCTTGACATTCGTTTGCAATTGCTTTGGCAAGTAAAGTTTTACCGCAACCAGGAGGACCATAGAACAAGACGCCTCTCGAAGGTTGCATTCCAAACTTAAGGAATTTATCGGGATGCTCCACTGGATATTGTACCAACTCTTGCAATTCCTTTTTAACATTTTCCAAACCTCCAATATCGGTCCAAGTGACTGTAGGCACTTCAACGACAGTCTCACGTAAAGCACTTGGACTGCTCTTTGTCATTGCATAACGGAAGTTCTCCATTGTAACAGCTAAAGAATTTAATACTTCGGCATCAATTTGATCATCCTCCAAATCTATCAGATCCATCTTCTCTCTGATTTGCTGCAAAGCAGATTCAGAACACAAAGATGCAAGATCGGCACCAACGTGTCCGTGTGTCTCTGCTGCGATTTGCTCCAAGTCGACATCATCAGCCAATTTCATATTTTTAGTATGAATACGCAAAACTTCCAAACGACCAGTAGCATCTGGAATGCCAATATCAATTTCACGATCGAAACGTCCAAAACGGCGCAAAGCAGGATCGATCGAATTTGGGCGATTAGTTGCGGCCATGACAATAACATGGGAACTCTTTTTCATACCATCCATCAAAGTCAACAATTGCGACACGATACGACGCTCTACCTCTCCGTGAGTCTTTTCTCGTTTTGGTGCAATAGCATCCAATTCGTCGATAAAGATAATAGCAGGCGAATTTTTGTCCGCCTCCTCGAAAGCTTTGCGCAAGTTGCTCTCGGATTCTCCAGCTAATTTACTCATTATTTCGGGTCCATTAATGAGGAAGAAGAACGCACCAGTTTCGTTTGCAACTGCACGTGCAATCAAAGTTTTGCCTGTACCCGGAGGGCCATATAATAAAATACCCCTTGGTGGTTTTACACCAATAGCTTTGAATAAAGATGGATGACGTAATGGTAACTCAACCATTTCTTTGATTTGGGCCAATTGCTTTCTGCAACCGCCGATGTCGTCATATCCTACTGCATTTAGGACCTCTTCTTCTTCCTAATATAATGAAGAAGATTAATGAAACATAATATGAATACTTGAGATTAAAAAGTGAACTTAAAAAAATTATGCAGAAAGGTTAATATTTATTATTTAAATGCATCAACATTTTTTTTATTACTCATTGAAATTATAAATAGCCTTTAAGTTGCCAAGATTTATCACTTATTGATAAAAGTATGTATTTAATAAAAAAAATAAATAAACACGATAATTTACAAAAAAATTGTTTTCAGGTGTTGATGTAAAAATTCAGCTCTTTTAGGGTCAGTTTTATAATAGCAGCATAACATTGGAATAATAATTATTCCAAGAATAAACGAAAAAGATGTTTTACAAGACTTTGATTTTACCATAAAATAATATATAACGTCAGCCATTATTTCAAAACATATTAAATAATAGCAGCATTATAGGATGTAAGGATACGAATCAATTAAAAATAAATTCAAATGATAATATTTATTCAAATTCAGATTGGATACCCGCTATCAGTGACACATCGCATATACCTAATAATTGTTTTGCAATGCCTCATTAATCGTGGGGATCCCATACTGACGTCAGTAATTTACGAACTTATTACAATAACAGTTCGTTAGTTTTTATAGAAATAGTACGTTAAAATTATAAGAAACCAAAGGACATACTATTCATTTTTACTTTCTTGAAGAATAGCCTTGTTCTATCAAAATCTCGCCCGTAATTCAGTTATAAATTTCCAAAATTTTGAGTGCGAGATTTAGAATTCAGAAGGCGCCATTCAAAGCAATTTTATTATTTTTGCAATCTCGTGTTAATTAGTTCAGATTATGTTAACCCTCCAGCACACGGGTGGGGCCTGTGAGGCCACGCAATCCACAAACATCGCTGTAACTTTGAAAAAAAGAAGTTTACGTTTGTGAACTTCTGTATACCTTTCAAAAATGTTCAACGACATAATATAATCAAATTGTGCAAAATGTAAAAATTACCATTTTTTCGCAAAAAATTAAAAAGGCCTGATAGACCCCACCCGTGTGTTCGAGTAACTTTCTGTAGAAATCAAAAAATTGAATTTTATGCGAAAAATTGACTCGAAACCAGCTCACAGCACTAAACGAGGATATTGCAAATATTGTAAACGAAAAAAAACCAAAGTTTTACCTAAAAACCAGATATTTCTGTAAAATTTTTAAGTGTTGGTTGTGCATGGAGCATATTATAACATGCTGTCGTGAATGTATTTCAAGCAAAGGAAGCTCTACTTTGAAGCTTCTTAATTTGTGCGGACATTTTTTATAGAAATTTTCTTCTTGTTTTTATCTTAAGCGCACATTACACGCGGCGTTTTTGTTATGCGATCGGTTGCAGCAGCCGATCGCACGTGCAACCGAATGCATATGGCTATGCGATGCATAGCCGTGGTGCGATTTTCGTATTTTAACAATTTATCACAAATTTTAACTCACAAAAAAAAATTAACAAATTTAACCACACAACATAAAAGTACAATATTTTTACGTCAATTTTATCTATTTTTATAACTTCAATAACATCAAATGTTAATAGAAATCACTAGATTGCATGAGAAAGCGCATATAAAATAGAACGAGTTCTATTTAAAGCCATGCGATTTAAAAAGGCATGGCGATCAATTGCTGAATGGGTTGCCTATGCGATTAGCTGATTAGGTGGCTGCTGCAACCGATCGCATAACAAAAACGCCGCGTGTAATGTGCGCTTTAGATTAGTATGTGTAGTATAGCAAAACATTAAATTTAGAATCATACATAATATATGCTTTATATTATATGTTTCTAATGCGTTTTTAATAAATCATGTAAAATAACAATGTTTTTATTGTTGATAAAAAAAGTAGGTAAATCTGGTTTTTTCTTAAAATTTTTTCAACGATCTTAAAAAGAACTAATCAAAGTTTATTTTTACCAAAAAAAATTTTTATTTTATTTTGATACAAATTTTTTACACGCCCTTTAACTATGGGCCTGATAGGCCTCACCCGTGTACCCGTGTAATTTCTAGGCCACCCGTGTGCTGGAGGGTTAATAAAAAATATATACAGTGAATTTTTAAACTTTCAAACAAAAATTAAGATTAAAAACCATAATCAATGGTTAAAAATTTAATAATCGAAGGCTGCATATTTTCAAAACTAATAATTTCGAACTAATTTTTACTTTCCGAACCCCTAGGTAAGGAAAGTATTGTTATCAGTCAAAATTTGACCCCCCAATTTTTTGACAGATGTTCACGTTTTGAGGTTCCCTGAATCCATTTTTATCATTTTTGGAAGGATGTCTGTATGTATGTGTGTATGTACGTCTGTGAACACGATAGCGTCTAAACGAAGCAAGCAAATCATTCCAAATTTTGCATATAAGCTTTTTCCTGTCGTAGGACGAAGCCAGATGAAAATAATTTAAATCGTGTAACGGGAAAGGGGGGTTTACCTGGAGCATTGATTATATATACTTATAGATGTGGCACGTAATAGGAGTGTAGGTTATAGAAAATTATTCGTCAAAAAGTTGTCATAAAGTGCTGCTACCTAGCTAAAATGTTAACAACTTTATTTACAGTAAAGTTGGTTTGAAAAAAAGCTATATTATGAAGATTACCTAAATTTACCTGACATACCATTAAGTCCTAAAGATGCATAAAGCCATTAATAAAAGGTATTACAATCTTTGAAGGTTGAAATTTTCTTTTCTATTTACCAAATTTTAGATTCATAGGTTTAATAATAATTAAAGTTATTTGCAAAAATTTATTAATATGAAAATTATACAACAAAATAAATTCTGGAAAATATCTAATTTTTCATGTACTTATTATTGGTTTTTTAAAATATTAAGTTTTCTTGTTGCACTTTGTTTATCTTTCTTCTCAATCTGTATTTTACATGTACGGAACAGTTTCGTTCGCAGTAAACGGTTTATTAAAAAAATTTTATGTTCTTCACACTTCTTGTCAGTGATCCACTTTTTAATTGTATCATTGTTCACGATTTTTTGAAATATGGAATCTTTAATACCCCTGGTGTAAAATATTTTATTAATAGGACTTGTTGTATATGCCTAGACATATGCTGATAATTTGAATGAAAGCAGTGCTGCGTCTTTTTAAAAATTGTATTTTAGTTTCATCTACGCCGTAATCCCTAGACAAAATCAACATTTCATTCTTATCAACTAAATCAGTGTTACCTTTTTGAAGTTCTTCTACACAATATTTACACCCAAACTTTTTAATACAGGATTGAGCTAAATAACCTGCAAAGTAGGTCACTGAGCATGCTTCATAGTTTTCCTTTATGCTACAGTCCTCATCGGAGGATGATGATGTTGATTCCATTTCCACTTCAAAGATATCAGTAAAATCGGAAATAGTTTCTGATACCACAGGCAAATCTCCAGAGAACTCGATTTTTTCTTCCAAATTAATTAATTTATCTTCATCGTTCTCGCAATTTGAAGTTGTGCATTCTTTCTCCAGACACGATGAAATAATTCCTTGTAGAGATAACCTAAATTGCTTTGCAGAAGGATTGGGATTATATCCGTTTCTATGGCGTATTTGGGAAAACAAATTTTCAATTGGATCTTGACAAAGCCTATTTGTTAAAAGAAACTTGTGATCTTCTTTTATCGCGTTCCATAAAGAAATATAATTCCCTTAATTGTTTGTAGAAATCCGTTAAAACAAAACGGAGTGTTTTTTGGAACCTTCCAAGTTCGAATCCAAACCAAACATTCTTCTAAATATTTTAGGGATTCCTCATTTTTTAAACAAATGGCGCCTTTCAATTTATTTGCTTCGTACAACACTTTGGAATTTAAACAATCAAATAGGTTATTCATTTTTAACAAAAAACTTGCAGTATTTAAAGCAGTATCGCTTTTCAGATCCCCAGTTGCTACGGCAGTTACAATCCCCGCGTAAAACGTTTTACTAAACACTTGGGTGGCCAATTTCACACTCATTTTTTGAAAATTATTTGGACTCACGTGGGCTTCGGTTATTCTTAAACTATTATTATTATATTGTAACTTTTATTGTTTCATTTACTTATATACCTATAATTGTGACGTCACAATTTTGAACCTCCCCCGACCCCTAACGCCACAAAGGTCGGACCCCCCCCCCCAGGAGCGTGACGTAATTTATGGACGACCCCAAAGCGTATTCCATAGGAGGAATCCTGGAAATCTTTGCAAGTCGTTGGAATTCCTTCAAATATTTTGCAAAGTAAATCCTTGGAATTCTTTAGAAATCTTCGGTGTTCTTTGTAAATCTTTCAAATTCTTTGGAAAGCATTGGAATTCCTTGGAAATATTTGAAAATCATTGGATATCAGCGTACACGTAAATCTTTGAAATTTTGTTTTCCGAGTTTTGTATACTTAAATATTTATTTATTTTGTTTTTAATTCGTTGAAAATCACGGGGAATTTTTCGCAAATCACTAGGAATTCCTTAGAAATCGTTGAAATCTTGCAATACCTTAAAAATCTCTGGAATGCCTACTAAATTGTTGAAAACTTTTTAAAACATTTGTAAATTCTTGGAGTTTCTTGCAAATCTTTAATAATCCTTGGAATTCATTGAAAATCGTTGGAATTACGAATTCTAAACTAAAATGTTCAAAACAAATAGGAGAGAGTGATCAAAAAGAAACTTTCTTGAAAACCGTGCTATTTTATTACGAATTTTTTGAAAATAAAAATATTTGAAAATGCCTATATCTTGCAAACGAAACAGCAAACGAAAGTAAAAATAAATTTTAAGTGGGATCTTAGCAAACAGTATTGTTAAAATCATAAAGGAATGTTTTTGTTAAAAGAAACCCTTGTTATAATCTACATAAACCCCCAATAAAGGATTTATTACCTGCTCTAAGTAAGTACATATCTAAGTTTGAAACCATTATAACAGATGTACATGGCTAGTTAGTAATAACTTTGTACGCTGCGTGGCGATTAGGTGATTTAAAGCACCATCTGGCGTACAAAGTTCTCCAACTTATAACCAAATTTAACATTGCGTGCAACATCTATAAGTATATAAAATCAATGCCTGGAGCTATTATGACATTATGCGTCATAACTTCGAAACGAAATTAAATATGTAAAAATATTAATAACAAAAAATTAGCGCTATGGAATTTCCTACATTTTTTGTCCTACAAGTTTTTCTCTAAAATATACAGGGCGTTTCAAAAATTTTTGTATTTGTAAAAATTTTTTGTATTTGTAAATAAAATAGTAAACCGCATTCTACTAACGAAAATAAGATGAAAAGTTTCTAATAACATGGGTTCAAAAATGCTTCGTTTGCAAGATATAGGCATTCAAAAGTTTTTTTCTTCCTATTTTGGCAAAATATGAAATTTTTCATCGATTTACTGTTGAAATTATGTAACCATTTTATTTAAAAAAATAATATAAAAATTTGCGTCTGTTCGGAAAGTTATGCGATGGCCACATCATTCTTTATACAATTAATCCAATACGATTTCAAATTTTGGAAAACCTAGTTAAACTAAAAAAAGTATATTTCGTAAACAAGAAGCTATACACCAAACATGAGAAATGTAACAATAAATTAATTGTAGTATTTGGTATTTTTGAGTAACATTTTCCTCAATTTTAGTCCATTCTTCAACTAATCGTTGTTTTATACTAGTCATGCCCGTATTTGTGGTTTTTCTGATCCTACGTTCTTCTTCCCTCCAAAGATGCTCAATTGGATTGAGATCGGGCGATTGGGGTGGTATGTGCAGCTATTTTGGTACATTGTAGATGTCTTGTTGAAAGCACCCAACTTGAGGAAGGTCTAATTTATTGACGCTATCTTTCAAGTATTTCTGTAAAATTTTCAGGTGTTGTTCTTTGTTCATTTTTAGATCCATAAATTTTAAATTACCAACGCCGCTTCTAGCCATGGACCTCAAAAGAATAATGTTTCCACCGCCATGTTTTACGGTAGCAGAAAGATTTTCTTTCTTCAATTCTGTGTCGACTTTCCTCCACACCATTTGTCTTCCATCTGATCCAAATATGTTAAATTTGCTTTCATCACAGAACAGCACGTTATTCCAAAATTCTGAGCTTTTATTTATAAATTTTTTGGCAAATTTTAGCCGCTTCTTTCTATTAACCTCTGAAATCAATGGGTTTTTACGTAATACACGACCATTAAAACCATTATTTCGCAGTGTTCTGCAGATTGTTTCATCAGATATGGTCTTTTTGATTATTTCTGACAAATTGATTTATGCTGTTCGTTATGAGGTGTAAGTATTTTCTTTCTACCTCGTCCAGCTTTATTTTATAAAGTTCCATCATTTTCAAATTTGTTTATCGCATATGTACATATTTGATTGTTGAAAATGATCTGCCGACTATTTTTCCAACCTTTATTTTTCCAAAGTTTATCGCTACTATATCAATGAGTTGACAGATAGCCCCTCCACAGGCTACCCGTAAGCTGGTGTTCCTTCCCTGCTATCTGTTGCTATAAATAATTGTTGTCTAGAGCTTATTAACTCGTCTAGGGAGATTTTCATGTTCACTTTGCAATTTTTATTTATATTTGCTTTTGAATTAACGTGATCAATATATCGCTGCCCCAGTGCAACACTGCTATAACTAAAAATCGTCGATTCTGAGATAAACATCAAAACGTGTTGAGAATTGATACTATAAATCGGATATTACTTCTACATTGCCAATTTTTTTTTTATTGTTACTTAACATACATCATTACAGATTATTATTAGTTTAATAAAAAATCATTTATGCCGCTAATCGATACTATCGTTTATTTAAGTTAGTGCAGTATAGAATTGGTAATCAAACACATTTTTTACTCGTAATTTCTAGTTAAAGCATCCTTGAACTGTCGTGGTTGTGTATTCGATGCTTGAAAACTTACAAGAATAAACTTTTATAATAAATTATTATCTTTATTGTTTAAACTACACTCTGATTTATAAAAAAATAATTTTACAGTTTGTAATAGTTTTGAAAGATAATTTAAAAAAATATTTTTGATTATTAGGTATCATCATCTTCAGTTTTTATGTTTTTGTAAAAGTCCCAGTGCACACGCGGTATCACATGAGCTTCGCATAAATCTATTAAATCTTTTTTTTTAATTTCGAAATACTCGGTGTTTCGGAGTATGCTGGTAACAACTCCAAATCCAAAACTGGTTGACGACCTCTAGTTTTGCCACGTACATTCAATTCTTTCCATTCTTTGTCTTCATACGAAGTTTTGTAAAATATTGTTGAAGGAAAGTTCTTTTCCACGCGGCAAATACAAATGTCATGCCAAACAACTTTTTCTTTATTTTCATTGATAGTAAAATTTTTCCCCGTTCCATCAGTTAAGGCTTTCAAATCAAAAAAATCAGAGGTGTGCAGTTCTTTAACTTTGAAGAGATTTCCCGTTTTCTTGGACATTCGGATAACCGCTGCCCATTGTGAAGGGTGCACGACAGGACCTTTTGTCAACATTCTCTTTTTCTCTTTTTCAATGAGGGAATGCATATGATCTCCCTCATTCTGCGTGTGACCCACAACTAGATACTTTTGAGTAATAGAATTAATGGGAAGATTTTTTACGCAATAAAGGTAGAGAGAAAATAAGAATTTATTTTTATTCTGTCCTACGCAGTTGTCAGAATAAAAAACAATGTCTTTTTGAAGATCATCACACTCTTCTTTTAAAAAATGATAAATGCAGCTACCAATTTCGTTAGCTCCACGCTTACCTAATCCTTCGTGCCAAAAGAACGAATAACCCTTTTTATTCCCAATGTTGTACATTTTTGGCTCATAAGAGGTAGGTGGAATTGGCTCCTTGGAAGTAGACGAAATTGGCGAAGTATGCGAAGTAGATGGAATTAGCGAATCATTTGCATCTAAAATTATTTACAAAATATAATACGAGTATCTATATATTTTGTTTAATTTTTTAAATTATGATCTTATTTTGATTTTATTGAACAGTATGATGATGTACTTTCCTTTTTTGTTCAACTCCAAAGTCAACTCGAGTGTTCTCTTCGATCTCTTCATATTTACCACAACAAAAACTCAATATAATATAATGTTGTTTCCACACCAAAAAGCGAAATGCAACTGAATTTTACTCTTGGGCATTGTTTGGAAACATTGTTTAAAATATCCCCAGTTGCTTCTTATCATTATCGCATAGGAATAAAAGAATTTGTATTAAAACCTTGTATGTTAAAAAATGCGCTATTTTCTGTGAATTATTTGTTTATTATTTCTGATTATAATAATCTGCAAAATATAAAAAATACTAACCCTTTCCGACAGGTGACGACAGACACCTTCATTAGTACCTATCTACATTACGATAATAAATAAATAAATAATTTCAAGATTAATTTTTATTGTATAAAAGTTTTAATTTTGTTATAATATAGTATAATCATATATTATTTCTATCAAAAAGCCGTCTTCAATTTGTTGAATTTGTAATACAGATCATTAATAATCAAAAACTATTATATAATTAGAATATTTAATTTGAATTAACGCTGTATTGCATTGGGAAGCCGTGCGTGTCTTATGAGATTTTCAAGACGATACTAAACTATCTTGAGTTGTGACAGTATTGCACTGAAATATTCATTAAAATTTTAAAATTCAAGAGTAAACTAAACGCTATAACAAATTATTGAATGCGAATTTTAGTTAATGTACTATAGAACTAGAAACTAGACCCTACAAGGAGTATTTTCCTACCAATAACTCAAAACCGCCAAATTTTGAGTTGTAGCAGTGTTGCACTGGGGCAGCGATATCTTTAATTAAAGTAAATTTCAATTACTACGTTGGTTATTTAAAAGCGAAAGTATTTTTTATTGTAATCAGCTTGCATTAATCGTAAACAGTTCAAAACATGTGATATACTACATATTTATAAATAACATTTAACGTTTAGTTTGCATGACGTAACTTACACCGCGAAATTCTTAGTAGGGTATTCCCCGTATGATGTAATATTTGTACATAATATTATGGTTTTTCTTACAATGTTACCATTTTTTGCAGGACTTCCCAAGTTATTATTTTTATAAGTTATTGCAATATTTTAATTATGTCTGTTTTTAATTGTGCTTCCTCCAAATTTGTTTATTTATTGTATTTTGGTTCTTACTGAAATAGTAGCGATAAAATATCTTATTTTTCCTCGCCTCGTTAGAGCTTTTTACCGTCTTGAATGAAATTACGTCACTAGGCGTAAGCGCCTCGTGACAATTTCATCCTTGACGGTAAAAAGCCTTAACGAGGCTCGGAGAATAATATACTATTGGACACCTTGAGGATATTATTAAAGTATAATTTTAATCTTTTTAATTACTTTGATGAAACCTCCTATTAATTGTTTAAAAATAGAAGGGCAGAGTTAATATTTTTTATGATACACTAGACCCTCCATGTACGCGAGGGTTCCGTTTGCCAAAAACCTCGCGTACATGGAATTCGCGTAAATGGAACCAAAGAAGCAATAGAAAAATGGGGGTTAGGTTCCAAAATTTATTTAAGACTAAAAACAAAAGTTTAAAACTAAGGTTTATTTACGAAATAGGTAAAATATAATGCATACAAAAACTAAAATATACCTAATTGATAAAAAAATTAAATATAATGCATAAAAAAACTATAAATCGTTGACACCGTATTTGTATCATTCAAGTGCTACGTTTCAGCGCCTGTGAACGGAGTAGAAATTACTTTGTATATAGTACATACATCTCTATTTATGTAAATAACTGTCAATGAATATCTTTAGCTTCGACGTAAGATTTATGTACACCTATACCTCCAAATTTGTTTATGCTATTTGGATAACATATAATCCCTATAGACTCCTAAACCGTTTGACCGATCGGAACCAAATTTGGCACAGTTATTATGTAGGTTCCTGCGCATGTTTTTGTATTGAAATAGTGCAAAAATTCGCAAAGGAAAATTGATTTTGAGTAGCCTGCCTTCCTTTAAGGAATCTCGATAATCCATTCATGCGCGTCCCTATGCTATGTGCTATTTGGATAACACATAATCCCTATAGACTCCTAAACCGTTTGACCGATCGGAACCAAATTTGGCAGTTATTATGTAGGTTCCTGCGCATGTTTTTGTATTGAAATAGTGCAAAAATTCGCAAAGGAAAGGAAAATTGATTTTGAGTAGCCTGCCTTCCTTTAAGGAATCTCGATAATCCATTCATGCGCGTCCCTATGGGACGCGCATGAATGGATTATCGAGATTCCTTAAAGGAAGGAAGGCTACTCAAAATCAACTTAAAAAACAACAATGAATGCTGTCAGGCTGTCAACCGATCGACAATGCAAATACGCGTGCACGTGCTTTACGTTTCTATTTGACCAATCTTAACCAAATTTGGTGTAGAAGTTATTTACAACGCTAAGAAAAACATAGGCTACTTTAGAACCTTGGGAGTGAGGCCGAAGGCCGAACAACCACATCCGACACGGTCTAGTGGGCTAAAGGCGGTCGGTAGGCCGACTGTGCCAGCTAGTTATTTTAATAATACGCGAAAACTTAATTTGCGTTAAAGGGAATTTTGCTTCGCGTACAAAAAATTCAGGTATCAAAATCTAATTCGCGTTATTCTGAACTCGCGTACATGGAGGGTCTAGTGTATTAGCATTAACTCGTTTATTATTATGGTATTTAATTATTTTCGTATCCTCTTTATGCAACACAATCATTCCTAATATTTTATTCAAGATAATTTGGGACATAGATGTTGAGGTAGCAGCAGTTTTAAAGAGGCGTAAAATAGAACCATAAAATTTTAGTGTGATATTTGACACTAATAAAAGGATTATGATACATTTATTAAAAATGTTTGACTCCTTAGTTTTAATTTTATTAGCTCTTAAAGTAAAGGGTCAGAACTTTTTACTGTGATACTAATAAGAATATATAATATTTCCTGTAATACGAAAAGTCCTCCTATTGGAAATCACACCGATTATTATTTAACCTGTGAGTCTAAAGTAGCTGGACAGAATTCAAACGATAATAAAAAAAAGTTGGTTATAGAAAATTTAAAATTAATTAATTATTAATAAAGCACAATATATTGGGAACACAAAAAAAAACTATAAAAACATAATGGTCCATTTTCTTCAATAATTGTTCGCACTTTTCTTTTAACACCTTCCATCATATGCCGGAGCATTTTCAGATCAATTTTTTTGGCACAGGACATAATTCGTTTTTTCAATTGTTCGGCTGATGTTGCTTCCCAACCATTCTTATAAACTAATTGCGATAAAATTGACCAGAAAGTTTCAATCGGACGAGCTGCCGGAATATTTGGGGGATTCGCATATTTTGGCACAAACGGTATATTTTGACCTTCTAACCAATTTAAGGTTTTTTTTGCATAATGGCAAGATGCCAGATCTGGCCAAAAGATGATTTTATCATTTTTATGGTTTCTTTTAACAAAATTAACCATTTTTGGTAAACAATTTTTTATATAAGTGTCTGTGTTAACAGCAATACCAACTTGGGTTTGAATAAAAAAATTTGATATGCCTTTAACTGATATCGCACACCACGCTAACACTTTTGGTTCGAATTTTGATTTTCTTATGAACTTTACATTATCAGGAACTGTATTTTTATCGGTGGTATAAAATCCTTTATTTGCAACATCACAACTGTTCGCAAAAGTGAAGTACTTTTCATCGTCCATAATGATCACTGTATCGCCTGATAAAAAATGTTGTCTCAGAAGACGGCACTTTCCGGGTATTTCCACTAATTGTTTATCGGTATATTTTGGTTTAACGTTTCTCTTATACCTTTTCACATTTAATTTTTTCAAATTTCGGCAAATTGTAGTTTGTGAAACTTGAAATTTTCTGGATAGTATGCGAGTACTCACTCCAATTTTGTTTTCAGCAGCTTTCTTCAAGGAACTTAGCCGAGATTTTTTTAGAATTGAGTTTCTTCCGGTTTTTTTTTAATTTTCAGGACCAATATTGTTATTACATCTCGAAATTATCGAATAAATGGTACTTCGACTGAAGCCTTCATTTATAAAATGATGTAAAACATGACTTTTATTTTGCTGGCCAAGCATTTTGAAAAGTTTACGCAAAAAATTCTGTTCGCACACTTTCATATTGACAATTCAAACTAAACTACTTCAATTGACATTAAACAAATGAAAGGTACAGTAAAAAAAACAAAAGGATTGCTAGATTATAACTAATGATTTGATGCGATTGAAATTTGTCCAGCTACTTTAGACTCATACGTTATATTCTACAAATTGTTTACAAGGTCAATGACCTAATGAATGAGCCGCCCCTAGTATGTAAAACCATAAAAGAAATAATATTGAGTTTATGGCATTTCCAAATTGTATTTATCAGTTTATTAATATGAAGAATAGCTATTTATTTTGACCGATTTTGTATCAAATTTTGTTAAAAATTTTAAAGAGCACGATATTTAAAAACAAACCCAAAAATTTCAAGTTTTTTGTAAATTGTATAAAAATTATTATTAAATAAAAATAAATGAATAAAGAAAAAATCTAAAGACTTAAAATAATACCGAGGGTTCCATTTAAAGATATGAAATTGTATTGCGTTCCTCAAAAATAGAACACTGTATTGGCTATAACCCATGCGGTTTAACTCTGCATAGGTGTGGCCTCAACCGGCAACGATATAAATATAGTAATCTTATTTGCAGTTAGATGCCGAACCTCTGCATTCTTAAAACGGATGAAATTTTGAGTATTAAAGTGAATAATCTTTTGATGCGCCTCTTAAAATAAAAAACTACATACCTCGCGCTTAATGGGATCACCTTCACAATGAATCACAGTATCTGGTGCAACGATACAGTATGGAACAGGCTCAGTTTCTACAACTTTAAATTCGATAGCACGCATCCCTCCTCGTACAATAAATACATCGTCTTTGTGGATTGGCCTATACGCTTCCAAGAAGTACGGTTTCAAGTAGACTTCAAATAGATTCCTTTAAAAAAATTTAAGGTCTTTCATTTCTTTACCGTGACTACACAAATTGAATGCAATTAATATTATTCGTAATTGTAATTTGCAGTAAAAGATGTTTAATACAAAATTCATGATTAATTTATCAAATGGCTAAGGTTAAAATTTAAATGTCAATGATTAAACCGTAACATCCAGTGCATCAAATAAACAAGTTGAGAATCATCATGGAGGTTAACGTGATTAATTACCCCATTATTCTTTAAATTGCGTAATATAAATGTAACTTACCCTGTAAGACCTTCGACGGTGTCATCAATAGGAAGTACATGGATTCTCTTTCCATATTTGACGTCTGGACAGGCTTGCACCGAAACAACGTCGGAAAGACGTACACGTAAATTGTTACGAACTATCCGATTCATTCTGATCTTCTCATCGGGGCAAGTGTCGTCAGATAAAACAATGCAGACCGTTTCTTTCCTCCTTTTTCCCTTCAAAAGCACGGTGTCACCTCTGAAGAGTTGTAATTCGTCCATTTTTGCTTGTGACAAAGCAACCACCGAATTGTCATCATTTACAGCTTCATCTACTAAAAGTCTATTTGGACGATCCTTGCGGCGTAGGATCGCAGTTGCCAAATCATCGGGACTATAGAAAAATTAAAAAAATTAATTATGCAAAAATCGAAATTCATTGTCTAAAATAACCTATTCATTGATGCTGTTGTAGTGACGTGCAAAAAATTATTATTTTAAGGCACAAAAAACGATTAAAAGATGATACTTTGAAATGATGGCATTGTACAAAATAATTGGGAATCCATTACGGATTGTTTTCAAAAGAAATGTAAGATGCCGGTAATGGGGGATTTTACATGTAAAAAAAATCTAAAACTTACCTCTTTCCTTCTGCCATGCTTATTTTATATTTATTACGATATTACAACAAAATAGAAAAACAAAATTGCAACTATTTAAATACAAACGTTTAACAACTAAATCGCAAAGTTCGATAATCACAATGACGTTGCTAGTTTAATACACAAAATGACATTCGACAGAATACTTGTATATCATTTCCCTCACCACCGGACGTTGTACGTTTTTCTGACAAATCAGAATTCACCACGCATGTCCATGACTACTAGCATGTCATATTTCAAAAATTTCTACTCATCATTTCGCCCAAATTTTATTTCAAAATTTTCCAATCAGCAATTTAGTTTTTATTGAAGATTTCTATGTTAATCGTTTATTAAAAACTGCGACTTTCAAAATCGGTTAAAAATTTAAAATTGGCACGAATAATAAATATTTCGCGCTACTAAGGCCGGAAGTAGTTATGTAGGCCAGCTCAAATTCTTAGAAACTACAGAGCTATAAAAAATAGAAAACCTGAATAGTCATTTTTAAAATTAAAATAAAATAGATGTTTGCGTCAGCAAAATGGCAAGTCATGGGCGGACCCGCGGACTGGCCCGTAGGGTATGGAAAATCACGATAATTTTGCATGGGGTTGCCTCATTCTTAAAATTCCTTCTGAGGCCCGGATTTCATGCAAATTTTTATTAATTTCTGTTATTTAATTAGACTAAAGAAGGATAAAAATGTGAAAGTGGAATTCCAACCACCGGGGTTAATTTATATTATTTTCAAAATGTTTATTTGAGTCATTCTGAAAAATAGGTTTTTAGGTGTCTTATCAACGATCTAACGTTTCATTTATTGGAACTTTAGTAAACATAGGTACATCAATGGAGGCGACGGCGATAGTTACTTCGTTCGCTAGACTAATGCCCAACATCGGTGGCCCAAAACCGACGAAGCGAAGGATGTTGGGCACCGTCGCACAGTCCGTGATGTTGTACGCCGCTCCCGTTTGGCAAGAGGCCGTCAACGTCCAGCGTAACCGTAAGAGGCTGCAAGCGGTCCAGCGCAAGATGGCACTTCGAGTAACTTGCGCTTACAGGACCGTGTCCGGCGAAGCCGTGCGAGTCTTGGCCTCCATGCCTCCCATAGAGCTTTTAGCTAGAGAGAGAGCAGACGTACGAGCGGGACCGGACCCCACCATTAAGCAGCGGACGCTCGACGATTGGCAAAGGAGCTGGTCCTCCGGCACGAATGCCGCTTGGACCAGAAAGCTCATTCCGGATCTTCGTCCTTGGGTAGCGAGAAAGCACGGAGAGGTGAGCTTTCATATAACACAAGCTCTCACCGCCCACGGATGCTTCCAGGCATATCTCCACAGGTTCAGGCTGACCAAGTCACCTGCCTGTCGTTACTGCGCGGACGAAGATACAGCGGAACACACTCTTTTCGGATGCCTAAGATGGGAGAGGGAGAGAGTGATGATTTCGCTCCGGATGGGCGACACACTTAGCCCGGACAACATGATTGCTTTCATGCTGTCCGGCGAAGACGAATGGCTGGCTGTAGCGGTCTTCATCAGTCAAGTGATGAAGACCAACGAGGGGGACGGACGAGCTGAGCAAGCCGAAGCTCGAGTCCTCGCCCTACAGTTAAGTCAATGACAGCCTTTTAAAGTTCCCTTGAGAAGTTCCCGCGAGAAGATGCGCGAGATGTTTCCAAGAGAATTCCCGAAGAATATCGTCATTAATCGGCGGGTCGGGTCGGGTCGAGTAGTGACGGTCGTTCGACGGGGTAGATTATTGTCGGTACGACGATAGCGCGTAGACCCTCTGTGGACACAAACTCTCGTGCTAATCCAGAGGGGGACGATCGCGAAAATAGTGCCGTCAAATATAAAGACGAGTGGACTGGCACTTTGCCAGCGACCACAAGTTTTTCAAGATGACCCGGTCGCATCGCGCTCTGTGATTTAATATGATTTGCAAGGTCGCTTGGGGGCTCGGAGTCTCCGGTATGGATGACGGTCGGCTCGGCCTTAACTTTGTCGCCGGAATTTCCGCCTATTAAGTTAATGACGAGTGGGCTTTCACTTATACTGACGATCACGGACCACTAGGTGACCCGGTGCGACGTGTTGGATCGCGGCGAGCGGTGTGTCCGGTTCAATTGAAAAAGTAGAATCAAGTGATAGTGCCTGACCTCCCGGACACAAACTTTCGTGCTAAACCGGGAGGTCATCGGGAGCCTGCATCATCGATGCAGCAGGGAAGATCGCAGACGACAGCGGAAGTAATGCCGAGAAGGTAAAGCCCGCTGACGTCGGGGAGGGGGTTTTGGTCAATAAGAATCTGACACTACCATCCCTGATGGGGTGGTGCCTATGAAGGTTTCCCCCTTCCCTGCAGGAAAAAAATGGTACATCAATGGAGACGTTTTAATAGAACCCGAAAAGACTACTGTCACGAATACATGCAAAAAAATGGAACATACCACGGTGAGATACCTGGTTAAAAGTACAGATATTATTGTCCTCGATTTGGAAGAAACGAACGAGGACGAAATGGAGGAGTGTCTCAGAGGATACATCGAAGTCGGGGGGACATATTATAACCCTCCGATCTTTTAGTTCATCCTCGGGTGGCACTCGGGTGGCTATCACCAAATACGACAAGGTAGTTGCTGGCCAGCTGATACAGCGTGGCAAGATCATGATTGGCATGGAAAACTGGTAGGTGTCCGCAGGGGGTTTGGTGTACTGCTGGTACACCAAACTGGTGTACACGCACAAAGATTTGCTGATGAGTCACGATTTTCGTAAGCGGAAAATATAGGGGATTGTGCCTTTATTGATGCAAAAAATCCTGAGAACTGTCGAGAGATGGTGCACACGAGAGGGATTGTCGTTTAATCCGATAAAAACCTCGGTAGTTGCTTTCACGCGGCGCAGAAACCTGCAAAACGTGAAGGCTCTATAGCTGTGAGGTAAAGTCCTTCATTTGGTGAAAGAGGTTAAGTATATGGGTCTAACACTAGACAACAGGTTGACCTTCTCACCTCATGTACGAAACGTATCAAACAGAGTCAGACGGGCATTATGGGCCTGTAAAAACATGATTGGCAAAACTTGGGGACTAACACCAAAAATGGTACTTTGGATGGATCTAAAACAGAGAGAAGTACTAGAGCAGATATATGCGGGAGAAGAACAGGTGTTGCATTCAGCATCAACCTGGGTTGTCTTGCAACTGTATTTCAGGCAGAATAAATTGCAATACTAGTCTGTGCCGAGGAAATGACTCCGAAGGGGTATGAAAATAGACGGATCTGCATCATAACAGACAGCTAGGTAGTACTAAAGGCTTTGGAAGGGGTAGAAATGCAGTCCAAAGTTGTGAAACAATGCCTCGATGTGCTGATGAGACTGTGCGACTCGCAACAGTGGTGGGTACCAGGCCACCAGAGGCCTGGTTGGTGTATGCGTCGGTTTTTTTAACGTTATACGTCTTCCGATTTCTTCAGAGGCCTGGTAAAGGCTGCAAATACCCCCCTAATGGACCCTGAACATTCTTGCGGTTCGCATATACGACCGCTAAGGAGGGGGTTAGGGATATATTACGCACACAACACCTCGCTTACTTAGCGGGCCTTCCTGGACTGAGGCAATCGCGGATGTTCATTCGGGGCCCCTCGGGTGAATCCAGGTGTAACGAAATCCTCCAGCTGAATAGAAACAACTGAGAAGGATAGTAGGACTTTGTACAGAACTTCTTCTTCTTCACGTGCCTATCCGTTACCGGATGTTAGCGATCATATTGGCTATTAAGACTTTATTCACTGCGGCTCTGAAGAGTCCCGTCGTTGTTGTTGAAAACCACGTTCTCAGTTTCTTGAGCCATGAAATTCGTCTTCTTCCTGGACCTCTCTTTCCATAGACTTTTCCCTGGAGTATCAGTTGAAGCATCTCATACCGTTGGCTATTTCTCATGATGTGGCCCAGGTATTCAAGTTTCCTTTTCTTGACTTGATTCATGATTTCGACTTCTTTTCCCATTCGTTCTAGCACCGCTTTGTTCGTGATATGTGCCGTCCATGGTATTTTCAGCATTCGTCGATACAGCCACATCTCTAATGCCTCGAGTTTCTTGCATGATGCTTCTGTTAGTGTCCATGTCTCTACGCCGTATAATAGCACCGGGAATACATAGCATCGGAGGAGTCTGACTCTGGTGTTCATGTTACATTCACGGTTTTTTTAGCAATTTATTCATTTTTATAAACGCACTTCTTGCTTTTTCAATTCTGCATCTGATCCCCAAAGCGTGATCCCACTGGTCGTTGATTGTACTACCCAGGTAAGTAAATTTTTCCGCTTTTTCGATTGTCGTTTGATTTACATACAGTTGTTGTCCTCGTTGTCCTTGTGGTATGGGATTTTTACATATCGTCATATATTTTGTTTTGCTTATGTTGATGTCAATGCCAAACTCACTGCTCTTTTCTGCCACTTTGTCCAACAATTCCTGCAAATCCTCATGGTTTTCCGCAATTATTACGGTGTCGTCGGCAAATCTGATATTATTGATTCTTTTTCCGTTTATTTGTATCCCTATTGATTCTGTTGTACAGAACAGTGCTGTATAAAATGTTACCTCAATATTATGAGGGTAGCTGAAAACCCCACGCCACATATTTTTCAAATGCCCTGCCTTGGTATTTGAACAGATACAAGAAATAAATCACTTAGATACGATTGAAGAGGTCACTGTCCTAGCAACTGTGTTACTGAATCAACAAGAAGACAACAAAAATGATAGTAGTCTGGGAGAGATGGAGGTTATCCGAGAGGATGACAGGGACATCAGCCTTCAACTCACACCAGATGACCAATTCTATAACTTCCTGACGGAGGATGAGGAGATACTTACCCCAAAAGAGAAATCAGGCTCGAAGGTTCTCCTCAGCCAACTACTTGGGTATAGACCAAGCGTCACCACAGGTCCAATCTCCGTGGGCCTCTGGGTCTGAGGCGGAAGAGAACGAGGCAAGGTCATTACTTGATTACTTGAATAGTACAACCTGGAGAAGATAGACAAAATGTACGAAATTCTTCCAGAAGAGAGCAATTTTAATGAAATCCTGCAAACATTGACACAGGACCTCTCACTGCCACAAGAAGAGGACGGGGACATGCCAGAAACGGGTAAACTTCTGTCAGCCGTTGAAACCTCTCCAAGAAGTTCTAGCTGCGAAGGAGAAACAACAAGTTTGCCAACGACAAGGGCAGAAACAAAAGGTAATAAAAATAAAGTGCATAAAGAGGTACTATTGGAATATCGATCTCATTTATAAGATGAGGAATCCCAAAAAGAAGCGGACCTAGGAAAAATGAGTGAACTTAAGTGGACAGTTATGGCACTAGAAAATATCCATACAAAAGCTCTAGGTAAGACTTCACAAGGAGTTAAGAAGAGCAATGAAGAAATAAAAAGAGAGATAGCTGAGTTTATGTGACTTCAATATAATGAAAGAGTGCCAATAAGGACAGACCCAGAAACGGTGAGCTCTAGGAGCCCCACAAAACACAGAAGTAAGAAAAGGTGACAATAATACAAGTGAAGTTGATTCGTAAACGGAGAGCCTAGGTTCTTCTAAGGATCTGGAACAGCTCGAAGCCCAGGCTGAAAAGCCATTAAGTGAAAACAAAAATAGTGATGCAACTTCTGTGTCGACTAAGAAGAGATGATGAGGACAAGCTTGAGGAAACTAATAATTAATCGATGGTGAACAAAACAAAATGTGGTTTCAGGATTTAGGGAATTTTCTCCTCTTCAATTTTGGTCCAATGATAAGACAATGGATTTTAGGAGAGTCGATTCTAACTCCCGCGTTCTTCTTCATTTTCCTTTAACTGACTGGGCAACCGGTAAAAATATTACGTTATCATCGCGACAGTTATTCAAATATATTTAAATTGAAAAGCAAAATTCCTACCGATAAAAATAATCTCCATATTCAGGAAGGGGGGGGGGGTATTTCGTTACCATGGGATTCTGACATATGATGCGTATTTTATATAAGATCTTCAGAAGTTCCCAACGATAAATATCGATATTGCATGACCGGGGGGTCTGGGGGGTATGGAATACCCCCCAGGTACACTTGCCATTATTCAGGACCATCAAAATTTATTATTTTTCGTTTAATCTTTTGCAATTTTAGTTTGTAATCCGGGAGGGGGGGGGTATCAGATGATATTTTTCATAGCTATCCCAGTAGAGTTCGTACCAAAGCTCAAAACTTATACAAACATCAGCGCAATAACGAAAACGCGTCCAAATACTAAAAAGCCCAACTAGAAAACATTCGTTGAATGTTTGATTTCGTTTTGACAGTTACACAAATTTCGCGTTTTATTATTATGAAATGGTATTAGTATTGTTTCATAATATAAATAACAATCAGCCTTCTTTAAGGCTATTTTAGCCTTATTTACATTTTTTAACTTTTCGCGCCAAGCTAATGTTTTTACGTAGCATTTTATATGTATTTTTGTATCCACTCTCGCTCTCTGGGGTCGCTTATTAGTTAAGATTCTTCAGACGTGATTTACACAATCAAAATAAGAGACAGGATACCTCGAACATAATTTATTAACAAACATTCAACACAAACAATAATACAATTAAATAATAAAATGAAATCAAGAGATAATTGACAACTTAGAGTCCCTATTGCAATTTTTGTATAATAGTGTAAAGCTTTACCTTTATCAGTTTCCTTCCGTAAAACGAACTTAATTTCGTCGCACGTACACGCACTGCCGAACTTTATACACCTTCTTTCTTTCCGCGTAATTCCGGTATTCAATGCTGGACCAAATCCACCAATTCTATTTATCCAGATTTGTCCAATTCTGCAACACTCTTTATATTCTGAACTGCAAAAGTACTATTGGTTTGCGTGTTGTATATTCATCCACTTCTTTAAACACAATTGATCTGCATATCATTAATTTAGATACTTCTTAACACGCCCGGACTGTATGTAATCTTTTCCACAACTGACTCAAAAATACGACTGGTTCGTATCTCGTTTTATCTGCCACTCAAAAATAACACGACTGGTTCGTATCTCGTGCAAACTGCAACTCAAAAATACGACTGGTTCGTATCTCGTTCAAACTGCAACTCAAAAATACGACTGGTCTATCTGTCGTTTTATTCTCCACTCAAAAATACGACTGGTTCGTATGTCGTTTAATCTCCAACTCAAAAACACGACTGGTCTATCTGTCGTTTTATTCTCAACTCCATAACACGACTGGTTCGTATCTCGTTCAAAACTCAACTCAAAAATACGACTGGTTCGTAGGTAATCTTTTCCGCAACTGTCCTCCCGCTCTTTATTATTTTGGCATGGTTACCGCTTTTTCTCTTATGTTTCATCTTCTAAGAGGCCGCACTATGCTACGTGTATTTTTAATTATCTCGTTATAAACAAAACTTAAATCTAGCAACATTTATAATTTACATTCATACTGAACAAATTTTAATTAAACACAAACAAAACTTATTCAATAAATTAGACATATCCTCCCTCTTATCTTGATTGCGTATCCCTAACACATTTATGAGGGAGCTAGCATATAGTGGACACAACATTACCCCACTGCAAAGTTACAATAACTATTTGAAACCTTGTGGTAACTTTCAAATCTTTATTTTCATCTTTGCATCTTTTATGCCCCATACTGGTTCCTCAACTCATATGTAAACCGTTACTCATCTACCCTTCATCTTTCTTTCTAACACTTTCAACTGTTCCTCTAACTCTTCATTCATGTTTACCTTCATCATCTTCCTACTATACTGTCATGCTTCCATCTGCATTTATTCTTTTATCTGCTTGGACAATTTTATAATTTACCCTTCCCCTTGTAGATAACTACATTTATAATGTCGAGACAGCGCACAGCTTGTCCTCGACTTTCCCTTGTAGATTCCTACATTCATACTGTCTAGACAGCGCACAGCTTGTCCTAGAATTCCCCTTGTAGATTCTTGTAGACTCTTGAAGATTCTGGTCGACTCTATTTAACCCCACTTGCTGCACAGCGCACAGCTTGCTACAGTTTTTCCCCATTCTACTATCTTGTCCTAACATTCATACTCAACCTTTAGGTTGTTCTTCACAGATCCCCTTTGATTTTAGGTAAACTTATTTTTTTACGTCTTGTTAGCAAAGATGCCTGGTATTCTATATTTTCGTACACAGTTTAATCTCACCGAACCTTTCACTCCTGCTTCATAACATCTTTCATGCTCTCATGTCCCGAATTTATTAATGTTTAAATTGCTCAGTATTCACCTTCACCTCTCATTTATCAAAATTATATTTTCGAATCTTGCCTAAACTTTTATTCGTAACCACATTATCATTTTCAAATTTCTTCCTAAAATTGATTGTTATCAAATTTCCAACTTGGGCCTAAAAATGATTGTCAAATTTCTAACTTGGATCTAAATATGATGGTTATTAAATTTCCCTTTACTGTCTCATCTCATTCGTCCTTTTTGCGAATGGATACAGTAAATTTATATGAAACTTTCCATTTCACACGTTTATATTCTTCCATGCTCTTTATCCAACTCACGTTGCTTTCCTTACCTCGTTTTACTTTGTACAATTTACAATCATTCCCATAAATGAAATTATTTAAGCTGTCCCTGTCATTTAATTTATTTTGAAGTTTCTTACTGTCATTATTCAATAAATTATTTTTGAAGTTAAATTGAATTGTCTCCGATTTGAATTCCGTATGTAAGAAATTGTTTAGTTGTAAGTTTTTGTACACTGTATTGTCGTTACCTAATAACTTATTTTTGTTATAAAAATTGTCCCGTTTTAAATTTATTTTATTGTATGTACGCACCTTTGTTTTTACGTCCGTTTTTATGATCCACGATTCTAATTTTAATTTACGTTGTACGTTTCTAATCTTTATATTTCTTCTTCGGACTTCTCTTCTATTTGCTGTCATGTAGTGCCTTTCTTTAAACGTTGATGGTGTCGGATCTACTTTTATTATCATTTCTTCCAACTTTACTGTTTCTGCATTTTCCCTTTTCATGGGTTTAGCTTCGTTCACCAAAATTTCACATTCTAACCCTTCTATCATCCCCTCTTCCATTCCTGTTAAATCCTTCCTTGGATTATCATTCTCTCTTTCTCCCTCATTCAATCTTACATTAATTTCCTTCATTACTAGACGACTACATTTTACCTCTTGTCTCACTCCATTCAACCCTTCATTAATAGAAGCAAAACCTTTACTTAACTCTTCATTCATGCTTTGAAACTGTGCCATCATCATATCACACAACCTTTCATTCGTCATTATTATGCCAGTTGTTGTACTTATTGTGTCCTACTTTAAACCTGCTCTTTTTGATCGTGTAATCACCTGATGCCCACTCGTTGGTCGCCACGTTTTGTATCCACTCTCGCTCTCTGGGGTCGCTTATTAGTTAAGATTCTTCAGACGTGATTTACACAATCAAAATAAGAGACAGGATACCTCGAACATAATTTATTAACAAACATTCAACACAAACAATAATACAATTAAATAATAAAATGAAATCAAGAGATAATTGACAACTTAGAGTCCCTATTGCAATTTTTGTATAATAGTGTAAAGCTTTACCTTTATCAGTTTCCTTCCGTAAAACGAACTTAATTTCGTCGCACGTACACGCACTGCCGAACTTTATACACCTTCTTTCTTTCCGCGTAATTCCGGTATTCAATGCTGGACCAAATCCACCAATTCTATTTATCCAGATTTGTCCAATTCTGCAACACTCTTTATATTCTGAACTGCAAAAGTACTATTGGTTTGCGTGTTGTATATTCATCCACTTCTTTAAACACAATTGATCTGCATATCATTAATTTAGATACTTCTTAACACGCCCGGACTGTATGTAATCTTTTCCACAACTGACTCAAAAATACGACTGGTTCGTATCTCGTTTTATCTGCCACTCAAAAATAACACGACTGGTTCGTATCTCGTGCAAACTGCAACTCAAAAATACGACTGGTTCGTATCTCGTTCAAACTGCAACTCAAAAATACGACTGGTCTATCTGTCGTTTTATTCTCCACTCAAAAATACGACTGGTTCGTATGTCGTTTAATCTCCAACTCAAAAACACGACTGGTCTATCTGTCGTTTTATTCTCAACTCCATAACACGACTGGTTCGTATCTCGTTCAAAACTCAACTCAAAAATACGACTGGTTCGTAGGTAATCTTTTCCGCAACTGTCCTCCCGCTCTTTATTATTTTGGCATGGTTACCGCTTTTTCTCTTATGTTTCATCTTCTAAGAGGCCGCACTATGCTACGTGTATTTTTAATTATCTCGTTATAAACAAAACTTAAATCTAGCAACATTTATAATTTACATTCATACTGAACAAATTTTAATTAAACACAAACAAAACTTATTCAATAAATTAGACATATCCTCCCTCTTATCTTGATTGCGTATCCCTAACACATTTATGAGGGAGCTAGCATATAGTGGACACAACAGTATGTATTTCGCCCTCTTGGCTCCTCCTTCGCGCATTGTATAAGTTTTGAGCTTTGGCACGAGCTCTACCATTCTTCTTAATACCGAAGGACGTAGTTTTCTTTCTACGGTGAAAGTTTTCTTTCCCAATAAATTAAGCGTACCTGGGTGGAGTGGTATTCCATACCCCCCAGACCCCCTGGTCCCAGCAGCCTAAATGATTTCCTGATAAGCATCCATTTGTTTTCATTACTTTAAGCCAACGCCGTATCAAGGGTGATCGTAATGGGGGCGCTAAACCTCGACAAAACCCAATAAATAATAGTTTAAATTTTAAAAAATGATAAGAATCTTTTGGGAGGGGGGTGGCGCATATATTCAAATTTATCTCAGGCGCCAGAAGAGCTTGCTACGGCGCGGCGCTGCATATAACAGACTGGATGAGCTCCACCTTAAGAGCCAGGAATCAGCGCGAATCTTGGTCAAATGCACAAGAATTTCCTGGTGGTATCACAATCCTTGTAAGTAAGAAAATTCGGAGAAGTTGTGTCTTCTTTGATGCAAAAAATATTAAGCACTGTCAAAAGGTGGTGCACACTAGAGAGATTTTCGGTTAACCCGGGAAAAACCTCTGTGATTGCCTTCACGCGGCGCAGAAACCTGATGCAAGACGCGAGGTTTCTGGAAACGTGGGAAGAGGAACTACATATGGCAAAAGAGGTCAAGTATCTGGAGTGTTTGGATAACAGGCTGACCTTCACACCTCACATAATACGAAATGCAACAAACAGAGCGACACGGGCCCTGCTATTATGAGCCTGTAAAAGCATAATTGGCAAAACATGGGGCAATGACCAAAAATAGTACTTCGGTTGTACACAAAAGCGATGGTAACATACTCGACCTTCATTTGGTAGCATAAAACCAAGAAGAGGGAAAGCATGGACATGCTTAACAAACTGCAGATGACTTGTGTGCCTAGGTGCAATTCGGTCAACGCCCATGGTATCCATGAAAGCTCTTCTAGGGCTGCATCCACAACATTTAGTGGTGGAGGCGACGGAGGCTCTATTAGAAGCATAATAAAATTTGCAACAGTGACACGCTGAAGTGGGTGCCGAGACACCTCGGCATGAAAGGTAATGAAGAGGCAGATTTTCTTGCTAAGAAAACTGTTAACGCATTCCTAATGAACCCTGAACTAACTTGCGAAATTTCATATATTTATGACCTCTAAGGAAAAAATTAGGTACATACTACGAAAACAACATCTTGCTTACTGGGCGGTCCTTTCAGGATTGAGTCAATCGCGGATGTTCATGAGAGGTCCATCAAATAAGTCCAAAAGTAACCAAATTCTTCAGCTAAGCAGAAATCAGCTGAGAAGAATAGTAGGACGTTTTACAGAACACCGTTGTCTCGGCAGGATTTTTTTTAATTGTTCGCAATTCTTACAACTTCGTCCAAAAGTAATTTTAATTTATTGTCCATAAAAGCAGGACTTAGAATCCTTGCAAGAAAAAGTAGAAGGAGAAATCTGATCTGGCCATCGACATGACTTTCCGAACAAGAGTCAATCCTATTAAAAATGTTTTGTTAAAATAACTTTTGAATGCCCATAATAAAGCCATAATAAAAGTTATTAGCAACTTTTCATCTTCTTTTTATTAGTAGAATAGGTCAGAGAAATTGCGCGAAAATTGTTGAAACATCCTGTATATTTTTAATGCGGCTCCAACTCCACCGTAAATTTATATTCAAAATTTGGAATGATTCGGTTGCTTCGTTTAGACGCTGTCGTGTTCACAGACGTACACACATACAGATATCCTTCCAAAAAATTACCAAAATGGATTCTGGGAACCTCAAAACATGAAAATCTCTCAAAAAAAAATTTGGGTGTCAAATTAATTAAAAACTGAGTTTTAACAAAGAGGATGTTATAAATATATAGAGGGACAGCTACATGTTAAAAATTGAAATAAATATTTTGGCACTTTTCAATTCGATAGATGGCTTTTTCACGCCACCTGATGGACAGAGTTTTCTCTAAGTTATAGACACTTTCTTTCGTGTGACAGCCGCGCTTGTGTTCGTTGTATTTTACGAGTTTTTCATTCCTTTTTCCAAGTGAACTTGTTATTTTGTTTAAGACAAATTACGGTTAGTGTTGTTTAGTAGTTCATCTTCCTGCAGTTAAGTAATATATATATACGGTTAGGTGAGTTTTAGATCGCTTATTTTCGACGTGGAGTTTTATGTTTAATTTTTAAAATTTGCAGATATGTCAGAATCTTACGAATTAAGATTAAGTCTTCTTGACTATCTCAAATATTTAGAGGGGTCTGAAACATCTAGATGTGTTTATGAAGGCGAAACAGTTTTAAACGAAGGGCACGTTGTTCTATGTGGTAAAACATTAATACAAGCGAAGCAGAACAAAATAAATATTGTAGCATTGTGCATCCAATCTTCTGCAATAAATTTACTCCCAATTTATTTACCACGAGGGTCTTCAGCCGTGGGTAATAAATGAAAACTTAACTCCGGATTTTTCTTTGCCCAAGATGAACATTGAGGCACTGAACAATATTGATTAGCGCTCATATCGAAGTATATTATTAGAAAATTTTGTTAATCGTCGAAAACTTTTAAAATCACCACTACAACATACGCAAAATTGCGTAAAATAAACGATCCTAGTCATGGATCCTAGTCATTTAACTAAGTTCGCCAAAATTCCGCTAGGTGCCGTGTTGCTTGTCACTAGTTCCCTATTCGCGATTTCGATTAAGGAAAATCACGTGACCAAATATTCAAAATGGCCGCTTAAAACGGGTAGTTCTATGTTTTGCCATCATAAGCAAGGTTATTATATGCACATTAACGGGTTCAGAAACGTGTTGTGGTTTGTTTATTATATTCGTTTGTGTTTAAATAATATCTAAATATGAATAAACAATACACAATATTTTGAAATTCTGTGGGAGTTCTGAGGCTAGAAACTTTTGTGAGGGTGAAGCTTTGGCAAACGCTAAGCACGTTGTGTTGTGTGGGAAAACGCCTAGTATCGACGGATTACATCATATTTATAGCTTAGTTTTACAAACTACAGCTTTGTCTTTGAAAATAATAATTTTCTGGTTTGAAATGTTTACTGCACATAACCATGTATTTTGTAGGCTTCTTTCCCATTTTGAAGCTTTTCATCCACGCTTTTCTGCTATCAATTACTTCCACTTCACCCAACGGATTTGTCCATTTCACTTTGAATTTTCCTTTCATGGGAAACTTATGGAAACTAAGGTCAGAATTCTTTCTAGCTCTAGAATTACATCCGTGAACACAACAAAACGCTCTTGATTTTGATTTACCTGTATTCAATTTGTCGTTTGCCTAATAACAAATTAATTTCGGAGGAATTTTCAAACACAAGCAATTAGAAGCAATATTTAACGTTAATACCGGCTATAAACATGTACTAGATGCACATGTAACAAAACGTAGGTAGCGTTAATTAAATTTAAACCCACCTCTGACTTCTTGTAACAAAACTGGACCCTGATTTTAATTGACGGGGGTTGTTTTGATTTTGATTACGATTGATAGCTGCCACCACTTAATCTGTTATTTTCTCGTACTACCCACTTTGGGGCGGTTAATTTCTGAGGTAGATTAAGAAACCTCTTAAATTGAATCCTTTTTAGCTGGACGTTGCTGTTTGCTCAGGTAACGTGACTCCTCTTATTAGAGCCGTAGGAAAACCCAGAGAGATAAAGACACTTTACTAACTAACAATCAGTTGACGGAGTGATAACCAGGAAAAGAGTTAAATTTGGTATAATTGTATATTAATGAGTTAACTATATTTTACAGAATGATATAAAATTATTACACAAGTACACCAAAAATCAATTTATACAATTCTTTACAATTAATGGGGTTAAAATTAGGACTTCAAACTCCACAGCAATAACACACATACAAGTTACAAGATAAAATTACCACAGTACTCAACTACGGGTTATATGATACCTATTTATTGTTGTCCTTCCAACAGGCTAGGTAGTAAGTTCTGAGACGTAATCCTTATAATCCCAAATGATAAAACTGTATTTATTAGATGTCGTTTCGTTTTAATGAGTTACAATGAAATTAAGTAAATTTACAATATCAACACTGCTTCGAAATTAATTCCGATCGCGCTCCCGAAATAGAAGTATAAAATAATGACAATATGAAGAAATGAATTTTACACTTAACTTAGTAAAATTTACAAGTTGAATTTATTTATTCCGATTTGTCGAGTTCGGTTAACTCTTGAAATAAAATTCACCCGTTTGGGTTACTGAATGTAATAATCAAAAACGCGGAACTGTCTTACTTTTTTTTAAAAAGTCCGTTCCCGGGTCTTTTATTAACTTGTCCCCGTTTTCTGAATAGGAATATCACGCCTTCGATTTGAACTCTTTGGCCAATCGCGTGTGTGTGACTTTTCCTTAGTTTACAAGAGGGGTGTCTTATTAATTGGATATCTCAAAACTTACTTCCCTGCACGTGTGTATCTAATTCACTGTGCGACCGGGGTAGTTTTCCCACAGATTTTGTATTACTTAAACTATAAAATAATTCCCAATCTTGTTAAGGCAAATGAGGCGTTAAGTTGGGTTCACTCGAATTTGAATGTTTCTTAGTACATTTCTTTTGGCGGTATTTCCATGCATAATGTCCCATTTCCCTTCACGTGTGGATTTTACTAACAAGTGACTTATTTATTACCAGCTGCATTGATTTAACTAATAACCCGGGATGCCGAAAGTGGCTGTTTCAAACAGGTGGTCGCACCCTATTTTAAATGAAAGCAAAACGTTTCTTCGTTATATCAATGTACTGGGTGTTCAAAATTCCTTGCCTAAGATTTATAATTTTTGTACTAGCAGAGGCATTTCAATTTTGCCTCTGCTGGTTTATTACGTGAAATTACCTATGTCGGAAGTTAGCTGTACAAACTTAATGTTTGTAAAGTAATTATAATTGAAAAAGAAAGGGCGGTTTGTTACACACATGTAAACTTATGACAATGCCCGTTTTAGCGAGTTAACATTTCTGCCGCCAGACGTCGCTTCACTTAGCTGTAATCGCGAATTGTTATGCTAAAATTTACAATTAGCTGATAAATATCGCTCTAACAATAACTTAGAGATAACCGTGTCCACCAGGTGGCGTGAGAAAGTCATCGATCGAACTGAAGATATACAAAATATTTTTGACAGGTAGTGCCATGAAAGCTGTCCCTCTATATATACATCCTCTTTGCTTTTAGCAGGTCCTTTAATTTTTTCCGCACCAAAATTTATGCGCCAGTCCGCCCCTGTATAAAACAATCTGTCAAATGCGGGACAATGGGCATTAATAACAGTGGGACACATAAATCGATAGCTACATAAATAATATTGATGCAAAAAATGATTTTAAATTGTAAAGAAAATGAACCGAATTTAATTTTCTTTTTTTTTAAATCGTTAGGGTAATTCCTTTTTAAAAAAATTTACGCGCAAGCGCAAACTTGGGAGTTTTGACAAGTAATTTGATCAATGATTCATCTGTTCATCTGTTCTTCGATTATTTTAATTCAATTGTTAAACGTCAATTTAAGGAAATTTTGGTTAATGTCCTTTTCAAACGAGAAACTTGGATTATAAAGTACGGAAATGCCGAAATAGATTATTGCACACAAAATTGACAGTTTGGTTTTAATAGGGTGTTTTAACTTAAAATACAGTGGTAAAAATGGCTGGAATAAAAGGTTTGTTTTTGTTGTTATTTCTTGAAAAATGTTCTTTTCCTATTTCTTGCTCTTTTCCTTTTTATTGTAAATTATCGTGTATAATAAGTCGCGAAGTATTTTATGATTTGGATTCGAAGAGAATACCGAATTGCTTTCCGGGTATTCCTTCTCTCCTTTCACAAATAAAATAGATATGAGCAAACTGACCGGACCAAATGAACCGGCAGTTTGTGATACCTAAATTATAAATTTTGGTTAAAATCGGAGGAAAAGATAGTTTCGTATAACCATAAAGTTTTTTTTTGCATAGCAGTTACGTATTAATTGTGATTTCGTTTTCTTTTTGTTTCATGCTTCATCGGTGCGATTCTTCACATAATTAGCGTAAGTATTAAAATGAATATTTAGTACACTTAAGTTTGGACTCTATCATCTGCAATGAAATTTTGAGTCATTACTTGAGAATTGATATCCATTTCAAGGGTGTCTGCGTTGTGTTAATTTTATCGTTTTGTTTCAGATTAGTTAGTTTGGCCTTTGCTGGTTCCATTGGTATGACATTTGTGATTTTAGCATGTGCATTGCCGCAGTATAAGTAAGTCCGTATTGGTTTTAATAAGAACACCTTAAATAATTACTGTACTTTTAGATTATGGTGGCCATTTTTTGTAGTATTATTTTATGTACTTGCTCCTATTCCAACTCTAATGGCACGTCGATATTCAGAACAACAGGGTGCTAATAATGCATGCATGGAGACTGCTATATTTATAACCATGGGTATAATTGTAAGTTCTTTTGCTTTACCAATTGTATTAGCCAGAGCACCTCTTTTACATCCAACTATACACTGGGGAGCCTGCGGTCTTACACTTGCAGGAAATGTAGTTGTTTATCTCACTCTACTTGGATTTTTTATAACTTTTGATCAAGAAGATTCTGATTATAATATGTGGTAGCATTTGCAAAGTAATAAATTTGTATATATTCCACAATAATTATTATATTACTAAGTTTTTGTTATGGTTTTCTTATTTATATGCTTAACGAATGAATTAATCTCAAATTTAGTTATTAAGACTGTAGATCTGTGTAAATACTGATTTTTAATTTTTTTTTCTTCGTGATAGGTATTTTGATTTTGTATTCGTATTTATTGTAAAAGTATCGACACTTGATTTTTGGTTGTTGATATTAATTTGCTTTGCAAGCTTTAATTAGCATACATAGTTCAGTGGAATATCAATTTAATTAATAGTTAGTTAATAATTGTATTGTATTTTTATATGTATAATAATAAATGCTTTTTTGTCATACTGTCAAGTTATTGCTTTCGAGATTGGAAACTCATTTGAAACTATTTAAAGGGGCTACCTACTGTGACCGATAAATTTTTTCGATTTTTCTTTTATTATATATTTTATAGTTTGGGGTCTTGCAAATGTGTCCAAAATATATTAAAATAAAATTCATCAAATTACCCGAATTATAACGGATTTTCTGTAATGGAGTTCATTATTAAAACTTTTTAAATCATGATTACATTTTAAAACGGAATTACTTTTTGTATTTTGTACTTTATACAAAAATAAATTTAACAAATATAAGTTGTAGCTGTTTGTAATTGTCTTTAAGAGTCCAAAAAAATTGTTTAAAAAGAAAATTATTAAAAATCGACGTTTTAGTCAACCCTTAAAATCTAATTGATTGTGAAAAAGGAGCTTAAACGTTTTTTCTTATCAATTGAAACCCCCCAGGAACATCTGGGGTTGTTAACTAATTTACTGCTATGTTTTTTATGGGTACAGTTACTATACAAGGTTTTCAACTGACACATTTCTTACAAACAAATAATGTTAGGTACAAAATCCCTAAAATTGTTTGTTTTTTTAATCTATTTTGCCTAATTTATTATGCTAATTTTTATTTTAAAAGTGTTCAAAATAAACTACTTTCAGTAAAACCTGACAAAATAATATGAGTTACAAAAATATGTTGGTTCTTTAATAAAAACAAAGTTTTGATAGGAAAATTTCAGTGACTTTTGAGCTCCTAAAAAATACACGTCTTTTTGTAAATAAAGACGGGATAAAAACCGAGGTATTCGTACATATATTATGTAAAAATCGGCGAGAAGGCCAAAATTTACGCATATTAAGGCAGCCACAGATTAACGTACTTGTTGTCGTACTTGTTCGACGAACAAGTCTGTGGCAAAGCTGAAGGTGTGTGGCAGTAACTCCGTCGTACTTGTTCGCCAACAAGAACGACGGATTTGTTCGACGCCTTTGTTCGACGAAAAGTCAGTCAGTGTGTGGGGTAAACGTACTTGTTCGACAGACTTGTTCGTCGAACAAGTACGTTAATCTGTGGCTGCCTTAAGAGAGACGGCGACCGCATCATACTGTCTAATCACCGAGCGTCTTACTATTCTAAAGAGGCGAGAACTGCCACAAAAGAAGAAATAAGTGTCGAATTTCACATCTTCGAAGCCGAAGAATGTATTCTGTATGGCCCTAGTATACGCGATTAAGGGTAGGTTACGAATATCAACCACTATCCACCTCATTACAGCACGAAAAAGTTTAAAACGATTCATCTCAAAACTACATTTCTCAAGTCGGGCGCACATTTTCCAAACAAACTACTTGGCGGATTAACTTGATTTTTTTTAAGCATTTAGAATATATTTCAGGCTACAGTCAGAACCTAAAATATCCAAAATATATTTAAAATTACCATTTTGCAGGCCGTGAAAAGTAAATATTTTGTTGTAAAAATCGAAATTTTTTTTTAAATTCTCGCCATTTTGTCATTTTTTGTTTAAATTAAATTTTCGAGGTTCCAACTGGAGCCACATTCATATAGAACAAGATTTTAAAAATTCATTTATTTTAGATAACTGAATCGGTCGGAAACGTTGCGCCCGATTGGACAGTCATTTCGAAACATGAGTTACGCGTCGATCTGTACCTTGTACAATTTTCAATAAAAAGCTTTACAAAAACTTTAGGTGTTAGTTTAAATGTGAATAAATAAGTATTCTATATTTTAGCTCAATAGCTGTAACAGTTTTCTCAAATTTAATTCCCAAAAATCAGCTTGAAAACGACTGTTCACAGTAGGTAACCCTCTTAACAACTCAGAATTTAAGAAAGCAAATAAAAGGAATAATTTGGTCCTGGTTTCTTAGGAGGGCAGGTTGGCCCAATATTGGGCTTAATCTGCTAATTTAAAAATGTATTTTAATTTATTTAAAATTAAATACAGGGAGTGTCAGTAGTAGTAATCCTATTAATCTTATTAATACTAGCCTAAGCCAGAGTTCATAATTATTGAGTGCCGAATGGATTATTAGTGTAGCCATCGTCAGGGCCGTAGTTGGGGCGTTTATTACCATTTTTTAAATTTTAAAAAATTCATTTTAATTAGATGTGATAAATTATCCGGGATGAACAGTCTGCTGAATGAATCGTCCCAGGATGAACAGTTTGCTGGTTAAATCGTTCCAAGATTAATCGTCCTAGAATCTGAACCCTAAAGACTATTTAGTGGTACTTTTAAGGGCCTATTGTATATCAGAGATTTATCCTCCAGCAAGAGGTAACTCAGGGATTTCTGCTATTTGATTGTTGAACACACCATTATTATGGTTTATTTACGGAGAAAATTAAAGGAGTTATAATACCAAAAGACTATGTGCTCATATCATTAGCTCATATCGTGTTATTATTTCCAAGCATCCCAAGAGAATTAATGATGGAAGTTATAAAGAAAAAATTGAGATTTATCAGTTGCTATACAGAACTACAACTCCACGAAATGCAAGAACTGGTAAGCATCTACTTTGATACTGGCTACAACGCGGTAGCAAGCTCTTCTGGCGCCTGAGGCAAGTTTGAACATATCCCCCCCCCCCAAAAGATTCTTATCATTATGAAATTTTTTTAATTTCGCCCCCATTGCGATGGCGCCTGAGGCTAAGCCTCACTAAGGCCCAGTTGTTCAGTATTAGGTTATCTTTTTAACCTGAATTATTTTCCATGGAAACAATTCTTGAAACAATCATTTCTATGGAAAATAACCCAGGTTAAAAAATAACCCGAAACTGAACAACTGGGCCTTAGTACACTTAATTTATTGCGTAAGAAAAACTTTCACTTTTACGTCTCTCGGTATTAAGAAGAACAGTGCCGGGATAGTGATGAAAAATATTACCTGCGCCCCCCACCCTCCTGAATTGCCAAAGATTCAACGAGAAATAATAAATTTTGATGGTTCTGAATAATGGCAAGTGTACCTGGGGGGTATTCCATACCCCCAGACCCCCCCCCCCCCGGTCATGTGATATCGATTTTAATCGTTGGGAACTTCTGAAGATCTTATATAAAATACGCATAGTATGTCAGAATCGCCGTTTCTATGGTAACGTAACGCAATACCCCCCCTCCCCGAATATGGAGATTATTTTTATCGCTAGGTATTTTTATTTTCAATTTAAATATACTATTTGAATAATTATCGCGATGATAACGTGATATTTTTACCGGTTACCCAGTCAGTTAAAGGGAAATGAAGAACGCGGGGGTTGGAATCAACTTTCTTAAAATCCCCTCTCTTATCATTGGATCAAAATTGAAGAGGAGAAATTTCTCTACAAACCAAGGCTTGTTTTGTTTATTCACCATCGATGGTGAAGTTTAAATGTACGAAATTTTTATTCAGAATAAGAATTATTCAAAACCATTTTCAATTCTTTTCACTGGATTTTCTTTTTATTTCATAAATACTTAGTATAATCTTTGGTATAATGTAGGCAAATTTTGTTAATATTTTTTATAGAGAATTTTGTACTCTTCAATTTTGATTTGATGATAATTTTCACTAAAAATGAAAGTAAGCAAGTTATAGACGAAAATCTACTGTATAGGATTAAAATCCCCACTTGGGGAAAGGGCGACAGGGAATTTTAGGCGATGTTGAAAATAAAATCGTGGTCAAATTTTCGAATTTAGTCAAATTTGAATATATGCGCCCCCCTCCTTCCAAAGATTCTTATTTTATTGAAAATTTTAAACTATTTGTTGGGTTTTGTCAAGGTTTAGCGCCCCCATTGCGATGGCGCCTGAGGCAAACGCCTCAGTCGCCTCACCCTTGCTACGGCACTGACTGGCTATTTTAAATATGAAAATAAGTTATGCTCACTTACAGGGTTTGGCAATGGGAAATCCTGCGAGTCCAGCATTGGCGTTCTGAAGGTAATTCAACTTGATGTACTATTTTTCTTCCTTGATATGGATGACTCGATACTGGCGGTCCTAAAGGGAAAAAAGGATAGTGATCTAAAAAAATTAAATCCATACAATAAAAAGATCCAGTTTACGATAGAAAAAGAACACAATAAAGATTTTCCATTTCTGGATTTAAAAGTAATAAAAACAAGAAACAATGAATTCTTGACCAATTGGTAGATTAAAAATTTTTCCTCAAGAAGATTGGTGGGTTACAAATCTGACCACCACATTAACACAAAAAGGCCTTGCTCATTGGATTAATCAAAAGAGTGACTGATATCAGTCATCTTTCGTTTGAAAATGGTAATAGAAGAAGAGAATGGAAGAGTTACTGAAAATAAGTGGAAACCCTAGGTAGATTATACGATCTGCAGAAAATAGTAGACACTCTAGTAATACGATTGTGAAGAAAGATGAAAACGTCGAGGAACGAAAATATTTAAAATTTCCATACATTAGGGGGTTACTGAAAAAATGAAAAAACTGTTGATTTTCCTTGCAACTTGACTGTATATAGCAAGGGTGAGGCGACTGAGGCATTTGCCTCAGGCGTCATCGCAATGGGGACGCTAAACCTTGACAAAACCCAATAAATAATAGTTTAAAATTTTCAAAAAGATAAGAATCTTTGGGGGGGGGCATACATTTACATTTGACCACGATTTTATTTGCAACATCGCCTAAAATTCCCTGTTAGCCTTTTCCCCCAAGTGGGGATTTTAATCCTCTACAGTAGTTTTCCGTCTATAACTCGCTTACTTTCATTTTGAGTGAAAATGATCGTCAAATCAAAATTGAAGAGTTCTAAATTCTCTATAAAACAGATTAACAAAATTTGCCTACATCATACTAAGTATTTATGAAATAAAAAGAAAATCCAGAGAAAACAATTGAAAAAAGGTTTGAATAATTCTTATTCTGAATAAAAATTTCGTACCTTTAAACTTCACCATCGATGGTGAAGATAACAAAACAAGGTTTCAGGATTTACTACAGATCTGAAGTTAATCCTGAAACCTTGTTTTCTAGGGAATTTTCTCCTCTTCAATTTTGGTCCAACGACTAGGGGAAGACAGGGGATTTTAGGAAAGTTGATTCCAACCCCCGCGTTCTTCTTCATTTCCCTTTAACTGACTGGGTAACCGGTAAAAATATCACGTTATCATCGCGATAGTTATTCAAATAGTATATTTAAATTGAAAATAAAAATACCTAGCGATAAAAATAATCTCCATATTCGGGTAGGGGGGGGGGTATTGCGTTACGTTACCATAGAAACGATTAAAATCGATATCACATGACCGGGGGGTCTGGGGGTATGGAATACCCCCCAGGTACACTTGCCATTATTCAGAACCATCAAAATTTATTATTTTTCGTTGAATCTTTTGCAATTTTCGTTTGTAATCCGGGAGGTGATATTTTTCATAACTATCCAGTAACGTTTTTTTTTAATACCGAAGGACGTAATAGTGAAAGTTTTTCTTTCGCAATAAATTAAGTGTACCTGGGGGTACTCCATACCCCCCAGACCCGTTGGTCCTAAATGAGTTCCTGATAACCATCCATTTGTTTTCAATACTCTAAGTCAGCGCCGTAGCAAGGGTGATCGCATTGGGGGCGCCAAACCTCGACAAAACCCAATAAATAATAGTTTAAAATTTTCAAAATGATAAGAATCTTTTGGAAGGGGGGGCACATATATTCAAATTTGCCTCAGGCGCCAGAAGAGCTTGCTACGGCGCTGTGTATAGTATGAAAATCTTAACAAAGTTAAGATCAATACCAGAAAGTAAAATGAGAGTTGGTATATCCCATGTGGTGATTGCGACGGTTCGTATGAGGGACAAACCAAACAGTGGCCGAAAGATCGAGTTCACCAACACAGGAATGACTGCAAAAAAATCGGATTATTTTCCTCTAATAATAATAGAATTGCGGTTTCCTGTACCCTGGTATGCTTATCTATACTTGACGCGTTACTGTGGGCCACCACATTCACCTAAAGTAAAATTAAAAATAATCATGCGGTTTGTTCCACACAATTTGTGGCATATCAGCGTAGTTTAGAATATTTTACGAGTTATTCCGATATAGTCAAGATTTTTTAAGGACTATCTAATCTAAATAAACAAAATTTAAAAGATTAAAACTCCCGATTTCAAAGGTCACATCAACAAATTATATGACCCGTCGGAGGAGTTTCCTGTATAAAATTTACATTATGTCTGAAGGTTAAAGTTTTGGAATTTATAAAAATTTTCCCCGCGCCCTTGTTTTCCACAAAATCTCCAAAAACCTTCTGTTTGTGCATCCGGGATATCCTAAAAATTAATCATATTATATAGGGTGCTTTTTTAGCTGCATGAGAAATTCAAATTGAAATAAAACATTAAAAAATTCGTTCTGTCCAATTTTTGACCGCTTTTTCCAATATTTTTGGCCTTATTTCATAAATGGCTTGCTGAATATTGACCTCCAATGTTTCCAGAGTTGTTGGTTTGTTAGCATAAACCATGGATTTATTAACATACCCCCAAAGAGAATAATCTGGAGGCGTCAAATCACACGATCTTGGAGGCCAATTGATAGGATCATTTCTTGAAATAATGTTGTCACCAAATTGTCCTTTCAATAAATCGATGGGTTCGGTGGCTGTGTAGCACGTAGCACCATCCTGTTGGAACCATAAGTTGTCGATGTTGAACTCTTGAATTTTTGGAAATAAAAATGTATTGAGCATGTGTCGATATCTCACACCATTCTCCGTAACGGTAGCTCCTTCCTCATTTCGAAAGAAATATGGACCGATGATGCCGTTGGGATATATTCCACACCAAACAGTTCATTTTAATGGATGCTATTTTCAAGTTTTAAGTCAAGGAGTTTCAAGATAATGTTCCGGATTGATCTCAATCCATGTACGGCAATTTTGCTTGTTCACATACCCATTTAACCATAAATGTGCCTCGTCACTGAACAAAATTTGGTGGTAAAAAAATGGACCCACTTCCAATTGGTTGTGAGCCCAATCTGCGAACGCACGACGCAATCGATGAACATTAGGCTTCAATTCTTGAACCAACTGGATCTTGTAAAGATGTAAACCAAGATCTTGATGTAAAATTTTCCATGTAGTGGACGGACAAAGCCCAAGTTGTTGGGCACGGTGGCGAATTGAAATGTTTGGGTTCTCTTGCACACTTTCACTCACAGAAGCGATAGTTTCTTCGGTACGCACATTTCTTTGTCTTGTTGGTGGTCTTACATCATGCAATGAAGAAGTGGTACGAAATTTATCCATCACTGCACCAATAGCCTGATCAGAAGGTCGATTGTGTCGACCATAAAATGGGCGAAGAACTTTTTCCTTGTTTTCTTTGTTTTGCACGGAATTTAATAACCGCACGTAACTCGATATTTGACATTTCTATAAAAATTCTCACAGAATCACTTGCCATTTTATTGAATGCTACTAAATTATTTGATATAAATGCATACAATTTTTAGTGCATACTTGAAAATGAAAAAGAACATCGAAATTTTTTTTTTTTTAATGGCCGCCTCCTTCTGTCTCATTCCACGAACTGAAAAATCTTCCCTCGTATAAGGCATCAACATAGAAGTAATTACGAGAGGCTTGGGGTTGCCAATCACCCGCAAAACCTAAATTAGCTCCCTCATAAATGTATGTTTTGTATTTGGATACTCGAGGTGAGGTCTTGAGTACCAAATTTGTAAGTAATACGCCTCTGCCGCATAGTTATAAATTAATGAAATAATGATATTTGATTTGTTCGACTGAAGGGTGGAAGCAAAATGCATACGGTGTCGCTCTTATAATTATTAACCAATGACATCTAAACTACTCTTAAAATTTTTACAGATTATACTTTTTCCAATAGCACAGGCTATACGTATGTATTGACCCGTATTAAGCCTTATTTTATTTCTATTTGCAAATTGTAACTTAAATCTAATTGGATTTGAGATTAGATTACTTTTTGAGGATCAGTAAACGAAAGCTTTATAGGTATAATCATATAGTGTTTGCAAATTAAATATACCTTACGTTGTTGGACTTAAAACATGAAATATTAATCCGTGCTTAAGATTAATGCGGGTCACTACATTACCCCCTTCCTAGTGAGATCGCCGAAGCGGGAAACAGATGTGTAAGATCGAATGTTATACTATATGAGTTTATAATATGTAGTACTCTTTGACTAAGTTACAGTACTTTGTCAAGAAATGCATCCTTCGTCCTGATCAGCATTTTAGAAGGGATTATTTTTGAATTTTAAGTTTAAGGTGTTTTTGTTTTACAAACATTATATCTATAAGTAGGTTTATGTAAGTTTTGAGTTTTTTTATCTAAGAAAAGAATATTCTAATTTGTAAATATAAAATGTTCGGACTCTGAAAATTACACAACAAACTGTTTCTGATGCAGTAAAACTACTCTAGTGCTAATAGCTTGGTTATAGCAAAGAGAACAGTTACAAAGTGAAAAATCCTCATATTCAGAAATCGATGATAGAAATCGTGGGAATCTTGGCGGGATCCTGCCCCTACTGCCTTTAAATTTAAAAAGATATGGCAAGAATATCTTCTAAGAGATTGTTCTATAAATTACGAGAGTTTATTGATTATAGAATCCAGTTGTATCGACGAGTTGTCACTTTCAGTTTTTTTGATGAATTGTAGATTTTTAGTTGGTTGGTTGGCTTTTCACATGCAGGCATCAGTTGTAATTGACTAAGGTGAATAAAACGTTATGATTGATTGGTTTGATTGAAATGGTGGGATATTTACAGTAATTTATTTACTTAAACACACGTAGAATAATACCTATCATGATAATTATATTGACTTTTCTCAAAATGTAAAATATTGATTAGGTACATACATGAAAAAAAATTGAGAAAACTTATAAAACTAATTAAGTAGTGATGCCTACTATATAAAACGTTTTTATTGTTCAACTTAATCTGGAAAATTGTGAAAACTGGATACTTATTACAAAAGTTTACATTTTACAAAAATCAATAAAGGATTTTAGATTCCATACTTATTTCTTATTTATACAAGTTTGTAGTTGGTTTCTCCAAAATCTTCTGTTTAAACTATACAAGTATTTAATTACTGTATTCCGATTCGATTGTATGCATTGTGATTATAACCAAAAGTTTTCGCAAATAGCAATTAGTTATAACTTATAACTCGAATTCGATTAATTTTCCACTTAAGTAATGAAAATTCAAGTTTATATATTTCAAAGTGTTTCAAGGATAGATAAATTGGCGATAAGGTAAAAAGGTAAATTAGTGATATACATAAATGGAATAATTTACATTGGATACATTTTATCCAAGCAGGCTATCAAATTTATTTCGTACCTTTACTATATTATTCATTATCAGCCTGTTATCATTCACTCCTGCACATATTAGGCCACTCCAATTCTCTTCCATTTCAGCCTGTCTTGGGCGGTTTGATACTAAATGTCTTCCCGGACATTTATTTATATCTTCGAGCCATCTCTTTTGAGGCCTTTATATTATACTTCTCTCGGTAGCTCTGGGTGTCCAATAAGTGAATTTGTATGTTTATTTAAGGGGACTATGCCTGGTCACGTGGCACTTGAATCTGGTAAAACCCGTTCCATTATTTCTGTGACCTTGGTTCTTTTTCTTATAGCCTCGTTCCTAATTCTGTCTCTCAAGTTGATCCCTAGCATCCCCGCTCCATCGCTCGCTGCATTGTTCTCAATTTAGGATTTTTTAGGTTTTTAAAAATATGATTCAGTCTTCCAAATGCAGTGCAGGCCAAATCTATATTCTTCTATTAAATATTTCGGCTGTTTGATTGCATTTGGCGATTGTGATTTCGTGTCAACTTTCTGAAGTGCGTGGCTATTTGAATTCTTGCATTACTGAGACTCATGATCTTCGTTTTGTCAAGATTCATTTTCAAGTCTATCCCTCTCATGGGCCTATTGAGCTCTTGCACCATTGACACCAACTCATTGACTCAACCGCAAATTATTCAGATACACTCCGTCCTCATCCACTCCTTTACTTTCCCATCGTAGGGTCTTGAAAGCACTCTCCAATGTAAAGGTAAACAGTTTTGGTAAAATTGTGTCATCCTGCCGAACTCTCCTTTTTATATCGATCTTATTATCTTTGTTGGTAATTTATATAAATGGGAAGGAGACTTATGGGACGGTAGTTCTCTATATCAGTGTTATCTCCATTCTTAAATAACAAGATGACTCTGCATCCGGTATTTTGCCTTCCTGAAAGCATTTATTGAAAAAGACCTCTAGCACCTTTTCCATGGTGTTCCCCCATTTTCAGCATTTCATAAGTTATTCCGTCTTCATCTGGCGACTTCTTATTTTTCATTTGTGACAGTGATTTTCTAGGTATTTCTTCTAAACCCACGTCCATGACAACTCACCTTCTATACCATGAGGTGCTTTTTACTTTTGTGGTGTATAATTGCTTGTAAAAATCTTCCACTATCTTAGCAATCTCTTTTCAATTCCTTACAACGTTCCTCCTTTTGTTTTTCATCTTTCTCAATTTTTACCTGCTCCTTGCCAGTTTGCTTTGTAATACTTTCATGTTGGCGTTTTCTTCTATGATGTCTTGGATGCATTTGATGTTATTATGATCTTAAATCATTCTTGATTTGTCTTTTGGTAGTTTTGTTTAGTACCTACCTTATATTCAGATATTAATCTGTCTACACCACGTCTCTGCTTTAGTAGTTATATTGTATCCAGTATTAATTTGCTGTTATTCTTCTTCGTAATGCATGTTTTCAATTTTTTAGCAACCGTATGGGGATCGGATTTTATTTTTGTCTCAAGTGTATTCAGATGTTGTAATTCTTCAATTAGTTTTAGCTTCTTTTCAAGTTCTAACTTGTATTCTTCTTTCCTAGTTTGAAGTTTATCTGCGTTTGATAGCATGTTTTTGTTAAAGAGTTTTCTTCACATCAATCTGTTATGCAACTGTAAGATCACTGAACCTGTTCATCACTGAATGTATTTGGGAGGGGGATACGTCAAAAATAGTAAGGGCGCCACTGTTATTTGTCGATATGGTAAAATGGCCCTGTAGATAAAAGACTACGAAGACCTATCTTGATGTAAATTTATTTTCGATTCGAGCTGAGAGGAGCGAACAACTCGGCTTCACAACTGACACTTCTGATCAGCGATTGACATAGAATCGACAGAATATAAACTAAAATTAAATGTCTAACTTAAATACCTCAAATAAGAGTGACTACAAACAAACTGATATTCAAAATTACTTTGATATAAAAATTAGTCGGATAACGTAACGTGGCAAGTTAATTTAAAAATACGATAGTGGCGTAAAATTACACCGCGATCATAGCGATGCGCTACAAAAACGATAAACAATTGTTCACTTTCAAAAAGTTGAAGTTCTCCAGTCAAGCTGTATTATGTTCCTTCAGCCGAATCTTTGGATTGAAACTGAAAATTTTGCGTTATTGGTATTGTCGTAAATTCCTTCAGGAAGATATTGCTCCAGGTAAAATACACGTTGATTTCAAATGGGCCCTTTCTATTATGATCGATATCCCCAAAACTGGGTTTTCATAAATTGAAAAGTTATTCATGATATGTAACTAAGGGCAATGCTCGTGACTCTTAAAGTACCTTTACATTATTAGACTTTGCATAGGACTTTTGTATTCGATATTTGTATAGGATTTTATATCCTATGCTCTAATCTAAACGCGTTTACACTATTGGATATTTGTATAGGATTTTTAATGACATTTGACAGTGCTGAGAATAAAAATTATGTTAAAATGTTTGGTTAGATTTTAGTTTTTGTGGCAAAATAAGTAATCAATAAAGTACATATGCACAAAACTAGCAAAAACTGAACAAATTAATTTCTAAAAATTTGAGGTTAACAAAATCATGACAGATTACGAGTCATACAATCACACTGCGCATGCTCACCAAAAAATCTAATGCAAAATCCTATTGAAATAGACACCGTTCTATTCTTAAAAATCCTATGTAAAAGTCTAATGCAAAATCCAACGGACGAAGTCCAATGTAAAATCGTGCAATGTAAACACGAAAATTTTTACATTAGACTAATACAAAATCCTATGCAAAGTCTAATAATGTAAAGGTACTTTTATAGAGAAAAATGCGTTTGGAAGCCAACAAAGAACGCGTTCTCACGGCCGGATAAACGGCAACGTAGCGTATGACGCAATAATAATATGGATAAAATCTACAAGATAAAACTTGCAAGCGCAAACACCTGTACTGGATTTAAAATATGCGTGTCGGAAATTTGATTTAGCTGTGTGTCAGCCCCTGTAAATAGAATTATATCGAGTTGTGTTAAGAAATATTACATCTATCAATCTATAGCGGATTAAATGTAATCGAATACCGTTCAAGGTAATTCTATACCTAATTGAAAATTTGAAAATTATGAAAAATCAAACGTGCAAGTCAATATAAAATGAAGCAAAAAAATGCGGAGTGTTCATGGCAATCTGTATTTTTTCAAATTTATCTTTTCTGATAATTTTTTCGTTTTATAAATAAACAAATAATTATTTCTAAAAAATAAATAATATTATCTAGATATTTTTACGCCTAAGTACTAATTTTACCTCTATTAATTTTTGCTCTAAATGATCAGGGATGAAGGAATTGCACATTACGTGTGACTTGACGTGTTAAATTCCTTATGCAGTATCGGAAAATTCAGTACCCAATATTTTGACCATGTACGTCCAATATACCTACCAAATTGTACGAGTAATATTAATTAACTTTGCAATTACAAATTAGGTTGTCTTAAATTTTATACAAATGTATTTCTGCTTTCATTTAAGATGAAAGCAATATTTGTAATACACTTATTTCACCATTTTTATACTGGCATCGGCACCGTGCCTTGAAAACGAAATTGTATTTAAACGACCCGAAACCTTTCAACCAATCAGTAATATCTATAAGTACTCCATTCGAGTAGCAGGTTATTGACAAAATATCTCAAGTGTTTAGTTGACGTTCGTACAAATTTAATTGCAACATAATTATATACCTTTGCTAATAATTATAACATTATTAAGAGTATCCAAAATCAAGATCACGATTTCCAAAAGAAGATTGCGATAAGATTTTTCAGTGCGTAAGTAAAAGATGATAAAAAGTGCTTGAAACTTGACTCCCCAAAATACATAATATACACTTGAAAAAACAACGCAGTTTCTAGGTAAAGTTAAAATCTCTCAAAATCTTATAACAATACTTCAATTAAGTTCAAACTGATAAATCAGCATAAGTACCTACCTAGCTTTTACGAGTGTAACACACTTCTGAAATAATATAGATACCGACGTGCGAACTTGTGATCTTTAGATACTGCATTTTTAAAGTTTTAAAAAAAATTTTCTCAAATTTATACTCCGTGGTTATAACAGAGAGATCTGAAAATTTTTCGTTATTAATTTTTAATTAAATAATGATTTATGTACATTTATTATCTATCTACAATCTGTGATTTGATCGTGGAACTTTACACGATAAACGAACGTATAGTTATTGTGAAAACACATTAGCAAAATGTATGTCATTTTGTACACGTACGTACACAGTACCATATGATCAGTCCAATTTTTGACTACTTTTACCAATATTTCTGGCCTTATTTCATAAATAGCTTTCTGAATATTGACCTACAATGCCGCTTTAAGAGTTGTTGGTTTGTTAGCATAAACCATGGATTTAACATACCGTCGAAGAAAATTATCTGGAGGCGTCAAATCACACTATCTTGGAGGCCAATTGATAGGACCAGTTCTTGAAATAATGTTTTCACCAAATTGTCCTTTCAAAAAATCGATGGTTTCGGTGTCTGTGTGGCACGTAGCACCATCCAGTTGGAACCATAAGTTGTCGATGTTTAACTCTTGGATTTTTGGAAACAAAAATGTATTGAGCATATGTCGATATCTCACACCATTCTCCGTAACGGTAGCTCCTTCCTCATTTTGAAAGAAATATGGACCGATGATGCCGTTGGCGTGTATTCCACACCAAACAGTCAATTTTAATGAATGCTATGGAGTCTCAAGATAATGTTCCGGATTGGTCTCAGTCCATATACGGCAATTATCCTTGTTCACATACCCATGGAACCAAAAGTGTGCCTTGTCACTGAACAAAATTTCGCGGTAAAAAAAATTGATCCACTTCCAATTGGTTGTGAGCCCAATCTACGAACACACGACGCAATCGATGATCATTAGGCTTCAATTATTGAACCAACTGGATCTTGTAAAGATGTAAACCAAGATCTTGATGTAAAATTTTTCATGTAGTGGACGGACAAACCCAAGTTGTTGAACACCATGGCGAATTGAAATGTTTGGGTTCTCTTGCACACTTTCACTCACAGAAGCGATAGTTTCTTACGTACGCATATTTCTTTGTTTTGTTGGTGGTCTTACATCACGCAATGAGGAAGTGGTACGAAATTTATCCATCACCGCACCAATAGCCTGCTCAGAAGGTCGATTATATTCACAATTTGGTAGCGTTGTTAATTTATTCATGATTAAATGGCAAACCTTTCTGAACACAAATGTCAAAGAACTATCACTTTGACAAACTTCATTCAAAAGTTATCCCTATTGAAAGGTCTCATGCAGCTAAAAAAAACCCTAACGACCGGCAAGACGGCATCAAGTGGTTTTTCAGTATGATAATGTCCGTCTGCATACTGCTAACATTATGTTAACAAATTTTTTGTGGGTAAAATTAGTTGATATTGATCTTGAGAATATGTGCTTTGCCACATGCTATACAGTTTTTTTTCGTTGGGGCTACTTGAAGGGAAAAGTCTATGTCGACAAACCTAACACGATTCCAGACCTCGAAAACAATATTCCACGTGAAATCGCAAACATTGAGTCTCATTTATACGAAAACGTAATGGAAAATTTTGACAAAAAATGATGTTATGTCAGCAGAACCATGGAGGACATTGGAAGGACATTTTGCTAAAATTAAAATTATGAATGCGTTTTTTAAAAAATTAAAATTACATCTCTTATTGAATTACCGTTTATATTATACTTTTTCTAGCATAACCAATAGAAATAGGTGAAAATTTTAAATAGTATTTTTTGGAATAACCAAATGGCCTTACGTTCATTATATCTGATATACGAAAATTTGTTTGTTATCTACGATCATCTTGTTAATTTTTATTTGAGATTATCACTCGATAATGCCCCCAGAAACCAATTAATTTTGTTTTATTTTGCATTTAACCTTGGAGTACTACTTGAGGATGATTTTGAATAGCCACTCAATTTTTAATTATCGAATAGAAAATCAATTTCAAAGTTTTTAAATTCATTACCATATTTTATAATATAGCTGGTTTACTTATGATGTATCCTTCCAGGCAATTTCTAATAATGAAATTACAAAATTATGAAAATAGTTTTATCCCGCTTACATATTTTTAATCTGGATTTACAGTTTATGTAGCTGACTGACGCTGAAATTGAAGTATGTAAATTATATATTATTTCAATTTATAAATGGAACGCCCACGATCCTATTTCGTAAAAGTGCCAGTTTCAATTTATTATTGTACGATAAAGGTTGGTATTTTTGAGCATTTTTGGGGGTGCAAATGGGTATCGTATCCGAATAAAACATCTCGATTGGGGCGTTAGGAAAGCAATAATAAACTGGAGCTTGCGGGGCTTGCACCCCCTCTAACCCGCCATGGCACGCCACTAATTTGCAATGGTACTTTTCTTTATAGCTTTATAAAACAGAGTCCTGCTATGATGTAATTTATGCATTGTAACTATACAGAAACATGTACTTGCATAATCACTTATTGTAAATTAATTATACATAGTACATTAATACTTGTATTTTATGACGTGGTGCTCTGTTATCGTAAAGCATCAAGAATGGTTGAGAGAAACCGCATACAGTGGGAGAAGTGGTTCATAACACCAAAGCAATAATTATAGTTGATAAAGACAATAAGATGGACACCTAAAAAAATTATATAACGTCTCCCTTGAATGATAAATATTAGTACCCTTTTTAATTTTTGAGTGTCAAACAGATCTGGACTACTTTGAGCAGTAGTAACTCTTCACACTAAATTTTTACAACAGTACAAAATATAATAAAGTAAAAAACTTAACTAATAATTAAGGTGATATGGGATTGCTACGGTTGTGCGGCATAAAGGCCTCATTGGAGATACATTAATAATGTTTTAATTGTATATTCTATAAGATAATTCATATTAACTTAATAACAATTTCTTAATTAAAACAAAACATTTTTTATAATGACAAAAAATTATTACAATCTAAATTTATTGGTCTGTCACGCTAAATTGATTCATTAAGCAAATTTGTATACTTTACCGGGTCTTCTACGAACATATTACCTCCAATGTACTCCTCCATTGGGTGGTTTAACCCAGTGGGAACCCAGAAAAAAACAACATATTGCCTCCTATTGCAACTGAATATTTCAAATCTGGACTCGTCTGTCCACAGAACCTGATTCCAATTATTTGAAGTCCAGTTTTTATGGTATGGAAACAAATACATAAATATATTCCGAAATCATGGCCTAATACTTAGTAGTAAAATAAAAAACACAATCATGAGTAAGATAAGAGGAAAAACCAAAATCATGAAATTTAGAAGAAATTTAATAGTTGGCTCATCTCATTTTACTGATACGATAACAACAAAATTTATTGATAAAACGTCTTCTTCATAAGAATTTTTAAAATTATTTCTAAAATTTAAACATTAATTTAATATTTGGTTCGTCTACATTAATTTAAGTTCAAATTTATTTAAAAGATCATAATTATTCAATCTAATAATGTAAGAAATATTTTAGAAATTTCTTTTATGTTGTGTAGGTATAGTGTGTATGTACTATGCAGTGTGTCCGAAGAAGATCGTTTATGATCGAAACGCGTCACAAATAAAGATTTACATACAATTTATTAATTTATAAAAACCTCGTAAAACATTTTAAAATACTTAATTACTACTTTTTAATGTTAATGTTTCTCAATTCCCCCCGCCTAAAACAAAGAAAAAATTTCCAGTTATAACGAATCCGCGTTCGCCGGGTTCGCGTTGAATGTTACCTGTATATAAACAAATTTAATATTTTATTTGACGTTTACATTTTTTAATGTTACGTTTGCTTGATTTGCTTATGTTTTTGAGAATTGATACGACCTATTCGCGATTTACATTAAGCAAACGCCACCATGCGGAAGAATTTCAAATTTGTAAATGACGTAGTAAATGAAAATAAACACACATTTTTTATGCTCGTGACACAACAAAATGAATTAATTAAAAAACATATTATAATGAATTTAACAACATATTAAAACTTTTGCAAACTTTTACCATAAAATGACTTTGAATTTCGAGATATACGTCCAAGCACAGCCATGTTGTTGTTGCTGGTGGCGCCACCAACGGTAATGTGAATTACGCCACAAACCCTTATTTGGATAGTGTTCGTGTTTTCTAGCAATTTTCAAATTTCAAATGTAATTTTTAAGCCTTTGCGATCTGCAAAAAATTATTGCAAAAATAATTCAAGCATATATTCGTAAATATTTTCATATTATTTCAGTAGTCTTCTTCTTCTTCAAGTGCCGTGCCTGATTTCAGACGTAGGCGACCTCTCTCCTATGCATGTGTTGTGCGTTTGAAGTATTATCACACACATAGGGGACCTACTGCTTAACGCGGGCTCCGAACCGCGGGAAGTGTATACACTTCATCTCCAGAGAGGCTGTACCAGGCAGATTATACACCTCGGTGGTTTGCCATTGCCTTCCGAGGGGAGACGGTCAGAATAAAGTTTTACTGAGCCCGGTGTTGAACCAGGTATTTAGCATTAGCAGCAACGCACTTAACCGCTAAGCTGGTGACCGTCTCAGTAGTAAACTATAAAAAGTAGTAAACTATATAAGACCATTTCAGTAGTAAAATATAAAAATAAATTTTATGCAAATACATTCAATCTCAGATAAGATTTTTTGTAATTTTTCAGTGCGATTTGTTGTATGTATTTCTGCATCTTAGAGGTCGTCCGCAATTGTTACCGACTTTTCAACGCCCTCTCCAACAATTGATCATAATCTTCGGACCACCCTCTCATTTGTCTAAAACCGAACTTGGCACGATATTGTTTACACGACATTTGGAATTTAAAAAGCAAATAAATTTACTATTTACAAAATATTAAAAATCATTCCAACACAATTTTCTTAGAAATCCCAAAAATACGATTTTATGCGGACGTCACATTTGACCCCCCCCCCCCCCCCGGCGTGGAAGTCCTTTATGGACACCCCTTACCTTCTTATTTATATTTATTTCTTCAATTCTTGTGTTGTTTTACTATTTGTACTTTTTTCTTTTGGTAATTTCCTAGGCATTTTACCTTTCTTTCATTTTAATGTTTCCGATTATTTTATTCTATTACCTTTATTTAAGATTTTCACGTCAAATTTTCCATTTTTTCAATTAAATTTTATTCCCCCCCCCCTTCTAAATTCTTACTGTTTTATTCTTCTGATTTTTATTAAAGTTTTTGAAATAAAATTCTGAGCGTAAACTAAAAACAATAATTAATTAATTGTATACCTTTTTGGAATCATTTACACACTAATTTGGATTATAAAAAATAGGGATCACAAAAGTGCCCAAAAATGCATAATTTATTTTAAAATTAACTTTCTACAGTAACAATTAAAATAGTTAAAATTTTGAATTTTTGAATAAAAAATCAAATTTGTTTAATAGTTGACCAATTATTAAAAAACAAATTAAGAAAATCTTATGAAATTTTTAAAATCTAGTCGCGAATTTTAATTTTACAAGTAACCGTGAAACCAATAATTGCTTCAGGCCCGCATCCTGAATTATTATGAACTAAAAAATAAGCAAGCACTCGATCAAGGCCAAAGTATTAAGGTCTTGGACTTTATTCATTAATTAATTTAGTTTGTTAATTAAATGCTTATTTTTTAATTCGCCCGAAATTTTCAATTAGTTTTTTTTAAATATACGTAATCTTTTTATTTCAGCAGTCTGACTTTTTGAAATCGAGTGGAGTATCAAAGACTAAATCCAGATTTTCACCTTTGACTTCCTCGTCTTCTTCCAGCTGACCTTGCAATACTCGAGAAACTAAAATGTTTGAGGAAACAATAGCTAGCGGCAACGAAACTTTGTGCCAAAAAGGCAGCGTCTAAACATCCCATTTAAACTACCAATTTTGTTTGCGCGTTACTCCAATAAATTGAAAATATTACAATGTTATATTATTATGTACATGTAGTACTTAATAATATTATATAATGTGCCAGGGTAGGATATTTCTGCAAAAAAATAAAGGTCTGACAAGTATCGGATAATTTTCCCTCAAAATTAATTTAGACAAACCATCAACAAAGCCTGCGTTCAGTTTGTAATTAATATTTGTAATTATTCTAAGTGCGTAGGTATGCGGTTCCACTTTCAATTTAACCCATCGGCAAAATCCGAGCATCTTTTTCAATACTACGTACCCTTAAAAGAAAACGTTTCAAAGTAATCTGCAACTGACACATCCAATTTACACGCATGATCTTATAAAAACTAATTTAATTTAAGAAATTTTACAGCCATTCAATTAAGCTACCCAATTTATGCTTCAAAATCAAAATTGATTTCAAAGCATAAAGGAGATAATATGAAAGGTATTGTTTTATCCAATGCTCTTGCCTCAACTTGAAAAAAAAATGAAATATGTAGGGTCATCTGGGGTAAATATGCAACAAATATAAAACTTTCAATTTTTAGGGCACTTAGAAAACAAGCTTGTAACGTTTATACTATACGTGATACTAACATTTTAGAAGTAAAAATGAAATAAGGAGGAAAAACTGCATCGAAACCATGTGCTGCACTTCTTAGTTTTTTTTCGGTTGGTAGTAAATAAAATGAAATTCAACTGTAGGTGCTGAAAATTAAAATAAAGGCTCCAATTATATTGAAAAGCAATTAATTTTATTGAAGAAATCTGATCAATGTATAAAACAAACAGCAAATCCATAATAACAAACTAAAACTGCCAGTCATAAGAAGAAAATACTAAATTCGGAAAAAATGCGTTGCATTTTGTAAGTATTTAATAATGACTTAAAAGGAAATGCAGATAATCACTGCAATCCGGATAAACACATTCAATGTACTACTATTTTATTTTCTTGGCAAGTTAAGATATCGTATTAGCAGCAAAACATTATAAATTATTGTTAAAAATCTAAATTCAAGTATTTTTGTAAAATATATTATGAAAACTGGTTTTTCGCGAATAAATTAAATACATTATTATTATTTATTTCGTAAATCTACCAATTAGTAATTACAAGTAATTATTATAATAAGAATAGCCTAATGCCCTCTGCGTTATATGTCGCATAACAAATAATGCACAAACCCCTTTTAAGATAATTTGATATTCAACGTATGTTGCTCGGAGCTTCATTTCCATCAAGAATATGATTTAGTAAGGAAAACATATCGGATTAAGCTTCTTTATATAATTTACAGCATTCGCCAGCATTTCACGAATACTCTTAAATCATATAAAGAAAAATTAAAATTTCGGAAAAAATTGGATGAGGGACCAAATTGACGTTTATGTCAAAAGTCAATATTTCAACACCAAATAAAAATTCAACGGACCCAGCATTTTCAAAAAAATTTACAGCATTTGCCAGCATTTCGGTAGCATTGGCGAATGACATAAAAAAAATTTAAAAATCGAAAGTGGAGGGGCTACGTCAAGTTGGCCCCTCTTTGACCAAAAATCTTTATTTCACAATAAAAATTCAACAGACCCAGCATTTTCAAAAAAATTTACAGCATTCGCCAGCATTTCGCTAGCATTGGCGGCTGACATTAAAAAAAATATCAAATTCAAAAATGGAGGGGCCAACTTGACGGACCCAAAAAAATGAAACAAGATAAAAATTATTTTTAATGACAGGCACTGGTTTTGGAAATACCAAAACCAGTTTTGTTTTAAAATATTTTATTTTACCAGAACTTATACGAATAATTTGTGGAATTGGAAGAATTCCTAAAATATCATCACGATCTATTAAAAAATATCTTTTTTCATTAATTTAAATTATCTTCTGTTGTTCAAACTATGTAATCCCATCACTTCAATTTCAGATTCATCTAGGATCTTTAAAATGGTGCACACAACATATTTGTAGTGGAATGTGGAAGGTATTTCCTTTTCCACCTTTGAATAATACTAATGCATAGTCCCCAACCTTGACATCAGTCTCTTCATTGCCTAAATCCACTTCATTTTCACTACCACTTTCAGCTGCGCATTCTATGTCATCTACATTATTGTCATCATTTTTTTTTGTAGAATTGTTCGTTTTCACTCGAACTCTCTGAATCGAATTCAACAATTTTCTTCTGTTTTTTTATTTATTTCTTCGGTAATTTTTTTCCTTAAGATTATTACCTCCTAAAAGATTATAAACAAGATAGCGATTACACTATAAAATATTTTATAAAATATTTTTTAAAAAGATCTTTTATAGTCTAATACGGGCCTTATACATGCACAAACCTGACCTCCATCAAGTTAGCCCCCCTTTAATCGAATTTTTAACTTTTTCTTATGCCAAACGTTTGGTAAGCGTTAGGTAAGGTTTGGTAGTCCGATTAAAAGTTTTGGTAGTTCTTTGTTTTTTCGTAATTAACTAATCAAATTTTTTTGTCAAGTTAGCCCCCCTTCAATCGGTTTTTCAATTTTTTTTAGCTCATTTTATCGATTATAATGTGTAGAGGTTTGGTAGTCCTATAAAAAGTTTTGGTAGTCCCGAATTTTGTCGTAAATAATTAATTAAGTTGGAAGATTACTTATGCGCATGCGCTAAATTTCACGTGAATAGAACAATAATAATTTATTGCCAATTTGGCCCAATTTAAACCATTTGTAACTTTTTTTTAATGCCAAACGATTGGTAATCGATACGTAAGGTTTGGTAGTCCGATTAAAAGTTTTAGTATTTTTTCGTTTTTGCCTAATTAACTAATCAAATTTTGTTGTCAAGTTAGCCCCTCTTCAAACGATTTTCAACTTTTTTTTAGCTCATTTGATCGATTATAATGTGTAGAGGTTTGGTATAGTCATATAAAGAGTTTTGGTAGTGCCTAATTTGGTCGTAAATAATTAATGTAAATTTAAAATCGACATTTAGGGGAATCCCACATTTAAAATACACGTACAGATGATGTTGTAAATCACCTGATAATTTAATGTGAGCTTATGATTGGTTGAGTTAATGAGAAACCATGTAATTTATTGCACCTTTTACAAATTTTCTTTTTGAAAACCACTATACAAACGTTCAGCTTTCCGAATCTCTATACGGAATTTGTCAATTCCGGGGATCGGAATTCGTGCTACTCCCGTGAATGCTTATTACATCAAATTGAAGTGCAGCGCAAGCTTTTTGTGTAATGCAATTATTGTTCTTTTTTTTCGGTTCATTATCAATCGTTTGGCATTAAAAAAAGTTACAAATGGTTTAAATTGGGCCAAATTGGCAATAAATTATTATTGTTCTATTCACGTGAAATTTAGCGCATGCGCATAAGTAAACTTCCAACTTAATTAATTATTTACGACAAAATTCGGGACTACCAAAACTTTGTATAGGACTACCAAATCTCTACACATTATAATCGATAAAATGAGCTAAAAAAAGGTTGAAAAATTGATTGAAGGGGGGCTAACTTGACAAAAAGATTTGATTATATAGTTAACTAGCTGGCACGGGCGGCATCCGCCGCCCTTAGCCATCTAGACCCAGAATAGATCCGAGTAGGCCATAGTTGTTCGGCCTTCGGCCTCACAGGGGGAGGACCATAATAGATCCGCGAAGGCCATAGTTGTTCGGCCTTCGGCTTCACAGAGAGAGGACCATGATAGATCCGCGAAGGCCATAGTTGTTCGGCCTTCGGCCTCACAGGGGGAAGACCATAATAGATCGGTGAAGGCCATAGTTGTTCGGCCTTCGGCCTCACAGGGCGAACCATAATAGATCCGTGAAGGCCATAGTTGTTCGGCCTTCGGCCTCACAGACCGGACCATAATAGATCCGTGAAGGCCATAGTTGTTCGGCCTTCGGCCTCACAGACCGGACCATAACAGATCCGTGAAGGCCATAGTTGTTCGGCCTTCGGCCTCACAGACCGGACCATAATAGATCCGTGAAGGCCATAGTTGTTCGGCCTTCGGCCTCACAGACCGGATCATAATAGATCCGTGAAGGTCAAAATTGTTCGGCCTTCGGCCTCACAGACCGGACCATAATAGATCCGTGAAGGCCATAGTTGTTCGGCCTTCGGCCTCACAGACCGGACCATAATAGATCCGTGAAGGCCATAGTTGTTCGGCCTTCGGCCTCACAGACCGGATCATAATAGATCCGTGAAGGCCATAGTTGTTCGGCCTTCGGCCTCACAGACCGGACCATAATAGATCCGTGAAGGTCAAAGTTGTTCGGCCTTCGGCCTCACAGACCGGACCATAATAGATCCGTGAAGGCCATAGTAGTTCGGCCTTCGGCCTCACAGACCGGACCATAATAGATCGGTGAAGGCCATAGTTGTTCGGCCTTCGGCCTCACAGACCGAACCATAATAGATCGGTGAAGGCCCTTAGCCATCTAGACCCAGAATAGATCCGAGTAGGCCATAGTTGTTCGGCCTTCGGCCTCACAGGGGGAGGACCATAATAGATCCGCGAAGGCCATAGTTGTTCGGCCTTCGGCCTCACAGAGAGAGGACCATGATAGATCCGCGAAGGCCATAGTTGTTCGGCCTTCGGCCTCACAGGGGGAAGACCATAATAGATCGGTGAAGGCCATAGTTGTTCGGCCTTCGGCCTCACAGGGCGAACCATAATAGATCCGTGAAGGCCATAGTTGTTCGGCCTTCGGCCTCACAGACCGGACCATAATAGATCCGTGAAGGCCATAGTAGTTCGGCCTCACAGACCGGACCATAATAGATCGGTGAAGGCCATAGTTGTTCGGCCTTCGGCCTCACAGACCGGATCATAATAGATCCGTGAAGGTCAAAGTTGTTCGGCCTTCGGCCTCACAGACCGGACCATAATAGATCCGTGATGGCCATAGTTGTTCGGCCTTCGGCCTCACAGACCGAACCATAATAGATCGGTGAAGGCCATAGTTGCTCGGCCTTCGGCCTCACAGACCGAACCATAATAGATCCGTGAAGGCCATAGTTGTTCGGCCTTCGGCCTCACAGACCGGACCATAATAGATCCGTGAAGGCCATAGTTGTTCGGCCTTCGGCCTCACAGACCGGATCATAATAGATCCGTGAAGGTCAAAGTTGTTCGGCCTTCGGCCTCACAGACCGGACCATAATAGATCCGTGATGGCCATAGTTGTTCGGCCTTCGGCCTCACAGACCGAACCATAATAGATCGGTGAAGGCCATAGTTGCTCGGCCTTCGGCCTCACAGACCGAACCATAATAGATCCGTGAAGGCCATAGTTGTTCGGCCTTCGGCCTCACAGACCGGACCATAATAGATCCGTGAAGGCCATAGTTGTTCGGCCTTCGGCCTCACAGACCGGATCATAATAGATCCGTGATGGCCATAGTTGTTCGGCCTTCATCTGTCATCTTTAATCTGTCATCTGTCATCCGTCATCCGTCATCTGTCATCTGTCATCCGTCATCCGCCATCTGTCATCTGTCATCCGTCATCTGTCATCTGTCATACATACATACATACACTACAGCTCAAAAAGATAAGTACACTTATATTTTTTAAGTATTTTCAAAATTTTAAACATTAAACCATTTATAAATCAATTATTTTAAATGAAATCAAGTAATATAATTTATTTACAACAAGTTTAACAAAAAAAAACTGAAAAAATGTTATTATGTTGGCTAAATTCTGGTTTCTTACAAAAATCCATCTTTTGCTTTTATAACAGCTCAGCACAATCCAGGCATTCTTTGGGTGAGTTTATGCAAAGTTTCAAATTGAATTGCATTCCAAGCATTTTGCAAGACTTGCCATAAATGGGTTTGTGATTTTGGGCACTTTAGTTGAACGTTCCGATCCAGTTCCTCCCATAATAGCTCTATAGGATTCAAATCCGGAAACGGATGGCCAATCCATATAATTTAGCACTTTTCGTTTTTCATTTTCGCTCAAATAGTCTCTGGACAACTTCGATGAGTGATTGGGATCATTTTCTTCTTGAAAAATAAAACCTCTCCCAATTAAACGTCGACCTGATGGGAGCACATTGTTTTCCAATATTGGTTTATAACCTTCTTTTTCAAAATTCCTTCTATTTTAATAATATCTCCAAGGCAATTGTTGCCAAAAACTTCAAAAACGTAAAGGTAAATTAATTGTAAGGCGTAGCATTCGAAATTGGAGAATGACGGCACCTCAACTTACCGCCGAAATCAACGAAACTCGTACAAATAATTTCAGTTTGTCGACGGTAAAATGAAGGTTGCAAACAGCTGGTCAATTGAAGAATTGCTATGCGGAAACTTTTGTTAAGACCTCAAAACATAGTGAAGAGACTAGCTTGTGTTAAAAAACATTAAATGTAGTCAATTAGTCAATGGAAAAAGGTTGTTTGCTCGGATGGGTCGAAGTTTCAAATATTCGGTCCTCATCGACGAGTTTTTGTGAGAAAGCTCAAGGGAGAACGTGCTTTGGATGAATGTATTGTCCCAATGGTGAAACACGGCGAAGGGTCCGTTATGATTTGGGGATGTTTTGGCAAGAATTGTGTCGGACATATTATTAAAATAGAAGGAATTTTGAAAAACGGAGGTTATAAACAAATATTGGAAAACAATGTGCTGCCATCAGGTCGACGTTTAATTGGGAGAGGTTTTATTTTTAAAGAAGGAAATGATCCCAAGCACTCATCAAAGTTGTCCAGAGACTATTTGATAGAAAATGAAAAACGGAGAGTGCTAAATTATATGGATTGGCCACCTGTTCCCAGATTTGAATCCTATAGAGCTATTGTGGGAGGAACTGGATCGGAAGGTTCGACTAAAGGGCCCAAATTCACAAACCAATTTATGGCAAATCTTGCAAGATGCTTGGAATGCAATTCAATCTGAAACTTTGCATAAACTCACCCAAAGAATGCCTCGTTTGTGCCGAGCTGTTATGAAAGCAAAAGGTGGATTTTTGTAAGAAACCAGAATTTAGCCAACACAATAACATTTTTTGAGTTTTTTTTTGTTAAACTTAATGCAAATAAATTATATTACTTGATTTCTTTTAAAATAATCGATTGAAAAAAGTTTATTGTTTAAAATTTTGAAAACTGTTAAATAATATAAAGTGTACTTATCTTTTTGAGCTGTACTGTACATACATACATCCATACATACATACATACATCCATACATACATACATACATACATAATCTTCACGTAAAGTTACATCTTCATGTAAAGTTAAATCTTCCGCAAAGAGGTAGATCTTCCACGAAGAAGTGGATCTGCGTCTTCTTGCACAATTCCGGCGAGTTCTGCGACCTATATAAAGTGCTCCGGTCTTATTCGCGGCATTCAGATTAATTTGTTAGTGGTTTGCATTTTTCGAATTAAAGCCGCCATCCCCGCCATCTGTTGACAGTATTTTCAGATTAATTTGTTAGTGGTTTTTTGTTAGTAGTTTTTTATATATTTGACAAATTAAATTTTTTGTCAAACTTGTGATTTGATTTTAGAAAAAAGCGAATAACTTTTTTCTCCGCCACTGACTGTACGTCAAATTAATTATTTGACAAATTAAATTTTTTGTCAAACTTGTGATTTGATTTTCGAAAAAAGCGAATAACTTTTTTCCCCGCTCGAATTTCTTCTCCATATATGCGAGAATAGTTGCGCCTGGAGCTACAAAATAACTGTGCAAAATTTGGTCGAGATCGGTCCAAGGGTCTAGGAACGTATAGCGAACAAACACGCAAACACGCAAACAAACAGATCTTCTCTTTTATATATTTAGATTACGAAAAAACAAAGAACTACCAAAACTTTTAATCGGACTACCAAACCTTACCTAACGATTACCAAACGTTTGGCATAAGAAAACGTTAAAAATTCGATTGAAGGGGGGCTAACTTGATGAAGGTACAAACCTGCGAAATCCTGCAGAAAGCTGATATAAATTGTTTCATATTTTCCCAGACGCTGCTTCACATTTTCCCTTATTCATGTTTCACTTTTTCCCAAATTTTACAAATACAATAAAAAAAAACTAATTAACAAAAAACTATAACTAAAACTAAAAGGACATCATTATCTGCTGTCTATTTGTTATGTGAAAAATTAATATTAAACTGATGCTGCAATTTATTTTGTAGATATAGACAAAGTTATACGTTATACTAATAAAACCGAAATTTATTTTGCACATTTTTACACGGTTTGTGAAAACACTTCATAGACAGTGCAAATTTGAGAACTAATATTTCAGATTTTTGTATCTATTTAATTAAACTATCAATGAAATAATGAAATTCACAATTTTTTGATAAATTAATTTGTTAATTAATTGCATGCTTGTTTCACTTTTACCCTAATTTTTGTGTGCTTCATATTTACCCCAGATGACCCTAGGTATTTAATATTTCTAAAAATACAATAAATTAAATACAATATGTTCTTCTTCTTCTTCTTCTTCTTTCGTAGCGCTACATCCCCGGGTGGGTCTTGGCTGACTTAACAATTGCCCTCCACGCCTCTCGATCTTTCATCAGATTTAGTGCTTCATTGTATTGTAAGCCTAATGTTTCCACATCAGATATGGTATTATCCCTCCATCTTGTTCTCGGTCGTCCCACCGGTCTCTTACCACCTGGAGCACCATCCCATGCCAATCTGATTAGCCTACTCTCTGGTTGTCTCTTGACGTTACAATATGTTAGGGTTGCAAAATCTCATAGCTGGAACAGGATAATTGGGCGCATACTCAATTAGTCTCAAACTGAAATTTTAAAAGATACATTTTAAATTGTTTACAAAGATTGCAAATAAATGCGTCGAATTACTTCTGCACCCAATTGTGTTTTCCGGTCGGGTTTTCCTGAACTGTGAGCTTGCAGTAATAAATAATCTTAAAAAATTGTGTAGGCACCTACTCAGATTTTGCCTTAATGTGATTTTAAATTTAATAAAAACTTACATACTACGTGCATCTCTTAGAACTAGATAATAATAATGAAGTAGGTAAATAGAATGCAAAAAATGTACGAATTACATTTCTAGATAACCTCTGTATTTATTATGTACCTATATTAAAATTTTCCATGAAATTGAAATAAATTTATAATTTTTAATGCGATTTCAAATATTGGCATTTCCACTTAAGTATTATTATTGTCGAGGATCACTTCAAAATGTATATAACTTTATCTATAGCACTTTATTATTAATTATGCTAAAGCGATTAAAAAATTTAACTGCCTAGAAACTCCAAGTGTTTTTCCGTTGTTATCAAGTTTGACTACTTAAATATATTTGAACATACCCTTTCCAAATATTTAGGATATCTACTTCTCGAAATGTGACGTCAAAATTTGTTAACTATATAAAACAAGTAGAAATTTCAATCATTATCAGTTCATTTTGAGCAGTAATCAAAGCTACTCAAACGCTTAATCCACAAATTCCAAGATGAATTCAAAATTACTTGCGGCAGTTTTATTGTTATCTTGCGGTTTAGCTTTATGTGGTGCTGGTAAGTTTACTTTTGTAGATCATTAAAATGTTCCTTCTGTTTTCTCTTGTTTATATTTATTTTATACTCTTCCAATCCATCATAATAGCGTATAGCTTTCATTTCCAAAACGTTCTATAACTATTCAGGCGATTTACTTACTGTAGAATATTCAGCTTACATAAATTATAAAAACAAAAAACGTTTCTGCTTGTAAAAATATACATCAATATTTGTTTCGTTAAATTAGCATCATCAGATCCAACAAGTTTTGTTTTTAATATTTATTGAAAAGTTTGTGAAATGGGCAAACGTCCAAATAATTCAGCTTACCATTTCACTGCTCATTCCATATCGACAAAAATTATAACCACAAAATAATTTTCAGAAAAGAAAGTAGTATGCTACTTTGGCAGTTGGTCAGTTTATAGACAAGGACAAGGCAACTTCCCCATCGAAAGCATTGATCCTAAATTATGCACACATATGGTTTACAGTTTTGTTGGAATTAATGCTGATGGAACAATTCGTATCCTCGATCCAAACAGCGAAATCGATAAAGGTAACCTTAGTCGCACATCAATTTGAAATGTGATAACAATTTAAATTTCACAGGTGGTTTCAGAAGATTTAACGCTTTGAAATCGCAAAACCCTAAAGTTAAAACTTTGGTAGCAATAGGAGGATGGAACGAAGGGTCTGCTACATTTTCGCAAGTCGCATCGGCCGCGTACCTCAGAACAGCGTTCGTCAACAACGCAGTCAACTTTGTAAGAACTTACGGTTTTGACGGTTTCGATTTAGATTGGGAATATCCCGCTCGTCGTGGAGGTTCTCCTAGCGATAAGGTTTGTTTCGTGAATTTGAAAATAAATGTAATTCTCATTGTTTTCTTAAAATTTTAGGCTAACTTTGCTTTACTGATCAAAGAATTTAGAGAAGTTTTTGATAGGTACAATTTATTGATCACCGCAGCCGTTGGAGCAACCGCGTCATTTATCTCAACTTCTTACGATGTTCCAGCGCTTTCAAAGTAAGTGCTATTTTTAGTAATAAAACGTAAAAGTGTTACTGATAATATTTATAGGTACTTGCATTTTATCAACCTCATGGCTTACGATCTCCATGGTTCTTATGATGGTATTACCGGTGAAAATGCTCCATTATTTCCTTCATCTCAAGATGTGACACCAATTCAAAGAGAAGCTAATGTCGTATGTAGTTTGATAACATTTTAATATCAAATAATTTTTTCAACTTTTACTAGGATGCTATCTTGAACGCCTGGATTAGCAATGGTGCCAAACCAGAGAACTTAGTTTTAGGTATTGGTGTTTATGGTAGATCTTTTACCTTAGCTAATCCCGCTAATCATGGTATTGGTGCTCCAAGCTCAGCACCAGGCAGACAAGGTCCTTATACTTTAGAAAATGGAATGTTGGGATACAACGAAGTAATAATTATTTTTAACGAGTGATAACAAATTTGTATAACTAATTTTTTATTTAGATCTGTGAATTACAACAGAGTGGTCAATGGACCGTCGTTTGGAACGAGGAACAACAAGTTCCATACGCTTATTCTGGAGATCAATGGGTTGGTTACGATAATCCAAGATCTATAGCTTTAAAGGTAAAAACTTTTTGGAAAATTTGGTTTAGTTTTAATTTTACCTGTACTTTTAGGTCGCTCACGGTAACAAATTAAATATTGGAGGTTATATGATCTGGTCTGTAGAAACTGACGATTTCCGTGGAGTGTGTGGACCCAAATACCCAATATTGACTGCAATCAATCAAGGACTTTAAATATTATTTGCGATTACTAGATGAATTTATATTATTATAAAAAATTAAATACTCCTCAAATCTGTAATAGCATGAACTGATTAAATTTAATAAATTTACATACTTGGAAATTAAATTGTATTAGTCTGGTCAGGACCTTGTCAATACTCCATTCGTAGACCTACTGCAAATATGTGTTTAAATATTAAGCTGAACATGCGAGTACCATATAATTTGTTAGGTCTCTTCGACATTAATTATTTTATGAGTTAGAGCTTTCTCATGTTGAATCAGCTAAGTAACTTCGAGATCCAATTTCGTTAATAAGTCTCTCGACGATGCTATGATTAAAAATGTAATCAAACATTGAATGAAAACCGTGCTTCATATTTTTGTTTAACGTAAAGTTATCGTTTTAATTAATAACAAAAGAGATACAGAAATTGTAATCAGGTGGGACATTGTTACTGGATTTAACAAATTAGACTTGGGACTTGGCATTGCGTTTCCATTAAATTTTCCAAGTGTGAAATAGGATACCATTTCCAATTTTTAAATCATTTTTATCTGGAAACAGTTTTTCGTGTGGGTGACCCAACTTGGATGATGATGAATTGGTTGATAAGGTAACAAGTGCGAACATTACATGCGTGTTATTATACATACATATGATATCGTATTTGAATTAAAAGCTTTGTTGCGTGGACTACGTCATTGTGTCAATAAGTTAAAGAGTGGTATATTAAAATTTTCACAAAATCGATGCCTCTGACGTCAAGACTGCGCGTCGTTTGCGTCGCGCTGAAAACGCAGCGTTCATTGCTGTTTGACGATGCCCTCGTACTGGTACTCGTTTTACTTATTAAGTTTCGTGTGTTTAAGCTATTCAACACCAAATTTTTTCAGTAATTCATTTCTTGTTCGATTTAAAAGAAATGTCGATCCACAAGAAGCTCACATCGTTGCTTACAGGAACGGATTCGTCAACATGGGACAGGTAACGTATAAACAGATGTTCGTAGCTTTTTAAATTTTTATATTCTTTAAGCTTAAAATTTACAAAATATAATCCATTTAATATGTTTAAACCCGCAAATCTGGAAAATCCATTTTATAGACTTATCTAATATACGTATCCGCTTAAAATTTCGCGAATTAATAAACAATTTATTTAATTTTATGTTAAGTTTAAAAAGAAGATGTTGTACATTTTTAACGTTAGATACAAAAAACAAAATTAAATTAATTTTCAATTTCTTGTGGGATAATCTATTCATGTAAATTTGCATTTTTTGCCTTTGTAGAAAATTGTCGCTGACGTATTTTCAATTTTAATGCATAATAAATAATGTACATATAATACACTCAAGTACTCAATAACTTTATATTTTTTTATCGATTTTTCATTTGAGTTAACACCGTCGTTTTATTAATCAACAAGTTTCATAAATTTTCTTTTTTATGGCACAAGAGTAAGAACGAATAATAGCATAAGTGCTCTTAATTGGTGCCTCGTAATTAAATTATAAGAAAAAGTAAAAAGGAATATCTATAGAACAAGATTTTTATTAGATTACAAAAAACACAGAAGAAAACAAAAATATATTTTAGCGAAAAGCTACCGGCGCGGTTAAACCCCAGACTTCGTACAGTAGCTTGCCAATATTGAAACGGCAGAATTCCATTTTATCTTGAAAATTAATAAATTATTCCATAATTGAAACTGAACCTTACATTAGAGCAATTAATTATGTATAGATTGGGAATTTAATGTTCAGACTTCTTTAATATTTCATGTTATTTACAACAAATAACTTCGGAGTTGCCGGAGTTGTTTTGAATTTTAAGGTATTATAATCAATTATTTATAACTTTCTTTACAGCACGCACCAAGCACTAGGGGTATTATATTTATTATACACAACTTTTTCTTTTCAAAAGATATTTTTCTGAAAAACTGCAAAAAAATTTTCAGACCATAATACGTAAATAATGAAGGAATATTCGTTTTCAAATATTATCTGCCTAAAATCTTTTTCGAACTATAAAATAAAATTGATAAAAGTTAATATAATCTCTTAGCCTTAATCGTACATCAAACGACCATTACAAAGTTGTGCTTAATGTAGGTACTTTAATTACTGTAATCCGAAATTAATCCTGTTTTGATTAAAATCCGCTTAACAAAAGTTTACTTGTTTGATTGGTTTAGTGTAACTCTGACTTGATGGAGATGAATCGGAGATCGGCATCTCATTAGATAAAACCCTAACAGCCCCAGTGACGTTATAACTTTTTTAGGACAGTGTGGAGTGCAAAGTTTATGACTGCGAAAATTTTTAGGCTTCTCCTCGGGCTTCTCTCAACATTTTTTATTAAAAATGCCGTCGGAATTTTCACCCGAAGCTCGAAAATGGTTATATTTAATAGTGGTTTGTAACAAAGTGTAACTTAATTTATGGAAAAATAAATTTTCTAGAAAAGATTTTTTGCTTGAATTTTTTAGTTGACTTCTGACCGTGACACGTTCATAGATAATGCGCATCCTGAGCGTCCTTATAACTGTTTTTGGCAGAATAATTCAAAATTAAACAATTTCTTTTTTGAAATAAATATGTAACAAATATATAAATAATATAATAGTACACTAGACCCTCCATGTACGCGAGTTCGATGTACGCGAATTCAGAATAACGCGAATTAGATTTTGATACCTGAATTTTTTGTACGCGAAGCAAAATTCCCTTTAACGCGAATTAAGTTTTCGCGTATTATTAAAATAACTAGCTGGCACAGTCGGCCTATCGGCCGCCTTTAGCCATCTAGACCGTGTCGGATGTGGTTGTTCGGTCTTCGGCCTCACTCCCAAGGTTCTAAAGTAGCCTATGTTTTTCTTAGCGTTGTAAATAACTTTTACACCAAATTTGGTTAAGATTGGTCAAATAGAAACGTAAAACACGTGCACGCGTATTTGCATTGTCAATCGGTTGACAGCTTGACAGCATTCATTGTTGTTTTTTAAGTTGATTTTGAGTAGCCTGCCTTCCTTAAAGAAAGGCAGGCTACTCAAAATCAATTTTCCTTTCCTTTGCGAATTTTTGCACTATTTCAATACAAAAACATGCGCAGGAACCTACATAATAACTGTGCCAAATTTGGTTCCGATCGGTCAAACGGTTTAGGAGTATATAGGGAACATACATACTGCCATGTATTGCTACTGTAAAAACTCAAAATTTGATTTAACACTTAATTTAATTATGCTCCGACTAGCTACGCATGAAAAACTCGATAATATGGGCCGTAACTTGGGTCCATCTAGATTAATTAAAACACTCATATACGTCACCTTAAACTAGTGATCTTTCTTATAAAGATAACTCAACCAAATTGAAATTTGTATCTGCTTATTCTTGATCTACTACTGCTATGGATAAATTAAATTAAACGCAAACGTTATTAGAACCAAATATAATGCAATTTATTTTACACAATAAAAATTTTTTAAGACAAAATATTAGTTTCCTTAAACCTAAACAAATTAAATTTAACAAAATCAAGCATTTGCAATAAATCCCCAAATTTATTATACGCGCCCGAATTTTAAACGTTTGTCTATTAATTAAAATAATCAGTGCGACACATAAACTCTTACCGAACCATGAATGTTTTTCCGGAGTTTACCGATGCGGCCGATATGATGTTGTAGTATCCAAGCATCAAGATTACGATTGAAATCAGCTTCTTTCTTGAACCAAAAAAAGACAGGTAGGAACGACCAGTGGATAATTTTCTTCCTCCAAATCGTATGATCAATCAAACGCAATATCCACTTCTGATTGAACTCAAATTTACTTTTCCATATAATATTAAAACGATATCCAAATCCAAACGAATCACTTTTAAAATATTTTTTCCATCATGAACAATCCGTCTTTTCTTGATGACGGCTGACTCATAAAAACTCAAAATCCAAAAACTAATATTCAAACTCGAAGAATCCGTCTTGATTCTCTGACGGCTCACTTGAGAATCTTTAACTCCAAAAACTTATTTCCAAATTCTAACATTCCGTCTTTACTCTCCGACGGCTAACTTGAGAGTCCTTACTCCTCCCTTATCATTTTAAAACCCCCACTAATTCTCCAACTCGCGCATCCACGAATATCACGAATTGTCACTTTTATTCATTTTAACGTAAAATCCTACTTTAACAAATAAACTAAATAAATTTAATTTGTTTCTCATATTCTCATTGACCAAAACAACCACCAATATTTCATCCTTCACAATTTCTTATTACATTTCTAGATTCCTCAACGTTTGCATCTTACGGATACCTGAGGCAAAAGCAGTTAAACAATCTTTCAATCAAAGAAGACTCAGATACAATCTAGTAATCACCTGGTATGGTCTTATATTTAATTAATTAAATCATGAGTGCCTTAATAGATTGACCCAATCACGTCATACCCCCCATTTCTTATAAACGGAACATGACAATACATGCATCCATTTATATACCGGGTGTTGAATGAGTTAGCCGTTCATAGGATATTTACATGTAAAAACTTATTTATGCAAATTCCTGCTTCCCTAATTATTTTAGAAAAAAAATGAAAGACACAAAAATCATGCAGAAAAATAAATTACATATGATAAAAGAATTATTTTCATCTAGCTTTTACTTAAAGTGGCAAAAAATGCTTTTGAAATTGTTCAAATTTTCATTTATCAGACTAGCCATGAAATAAATTCAATTTAATTTATTTATTACATAAATTATTAATAATAAACAATTACAAACATTAAGAAATAATTAAATTTACAGCAAATGTTCAAACAGGTTTCCATATTCAGCTAAACAAAAACCAAGTCTATCATAAAAGTTACATCGTACATTCGCAAGTTGTCTTTCGGTAATATTGCCACACTCCTCCACAATTTTATTTTTTAATGAATCAATACTTTGGTATCGTTCACCATAAATTTTAGATTTTAAATTACCCCACAAGAAAAAGTCATTTGGAGCCAAGTCTGGTGACCGAGCTGGCCAGTTTATTGGTCCATTGCGTCCTATCCAAGAATTGGGATAACATTCATTTAAATAATTGGTTACATCTTTAGTATAATGTGCCGGACATCCGTCTTGTTGATAGTAGATTACGTTATTTTCTCCTACCACAATATCAATTGCCGGTCCAATTTCGTTTTGTAACATTTCTAGATATTTTAGTCCATTCAAATTTCCATCAATAAAAAATGGTCCGATAATGTTTGCTCCTAATATCCCTGCCCAAACATTTACAGTTTGGCGATACTGTGAACGATTGTTGATCATTAAATGAGGATTTTCGGTAGACCAAAACCGATAATTTTGAACATTTGGTTCCCCGTTAATACTAAACGTTGTCTCATCGGTAAAACAAATATTTTTAATAAAATTTCTATCCAAATTGGCCTTTTCGATAATGCTTTCACAAAAAATCATTCTTTTGTACATATCCTCTTCAAAAATTTCGTGATGGTTTTGGAACTTATAAGATATAAATTTATGTTTTTTTATAATTTTGAACGCCGTAGTGTGATGAATATTTAACTCCGCACCAACTGTTCTTGTACTGATACAAGGATTATTCACTACGGCAGCAATTACATTTGTTTCGATATCGGTACCTGGAGCTTCACCAATATTGATTTCTTCTAAATTTATTCTTTTATTTCTGCAGGTCTTGCATGACGGCTTAAATACAGATCCATATTGATTTTGATTATCAATTACATTTTTAATTGTCGAATAAGTAGGGATTGGTCTTTCTGGGTATAAACCAGCAAAGAGATCTCGTACCATACGTACAGTGGCGTACCTAGACCACTTGGGGCCCGGGGCGGATTTATTTTGTAGGCCCCCCCCTCACCCTCAAAAAAAGGTCATTTATCACTTTTTAATGTGGCTAGCCTTTTTTTTGCCTTAATCTAACCGTCTTCCATAAGCTATTACCCTGTGCAGAGAAATAATAGATAGAATAAGGGAACAAACTCGTGCAGTCCGAGGTCATCAATTATCATTACTGTTAAAAATGTTAAACTGATAAAAAAATTTATCGTAAGAGCCCGAATTCGAACAATTGAATCTACGACGTTCAGCACGACGCAACGCAGCTCCGAAACCGACGCTCTCTGAACGACTGAGCCACGAACGAGCTCGCTCACTTGAGAAACATGGAATTATTTATTTTTGGGTGGGGCCCCCTTAGTAAAGGGGCCCGGGGCGGACCGCCCCCCCCCTAGGTACGCCACTGCATACGTATACTGTTTCCAGAGTAATATAGTTTTAAAAATTGATTTTTTTCACTAATTGTGTACTTTGCTTCCATTTTATGAAATTAAAATTTAATAAAGTGCAAAACTGTAAACAAAGTGCAATTGTTTTTTAATACTTATCGAAAATAATTACCTTGGAAACTTTCATGGCTAGTCTGATAAATGAAAATTTGAACAATTTCAAAAGCATTTTTTGCCACTTTAAGTAAAAGCTAGATGAAAATAATTCTTTTATCATTTGTAGTTTATTTTTCTGCGTGATTTTTGTGTCTTTCATTTTTTTTCTAAAATAATTAGGGAAGCAGGAATTTGCATAAATAAGTTTTTACATGTAAATATCCTATGAACGGCTAACTCATTCAACACCCTGTATATTGTTGCGTCACCCACTTGGCTATTTGAGAAATGGCCAAGAAAAGGATTCACACTTCGAACACTTCTCTTTCTCAGGAGTATTTCTATCAATACTCGCTTTAAAAAAACGTCTTACAAGCCAACAGTGCAAAAGAAAACCATCGGATAGCAAAAACACATATTTATTAACATCAATTTAAAACGGAATAACAAAATCAAAAAACAACGTAAACATAAAAATCTCACAACTTAAAATTATAACAAATTTTGTGCTAACCTTTAATGGGAATGATAACTCGGCATAGACGGATCGCACAATATGCGCACATACACTTTATTCTCTCTTTAATCGCCTGGTCCAAATTGTACTGCTTTCCTGACCTGCTCAATCCCAGTCCAATTGTCGTTCTCTGGTATTAATTCTCTCCGTAGGAGAAATTCGATCTTCAAATCGATCGTTGATCACGCATATTAACGCTCTCTAAATCGTTACTCTTTATTTATTATGCGACTATTTTGTCGCTTCTTTAAATTGCACTCTCCATTTTCGACTCTCTTGGTCGCATCTTTAATTTACACTCTTCGTTTATTAATATGCGACTCTCTTTCGCTTCTTGAAATTCAACTCCCGATTTGCGACTATCTTGGTCGCCTTATCAAATCGCACTCCTCGTTTATATCCCCTTGACAACCTTTCTTCCTTTTTTTATTCACCTTTGATTTTCATCTCATCATTTTGTTATGCCTTGTGTGTTGCCTACACCAGTTATCATCAGGCGTTTATTTTTATAATCACAAAAACTTAATCTAACAAAAACTTAACTAATACATTTAAAACATCTCCGATCGTTTCCCCTTGCAATGTTCGCCCATAATAGGGGGTACACGGTGGACACAACATTATATATATAGTAGATTGTCGATCGGTTGACAGCTTGACAGCATTCATTATTGTTTTTTAAGTTGATTTTGAGTAGCCTGCCTTCCTTTAAGGAATCTCTATAATCCATTCATGCGCGTCCCAGAGGGACACGCATGAATGGATTATAGAGATTCCTTAAAGGAAGGCAGGCTACTCAAAATCAATGCCAAATTTGGTTCCGATCGGTCAGACGGTTTAGGAGTCTATAGGAAACATACATACATAGGTACACACATACATCCATTTTTATATAGATTATGTGTTATCCAAATAGCATAAACAAATTTGGAGGTATAGGTGTATATAAATCTTACGTCGAAGCTGAAGATATTCATTGACAGTTGTTTACATAATAAATAGAGATGTATGTACTATATACAAAGTAATTTCTACTCCGTTCACAGGCGCTGAAACGTAGCACTTGAATGATACAAATACGGTGTCAACGATTTATAGTTTTTTTTATGCATTATTATATTTAATTTTTTTATCAATTAGGTATATTTTAGTGTTTGTATGCATTATATTTTACCTATTTCGTAAATAAACCTTAGTTTTAAACTTTTGTTTTTAGTCTTAAATAATTTTTGGAACCTAACCCCCTTTTTTCTATTGCTTCTTTGGTTCCATTTACGCGAATTCCATGTACGCGAGGTTTTTGGCGAACGGAACCCTCGCGTACATGGAGGATCTAGTGTATGTTGTTGTGACTACCTTTTTTAAATGGTTGCCACCCCAAAAATCAATTGAGAGTTTGATTGGAATTTCCGCACCAAATAAATATTATTTTCTTTTTTAATTTATAATTGTCAAATTTGAACTTTTTATCACAATTTCAATCTTTGTTCTTTATTATAATATTTATACTTTTAGCCATTAAATTCATCATTGGCACTAAATGACGTACGTTAATTACCTAACTTCAATAATTAATAAATATTCGTTTATTTTCACATTTGCTTAATCAACTTCAATTCTGATTTGCCTACCTATTTCATTATTAATTTTAATTTATTGAACCGCAAAGTAAAATTTAATCTTGCAAGTTTCCCGTCTTACGTCACCCAGACTGTTGCAGATTTGCATCATTTAAATTCAAGTTGCTTACATGCGAACCGTTTCTGAGATGTATCGCGTTTTGGAGGAATACGACCTTATAATATTAACTTTCTTTTTATCTTTTTACCTTTTCCTCCAATGCAGATACGTTGAATTGAATTCGGAGCACCTTTTTTTTAAGTTAGTTAATTGACGTCTGTTTGCCACCATGTAGGTACAATTTGTTGTTAATTCCGCGGTGATCATTTAGTGGTAAATAGACAAGTAAATGTTAAATAAGTGTAAGAAATAAGCAATGCAGTAATAAATAAAGGCGACGGCGAAATGGCGACGGCGAAACGGCAATGGGAAATGTGCTGAACCGGAATATTCACATAGCATCGCACAGTAAAATTTGAAGAAACTAAAACGGTTGGCAATTAACTGAAAGTCGACAAAAGTTAACTGAAAACAACTAACCTATAAGTCTAAAGTAGCTGGACAGAATTCAAAGTATAATAAAAAAAAAGTTGCTTGCAGAAAATTTTAAATTTAGAATATTTTGGAACACAAAAAAAAATGGTCCGTTTTCTTCAATTTTTCTGACTTTACCTTTAACACCTTCCATCATACGTTGGAGCATATTAACATCAATTTTTTTGGCACCGCACCTAATCCGTTTTTTTTTAATTGATGGGCTGATGTTGCTACCCAATCATTTTTATAAACAAATTGTGAAAAATAGACCATAAATTTTCAATGCGACGAGCTGCAGGAATATTTGGCGGATTTGCATATTTTGGAACAAATGGTATATTTTCATCGTCTAGCCAATTAAGCGCTATTTTACATAATGGCAAGACACAAGATTCTGCCAGAAGATGATTTTATCATCTTGATGGTTTTCGTTTACAAAATGGACCATTTTTGGTAAACATTTTGTAATAAAATATAAGTGCCTGTATTAACAGCAATACCAACTTGAGTTTGAACAAAAAAATTTGAAATGCCTTTCACTGATATCGCACGCACACCAATGCTTTTGGTTCGATTTTTGATTTCCTTATGAATTTTAAATTATCAGGAATTACACTTTTATCGGTGGTATAAAATCTGTTATTTGTAACATCACAACTGTTCGCAAAACTGAAGTACTTTTCATCGTCTATAACTCACTGTATCGCCTGTTAAAAAATGTTACCGCAAAAGACGGCTCCTTCTGGGTCTTTCCACTAATTTTTTACCGGTGTATCTTGGTTTAACGTTTCTCTTACACCTTTTTACATTTAATTTTTTTAAATTTCTGCAAATTGTTGTTTGAGAAATTTTTAATTTGCTTGATAGTATGCGTGTACTCATTCCAATTTGGTTTTTGGCGGCTTTCTTCAAGAAACTTGGTTGAAATTTTTTTAGAATTACTTTTCTTCCGTTCTTTTTTATTATCAGGGCTAATATTCCTACTGAATTTCAAAATAATCGAATAAATAGTACTTCGACTGAAACCTTCGTTTATAAAATGATTTAAAACGCAACTTTTAGCTTGCTCGCCAAGCATTTTAAAAACGCGTTTAGGCAAAAAATTCTGTTCGCACACTTTCATGGTAACAATTCAAACGAAACTAATTACATTTGATAATAAACAAATGAAAGAAGGTACAGTAAAAAAATCAAAAGGGTTGCTAGATTACAACTAATTTTTTGATGCGATTGAAATTTGTCCAGCTACTTTCGACTCTCACACGTTAGTTGCAATGAAGTCAAAATTATAACACATCAAAATACAAAAATGTAGTCCTTGAAGACTCATGACTGCAGACGAGTGTTTTCTTCCAAGATTTTACGCAAGAAGTGACACCACAAGTTTTTTTATATCTCTCTCCAGTAGTTCAGCTTCTTGACAGAAACATCGTGATCTTTCTTTTCTATGCATGGGGCATGCGTTCAATGTATTCTCGGTTACATAGAGGACCTACTTGTTTAACGTGGATTTCGAACCACGGGAAGTGTAATACTCGAACATAGGGAAATAAGATGGCAAATCAGTTTATTAATATTCCTGCTTCTCATTGTAATGGATAAAAACAAAAACGGCATCAATCCAAAAAGACTTTCTTTCCGCATCTGGAGATATCCAACACTTGTTATTTAAACAACAAAAAATATACTATTTCATACTATTGAGCGGGTTTTAAGGAATATGACTTGCCTTGGAAAAATAGTCGCCTAGAAATTGTTTTGATAGATTTTGAAAAATTGATCCGTTAATTGGCATCCTCCCCAGAGGCCGCACAACTGACACAATCGCCTAATAATAATAGTTGAAGTCACTATATCTATGTGTAATGCAACTATGTATGGATGATTCAGTTTTTAACAAATGGATTATGGCATCGGAGGCAGTAGATTATGAAATAAAATTTAATTTTAACTACTATAGTACTTATTAGACCAATAATTAAGATATTGTACTCGTAAGGTAGATTTTAAATAATTCGATTAATACAATTGTAGATCAAATAAAAATATGATGTCGATTAAATTGAGAAAGATTAGAAGAACTCGATGTACGATATATCAAATAACGCTTTCCGTAATGAGGTAGATAGAACAATTATAGCCTTCAGGTATAGTCGCACACCTCTGGAGTCCAAACAACTTTAACCCTCACGTGCTAGAAAGTGATAGGACCACAATACCGCATTATCTGCTAGTTTACATATTATAATCGTTGATTATAACCACGATACAGTAGTGGAGTAGCATAGATCGATACATTACAATATTAAATTTGAAATATTTTGATATTTGATTGAAAAGCTGATAAAATTTAATATAAATGAAAAAACATGCTACCTGATCAATACATAGTTTACATGATGTACTATATTATAGGTAGATGAATATATTCTTGTGTTGCAGTGCATATTTTTGTTGTTTCTTATAGTATTTTTTAATTGAGGTTTCAACGATAATTCCACTCAGGGTCATATTATGGTCGTTTCAACCAATCAGCGTGCGCTATTTTACATTATACAGATACACGTCATGCATCGTCGACCCATATCTGCTGATACAGAGAGCGCCCTCGGCCCCTCGGGAAATATTCAGTTATATTGATGCCCTAGGTAAATATCCAGTTATATTGTTGTTAATATTCGAATATTTGAAGGGGCCGTTAAAAAGAATTCATGCGTGGTGAGAATGCTCATACATGCACTCGTTGCAAGCGTTTAATGTAAACGTGGAAGCTCTCACGCTATATACATTTGTATTTAAATTTGAAAATAATACTAATTTTGATACAATTTGAAAATCATTCTAAAATAACATCCAAAATATTACGTATTTCTTGTTTTGTTTTCTACACTAACGGAAAAAGTTACATTTATTACAATTAAATGAGAAAACTATAAAAAAATTCGAAAATGGTTTACGAATGGTTGCCTATCCTCCCTGCTCGCATCATCGAACTTGGTCCGCTCATATAAAACATTTATTCTTTGTTCATAGAAAAATTGCTAACATGACTAATTTTGTAAGATTATGGTGTGATATGGTCAATTTTTTTCTATGGGAAATGTTTAAATAAACATCAACGCGTGTAAAGAAAATACTTCAGATTACGCCTTGTACAGATTAAAACGGATATCGCTCTAGAGCTCGAGCAATATTTATTTAAACCTGATACGCGATTAATCTTGAGTATTTTCTTTGCCCTTGTGATGTTACATACGAATATAATTGTTTAAGAAGTTCATATTCTCAAACTTGAACTTGACTACTGGTCTGTTCATTATAATTTTAAAAGAATCTGAACCCATACTTTGATGGTCCTGGAATCTTCCGAATAGTTAAAATTTTGAAAAAAAATACCTAGGGCGTTATGTTTCTGTATCCTATGTATATCATCTATGCGTCTTTATCACTGTTTTATTAAAAAATTACGAAAAACGTTAAAGAGAAAATAAATTAATAAATACTCGAAATCATTAAGAAAGGGCAGAATAAATTAATTCTAATAAAAATTGCAAATGCGAAATTTGGGGGATTCTAAAGTTTATTAAATATTGTATTAGCAGCTCCCGACGCAAAGAGTCTTGAAGTATTTTTCTGTTCAATCTATTTCTTTAATGAAATTTAGAGAGAAATTAATAAAACTCAAAAATTATTAAACTCAATGCATCCTACAGAATTCTAAAAAAATTATTATAAGAGAACCGGCCTAAACAGGTGAATTTCGGCATTTTCTAATCTATTTTATTTATTTGTTTTTATTTATAACATTACATTTATTGAATATTGCTATCCTTTTTCAGGATTTCCAAATTTGTTTGAAGGGATGGATTAGTCCCCATTTAGCATATTTCTGTCTATTCTTTATTTATTCTTGTATATTTCTTTTTTCCTTGTGTTTTATTTATATTTTTGAGCGAGGCATTGTAATTTTTACTAGTTCTTTCCATCGTGCTCTATCTTGAACCGCAGCTTTCTACTCCTTCGCCTCTATCGGGTTCAAGTCGCCTATCACTTGGTCCCACCACATCGTCCTGGGTCTCCCTCGTGTTCTCTCCGTTGGGCTTTCATAATGTTATCTTCTTCATTATATTGTTTTCACCTCTTCTCATTATGCTCCTCTCGTCTTTTTTGGCCCAGGATATTGCGTAAATTCCTTCTCTCGAAAACTCCTAGTCGTTCGACCTCTTTTTGAGTTAAGCATATTGTTTCTGCAGCATACGTTATTATCGTTATTTCGGTTTCTTTCGTCAGATTCTTATTCTGAAGCAATTTTTTATTTGCATAGTATCTTCAAATTTGTATATGTCCATTTTCGGAACATTCTAGGTATACGTGCTGTTTTTTCTACATCTCATATAATATTTCGTTTTATTCTCCTTCACTATTATGCCCATCTTTCTTGCTTCCCTATCCATTTCCCTGAACATTTCTTCTATTTTTTACGCATTCTTATCATGATGAGGATATCATCTACATAAGCGAGGATCTCTCTTTTCCTTGTTGTGTTCGAGCTTCCGCAATCCATCTCTTTGGTTATTATTTCAAGAACTATATTGAATAGTATCCGCCATTTATTTCTAAGCACTCTATTTCACCTTCTGCAGTTCTCACGCATGCCATGGTGTTGTTCAATGTCATTTTTATCAGTTTCCTCAGTTTTGACTGTATCCTCTTCCAATATTTTATATAGTTTCATTCTGTTTATTCTATGGAAAGCTTGTTAGAAGTCTATAAATAGCATGTACAATTCTGTATTGTTTTCTTGCATCTTTTCCATTGTTCTTTTTACCGTATGTATAGGCTTAATACCTTCTACACTGAGTTCAGTAATGTTATCAGTAGCGACTGGTACGTAGAAGGCGCTGGGGCACCGCTCTTCCTAAATAGAATAGCAATTCGGAATAATATTATTTAATGTGAATGCACTGCTAGTACCATGGTACAATATTTTCGGCATTGATTGACAAAACTCCATAAATGCTGTACCAGTTCGGAACAACGGCCTAAGTCCATTTTTTCACATTTTGAGATATATATATCAAATTTTTTGTTTTTTATGCTGTATAAGCCTGTATAATTGGTTTAAGTGATTTCACAAAAGATTGGATAGTATTATGGTGTGGTTCATTTGGCTTAAGTCCATTTTAAAGAAAAACCATTCCAAGTTTGATTTAGAACAACGGCCCAAGTAACATAGGCCACTTTTCTTTCTATTATTGAAAGAGCCAAAAAGCATACAAACTTAAAAATTGAACACCCAGACGATTGGAACCAAGTTATTTGAATATCTAGCAAAAAAAAGCCGATGATAGTGGTGGATATGACGCAAGATATAATATACGATTTTGCCAGTTTGCTGAAAGACGTGTATCAAGTACCTAAAAAAGACGAGATTGGCAACAAATTTGCGTGGCGACCACTACAATGGTTGAGTCATACCAAAGTCGATTTTCCCATTGTCCTATATAAACACTCTCTGAGAGACGAAGACGATGGTTTTAAAATTTCATTCCAACGTAGAAAATCAACTGGTGATGGGGGAAACCACTTAAGAAGAAAGTACAACGCGTTGTTAGTTGTTATCCATTAGTAAAGAAAAGAAGAAAGATTTAATAAGTATTTTAAATTTAATCAACCCAAAGCATCACGAATTTTATCGTCAGTTGCCATATGCGATGCCATCAAGAACAAGCATCCCATTATAGATAGTGATTCCGATAAAAACTACTAATTTTAATTTATTTATTTTAAATAAAAATTTTTTTTATAATTTTAAAAATAAAATCATAAATAGAAAACAATAAAATCTTGTAAAATGTAAAAAAAATATAGATACCATCGGCATAACTCACACTTTCCAAGTTTTATTTCAACTTTTCGTTTAGAAAAACGGCCTAAGTACCTGTAATTTTGTTAAAATTTTTATTATTATGTTAAAATAATAATATCAGCATATTACCAACATGTACTATTCACATTACCATTACAAAAAAATTACAATAATCGGATAATTTGGCTTCATAACATGAAAGAAAAGATATACTTACTCTCTCCATTTCGCCATTATTTCTCTAGTGTAAAATCGTGTTTTTAGACTTAGGCCGTTGTTCCGAACTGGTACAGAATGGTAACCCGGATTTAAAGCACTTCGGTAAAAAGTGAAAAATGTCATTTTTGTAAATGCCTGCTCTTAATTATAGCAAACCATGAGCCTCCACTGATGAGCAGGTTAATTTTAAATAACGCCTCCCCCCTTAAGGTAGTAGATTCGCGACATTAAATTGATTTAACCCCCCCCCCCCACACACTTCAAACGGTAGGCACAAATTAATGCGCTGTATAGCCTCTATAATATGAGTGTGGTCGTTTCTATTAATATAACAATTCTGATGCGATTCTGAATCAAGCTTTCACTTTTTAAATTGATCTGGTAATTTTATTCCAGTGCGGCCTTTAGGCCGCACAGTCAAGGTAATCACATTCTAGGTGTGTTCATATATTATGCAGTATCCATATTAAACAAAACTTTTCGTTCTTAATTATTATTATTATATAAATTAATTTTTCATTTATTTATTCGTTCATTGCTTTTCTGCTAGTGTCTGATTAAGATGGACGGCAGTATGTCGTACATGTATCTTGATCTTTCTGATTGGCTAAAACCGTAAAGGTCACGTGCCCTCCTATCCAAAATCGAAAACTAATAATAAAAATGTTAAGTAAATAACAATACGGTAAATTTATATTTTTTCCTCTTGCTTTAAATTTTGTGCCCCCTTCCATTGATCGTCACTATTGTAAAAAGTTGGCGGCTGCTGTGACCGGGGGGTCTGGAGATGAAGAGTGTTAGCATTTATTTATTATTAGAATTTTCCTTTTATTTAAATTTTGTACCCTACCATTGAAACATATCACGAGCTGGCGCTGAATGTTTTACCACCATAGTTTCTGCAATCTGCAACGTCGTTTTTTTCATTGATATTATTACTCCTTCTCTCCAACTGTCGCGCATATTTTTCTGCTCCTTCCACACTTCCTGCACTAGTCTGCACAACCTCTTTCTTATTTCATCAGTTCCACATTTATTTTATATATTCCGGGTGCCTTTCCGTTTTTGTAATACTGAACCTTTAATATGCTGACAAAAATAGTTGAATTAACAACTGTTCTGATTCGAGTCAAATAATCCAAATTTTATTTTCATTTTTCGAATTCATTATCCTTCCTGAGTAAACTGCCGTTTCGATATGTCAAAATGTATATTATTATGTTTGTAAAAACTTCGAACTTCAAGCTTGTAAATATTGCATTATTCAATTTATCGCATAAGAAATGCGCAGTTCATAATTCATGCAGTGGCGGCTCGTTATAATGAGCCCAGGAGCCATGGCACTAGTATAACAAACCGGCCTTAACTAGTTTTTTTAATTTTCAAAAAATATTTAATTTTGTTTAAAAAATGTTTAATCTTAAATATTTTTCTCATTTTAAAGCTTAAACAAAGTATACAAAATATGTAATTTTTATTTCATAAATGTACAAAATGTTACAATAAGATAAATTATTAACAGCGAGTCACGTCAAATGTGGCTCCTGAATATAATTGGAATTGCAGCGAGATACCACGGGTTTGTGATAGCCTTCTATCTACGAACCAAGCCCGCGTTTAAGATTGTAATGTGGCTACCTCCACAATAAATCTGATTTCATGCAGTGTAATTATTCATACTGCGTTATGTGTTATAAATAACCTCCTCCTTTTTTGAAGTCGGTTAAAAAGAATTCGGTTACTGTGCAGTTAATGTAACCACTCGAAACTAAATTTCTTCTGCTACACACTAAAGAACACAGTTAATATAACAAATTCTCAAAATATGAACCGAGAATTTGTTATCAAAATTTTGAAATAATCGATTTTGAAAATCGTAAATTTTACATGTTTCACTGACGCGCGGGTGGAATCTCACCCATTCTGTTGGCGGTCCGCGCACTGAGATATACTCTTACACTTAGAAAATTTCGCACCGGCAGATGCACCTCGACTGTCGTACATGCAACATAGGTTATTTTTTGTTTTTAAGCGATTTTTTGGGGGTGAAACGTAATAGTTTACTGCCCCATACCGCAACTATACTTTTTAATGCTATTTCGAGGGTCTCTCACATCCCGGTGTTCTTGATCGGTGGCGCTTCTCGTATGTTTAGCCTAGTAACCAGAGTCAAATCCGCTCTGGAGGGGTGCAGAGCGGAGCGGCGCCCCGGAAGAGTAGGATTTGACGATGGATTACCCTCCTTTTCGAATGCACACCCCTAAAATTGGAAGGCAAAAAAAATTTAATTTTTTCACTTTTTAGGCAATACACGAGTTATTTTCCATATTTTTGATTATATTTATTACTAATATCTACTAATCACACCCCCATCTATCCGAATTTCAAAGAAAAATTCAAATCGGACCGAAAAAATTTCACTCCATTTCAAGGGACTGTAACCGGATATATGTGCAGACCCCGGGTTCGACCGGCTACATGAATTTACTTTTCCCTTCTTTTCAAAAGTCGATATTTTGGTTATTTTTCAAAATTTCTCGCAAGTTATTTTTTCTATAGCCTAAAATAAGCCAATTCTTTAGTGTGTAGCTGAAGAAATTTTGTTTCGAGTGGTTACATTAAGTGAACAGTCGCCCCTAATTTGATTATTTCAAAACCTAAGTACTACAATATTTTTTGTCAATAGCTTAAAGTAAGAACGACATAATTAAATCGTAGTATTTATTTAAAAAATGAGTGGATTTACGGGTGTGATGAAAAAAATTGTCGATGGACAATTTTCACGCCTGATTATAAAAGTATCACTTTTACCTCGTGTTGCATAAATAGCTATTATCAAATCGTCAGTCTTTAAAGAGACCTCTAATACAGCACAGAATGAATTGGTTATTACGATGTATGCTTAACGTTTATCATGAAGAAGTACCTAAAGCAGCAAACCACAGACGTATCTAACGAATTTCAGCTTGTTATCATTTTCCGTTACATTCTTGGTGGTAAACCAATTCAAAAGGTTCAAAAAACCGAAAGAAAAATTATTCTTTAGCCAACTATGCTCATTGTTAAGTCAATAAATCGATCGGTTAGAATATTTTTTGCATACTTATCTGGAATTTGTTCTTTTTTTATTTCCTCTCAAATAACGAGAGCACTGAACAAAATTGTACAGAGACAATGTCGATTATGTTGGATTACAGTGCGAAATAATTATAAATTGCAAATTAAGTCCCGGAAATGTATAAAATAATGTATACACTATTATACAGTTCTTTTGGATTCGGAAGAAAACTTTTTCGGCTGAACTTGAATTTACAAACTTATCAAAAAAAAATCTGGCACCACCACTATACAACCCCACGAGCCGCCACTGAATTCATGTGTTCTGTCCCGATCCATGATGAGTCCAAAACTCCAGAATATATATCATGAAAACATCATATTCATATACATAAATTATACCGTTTCTTGTACAATAAATTTCACAGTAATTACCAAGTAAATACAAACATTCGTAATTGAACTTGTAAATCTTTCAAAATTAGAAAGCGTTTTTCTCGATTTTCCAATTTCCAACGATTACGAAAAAACGGAGGTTCAGAGCAGGGTATATTTAAAACATGCGTCATTTCCGCTAAACATAAATTTAAGTTTATACAAATTTTAGTTTTTGCAAAAAATAAAACAGCTCGAGTTTTTTTGTTGCAAAAATCAATCGGTTTTCAGCTGCCAGTGCCAGTACTTATGCAATTTTTGGTCCGATTACATTTTTTTAAGTTTCATCCGAAACCAGATGTCTTCGGAACAGAAAAAATGAAACAAAATTTTAATTTGAAATAAATTCATAAAAAATCCTTAATTTGATTTGACTACCGAGTTCCCTTCAATAGTGAAAAGTTTATTGAAGAGATTTTCGTGGAGGCAGAAAATCTGTAAGTAAAATTTAGTTTGAAGTTATGAGATAAGTACCTACTTTCCGACATTTCATAAAAAAATTCACGATAAGGTTATACGTTTTTGATAGCGTCTATGTTATAAAATCTGCCTACATGCGGGTATGTTCCATTCATGTATAATATAGGTATGTATGTATATTATGGAAAAGTCGTCGTGAAAATGCGAATCTTTTACCAGGGTATAAAGTGGGGACCGGCTGTGCAAAAATTGCATATAAAGTGAGGTCCACGACAAAGTGAGGTCCATATACGGACCTCACTTCGTAAAATTGTTTATTAGCCCCCTCTGTCATCTTCTACGCTATTCGTACTAAAATTTTGAATATTTTTAGTTTTTAGCTTTACCGCTTGGGGGCGCACTTTTAATATATACATTCCATACATGTATATTTAGTTAACATTACATTTCAGTGTACCATGCAAAGTGAGGTCCAGAAAACTGGCAATAGCGCCCGGTACTCATTTTGTACGGTTCCTATATTATGACCTCGCATCAAATAAAATACTTACTACTTGTAGAATACCTAAATTTAGAATGCGAGATAAAATACTATTACTGGATACTCGCGATAAGATGAATCATTTTAAGATTATAACGTAAGGCTCGTTAGAGATTTTAGGCTTACTACATACCGCCCAAAATCATTGCTTTATTTAAATTTTTACCCTCAACTAAAGTGACCATTTTTATAAAATGTAAAACCAGGACATGCACAAAAATGACCGTTTTTTAGGTCTTCACCTCTCTTTCGGTATTGTAATTCTATAAAAATAGAAAAATAATTTAAACTTCATCATTCAATAAAACTAAATTATAAAAGATATTTGTTTTTAGTATTGCTGTTTATTATAAATAATATTTTAATTTTTTGTCATGTTTTATTTATTAATTCGAGATTTTTAGTTTTTAATTCGATGCATTCTCTTTTTAAGGCGCAGTTCCATTTTTTAAATGTTTTTCAAAGAACTTTAAAGTAATTTTCTTTTGATCTTCTGTCCACCGCTCTCAAACAACACTCTAAAACGTCTTTTGGAGACGATTGGAATTTTTGGAAATGTTCGGAAATTATTGGTCAAATTTTCTAAAACTTTAGTTCTCCTTTTGTGATCAGTTCTAGATTTTTTCTTAGTTGCGCTCGCTGATCGGCTAATCTTCCTAGGAAGGAAGGAAGATCGGCTGATCTTCCTAAATAAAAAAAATCATATTAAGCAACGCATTTTACAAAATATTTTTTATACTGTAATGTTATTTTTTGTGACTTGGTGAAATTCGTCTTCCGATTCACTTTCGTTGTCCGAGTTTTCCATCATCTCCAAATTAATTTCGATAGCAAGCAAGCATGTGTCGCGAAGCGGCGCATGTCGCGGGCGTAGCCCGCATTAATCGCCTTCATCTGACGTTGGGGTTCGCACGTTGGTTAATTTTTGGGATTAATAACCCTTTGGCGGCATTGAAGCCTATCACTCTGATATTTGGGTTGGGGATTTGGGTGGGAGGAGCGAGGATTTGGTGGGGGGGGGGGTGTTTTCGATATCATCTAAGCTCTTGCCTTTATACCTAGACGCTTCTCCCTTTTCGTTTAATACTAGCAGTTTAGACACCTTAGCCATCAGATAAACATCGTCTGGCAATCGGTTAATAATTTTTATGGATTCCTGTTGTGTGGCCCATAAAATTAGCTAGCTATTCTAAATCTTGTTTTGAAAGCCACATTGTGGCTAAATGTTTGTGTAGTTTTGTGGAAGTAATTGCGTTTCACTAATCTTACATACTTGTAGATCGCTCTAGAACTATATATTTTATGCTAGACAAGACTTTAGTGTTTGCAAATAGAAAATTATTTTCCAGCTTAACAAATTTTTTCGAAATTTCAACAAAAAAATTGTGCTCTTTACCATTTTCTCTGTTAAAAGCACTGGAACGATGCGATCTAGCTTACCTCTTATTACAACTTTCTTGAAAGATTTCATTAATAAAAGCTTTTATGTTTGCTAATACAATTGTCAAATTCGCTAGTAGTTTCTTTATTAATATTTTCAGTGTAAGAAGACACTGTCAGTATTTGCAATTCTCATACTCCTCTTCTATTAAGTTTTCTTTTAACTGTGTACCCATATTCATCGCTAACGTTGGTGCATCATATTAAGTTCGTTTCTTCGACATACTTATTAATTTTGTACATTTCGCAATAGTATCAAAATTTGTCGTATTTAAAGCTTGTAATAAATTTTTGACGTTTATTTTTTCTTTTAATTGAAAAGGTAGGGATCCTAATTCTCTCATTTTTCGTGATGCGATAAGGTGGAAACTTTTTTCAGGATGACTTTTTAAATATCTTTGTGCTACAGCACATACCTATAAGTTTATCAGTTTTAGCTGCGAAATAAGCTTGATCTGCGTTCATCCTAAGAAAGATTTCTTTTCTTAAAATATCGTTATCTTTATATGAAGAAAACAACGATTGGCCTTCTGATTGTGCAATTATTCTGTTTCCAGTTCCTAGTCGACTTCTCTTCAGTACTCCAAAAACAATTTTTCATGTGACGAGCTAAATAATCATTTTGGTACATTCCCAAACAATATTTGCATGGGAGATGTGATTTCGCAGTTATTTGCGTTCATAAACATTGGTTTCTTAATTGGTATTACATTCTTTTCCATGTCACTTTTAAGAAAATTGCCTTTATATTTCTTTATTTATTAAACAGAAATTTTCGTTTTTTGTCTCAGGTTGGGCAAGCCAAAATTTCTTGACCTTCTATCTCAGAATTATGATGTCTAAGGACATGTCGCGAAAATTTTAATATATCATTGCAACAATAAAAACAAAAATCTCTTTTATTCCAAGATCTTTTTTTTTGTTGTATTTCTTTCTTCTTTGAAATGTTTAGTTAGTTCTTCAACACTATTATGATCTTCTACTTCTTTTTCAGCCTCTTTTCTTGTTCTTTCTTCGTTTTTGTCAACAGGCCTTAAAGATTCAACTATCAAGTATTTAGGTATTCTAATAATCCTACCATCTTCTTTTTAGACTGTACCCGGAGTCGAACTGGGGAGCCCTACGTTAGCAGTTGATCGCGCTAAATATCAGGCCATGACCGTCGTCTCTACGCCTGTTGATACTAAAGTAGCTTAAAAATGAATTAAAGCTTTCGCAACCGATAGTTGAATTTGTTTAGCTTTTAGTTGGATTTTCAGGCTGTTGCCTTTCGTAGTTTCGTGCTAACGTTTTGCCACATTGCATGGATGACATCTTCGGAGCTGTAAGTCGTTCTAGGTTGCGTGTAGCTTCCATTAGAGCTGTTCACAGTAGGAGCAAGAAAATTGCAAATTTAAAATCCACATTTAGGGGAAGCCCATATTTAAAATACACGTACAGAATGCTGTTGTAAATCACCTTATAATTTAATGCGAGCTTAGGATTGGTCGAGTTAATGAGAAACCATGTTTTTCTCTACACTTTTAAATGCTTTTTTAAGGGCTCTAGTATTATTTACCCGCAATTTTTTTTAAAATCTACTATTCCCGAATTCGTGCTACTCTCATGGGTTGGAATTCATAGGCTAAACAATTTTTGAAAGGTTAGGTGGTTTACATCATTTTTAGTTGTATTAACTTGAAATAAAACTTAAGGAAAGTAAACCAAGTTATCACGTCTCCTTGTGACTAAATAACATTCTCAAATTATGTGAAATAAAATTTCCTTATCTTGTTAAGCGTTTTCAAAGAACATCATATTATGCAAAGCATTTCATGTGTACCACTATTAATGAACGTGTTGTGAAATAAACAGAGACTTGGTTGAAAAATAAAAAAATGTTGATCTAGCATTATGACAACATTTGACATACGGCAACACTGCCGAACCTCACTTTGTCACCTCCGCGACTAAATAATTGTATAAAGGGCCTCACATTGTTACAAAGACAAATAATTTATACGGACCTCACTATAATAGATGAACGGCCGGTCCTCACTATGTTTAATATACACGTAAAAATGAAAGAATGGTTCTCTTTAATAGTTTTCGAGTATACTCATGATTTTATAATTCTTAATGAGGAAATAAGTTTTTTTAAATGATTTTAGATGCTCTAAGTCTATTTCTTCTAGTAGTCCTCGCTACACAACGGTACGTCCTCACTTTGTTACCTGACCGTAAAAGCATATTTATGCGGATGTTCTGAAGTGGAATTGAGTTCCCAAATTGAGTGTTTATAATTTTATGTAAACTTCTCTGATTATTCAGCCTTTCATACGACAGCTCTATATATTACATACTGTACTGAAGAGTTTTTAAAGCTTTTTCAATGGCGGTGTACTAAATAATTCCATAGTTCATTAAATCCAACGATCGGTCCGTTCCAAAACATTTCACCTACGTAATTGTCAACCTGAAAAATTAACCAATTTAGCAGTAGGTACATTTTTTATTATTTATCCAATCAGTGCACACTTTGAAGGGGGAGCTCCTGTTGCTAGAGCTTATTTATAATCTATTACTTTTCTGTCTTATCTTATTTTCTTATTTCTATATCAACAGAACATAATTTTCTCCTTTGTAACAAAAATACATAAAAGTTAATCAATTTCGAATTAAATTTCAGTTTGGAATTTGAAATTTAATCAATAGCGAAATTCTATTCAGTTGGATCTCAACCACATCTCAACGTATAACAATAATAAATTTATTGTTTACCCCAGAAACATTGTTAATAATTCGTGCTTAAATAATTAATAATAAATTTTGCGAGAACACGCTGGATTATATAGTATGATTGTATTTTTACATTATATAATCGGAAAAACCCTCGAGACCGAATTACAATTCAGTAGTGGTTACTAACTTAGAGACCAATAAATTCTACAGAAGAACCTTTATAACTTAACGTGATCTAGTGGAAGACAGCCATGTTTCCCGGTTTCATTAAAAATACAACTGCAAAATTCTACAAGTACCAACTTGTAGAATTGTAATTGTACCTACACTTGTAATTTTATGAAACAGGGTCCTGATCTAAAGGTCGAGGGTTCAAACCCGGTTTTCTCTCAAATTACTTGTACATCAGTGCAGTGCAGTGGTTCGAAATTCACGTTAAGGAGTAGGTCGTATTTCAGGACTCTAACTTGCCTGAAAAAGAAATAAAGAAGGATGTAATAAGAATAATATAGCATGTCTAAGGTTTGTATGTTGGAAATCAAACCTATTGTTATTGTTAAAAGAATTTCTGCAGTCAAATTTCGAATCCCATTTAAAACATTTGAAACTTGGTGATAATTTAGATGGTTATTACAACAATTTTTATACTTTTAGAATCTTTTTCTTGAGATAAATTGCTAGATATTATTTTTGTGTATTTTTTACGGTTTTCCATTTATATGAATAACATTTTATTTTTCACATCACAAAAAATATAAAAGGTTTTTCTAGAAAATCCTTTAGGACTAAATTTTTGTAGGCTTTATACCCACGCGAAAAATACAAAAAGCTACGTGTAAAAACGGAACAGAAAGAAAAACACAGAATCAAATTCACATAACTCACGAAATATGTACACTTTATTTAAAAGAATGACGTTTCAGTAATTAAAATTTTATTCGAAATTTTCAACCTTCATAATTCAAGTTCAAGCGTCCAAATAAATACAGGCAAAATTTCCATATCGCACGAACAGGCTTAACAAATAAAAACAAGGAGGTATAATAAATTTACAACAACTCGTCTACTTTTACCATAAAATTTATAATTACTAAATTATCTCTATTCGTCCTTAACAGTCCGGATGTTTTTTTTTATATTTGTTGGACCATTACATTCGAGTCTACGTAAATAAAGTTTTCCTTCTAAGCTTAACGAGAAAAAGTAATTACTTTTTTAATTTATAAAGGTTGAAATACGTGTTAAGGTAAGGTCAGACTAGGCTACTTTTGCTGCGCGCAGCAAAAGTAGCTGTGTGTGAACACCACTGCAACCGATAAAAGTGCACACTGGTGCACATGTGGTATACTGCGCACGCTGTTAAAAGCAGCTTAGTGCGAGTGCAAATTTTGTATGTTGCATTCGCAGTAAAAAATCTTCATTTGGTTTAATAATTTGCTGCGAGTAGCGGTGCAGCTTTTATCACATTTAAATAAAATATAATTTTTTATTTTTCTATGCACCCTCCGATGTTGCTCGTAGGTTTTATCTTTGATTAAATCATCAATTCTTCCTGACCAATCCATTTTATTTTGATTTTATTTGTTAATTTCATTCATAAAACTGCACATGTGGTTTACTGCGTACGCTGTTAAAAGCAGTTTAGTGTGAGTGCAAATTTTATGTGTTGCATACGCAACTGTAGTTAACCTGCCTACTGTAAGTTGATACCTAACTGATAAGCTGCTCCGGGGAATGTCCTGGGTGACATCATGCGCTGAGTAAACGTAATTCAGTAAATGCACCTGACAAACCATATATTCTATCGCAGTAAAAAAATATTCATTTGGTTTAATATTTTGCTGCGACGAGCTGTGCAGCTTTTTAATTTACAATGCCTCCGAGTAAGTGGAATAGTGAGCAAGTAATGAAATTGATCGAAATGATTGAGGAAAGAAATTGTTTGTGGAATGTCGCGAGCGCTGATTACCACAATCAGATAAAGCGGCGTAATTGTTTAGCAGAAATAGAATCTGCAAAAAATTAATGGTACTTAATATATAATATAATTCACTAATAATTAATAAAAAAATTGCATTTTACTTTAAAAAAAAACTCTTAAAGTTCTGTTACATTAAAATAAAACTTACCATTTTGCATTCTCAACGCTTCTTCTTGTGTTGTTATCACGTGTACAACACGATTATTTATCACATCTAATATTTCTGTTATTACCTGCTTATCCATATTTGAATTGAAGTTACCTGATGCTTGTTTCATATGAACTGCCGTATTTTTCCAAAAAGGAAGAGAATCCTCGACGTGTATAAAAAATAAAGTTACCAACCACAATTCAAACAAAAATTTAAATTCAAAAATTCAAATTCAAAAATTAATTTTAAATTTTATGCTTGCTAAGAAATTTTTTTCTTGCTTGGCAGATATGTGTACATTAAGAAAATTGTTTGCTGATACAGTAACAAATAATATAATTTTAAATATTTTTAGACACGTCGACACAACATCATGTTTATCAGTTTTATTTAAAGTCGGGTGGAATTTTATCTCTCCGATTAATAAAGTGTTTGTAAATACACACATAAAATACTACATAAAAGAATGAATTTTGAAAAGTTTGATGCGAACATAGAGAAATAACGGTACACCGAAATATCATGGTAAATCAGGTTTTTAAAGATTCCTGATGCTGACTGTAATTTATAGGAATGAAAATGAGAACAATCAGAAGATAATTTTTTTCTACGTATGATTATTATATCCAACACGTGATATTTATCTCTTGAACGCGATGTTTGCAAAATCTTACTACATTCTTCGACCGAAAGCAATCGCTCCGAGATTTTTATATCCTGGTTTTTAATTTATTTTTGACCTTATTAAAAATTAGAAAAATATAAAAAATTCATGTATTAAAAAATTAAAGTATTAAATCAATAAATTATTCTTAATGAATTTTTTTTGGAGAAATGCATGGTTTCGATAATAGTTAATGTAGTGCAAAAAATGACAAAGAGTTCATAGGCGATTATGAATAATCGATTATTTTTAATAATCGATTATTTTTAATAATCGATTAATCGAAAAAAATCGATTCTTTTTTATAATCGATTATGAAATTTCATAATCGCGCACCCCTACTCACGAATAATTAGCTATAAAGTACTTTAGCGGTTGCAGTCGTTGCAATTTTTGCAGCCGAAGGAAAAGCAGCTATGTGTGAGCATGTGTGCGTAGGTTTGTATCTTTTGACGCAGCTTTTGCAGCCGTAGTTGCAAAAGCTGCATGCTGCAGGCTAATTTGACTCTGTGTGTGAGCCTGACATGCAGCTTTTGCAGCCAGAGTAAAAAGCGTGCGCAGCAAAAGTAGCCTAGTCTGACCTTACCTTTATTCGCGAAAAAAACTCAAACGAGCTGTTAGTTTTTAATTTTAGTTACCTACGAAAGTCAAATGTGTGATTAATTTTGCTTTAATACAAGGTATGGCCCAAATTTTAGAAGTAGATATACAGAACTTATCTAAACATGTTATTTTAGAATAACCTATGAGTTTAAAGTAGCTAGAGAGAATTCAAACTATAATAAAAAAAATTGCTTGCAGAAAATTTAAAATTTAGTATTTATTAAGAAAACACAATAGTTTGGAACACACAAAAAAATTTGAAACACATAATGGTCCGTTTTCTTCAATTTTTCTGACTTTACTTTTAACACCTTCCATCATACGTTGGAGCATATTCACATCAATTTTTTTGGCACGGGACTTAATCCATTTTCTTTTATTGATGGGCTGATGTTGCTCCCCAATCTTCTTCTTAATCTAGCCAACTATAGTGCCTCTGTTCAAGGCACTGTTGGTTCTATGAGCAGTTTGGGTTTTACATCTCAGGTAGCTTGCTAGGCTTGCCTTTCGATGTGCCTGCACCCTGTTTTTATTGTTATGATGGCAAATCATTAACACAGGGGGACCGCCTGCTTAACGTGCCCTCCGAAACACGGAAGACGGTCAAGAAATTTTTAGACAATACCCGGAGTCGAACCGGAGCGCCTTGCGTTAGCAGTTGATCGCGCTAACGTTCAGACCATGACCGTCTTCCATTTTTCTTCCATCATTTTTATAAACTAATTGTGAAAAATAGACCATAAATTTTCAATAGGACGAGCTGCAGGAATATTTGGCGGATTTGCATATTTTGGAACAAATGGTATATTTTGACCGTCTAAGCCAATTAAGTGCTTTTTTACATAATGGCAAGACGCAAGATTCGGCCAAAAGATTATTTTATCATCTTTATGGTTTTCGTTTACAAAATCAACCATTTTTGGTAAACATTTTGTAATATAAGTGCCTGTATTAACAGCAATACCAACTTGAGTTTGAATAAAAAAATTTGAAATGCCTTTCACTGATATCGCACCCACACCAATGTTTTTGGTTCGATTTTTGATTTCCTTATGAATTTTAAATTATTTCAAAAAATTCTGTTCGCACACTTTCATGGTAACAATTCAAACAAAACTAATTACATTTGATAATAAACAAATGAAAGAAGGCACCGTAAAATAATCAAAAGGATTGCTAGATTATAACTAATTTTTTGATGCGATTAAAATTTGTCCAGCTACTTTCGACTCATACGTTATAAGCAAAAATTAGCTAATTCTCAAGAAACACAAAATAACGTACTGCCAAGACTTGATCGTAGGCTAAAAGCTCAACAAGACTGTGTTCCTTATAAACCCTTTGATTTTAAAGGGCTGCCGCCTTTACATCCAACTTCGAGGGTGCAATTCGTTGATTCTTGTGCTCGGGTGGTTGTCTTGCTGTTCACTAGAAAAATTATTGCTATTATCAGAAGTTTATAAAAACAAGAAGAGGAAGTTAGTTGCTACATTACACCATCATAATTAATTCAATAGATGGTGGTGGCGTATCTTAAATTCAAACAGCAACGACACATAATACAAACATCCTTCTTCGTATTATTTGCTTAACAAACTTCGTATACCTTTTTCCTGTTATGTTTTTATTACGGTACCTACTTGACACAAATTACAATATATCCTTTTTCTTAAAGCTCATAAAATACACCTTTATCATTGATTCCTTTATATAATATTTATACCCAAACCAGCTTACTAATTATTACTTAACGCATTATCTCACTTAATAATCAAACATAACATTTCTGTAACCTCGAATTCCTGTAACTTATTCGAGAATCGACCAGAACTGCACTCGACGCGACGTTGGCGTTGACTTGAAATTACACTCGAAGTTGGTGTTGACTTGGACTTACGCTCGATGTTCGTGTTCACTTGGAATTATACTCGACTTTGGTGTTTATATGGACTTACACTCGGCGTTGGCGTTGACTTGAAAGTACACTCAACGTCGGTGTTGACTTTCAGATGGCCGTAACTCGATAACCGTAGGAGCAACAAATTCGCGCTTTCGGCAACAAATTAGCAACAAAGTGTAATGTAATTTTCATTTTCTAGCGCTGCCCGTTCGCGGGTTATAATAGTAGGGATACCAGCTTAATATTAAGGTTACAAATGGCATCAGTAACTCGAGAGAAGGTAGAGAAACTAACTTAAATAACCACATTTTTCCAGAGCAATAAAGTAGCAACAAAAAGTGTGGTGTAATTAATTTTTTTCTATCGCTTTCCGTTCGCAAGTTATAATGGTGAGGGTGTTAGTCTAATATTAAGCTGGAACCCCCACTTTCAGATGGTCGTAACTCGAGAACGGTAAGAGCAACAAATTCGCGCTTACGGCAACAAATTAGCAACAAACTTTTGTTTAAGTGGGGGTTCCAGCTTAACACGGATTCAAGTCATGTCAATTACCTACATGTGAATCTTGATATTTTCAAACAACCAGAAATACTCCAGTCATTTGGTACTTTTTCGTAGTAATAACTCTGAAATGGGATTTTTTGTTTGTCGTATGAAAACATCCTCTTAGTTTTGAACATCAGGCTAGGTTCGGAACAAGAGCGAATTTGTTAAAGAAGGTCCTAAAAATCACAAAATCGTAAAGGAACTGTTTTCTGTGCATCCTATGCTAAAAACGAGACGTATTAACAAAATTAACTTAAAAAAATTCCGAGAAAGTGCTAAAAAATTCTACTCTAGCGCCTATAATTTCCACGGAATAAAGCTTCCAAAGTAGTGGCATTCAACTGGTGGTACACGAAGAAAACTCAAGGGCTACGAATTTCTGAAATTCAATAATTTTTGTATTATCTCCTTGTGATATTATATACAATTTTGAAATTCTTGCTACAACCTGTGTAGGACATTAACACACAAACAGAATGCAACAACGCACTTTATTGCAGTTCAAAAATTCTAACAGGAGCGGCTTTATATCATCTATCAGTCTTTTAATCTTCTTTCCAATCGTTTTCTCTATAATACGGATCTCAAAATTTGTTCTTCTACATTGTAGTACATCGGTGTCACTTAAAGTTCTCCAATGACTATAATAATAGCTATATCAAATTTCTAGGTTAACATTGCCACTTTCATATATTTTTGATTTCGTTCCGCGGTAGAAGTTATCTGCGTTTTTCGTGTTTATGTATGAATTTATCATACGTATCGTTGAAGTTACGTAATAATACAAAAAATAAAGACATTTCAGGGAATCCGGATGCAAAATCAGATATAGGAACACCAGATACGAATCTGAACCGGAAGAAACGGGGTACCTTTCTATAATCCAATAAAATTGGCATCATAAATAATGATACACTGCAATAAGCAATTGCAAGGAAATGGCTGAAGGACACGCTGCGAAAAAAATAAGAATCTAGTTTTTCTCAATTTTTGCCCAAGATAACGTAGTGGTTTCCAGATCTTGATTCAGACTTTTTTTGTTCATCTGACGCAAAGCAGTTTGCAGTTGAGTAAAACTAGCCTTATTTATCTGTAATTCCCTGTATAGAACAACCTCCTATAGCCTTAATAGGCCTTAGTTGTGAGCTTTCAAAGTTGATCATTTTGAACTTTCTCTAACATATTTTACATTTTTACAAATAGCTCAATTTCAGTGTACCTGTAGTGTAAAGTGAACCATAGTTCAATTATAGAGAATAAAGTTCTATGAAGAATTATAAAATATATAATATTGTAGCCCAAATAGTTTGAGAGATACGATTTTCCAAAGAACCCTCTCTCTCTCTCAGTATCCATCGCCCTGCGGAAGGACATAGTGGTATTATGATGACAGCGTCCTCAAAGAGTTGTTCCACGCTTCCCTATCATGCGCTGCATGTGTTGCTTCATGTAGGGTTTGTCCAGTTAAAGGTTTTATTTGGTCCACCCATCTTGTAGGGGACCTTCCTCTCGGCCTCTTTCCTTCGATTTTCCCCTGGATCATCAGCTTCTCCATTGCTTCAGATCTTCGAGCAATGTGGCCGAAATATCGCAAGTAGGACTGACTGATTTTAGTCGACAACCGTGTTTCGATCTTCAGCTCGTTTAGAATAGACACATTTGTGCGGTGTGCCGTCCACGGGATTCTCAGCATTCTTCTATATGTCCACATTTCGAAGGCCTCCACTCTTCTTCTATCGTCCTTCCTCATCGTCCATGTTTCGGCTGCATATGTGGCCACTGGGAATATTAGTGCAGTCAGAAGCCTCACCTTTGTTTTTTTTAGTAACTGTCGTGTCCTTCTATATGTTGACGAGTTTTGTGGTTGCTGTTCTTGCCATGGCCAGTCGTCCCTTCAGAGTTAGAAATCAGAGAGCCCAGCTAGTTAAAGTTGTGTACTACTTCGAACCCCATGGATGTGTGTATATTGGGGGAATTATTAAGAACCCTAATTTTCAGTAAATTTATAGGGAAAATTGTAAAATTTAGTTTTTCGTAAATTATTATTTGTTTCCTGGAAAAGTTATAAGCGAATATTGGAGAGGACTTAATTTCGCATAACTTACACAATTTTCACAAAAAGCTTTTCTTTATGTTTAGAATTACCAGGGCTAGGACAGTATTTTCTTATTAGTTCCAAGCATAAATTAATTTGATTTAGATCTTAACTAATAAATTTTGTCGTGAGATGCACCAAAAAGGAATAAATTTTAAGAAACTGATCATCTGAAATATATTTTTCAAAAGAGGCTATGTTCAGAACTTGGTTTTGTTTAACTTTTTGAATATCTATTTTGGAGATAACATGCATTTGAGACGACCAATCCATGACTATTTGATTTTTAAGACCTTTTTCGATAAATTACCCTTGTTTCTGTTCGAGCCTGATATGAAAAACTTAGAGGCTACATATATTTTCCGAGGCTAGACTAAGAGTTTAAGCGAAAATAACGCATTTCCAAGTTATTTTCACGCAGACCCTTTTTCGCAACGTAACGCGGGTACTGTTCCAATCAAACGGATGGCAAATTCACATGTCTCGATAAAAGTTTCGGGTAGCACATAAAATGAAACCTCGATTTTAAAAATTTCCTATAGGTAAATATTCGGAAAGCTGAAGGTGTTTATATAGTAGAAATAACAAAAAATATTTGCGGAACAATAAGAAAAAAAATTGATAAAAAACGGATGTAGATTTTTTGGGTGCTTTTAACCTTTAACGTTCAACTAGAGAGAAAAAAGTGTTTAGAGTATATCAAAGCGCACGGATCGTCAACAGAATGCGTGACATTCGTAGGGATGAAAAACAGCTCTTGCTGATCTCCACGCATTACTTCTAAAATTTAAATTTTATATGTAAATTTTATGTGTAATAAAGATCTATTATTATTATTATTATAATCCGCCGCTCATCGAGCTTCTGATTGGTTGAGTTATAGAAAATTGCTAATTTTCGGGTTGTTTTGGAGGGTTAAATGTGAATATTCCACAAATATCTTTTTTAAATCTACTATAGGGGCCGGTGACAACGGTCCAACTGACAAGGAGCATCCAAAATTAAAAATCCCTTGGTATATAGGTCAAGAAAGGGATAAGGTACAATATAAAACCAGGATATTTGAGGATTTTTAAGAATTAATACCGAAAATTTAGTAAAAACTATAACCCGTAGCCGGGATAGGTTGTCGGCCTGTTTTTCGCGTGGTTTGAAGAACTACGGACACGCCCCTAACATGTAATTTTGCAAAATTTTGGGTAAATCACGGCCTTTTTGGCAATGTTTTGATCGGAATGTATAACTGTTGTCGTCGCGGAGGTGATCATAAAAAAAAATCCGAAAAAAGTGTGAAAATAAGAAAGTTGCAAAAGTACGGGCGACTGATGCAACACCGGTCGATGGGTCGCATCGTTCGGCAGGTACCTTAAAATCGGGTGAAATTTTTTCGCTCCGATTTGAAATATTTTTTGAAATTCGGGAAGGTGGGGGTGTGATTAGTAGATATTAGTAATAAATATTCGCAAAAAAATGGAAAATAACCCGTGTATTGCCGAAAAAGTGAAAAAATTAAATTTTTAATTTTGGGGTAAATAAACATAATAAACGTTGGCTTGGCCAGAACTATGAGCAACAAAAAACCTACCCTACGCCCCTCCGGGGCTCCGGGCGGTTTTTCATGCTCAGAGCCGCTACGCGGCAGAGCGAAACATACGAGAAGGCGCCACCGATCAAGAAAACCGGGATTAAGGCAACCGGGATGTTAGGGACCCTTGAAAATGCATTAAAAAGTATAGTCGCGGTATGCGGCAGTTATCTATTACGTTTAACCCCCAAAAAAGCGCGTAAGAACAAAAAATAATCGATGTTACATGTAAAAGTGACGAGCTGCATCTGCCGGTCCGCAAACGGCTAAGTCTAAGACTAGTTCAAGTTGCGCGGACCGTCAACAAAATGAGTGAGATTCCGGTGAGATTCCACCCGCGCGTCAGTGAAGCACGGTAAAATTAACGATTTTCAAAGTCGATTTTCTCTATCAAAAGTTGGTTTATCCTCCCATAAAAGTGTTACCAGTGATTTTTAAAAACATTAAACTATCCGAAAGTCACTAAAAAGTATTGAAATTCGATGTTGGATAAAAGTCACCCTTCCCCTACCATATAAACCTTCAGCTTTCCGAATATTGTCACACTTTGAAAATATAAAAATCAAATTCATAATTAAATATTTAAGAAAACGTGACAACATCGCTTTCTATATAAATTAAATTAAATATTATAAATTATAGAGTTCAGTAACTCGCAATATCGAAATACAATAACGTCCGTTGTCTGTGAGAAACGCATGATTGCAAATGGCACAAGGTGTTTAAACCTTCATGCCCTGCCAGTACAAGTGTGGGAAATGCAAGCTAGGAAAATACTTATGGGAAACGCAGAATATACTAAATCTATGGAAAAGGTTGACATCCGTACAGGGCACGGGTAGTTAGTTACAGTCCATCGGGGAATAGGTGTCGGTCAAGGAATGTACCGCGATGTGTCGGAGTGTTAATAATTGTTCAAAGTAAAAAGTTAATAATCGTTAAAAGTTAATAGTTCATAAAATGATTACTTCAAAATGACCTCTCGCATGCCAGTGCTGTACGGACATCAAACTACCCCCGTAGTAATATTTGTAAGGTCAGTGTAAATAGTAAATGTAAACCATTAATAAATATGTTGCTTTATTTTTAATATACGTGAATTGTCATGAACTTGGAATTTATTATTTATTACGCCGACTCCACTTAAAATGATCCCTAATGAGCTACACACCCCAAAACCCCAAACTTAGTAAAACCAAAATTAAGTTTGACAATATCTATTGGGAATTTTTAAAATCTGGGTGCTATTTTATATGCTCTTCCCCTTCACATGAAGGAGAAGTTCGATTTTCAAAATCAAACCCAAAACGTTAGAGTTTTTAGATCAGTTGGCGCTCATAACATAAGTGAATAAATCGGGAAACATGTAACTTTAATTCGCGGCTTATATAAATATATGTAAAAGTACTAACTCTTGATTTCATAACTAAACTATACAGAGTGGTGCACAATAGAAGTATAAAACTATAAAATCGTATCAGTTCAGAGTTAAATGATACCATAACAATTTTACAGATGTTAATAAAAATTTTGACGTGTACAAAATCAAGAACAGGTGAATTTATTTTATTGTAATAAAAAAGTCTTATAACTCGGAAACAAATATGTAGTTTCTGACTATGTTTATTAAGATCTTTGTTCTTGCGAGTTCTGCACAATTGTATGTAATCATAAAATTCAGTAACACCATTTTTCAACAACCTGTATTATGTTACTAAGGTATATAAAATACAATCAATTTTTTTAATTATTTACTTTGTTGGTTTAGGTTTTGGGTTCCAACAACGAATATCATTTTATTAATCACGCCATTCCATACAGAAGAACCAAACGAAGTTTAGCTCATACAAGACAATTAAAAGTTGATCCTTTGGTGAGTAAATATTATTTTATAATTAAAGGGAATGCAAAGCCTAACGTGGGCAGTAAATTTTAAAAGAGTAGAGAACATCAATTAACGCAAAATAAGTTTTATTGCAAGACCCCGATAAAATTACATTCCATTTTGAAATTCAATATTTAAATAATAATTTTGTGTAAACAAAAAAGTTTTGAATGGATTCTCAAGTCTTGGCTTAATTGTCGATCTTGATTTTAACGTACTATTTGTATTACTCTTCATTCCATTGTTAATTACATTGTTTGGTTACAGCTAGTGCGGTAATCGATATTCAATAATGTTGACATAGGAAACGATTAATTAGCAATTTAGACAAAAATAGCCACATACAAATTGCGATTTGTGGTTTAATTGTTTTTGCCATGCCATTTTATATTCTCGTTTCCTTTTACACAGATACACACAGCTATTCAACAGCCTGGTTTTATTCGAGTTAAACGAGGTTACAAACCTTTACGGGTGGAAAATTTAGTGCAAAACATTCAGCCCCATAAGGATCCGTCCGATCCTTATTTCTCTCTTCAATGGTACCTGAAAAACACTGGGCAAAACGGTGGAAAAGCAAAACTAGACTTAAACGTCGAAGCGGCGTGGGCTCAAGGTGTTACCGGAAAAAATGTAACTACTGCGATAATGGATGATGGTAAGTAACAACATAATACTTAAATTTACATTTCCTGTTTGTCATAAATTACCAAAACTGTTATCATTAATTTTATTTGATCACAAAAGAACCGCAATACAAAGTGTTGCAACCTATAATCTCCCTCATGTATTTAAACTTTGCATACGGGTTTTTATGTTGCCATTTAAATTTTCATTTAGCACATTTAGTTTTCCCACAAACAATAAAAAAAACTTTTTATTTGACCTTCTAAAATACCGCTGAGGACGTTTATTTGCTAAATCGTATCGATTTTATAATTAACCAACACAGTAAATAAAAGTTACGTTGATAACAAGTTATTACAAAATAATTATTACTTTACTTAACATATTCTTACTTATTAGTTGGTTTTGTTTGAAGCCATAAATTTTAGCTTTCAAGAAAATTAGAAATCTCAAACGCTGTTGGCGTAAGAAACTTTATGGTAACGTAACGATAACTTCGTTTGCTTTTAGGTTTAATAATTTATTATTGAGCAAAATAATTTCTACTCGGTTATTTAAAACATTTTTAATTAAAAAACTATTTTTAATTTGTTACTATACATTCGTAAATTTAATTAAACTCCACTGTCTAACAGGAAAGGTACCCACTTCATTATGACCATCAATTTCTCAAGCACTGACACTGCAAAGTCACTGTAATGAATGGAAATTTTCTTTTTCAAAATAAATCTTCAAAAACTACTTATGAGGAAAAATTAGTTTTTATTAAATGTCAAAATCAACAATGAACTGTTTAACTTAGGTTTTGATGAAATGTCTTTCATTATTATATTTGTTCTTCGCAGCTAATGGAAGTCTTCTAGTTTATTTGTCAATTTTTTTATTTTGTAACGTTTAAATTCGTGATGGATTTATTTAGCGTTTCGCTTAATGAGTTGTTTCGCAAATATTTGTAATTAAATAAGAAACCAACTTCAGTGCAGCGTCTCGTGTGCTGAAAGCATCGATCAACAATAATGTCAACCGATGCATCATAATCAAAACAGAGAAAATGAACGTTCCGTTTTTTTTCTGTTTCTCATAACTTCACCATAATTTATCTTAATTAAAGAAATATCTTAAACAACTGAACATAAAATCATTCAACAGCCAGAAAGTAGTGATTAATTTCAAAGTTTCCTAAATGAAAATGTGTGTCTTAATGTCAAACCACTTCATTGTATTTTCTTTATTGTAACATTTCTCAAAGTACCAAGAAAGCATTTCATTCACTGGTAATATAACAGCATTATTGTTTTATTTTCTTCAGGCTTCATTGAATGAATAACTTGGAGGTCCTTTCAAGCCTATAAAAATAATGCTGGATTATTTTTCGGTTCTATATTCGTATGTAACAGCACAAGGGAAGGAAAATACTCAAAGATTCAGCGAGTACAGGTTTTAGCAAGGAGATTGACACTCGCTCCGCTGCGCTACGCTCGTGCAATCTCCATGCTAAAACCTGTACTCGCTGAATCTTTGAGTATTTTCCTTCCTTGTTTATGATTTAACTTTAGTTTTTAAAAGTTTTAAATCAGGTGTTGGTCTCCAGTTTCTAATAATATCCAGCTTATCTTGAAACGAATATGTTCAAAATCCCTTTTTCAACAAATCACACACCACACAAACGCAAATAATATTTTCCACAGTGCTACCACCAGCTTTCATAAATATTAAATAAGCAATTCTAAAACTGCATATACGCGCACTAATGTTAAACTTTTAAAAAACAAATCAAAAATATGTTACACAAAAAGGATTAACATATTATCGTATTTAAAATATAGGGTGTTTTTTTTTAGATGCACGAGAACTTTAAATTGAAATAAAACATTAAAAAATTGATGGAATGTTTTTAAATTATTTTTTTATGGAAGTAAATTTAATACCGGCATGTGACATAATCCGGCATGTGACCACCACGACTAATCGTTACGAATCGCATCCGATAAGTGCAATTTTTGACCACTTTTTCCAATATTTCTGGCCTTATTTCATAAATTGCTTGCTGAATATTGACCTCCAATGCTTCCAGAGTTGTTGGTTTGTTAGCATAAACCATGGATTTAACATACCCCCAACGAAAATAATCTGGAGGCGGCAAATAACATGATTTTGGAGGCCAATTATTTTTAGGACCATTTCTTGAAATAATGTTGTCACCAAATTGTCCTTTCAATAAATCGATGGTTTCGGTGGCTGTGTGGCACATAGCATAAGTTGTCGATGTTTAACTCTTGGATTTTTGGAAACAAAAATGTATTGAGTACGTGTCGATATCTCACACCATTCACCGTAAGGGTAGCTCCTTCCTCATTTTGAAAGAAATATGGACCGATATGATGCCGTTTTGGCGTGTATTCCACACCAAACAGTCAATTTTAATGGATGCAATGGAGTTTCAAGATAATATTGCTGATTCGTCTCAGTTCATATTCGGCAATTTTGTTTGTTCAAATAGCCATTCAACCATAAATGTGCCTAGTCACTGAACAAAATTTGGCGGTAAAAAAATTGATCCACTTCCAATTGGTTGTGAGCCCAATCTGCGAACGCACGACGCAATCGATGAGAATTAGGCTTCAATTCTTGAACCAACTGGATCTTGTAAGGATGTAAATCAAGATCTTGATGTAAAATTTTCCATGTATTGGACGGACAAAGCCCAAGTTGTTGAGCATGATGGCGAATTGAAATGTTTGGGTTCTCTTTTGCACACTTTCACTCACAAAAGCGATAGATTCTTCGGTACGCACATTTGCCAAAATGGGCGAAGAGGTCTATAAGTATTGCGAACGGAAACTCTGACTTTGAAAATAAATTTCCACAATTTGGTAGCGTTGTTCAAGTGTTAATTTATTCATAATTAAATGGCAAACCTCTCTGAACATAATAAATGTCAAAGAACTGTCACTTTGACAAACTTCATTCAAAAGTTATCCCTATTGAAAGATCCCATGCAGCTAAAAAAAACAAAAGCTGAGAATAATACAAGGAAGGTTAATATTAAGAATAACATTAAAATCGAGATTAAAGTCTATGTTATCAAGTGGGAATAAATTGGATAATGGGATGCACTTTTCAAGTTGCTTATTATATCGATAGTATATACGAAATTCTGTTACCATTGCACGTATATACGTTTTGAAAGATCTTCAAAGTCTGTATTGCTCCATTTTATTATCACAAATGAATATATTAAAATTGGAATTCCATATATATTTATGGCAAGTTTTTTATTTCTTGAATATAGATTGCTTTTTAAAATATTTTCAACGCACTGTTCAGATTTTGATTAAAGGTTTTCTTTAATTACCGTACAGTTAAGTCCTTTTTAATTGAAAACAGTCAACACTTATAACTATCATTTATTACACAAGATTTTCAATTAGTACCTCATTATTTTCCATTTCAAAACTTTCGGATTTAATTAGTGCTCTTTTTTCTAAACGAATTGCTTCACATTTAGCAGAACTAAATTCCATGTAATTAATTTAGTAAAATTATATGACCGTGATGTCGAAGAATTTGTGAAGTTGAATTTTTTAATTAGAATATAAGTGAGTTATTTTTCGTTTCGTACTTTATCGTTTTTAATAAAAAATCCATATTTTAACCAGATAGGAACTGGATATAAAGTACATAAATTCGTAACGATAACGATTTTAAAAATTTGTTCACCAAACTAAAATTACAATCGACGATTTGAACATGGTCCTGTAATTACGTCGCGACAAAAGGGTCTGTGTGTGGAAATAACCGGAAAATGAGACTTTGTTTGCTTAACCGCTTGAGTTTGGCATCGGTAAAAAGTGCCTAAGTTTTCGACATCGGGATCGGACCGGAATAGGGGTACCTACTACATTTTCCGAAGAAAATTCTAAAACTCACAAAGTCATGTATTGAGCGTTTCCTGTGCATCCTATATTCAAAATAGAGATACTAAATTAAACTAAATAAAATTGTGAGCATACGCTAAACAAAATAATCTTCTAAAAAACCTCGTTTTATATTTTTGCTCAAAATCACCTAGTTTTCAGATTTTGATGTAGATTTTTTTACCTATCCATCTAACACGAAAGCGGTTCACAGATAAATGAAAGCAAATTAAATTCTCTGAAAAACTCGGTATAGAACAAAAACATTTTTTTGGTGAAAATTATGTAAATTACGTATAATTCAGTAGCCTATCATAGGATTTATTTTTACAATATTTTAAGTTAAAATAACGTTTCTCGTTTTACAGTTTTGACCTTGCAATCATATACCTTGATAAATAATTTTATGCAATCCTTGCGTGTTTATCAAAGATTTATGACTACTTCTGCAGTTCGTAATGACCTTCTTCAGTCCCATGTGGCATTTATTAGTAAATTTACGCCCATGGGGTCATTTAATCCCAAGGGATCATAGTATGGCCTCATAATTGAGGAGCCTATTTACAAAGACGGACGTCTCCATGTCATGTCAATTTTCAGTAGAGGCAATTTTATACTGTGACTGTATCATGCACTAAAAGTCGCCGTTTTTTTTTAATTTATAAATTCGCGCTTATAAAACACGCTTCTAACGAACTAAGATTATGTTTTGTTTTGTTGCACTTTTTTTACAAGTTACACTCATCAGCATAAGCTTGGTCATGATTGGTCGAAGTGGAGATGCCCGTTAATGTAGAAAACCGTAGGTGGATACGTCCACTTTTGTAAATAACAGTAGGTTTTAAACTTAAATTTATATGCTTAATGTCTACTTTTTATACTAACATGTTATACCATTCTATGCGCATCACTATAAAGAACAGAATGGCACATCAAACTAAATTTTTGTGAAAAATGGAGATGTCCGTGTTTGTAAATGGACTCCTCAATTATTGACTGAACAAAAGTCTACATGCTATATTTTATCGCATGAGAGCATGAGACTCTTAATCTCAGGGTCGTGGGTTCGGGCCCCACGTTGGGCGCCAGTGAAACGTAAAATGATCTCCTCATCTCTAATGGGAAGACAGCCTAGATCATTACGCTCACGTAGAAAATACTTCCTACTTATTTTTACGTGAGGAGCCCTGGTGTTTGGTCAACTAGCTCTTTGTAACGGTGTGCTAAAGTCGTGGATTATTCTAGATGAACGCTCAATGAAAACCCCAACGGTCAACTTCGCTAGCAAAACAAAAAAATAGAGGAACTACCAGAAAATAATCCCGAGTAGATAGCAAAATAATAATAACATATAAATTCAAAATATTTGAATAGAGTCAAAATTAGTGGATAACAAATGCAAAATGTAAAAATGGCCAAACGTGGCCGCCTGCAATTTGTAGATAACGAAATCAACGAAAATGATATCGTCCACCAAATGTACTCCATCAAACAAAAATGAAATATACGAAATCGAAATTAATTATAAAATAATTAATTTCTAAACAATAAAATTTTACACAGTAACGAAAGAAATACAAAAATGATACGAAATACCTTATGCAGCCTGGCAAGGTGCGTCGGTGCCCAAATTATCCTCAAAAAAAGACGGGACCTCAGTGATACGAGAATTGATACAGTGGAACAAGAAAAGAAATCAACCCCAGATTCGGTGGCTGGTCGATTTGCCCAAAAACTTGATTCCACTGTCATCACTACACTCGATGCACTCTTCAAACGGGTAGGTGTAAATTGGGTAGGTAGAAATAAAAGTACAAGTGTAAATTGCGCTCCAAGCAAAGAGGTCGCCAGATATCTGAAATGTAAACTGCGCAAATTTGCCCCTAATTACTCATTTTTCCTACCTGCCGAATTTGCGCAATTTACTACTTTTTTCTACCTGCCGAATTTTCGCAGTTTTGAAGTATTTAATAAATATTCTTTATTCGTATATTAAATATTCTTATTTTTGGTTCTTTTCAGAACCAAAAATATTTTAAGAATAAGGTCTCTAAATAAACATAAACAACTATGGGGAAAACCTAGGCCTTGCGGGGCTACGCTCCGCGGCCGGTTTTGATGGTGCTAATTACTTTTTAGGGTGGTTCCGACCCGGCCAGAACTATGTGCATAGAAAAACACAAGCTGCCCGGGCTCCGCCCGGACGGCCGGATTTTCATCGCCGTCGCCGCTCTGCGGCATAAAGCTAAACAAATTTGAAGTGCCTATCATCAAGAAAACCGGGATGAAGGAAACCGGGAACTTAGGGACCCTAAAAATCGCGTAAAAACAGAAAATAATCGATGTTACAGGTACGAGAGACGTGGTGCTTCTGCCGGTGCAAAATACTCTAAGGATTAGGGTCATTCATTCCACGCGTACCGACAACAAAATGAGCGACGCGCGGAATCTCGTTGAGTTTTTACATGAAACTGCCACCAATAAATAAGTAAGTTAATTACAGGTCGCCGTAAATTACAATGCGCCAAAAAGGCTGGCGCCGGCCCTGTTTTATGTCCAATTAAATGCATAATTTGGTAACATTTACGAAAAATTGACTCGATTTTAACCCGTAATTAACCCATTGTTAAAGGGGTGCGAGCGCAGTTTACATTACCCCCTTCAAACATAACCTCTCGGCTGTACACCCCAGACCAGACTGACCCTTGCGCTGACCAAACGCGCTGGAAGTGCTTGCCCGGTTCGACCGCTCAAAACTAGGTGGCGCGAGAGGTACCAATTAATTAAAAATTGGTAACGAATAAAAATTATTACGTTAGAATTATTTATTGCTTCCTTCAAACGAATGCGTTATCACATTGCAATGAGATATTCTTTCGACGTGTAGGCGTTGTATGCCGCCAAAGCTTCATATAATTATGCGCTCTTTCTTTTAATCATACAGCCACTGTTCATTTGTAATGGGATACATTAATAGACAATTTTATAAATTGCATAATTACAAAGTATTTTACATACACTGTTATCTTTTGCAATGCGTTTTTTAACAGCCACTTCAATTTATATACTTTAATTTGTACCTGTTTATTTCAATTTATCTTTTCGGCTATTTTTTGTCGGTTGTTATTAGGATTGCATAAAATAGTATACACAACTCGTGACAAAAGCGCCATTAAATCTCTGGTGCTAATTGGGATCCCTTGGCAGAGGGGGTAGAAACGGTCAATTCATGACTTGTGATTTTGCTTTTAGCGGCAAATTTACTCCTATTCTAGTCCGAGCTTCATGGCGAAAACTTATTATCTGTTTTCCAATGCCAAACTAAATGGTTTAAGCAAAAACAGATTTTCAAGCTATTCAAGCTATTTATGACTGGACTAAAAGTTGACAAACAATGAAAGCCTGTTTCATCAGATCTTCAACTTTCTAGAGCCTCGAGCTTTCTACGAATTATAAACAATATGCTATTACTAATGCAATAGGTTTTAGTTCAAATTTTGTCAAATCTTACATAAGTAAGTCTTTTGAATCACAACCTTCTATGACGGTCCGTTTTCTTATGAGCATTATAATATATTATATAATATCAAATTCTAGATTAGTACTTCGTATTTATGAAGTTTCTCGTATGTAGGAGGCCTATTCCATATTATTATATATTATATTGTACTAATAATAGTAAGGAACTTAAATTTCACAATATGTAACACAGGACGCCTATCATCTCAAAGCAGCCCACGGGTATATTTTATACGGTCTGGAAATTGATTTCAAATTACATATTGTTTCGCCCCCAGGTATTCAACCAATAATGTTGTAATGTTTGCAAATAAAATTTGCAATACCTTTAAATTTTTGTTCAATTCGGTATTATTATAGTTATAGATCATTTCAATCATTTTTAAAGAGTTTCATATTTTTTGATATGTTTTACGGCATATTAAAGCTTTCAGGACTTTCACACTTAAACTTTTGCTTTATATTCAAAAGGATATCATCGAAATCGATATCATTCTGATGTTCTTGTTACTAAGAATAAGCATTGCAAGACACGCAATCAGTTTTCGGTATAAAACTTCTAAATTTGAAAGTCGAGAGCCAAGCCGATTAGACAAAATGGTTTATTCATTTTTGCAAAAGATAATAATATTCTACCCTAACTGAGCATATTATCCTCTCGCACAATATCTCTATGCGACCCAATTTACCGAGATGCGCTGTAAAAATGTTTAGCCTTTGTACAATTTAATCGCAAATCCTCGACCTAATATAATTACATAAGTTATTTATAATGAAAAGATATTTTGTTTCAACTTCTTATCGATTTCTCTTTAAAAATACGTATATCTCCATTAAGATCCTATTTATAACCTCCCAGTTCAAACTTTCAAGTTCAATTTCACCGTCCAAATGCTTTTCCAATATGAGCACATTTAAAAATATGTTGTAGGTACATCAATTTTAGCTTTATCCAATTGACTGCACAAATATGAATCGAATAAAAATAAAATATTTAAAAAAGCTGGAAAAGTTGATAACAAAAAGAAAAAGAAAAGTCTCTTGCCGTAAGATAGGATAGTGGTAATAAAAAGAATGGAAATAATCTTGAAGCTTAAAGAAAATAACCAAGGAAGTATAGCCGAACATAACATGATATTATTGATTGTGCTGATGGTACTAAGGTTCGGCTTAAAGCACTGTATCGAAATTTTAAGCACGCAGATGTTTTAGTCAAGGAACTGCTTTAGAACTATGCGAAAATGTTGACTCGCTTTCAGGTATTTCAGAAAAACTGTTGTGCAACGATGTTAGTATAACATTGGTTCTTTATTTAAAAAGCGTTCGCTCTGAATATTTAGAAAATCAAAACAGAAAGATTTGGTAATCCGACTTACTCAAAGTTTCAAGTAGTTAAGGGAGATCAATTTTTCAGAAACGGATGACAGGATTCAAATAAAATCTGCGTTGCCGCATCAGCTTTAATATTTGAAATAGAAGTCAACCCCTGGTGTTCACATGAAAGCTATGAAATAAATTACATTTACGTAATAAAAATGAGAACCGGTGCTAGCTCCCCTTCATGTATACCTTTTAATGTAAAACTCTTAAATAGAAACTACATGTCTATAAAAATTTAGAAAAAAACCTACCAAATAATGTAGATAAAAAAAATTTTCATCACGGAAAATGTTTTGCTTCCTAAAATAAAATTAAAAAAGTTAAGATGATTTAATTACGCAATGTGAATAAATTGAATTTGCTGTCAATACGCCTACAGACACATTTTTTTATAGTTTTTACGCCTACGTGCAACAACGCCTACGACATTAGACGTTCCCTGTTTTATTTTCTCAAATTTACTTTATTAACAAGAATTAGGTTAAAATCTGAGAAATCTACTTAAAATGCAATACAGTAGACGCCGCTTAATGTGATCATATTGGGACTCAAGGTTTTTGATCTCAATAGCCGATGATGTTAAATAAACGAGACTGATCAAAAATCAAAAAACAAATTTTTATTTACATTATAAATATAAAAGTTAAAAAAATTGAAATATAAAAGCAACATCCTTTAATGGTAATTGTAAAACATTCGAATAGAACTAAAGTGTTATGATAAAATTACTTTACAAAGCATAAACGCTTAGCAAGGAAATGTTTTTTAAGCAATTTGTAATAACGCGTAATGATTTTACATAATATTATTTATAGGCACGTGTTTATTTATCGTCAGATAGATTTTATCTTTACAATTATTAATAAAATGCTTGTAAATAATTTTTTATTGAATGTAAAAGAATCCACTTTAACAGAAATTTGATCGCATAAACCGAATTTTGATCACTATACACGATGTTTTTTCTATGTAGTCATATCATTATTCGTAATTATAATAAGAACTATAATTTTTACAGAAATCTCAAACTAGGAGTATAGGGATAGGAGGGCAGCGTGGAAATGATATCTTTGACGTTCCATAAAACATAAAAAAAGGTTGTTATAATTAAAATATAATGACCATGTTCGTTTCAGAAAACAGCAAATTGTATATATTACGGTGATATCTGATGGAGACGCCACTCGTAATACGAACATTCAATTTGGTTGAATAGAAAAATTAATGCATGGAACTTGTTAATTGAAATAGGAGGTTTAATATTATCATTACAAAGTCAAAACAAATAGAATCATTTAAATCATAACAATAAAGAATACAAGGGTTAACAAAATAAATTAAAATGTTCCATTCAAAATCCGTAATGACAAAAAAATTGTTAAAATTAATATAATAAAATTGTTTAGTTATAAGAAATTTATAAACTACATGTAAAATTTATTAGTTAAGGTGTTAGAATAATTTGTTAAAACATTAGATATAAAAATTTAAACATTACGTGTGCGTCGATAAAATTAATCAAAAACAGAGTGATATGTCATCCGAAAAACCATCCTTGGACAATTCAAGTGCTAAACAGAAATTATGTGCTTCAAGTCAACGGTTAACCTAAAAACATAAGAAAAATAAATTAAAAGACAATTTTAAATTTCGCGCCACAAAAACATGGTGGTTTCCACTCACTTACCGAATTTATGGTTAAAAATCAAGTAGCAATGAATTTGTATTACCTTGACGATACGAAAAACAAATGGGGCTTCTTCCTAATTTTGCATGGAGATCGCACGTGTAATTTTAGCGGCTCCAATATTAATTGATTAATTGTAGAAAATTCAGGATAAAAAGGGAAGAACTGTAAAAATAAACAGCCTTATGCATAGTCGTACTTTAGTGGCTACTAGTTAGTAGCCACTAATAATATGTAGGTATCCATGGTTTTTTTAAATTAAAAAGTTAGTACTGTTATTTTAGTAAATTATACTAATTCTGACGTTTACTATTATTTATTTGGTAATTTAATTATTCATTTGGATATAAAACTAAATGATCCAATCGAAAGAGATTTTTCTTCCGCATCGAAAGATACCTAAAGCTCAATATTTTGCTCTTTAATTATAATGTAAAATGCAAAAATAAAATCAACAATTTTTAAAAAAATATTATGTGCCTTGGAATAGGTACATACCTACTCTTAAAATGTCTAATTAGTAGCTACTAAAAGTTAGTGGCCACTAGTATACGACTATGCATAAGGCTGAAAGTGTTTAAACGTTAGTGCGAACGTAAATAAAGTGAAAATAATAAAGTTTACTTACCGATTGCAAATATTTTTGAGAAAGTAGAAAATTTGCCACGAGGGTTACAAATTTTAGCGAAGATAAATCTGAAAAGATTAAGGTGAAAACAAGGTAATCCACGGGAAGAACGACTGAATACTATATATGCGCTATACCAACAAGGAGGAGCGAACCATATTTTTACAGGGTAAGCGAAAACATTTACCAAAAACTTAATTTTTGTGCTACGAGTGCGGAATACGACGCCACGTTTGTAGATTTAATTGTGGGGAATTTAAGTAATAAGAAACTATTTGATATTTGTATACGTTTATTTGCATCAAGTTTATTGATAATTAACATAATAAAATTATAATTACAAAACGGATTATTTTTGGGGATTCTTGTATTCCCGGCTATTTATTTTTCAGCTTTAAAAGATTTGATTTACAATTTCCTAAAGAACCGACTACTGAGATAGGCAAGTTTACATGCAACAAGAACCCAGTTAGCCGTGGTAATAAGTAACATTGAAAATTTTATTAAATTGAGATTGACGGGGTCCATCCGTACCTTCATCATCGTAATATATTGTAAATTGTAAAAAAGAAACTCGCAAATGTCTTTGCGAAAATATTATTACGAAAAATAAAATAATAAATAACATAAAATTAATTAAATCAAAAAGCAATATGAATTTATTGTCACAATAATTAATTAAAAAAAAGATTTCATTTACGTCATATGACATAATATAGGTCCACTTTGGCATCCCGCCAATTTTGCCACTTTACCCGCCTAACCTAAAACTCGTAACATTAAGCAGATAATACTTATTATATTAGATAAACAAAAAAATGTCTTTCCATAAAGAGGAAATTCTAATTAACATCGTAGAATAAAAAATTGTTTAATTGCATAGAATGTAATAAAGTAAAAATATAAAAGCTTTACTTACATCATATTTTTAAATTCATTACCCTGCTGTTTCACAACTACCTATTATAATTAATATAACACAACATTTTCATTCCAGGAGGAATTTCACTCTCACTCTCCCTTAGAGATTTTACAGAACCGTTTATTGGGATGGCTTAGTCCCCATTTTCTCTACATTTCACTCTATAATCTGTTTTCGGATTTTTTTCTGCATATTTTTATATCACCTTTCTCACGTCCTCCATAACCTGCTCCCTCCATCGAAATTTGGTTCTTCCTCTGGTACGGTATTTCATAACTATTTAAAATGCAATCGCTATGCTGCTAGAGCGCTTATGTTTTAATATGATGGTAGAGATAGTTTCAAAGTTCAAGAACCCTAATCTACGCGTGGAGGAGCCAAGAGAGCGAAATACATGCATATACGAATTTGAGCCTTCTGCGTCGATTTTTAGGGTTCTTGATCTTTGAAACTATCTATAACAAATAGTTTTCTTCAGATCGCGATTTAGAGGCCCTTAAATAAAAGTATCAAAATTGAATTCCTAGAAATTCAAAATTTGATGCATAGTTGACTATAAACTGATGTAAACTGATAGTATTGATAAAAACTTTGTTGAGGAAGTTGTCTTTATAATTTAAAAACGACTACATCGTAAAAAAACATTAAACCGCCGTCTTCGAACTAGCAAGAAAACCATAAAATCAATAACCTTAACGGAATGTTTTGACTTTATCATTTTCTTGGTAGTTTTTCATTTGGTGTTGATTATGAAGACATTAAGTTACATAATACAAGTGCACTCAAAGCAATGCAAAGAATAAACGTCCCAGATCCTAAATCAATTGGAGAAGCGCTTACAGGGTCTGAGATTCAAACCTGGAAAAGATGTGGATGTCCATTAAAAAGTGGACTATGAAATGTGCAAAGAGATGTGTGTTACCAAGAACTTCTATAAAGAGAAAGATTGGTTGTCACGTGAAACAATCCGTCTACTAGAAGAACGGTGCGATAAAATAAAGTCATCATCCGAAAAAATGCGCACACAAGAATATTTCAGACGAAAAATAAAGCGGTCATGAGCAACATGAACAGCATAAACTCTCTTCTTCTTCATTCATGTGCCGTGTCAGGTCTTCCCGACGTTGGTTCTTCACTATTCGAAACAATTCTTCTGCGCCCAGAATGCCAGTCTATTCTCGGATATTTTATAGGCAGGACATTTGCTTCCTTCTTATTCCACGACGACACTCTATTTTTTCCTTTATTATCAGTTGAAGCAGCCGGTACTTTTCTCCCTTCAATATAGTATGCCCCAAGTAAGCGACTTTCATACATTTCAACCCATTCAGTGACACGCTCTTTCCCAGACTCGCTCATTTGCGGTCTCCTTTATCCAGAATATTCGAACCATTCTTCTTAGTAACTACATCGCGAAGGCTTCCAGACGGTTCATTGTGTTTACCTTAAGTGTCCATGCTTCCTCACCATACAGCAGAACAGACCAAACGTAGCATTTGACTATTCTGTGATCAGGCTACCTAAGTATTTAAAAAAATAGATCGTTGCATCGTCATATTCCTGGCGCCTGAACACCATGAATTTTGTTTTGGACATGTTGATGTTTAAGCCCAGTTGATCTCCTTCGCGTTTTATTCGGTCCAGTAATTGAAAATCTTTACCAGATTTTGCCATAACCACAGTATTTTTGATTTCCAGTTCGAGTCCATCTAAAGCCTTCTTAAAAATCATATCTGCATATAAGTAAACTAGCAATAGGGAGAGGACACATCCTCGCCATACTCCTCTCTAGATCTCCAGCTCTGATGTTTTGTATTGTTCAACTTTGACCTCTCCATGCTGTTACTAGTAAAGATTCTGTATTATTCTGACATTCCTTCCATCTACGCCGGTCCCTCGAAGCTTTTCAACCATCTTGACCTATTGCACTCTATCTAATGCTTTCTCATAGCTCATGAAGCATACAAATACGTCCCTAGGCTGGTCTCAGCAATTTTGCATTGTAGGGTGCCGTTTTCTTGATATAGATACGAATGTTGACGTTGGCCACTCCTTGGGGATCTTCCCGGAATCATATATGTTTATGAACAAGTGCACCACAAGATCAATATTATTGTCTTCAATTGCGAGTTTTATCATTTCCATAGGTATTCCATCTGGTCCAGAAGATTAGTTGGTCGTTAAGACCTAATATTGGAGTTTTATTCACTTCTTCATCTCGTAGTCTCAGGACATCGATGTTCCTTGGCGGACTTTAACCTCAACTCCATATCAGCAACAAGAGTTGCTTTTGACCCAGTTTTTTAGTTTCCTGTTTTTAATAGGTAGTCAATTTGGTTCCTTGTTAATTCTAGACTATTTTGATTGTAAGACGGTGATTTCCATGGCTCATAACTTGAGACATGGATCAGTTACTACCTACCATTTCAGCTTCTTGACAGAACTAGTGCAATCTGTATCATCTCTCGTAACTTTCGTCCAAGCCATAATCTCCTACTATGTTATGTGATCGTCCATGACAGATTTTTGTATTAAAATCCCTCATGACAGGAGTTTTCTAAGCTACTGAGAACTTTGAACTATACAAGAAGATTAAATACCTGTCACGAGAATTTCAGTCACGTACGCAAACATAAAAGACCAAAATGGAAACATCTGTAGAAACAACAGTGAAATAGCCCAGAGCACCTGGAACCGCGTGTTCTGAAATCAGAAGTACAGAGAGAAATAAATAATCTGAAAAACTGAAACGCTGTTGTAGTGGACGGAATTACGGAAAAATTCATAAGGGCCATGGGGAAGATGGAATACAAACAATTCACTAATTATGAAGAATGAAATGGCAAACCGGCAATTGATCGGAGGAATGGTGCAAATCAACATTAATCCCCAAATACAAAAGAATTTTATCAACAGATTGAAATATTTACAGGTTGATTGCTTCAATTCCTCACTTCGCTCCTCAGTGAAGGTGTTCTACGGTATTCTAGGTGTTCTACGGTTGGAATAGCTGAATAACAATAGGGAACAGAAAAATCTTCAATCTGAGATATTAAGATGACACACTTAGGCCCAGTTGTTCAGTATTAGGTTATCTTTTAACCTGAATTATTTTCCATGAAAACAATACTTGAAACAATCATTTCTATGGAAAATAACCCAGGTTAAAAGATAACCCGAAACTGAACAACTGGGCCTAATTCTAATAATAATTTCTTTGAGCCAAGAGAAACTTGAAATTATCATGAGAGGACTAATCACGATAAGTAAAATCCTGATAGTGAAACGCGTCAATAATAATTTCTGCAACATTTACACATCCGTGGGGTTTGAAGCAGTACGAAACTTTAACTACCTAGGCTGTCAGATCTCGAACTCTGAAGGAAATACGCCAGAAAATAGAGCGACGATTGGCCATGGTAAGAAGAGAGACTACCAAACTCGCCAATATGTGGAAAGACACAACAGTTACCAAAACAACGAAGATGAGGTTTCTGGCTGCACTAATATTTCAAGTGGCTACATCAGCAGCCGAGACGTGGACAATGAAGGAGTGGAGACCTTTGAAATGTGGACATACAAAAGGTTGCTAAGGTCCTACTTGCGGTATTTTGGCCATATTTTACGAAGGCCAGAAGCAATGGAGAATCCAAGGTAATATCGAAGGGAAAAAGTCAAAAACAAATAAATAAAATTCCTAATTGGACAAACTCTACATGAGAGGAAAGCATGGAGCAGCTCTTTGAATACACTGCCATCATAATACCACTATGTCCTTATGCAGGACATTTATAATCGTCCTTCTGAGACCGCTATAAAAACTTTGATTGTTAAATTTGAGTCTACTGGTTCCTACCATAACATACCAACAATAACACATGCTCATCTGGGTCGTTCAGCTGAAAGTATTGCTGCTTTAAGTGAGTGTTGGCAAGATCCAAATTTATCAATTCCACGGCGTTCCCAGCAATTGGGCCTATCCACGAGCACCACATGGCGAATTTTGCGTAAAGATTTGAGTCTAAAACCGTATAAGGTTCAGTTAGTGCAAGAATTAAAGTCGGCCGACCATTCTATTCATCGACAATTCGCTAATTTCATCCTTGAACAACGTGATAGTTTTTTTTTTGAAAAAATCATCTTTTCAGATGAAACTCATTTTCATTTGAATGGTTACGTTAATAAGCAAAATTGCCGCATGTGAGCTGCAGAAAATTCACGAGTAATTGTTTGAAAAGTCCTTACAATCCACTCGTGTTATTTTTGAAAGATTGTACTGAATTGGAGAGGGCATCGCCCTCACGCAAGGGCGACGAAACTGGATAGACGTGGGTCGCGGAGAGAATTTTTGATGCGAATACTTTGTAAATTTTAATTTTATTTGAAATAAAAATAAATTGAAGAATTAAGTAAAAGTGTATTGTGTATGGATTATATTTAATTTGCAAAAGGAAGATTATTGGATTTAAAATTAATTGATGGATTGGTTTTTTTTTTATTGAAGTTGGAGATTGGTTATACGGAGTTGGTTTTGGAAAAATTAAAATTTTAGCTGAGTTTCATAGCAGTATGTAGAAATATAACTATTTATATATTATAGAGACCGATTCCTCAACTATAATTTTTTTGCAAAATTTTAAAGTAACGTTTCAGAATAAATTTTGATATCTTTTAAAGAAATATAAAATTTCTGCAATTCTCATAATATAATTTTGAATTCGAACATTTGTATTTACATACCTAATGTAAATTCGTTTTTTTAATTGATTAATAATTGTATAAATTATATTATAAATTATTCATTGTATTTAAATAACTATATTTTGTTTGCAAGTTCAATATTGAACTACATAATAGATATTTGATTTAAAAAGTAAATTCGTATTGTGATTCAATTATTAAACAAACAAATACGTATAGGTAATCGAATTGCGTTTGGCTGCTATATCGTTACTTCTACCTTTGATTATTATCAAAGCAATGATATACCGGTACCGTGATTGAAAAACTGAACGAATTTAAATTCAATTTTCACCAATAAGAGTTATTTTTTTAAACAAAATTCAAAGTATTCCATAGAGCACGCGATATGAACTTATCGATGTCAATTTTGTTTTTCTCTAATGTCAGTTACAAACATGGTGTTAACTAAAGAGCAACAAATCATAATTTTTAAGCTTTTAAAACAACAATGTAGTTTTGCTATGATACAAAAAAGGTGTAAAGACCAAAATTTTTGTGTTTCGGAAGGTACACTCTCTAACTACAAAAAAAATGGAATCCCAGAACTTAAATCCAAAATTCGGAAGAAAGGCAGCGGAAAGAAGCCAACTCTGACAAATCGACAATTATCGAATTTAAAGAAAATGGCATTAAAAACGAATCCTCCGACACTACAACATATGGCTAATCATTTCAAAACATCTGAATATATCATTCGGTATAATCTAAATAAAAAATTAAACCTGAAATTAATGAAGAAACCAAGGAGACATCATATTTCTGAAGAAACAATTATTAAACGGCACCAGCGCTCACTAGGATTGTATCACTTACTAAATTGTGATAAATGGCAAAAATACATCACTGTCGATGAAGCATGGTTCCATCTAACAAATGTTGATGGCCAACGAAAAGTTCAGTACTTGAGACGTGAGCAATCGGCAAAAGAATTGGACGTATTCACAAAACAGTCTAATCCGAAGGGAGTTATGGTGTTCATGGGAATATCGAATTATGGAACCACAACGCCAATATTTGTTGAGCCTGGTGCTAAAATTAACTCGGAATATTACATTAAGAATTGTTTGAAGCCACTTTTGACTGACGCAAAAAGATTATATCCTGCTGGTGATTGGATATTTCACCAAGACTCGGCACCAGCTCACGCTTCTAAGAAGACTTTAAATTTTCTTGAACAGAACGGCGTATCTTTTATTCATCCGGATATATGGATGCCATCATCACCGGACCTTTCACCCTGTGATTATTTTTTGTGGGGCTATTTAAAATCTCAGTTAATTCCTCAGTCATTCCTCTGGAAATGATACAACGATCGCTAAAATCGTGGCCAAAACGTTGTCTTCAAGTGTACAGGAATCAAGGACAACATATTAAATAAAATTATTGAAAGAAAATAAAAATAACTGTGACTTATTAAATTTCAAAATCGTTCAATTTTTCATTCACGGTAGCTGTAGTAATAATCATACTATATTATAATCAAAGCTTCTTCATAAAAATAGTAGGGATATATTTTTGGAGAGCTGGATTATGTATTTGGTCGTTAATTCGGCGATTAAGGGTGTTGACTGTTAATTCTGAGTACCCGGTTCGACTCCGGGTAAAGTACGCAAATTGTATTCTGATCGTCTCCCCTTTGAAAGATATAACAAACTATCATGGCATAATTTGTTTAGTAAACCATTTGCGTGGTTCTGAACCACGTTAAATAGTAGGTTCCCTATATATAAAATTAATAAAATTTCGAACGCACACCATAAACACAGGATAGAATGTTCTTATTAATATTTTAATATTACTTTGAGGTATCTTATAATTAGAAATTTAAATTTAAATATGCCCACAGAAAATCTAACCAATGTTGTATCTGGAGATCTTGCTGGCCACTCAATCAGACTTCTTCTACCAATTCACGTTTCATGAGCAGGTACTTCACTTCATTTTACTGAAATTGTAGAAGCCCAATCTAATTGGAAGTTTCCACAGCTTCTGCAATGAAACGATCGATAACATCGTCTAACATACTCAAATATATTTTCTCATTTAACTTTCTCTCTACGAATAGACCAATAATAGTGTTTCTATACCTTCTTCAAACCTGGAAGTTTGAAATCATGTTTCTTAGGAAATTAAGATTAGAAATCTCAAAATTGAATTTGACCTGCTTCTTCCACGCATTTCTTGGTTAAAAACAACCGGTGCTCTTTGCTAGCATTGATTTTCTGCTTCATAAATAAAAATTAATGTTATAGGTAATTAAATTTTATCAAAAAATTATAAAACTGGAGTGAACGTTAAAACTAAGCCAAATTAAATTACTCTGTAATTTGTCAAGAAATTTTTTAAATGAAAATAAATTTCAAAACTTCAAAAGATAACCTAGAAGATGACATACGATAACATTGCAGATAAAATAATATTATTTTATTCATAAAATTTTAATTTTTAATTGTTATTAATAAATCAATTAATTGTTTTGACATAAATTGCTATTTATAAATTTTTGAAAAATGTTACTTTATATTTAACAAATCTGATATTTATTTTTGCAACTCTGCTTTATGGTTCCATTTTCTTGAATCAAAATTAATATTTTACTATTGCTTTTATTGAGTATATCCCAACGACTAGGATTATCTTTAATAATACAATAATAATTATTATTATGATATCAATTACAGGAGATATCAAATGTTCTTAATATTTATTGTTGGAAATCTTCATATGAACATTTTCCTGTATTTTTATCTGCAATAATTTATGATTGCGTCGTAATTGTGATCGATTATGATTAGGTTACTTTTTAACTTTTATTGATAATAACCAAAATTTCAGCTAATGACCCTCAGATCGTCGTTATTTATGTTTCCTTTTTTACTTTATAAATCACTTTTTATTGTTAAATTTAAACAATTTTTTCACAAATTCAAATTTAAAATGGTATTACGGGTTGATGCAAAAAGTTCATAGCGTTTCTTTTTGAAATTTAAAAATTTAATTTTTTTAATACGTATAAAAAATACATAAACTAATCCTGCATTGTTTATGATTGATTCTCAACGTTCTGGCAGTTTTTCGATTCCACACCTGAAGGAATCCGGTGGTTTGGAGGTGAAGAACTCGTCGAGCCAGTTTTGAAGAGCAACGTCGTTATTAAATTAGATTCCACGGAAATTGTTGGATATAGAGCGGAAAAGATGAAAATCTGATGGAGCAAATTCAGGAGAATAGGGCGGATGTGGAATAACCTCCCAACCGAGGTCTTGAATAGCTGCTTTTGTAATGTTAGTATGCGGACGGGCATTATCATGCTGCAAAACCACTTGATGTCGTCTTGCCGGTCGTTTTTCTTGAATTGCAGCCTCCAGGCGACGCAGTTGTTGACAATAAACCTCAGAAGTGATGGTTACATTCCTCGGAAGCAATTCATAGTAGATGACGCCTTCTTTATCCCACCACATGCACAACATTACCTTGCGTGGATGGGCACCAGCTTTTGCACGAGGATTTGCTTGTTTGTTAAGGCTCAGGCATTCCTTTCTGTTCTTGATGTTGATGCCAAGGCACCATTTTTTGTCACCAGTAACAATTTGGGACAAAAACGGCCGATGTTGTTGACGAGCTAAACAATGACGAGAAAGCAAATAAGCACAAATGGTAACACGCTGATTTTTGTTGTTTTCGCTTAAAACGTATGGTATCCAAACACCCAACTTTTGAACTTTGCCCATAGAATGCAAATGTCGTACGATAGTCGATTGCTCACAATTCGTCATATTGCCCAATTCCCGCGTTGATTGACATGGATCATCACGAATTGAAGCATTTAATCGGTCTTCATCAAAGCCGGAAGGTCTCCCTGAATGTGGGAAATAATTAATATCAAAATGCCCCTTTTGAAAAGAGAAAACCATTTTGGTGCACTACATTCCACGATGACGTTCTCTCCATAAATGGAAAAAAATGGTTCTAGCGGTCTCCGATGCCTTAACGCCTCGGTTAAACTCAAACCAAGGGATATGTTGGAAATGTTCATATTTTTGTACTTGACACTCCATTTTTTTAGCCAACAATTACCCTTAACTTTTACAAATTGAAAAATTCAACAAGTATTCAATAAAACAAGACTATGGAATTAAAATGACATTGATATTTCTCAAACAAATTTGTTTCCAAAACATTCTTACCTTGGAAACCAAAAACGCTACGAACCTATGCATCAACAAGATACTTCACCATTTCATCGATTTCGTGCATTGTTCATTACGGAACGCAATTTTTAGATATGAGGGGCACAGGGGAAGAAGGCGATAAATCAGTAAAATGACAAAATTATAGATTTTTGCGCTATCTTGTAGCTAAGGGTGAATACTATGATTTGGTATATTTGTTTTAAGCAAAAATGTGTTCAGTCAGGAATTATAAGGGGTTGAAAATAATCCGTACAAAGCAAAAAGGAGTTATGTCCACGCGGTACAATGCAAGAATGCGTATTGTCAACTTTAGCAGTTGCCAGCAACAAAATCAAAAAATCTAAGAAAACATCAAATTAATTTTAAAAAAATATTTTCATATATAATACCACAAGAGACTATCAAATTGTCGGCAATAATTTTTGAAACTGGAACTGAGTGTTTGTCGCCCTTAAAATCACCATGAGTGCTTTAGCACGAATGGTGATTTTAAGGGCGACAAACACGAAGATTCCATGGTTTAAAAATTAACCGACAATTTTATAGTATCGTGTGGAATTCGTTTGACAATTTCGTAAATAAAATTTCAATTTTTTCTGACAACAAATAATTTATAGTATGCGTTTACGTAGTTTCCATCGTTACTTGACAATACAGACCACGGTGGTCGTATTGCCGCGACAATACACCACCGTGGTCTGTATTGTCAAAGGAAGTAGATTATGATTGGTTCAAATTGATGAGATTCTAACATCCTATTGGTTGAATTATTATGAACGAAATTGTCATGTATATTTATTTTGTATTTTTTATAAATAAAAATTAAGTTCGATTATAAAAGTTAGTAAAAAATTATTTACTATGGTGTATGTGTGTATGAATTTGGTTGACATTCCCCCTTTTTGCATGTTTAAGTCCGTGGTCAAGTTGAAAATCCGTAATTTTCTCAGCAATTAGAGGTTATTAACCATTTTAATTTTACATAGTGATGTAAAAACTATAATGATATACAGTGTGAAATATCAAAGAGCTCAGAACTTAATGAAGCAAATGGCACAGGCTCAAATTCTTTAAAACGCTCTACTGAACATTTTACAAAATGTGACTAATCGCCTTCTTCCCCTGTACCCTTCACATATTTTGAACTTTTTCTTTCACTCGAATGGTCTAAAAGCAGTTTCGTGAGTAGGGTGTGAAACTTTCTCAGTAAAAATGAGATTAAATCCAGCGATTTGATATTAATAATTTCCTTGCTATTTTGGCCAAGGAACAACGGACCAATGTAAAGCTGAGGTAAAGCCACATAATATGTACCTTTGTCAAGTGGGCAAAAAACTTATGTATTTGGATATAATTGTCACCCCTGATAAACTAAAAGTGATTGACATTTGTTCAGATCAATAGAATCGGTGTAAAATGGAGAAATGGTAATAAGGGTGATCCACCCTAATATCTACATTTAAATTTAAAATTTTTAAAACTAAAAAAATTTTAAATTTTAAATGATTTCCTAGTACATTTTAATTATTTCTTAAAAAAATGTCTTACTATATTAAAAACGAATTTGATATAGAATAGGTCAACAAAAATTTAATAATAAAAGTGATAGACTTGGAAAGGAAATTGCTTGTAAAAACTATTCGATGGTTCGCATTCTTATAAAAAAAATTTATATTAAAAATTTAAAAGAACGTCTTTATAAAGACGTAGTGAGTGTTTAAAATTAAATTAATTTAATTTAGATGCTTTTGATTAAAATCTGATAATTCCGAAAGTAATTTAAAAACAAATTATTTTTTACAAACGCAAGCTACAGAAAATGAAATTGAGTTCACGGACGAATTAATCAAACGATAATATTGAACGTGATTTGTTTAATACTGTTTATTTAGATTTGACAAATCTCCTCTTTAGGATAATTTGAAAAAATATTTCAATATCGGTTGAAAAAACTTTGTCAAACAAGTAGGATTTGTTAAAAAAAACATATTACTGGCATGAAATACAGTTATTATTATTTATTATAAGAGAATAAGGGCAAAGGTCAACCAATAATAAAATTATCCTCATTTCATCATATATGAGAAATCGAAATTAATAATTTCCTTGCTAGCTTCAGAACTACGTAACTAAATCAACGATCGATTATCCTAACCGTCTCGTCAAAACTTACAAAATGTATTTCTTTATTTTTTGATTATTATTAACCTTCTTTTCAAAAGCAATAGGTAGTAAATTTGAAAATAAATAATATACTCTACATTACCTACAGTTGACCTTTCGATAAATAATATAAATCATTACATAGTTTACTACCTATAGTTGATTTCAATTTAAATTGACCGAGGAAACTTTATAATAAAATTTGACCTCGTTGACGATTGGTTAGTTTTATAAAAAGGTGTGAAATTTTTTATGGCAATTTTACAATGGCGTAATAATTTGCAAAATCAACAGTTTAAAATAATTTATTGATAGATAATAATTATTGTTGTTGTTTTTGCAGTCGTCCGGTAGTCTCTTGCCCTCGGCAGTCCATCTTTACAAATTCCTGCCAGTCTTCCTCTATCCATTCGTTATAGATGGTTACTCCATTCTCTCTTCCTGATTTTGCTCCATTTCACCACGTCTTACACTTCGCAGTCTTATCATATTAAAATATTGATTCTTCTGTCTTTGATCTTAGCACCTTCATTTCCACTGTTCTCATTTTCTGTTTTGTTTCATCCATCCATCTCTAGTTTGCATCTTATTGGGTTTTTCGCTATTACCATACACTTCGTTTCTTTAATTATATTTTCATATTACATTTTTTAGATGTTGTATTAAGCCGATGATTACCTTTATCCTCATTTTCAGCCATCAGTACGGCATCATCCGTATAGCATAGGATTTTATAGCATAGGATTTCCCATTCTATATCCTGACCTAGGCTGTATTGCTTATATGGTCAGCACGTTGTTGGTAAAAGTAACTTTGATGAACTTTACGATATTGTGGGATCAATCAAAACTCGATTTCTCACTCTTTCCTTCACTCGTTTCCACCAATTAAAACTTACTAGCTGGCACAGTCGGCCGTCTTTAGCCATCTAGACCGTGTCGGATGTGGTTGTTCGGCCTTCGGCCTCACTCCAAGGTTCTAAAGTAGCCTATGTTTTTCGTAGCGTTGTAAATAACTTCTAAGCCAAATTTAGTTAAGATTGGTCAACTAGAAAAGTAAAGCACGTGCACGCGTATTTGCATTGTCGATCGGTTGACAGCTTGACAGCATTCATTATTGTTTTTTAAGTTGATTTTGAGTAGCCTGCCTTCCTTTAAGGAATCTCGATAATCCATTCATGCGCGTCCCAGAGGGACGCGCATGAATGGATTATCGAGATTCCTTAAAGGAAGGCAGGCTACTCAAAATCAACTTTCTTTTCCTTTGCGAATTTTTGCACTATTTCAATACAAAAACATGCGCAGGGATCTACATAATAACTGTGCCAAATTTGGTTCCGATCGGTTAAACGGTTTAGGAGTCTATAGGGAACATATATTATACATACACACACATACATCCATTTTTATATATATAGATTGGAATTCCAGCAATTCTCTAAACGGTCTTAAAATTCATCTTAGAAGCCTTAAGAAAAAGGACGGGCTAAATGAGTGACGGTTCCGAAAATAACAATTATACAAACATTCCCTGCAGAAGGAAAGCTTCACAGAACAAAAACTTGAGCACTTTTTAAATAATTTTAGCCATTTAATCAAAATTATTTGAAGATAGCGATCTAAATGTACACCTCATAAATTATCATGCTATCTTTCTAACCTCTCCTTTTCCTCTTATCGTTCGTCGTTCGCGCAAGCCTGCTTCTGCACCACTTACACTAGATACTTCGAAATTGATTGCTAAAACGGTGTCCCGTGTCCAATTTCCATACATCTCCGCAAAGCCTTGGGAATGGGCCCATAATGAACGATCTGAAACGTCGAAGAAGTTTAATTATTAAAAAGAATAAGTTCATATTATAAATATTTAAATACAAACCAACATATTTCAAAGTTTGAAAAAAATTAAGTAAATATAAACGTCGACATACATACGTAGGCTCGTAAAAATAACAATTTTCTCTCAGAAAATTGGTAGATAAACAACGGAATGTATTTTCAGATTCATTTTTTGTTGGTTTATTGTCTTGCCCTAGGTATAACAACATTATTCCTATACCGTTTACCGTGTTTAAACATTAATCTTATTTTAGAACGCTTTTAAAAGCACAAAAGGTGTAAAATTCAAAAAGTTTTATTTATTTGGTAATTTTTCAATTCTCCTGATACCTTTGTTGAACGTGCGTTGAATTCGTAATACAACAAAAATTTTATTTTCAGGTGTCGACTACATGCATCCGGACTTAAAATTTAATTATGTAAGCATTTTAGCTCTATTTACCTAGTTAAATAACGCGTTATACATTGTTATGCTTAAATTACAAATATATTTTAGAACGCAAGAGCGAGCTACGATTTTAGTAGTAACGATCCTTATCCATATCCTCGTTACACTGACGATTGGTTCAATAGGTAAATAATTAGTTTTGCCTTTAAATGCCTTTCCATTAACTGTAGTTTCAATTAGTCATGGAACTCGATGTGCAGGTGAAGTTGCTGCGGCAAGAGATAATGGCATTTGTGGCGTTGGAGTCGCATACGATTCAAAAATTGCAGGTCACTTAGATTTCTTTTCTCGATTTTTAGAGGAGCTTAATTTTGGTTTTGCTTTACGTAGGAATTAGAATGTTAGATCAGCCTTATATGACCGACTTAATTGAAGCTAATTCTATGGGTCACGAACCAAACCTCATTGATATTTACAGTGCATCCTGGGGACCAACTGATGATGGCAAAACAGTAGATGGTCCTAGAAACGCAACAATGCGAGCAATTGTGAGAGGTGTGAATGAGGTACTGTAGTTTTAGCTACTAGCGTGGTTCGTAAAACATTTTTGTACCATTTTTAGGGGCGCAATGGTTTAGGTAATATTTATGTTTGGGCAAGTGGAGATGGAGGCGAAGACGATGATTGTAACTGCGATGGTTATGCTGCTAGCATGTGGACTGTGAGCATCAACAGTGCGATCAATGACGGACAGAATGCACACTATGACGAAAGCTGCTCATCAACTTTAGCTTCCACTTTCAGTAACGGAGCAAAAGATCCTAATACGGGCGTGGTAAGTTTTTATTAATTTTTTTTTCTTTATAATTATTTCATAATTCGTATATATCGGGTTGATGCATGATAAGTTCGTAGAGTTTTTGGTTTCCAATGTAAGAGTTTGGAAACAAGTATCAATGTCATTTTAATGCCATAGTATTGTTTTATTAAATACTTCTTGAATTTTTCAATTTGTAGAAAGTTAAGGGTAATTGTTGGCTAAATAAAATGGTTTGTCAAGTTTTGTCAAGTACAAAAAAAATGAACTTCCGACACATCCTTTTGTTTGAGTTTAACCGAGGAGTTAAAGCATCGGAGGCTGCTAGAAACATTTGTGCCGTTTACGGAGGGAACGCCATCGTGGAAAGTACTGCACAAAATTGGTTTTCTCGTTTCAAAGAGGGGCATTTTGATATGAATGATTTCCCAAGTTTAGGGAGACCATCCGGCTTTGATGAAGACCGATTAAATGCTTTAATTCGTGATGATCCACGTCAATCAACTCGGGAATTGGGCAATATGAGGAATTGTGACCAATCAACTATAGTACGACATTTGAAACGTAATTTGATCTCCCTCTGTCTCTAATGGGAAGACAGCCTTGAATATTACGCTCACGTAGAAAATACTTCCTACTTATTTTTTACGTGAAGCCCTGATGTTCGGTCAACTAGCTCTTTGTAGCGGTGCGCTAGAGTCGTGGATCGTTTAAATGAATGCTCAATGAAAACCCCAACGGCCAACTTCGCTAGCAAAACAAAAATAGAGTAGCAACCAGATGGTCCTTGCTAGAAGGTGATAATATTTACGATGTCGGATAGTAACTGCATTAGCCGACCAGGATGCACAGAAGTAAAAACATTACCACCAAGAAGCTCTTCCCGAATTAATTAAGAGAACGTCCGAGTGGTTGTTAAAATCCCAACAAATGGTGAAACCACTACGAACCTCCAGATAGCCAACTAATCGCAAGCCCCCGATGAAACTTTCCACCACTGTGCTTTGTCGTGCATCGCTACCTCCTTTCTATATAATCCGATTCAAAGAAAAAAACAAACAAATAATAATAAACACAAAAAAAATATCAAGCATATAAATTCAAATACGAGAATATTTGTAGATAGCGAAATCTCCGAAAATGATATCGTCCACCAAATGTATTCCATCACACAAAAATGAAATATATGAAATCGAAATTAATTATAAAATAATTAAATTTCCAAACAATAAAATATTACACATTGATTAAATAAATGCAAAATGATACGAAATACCTTATGCATTCTGTCAGAATGGCGTACATCCACAATTTTGCGTATGTGCCCAAATTATCCTCAAAAAAAGACGGGATCTCAGTGATCCAAGAATTGATACGGTGGAACAAGAAACGAAAACAACCCTAGATTTGGTGGCTAGTCGATTCACTATAAAAAAACTTGATTCCACCGTGATCACTACACTCGATGTACTGTGCAAACACAACCTCTCGGTTGTACACCCCAGACCAGACTACCCGTTGAGCAAACGCGCTGGAAGTGCTTGTGCGGTTCGACCGCTAGGCGGCGCGAGAGGTACCAATTAAACAAAATTGGTAACGAATAAAAATTCGTTACACATTTGCATTCCATGGGCAAAGTTTAAAAGTTGGGTTTTTGGGTACCATACGTTTTAAGCGAAAACAACAAAAATCAGCGTGTTACCATTTGTGCTTCTTTGCTTGCTCGTCATCGTTTAGCTCGTCAAAAACATCGGCCGTTTTAGTCCCAAATTGTTACTGGTGGCGAAAAATGGTGCCTTCACATCAACATCAAGAACATAAAGGAATGGTTGAGCCCTAACGAACAAGCAAATCCTAGTGCAAAAGCTGGTGCCCATCCACGCATGGTAATGTTGTGCATCTGGTGGGATAAAGAAGACGTCGTTTACTATAAATTGCTTCCGAGGAATGTAACCATCACTTCTGAGGTTTACTGTCAACAACTACGTCGCCTGGAGGCTGCAATTCAAGAAAAACGACCGGCAAGACGGCATCAAGTGGTTTTGCAACTTGATAATGCCCGTCCGCATACTGCTAACATTACAAAAGCAGCTATTCAAGACCTCGGTTGGGAGGTTATTCCACATCCGCCCTATTCTCCTGATCTTGTTCCATAAGATTTTCATCACATCCGCTCTCTATCCAACAATCTCCGCGGAATCTCATTTAATAACGACGTTGCTCTTCAAAACTGGCTCGACGATTTCTTCACCACCAAACCACCGAATTCCTTCAGGCGTGAAATCGAAAAGCTGCCAGAACGTTGGGAGGCAATCATAAAACATAAATTAGTTCATGTATTTTTTATATTTAAAAAATTAATTTTTAAATTTAAAAAAAACGCTACGAACTTATGCATTAACCCGATATATACCACCCGCAGTCGTTTTAATTAAGTTAAAGTTAAAATTTTAATTCAAAATTAATTTTTCAGGCAACCACAGACTTGTATGGTAAATGCACGACCACTCATTCAGGAACATCGGCAGCAGCGCCAGAGGCAGCTGGAGTATTTGCATTGGCTCTGGAAGCAAAGTAAGGTTTTCAGTTCACTAATTAATTATTTAAATAATCTCCCTTCAACAAAAGTAACCATCTAATTTAAAAAAAATTTAACACACCCTGAGGTAAAATACGAGTAGCAATTAAACTTGAAAATTAATAGAATGCCTGAATCGAATGAAAAGTTTTTCTTTCTTGTTAAGATTTACTGCTTCGCATGAAACTTTATACAAGTTTAATTGAAATTGTTTTATCATTTTTTTCAAATAAAAGAATATATTCAGGTCCTTTAAGATTTGATAAAATTTCTGTTTTAATTTATTATTCTTTTACTTCAAAGTTCTTCGTAGTTTTCTTTCCTTTATATTAATTAGGGAATTTAGATTATATTACACGCTTCTATACATTTTTATATTCAAAGGAAATGTTTTACACTGAATATTTGAGTAAAACGCAACTTAATTAAAGCTCATAATTTCTTTAAATTATTATTTTCTAAATGGTAACTATATTAAGCTACCAATTTTTTAAATTATCGTATGTTACAGCACAAGGTAAGGAAAATACTCAAAGATTCAGCGAGTACAGGTTTTAGCAAGGAGATTGACACTCGCTCCGCTGCGCTACGCTCGTGTCAATCTCCTTGCTAAAACCTGTACTCGCTGAATCTTTGAGTAATTTCCGAACCCGCGTTGCTGTTGCGATGATAATTCCGTGAAGAAACGCCACAACTTAAAAGCACAGCATCACATACGAAAATCGACATTTCAAACGCTATTTTTAATGTCGAAAATGGTGAAACAAAAATCAACATATTATATTACACCATTTTCAATGTTGTAAAATATCGAGATTTGTAACACTATTTGCACTAAATACAAACTAACGACCACAAAGAAACTTACTTTCGTACAATACAGACTGCACACAAAAATTGAACGAGGAAAATACTTCGACGGTTAATTCAAACTAAAAAACAAAAGCTCAAATTTAAATGGCGAAAAGGTAAACATAAAATTAATCGGTGAAGCTAAATTGACGCTCAGTTGTATAAAATTTAACTTAAAATGTGTGTAAAATGGTTGACGTGCATAAAATGCATTCTGTACAGAGAAAATAAACTCATTGCAGCTTAAATTTTACATTCACGTCGTGCAATGGCGTCCATTGAATTCACCCTTAACAGTGACGAGACAAAAAAAATTAGTACCAATGTCCCACCAATGTCCTGTCTGAATGCAAATTAATGGAAACATTTTATGCATTAAAATATAGTGCAATTTATAAGTAGCAATAGACATAGTACAAATTTTAACCAGTATTATTAGATTTAAATAAATATGCAGACAAAATTTTAAATGTGAACAAAGGATTTATGTACACATGTTTAAAATACAATAAGACTTTGTTCTGTATGAAAATAACTACACTAATTTAAAAAGTTAAAAATTTAAAAACTTACCGTAAAAAAACCAAAAACCTTATTTCAAAGCACTTAAAACGATTTATAAATTTCTTCAGGAACACACAAAAAACACTTGTTACAATTACGTAGGCCGGAAACAACAAGCTTGCGAAGGACAAACTTTGGTGCGTTGGGGGTGAATTTTACCCTACCATAAATTGATTGACCAATGGGTTACTTTAAAATTTTGTAGTTACTAGAAAATTACGTTAAAGAGATAATGGTAACTGAAAAGTTTACTAAACCACAACGAATGTGACCAATGGCAGAGCTAATATTTTTAGATTCAAGGCTATGGTGACAAAAAGTTACCAAACCACAACGACTTTCTGACCAATCACAGAGAAACATATAATTAATTTAAGGGCAGTTTACAGCGAATATTTTTTAGCGCTTGGCATCGGGTACGAGTGCGTTCCCACTACAAATATCCAATACTCTTTTACGGCCCCCTACAAAAATATTCAAAATATTCAAATTGTTAGTTGAATATTTACGTAGGATTTCATAATAACTGGATATTTTACGTAGGGCTCACAGTATTTGCGGGTAAAATTCGACGGTGCATGAGTTGTATTCATATAAGTACAATGTAAAATAACGCACGCGGATTGGTCGAAACGCCAAAATTTGACCCTGAATGGAATTATCAACTATATAATATATAACTTTTACCACGTACTTCTCGAACATAAATCAAATAACTGGAAAGCTATAACCCAACACTAGTTTCTCATATTATGTGATACAATATTAAATTTCCTCGAGTTATTACTCCTTTTTATTCTTTCAGTGTATAGTAGCATAAAAATTACTTTTACGAACTTGAAAATAATGTTTTTTATATTTTTTACAGTACAAAACTGTCTTGGAGGGATATACAGCATTTGACGGTTTTAACATCAAAACGTAATTCCTTATTCGATGCAAAAGGACGTTTCCATTGGACGATGAATGGAGTAGGATTGGAATTTAACCATTTGTTTGGATTTGGAGTCTTAGATGCAGGAGCTATGGTAGCACTTGCTAAACAATGGAAAACTGTTCCTCCACGATATCATTGTGAAGCTGGATCGATTACACAAATGCAGTAAGTCCGCTTTTACAAAATTATTACCTAATGCCGCGTTTCGGAGTCCATCGGAGGAATAAAATTAACAATTATTATACATTTGAAAAGCCAAATAACCGACGGATATTCTTCAGAAGTCGTGAGAATGAATTGTTACCAAGTTGGAAAAATATAGGACGACTTCGTGGAGAGTATTATTATTAAATGTCATTGATAAATGTTGGCTTTTCGTTACAAAAATACGTGGCACTCTATTTCTATATTGTATTAAATCAAACTAATAAATTATTTTCAGAAAAATTCCGTCGGGTAGTTCGTTGATTTTCAAAATAAATACCAACGCTTGCGAAGGTGAAAATACGGAAGTCAAATATTTAGAGCACGTTCAAGCTGTCATTAGCGTAAACGCAACAAGACGTGGCGAATTGGAGTTGTACTTAACATCGCCTATGGGAACCAAGTAAGCTGTGATAAAATTTTAATTTACTTTAAAAATTGACCGCATAATAACTTTTCAGATCCATGATATTAAGCCGTCGGCCAAATGACGACGACTCACATGACGGTTTCACTAAATGGCCTTTTATGACAACCCACACGTGGGCCGAATATCCCCAAGGAGTCTGGACATTAGAGGTTTTTAATCGAATTAATTTAATTTAAACAAAATTACTATTTTTTATGAAAATTTCAGGCAAAATTTAATTCCGAAACGCCCCAAACTGGATTCTTAAAAGAATGGACGTTAATGTTACATGGAACAAGGGAGCCACCCTACACGGAATTAGCAGTATTAGATCCACATTCCAAATTAGCCATAGTAAAAAAAGCTCACGAAGGTAGAAATAAAATGTAAAAACTATTTTTAAATTTTTAGTTCAATTTTAGCTAAATTTTTGTTTATTTGAAACTATTTTTTTATTTAACAAAAGAGCTTGTACAATTGAGTATAAATTAATGTGAAAGTAGAAATGATTCTAAATCACAAAAAAATGTATTTAATTCAATAAAAAAGTTTTCCTGCATAAGGTGCATATTAATTACCTACTATTTATTGTAAATAATAAACTTTTCTCAACTAATAAGTATTAAACTATTGTACAATTTGAAAAACTATCTACTACTTGCTAGATTAAATTTTTGGGTGATATCATATGTAATTAAATAAATATAATAGAAAACACACAATTAGTCTTATAAGTAAATTTATACAAAGTTATAAAATATATCATTTAATATAAAAATTTATTGTAAATCTTATTCTGCAAAATAAATGTTTAGCGAGATTATATTCTGTAACGATATTTAATATAACAATAAAAAAATTCATTATTTGTAATATCATTTTTTTTATTAACGACGCGACCTCAACAACTAAAGTTTACACAATACACATTCATTCTAGACATTTGGCCGTGGTTCAGATTCCACGTTAAGCTGAGGGTCCGTGTTTACGTTTAGTCAGAAACCAATAACCACTAATTAGTATCCCAAATGAAAAATTATATTATACAAATACATTTATCTTTCAATCTCGCAATCCATCAGCGTTGTCAACAACCAGTAATGTACACCAGGAGGTTTCGGAGCGAAAAACCAAGATTCTATTCATGATCAAGCCGAATCAACTACTGTGATCAAAAAATCCAACATAGGAAAAGGCAACGGCAAACCACCCCTTTAATTACATTTTCTTAGTAGGTAAGTCTTCATCTTTACTGCGACTAATAAGTTGAAAGTCAACGTTCGCTGAACGGATAGGACACTCAAAGGAGAATAATAATTAACATGTAAGATGTAACTTGCAGGTCGTTAAGTTGTAGGTACAAGAAAAAAATTTCAGGTGCAAATTTGTCGAAGAAAGTCCCAATAATTACTAAGTCATAAATTGGCCATTTCCTACGCATTCTATGTCCAATATAAGCAAAATTAAACTAAATAAAATTGTGAGCAAAGGCTAAAACATTTCATCTGGCCTCTAGAGTTTCATAAATACAGCATTGCAAAGAATTTTGATTTTTCTCCAAATTACGTAGTTCTCCCAAAATCGAGTTTTGTTATACAATTGGTATCAAATAAAATTGATGCTCGTTGATGTTCAAACGATGCTTTAACGGTTTTAGCCGGTACCAATTTTATAACAAAATTCGATTTTATGAGGCCCACTGATATGAACCTGTAGTAGAAGGTTGATGTCACCTTTTAGGCTTCTATACAAAGTATAGCATGAAGCCTTATGATCTGACTCCGTATCCGTCTGTCTGTCCGTCCAAATAATTCAAAGCCAATCAGAACGCTCCAAATTGTGTTGGGAAACACTCTGTATGTATAGAAGCCTAAGAACTGGGTACCCAGTACGCTGATTTTTTAAGTCTTAGCTGTGATCTTTCAAAATTGATCACTTTTTACTGGCAAAAATTTCGAAAGTGGCAGACAAGGTTAAAAAACAATCAACCTTGAAAGCTGGCAGCTAAGAACCTATAAGGCCTACAATGCCTAATACCTCGTAATATATCAAAAATAGTAAAACAAATTCTAAGCACTCGGAGGTTGTTTCTAGGGAGGACTGAAAAATTTAAAAACTTTTTAAATGTAGGGTGACGTGGGGTAAATACGAACAAAATACAAAACAAAATAAAATTTCTAATATTTCTTTAGCTACAGTTTTACTTGATCTTGTCAATTATGTATGAATATTTTTAATTATATGTAGGAAGCATGGGTAACAGTGAGACACTTGAAGTATTTTCTAAGCTACTATATACGCTCACACAAATGGCACTTTAGTGTAGGTTGTTTTTTTAGCTGCATGAGATCTTTCAATAGGGATAACTTTTCAATTAAGTTTGTCAAAGTGACAGTTCTTTGATATTTGTATTCAGAAAGGTTTTCCATATAATCATGAATAAATTAACACTTGAACAACGCTACCAAATTGTGGAAATTTATTTTCAAAGTCAGAGTTCCGTTCGAGAATCTTATAGAGCTCTTCGCCCATTTTATGGTCGACATAATCGACCTTCTGAGCAGGCTATTGGTGCGGCGATGGATAAATTTCGTACCACTTCTTCATTGCATGATGTAAGACCACCAACAAGACAAAGAAATGTGCGTACTGAAGAAACTATCGCTTCTGTGAGTGAAAGTGTGCAAGAGAACCCAAACATTTCAATTCGCCATCGTGCTCAACAACTTGGGCTTAGTCCGTCCACTACATGAAAAATTTTACATCAAGATCTTGGTTTACATCCTTAAAAGATCCAGTTGGTTCAAGAATTGAAGCCTAATGATCATCCATTGCGTAATGCGTTCGCAGATTGGGCTCACAACCAATTGGAATGGATCCATTTTTTACCACCAAATTTGAACTTTGGTGTTTGCAAATTTGAACAAATTTCAAATGTGAACAAGCAACCAATCCGGAACATTATTTTGAGACTCCATTGCATCCATTATAATTGACTGTTTGGTGTGGAATACACGCCAACGGCATCATCGGTCCATATTACTTTCGAAATGAGGAAGGAGCTACCGTTACGGTGAATGTTGTGAGATATCGACATATGCTCAATACATTTTTGTTTCCAAAAATCCAAGAATTAAACATCGACAACTTATGGCTCCAACAGGATGGTGCATGAAACTTTTGAAGGTATCTATGGTGGCAGTTTTGTCAGTTATGAAGTACTATTGGTTTTCTAGAGGCAAAGGTATTTTCCAACAGTGATTTCCTGAAGCAATTATGCATAAATCAAGCAGTATTGTTTAAGTTTTGTGGGGTTTGGTGAACAATGTGTAGATTTGGCTTTAAGATAAATGCATTTATACTTTTAAATGAACAGTGACATTAGGGTATTTTTTACTTTTGAAAATTTTACCGATGTAACAGTGAGACATTTAAAATGGCTGTAACAGTTTAAATTTCCCGCCACAATTTTGTTCACGTGATAGTGTCGACGGCGCTAAGCCGAACTATGCTGCGACAGTCGAAGGAGTCCGGTTGTAGTGTGAACGCGGAAATACCGCATTGTGTGTGTTCCAGAAATTTTAGGGTGCGACAGTTAGCAACATAATTGGTACTATACCAACCACCGAGGGTGGGATATATTCTTTTCCTGGGCTTCTCAATTGTAACTGGTTGGCCATTTTGTGGGAACTTCAAGATTGCATTCGAAGATAAGGAAGGTTCAAGAGGACGCCATTGTTTTTCATCCACATATACGTAGAGGAATTCGCTGCAGCCTCCCTAATAGTCTGGTTTCTAATATCGAGGTATTTCGTATTGTTTTAATTTTAAAATTACTTTAATTTATTTAGAAATTTTGTATTTTAATAAATTTTGCGGTGTAAATTTCTGTCCATGTGCGTTGTGTGAATAATCGATTTCGTTCGACCATTTTGTTTTATTTTTGTACGTAGATACGACGTACATGCGCACAAGATTATTACCTTGAAGAAATTATTTTGGTTTTTCAAGTGTTATTTCATTTTAATGTTTATTAATTATTATTTTTTTAATTTAAAGAAAATTTATTTGTTTATTTACGCAAAGATCGATTTTCTTATTTTTTTGAATTATTTATGGTAACTGTCTCTCATTGCTTTTCAGTTATCGCAATTAAGAACCACAGTTTCGTCGTTGGTTTCTGATTTTATGGTGAGCAGGGTGGTAAAGTTTACTTCGTTTTGCTTTTCAGAGCATCTCTATAGCGCCCCTGCATTACCCCAAAAATATATAGCCAGACGTGATGGCACACTTATTTTGTGTTTTGCACTCTAGAGCTAGCCAAAGGGGCAATTCATCGTCTACAGTTATATTTTAATTTTTAAGCATGTTTTTCAAAATTTTCTGAAAATATTTCAATAAATTAAAAAAAAATAAATTTCAGACCCTTTAGACTTTGTTTTTGAGCATTTAATACACCAACTCGGGAGTTGGCAAAATTTTTCAAGACGGTGGCAGCGATTAATAAATTAAAATTTAGTATTTTGAAAAAAAAACGCCCATGATTTTTAGTTTTAGTAGTTATTTAAAGAAAAACGGATGGAAACTTTGGAATTAGGTCCCTCAATGGGTGCAATAAATTAAAAATAAAAGAACATTCTATTTTAATTTTTAAGCAAGTTTTTCAAAATTTTCAAAAAATATTTCAATAAAATAAAAAATAAAATTCAGACCCGTTAGACTTTGTTTTTGAGCATTTAATACACCAACTCGGGAGTTGGCAAAATTTGTCAAGACGGTGGCAACGATTAATAAATTAAAATTCAGTATTTAAAAAAAACTCCCATAAATTTTAGTTTTAGTAGTTATTTAAAGAAAAACCGATGGAAACTTTGGAATTAGGTCTCCAAATGGGTACAATAAATTAAAAATAAAAGAGCATTCTATTTTAATTTTTAAGCAAGTTTTTCAAAATTTTCAGAAAATACAGTCGAATCGCGAAATAGTGAATACCGTATATAGTGAACTACCGGAAATAGTGAACACAAAATAGTTGTTCGGCCTCACAGGGCGAACCATAATAGATCCGTGAAGGCCATAGTTGTTTGGCCTTTGGCCTCACAGGGGGAGGACCATAATAGATCCGTGAAGGCCATAGTTGTTCGGCCTCACAGAGGGAGGACCATAATAGATCCGTGAAGGCCATAGTTGTTCAGCCTTCGACTTCACAGGGCGGACCATAATAAATCCGTGAAGGCCATAGTTGTTCGGCCTTCGGCCTTACAGGGCGGACCATAATAGATCCGTGAAAGCCATAGTTGTTCGGCCTTCGGCCTCACAGGGGTAGGACTATAATAGATCCGTGAAGGCCATAGTTGTTCGGCCTTCGGCTTCACAGGGCGGACCATAATAAATCCGTGAAGGTCCTAGTTGTTCGGCCTTCGGCCTCACAGGGCGGACCATAATAGATTATATTTATATGCCTTCAGCTATCTTGACTGCTAGTCCGTGATTGCCAGTGTTGTTCGGCCTTCGGTCTCACAGGGGGAGGACCATAATAGATCCGTAAAGGCCACAGTTGTTCGGCCTTCGGCCTTTTTGTGAAAAATTTTTACAATTTTTTCGACGTTTTTTGCCGACCCACGAAAAGGAGAGGGGGAAATTTTTTAATTTTTTTTGTTTTGTCAAAAAACTATTTTCCCTAAAAACCGGTTGGAGGTTGAGGCGGCGGGGGCGGCGTGGGGTTGGGGCGGTTGCCACCTCCGCCCCCTATCCATAGCCACCATTCCCACGGTCCTAGCCCTCTCGGTTCCGGAGTTATGCTTGCTCCCACTTGCTTTTGAGAACACGGGTCGGGTCGGCCTTCGGCCTCCAACTTGCTTATAAAACTACGGGTCGGCCTCCCACTTGCCTTTCAGGAACACGGGTCGGCCCTCGGCCTCCAACTTGCTTATAAGAATACGGGAAAATTTTTTCGACGTTTTTTGCCGACCCACGAAAAGGGAGAATGGGGGGGGATTTTTTAATTTTGTTAGTTTTGTCAAAAAACTAAAACTAGCTTCAAAATTTTTGAAAAATAAAAATTTTGAAAATTTTTTTGACGTTTTTTGCCGACCCACGAAAAGGGGAGGGGGGGTTTTAATTAAAAAAAAATGTTTTAATTTTTTTAGTTTTGTCAAAAACTATTTTCCCTAAAAATCGGTTGGAGGCGGCGGGGCGGCGTGGGGTCGGGTCAGGGGCGGTTGCCTCCCACTTGCTTTAGAGAACACGGGTCGGGTCGGCCTCCCACTGGCATTTATGAATATGGGTCGGCCTTCGGCCTCCAACGTGCTTATAAGAATACGGGTCGGCCTTCGGCCTCCCACTTGATTTAGAGAACACCGGTCGGGTCGGCCTTCGGCCTCCCACTGGCATTTAAGAATACGGGTCGGCCTTCGGCCTCCAACTTGCTTATAAGAATACGGGAAAATGTTTTCGACGTTTTTTGCCGACCCACGAAAAGGGAGAATGGGGGGGGATTTTTTAATTTTGTTAGTTTTGTCAAAAAACTAAAACTAGCTTCAAAATTTTTGAAAAATAAAAATTTTGAAAATTTTTTTGACGTTTTTTGCCGACCCACGAAAAGGGGAGGGGGGGTTTTAATTAAAAAAAAATGTTTTAATTTTTTTAGTTTTGTCAAAAACTATTTTCCCTAAAAATCGGTTGGAGGCGGCGGGGCGGCGTGGGGTCGGGTCAGGGGCGGTTGCCTCCCACTTGCTTTAGAGAACACGGGTCGGGTCGGCCTCCCACTGGCATTTATGAATATGGGTCGGCCTTCGGCCTCCAACGTGCTTATAAGAATACGGGTCGGCCTTCGGCCTCCCACTTGATTTAGAGAACACCGGTCGGGTCGGCCTTCGGCCTCCCACTGGCATTTAAGAATACGGGTCGGCCTTCGGCCTCCAACTTGCTTATAAGAATACGGGAAAATGTTTTCGACGTTTTTTGCCGACCCACGAAAAGGGAAAAAGGGGGGGCGGGAAATTTTTAATTTTGTAAGTTTTGTCAAAAAACTAAAACTAGCTTCAAAATTTTTGAAAAATAAAAATTTTGAAAATTTTTTTGACGTTTTTTGCCGACCCACGAAAAGGGGAAGGGGGGTTTTAATTTTAAAAAAATGTTTTAATTTTTTTAGTTTTGTTAAAAACTATTTTCCCTAAAAATCTGTTGGAGGCGGCGGGGGCGGCGTGGGGTCGGGGGCGGTTGCCACATCCGCCCCCTATCCATAGCCACCATTCCCAGGGTCCTAGCCCTCTCGGTTCCGGAGTTATGGTGTTTGAAGGGAAGTTCGAAATTTGAAAGTCGCGGTCGAAATTTGTGTGACGAATTTGCGTTACATATTTCCGTTACATATTTGTGTGACGATTTTGTGTGACGATTTTGTGTGACGAACGATTTTTTTCAGTTAACTGCCCGTGCGATACCCGTGCAAAATACACGTGCAATACCCGTGCGAAATTTTAACATTGAGTGTATATGGGACTCCTGGTGACCGGACAGGTGACCACATGACAAGTGAACGCACGACAAGTGAACGCACGACATCCGAACACATGACAACTGACCCCACGGACAACTGAACACACGGACAACTGAACACACGGACAACTGAACACAATCTTAATTTTTAAATTTAAATATTTGTTATTTATTTTTATAATCATGAAATAGTAACTTGGAGGTTTACGATTTTATAATTATTATTTTATAAATACTGGCCAAATCCTAATCCGAAGTTAAATATTCATATTTTGAAAAAAAAATTCAGTCGTCGAAATATTTGAAGAAAAACTTTTACTTTGATGTCTACTCAACGCCCCACAAAGATGGTCCATTTTAGCTAATTAGGTTCGAAACCGACTTTGCATTGTTCCTCGACAATTTTGCAACGAGATCATTCTACTTTCGTTCATTTTCGCCATCGATTTCACAACAAAGAGGTGCGAATTTCAGATTTTTTCAAAAAATTTTAGCTTTGAGGTCATTTTTTTTGGGCCGCGGAAGAATAATATTACTAAATTTTATTCGACAAAAATTCTTAAAATTACTCGGCAAATGAGATTTCGTCGTTAAAATTTCGATTTTCGAAAAAAAAATTTACAATTTAGTTGAAAATTTTGTTTTTCATTTTAAAGCTTTGCGGTGCGAGATACGAAAAAAAGCTATAGAAGTAAAATTGTTTAGACCCGGGGTCTACTTCCGATGTCGGTGGAAAATTAAAAATCCCTTCGTAAATAAGGACGCTATGGCCGTTTGAAAAATTTTCTAAATTTCGACCTTACAGTCGTTGTGGCGCGACGACTATGAAACAATTTTTAATTTTAAAAACGGTATTGGGTGGCATTTCTCGAGCGCGAATTTTTCGAAATGTATACTTTTTTCCGTGCGGCGTCAATTAAGGTGGCAAATTGCAAAAACGCAAATTTTGAAAAATTTCGATTTGAAATCGGACCAATTTTTGCATATAAATATTTGCGCGCAATTTTAAGCGAAACGAGTTGGTTTTTCGAAAAATTGTGAAAAAACGTGAAAAGAGGTGGATCTGCCGCGAAGAAGAAGATCTGCCGTTAGGTTAGTGTTAGTTTTTGATATTTCTTTAGAAAACCAATTAAAAACAATTTAATTGTCCGTGAAAATTTAAATCTGCCGCAAAGAGGTGGATCTGCCGCGAAGAGGTGGATCTGCCGTTTGGTTAGTGTTAGTTTTTGATATTTCTTTAGAAAACCAATTAAAAACAAACAAATCTCCGCGTAAAGTTAAATCTGCCGAAAAGAGGTGGATCTACCGCTCCCTCGAACTTTTTTCCAAGTTGAACGGAAAAAGTGAGAATGGACTCAAAAATAATAATAATTACCCCAAAAAGCTAGATCCATTACGATTGTGTTCAGTTGTCCGTGGGTTCAGTTTTGTAGTTTCGGATTAGGATTTGGCCAGTATTTATAAAATAATAATTATAAAATCGTAAACCTCAAAGTTACTATTTCATGATTATAAAAATAAATAACAAATATTTAAATTTAAAAATTAAGATTGTGTTCAGTTGTCCGTGTGTTCAGTTGTCCGTGTGTTCAGTTTTCCGTGGGGTCAGTTGTCATGTGTTCGGATGTCGTGCGTTCACTTGTCGTGCGTTCACTTGTCATGTGGTCACCTATCATAGAATCCATTTTTCCTACCCGTATTGTAATTATGTTTGTAGATAACCATCAATTTTCTTTAAAATAAAGCTTTCATTTTCAAAATGTGATTTTATTGTAAATTTTGTAAATACCGAAATAGTGAACAACCTCGAAAAAGTGAAAGGTCTTTGCCATATTTAATTCACTATTTCGCGACTCGACTGTATTTCAATAAATTAAAAAAATAAATTTCAGACCTTTTAGACTTTGTTTTTGAGCATTTAATACATCAACTCGGGAGTTGGCAAAATTTGTCAAAACGGTGGCAGCGATTAATAAATTAAAATTCAGTATTTTGGAAAAAACAACCGCCCATTATTTTTAATTTTCGTAGTTATTTAAAGAAAACCGATGGTATAATATACCCATTATAAAAAAATAACTTTTTAGCCAGGTTTTCTGTTAGAGGGATGGTAATAGTTTAGAAGGGCACTTTAATTTTTTTCCGCATCAAAATTTTGGCTACACAATCCATTCTTGGTCCTGCTCTCAAGAAGAAAACCACGACGAAAATTTTAACTAATAAGAAATTATACTAATTAATAAAAATTATCTATTTTTAACACTATTCATTAATAGTAATTTGCTAATTAATTATCGAAAATATATAACATTTTTAACTGTTAAAATTAATATTAAAGTCAAATTTAGAAGTTAACCACTTAATTAAGTAATCGATAAAAAATCAAAGCAGAAAACATAATTACTGAAAGATTATTTTTTATCGTTTAATTAGCTATTGTTTTATTAACTTATACAATTAATTATTGAATTAATTAATTAATTGTTTAATTAGCATTTACTGGTAATTAATTATATTTTAAACGATAATTTTAGTACTCTCTGAAAACAAAATAAACAATAAAATATTAGCAAAAGGAAGAAGTTTTAAGGTGTATTAATGTTTTCAACTTTTGAATCTTGAACATCCAGCTTTTTTATTTCTTTTTTAATTTGTAAATATTTTATTTGTCTAATAAATATAAACTATTGTGGGTTTCATTTAATGAAACTTCTTCAAATTATGGAAAAAATTGTAAAAAAGTTAGATTGGTTTTAAAAAATGTATAGGTAATAATAATAAATATTATGTAAGGGGTCATCCATTAATTACGTAAGGGTTTTTTGGGGGGGGGAGGGGGTATTGGATATCTTACGGACCCTTACGTAGGGGGGGGTCCGACGTATTCCTCAAGTAAGTTTCTTAAAATATTTTTTTAAATTAAATTTAAAAATCAAATATAATTTTTTCTTTTTATGTTGGTAATTATATCCAGGTATAATGGAAATACCATATATTGAAATATATAGTACTTAAAAATCATTAAACATAGTGGCATAATAGTGTGAATTATAGAAAATGGCATCAAACTTTGGCGATCTTTACGAACGGTTTTTCATCTATGTAAATAAAAATTTAATTTAAATTTTTGTATTTATTATTATCTATCTATATATAAAAATCTGATGTGGCCAGCACATGACTTCCCTATAAGGAATCATTCCTTTATCGTTCATCTAAAGATTCGCAGAAATATTATTTAAATTTTATTTTATTATTTAATTAAATTATTAAATTTGTTGTAATTCTTAAATGGTATTTGGTACAGAAAAATATATTCCAATATATTTATAGAAAATTGTATTTGCTTTTATTTTGATTAAAAAAAAATTTCATAAATAAAATATTTATCGTATATAATATTTAAGAAAAACCATTTCGTCCTTCAAGTAAAGTGCTACTTCCGGTTTAGGGATTTCCTCCAAAATCACATGGTGCTTTAGTATACTGATTAAAGTGTTAAATATGAAATTTGGTTACTAGATAACAATTCGTTCCTGAGATATTTAAGAAAAACCATTTCGTCCTTCAAGTGAAGTGCTACTTCCGGTTTAAGGATTTCCTCCAAAATCAAATGGTGTCTTTGTATACCGATTAAAGTGTTAAATATGAAATTTTGTTACTATATAACAATTCATTCCAGAGATACAGAACTTACAGACATTTTGCGTTACATACATCCATACAGACATACATACAGACATCATTGCGAAAGTAGTCAAAACGGATTCAGAAATGCTCAAAACGGATATTTCCGTTAAAATATCGACATCGAATTTTTTCATGATTACAATACTTCCTTAAGTGCACATTACACGGGGCGTTCGGCTGCATGCAATTTCTGCGTAGAGACGAGTTCATGTATTTGCGCTTTGCGTATACCGTTCTGCACAGAAGTTGCTGCAGCCGAAGGCCCCGTGTAATGTGCACTTTATATAGTAAAAATTTATTTAATTATATATTTATTTATTTCTACATCAAACGACAAAAGAGTCAATTACATGATGTGTCGTTAAAAATACAAACATATTACTGCCAGCATGGGCGAGCTGAAAAAACTCTCTTATATTTACATCGGAGAAAAAGCTTCGCCATACTAATAGTGCAAACAAAAACAATTACAAGCTTGAATTAAACTGACAACAAAACTTTTTACGCACGAATTAACGTAAAAAAATCTGATGTGGCCAGCACATGACTTCCCTATAAGGAATCATTCCTTTATCGTTCATCTAAAGATTCGCAGAAATATTATTTAAATTTTATTTTATTATTTAATTAAATTATTAAATTTCGTCCTTCAAGTAAAGTGCTACTTCCGGGTTAGGGATTTCCTCCAAAATCACATGGTGCTTTAGTATACTGATTAAAGTGTTAAATATGAAATTTGGTTACTAGATAACAATTCGTTCCTGAGATATTTAAGAAAAACCATTTCGTCCTTCAAGTGAAGTGCTACTTCCGGTTTAAGGATTTCCTCCAAAATCAAATGGTGCCTTTGTATACCGATTAAAGTGTTAAATATGAAATTTGGTTACTATATAACAATTTGTTCCTGAGATATTGAAGAAAAACCATTTCGTCCTTCAAGTAAAGTGCTACTTCCGGTTTAGGGATTTCCTCCAAAATCACATGGTGCTTTAGTATACTGATTAAAGTGTTAAATATGAAATTTGGTTACTAGATAACAATTCGTTCCTGAGATATTTAAGAAAAACCATTTCGTCCTTCAAGTAAAGTGCTACTTCCGGTATAAGGATTTCCTCCAAAATCAAATGGTGCCTTTGTATACCGACTAAAGTGTTAAATATGAAATTTTGTTATTATATAACAATTCGTTCCAGAGATACAGAACTTACAGACATTTTGCGTTACATACATCCATACAGACATACATACATACATTTATTCAACCGCTTATACAGACCCGAAACGCCATACAGAACCGACGTTATGAGGCCAAAAACGACGTTACGAGACCCGGCTTCGGGTCTGGTAACGTTTACAATGTTTTTTGGGTTCCCTATACCTTTAGGTGTCATTTGGCAAGATTTAAGGTGGGTCTGGTAAGGATAGTTGAACGTATAATTACATACATATTTAGTTCACCGTTTCTCTCGGCAGGGAGCGCGCCATTAGTAGCGTATATAATATATACAACGTTGCTGATCCCGATACATGTACTCGACGTTGTTAATCCCTAAATTTTGCAACATCGCTTCAGTAACTTAATATTATTAAGGCTATTTATAAAGTTAATTAGCTGACAAGTTTTGTTAAATAGAAGTTATTTTTTTGCATGTTTGATTTAAAACTTTAATTTAAATTAAAATTTTATAATCATTTAAGTTGTATGCAGTACTATTTCCTGAAGTATCAAGCCTATCAAATTCTTTTTAGTACCCAAACAGAAGAATTTTGCAACAAATTTAAGTAGGAGCTAGTGAGGACTAGTTGTTATTAGGTAACTATTTCTTAAAATAGTTACCTAATATTTGAATTCAAAATTTTCTTGAGTCGGGTTACAATTTTATTGTAACTTCGGGTAGTAATTTTAAATATTCTTGTCCAGTATCCGATATGCCAAACTGTTTATGCCACCGATTTATATTAATTAAATTTATTGTGAATTTATTTAGTGGTAGGTAGACATTTTATAACAAATTCGAAAATATTTAAGCTTTCATAATCATTATATGCTGCCAATTTTTAAAATTGACTGAATATTTATTAAAATTAAGATTGAATAAAATGAACTTTTAAAATTTTCTTTTAGCTCCGAGCCTCATACGTTCGGTCCCGCTAATTTAATTCAATATTAATATTCAATTAGATTACCAGATGATAAAAAAGATTTAATTCGGTAAAAAGTAACACCATTACAGCTCCATTTCCCCGGCACCCCCACCACAAAATATTCAAATCGGACTTGGTGGAATCGTTTGTACTTCGTTTGTATCGGTTTGTACCGCAAAAATTTTCGTTTGTATCATAAAGACAAAAAAGTTACAGCACTTTCAAAGTGGGGGTGCCAAAGAAATGCCAGCACCCCCACCTCAAAATATTGAAATCGGACTTGGTGGAATCGTTTGTACTTCGTTTGTATCGGTTTGTACCGCAAAAATTTTCGTTTGTATCAAAAAGACTAAGATGAAAAGCTGAAAACAAGTTAAGTAGAGAAGTTCGAGACCAACGCGCATACGCCGCTTTTACAGAGGTGGCTTTAGTACACAATAAAAAACTTTTCTCCCCCCTCTATTAAGGAAAATAATGATGGATATTAATATTATTAGTATAATAAATAATAATGTACAATCTATATTGAAGAAAAGTTTTTACGAAGTTATGAGTATTTCAAATTTTAGAGAACTCCGAGCAAGTTACGCTTGGTTACATTTCATTCGGCAGAAAAGATGAACAAGAGTTATTTGAAGTAAATAATTTTATTATGTTAATATAAAAGAAAACAAACTAAATAATTAATAAAATGTACAATTATTAATATATTAAGTTAGTAGTATAAATCAAAAATTGACAATTAGTTGCTACTATTGATTGTCTCAGTATTTTGGACCGATCTTGTAGGTCGTCATAACGTTCCCATTTTCCAGAACTGTTACGCCAACAGTAACAGACGTAGTGATCAATTGCATTCACATTCTTTAATGTAGGAGATAGAAAACTAATAGCACCTTGAAAATGGTAAACCTTATCGTTGAGCACAATTTGAAGGGAAATTTCTTTTAAAGGAATATTTTTTAATTCAATTGGTGAATTTGATGTAGATGGCCTACATATTTCAAACAATACTTGTTGACCAAAATCTACCTTTTTCGTACTGGGATTTGCACATTTTGTACTGACTGAGGTTACCATTATTTTCATTAAACTTGAAATTTAATGCATCTTGAAGGTTTAGTACACTACTATCTGGAAAATTTACCACTGTCGAAGGATATCGCGTTTCAATTTTATACTTACATTTAACACACGTTAACCCTCTATAACTGATGGATTATCTTTGAATAATGCATTACATAAGTAATACGCGGCACTTGCAGCATCCACTTCGACGTGATTATTTGGTAGGTCTTTCTTATTGGTAATAATACCGATTAAAATAGAAGCCCGCTTCCTATATCGTCCCCCTTATGCCAAAACCACGAATGTGCAAAAATTGCCATTTTGACCTAAGTGCATTTTCTTTCTAAGATAGAAAATTTTGTTTTTAAATTATTGTTAGATTTCGATATACAATATATTCGAATAACAATGAAAAAAATTGTCTGAATTACAATTAAAATTGATTAATTTCATTTACTTCATAATTTAGTTCAAATACACTTGACTGAAAACTAGAAAATGCACATTCGTGGTTTCGGCATAAGGGGGACGATATGTTTGTGCGTTGTGCATTATGAAAATTTCAAATCAAATTAGTGATGTTCTGTTTTTAACCAATAGCCAATGAAATTACAGAACGTTTTCTGCATAAGGGATTACCAACCTTATATTTTAAAAAGAAGAAAATGTTGAAGAATACGGTCATCCGAGTTCCACCTTGTTAATTTAATAAATCGATGTTTTCCAATTTGGGTTTTTAATTTATATTGTAGATTTAATTTATATTGTATATCTCTGCTTGGACTTATGTAGGCTTTTTAATGTTGGTTATCAGATTATCCGATTACCGAAAACGTTGCATAAAATCCCTTTTAATCGGTATTATTACCAATAAGAAAGACAATATTAGTTTTCTACCTCCAACATTAAAGAATGTGAATGCAATTGGTCACTACCTCTGTTACTGTTGGCGTAACAGTTCTGGAAAATGGGAACGTTATGACGACCTACAAGATCGGTCCAAGATAGTGAGACAATCAATAGTAGCAACTAATTGTCAATTTTTGATTTATACTACTAACTTAATATATTAATAATTGTACATTTTATTAATTATTTAGTTTGTTTTCTTTTATATTAACATAATAAAATTATTTACTTCAAATAACTCTTGTTCATCTTTTCTGCCGAATGAAATGTAACCAAGCGTAACTTGCTCGGAGTTCTCTAAAATTTGAAATACTCATAACTTCGTAAAAACTTTTCTTCAATATAGATTGTACATTATTATTTATTGTAATAATAATATTAATATCCATCATTATGGTCCCGATACAAACGAAGTACAAACGATTCCACCAAGTCCGATTTGAATATTTTGTGGTGGGGGCGCCGGGGAAATGGAGCTCACCATTACTATTGGAAAAAACTGGAAAATTGTTTTTCAAGAATAAACATTGGAAGCTCTACTATACGCAAACATTGACACTAATAAGGAGTGTTCATTTTACTAATTAATATTTTACTAAATTATTCTGAATTAATTTTTACAATATTTACTTCAAGTTAAGAATACAAGTTGTGTGACATGTTTCATCTATAAAATTCTATGTAAGTTCACGTACGGCAGTAATTTCGAATTTTTATACGGACGCGTCCCATAAGCTTTCGCACAAGTTTTGCGCGGTTCTGCGGTCACTTTCCGACTTGCTCCATTCCAAATTTTTTAAATTTTTTCAGAATTTCAGCTTCCCGGGCTTCTTTTTTACATATCTTTTAATTAAAGCGCAGTATCTCTCAATAGGACGGAGTTCAGCAGAATCTCGAGGATTTCTTTACTTACAAAAACGACATTATTCGAACACAAAAGTTCAAGTGTAACATCAGCATAATGAACGGTGGCCAGATGTGGCCAAAACAACGGAGAGATATTGTGTTTACTATACAAAGGCTAAAATATGTTTTTGTAAGCATTCTTGCCTATAATTTTCACCGCAAATTATCCCACTTTAAAAAAATGTTCCACTTTCATTCGACAAGAACAAATCGCTTATCACACAAGAACTCTTTTACCAAATTTTTCTCTCTGAATTATCTTCACTTCGTTAGCCACATCTTCTCCTACAACAGCGTTATAATATTGTAGTCCTGGTGTCCATTTTTACGTAAGTTTCGTCATCCATTAAAATGCACTGATTCTTTTTTTTTCGCAATAAAAGAGTACAACTTTTCGGACAATTTTTTTAACTTTACCGTTGTTTCGCAGACTTTTTAGGCTTTTTAGGCTTTTTTTCGTTATTTTACAAGTCTTAATATTAAGTCTTTTTTAATATTTTGCACCGTACTGACATTTAACTGCCACCTTTTTGTACAGAAAAGAACTTTTTGGATTTTAACAGCTTCAAAACGTTTTTTCAGCTATACCGGGGATGAGCAACCTTTTTTTACAACGGGCCAGCTACAAATTAAAAAAAATTGTGTGGGCCGCATGTAAGGAACTTACGGTCTAGTACAATTGGGCGCGATCGATTGGGCGCAATCGATTGGGCGCGATCGATTGGGCGCAACGACAACTGGGCGCAGCGACAACTGGGCGCAAATACAGTTGGGCGCAAATACAGTTGGGCGCAAATACAATTGGGCGCAAATACAATTGGGCGCGAGGGAGATTTATCTATTACGTATTAATTATTATAACTGATTGTAAGAATTTTTTTTCTAAAAAACTATTATTTACGTAACTAAATCTAGAAATGTTTATTTAGCCAATAAAAAAAATTTTAATTAAAAATGTAAACTAAATGTTTTTAAAATGTTCATTCCTTCTAACTTCCACTAAAATTTAGAAATAATGTTTATTTAGCCAATAAAAAAAATTATAATTAAAAATTTAAAGTAAATGTTTTTAAAGTGTTTATTCCTTCTAACTTTTACAAATAATAACAATGCCTATTAATATAGTACCCAACTGATCAGGAATTCATTTCATAATTATGGGAAATGCCTCGCAAAAAGTCTATAACACTTCTATTCGCGTAATCCTCCACTGAAGCGGCACATAGACGATTAGAGACAGAGCTAAGTATGGATCTAAGCTAAGTATGGAGCTAAGTATGGAAACATTTGGAAATTAATTTCTAGTTTAAAAGTTATTCAACGTGGGCGAGATCTGTTTTATGAAAAATTAGTTGCCGGCAACAATCCACCTATTAAGAAAAGAAAATAGTCGGAGGCTGATGCGCGCATCAGAAATCTAGTAGAGGATTACGCCACATAGGGGTCGTCCATAAATTACGTCACGCAATTTTAAGCAATTTTTAACCCCCTCCCCCCCATCGCCACACTTCGTCACACAAACCTAGACCCCCCTCCAAATATTACGTCACATATTCTTGACCCCCCCCAATGTAGTTTTATTGACTTCTTAGTAAATTTTACAATCGGTTTCATTTTGATTTTTATAACAATTTATTATAATAGATTTATGACGGCTCTGTATATTTATACATAAATATACACGTACAGATTACCAACTAAAATTAAGTTTTTTAGGAGAAGGAGAACATGAGTGGCCAAATTATACGAGGGCCGGTCCTGACCAATGTCAGGACGTTAGAAACCAATTATTGCATGTGTAAAACATACTTTTATCTTAAGTTGTCAAGTTGGCAACCTGTTACTAACTCGACATTTCAAGAAGCTTTTACGTTTTTAGAGAGAGAGAGAAATAAAAGCAATAATAATTTTTGTGACGTCACAATTTTTGAAACCCCCCCGCCCCCATCTTCACAAATCGTCACAAGAGTAGGAACCCCCTCCCCCCCCTAGGAGCGTAACGTAATTTATGGACGACCCCGTAGAAATATTATAGACTTTTTGCGGGGAATTTCCCATAATTACGAAATGAATCCATGATTAGTTAGGTACTTTATTAATAGGCATTTTTATTATTTGTAATTGTTAGGACTAAACATTTTAAAAACATTTAGTTTAAATTTTTAATTATAATTTTTTTTATTGTCTAAATAAACATTTCTAGATTTAAAACATTTTTATACGTAAATACCTATTAGTTTTTTATAAAAAAATTCTTACAATCAGTTATAATAATTAATACGTAATAGATAAATCTCCCTCGCGCCCAATTGTATTTGCGCCCAATTGTATTTGCGCCCAATTGTATTTGCGCCCAGTTGTCGCTGCGCCCAGTTGTCGTTGCGCCCAATCGATCGCGCCCAATCGATTGCGCCCAATCGATCGCGCCCAATTGTCGGTCACCGAAGGAACTTATGATCATACAAATATTGAATGATGAACTAAAATGATCTCTTTATTAACAAACCTATAAACCTAAATCTTAAAAGTCAAAATGTAAAATCTTGGAAGGGCCACATGAGAGAGTGTGGCGGGCCGCGTGTTGCTCATCCCTGAACTACACCATTTATAGACCCTTATCCATGAAGAGATTTAAGTAATTCATCAAGTGTATTATACTCCCCAAGTTTTTTAATAATTCGGAAAACCGCTAGCTTTAAGCATTTAACAATATTTTCTTAGGAATAATTTTTCTGAACACTATTGCAAGATAACCTTCCGGGTGTCAATTTAAATGCGCTCTATGGCGTTACATATTTGACAAAACTAATAACTAAAGGTGATGTGTGATAAAACAACATTTCTTTTATAAATAATGCCTATTAGATCAAATATGGGCTGACAATTGTATTTATTACAAGTAATTCAAGTTGTCCACTTAGTAAAATGAACACTCCTTATTACCTACTCAAAAATTATATTTGGGGTGGCCATCGTACCTAATTCGCCTTGCTTGAGTAATTCATTGTTTTACGTTGAAAGATTTGTGATGTAAAGGTATTAAGAGTTTAACTAATCATTTTGAAAAAATATTTATGTTAGTCGAAAACTAATGATTTCCAATGAATTATAGGGATTTTCAAATTAATTCCAGAGGCTTCCAAGATATTTACCCCTCGATTAATTCTATTAAAATACAATATGCTTTCTTGTTAAGTTTTTGATCTTATAAATTTAAAAAATGGTAACGTTGACTAATTATTATAAGCTTACATCACATCACATGCAGTCTTGAGGAGCTTACCATTGCATTTTTTCCTTATCCAATATTTTTAGATGCCTGCGTTACGTGACATTTTAATATTTTATTGTTTTTCATATAAATAATTTAAGATAATCGTTTTGAACGATTGGGCAAGTGTTTCAGTTTTGTGGTCCACACGCTATAAAAAATGTAATATTACTTTATAAAAAAATTTAGAAACAATAAATAATAATAACACAGAAAACTTAACAACTTAATTTTATTTATTAGACAATTTGAACAGAATTCTAAATAGGTGCATATTTATATAAAAAAATTTTGATCTTGTAAATTTAAAAAATTGTAACCTTGACTAATTATTATAAGCTTAAATCGCATCACATTCAATGCAATCTTGGTATAAAAGCAGTAGAAAGACTGATAAGAATTAACGGAAGGAAGTTATCAGTTCCTTAGAATTGACAACGTTGCTGGGATTAGAAACGTCGGTTTATCATAAAAAATTATATATACCGGGCTTGACAAAGATGTGCCAATGTATCGGGATTGTTAACGATTATTGAGTTAGGCAAGTTTTTATTTTTAAGATTTTGTTTCCCCTCAAGAGTTGCGCATGGTGTTATATTTGATCACTTCAGAATTTAATAACATATAGATACGTTCTTAAAATAATAACTTGTGGTGGGTTTGAGGTTGTCTGTGCAATGTATCGGGCCTGGTAGCGACGGATGAACCAATATACATACATACATACATACATACATACATACATACATACATACAGACATCATTGCGAAAGTAGTCAAAACGGATTCAGAAATGCTCAAAACGGATATTTCCGTTAAAATATCGACATCGAATTTTTTCATGATTACAATACTTCCTTATAGGGAAGTAAAAACATATGTTGGCATTCATTCGCATTGCGAGCCATTCTGCTGACCGCCGAGAACATTAAGTATAACCTTGAGAAAGGCTCTATATAAAAAGTGACTGAATTCCTCAGTGATGTTTGAGGAACATAAAGGTTAATTCTCGACAAAAGCTCCGGACTGTCCACAGAACCACTCACAAGGCCAACCATGAACCGAGCATCAGTCGCCTTCCTTTTCTCCGCAAGCGTGGTAAGACTGAGTCTATGCAATAAGCTCTCATAGCCGACATCGCGGTGCGAAATACCCAGCTTAAAGGCAATGTACCTAAGAAATCTCTTCTGTACCCTCTCTAATCTATCGATATCAGATTGGTAGTAAGGAGATCAGACGCAAGAAGCGTAGTCCAGACGGGACCTAACAAGTGAAGTATACAAACATTTCAGTACAAAAAGGTCGTCAAAGTCGCTTGTATTTCTCTTTATAAAGCCAAGTACTTTCAATGCACCGTTGCAAACATTTGCTGTATGCTCAGTAAAGCACAATTTAGTGTCCATCGTGACACCCAAACCCCTGATACTGGGAACCGACTCCAACGAAATGCCACTTAACGAATAGATACTCGGGGCGCCGCAACGATGGCGGCGGAAACGAATGTGCTTGCATTTTGCAATATTTAAATTGAGTCTATTTACCTTGCACCATACACTCAGCCTATCAAGATCCGACTGCATATTAAGAACAGAGATGTTGTCAGAAACTCTGATATAAATTTTCATATCATCCGCAAAAAGCAAGACGCGTGCATGCCAGAAACAGTGAACTATGTCATTTATGAAGATCTTAAATAACAAAGGGCCCAAATGAGAACCCTGAGGAACGCCAGACGTAGCAATGAAAGGTAGCGAAAAAAAGTTTTTAATTTTGACAATTAGAGATCGCCCAGATAAGTAGGAGTAAAGCCACTGCCATAAAGAGCCGTTTATCCCGATTGACAATAATTTCTGCAGCAATATAACATGGTCGACACGGTCAAAAGCCTTAGCGAAGTCCGTATAGATCGCATCCACTGCAACCTCAGAGTGAAAAGCGCGGATAATAAAGTCCACAAACACCAATAAATTTGTAGTGGTGGAGCGCCCGCCAGTAAAACCATGCTGACTGTCGCACATAACGCCCTTCAATGCAGAAGACAGATAATCATTGACTATTGCTTCGAAGATCTTAGGGATGTGAGATGTGAGATAATATCGCTATCGGGCGATAATTCTCAATAGATTCCCTGGAGCCCGATTTAAAAATTGGCACAACAAAGGATTCTTTCCATACAGCAGGAAATATTCCCAGTGCAAATGACTTATTAAAAAGAAGCCATAGAGGAAAGGCCAGTGACACCGCGCAGCCCTTTAAGAATGCTGAAGGCAAACCATCCGGACCAGCTCCTTTGTCACCATCGAGCAATCTCAACCTCTCGAAGACCTGAACCTCATTTACTCGATATGAGTGCAAGTTCAGGCTGGTGACTTCCACCACCTCGCCGCAACGGAACTTGCCGTTGGGAGAGGAAAAAACAGAAGAGAAATGACTTGCAAATAAATTAGCGATGCTCGTACCGTCACGCGCCCCTTCACCTCGCAATTGCATCGAGTCGGGAAGGCCGTTCTCAGTTTTCCTATTATTAACATAATTCCAAAATACTTTGCTATTGTGCTTGATATTAGATTGAACTTCTGAAATATAGTATTTATAACAAATTGATGATATAACAAATGGATGTATGTGACTCCTAAACCGTTTGACCGATCGGAACCAAATATGGAAGGGTTATTATGTATGTCCCTGCGCATGTTTTTGTATTGAAATAGTGCAAAAATTCGCAAAGAAAGGGAAAGTTGATTTTGAGTAGCCTGCCTTCCTTTAAGGAATCTCGATAATCCATTCATGCGCGTCCCATTGGGACGCGCATGAATGGATTATCGAGATTCCTTAAAGGAAGGCAGGCTACTCAAAATCAACTTAAAAAATTTAGTCCTTCAAGTAAAGTGCTACTTCCGGTTTAGGGATTTCCTCCAAAATCACATGGTGCTTTAGTATACTGATTAAAGTGTTAAATATGAAATTTGGTTACTAGATAACAATTCGTTCCTGAGATATTTAAGAAAAACCATTTCGTCCTTCAAGTGAAGTGCTACTTCCGGTTTAAGGATTTCCTCCAAAATCAAATGGTGCCTTTGTATACCGATTAAAGTGTTAAATATGAAATTTGGTTCCTATATAACAATTTGTTCCTGAGATATTGAAGAAAAACCATTTCGTCCTTCAAGTAAAGTGCTACTTCCGGTTTAGGGATTTCCTCCAAAATCACATGGTGCTTTAATATACTGATTAAAGTGTTAAATATGAAATTTGGTTACTAGATAACAATTCGTTCCTGAGATATTTAAGAAAAACCATTTCGTCCTTCAAGTGAAGTGCTACTTCCGGTTTAAGGATTTCCTCCAAAATCAAATGGTGCCTTTGTATACCGATTAAAGTGTTAAATATGAAATTTGGTTACTATATAACAATTTGTTCCTGAGATATTGAAGAAAAACCATTTCGTCCTTCAAGTAAAGTGCTACTTCCGGTTTACGGATTTCCTCCAAAATCACATGGTGCTTTAGTATACTGATTAAAGTATTAAATATGAAATTTGGTTACTAGATAACAATTCGTTCCTGAGATATTTAAGAAAAACCATTTCGTCCTTCAAGTGAAGTGCTACTTCCGGTTTAAGGATTTCCTCCAAAATCAAATGGTGCCTTTGTATACCGATTAAAGTGTTAAATACGAAATTTGGTTACTATATAACAATTCGTTCCAGAGATACAGAACTTACAGACATTTTGCGTTACATACATCCATACAGACATACATACATACATACATGACTACGTGACTGACGGAGGATCCTACGCCCGGTATATACTATAGGCCTCCTGACTCCCGGGCTTTATATTAATATTATGAGTAAAATATCGAAGTATATAGGCAACTTATTGTGATGTAATGTAAGGCAAACAGAGAGGGGTAAAGTTTTATATGATACATTACAAAAACATATTCAATAGCTTTTACCGCTCCCTACACATACAACAACCTTATTAAGCCCAATTGTATATAGTGCAACCATTTTACGGGTTTACGAATCCCGCCAGTGATGCCACTTTTCATAGTCGCTTTACCGGTTTTAAGTTACATATGATTACTCACACCGCGTCTGATTATTATTTGTATAATATCGTATTATGTAAGTTGCTGTTGTGAACAACCTACCATAACGTGTAAAAGCAATTGGCACTAATTTGAATTATTAAATAAAGTTATCGGCGAAAACCCTGATAATATGTATTGTAAATATTTTATTAATTGACTTTGAGATTGGGAGGTTGATTTGAAAATTGGAAGTTTGTGATTTGTATGAATGTGCAAAATTGTTATCTCTAACTTGACGCTCTTCCTGAAGATGGGTTTGTAATATAATCCGAAAGCGGTCGAACTAAGAATTCAATAAATATCATCAGAATTTTAATGCAAGGAAATACCTTACCTATATTCCTAATATCTAAAATTTAATGGTACCTATTAACCAATGGTGTACTGCTAAAATGTCAACAGAATATTCTTTCCTTATTAAAAGAAACAAGAACCTTATTTTACCAATTTATTCGGGGATTCCAAATTCTTATTTGTAAATGATTTTATCAAATAAAAAAAAAAGTAAAATATGGTTTGCATAATATACTAGTTTGTTTGAAGATTGTGGAAAACTAGCAAATATTAAAACTTTTATAAAATTCAACATGTTCGCACATTTCGCACCGTTGTACCGAAAGCAGCTTACAACGTTGATAAAACAAAATTTGTAGGTAGACAGTTTTTTTGTAGTCTAAATAATTATTTAGTATCTAGTAGCATAAAAATTATTTATTACAAAGTCAAAGAAATTTTACGCAGAAAATTAGTTTTTTTTAACATTTTTTAGATATTTCGTGTAGTTCGGGAGAAATTTAAGGTAGTAAACTGCCTTAATAGCCTTTTAATAGTTGTTGATTTTTAAATCAATCAAATATTAAAAATCTTATTTTTTCCATAGTATTGGTTTAGTTTGACAATTCTTACAGTTAGTCGAAAAAGAAGTGAGCCATCTAATAAAATTACAATAACTTTCATGCCTATTTAACGGACGTTTTTTATAGTCCGGAGTCGGTAATAGGAAATTTCATGTAATGTAAACTCTCTACTCCACTCTCTTGGACGGACGCGGTCACGGTTTTTCATACAAACAGCTCAAAAAGTTCCTTAATTTGTTTCAACATATTATGTCATCTCCGTTAAGTGGACACATTTCTTACAGTTATTGCGGTCCCGAAGCTGTCCGCCCAAGAGAGATTTTACTACAAATAAAAATTTGGTTAGTACCACTCGTCCACGTGAATTAAATTGTCAAGAAGAAAGTTGTATTATTAGAAAAGTTACAAAAAATCCTAGAATAATTAGTGTGCCAAAATCACAAACTGAAGTATTCCGTGAATTAGAGGAAAAAATGTCCATTCTGCCACAATCCAAAGGGATTTAAAAAGAAAGAGTTATAACTAGGGGTGCGCGGTGCGCATATAATCGATTAATCGATCACCGTAATTCGAATAACGATTATGAACTCATAACTAGATTATGAACGATTAATCGAAAACAAACGATTATTTTTTATAATCGATTATGAAATTTCATAATCGCGCACCCCTAGTTATAACGGCCGAGTGGCTAGAAAAAATCCGTTTATTAGTGAAGTCAATAGGCTAAAACGTATTCATTACACCAAAGAGCCAAAACCTTCCAAAACAAAGACGTGTATTATGGTGGAACAATGTCAGATTAATTTTCAGACGTTTTACCGTTTGCATGTTGCTCGGAGTTTTCGAACATTTCCAACATTGTGAATTCATTTTTATAGAGTTTCAAATGAAATTAGAAAATTATAAATTTTATTATTTTTAAATGTGTAATAAAAATAATGTTGATTTTGGTATACGATATTTTTTCTAAATTGTTTTAGAAAATTAAAATTGTAAAATTTGCAGTTGTGATAAGGTATTACAACTCAAGGATGTTACGTAGGTAGGTACAGTACCTGATGAATCATGTCATAAAGATTTTATTATGCCCGCCACTTTGTTTCAAAAGTGCAACTATTACTAATTATTTATCCGCTATTTATCATACACAAGTTATTATTTAATTCCCGACCAGCGTTCGTTTTATGTCTTTGCAGTCATTTGAAATTGGTTCGCTTTAAGTGTTTTTAATTTATTGTGATTTGAAGTGCGATTTCTATTAGTGAAAAAATGAATCGTGGAAAATTATTAGTTAAATTAGCGACAGAAAATCAGAGGGGTAAGTAAATCTGTACTTCACAATATATTATTTATGAAGTTTAATTTACCAATTAGTGAAGATATTAATTATTACTTTTTCTCAATCAGAAAACAACTATGTCGAGAAAACTGTCGATGAAAAGTCCCTCTCGATTATTGCTGAAACAGAAAAGGAATATGAAGAAACTCCATTATTTGATGTATGTAAATTTTTTTTACATTAGGTTTTTGTAATTAAAATTTAGTAGGTACTTTATTTTTGGAAGATTCATAATTTTAACTTTTCCCGGCACATGCTTTAAAATTTGAACCATAAAAATTTTGTAGCAAGTAGAGTAAAATTTTTTTATAAAATTTCTTTCGGGTAAGAGGTTAAAATCCGTATTTAGCAGGACATCTGTCTAAATTTTTAATATAAAATTTAATTTTACTTAAAATAATGCAATAGTAAACACATTTTCCGGAAGAGTACAGGTAATCCCCCCCCCCGTCCCACGCGAGGAATACGTTCTGGGAATGGTCGCCTTAAGGCAGGATCATGAGTTTTTGGGGGGATTTTTTTAGAACAGCAAAAATAAGAAAGTTTAGCGAACTCTTTAGATTATTTTATTGCATATTTGAACATTAAAAAGAAAATTTTTTGAACGAAAAATATTCGTCGTTGCATGTGCAAGTGCATTCGTCATGTGCAAGTCGTTGACGACTTGCACATTTCGAATTTGTGAAGCAAGAGGAATATTGATTTGGAATTTGGATAGGTTATTGCTTTTTTCCTCAAAATGCTCACAAAAGTCAAAATAAAAGCGAGTTTGCACTCTATTATAAGATCATTTTACTACAATGCAGTAATAGTTGAATAGTTGAACTATGTATTAATAAAATTAATACATATAGGTATTAATTTTTCATTGTTTGTTTTTATATACAATATTGGTAACGTACATAGTTAATTGGTTTCGTTCAGCAAGACATGCAAATATTTTTGTACTCTTTAAATACAGCCGAGTGACGTCCTAAATTACATTCAGTATGTCATTTATTAATCAGAATTTTGCGACGTAATAGGGGCATAGATATTTGGTGCTTACTTTTGCGGATTATACAACCCCGTCAAAAATTTTTTAAAGCAATATTGTTTGGTAACACTAGTAAAAATGACACTAACCGAAACAAGAAACAAGGTGAAAATTAACGGCAAAATATTAAGAAGGTTTAATATCGATAGCGGGCTAAGACAAGGTGACCCACTCTCAACGGTGCTATTCAATTTCGCCAATTTGTCATTTAAAACTATTGCAAATTCAACCACCAAACAACAAAAATGATCTCGTAATAACCACCTTACAACCACCAAATAAATTAATCATGTTTTAAAAAATTCCAAAATGTGACGCGTAAGTATGAAGTAACACAACAAATTAGTGGATATTGTTGAGGAAGCGGTCATAAAAACAAATAAAATTTGCCAACGTTTCGGGTTCTTTATTGACCCATTTTCAAGGCTACAAAAAGAAAGAAAAATTAAATAGAATGTAAAAACATAAAATGTGAAAAAACCATAGAGAAAACAAGATGACTAAAATTATAAAAACTAAGTGATTATAAAATTTTTACAAGAAATATAACAGAATGAAACAAAATGAATAAAAAGATTGAAAAAACACATATAGATGGAATACAAACCTAGATGGAGAAAAATGGAGGTTAAAGAGCCATCATTTTTCAAACTGCCCTCCTCCTGGCCAATCTCACTGCCACGTGCTGTCTTCAGATTTAAACTTATTCAACAAAAGAATTAATCGACCAATTCAGATAGTCGTCAACTTAAGAATGAAAAAATTTTTTACCCTAAGTTAACTACTTCCTTGAGGTTGGTACCAGATAAAATTCAAATTGAAAAATCCAAAAACTAAAAACACCCAAAGGAATGAGAAAGGATATAAAGAGAGGAATTTAGGTTAATATTCCATCTAAAAACCAAAAATTATACCGGATTCAACATATCCAAAATATGCTTATAGCCTCCGTCAAAGTGGTCAACATCCCTTTTATCATTTATTGACGATTTTTGTGTATAGATGTGAATTGCCTCCTTAATTTTTCTCTTCTTGTCTATCTTCTCTCGGTCTAGAATGTTAATGTTGTCATAGTCAATGGAGTGGTTTTCATCCACCATATGTCTGCATAAAGCCGTGGGTTTTTTAGAATTTTTGCACCCCCCTTCTCCGTCAGCCAATCCGAGGGTACGAGCGTTCTTTAAATCCCTAGAATGTTCTTTTATGCGGACACATAGTTTCCTGCCCGTCTCACCAACATATACCGCATCGCAATCCATACACGGGATTTTATAAACAAGACCACTATGGAGGTCCCCAGAGATTGGATCTTTGGTTTTTGAGAAAAACCTAGAGTTCTTGTTGGGACAACTCAACCCTAATTTAATCTCTGGAGAAGATCTCAAAATAGCAATTAATTGTTCCGTAAGTCCTCTGACATAAGTGAGGCTAAAAAATTTACTATCAGAGCTCGTGGATCTACTTTCCTTATTATTTACGTTAACTTTCTTCTGGGTCAGGACAGTATTAAGGAGGGAGTTAATAACATTCTTGGGAAAGTTATTGCTAGAAAGGATACTGGTTATTTTAAGGATATTCTTGGAATGGAACGAGGGATGTGAGGTGGTAAGGACTTTGTGAATAAAATTACGCCCGACGTTAAGAATTTGGTATTTAGGATGACTTGAAAAATAATTTAAAAGCCTTCCTGAATACGTGTCTTTGTGGTACCAATCAGTGATTAGTATACCACTCGGATCCCTAATGACGAGTAAGTCCAGGAAAGGCAAGGATTTATTACATTCAAGTTCCATAGTGAATTGAAGATCCACATGGAAGTCATTAAAGTGATCCAGAAGAAAGGAAAGGATCAAAGGTGAATACGTTTCCTTTCTTCTGGATCACTTTAATGACTTCCATGTGGATCTTCAATTCACTATGGAACTTGAATGTAATAAATCCTTGCCTTTCCTGGACTTACTCGTCATTAGGGATCCGAGTGGTATACTAATCACTGATTGGTACCACAAAGACACGTATTCAGGAAGGCTTTTAAATTATTTTTCAAGTCATCCTAAATACCAAATTCTTAACGTCGGGCGTAATTTTATTCACAAAGTCCTTACCACCTCACATCCCTCGTTCCATTCCAAGAATATCCTTAAAATAACCAGTATCCTTTCTAGCAATAACTTTCCCAAGAATGTTATTAACTCCCTCCTTAATACTGTCCTGACCCAGAAGAAAGTTAACGTAAATAATAAGGAAAGTAGATCCACGAGCTCTGATAGTAAATTTTTTAGCCTCACTTATGTCAGAGGACTTACGGAACAATTAATTGCTATTTTGAGATCTTCTCCAGAGATTAAATTAGGGTTGAGTTGTCCCAACAAGAACTCTAGGTTTTTCTCAAAAACCAAAGATCCAATCTCTGGGGACCTCCATAGTGGTCTTGTTTATAAAATCCCGTGTATGGATTGCGATGCGGTATATGTTGGTGAGACGGGCAGGAAACTATGTGTCCGCATAAAAGAACATTCTAGGGATTTAAAGAACGCTCGTACCCTCGGATTGGCTGACGGAGAAGGGGGGTGCAAAAATTCTAAAAAACCCACGGCTTTATGCAGACATATGGTGGATGAAAACCACTCCATTGACTATGACAACATTAACATTCTAGACCGAGAGAAGATAGACAAGAAGAGAAAAATTAAGGAGGCAATTCACATCTATACACAAAAATCGTCAATAAATGATAAAAGGGATGTTGACCACTTTGACGGAGGCTATAAGCATATTTTGGATATGTTGAATCCGGTATAATTTTTGGTTTTTAGATGGAATATTAACCTAAATTCCTCTCTTTATATCCTTTCTCATTCCTTTGGGTGTTTTTAGTTTTTGGATTTTTCAATTTGAATTTTATCTGGTACCAACCTCAAGGAAGTAGTTAACTTAGGGTAAAAAATTTTTTCATTCTTAAGTTGACGACTATCTGAATTGGTCGATTAATTCTTTTGTTGAATAAGTTTAAATCTGAAGACAGCACGTGGCAGTGAGATTGGCCAGGAGGAGGGCAGTTTGAAAAATGATGGCTCTTTAACCTCCATTTTTCTCCATCTAGGTTTGTATTCCATCTATATGTGTTTTTTCAATCTTTTTATTCATTTTGTTTCATTCTGTTATATTTCTTGTAAAAATTTTATAATCACTTAGTTTTTATAATTTTAGTCATCTTGTTTTCTCTATGGTTTTTTCACATTTTATGTTTTTACATTCTATTTAATTTTTCTTTCTTTTTGTAGCCTTGAAAATGGGTCAATAAAGAACCCGAAACGTTGGCAAATTTTATTTGTTTTTATGACCGCTTCCTCAACAATATCCACTAATTTATAATGGAAGGTCAACTATATATACACAATTTTAACACAACAAACTTAAAAATGAAATATCTTTGGCAATTTTGACCATCAAACGACAAAAACGACCAACAAATGACCACCTTATAATCACCAAACAATTTATTGTTAAAATTTTTTTTTTGATGTTTCAAGTTGGTTCGCTAACTTCGCGGGGGCGATTATGTGAACTCTTTTTAAATTACTATTGATGTTATGTTTTGCCAAAAAGTAAAAAAAAAAGTTTTGTATTTAATTTAACCTATCCACCACTTTATTTTTCAAGGAGATTTTATCAACGAGTTTTCAAGATTTTGAAAGTTCTGGATCTGAGTATGTTCCTTCAGAAATTTCCAATATACCACTAAGTAGTACTAGTGATGGAAGCTTTGATGTTGAACTTGAACAATCACCAAATTCAAAAGTATTACATTATTTAGAAAATTTGGAAATCCGGAATCCTATAAATAAATCCACACCGAAAAATAAACCATCAACTTCGAATATTACAATAATTGAACCGGGGACGAAAAATATTGCATCAGTTAGTACTTCAGTAAGTTGGTTTTAATTTTTCATGCTGTTAGAAAAAAATATAGAAAGATCAGTGAGTATAATAATAATTTGAATATAAAATTCAATCAATTATTGCTACACTGATAAAAAAAGTTTTAGTTCAAACAAATCACTTTGATTCAAAATGTTTCAGTTTTGTTTTACAACGAATCGTATTGATTCAAAATAATTAGTTTTGAATCAATACTCTTCTTTTTAAAATAACTAAATATTTTTAAAAGTTAGGTAGGCATTGTCAGAAATTATAATTTTCTTTTTAAATTTGTTTTTTTTTTAGAATTCATTAGTAGACCATACTGAAGGTATAAAAATTCATAATAAACCCGATTTATTGCCGCCATCGAAGTCACAAATTGAAACATATGAAGAAATTAAGAATCTTTCACCACCGGATGCGATACCTGTAAGTTCTAGTTTTGTAAACTTTATGATATGCTACTTCAAATTCCTTATTTGTTTTTAAAATTAAGAATTATCAACAACGTACCAAAAAGGCGAGAGAGAGACCGACCATATGTCCAATTTGTTATAACGATGTGGTTACACATTTTAGTTGACATTTGATCAGGCACCATAAAGATCACAGAGAAGTGATTTTATTGCAAAGCTTGAAACCGCGCAGCAAAGAACGTTTGGATTTAGTAACTGCTCTACGAAAGCAAGGATATTTTTATTTAAATACTGAAAGAAATATTTTAAATCCAGTAAGGCGGTCCAAGAATTCGGAAACAATTTATTTCGTTTGTACCTATTGTTTAGGACATTACAGTAAAAAGTCGCTATATAAGCATGTCAAAATATGTAAAAACAAACCCGTAGACCATTTGAAACCTGGAAAGAACTGTTTGACATCATCGCAAACATATATGGCAACGGTGATATCTAAAAATCATGAGTTTTTAAAGGCATCACGAATTAAACAAGAAGTTTTCGGAATAATGCGTCCAGATGATATAAGTTCTATCGCTAAAAATGATCCTTTGATTTGTATGTATGGAGAAGCTCTTTTAAATAAACACAAAAGGCAACAAATGGCAACTGTAGTTTCGAACAAAATTAGAGAAAAAGAAATGCATGTTGATATTCGAGGTTTGTTCGATGCTTTAAAACCAGAACTGTTTGCATCGCTCTTATCGGCAACGAAAGTAATTAGTGGTTATGATTCAAATACGAAGGGTTTTAAGGCTCCATCCTTAGCATTACATATGGGAACAAATTTAAAAATAATATGTGACGTTGCCCTTAAAATAGTAATTGAAAAAAAAAAATTCCAAATATAAATATGGAATGATCGAGACCAAAAAAAATCTGAAATAAAAGATTTAAAAAAACTGATCGAGGGACATTGGAGTAACGAAATATCTAGCTTAGCATTAAAAACTTTAAAAGAAAATCATTGGCAAAAACCTGTAGCGTTACCTTTAACGAATGATATACAATGCTTTCAAAAATATGTTAATGAACTAGCAGATGATGCATACGCCAAATTAATTATTAATGTTGATATTAAAACAAACTATAAAATTTTAACTAAATGTGTATTAGCACTGACAACTATGTTTAATCGTAAACGCATAGGCGATGTTCAATATTTGAAAATTGAGACATATAACATCGATCATACTAGGGACGGAAATAACCAAGAAGCCTTTATGGATTCCTTGACTGACGTTGAAAAAATTATTAGCCAAAAATTTAAAAGAGTTGTAACAGGTGGTAAAGGTTCTAGACCTGTTCCAATACTATTTTCTAAAAGAATGCAAAAATTTATTACTATGCTATTAAAAATCAGAGAATCTAACAATCTAGTACCCAAAACAAATCCATACATGTTTGCAAACCCGGGTTCTGAAAATAAATGGATGTCTGGAGTTAATATTATCCGAAAAATTGCAAAAAAATGCGGGGCTAAAAATCCAGCACTACTAACATCTACAAAATTCCGTAAACACATTGCAACTACTCTTCAGTTAATGAGTATGGAAGACAATGAAATGGAACAAATAGCGACCTTCATGGGACATACGAAAAAAACACATACAGAATTTTATAGGTAAATATTCGGTGTTCTTATCAATATTGTAACTGAAATTTTGAATTTGCACGCAATTTTTTTAGACTATCTGAAGATATTTATCAGACCGCAAAGGTGGCAAAGGTCTTGATGTTATTGGAAAAAGGAAAGGGAAAGGAATTTAAAGGTAAAACTTTAAATGACATTCAACTAGAAAACGAAATTTACTACAGTTCAGAATCTGAAAATGAAGATAACGATGTAGCGCCCGTGGCAGAACGTGCTTTAAATCGCATTGAACGTACTGCTACTACTACAGTTCAATCATCAATAAATTCGTGTGGAAATAAATCTTTACAAGATAAACTCCTGAGTTCTGCAACTGTACTCTTACAAAGAATTGAAGAAAATGTAGAAGATCAAAAAACCATCAGATTGGAATCCTCATTTACTGAAGAAGATGTAGAACAAGAAATGGAAATGGAGCAAATAACTGTTCAGAAGAAAAAAGGTAACTGTTAGTATTTTATGTTCAAATACGAAAAGTATTTAAAAAGCAAACACAATGTCAAAGTTAGAAATATTGAGACTTTAATATATCGAATTTGATAAAACAAAAATGTAAGTAAAACGTGGATTTTCGGGAATTTACGCGCAAATGACAATACATGCTGTTAAAACTTCCGAAACTGGATTTGTACCCCACCATCCTCTTGGAGTAATCTTTTTTAGTTTCTACTTACTCCTTTGATTTATTATGATTATTTAAATAAAATCTGTTTTTTGGCCAGGAACCTTTGATGGCCACAATTCTAAGATTTGTGATTTTTCTAAAGATGAAGTTAAGGTTTTAGACTATTTATACTATTCATTAATTTTTAAAATTAATATTTATTAATAGCTATTCAAACACAAAAATCGAACGTTACATTTGCCCCCCCCCCCTTCTCCAGATCACATTCATTCACATTTTGTGACCCTCCTCCTAGAAATGGACGTCCTTTACGTACGACTGATAATGAATTTTAGTTTTACTATAATAATATTATAATGTTAGTGTCCATTATTTTTTGTTTTTAGTGTATGCAGAAAATAAAGGAAAAACTAAAATAAATGGTCGTGTCAAATGGTCCAAGAAAGACAAGAGTTTGGTATTGGAGCATTTTCAAAAACATATTCAAAAGAAAACGGCTCCTAAAAAACACGAATGCAACGACCTCCTTGCCAAACACAACGATATTTTTATTAATAAAGATTGGGTACGAGTCAAAACGCTTGTATACAACACATTTCGGAATAAATAAGTTAATTTAATGTTACAATATTTTTAAGTATTTACTAATATGATTTATTTTAGAAAACATGTTGGACGACCTAGAAAGGATGGGCCCAAAAGAGAAGATTTTTTTATATTTTTTTAAATTTTTTTATTTGAAATTTGTAATAATTTTTTTTAAATTAAATGTTTAATTTAAATATGCATTAGCGTTTTCTTTATTGAAATACAAAAAAAGCAAATTACAAAATGAACAGTTTGAAGTTAAAATTAAAATAATCAAATTAATATGAGAGTATTAAATGCTAACTCGTCAAGGCTATTATTAGAATAATATTACTGCCTTCTCAAGATATCAATGTATGCGTTGTTGCCAACTTTAGGGCTTCGCATAGTTTGTTGTACAAGTTGGGGGCGATAATATCGGTTATACATATACAGGACATACAGCTTTTATATACAGGTACACCGACGCGCCCTCTGCACAAAATTTCTACTAACTAAACGTGTATGTTTTGAGATATAAACCAGAATTATGAAGCCCTAGCAAAAAGCGACACATACGGTCCTCTGTTAATATCCAGCATAACTGACTCTATATACACGCAGATTTTTATCATGCCCGAAACCGGGCTTCGTATTGATGCTGCGGGCTTCGCATTAACCGTGGAATATATCATTTTGGGCTTCGTAATGATGCTTAATATATACATACATACATACATACATACATACATACATACATACATACATACATACAGACATCATTGCGAAAGTAGTCAAAACGGATTCAGAAATGCTCAAAACGGATATTTCCGTTAAAATATCGACATCGAATTTTTTCATGATTACAAAAAACAATAATGACTGCTGTCAAACTGTCAACCGATCGACAATGCAAATACGCGTGCACGTGCTTTACGTTTCCATTTGACCAATCTTAACCAAATTTGGTGTAGAAGTTATTTACAATGCTACGAAAAACATAGGCTACTTTAGTACCTTGGAGCGAGGCCGAAGGCCGAAAAACCACAGTCTACACGTATGCCTGTGATACCCTTGAGTGAGGCCGAATGCCGAACAACCACATCCGACACGGTCTAGATGGCTAAAGGCGGCCGGTAGGCCGACTGTGCCAGCTAGTATAATATATTATTATTCATCTTTTATAAATATAAGGGTCGGAGAGGGGGGTCAAAATTAATTTTCTTTTAAATAATCCTTACGTAAGATGTGGGGGGGGTTGTCACAATCTTACGTACCCTTACCTGGCGGGGGGAGGGGGTCCAAAATTACAAAAATCATCCTTACGTAATTAATGGACGGCCCCTAAGTATATTATTTATAATTTATGGTACATCTTTAACTGTCAATTTATATTTTGTCTTTAATATTGACTACTAATCACCTTCAAATTAATATTTAAAAAACCAAAAATTTCTGGAAGGGGAGAATCTGCTCCAAAGATGGCGAAGAGAGTTCCATCTGCAGGCAAGATCATGGCATCAGTTTTTTGGGATGCGCGTAGGATAATTAACGCTGAAATTCTTCACTGACTGTCAGATGCATTTATCATTTATGGACAAAATAGAATAACCATGGTCTACATGTATGGTTGTGATATTCCTCAGTGAGGCCGAACAACTATGGCCTCCTCGCTCTGGGGGTCTAGGGGTTGAAGACGGCCGATAGGCCGCCTGACCTTATATGTATTATTTTTCAGTTGGTTGTTTTCATCTGAATCTATGTTTGTGGGTACGTGAGAAGCATACAGGTTGTCCTAAAATTTTTCAACAATCTTCAATAAAGCGTCATTCACAGCATCCACTTTACGTAACGTAAGACATAACGTAACGTTATGTTTGACCAATGAAATGCGTTTATTACTCGGAAAACGACAATCGCCCGAGACAGCTCGAGTAATAAACGCATTTCATTGGTCAAACATAACGTTACGTAAAGTGGATGTGAATGACGCTTTACTGTCTTCGATTCGAGATCACTCCGTTGCTAACGTTGACAAGGGAGTAGGTACATTTCCTTACGACCCAGGTTGGGTGTTAAGCATTCATGTTTTTATGCTCTTCAAAATTATCGTGTCGATAATTTTCTCGCTGTTCCTTCTTGTATATTCTCGTATCTTCCTTTTTATTAACTTGTTGATTTCCACAAACTCAATTGTACCCCTTTTCCTTGTATGTTGAATTTTTTTTGAACTCTTTTGATGCTGCAACTGATCATCGAATAGTGAGAGCAAAAGTGGTTATTGACTCGAGTATGGACGGACGAAACCTTTTTTAAAAAGGAATAATAAATCGAGAAGATGAGGTCGAATGGATCATAGAGAGAATCGGTAGACGAAGTACGGAAAGTCTGATAAAACCAAAGCCAAAATTAGAAATAGTAAAATCCACCAAGAATCTAAAGAAAGACAACAAAAATTGAACAAATCATTTCCATCAAGGCTTGAACTGATATTTCTTCTGATTTAACCAAAAAGTCAAACATGTCATTATTTTATAGACTCCAGAAGGATATCACTTAACAGGCCCGTAGCCAGGATTTCATTTGGGGCGGGGGCACTTGTAAAGGGGGTTCCCCATTTTATTACAATTTTTTTAAAGTTTTATTTATTTATATATTAAACTACTTTATTACAAATATTTTAAAAGTAAAATTTTCGGGGGTTCCCCTTCCGGGAATTTTTATTACAAACAAATTTTTTTAATATTTTATTTTTCTTAATTTATTTTTATTTAAAACAAACGTTATAGTCCAGGCAAAGATGATTTTTAGTTTGCAAAAAATCCGGGCAAGCTGAATTTTGGCAGAGATGTACATTGGAGTGTTCTAATGAACCCCCCCCCCCAAAAGTCTCATAAAATCCCACGCCGGCGTCCCCCACAATCGGGGGTTTTAGCTCCCCCAACGCGATTTTTTGCCGATAACTCGCTTATTTATGCTTGTATTAAAAATTAGGGAATAATTACCTATCACCTGTCACCCCAAATTTTCCCAAAATGTTTTTTTTAGCAAAAGGAACCTTATTAGAGTGTCCTGTAAAAATTTCGCCCGAGAAAGTATAGTCAAAATTTTGAGAAAAATCGATTTGAAAAGAAGGGAAAAGTAAATTCATGTATGCGGTCGACCTCGGGGTCTGCCACATAGATCGGGTTACGGTCCCTTGAAATGGAGTGAAATTTTTTCGCTCCGATTTGAATTTTTCTTTGAAATTCGGATAGATGGGGGTGTGATTAGTAGATATTAGTAATAAATATAATCAAAAAAATGGAAAATAACTCGTGTATTGCCAAAAAAGTGAAAAAATTAATTTTTTTTGCCTTCCAATTTTAGGGGTGTGCATTCGAAAAGGAGGGTAATCCATCGTCAAATCCTACCCTTACGGGGCGCCGCTGCGCTCCGCTCCGCTCTGCACCCCTCCAGGGCGGATTTGACTCTGGTTACTAGGCTAAACATACTTGAAGCGCGACAGATCAAGAAAACCGGGATAAATGCAACCGGAATGTGAGAGACCCTCGAAATAGCATTAAAAAGTATAGTTGCGGTATGGTGCAGTATACTATTACGTTTCACCCCCAAAAAATCGCGTAAAAACAAAAAATAAGCGATGTTACATGTAGGAGCGTCGAGCTGCATCTGCCGGTGCGAAATTTTCTAAGTGTAAGAGTATATCCCAGTGCACGTACCGTCAACAAAATGCGCGCCGGCCGAGAGAAGTAGTGGCATCGACCGGTTCTGCACCATGCTCTTGCTACTTTTCCGTACTTTTCAAATCGATTTTTCTCAAAATTTTGATAATACTTTCTCAGAATTTTTTTGTTGTAGGGGCCTATATAAACCTTCCTCTTTGCGATTGCAAAGTTTCAACTCATTCGGAGTGACAGGTGATAGGTAACCCTCACCAAAAAGGGGGGAGATCAGACCATAATTGAAGAGCATAAAATTCTCTATCAAATACACTAGACCCTCCATGAACTCGCGGGTTCCGTTCGCCAAAAACCTCGCGTACATGGAATTCGCGTAAATGGAACCAAAGAAGCAATAGAAAAAAGGGGGTTAGGTTCCAAAATTTATTCAAGACTAAAAACAAAAGTTTAAAACTAAGGTTTATTTACGAAATAGGTAAAATATAATGCATACAAAAACTATAAATCGTTGACACCGTATTTGTATCATTCAAGTGCTACGTTTCAGCGCCTGTGAACGGAGTAGAAATTACTTTGTATATAGTACATACATCTCTATTTATTATGTAAACAACTGTCAATGAATATCTTTAGCTTCGACGTAAGATTTATATACACCTATACCTCCAAATTTGTTTATGCTATTTGGATAACACATAATCTATATAAAAATGGTTGTATGTGTGTATGTATGTATGTTTCCTATAGACTCCTAAACCGTTTGACCGATCGGAACCAAATTTGGCATTGATTTTGAGTAGCCTGCCTTCCTTTAAGGAATCTCGATAATCCATTCATGCGCGTCCCTATGGGACGCGCATGAATGGATTATAGAGATTCCTTAAAGGAAGGCAGGCTACTCAAAATCAACTTAAAAAACAATAATGAATGCTGTCAAGCTGTCAACCGATCGACAATCTATATATATATAAAAATGGATGTACATGTGTTTGTATGTATGTTCCCTATAGACTCCTAAACCGTTTGATCGATCGGAACCAAATTTGGCACAGTTATTATGTAGATTCCTGCGCATGTTTTTGTATTGAAATAGTGCAAAAATTCGCAAAGGAAAGGAATATTGATTTTGAGTAGCCTGCCTTCCTTTAAGGAGGAATGGATTATCGAGATTCCTTAAAGGAAGGCAGGCTGCTCAAAATCAACTTATAAAAAACAATAATGAATGCTGTCAACCGATCGATAATGCAAATACGCGTGCACGTGCTTTACGTTTCTATTTGACCAATCTTAACCAAATTTGGTGTAGAAGTTATTTACAACGCTACGAAAAACATAGGCTACTTTAGAACCTTGGAGTGAGGCCGAAGGAATGAATTACGCCAAATAAATTTAGAAAAAAACTTTTATCCAAAGTATACCTATTTTATTTTCGAAATTCAAATGTTTTACTTTCAAAATTTTTGATTCTTTTGAACATTTCGGGGGGGGGGGGGACGTGCCCCCTCCTGGCTACGGACCTGTCACTGAATAATATTGGTCGCTCCTGTGTCCTGTGCGATTTACACGCATTGCGCCCCCGCTTGAAACGGTCCTGCCCCAAAAATTGTTGGTGTATTTAGGTATTTTTACACCCTCTATATTAATAGAAGAAATTGTTAAATTTCAAAAAGTCAAATAATTGTGTCTTTTTTAATTATTTTGTTTAATATTAATTTTTACATTGTCGAACCATCTTGAAGACTGTGCAGAAATTTAGTAACATTTAACGTTGATAAGTACGTAAAATAAGAATTTACGAATAAAAACATTTGTTGATAAATAATTTTTAAACGTCAAAATTTTTAAATTTGAACTGGCACACTCAACACCTTAAAGACGGTCAATACGGGCGAGAATTGCAGTTTTCGTTTGACGTTTGAAGCCGAACGGCGCTCGTTTAACGCGTTCGGTCATTTACGACGCTTGTTTGACCGCCATCCCGCTGTCACATTGAAGCACGCGTTTTTATGCAAAAGAAATTGATTGCATAATTAGGAATTCAACATCGATGTGAAGATTATTTTTAAAGTATTTTGATATTTTAATCATAACAAGTGTGTACAAATCAAATGTTACGGTTAACTATGTGTAATTGACAATTATTAATGTGTAGCGGGAGTCGTTTTAGCAAGTGTTAATTTTAATACAAGTCGCGTAACAAGAAGCAGTTTTTATCGGATAACTTTTAAAATACAAATCTCCGACTTGGTAAGGGGTTTCATTTGGAGTTTTTGTGAAGAAATAAATTAAGGTCCCTGTTGACGTTTAAACTGTCACCATGATGAAAATGAACCAGCGTAAGTACTCATTTTCGTTTTATGGCTTTAGTTTCCAATGTTGTTGAATGAATGTGTGCGAGTTTTGATTTAAATTTCATAAAGGTGAAATTCGAATATATGACAGTTTCAATATTAACATTTCTAATCGTGTTTAAACGATAATTAACTAACACGAGGTAATATGGCAGCCATAACCTGTCAACTGTCATCTTTGCATCTGTCACACTAACAAATCCTTCAAGCTTTTCTCGAAATATACTTTGAAAATCGCTTCCACATCGTTCGATTTCCATTTATTTCGCTTTAAAAATCATGTTTACTTTACCAAATGTCATGGACGCATACAAGTTTGTTTAATTTTATGAAAATAGGTCGGCTTGTCCGGATCGCAGCTCACGTGTGTAAATAAACTCGGAGCATGGACCCGGTAACAAACGATAGCGAATTATAAAAGAGCATTTTAGCGGGAAATTTATTAGAAAATTTGTGCGCTAAAACTTATTTCAGTCTATGGAAAAACCATATTTAAACAAACTGTTACGTTATTTTAATCCGTCAAGAAAAATGCTACTCGATTTGACGTGTGGTAGGTTCACATTTTTGGAGTGGCGTCAGGTAGTTTCGTCAAACGTCACTTTGATCTTTTCAAAAAATTTTGGTCCCTTTAAAACAAAACATTTATTATCTAAACTGTTTTGAAATGGTAAGGCGAAAATATTTACTTTTGCGGAATTATTCGTTACGTTTAATTTATTTCGTATGTAAACAAAATGTTTTTAGTATTTATTTTTTACAAAAAAAAACAAATTCGCAGCTCATTCGAAAAAATGTTGACATGCCGTTTTATGAACAACTAAATCGAGTAGGCCCGTGATATTAAGTTGTTTCCAAGGTAAATACAAGTAAATAAAAATTGAACCTAGATATTATTTTTCTGGCTAATTAAACACCAAGTTTTGATTTGTAGAGATAAAAGATTCATTTTAAAATATTTTAAATGTTTACAATGAGAACAAATATAGGTTTGACATTTTTTTATGTATTTTATTTTATTCAAAAATGGCATAATTTTTATCAAACTACTTCAATGTCAGTTTTTAACATGTCATTAGTTTTGTTAAAGTAAAACTTTTTTTTGTTGCAGATCCGGATCGATTCCAATCGAGTAGCAGTACAGACGACAATGAATCTGGTTCCGAGCAAGAAGATACGGTTCACTCGCTCACCCAAATGGCAATCATGCCGGCCCACAATATAGGAACTGTGCGTAAACGTCGTGGGAATCTTCCGAAACATTCTGTCAAAATCTTAAAAAGGTGGTTATACGAACATCGGTATAACGCCTACCCCAGCGACGCCGAAAAATTAACGTTGTCGCAAGAAGCAAATTTGACCGTTTTGCAAGTATGTAATTGGTTTATAAACGCACGGCGTAGGATATTGCCTGAAATGATCAGGCGTGAAGGAAATGATCCAATGCATTTTACAATTTCTCGCCGAGGGAAAAAATTGAGCAGTGCCGGTGCCATAGCTGCTGGACAGTCACATTCTGGGTGGGACGAGGACGCTCCCAATAGCAAACGAATCCATTTAGATCACGATTATGAGGAAAATGTTTCTCTTATGTACCGCTCCGAGGAAGACAGTCCAAACGAATACGAAAGTTCGAGTCCTAGCGAAGAGGAAAAATTCTCACATTGGCCCACCGTTATTCGATACAGCTTACCGAATGGTGACATCGACCATCCAGCTAACAGAGGGTAAATTATTTATTATACAATCCAAAAAATATTTTTATTAATAGTAGGATGCATTTATGTGCACAGTGCTTTAGAAAGTAATTCTGTTCACAATTTAATTTTAAAATTTGCTGATTAACTGATGCGATAGGGGAGACCAGTCTGTGTTGGCACTCCTAACAAAATTTGTCTCTAATATCCTTAATAAAATAGATAAAAGACTCGTTTTACCATGAAAAAATTAGTAACACTGTACTCTTTGAGATAACAACACGTTTTGACAAATAAAGCAAAATTAAGAATTTGACATATAAATTTTAAAAAAACACAAAGTATGCCATCAAACCCGAATAGTCGGGCATGATGGCATACATTGTTTTGTAAAAACAAAAATGTAAAGGAACTCAAAAACTAAATTTAGTAGTAAAAAAAACATATATACACAATTCACACATTATATTTTTTGTTACACATTATATTATTTTTATATTATAAGTTTTTGCAGCACGTTTCCAACCCATCTGATATGATGGCACCCTATGCTAACAAACCGGACGTTTAAGGTGCCATCATTGCCTAATACGCAACGAAGCAAACAAACTTATTTTACACTACCAAATTCTTACCTTACTTGTTTCTAACTTTAATAGCACGTGCACAATGCATGCTTCTTAACATATAAATTAATACAATAAAATTCCTCGACAAATAAAATTATTACAACGTTATTGCGTACCTATCAATGATAAATCAGCACCCACAAATTTTTTAAAACTTTTTTATTTCGAGAACCCTGCTTACTTAGACGTTGTCGCGTACAGTGTCCTTTGACGCATTTATGCAGTACACTGTGAAGTTGGCAGATTGTGTTATGGTTGCATTCAATAGTTATTGGTAGGGTGTCATCATACCCAGGGTGCCATCACAGACTGGTCTCCCCTACCTCATTGTTACGGATTATAAATCTATCGGTTGTACAAAATTCGTGTCGTCCAGAGGCGGTGGGTAGGGTAGTTTTGTGATTTTGAAAAAAAAATTAACAAAAATGGCAGAAACAATAGGTTTCTCCGCAATATTTCCTTTCCAGCTGTTAGACCAAAAATGATTGCTATAAATCTTATAGAGAACATAATTTACTACAACTTTTGCCTCAGTTATTTTTCTGTTAGTCGAATGGGTACTGAATGGCAGGGCTGTAAAATGGAGCGCATTTTTGAAAATTTCAAAAACGTTCAATGTTGATCTCACTTTTTTATAATAATTATCATCATTTCTCTTGCTCTGGGGTGTGTATTTGTATATTTTTTTTGGAATGCGTTGTTCCATGCCCATCATTTCTGGATGTTCCTTCCAGGCATTTCGGTATTCTTTGATTCTATCATTTAGACCAGGGGTGGGCAACCTTTTGTATAACAGGGGCCAGAATAATATTTACGTTTCGTCCGCGGGCCTTAGTTAATGGACACATTTTTGTTACCTACTTGTATTTTTTTCTGAAAATATAAAAACAATAATATTTATAACAAAGTTAATTAAGTACTATATTTATTTCTCTTAGCATTTATAACAAATTACAAAGAAAAAAATTCGCAAAGGAAAGGAAAGTTGATTTTGAGTAGCCTGCCTTCCTTTAAGGAATCTCGATAATCCATTCATGCGCGTCCCTTTGGGACGCGCATGAATGGATTATCGAGATTCCTTAAAGGAAGGCAGGCTACTCAAACACAACTTAAAAAACAATAATGAATGCTGTCAACCGATCGACAATGCAAATACGTGTGCACGTGCTTTACGTTTCTATTTGACCAATCTTAACCAAATTTGGTGTAGAAGTTACGATATTTACAACGCTACGAAAAACATAGGCTACTTTAGAACCTTGTAGTGAGGCCGAAGGCCGAATAACCACATCCGACACGGTCTAATTCGCGTTATTCTGAATTCGCGTACATCGAACTCGCGTACATGGAGGGTCTAGTGTACTTTTCAATTTACTTTTTACAATACTTTTTAATTTAATTTAAATAAGACGAATTATATCGAAAATTAAACTGTAGATCTCTCCTTTTTCCTTATGTTAGGTACTAACCTAATCCTTTTCTTTAAAATTTTTGTTTTTGAAAATATTTATTTATTATTTCTTCTAAAGATCTCGCGGGCCGCATTAGAACTTTACACGGGCCGCAGGTTGCCCACCGTTGATTTAGACTAAATATCTTCAATTCATTTCGGATTCATAATTATTATTGGTTACTAATTACATATTTATCATTCTGGGATAAATAAAACACATGGTTGAAATTTACACCAAGTGTTATTTTTGTTAAAATATAATTTGATCAAAAAATTCAAAAACGGTCTTCTGGAATACAAAAAACCTATTTTTGCAAAAATGCCGACACTTCCAGGAGGTCGTCGACAACTCTGAGTTTGTATTAGGACCCCTAACCTTAAAACATATCCTAGAATCAGAACTCTGACCATTTTTAAGAAATTCATTTCATGATTTGGAAGATGTTGAAAACTTAATCTTCTATAAATAAGCTGGTTACTTAAACTAGATAATATTTTGTATGTATTGTCATCGCCGTAGCAAGCTCTTCTGGCGCCTGAGGCAAATTTGAATATATGCGCCGCCCCTCCCAAAAGATTCTTATCATTTTGAAAATTTTAAACTATTATTTATTGGGTTTTGTCGAGGTTTAGCGCCTAGAGTAATGAAAACAAATGGATGCTTATCAGGAACTCATTTAAGCTGCCGGGACCGGGGGGTCTGGGGGGTGTTCCATACCCCCCAGGTACACTTAATTTATTGCGAAAAAAAAATTTTCACTTTTACGTCCCTCTTTATTAAGAAGAACGGTACTGGGAAGTTATGAAAAATATCACTCGGATTACAAACGAAAATTGCAAATAATTTTGATGGTTCTGAATAATGGCAAGTGTACCTGGGGGGTATTCCATACCCCCCAGACCCCCCGGTCATGTAATATCGATTATCATTGGGAACTTCGGAAGATCTTATATAAAATACGCATAGTATGTCAGAATCACCGTTTCCATGGTAACGTAACGCAATACCCCCCCCTCCCTGAATATGGAGATTATTTTTATCGGTAGGAATATTTTTATTTTTAGTGATATTTTTAACAGTTACCCAGTCAGTTAAAGGGAAATGAAGAACAACGCGGGTTGTTCAACTCCTAAAATCCCCTGTCTTATCATTGGACCAAAATTGAAGGGGAGAAAATTCCTTACAAAACAGGGTTTCATGATTTACTTTAGATCTAAAGTAAATCCTGAAACCTTGTTTCGTTTTGTTCACCAGCGATGATGAAGTTTAAATAGTACGAAATTTTAATTCAGATTAAGAATTATTCAAAACCATTTTCAATTGTTTTCTCTGGATTTATAGTTTTATAATAGTAATAAAAGTTTATAGAGGGTTTTATAAAGAATTTTGTACTCTTCAATTTTGATTTGATGATAATTTTCACTAAAAATGAAAGTAAGCGAGTTATAGACGAAAAACTACTGTAGAGGATTAAAATCCCCACTCGTGAAAAAGGCCGATAGGAAATTTTAGGCGATGATGCAAATGAAATCGTGGTCAAATTTGAATATATCCGCAGCCCCCAAAAGATTCTTATCTTTTTGAAAATTTTAAACTATTATTTATTGGGTTTTGTCAAGGTTTAGCGCCCCCATTGCGATGGCGCCTGAGACAAACGCCTCAGTGGCCTCACCCTTGCTATGGCTCTGTGTATTGTAAATTGCTTTCATTATTCATAATAGATCCTATGCGGAATTTCTAAGTAGGATATTCCCTGTATTATGTAGTATTTGTACGTGTGTTATTTCCCAAGCTATGCTGTTTTGCACCTACATCTTATCACTTGATAAGAAATTTTAATAAAATTTTAATATTTTAATTGGGTCTGTTTTTAAATGTAAATTACACCAAATTTGTACACTTATTGTAATGGTCTACTTATCGAAGCTCGGGTTCTAAAGTTTTCCACTTCCAACGAGATCCGCGTTCCCATCTAGGGTGGTGGGGAAGAGGACAAAAATCAGTCTTTCTGCGATTTCTCAAATTGACTACAAAATTAGTTATATTCAAAATTAAAGTTAATTAAAATATCTACAAAAGAGATTTATACATATTTTTTATCAGATTCGTAGTTCCTCAAGTAAGGACTGTCTAAAGTTTAGCTAAGTTTTCAGATAACCGATATTTTTCTAAAGGGGTCAAGATTAATTTTTAATTAATTAATTTAGCATAAATATTTATTATATGAATATAGGTTAACAAATTCATAATGGTTTCTTAGGTATTACAATGGTGTTCACATTGTCAATGTCAATTGGTTTTCAACATTGTCATTTTCTGTGAAAAAAATTTGAACTTCATACTGCTTGGTTATAATCAAGGAACTATATCAACATTCGGACATAATAATGATGGTCCTAGATAGCTCCCACAAACTACTGAGCAATAAGGTCCAACTTTTCTACAACTGCAAACTCTTTGAAATCTTTTGTAATTTGCAAGATATTTGAAGTAAAAGCTCATGTGGAGCGTAATAATAATAATAATACAGGTTTCATTCCAATGGAATGATCCAACTTCACATTAAAGTCTTAAAGATCCTCTTCATGAGGTGGATCGGTCTTCTCTATTCCCCTCGTCTGTTACTCATATCTCTGCATGACTTTTGGCTTCTGTTCGTGCACTTGTCCTTCCAGTTTTGTGACCCTCATCTACCCGAGGTCTTCTTTCACTTCATTAAGCCATCTCGCTCTCACCTTTCCCTCTCGATCTCGTCTCATTCGGCCTCCAATCAGTTACCCTCCTCAGCATTCCATCCCCGCCCCTCTCATCACGTGATCAATCCATCTAACTCTCTGCGATTTGATACATTTCACAATATCTTCCTAACACTTCTATTAGTTCGCTATTTTTTCTTACTGTGTACACCTCCTCATTCATTCTCTTCAACCCCATAATCATTCTTAGTACCTTCCTCTCGAATATCCTCAGATTTGCTTCCTCTTTTTTGTTAGATTCATTACCTCCACTGCATATGTTATTATTATTCTGACAGGTTTTGTATATTCTTATTTTTTGTCATAACTGATAAACTTTTATTTTTTAACGCTTTATCTGAAGCTTGATCTGAGGCATCTAAAGCCTCTCCTTCACCTCCTCCGCTCTTTCATTGTTATTGTTCAGTTGAATCCCTAGGTACTTGAATTTGTTATACTTTTCAAAGGTATTCTGATCTTCATGTACTTGGTCTTTTTTCGTTTATTTTCAGTCCCATTACCGCTGCTTGTCGCTCAATATTCTTAAACGTTTCCTCCATTTTATTCTGTGTACTGGCTATGATCACCAAATCGTTTGTATAAGCTATAACCTGCACATCATTATTATTATACCTCTGCAATTTGCTTACCTCATAACGTATTCGATCACAGTATTAAACAAAGTTGGCGCCAATTCGTCTCCCTGCCTCACTCTGCTGTTGACTGAATGTCTTTCCCAACAAATATTTTAGCTGTTAATCGGCTCTTTAGTAGCTAACAATAGCTGCCATCTACTTAACAGCCGATTTACAGCTAAAATGTTTGTTGAGTTTGTCTCATCTGCTCCTACTTTGATTGTTGCTCAGGACTCCCACATTGTCATTTCTATCAATCTTATTAACCATTGGCACCTCCATTTCAAGCATCGCTTCATACAACTTTTCTCGAATTACCGTATCAAACGCCTGCTGAAAGTTGACAAACAGCATATCGTCAGTGTCTAGTGAAAACCTCTCAATTCCAAATTTGGCAAAAAAAATTTTATTTGAAAATATAGTTTAAAACCTTGTATCTCAAAAAATTAACAAAGGCAAAAGAATTTTGCCAAATTTGGACTTAGGAGATTTTCATTAGACACTGACAATATAAAGCTATGTGTGCTCGTATGCTTTTTCTATTTACTTTCTTCATTATATGGAGCACATCGATCGTTGACCTTCCATCACGAAATCCATATTGGTAATCACCAATCTTTAGTTCTATCTATTTTTTTAATTTGTTGTGATTAAGAGTTTATTCACCTGAAGCAGCGTCATTCCTCTATAATTCCTACACACCCCTCACCCTTCTTGTGAATCGGGATTATTCTCCCATCTCTCCATTCCTCGGCATCTCTTCTCTCCTCCATATTTCGATTATTAGATCTTGTATTCTTTGTCGTACTTTCTCTCCTTGCATTTCTTAACAATTCGCCATGGACCTCATCACTGCTGGGAGCTTTTTTTTTCTTTATATTCCTCAATATCCGCTCAACTTTTTTCACATGTTGGGTCTGTTGTCACCGTTTCTTGCTCATTCTCATCTCCACCCCCGTCTTGGCCCCTATTCATTCCGCTGTTATTTAGTAGATTCTGGAAGTATCATCTCCAGATTTCTCGAAGTACCTCCTGCCTGTCTTCTCTAATTCCATTCTCGTCTTGCATCGTTCTTGTCTTCATGTAGCCTCTTCTCAGATTCTTGATCATGTGGAGCGTAACTTAGCTCAAATTTCATTCGGTCATTACTTGGTGAAGTACGATTCTAAAGAAAAATTTATATCGAACCTTTTTTGTAAACAATTTAATGAGCTTTAATTTTGTATACAACTATTTTTGCATAAAGTTGAAAGAAAGTTGAGAAATACTCGAAAAACTGATTTTTGTGCCCTTCCCCGCCCTGTAGAAGGTGACGCCGATATGGTTAGAGGGGGAAAACTTCAGTACTTGTTAATAATGACGCTCTCAAGAACCTTTATATTATAAAAAAAAATTCAGTTAATTTTTTTCCACTTCAAAATACTTGGTGCCTGGTCAGTAATATTTTTAATGAGCTATATATAATAACAATATAGCTGAAATAGAAATCTGTTTTAAATATTTTTCCGAAAAACATAATTTTCTCAATTTTTCATTAAAAATTTCAACTTCCGACGAAGAATCAGGTAAAAAGGTCAGGTTTTACTCGGGTACTTTTAGTATATTAAAATACAAACCATTACCTAAGGAAATCCGTCGAAAAATCGCGATTTTTGATTGTTTTTTTTAATCAAAATATGCCCAATTTTCTTGACTACAAATGAATTGCTTCTAAAATTTTGTCACAGGCTGATTCAGATGTTGCAAGAGGAAAACTTTTTTACAAAATCACAAAACTACTCGACCCACTTGAAACAATTATTTCTATAGAAATCTACACGGGTTAAAATATAATCTGAGATTGAACAACTGGGCTTCAGAGTACATTTTAAAATTAAAGCGCAAACAGAATAAACGATTGAATTATATTATGTACACTTTACTATAAATTATCTTTTTATTGTTGCAGGTCCCCCGAAGACAATGTTGGTCCTTCAGATAGTTACTGGAACACTTCGCATCCTCAATTGGCTCATTTGCCTCAATTACCTCATCCGTTATCGAATCCAAAAGTACAAGTCGTTCAGACACATCCGATGAACAATATGTTGCAATCGCCGCCTTCTCCCAACTCGCCGGAGCATGGAAACGAAAATGGCAAGTTTGATTATCTGTTTCTGTTGGTAGAAACTGCAGTTGCGGTAAGACAGCGTGAAAGGGAGCAGGAGAGAAATAATAATGTATAGCTGTCGTCTTTTGTGCCATCACAAGTGCCTTGTATATCAGTTTTGCTCAAAAGATGTGGACATTAATTTATAAGTTTGATAAAAAATAATATAAGGTGTTTACCTTTTTTCATTTTCGCCCAAGTATTTACTACATGTGGGTTTTACACAATTTTAGTGCGCTCGGTATGGTTCATGTATTTGGCAGGAAATAAAAAATGAGAGAGAAATAGAATGATGGGTAACTTTGTCCTTTAATTTTAAATCCAATTATAACATACTTGCCCTAATTAAACTAATTGGTAATTTTCGTTTTTGAGTTTTGTCCTCGAGGTCGATTGATTGATCTATAAAATTAAAATTCTCAGGTTTTATTAAAGTGAAAATTATTAACATTAAGTGCTTGATTTCGTTGTGATTTAGAAATCGTTGACTACTTAAAAATCAACCAATTGTATATATTTTATTTTGTTACGACTTATCTGTTTTTAATTATCGTAGTTTTATTTTAATAAAAAATTCATTTGACGTTCGTCTTTCTAATGCGTGTACGTTACTTTTAGCTTATGAATTTTTTTCGCGCCAGGATCCAGTTCAAATCGTATAAGTGTTCTATTTGTTGTACTTAGGCTTTTTCGAAATAAAAAAAATCGATTATAAAGAACTATATACATACTTCTTAATAAATTAAATCGATTGGAAGCGGCGTTTGCGTTATTATTTTGAGTTGCAATTTGATAAGAAAATTAAAATAAACAAACCATTGCCAATAAAACCTGTACAAATCTTTATAATATTGTTGTATAATATTAAACGCTCAAAATAATGACAACATAACAGTACAATGAAATAATTGTGAGGAACAATTTATTATCACAAAAATTTTGTATCATGTATCAATTTAGATACTTCATTATCTAAATGACTTAAGGAAATTCATTATATATAGTTTATTAATGTTCTTCCATAAATTTCTATACCTGTTACATTTTATAGGAAAAAAGCTGTAAAGAAAATTTAACTCATCGAGTGTTAATATAAGTGGTTAATTTTTTTTAAATAAAATTTTTATAAAATTCAAGACATTTTAGATATTACATAATTTACGAATTTTTTAAATAACTGTTTATTTTAATTTTCCACTGCCATGTAAATATTTACCTTATTTGATTTCTTTTGTATCTGTGTATCTAAGTTGATTTGTTAATAAAATTTTAAACTGAAAATCTCATTCTGTTTAATTATTGAACATTGCGCACTTCTTCAATGTGTAAAAATCGACAAGTTAATTTTTTGGATGAGTGAGAAACACATTTCCACTTAGTGGCTTCGTGATAAGTTGAATTTCGAAAGGAATTTTACAGCAGGAAAGCCGAACTAAAAAGGGAGTGGCACTCTTGATGCACAAGAAAGTTCGTATATTAATCGAAAATATAACATACGAGTACACCAACGAGAGAATAATCAGAGTCACCATCAAGCTGAACAACGATATCACAAACTTTATAAGTGTTTACGCTCCAGTAAATCAATAAATGAGAGAGAAGCATTCTATGAAGATCTACAAAATGATATAAATTTAATACCACAATGAAGATATAATATTCATGGAAGATCTCAACGCAAGATACAAAATATATCGTTACTTGGAAAAATCAGAATTGTGGATGTAAGAACCCAAACTCGACTAATGTTGGTAGCGACCATGATGGTCTGGTACAATACAAATTAAGATTAACCCATCCATTAACGTATAAGAAATGGCCAAAGTCTGCTAATAACAGAGAAAAGCTAAGCATAGGAAACCTCGAATGCGACAGCACTACATGGTTGTACGTATAAAGACTGGAACAAAAAATAAAAGCCAACAGAATTACTACGACAGACTCACTAGATATATTCTGGGGAAAACTAAAAACAAATATAATCCAAACAGCTGAAGAAGCGTGTGGTACAAGGAAAGTCTGCTCGAGGCCCATTAATAACACGCCATGGTTTACAGAAGAGGTGAAAACTCTGAGTAAAGAAAAGAAAAAAACCTTCACAATCATAACCAGAAAACTATAAGAAATATAAAACAACCAGAAATAAGGTAGCCCAAAGAATAAGGAAGATAAAAAAAGATTACTGGGAGAGGTTTACAAAGGACATGGAGCATGATCTGAAGGGGGCACAAACGAAGATTGTCTGTTTGAAAAAGGAAACCCGATTTGAACGAGCACTTCGACCTGAATAAAATTAGCGTCACGCAATGGACCGAATACTTAAAAAATATGTATCAGCAGCATCATAATTCAAACAAAAAGGATTGATACCACAATCACAAAGAAGCTCAGACCAAAGTAAATAAAATAGAAACAACAAAAGCATTACAAGACCTGAAAGGTAGAAAAGTAGTGGGAGTAGATGGAATCCCCAATGAACTCCTGAAATACATGGGCGAAGCGCTGATAATAGACGAACTGGTGATATTCATTCGAAACGTTTTTGACCTCCAAAACATCCCAGAAGAGTTCAGAACCAGCTTAACTATCCCTATCCACAAAAGGGGAAATTAGAATAAACCATAAAACTACAAAATCATTCGACCATGTGAAAAATACATGGGCGAAGTGCTGATTAATAGACGAACTGGTGATATTCATTCGAAAAGTTTTTGACCTCCAAAACATCCCAGAAGAGTTCAGAACCAGCTTAACTATCCCTATCCACAAAAGGGGAAATTAGAATAAACCATAAAACTACAAACAAACCAAGTGAAATTGACAGATGTGACAAGAATATTAGCTGAGAAAAATGTCCCCAATAAACAACATATACCGAAACACCAAAACAATTATAAGAACTGGAGGTATCACCACCTAAAAAATACCCATATCAACGGGAGTCAGACAATGGGATTCGCTTAGTCCAATGCTCTTTAATTTGGTGATACATGAAATAATCAACACTGTCAGAACCAGACAAGGCTTTAGAATTGGTGAAAAAGAAGTAAACATCATCTGTTACGCTGACGACGCGACTTTAATCGCTAATAATGAAGATGACCTCCAAAGATTGTTACATCAGTTTGTTACGACAGCAAAAATATATAACATGGAGATATCCAAAGAAAAAAAAATGCTTAACAATTTCCAAAGAACCGTTAAGGTGCAAACTATAAATTGAAGGGTAACCAATAGAATATGTGATGTCTTATACAAGAATTTGGGAGTTGACCTAGCAAGTGCGCGTGATATACAAGGAGAGGTGAAGCAACAGACTATAAAAGGGGCTATGCCTTCGGGACGTCTTCTGGAGAAATAAACACATGTCAGTAAGGAATAAGATCAGAATCTACAAGGCAGCAGTAAAACAACAATTACTCAGAACTGCCAAAATGAGAACAATTAGAAACATCGCAGGCAGAACCCTGATAGTAGAGATTCGTCAGCAATGCGGTGTAATAGATATTGGAAAGTTTATTAAAACCAGGAGGAAAGTATGGAATGCACACATATGGATAGGATGGGAGAGGAGCGTATACCAAAAATACGTAAGGGAGGGGAGCCGGGGGTTTTAGCTTCCCCAACGCGAATTTTTGCCGATAACTCGCTTATTTATGCTTGTATGACAAATTATGATAAGACCATAATTGAAGAGCATAAAATTCTCTATAAAGTTGTTTTTTTTCATATTTTTCCATGGCACACTAATACTTAAATTATTGACCGAAAACACGATCCACCCTTAAAATGGCATAATATTAATTCGTTGCAGGGAGAGAAATGTTTTCGAGCACGGGAAATGCTTTTAATAATAAATTAATTAAAATTGTGGCCAAGGTTGGAAAATGAAGAGAAAAATAGATTTTTTCAAAATTTGCCCAAGTTATAGTATCTTCCAAGTAACGAGACCAAAATTTTGGTTTAAGCTTACAGAAGGTCCGGGCAAGCTGAAATTTGGCAAAGATGTATATTGAAGTGTTCTAATAAACCCCCAAAATGTCTCATAAAAATCCCAAGCCGGCGTTCTCCCTAATGAGGATTTTAGCCCCCTAGATGCGGTTTTCTCCTATAGCTCACGTATTTTTACTTTTACGAAAAATTACCATTAAACAAAGTTTAATTTGCCTATTACAGTATGTATGTACTACCTACTGCAGCGCCACAAATTATACAGAATTTTATGTTCTTCAACTTTGCTTAATGATAATTTTTCGTAAAAGTAAAAATACGTGAGCTATAGGCGAAACACCGCACTTAGGGGGCTAAAGTCCTCATTTGAGGGAACGCCGGCTTGGGATTTTTATGAGACATTTTGGGAGTTTATTAGAACACTTCAATATACATCTTTTCCAAATTTCAGCTTGCCCGGACCTTCTGTAAGCTCAAACCAAAATTTCGGTTTCGTTACTTGGAAGATACTATTCTTTATCAGCCTTTACTAATCCAGTGTTGGACATAGGCCTCCCCTCTCCGTCTCCAGGCGTTGCGGTCCGCCGTCAGTCTCATCCAGGAAAACCCGGCAATCCTTTTCAAATCATCCGACCATCGCATCTGTGGGCGTCCTCTTCCCCTTTTGTCCGTCCATGGTCTCCATTGTTGTATCTCTCTGTTCCATCGTCTGTCCGTCGTTCTCATTATATGGCCAGCCCACCTCCATTTCCACGATGCCGTTCGCTCTATTACGTCGATCAATTTTGTTTTTTCTCTAAGGTGTTCATTTCGTACTCTGTCTTGGAGCTTTATGTGTAGCATTTGTCTTTCCATAGCACTCTGTGTCTTGGCTAGTTTGTCGACGATATTTTGTGTCAGGGTCCAGGTCTGAGCGCCGTATGTCATAACAGGTAACACGCATTGGTTGTATACATTTCGTCGCAAGATTAAAGGTATTTTTTTGTTTTTCTGTATTTGGCTTTGTTTTCCGAAAGCTGACCAAGCTTGCCTTATTCTTCTGTCAATTTCTGCGGTTTGATTTTGTTTTCCGCATTTTACCATCTGACCCAGATATATCTATTTGTCCACATTATTTTGTAGTGCTGTCGTGTATGTTGAAAGGTTGAAACGTAAGTTGAAATATCGCACAGTCGAAATGTAAAGTCGCAAAGTTGAATTGTTGAAATATATGTTTATTAGTTGTAAAAGTTTAATAGGTATATAGACAAATTATAACATGTGTGATTGGTACCACTTCAATCTCAGGTACTTAACTGCTGGGTTAGCTCAGGGCTAACCCAGGGAGGAATTAGTTATAGTGCATATATAACAATATCTCCCCCCCCCCCCTTAATAGCTCAATCGAACTGGGGCTTTTCGCACTCTTGTCGATCTTCTTAAACTTGGAGTTTCTTCCTGTACGTCGGTGTTTTGGTTATCGTCTTGCATTGAACTTCTTACCTTCTCTTCTTGGTCGTTTTCTTGCTCCGTTTCTCCAGTAGAATTGCTTATTTCTTCCCTTTCTTCGTCCAAAATATAATTTGTATCTTCTTCGTCAGGCATTCTTCCTTCATATGGTAACATTTGATTTGCATGCCTATGTTGTATCCGGCCTTCAATATTGCAATCGTAGTTTAACCTACCTCTTTTTCCAATAACGGTCCCAAAAGACCACTTCTTTTCAGGATTATTGTATATTCGTGCCTGGATTTTGTCGCCCGGTTTAAATTCTTTTATATTTCCTTCGGTTAATTGTTTTTCTGAAATGTCAATACTGACATTTCTTCGTACCAAATCGATTCTTGATCTAATGTTTCTTTTAAACATAAGTTCGGCAGGGGCAATATTGGTAGTCGAATGTGGTGTCTTCCTGTAATGCAGTAGGAATTTGTAAAGACCTAATTTTATATCGGTATTCGAACTTAAAGCCGCTCGCAGGCTTCTTTTCACTGTTTGAACGTATCGTTCGGCTTGGCCGTTTGTGGCTGGATGGTACGGTGCCGAAACTTTATGTAGAATTCCATTTTGTTGTAAAAAGTTTTCGAATTCGGCGGATTTGAAATTGGTTCCATTATCAGTCACAACAACATTAGGTAAGCCGAATCGAGCAAACATATCCCGTAGAAGATCAATAGTAGTAGTTGACGTGATCGAATTCGTCGGTATTGCTTCAATCCATTTCGAATAAGAATCCACCAATATGAGTAGATATGTCCCATGAAATGGACCTGCGTAGTCCAAGTGTATTCGTTGCCAAGGTGTCGTTGCGTAATCCCAGGGATGTACAGTAATCTTGGTTGGATTGTTACGAGTTTTGCAACATGCGGTACACTCCCTTGTTACTTTTTCTATATCGTTGTCGATTCCTGGCCACCAAACATATCCTCTTGCTAACGCTTTCATCTTAACAATTCCTGAATGTGCACAATGAAGTTCTTCCAATATTCTGTGACGTAAAGGTTTTGGAATAGCTACTCGAATTCCTTTCAATAAACAACCGTCTTGAAGCGTAAAATCTGTTATTACATATCCGTTTGGTATTTTGGTCCCATTTTCTACGGCCATATAAATTTGAAGCAATTCCGTATCCTTCAATGTGTGTTTTCGAATTTCTTTATGCGTTATTGGTAAGTTTTCAATTTGGGTTATTTGAAATATTTCTGCTCTATCATATGCTGTTTTTGCTACTTCTAGAGGTGCTCGGGATAAATAGTCGACGTTACCATGATCTTGTGTTCTTCTATATCTAATTTCGTAGTTGAACCCAGATAAAAATATTCCATAATGTAGTAATCTGGTTGCCGACGTAGCTGGTAAATCCTTGTTTTGATGAAAGATTCTCATTAACGGTTGATTGTCGGTTACCAATACGAATTTTCTTCCATAACAATACTGAAAGAACTTCTTAATTCCCCATACTATGGCTGTCGCTTCTTTGTCAATTTGACTGTAATTCGTTTCAGCCGTGTTTAATGATCGAGATGCAAAAGCGATAGGCCTCTCCGAGCCGTCAGGCATAATATGCGAAATTGCTACCCCCAGACCAGTGGGTGATGCGTCTGTTGCCAACACTAGCGGTAATTTAGAATCGTAAGGTACCAAAACTTTAGTACTTGTTATATCTTTTCGAAGTGAGTTAAATGATTCATCGCATTCCTGATTCCACTGAAACGGCGTGTCTTTTTTCAAGAGTTTGTATAACGGGTGCAGTTTTGTTGCTATGTTGGGCAAGAATTTTTGATAATAGAGCACTAATCCTAAAAATGTACGTAATTGTGACACATTTAGTGGTTTTGAAGTATTGATGATTGCGTCTATTTTTTCTGGTAATGTGTGCAATCCGTTGCAGTCTATTTGATGACCTAGGTAAGTAATGTTGTCTTTGAAAAATCTGCATTTCGTTCTATTAAGGTGTAAATTGTTACTTCGTAATCGGTCCATTACCTTTGCCAATCGTTGGAACAACTCTTCTACTGTACTGCCCTGTACGGCAATGTCGTCGAAAAAACAAACTACTCCATCTAGGTCTTGTAATGTTTGATCCATAAATCGCTGCCAGGCACTTGGTGCTGTTTTCACTCCGAACATGAGTCGTTTAACTTTGTAAACGCCCTTATGCGTTGATATCGCTTGTAACATCGAAGTTTCTTCATCCACTGGCATGTGTAGATATGCGTTTGAAATGTCCAAATTACAAAAATATTTCCCGCCATTCATCTTATTAAAAATATCGTCGATAATTGGTATTGGGTAACAATCGTCTTTGATGAGTTTGTTAATCGTTGCATTGTAGGCTGCGCATAATCGTATGCGTCCATCCTTCCTCATCACTGGAACAACCGGTGTACCCCATGACGAATGTATCACTTGTTCAATAATCCCTAAATTTTCGAGACGTTGAATTTCCTCTTCCACTTTACTTCTGATTGCATACGGAACTTGTCTTGGCTTCATAAAAATCGGTTGAACAGCTGGATCCGTGAGCTTGAATTTGTATTTAATATTGGGAATTTCCCCAACGTCATTAGAAAAGACATCTTTATACTTCTCCAATAATTGCTCTAATTTTTCGTGGTTTTGATTTTGTTCGACCTCTATTCGTTGTATCTCTTCTAATTTGACTCGTTGATTCATTAAACGTATCCAATCTCTACCAAATATTGCATCAACTTTATCATCCACAATATAAATTGTTCCCATTGCAGTTTTGTTTCTGAAATGTACTGAGACGCTTGCTATTCCTATTGATCGGACAATTTCACCGGTATACGTTTTCAATTTAGTCGTAGTCGTTTGTAGTTTTATACCTGGACATACCTTCTTAAATTGATTGAGTGACATCGTTGACACCGCTGCTCCCGTATCAAGTTCCATTTGGCATTGGTTATCGTTTAGTCGTACTTGTATCATTAGCTTACCGTTATCCGCATTGATCGAGTTTACCGTTGCTAGTTTTCGTATTGTGCAGAAATCCTCTTCTTCTGTGTCACTGGAGTTATCCTTTCGCCAATTCTGTATTTGGCGTTGGTTTTTGAATTTAGTTTCTTTTTTTCCTAGACATACCGATTGTATATGCCCTTTTTTTCCGCAGGCGTTGCATGAACTTTGTTTAGCGTAACAGGTATCGGCTTTGTGGCCTTCTTTTCCACATCGATAACACTTCCCTTGTAGATGCGACATGTAATTACTTTTACGTCCTCCTGTATCTTGTGCCTTCCAAAAGTTGGTTGTTTTTATCGAATCATTTCGTACCGCATTGATTGTAATATTTTCAGGTTGCATTTGCTGAGCTTCCTTCTTCGATATTTCTATAACGTTTGCCATTTTCACCATTTTGTCGAATTTGACTGTAGTCTCCTGTTGGAGTAACTTTTCGCGTATACTGCTATCTCTGATACCTCGAATGAATTGGGATCGTAAGTGCGTATTAATTGTTGATGCACTGCAGCCTTCGCACTTGAATTCGCAATTTATGGTCATCTTTTTGAGTTCTGCCACATAATCCGAAATTGTCTCACCTTCATGTTGTAATCGAAGCGTGAATTTATGCTGTTCTGCTATTATACTAGCTTTAGGTGAGAGGTATTCTTTCAGTCGCGTAACTAGATCGGCGTATGTCTTCGTATTTGGAACATCTGGTGCTGTAAGTTTGGTCAGTATCGTATAAACCTTTGGACTTAAACAACTAATTAAAATTCTTATACGAATTTTATCACATTCAGGCGTCGATCCTTGAATTCCTTTTAGTTCAAGATGGTTATCTAGCCTTTGTAAGTATGAATCGAACGTTTCATTATTCTCCTCGTATGGTTGTAAGTTTTCCTTGAAATCTAAATATGCCGGTGCATCCTTTTTTTGATTCTCAGCTTCGGTTTGTGTTTTCTGCATGTTCATCAACATGGTCGCCATTTGTGCCATAACTTGTTCCATCGTAGTAGTCATTTTCGTAAGTTGTTATTAAGTTCAATACCGTCGCGTGTAATTGAAATATTGTAGGTTCGATCTATCCTCGTCGCCAATTTGTCGTGTATGTTGAAAGGTTGAAACGTAAGTTGAAATATCGCACAGTCGAAATGTAAAGTCGCAAAGTTGAATTGTTGAAATATATGTTTATTAGTTGTAAAAGTTTAATAGGTATATAGACAAATTATAACATGTGTGATTGGTACCACTTCAATCTCAGGTACTTAACTGCTGGGTTAGCTCAGGGCTAACCCAGGGAGGAATTAGTTATAGTGCATATATAACAAGTGCGATATTATTTACTACTATCTTTCTACTGTCTTCTTGGTTGGTCATTACCTTTGTCTTTTGTATGTTCATATTTAATCCTATTTTTTGTGAATGAATATCCAACTCGTGTATCATCGCCTGTATCTCGTCAAAGCTTCCAGCTATCAGTACCACATCGTCTGCGTATCTCAGGTGATTCAGCCTTTTCCCATTAACATTAATTCCTTTCTGGTCCCATTTTACTTTTTTGAACACGTCTTCTAATGTTGTTATAAATAATCTAGGATTCATGCTATCTCCTTGTCTTACTCCTCGTTTAATCTGGATCTGGATGGGCTGGGTGTTATCGTATAGCTGGATTGTCATTCGAACGTTGTCGTATATAGACTGAATTAACTGTGCATACCTATCTGTGATCTACTCTGCTATTCTGGAGTGCCTGTAACACCGCCCACAGTTCAATAGTATCAAAGGCTTTTCTGTAGTCTATGAAGGCTAGATAAAGTGGGAATCTATATTCTGTTGACTTTTCTATTAATGTCCTGATTGTGAGTAAATGATCGGATGTACTAAAACCCTTTCGGAATCCCGCCTGTTCTATGGGTTGATAAAATTCTAATTTCTTTTCAAGCCTATCCATAATAATTCTGGTCAATGTTTTGTATATTTGTGATAGCAATGATATAGGTCGGTAGTTGTCAAGATTGCTTTTATCTCCTTTTTTATAAAATAGTACTGTTATTGATGTATTCCATTCTTGTGGGATTCTTCTCTCATGTAGACATTTGTTAAATAGGATCTTTAGACTTTCTATTATTGCTCTTCCACCTTCTTTCATTAATTAATTCGGTTAATAATTTAAGTATTAGTGTGCCATGGAAAAATATGAAAAAAAACTATTTTATAGAGAATTTTATGCTCTTCAATAGGGGAAAAATATTAATTGTACGCACCCTGGTGGCTGTAATATCAACTAAATATTTGACGTCACGATGATGCTAAAATAAAATTGAATTCGAGGTTAAATTAATTAAAATACGTTAAATTTATTATTTTTTATTAAATTATTTATTTATTACTTAGTTGTAATGTATTATTATCGTTCAAAACCAAATCAAAGTATTTCTGAGCGAGGTTATATCATTAGCGTGCATTAGAGTGACGTCACGTTTGTTGTTGCTTACAGCGCACCATCGGTAATATTTTATCCCTATTATGATCTGATCATAATTTTTCATACAAGCATAAATAAGCGAGTTATCGGCAAAAAATCGCGTTGGGGGAGCTAAAACCCCCGATTGTGGGGGACGCCGGCGTGGGATTTTATGGGACTTTTATTAGAACACTCCAATGTACATCTCTGCCAAAATTCAGCTTGCCCGGATTTGTTGCAAACTAAAAACCTTCCTTGCCTGGACTATTATATCCATGGAAATTAATCTGGGTTAAAATACAACCAAAAAACTGGCCCTAAGGGAGACTTAATGCATTTATTAAAATAATATACTTAAAGCTAAATTTAGCAACTTTTTTATATCACTGCAAGCGGAATAGAACAGGTTACCAGTATGTGGAATTTTGTTTGTATCAGAGAACACTGTCATTTATAAATACGGTTTGAAAATTTCATTTCATTTACTTTATTGGTGTTATTATGTACAAATTACATTTACACACGTCAATAAGAAAAAAACAACTATATGTTAGTAAGATCCACAGGCATTCATAAATTCAGCCGTGGAATAATGGGCATGATTAATTAATTTACAAATTAGAGTTTTTCTAAACTGAGCTGGAGGCAATTCCCTTAGACCACTTGGAAGGGCATTATATTATATAATTAAGCGTATCAACCCTTCCTACTCTCCCCTATACTAAATTTCAGCTTGCCGGAATTTTTTGCAAGCTCTATCCACTTTTTCAGCAACGCTGCTTGAACTATTATCAGATCTTAATAAAAACGAAATATTCTACAACTTATAAATACTCTTATTATTTTTTAATAATGATTTTTACATTAAAAAGTTATTTTTAAATACAAATTGAATTTGTAATGCATTTTAATTCTTATTCAATAACATTTTACGAAAATCAGCATTCGATTTTGGGGGTTCTTCTTGTGAAGATGTAGCAGTAGCAGGTTTTGCCTGAACGGAGCGTGGAATCATTGGTATTTGTAACCTGCTACGAGGATGAATTGTTGGACCACTTCTTGGCGTTTCACTTTGTGGTTTTTTAGGAGGAGGTTCGCTGAAAGCAACACTAATAATAAAACCACCCACAGTCGTATTATCCGTCTCTTTCAGTGCTTTTTCTGTATCTTCCACGTTCTTGAATTCGATATATGCTAAACCTTTCGAATGTCCAGAACGTTTTGTAACCAATCTTACTGCAACAGCATCATAAGGTTTAAAAATATTTTCCACATCTTCTTGATTGTATTTTAAAGGAAGGCCACGCACAAATAACTTAGTCTTCTCCGCATTGGTTGGATATTTAAATCCTGCTTTTCTTTGTGTTTGATCTAACTGGCACTTGGATATAAACAAGGGTCTGTTTTCTAAAGGTTCTCTGTCTCGTGTTAAAGCAGCTTCCACCTCGGCCGACGTTTCAAACTGTACATATGCAAAACAACGTGATGAACCGGTTCTATCAGTGGGAATACAAATAGATACAGCATTAGGGAAAACTTCTTTTATTTTATTTTCCCGTGTGCCTTCGTGCATGTTGCTTAAAAATACCGATTTTTCAGGATCAATATCACCAATACTTGTTTTCTTTATTGGCTTTTCCGCATCTTCATGGATAAACGGTTTCTTTTTTACGATTGTCTTATCAGACCTTTCCAATTTTGTTCTTTTCAACTTTGCATCGGTCGTACCATTAAAGTCACGTTTACGTTTTCGTGTATCTTCTTTTGGTTCTTCTTGCTGAACTTGAACCTGAGTTGAAGCTTCCGCTTTCACAAACTTTTTACACTTTTCAGCACAGGCCATAACCTGCTGTAAAGTACCGCATTCTCTCTCGTACATAATCCAATCTTCGGAAATGTAATCAGGCCAATCGGTACAATTCGTAAGTGCACGTTGGTACAGACTTCTCAATTTTTGCACATCTCCAAATTGTTTTTCTAAATTAATGTACTCGAGCCAAGCGGTAACTGAATTTTTATGAACAGGAAATTTTAAAATTTGTGACCAAACGTGACGTGCTTCGATCATATTTCCTTCCCTTGCATATATACGTGCCTGCAAGCGTAACACCTTACAACTTGGATCACCCGTTAAATCTAAATATTCAAACGCTTTTCCAAAAACTTTATGTAACCTTTCTTTCGACTCCGTTGTACGTCGTACATATTCAATATACGAAAGCCAAAAATTTAATCCCAACCCCGTTGTTATTTGTGATAAACCCTTCTCAAAACATTCGTTTACCTCTTGATTTGAAGAGTTTCGATGTTCCATTAAACGCAACCTTAAAATCCATAAATCTTCGCTCCACGAACAATTACGAACGGAACGTTCACTTGCACGAATTGATACGTCTTCAAATTTCATAGCATACAAGCAGTAATCTTCCCAAACAGGTACAAACAAGCTAAGTTGGGCGACAGCACGTTCGTAAAGACACAAAACAGCAGAGGGATTTTCGATCACTTTAACGTATTCTTTGTAAATCGCATGCAACTCTTCGGAACTGCCATCTTTAACACCTAATAATTGATCTTCAAACGGCTGGTACTTAGCTAACAATTTCAAAGCATTTTTATAACTCCACTCTAAAGATTTACCATCAATTTTATGTCCGTCCGGTAACTGTTGTAACCACAGCTGAAATTCTTCGTAAGTGTTCTCCATATGCAAAAGTGGTACACTTAGCTGACGTTTGTAAGCGTTAAACACTTTTTCCGCTTGTTGATGCCATTTCTCGCTCAACGGTTCATGTAACGATAGATGAGCCGACTCGAAAACTCTCAAACTGTCCCACAACAACGATCCCTCAATAACGTTAAGTCCAACTGCATTCAAACCGATATTAAAGACGGAATAAGTTTCCTCCAATTCGCAATGTCCGATGCAATACTGCACATATTCTAACCATAAATTAACCGACATGTAATCGTTGACTGCTTGTTTAAACAAAGATAAAATGCGAGTTTTGTCGGAAAACTTAATTTCGTCTTTAAGCCATTCCAACCAAATTTCTGGAGTGAGTGGAAAATGTTCGGCGAAACGCTCGTAAGCCGCTTTCATCGAATTTAAGTCTGCTAATTTTCGATATAAACCTACCAATTCTACGTGAGTGTCATATAGATACATATTTTCGGAGAGATTAAGTTCAAGCTCTGCTGCTCGTTTTTCCATCTCATTTTCTTTCTCATCGCCTGAATCGTCGCTTGAAGATGAATGTTCGTCTTCTGACGTTATCATTTTTTCGTCCTCGCTCATTATACTGCTTTACCTGGAATAATATAAAATTGTTTGTATATTTAATTTTCAAACATGGCTGGTTATGTAATTATTTTAATAAAAGCAGTTAGTAGCACTCCAAACATAAAATATTCGAAGTTCTCAAATAATAAGCTTTACATAGACTAGGGGTAACCCAGGGCTTGACGGTCATTGCCAGCAATGTACAAAACATCAAAAATAAGCGACGAACGAGGTGTGAGGCTTCGCCACATAGTGGGACTATGGCCGTGTTCGGTTTTGGACTTTTTTCGCCTTGAAAGTTTGACATTAAAAAGTGCAAACTTGGCGTTCGGTTTGGAGAAAGCTCGGTCACGCGCTTTCCAAACCGAACGGTGTTTGAGCGCTGTGGTGTTTGTATTTTGTGTCCATGTAAATTTTTTGTGTCCGATTTTTAAGGTGTGCATTCGATTTGGAGGTAATTCCATTGTCAAAACCTACCCTTCCGGAGCGCTGCTCCGCTCTGCACTCCTCCAGGGCGGTTTTGACAATGGTTTACTGGGATTAACATACGAGAAGCGCCTTCCATCAAGAAAACCGGGATAAAAGAAACCGGGAACTTAGAGAACCTTGAAATAGCATTAAAAAGTTTAGTCGCGGTATGCGGCTGTTCTATTGTACGTTCAACCCCCAAAAAATCGCGTAAAAACCGGGATTCTAGTCATGTTCCCTGTAGGACGTGCGAGCAGCATCTGACGAAATTTTCTAAGTGTTAGGGTGTATCATTCCGCACGTACCGTCAACAGAATGTCGGTCGGCTTTTACATGTTAAATTTGCTAACTTCAAAATCGATTTATTCAAAATTTTGATAATACTTTCACACATAATATTTTAACAGCATACTATATAAACCTTCCTCTTTGCAATAGGAAATTTTCAATTTATTTGGGGTGATGGATAATAAGACACTCTACCCTATTTCTTTAATGAAAATTTAATGATAGTAAATTATTTTTAATATGAAATTATTGTTCTAACATAATATTTTATTATATTCTTGTTTCTTCAAATTTGAATTTAAATCAAATTCATTCGCAAATTTTCCACTACAGCTTTCTTTAACCCACCTAAATTGAAACAAGGTGGAACTCGCTTTAGCGGCAGTTCTTAGGCTTCTATACAGCTACCTTTCTGGTGTGGAAAGTTGTTATTATCTGGTTATTTTTGATCGCCATATAATGTAACACCACATAATCAGATAATCTGCACCAATTAAATTTTTTGCGATTGGTAATTATCATTTACTATATAAGTAATAACAGGCCCGTAGCCAGGATTTCATTTCGGGGGGGGCACTTGTAAAAAGTCTTTTGTAAAAAGTAAATTTTTGGAGGTTCCCCCTTTTATTGCAATTTTTTTTAAGTTTTATTTATTTATATATTAAACTACTTTTAAAAAAAAATTTTAAAAGTAAAATTTTCGGGGGTTCCCCTTCCGGGAATTTATATTATTACAAACAAATTTTTTCAATATTTTATTTATCTTAATTTATTTTAAAAAAATTAAATTTATTTTTATCTAAAACAAACATTACATGAAGACTTTATTCACTCTCTACTTTATAATTTAAACTCTAAGCGCCTTTCTTTTTTCATCGCAAAATTATCTATTATAATATCAGTATAAATATTTATATCCCTATGAATATTCATGAGTGCTAGACCGTTTAGCCTTTCTTCACCAGTAGAATTTCTTAAGTAAGTTTTTATTCGCTTTAAACTAGAAAAACTTCTCTCGGCAGTTGCTGTGGTGACTGGTAATATTGCAAATATTTTTAATAAGATTCTGACATTGGGAAAAAATTGTTCAGAACATTTTGTCAATGCATCTAATGGATTCTTTGGAAAATCGTTCACATCTAACCATTTTTGTTTCCAGAAACCGAATTCTGCTTCAAGAATTGCTGGGTATACCGCCTCTCCACTTAAATCTACCTGTACCAAAGACCAAAGATATAAGAGCTGTAAAGATAAGAAATGCCATACAAAAAAATGTGCATCATTTTTCTCCCCGAAAAGGTTATCGCCATCTAGCGTCGTAGTACAGAAGGTTAAAAATTAATGTTTTGATTGGTTACAAGTCAACTTTGTCTGTTTTCCTAACCAATCAGGACACTTATTGTTTACTTTTGGTACTAGGACGCTAGATGGCGATACCCTTTTCGGGGAGAAAAATGATGAATATTTTTTTTGCGTTGCATTTCTTATCTTTACAGCTCTGATATCTTTGATATGACAATTGCTCACTCGGAAAAATTTTTTTGGGGGCCCCCAAGAAAGTGGGGGCCGGCCCTAAGCTATAGTTTGTGTAGCTTATACGTCAATCCTGCACAGGTCAGGCATGAATAGAGTTTATATTTTATTCTTAACAGCTATTATGTTTACCATTACATGGTTTTTATATTAAATTAATTCCATGGCTTTCAGGTAAAAAAAGGGATAAGCAGGGTAACCTATAAGCCAACAAGGTAAATAACAATGAATTACGGCAAATAAACTTGGAAAAAAACTTTTTCCCACTTTAAAATACAGCTATTTCATTTTCGAAATTTAAATTTTTTAATTTCCAAAAAAAATTTTTATTTCTTTTGAACATTTCGGGGGGGGCACGTGCCCCCAGGTGCCCCCCCCCCTGGCTACGGGCCTGAGTAATAACAATCAAACTTTTCCATTCTATTAGAAATTTTACTTCTCTGTAATGTATGGTCCTTTTTTTGAGGTGGACCAATCCTCTCCTTTCTCTTTTATTTATAACTTAACTTCACTAACCACATCAATAAAAAATTATTTTTTCACATCAAAGTAAAACAAGTAGTTTATATAGGGAGACCTCTTCGAAAATATCTTTAACTTAGTAAATTTCCTTCGAACATTTGGGTATTTATAAATTGCATTAGCGAATCGAAGCAACGGATTAACAGATTAACGCAATACTATATAGACGAAGTATTTAAAATATAACAACGTATCAGTTGATCAACGTTATGATTGGCTCTGAAACATGCGGACGGACACGAAGCCAGACCATAAAGCTTCTTTCTATACCTTGTATAGAAGCCTAAAAGTAGCGCACTGGCTACCCAGTTCTTAGGCCTCTATACACACAGAGTATTTCCAACACGATTTGAAACGCTCTGTATGATTTTGAATTATGCGGACGGACAGACGGACACGGAGCCAGATCATAAGGCTTCTTGCTATACTTTGTATAGAAGCCTAAAAGGGTTCTAAGCTCCGAAATGGTGGGGAAAGAGGCGGAGCTAAAGCGTTTGAAAGCACGCAAAAGTCCCAGACCGAACGGTGAAAAAGTGTTCGACGGCGTTTGAAGCGAAAAAAGCGCCAGACCGAACACGACCTATAGGGGTAACCCATGATACTCGCAATACTCGCTGCGCGAACACGAGCGAGCCGGAGCACCCCGCTCGAGTCAGGTCGTCCCGGCAAACGCTTCCAGAAGTGAATTCCTAAACGAGGCCTGAACGCACCTACCCGAACAAGACGCATCACAGGCGTAGCCGCACCCGAGTCGCGGTAGCCTCGGCGAACGTCTGAACATATTCGATCTGGACGAACGCACCACGAGTGCAAAACTCAGAAGACAATCGTCTGAACAAAAGCTTCGTCTAATGCCCGAACGCAGTGTCATAACGCGACATGCATTGCCAGCAATATAGAAAACATTAAGCCATGTTCAATAACAAGCGGCGAGGAGGTGTAGGGCATCGCCCCGGTACTCCACATGTTATAATGTCAAAAATAAGACGTTTTACTTCTGTAGATGAAGTCACAAAATTTGTAATGGATAGGGGCGAGAAGCGCTTATAAATAAACCAGGCGATTCTCGCCTCTCAAGATTTTTTGTCCACACCACCTAAACTGTGATACTTTTTTTTTCCACACCACCTAAACAAACTGTGATACTTTTTTTAATTTTCCCCATAACTACAGGTCAGCTTCGAAGTTTTAAGACCTCAACTATCCACCCAGCTATCCGAAAATCCATTACATTAAGTCTTACAATTTAAGATGGCATTTGCTTTGATTACTATTTTAAATTTGGGGAACTGTGCAATAAAGTCCACCACCCGAAAAAAATTTTCTTCAGCTACACACTAAAGAACAGGCTTATATTTGTCTATAGAAAAAATATTTTGGGTGGAATCCTGAAAAACAACCCCAATATCGAATTTTTAAAAGTACGTAAAATTAGCATTGAAACGACATAAACAACTATGGGCCAGCCCCGCGGCCGGTTTTGATGGTGCTAATTACTTTTTAGGGTGGTTCCGGCCCGGCCATAACTGTGTGCATCGAAAAACCCAAGCCGCCCGGGCTCCGCCCGGACGGCCGGTTTTTCATCCAGATAGCTAAAGAAATTTAAAGCGCTTACCATCAAAAAAACCGGGATTTAGGAAACCGGGAGCTTAAACCCCCATAAAATCGCGTAAAAACAAAAAATAATCGATGTTACAGGTACGAGAGACGTGGTGCTTCTGCCAGTGCGAAATTCTCTAAGTGTTAGGGTCATTGATTGTACACGTACCGTCAACAAAATGAGCGACGCGCGGAATCTCGTTAAATTTTACATGTAAAATTGCTAAGTTCAAATTCGATTTATTCAAAAGTTTGGCCACTTTTCACCCTAATTATTTTTACAATTTGCTATATTAACTATGTTCTTTAGTGTGTAGCAGAAGAAATTTTGTTTCGGGTGGTGGTGCTTATTGCACAGAAACCTAAATTTGTACTAATAGTCCAGGCAAGGAAGGTTTTTAGTTTGCAAAAAATCCGGGCAAGCTGAATTTTGGCAGAGATGTACATTGGGGTGTTCTAATAAACCCCCCAAAAGTCCCATAAAATCCCACGCCGGCGTCCCCCACGATCGGGGGTTTTAGCTCCCCCAACGCGACTTTTTGCCAATAACTCGATCAGACCATAATTGAAGAGCATAAAATTCTCTATAATAGTTATTTACGATATAAGTGTTAAAAGTGAGTTTTTATTTTGTTAGTGGGGAATTTTGCGAAACGAGCGACAGCGAGTTGAGCAACCCCCACGAACAAAATAAAATCACTTTTAACATGTATATCGTACAATATTTTTTATACAACTGTTAATAGGTCTTGTTTGATGAGTAAATTTTTTTGCGAATTGAAACATGACTAAATCACGACATGCTGATTTTTGTGACTATCGCATTCACATATCATGTGACAAACATCAACCAATTTGATTTACAAATAAATTACTAAAACAAAACCAGAACCTGCGACAAATTAATTAATGACATTTGTGTATATCAATGCAACCTAATATTATTTTTTTTGTAAATTTTTTGAATTATAGCTATAAATCCACCCCTCGCTCTATTCAGCCGATTTGTCGGTAGGAAGGCATATGCAAAAATTCAGGGCGAATTGTTCTAATTCTAATGTGTATGTTACTATTTATAAATAAATTATAAACTAATTACCATTAGTGTTAAAAAGCTTTATTTTACTAGTGTTAAAAATATTTTTAACATGCTACCTTATAAAATTGAATTTCTATCCTGGGTAAATTGAACTAAAAGTGTCATTTTTAATGTCAGTTGTATAAAAAATAGTTTTTTTTTCATATTTTTCCATGGCACACTAATACTTAAACTATTGACCGAAAACATGACCCACCCTTAAAATGGCAAAATATTGATTCGTTGCAGGAGAGAAATGTTTTCGAGCACGGGAAATGTTTTTAATAATAAATTAATTGAAATTGTGGCCAAGGCTGGAAAATGAAGAGAAAAATAAATTTTTTCAAAATTTGCCCAAGTTATAGTATCTTCCAAGTAACGAGACCGAAATTTTGGTTTGAGATTACAGAAGATCCGGACAAGCTGAAATTTAGCAAAGATGTATATTGAAGTGTTCTAATAAATCCCTAAAATGTCTCATAAAAATCCCAAGCCGGCGTTCCCCCAAATGAGGATTTTAGCCCCCTAGGTGCGGCTTTCGCGTACAGCTCACGTATTTTTACTTATACAAAAAATTACCATTAAACAAAGTTTAACTTGCCTATTACAGTAGGTATTGTAGTACTACCTACTGCAGCGCCACAAGTTATAGAGAATTTTATGTTCTTCAACTTTGCTTAATGGTAAATTTTCGTAAAAGTAAAAATACGTGAGCTATAGGCGAAACGCCGCACTTAGGGGGCTAAAATCCTCATTTGGGGGAACGCCGGCTTGGGATTTTTATGAGACATTTTTGGGGGTTTATTAGAACACTTCAATATACATACATCTTTGCCAAATTTCAGCTTGCCCGGACCTTCTGTAAGCTCAAACCAAAATTTCGGTTTCGTTACTTGGAAGATACTATAATTTGGGCAAATTTTGAAAAAATCTATTTTTCTCTTCATTGTCCAACCTTGGCCACAATTTCAATTAATTTATTATTAAAAGCATTTCCCGTGCCCGAAAACATTTCTCTCCCTGCAACGAATGAATATTGTGCCATTTTAAGGGTGGGTCGTGTTTTCGGTCAATAATTTAAGTATTAGTGTACTATGGAAAAATATGAAAAAAACACTATTTTATAGAGAATTTTATGCTCTTCAATTATGGTCTGATCATAATTTTTCATACAAGCATAAATAAGCGAGTTATGGGCAAAAAATCGCGTTGAGGGAGCTAAAACCCCCGATTGTGGGGGACGCCGGCGTGGGATTTTATGGGACTTTTGGGGGGTTCATTAGAACACCCCAATGTACATCTCTGCCGAAATTCAGCTTGCCCGGATTTTTTGCAAACTAAAAACCTTCCTTGCCTGGACTATAAGTATAAAATGATTTTTCACTCTTTATAAATTAATCATTCCGAGAGCTTGCAGTTGTGCTTGCAGAGAAGCTACATTTAATTGCTTAGCAATTTGTGAAAGATGTTGATGACAGAATCATACACGAATGTCGACAACTTCAACAAGATGATGCAAAAACATTTCTGCGCGATTTTAGCCTTAATTAGGTACATTAAACTGAAATGAGTAAGTTCGTAGTAAATGTGTTTCTATTGAACATGAAAATAATTTTCATACAATTAAGGCAACTTTAATAGGCAAGATTTTAAATAACACAAGAGGATTGAAAAATTTGTTGTTGCACCTCAATAACCAATTGATTAACACAATAAAAAATTGGATCTTTTCTATAGGTAATTTAATCTGCTTTATTTTTAATAACTTGATATTTTGCTCTCAAGTGCATCTAAACCGAGATATTAACGAATATTGGTAAAAATGATATTCTTCAGGTGGGTTTTCCACTATAGAAGCGAAAAAGGTCACTAGAGAGTGCAAAATTAGTGTGTCATTTACATTTTAGAAGTCTTCATAAAGATAACCAAATTTATTCCAGCTTGTCCGCATTTACTTTTGAGATAACTCATTTAGAACGCGCTGTCGACTGGGCTATAAATTTAATACAATATTATTATATGTGGACCATGCAGATTTTTCATGATCTCCACTACAGAAGTGATAAAATAGTTCCTAACAAATATTCCTAAAAAAAGAAAGCGTTTGATGTTAAACTTCTACATCACTAAAAGTTAAAAATGGATATCTACGATCTCGCAACTGTTTAAGAATTCAAAAGTACATTAAATAAATCAAAAATGCCAAAAATTAAAACAAGGACAGTTATTCTGTAATTGAATATTAAGGAAATCTTTCAAATTCAGTATATGACGTTATAAACTTAACTAACTAAAATCCTTGCACGGGAGACAAGATACTAAGGGATTTTGCCAAAGAAAAAAAGTTTAAGTACTTCAAAACCTTCATATTCATGATAATAAGAAAGTACACTAGTAATTCCCTTGATAGGTCAAGTATAATTAGCTAAACTTTACCCAATACATACACTAAAACACAAATATGTACTAAAAAAATATATAAGATATAAATGAGGTATTTGGTATGGTTGTTGAATTTAAACGTTACACTACATATTAATATTAATTTACACATAAAAATCATATATACCTTAATATATTCGTCAATTTAAAGCGTTTTCTACAAATCTTGTAAACAAATTAAGTGAGGTTATGTATGTTATTATATACAGAGCATTATACAAAGTGCTGGCACAAGAAAAATACATTTTATTACAAAAATAAAAGTGAACTTTTAGCGCCTCAATAATATTTGTCTTGCCATGTCGTAATGGTACTGCCACTTCATGGTATTTTAAGTGGTAATATGCCAATCGAAAACTGACAATGCCCAAGGTACTGCTAAATAATTTGCTAAAATAACTAAAAAAAATCTGATGTGGCCATCGCATAACTTTCCGAACAGACGCAAATTTTTATATTATTTTTTTAAATAAAATGGTTACATAATTTCAACAGTAAATCGATGAAAAATTTCATATTTTGCCAAAATAGGAAGAAACAAACTTTTGAATGCCTATATCTTGCAAACGAAGCATTTTTGAACCCATGTTATTAGAAACTTTTCATCTTATTTTCGTTAGTAGAATGCGGTTTACTATTTTATTTACAAATACAAAAAATTTTTACAAATACAAAAATTTTTGAAACGCCCTGTATATTTTAGAGAAAAACTTGTAGGACAAAAAATGTAGGAAATTCCATAGCGCTAATTTTTTGTTATTAATATTTTTTCATATTTAATTTCGTTTCGAAGTTATGACGCATAATGTCATAATAGCTCCAGGTAAACCCCCCTTTCCCGTTACACGATTTAAATTATTTTCATCTGGCTTCGTCCTACGACAGGAAAAAGCTTATATGCAAAATTTGGAATGATTTGCTTGCTTCGTTTAGACGCTATCGTGTTCACCGACGTACATACACACATACACACCTATACACGTCTCATAATATTTGTGACATATCATGAATAACCCTCAATTGTGGCATTATCGTTAAAATTAGAACTGGGAATGCGCCATCTCTTAGTAAATGCATACATTCGGAAAATTTCAAGATACCTTCCATAGGAAGAAATCTGCAATATACTTTTAATGTGGCTACTCCGCCACACATATGTGGTTACATGATCTGTGTATTGAAGTAGCCACAAATATTTGTACACCAGAATCGTGTTAAACTGGGACGCCAGAAATATTACCATACATATTCGTGTATAACTGCTATGTTGCCACGTTTATTAAACTAAATTATTGAAATAATATAATCTGAAATATTAACTTGACTAATTTTTTAATTTATCTATCGAGTAATTTCTATTGATTATCTTTTTAAATAAATTCAATTTCGTAAATAATCGAAGATTTAATGTTAAGTAACTTAAGTTGCTATCGTCGCCGTCGGTCTAATACCTCAAAGCCCCAAAAACTATTTTTTTCAAGAAGAGGAAAAGACGTTTACCTACATATCATTATTATAAATATTTACTATTGATTTAAACCAATATTAGGGTCCCCCAAGACTTTACTCATTATTTTGTAGAATATAGTTTTTCTTTTTCTTATGAACTAAAATTCCTTTCCTCAAAAGTCTCAAATGTAGAAGACAGTTTATAGTATCAATCTATAATAATTTAAACTTTTAAATTATAATAATTTTTCTTGTGATACTTACTCGTAAGTATATGTTTTTTTACTAAGAATAAATTTTGTACATATTACATACATTATTTTTTTTAAATTCGCCATCCTTAGACAACCGACCCCCCCCCCCCTCCCCCAATAATATGCTACATGGGGCCCCTGAAATGTAATTAGCATCAGACCTCAAAAAGTCACCATCCGCCACTAGAGTAAAATTCAAGTAAAGTTGGACCAGGAATTTTCGGTTTTCGCTGCATAGTTCTTTTTCTGTTCATCTGACGCGAAAATAGTCTATAGATAAGTGAAACTAGACTCAATTATCTGTAATTCTATTCATAAAACAACTTGGTAGCTATATTAGGGCCCCAGCTGTAAGCTTTCGAACTTAATTGACAGTTCCAATTTTACTTGAATTTTACTCTAGTACCAAGTTGTCGACTTTGTACGTGATTGGTATTCATCCTTCTTCTTCTTCTATGTGCCATGCTTCCATTCCTATGCTTGTGATGTGCGTTTTTAAAATTTATCACAAACATAGGGGACCTACTGCTTAACGTGGGCTTCGAACCACGGGAAGTGTAATACACTTCATTTCAAGAAGGCTTTTCTTGGCAGATACACCTCGGTGGTTTGCCATTGTCTTCCGAGGGGAGACGGTCAGACTAAAGTTTTTACTATGCCAGGATCGAACTGTGGCTTTCCGCTTAGCAGTCAAACGCACTACTGCTAGGCATACGACCGTCTCATTCATCCTATTGAACCTAAATCAATTCAGTTTCTAGCGAAATATAGTTATGGGCAGCACTCTAGAAAGAAAAATGCTGTCAATAGTTCTTTCATGTGTTTCTACGATTCATACAATGCAAGGTAGTACTGTCGATTATGCTGTTGTCTATTTGGGACCAAAATTATGTTAGTTTATTAACTCGGGATAATTATTAAATAATATTGTTTTAAAATATTTCGAGTTATAATTAATTCATTTTTTAATTATTTTCTGAAGAACGGAATATAGTTCGAAAGCTTAATAAAATATTAAAAAATGAATTAGGTAATTATAATTCAAAATTATTTAGGTACCCAAGGACAAGTGTATGTCGCACCAAGTCGAGTTCGATCATTAGATGGCATTCAAATTGAAGAACTCGATTGCACAAAATTAACAGGCAAAAACAACCATGCAATCAAGACTTTAAAAGAAATGAATCACTTAAAAAATTTGTTTTAAAGTTATGAATAGGTAGTCCAGTGAAACTTCCCCTAGCAGATACGACGGGGAATGATATTTTGTCCGTTAGAGAGAAGTGTCCACTAAAGGCAGAAAACAGATTTTTGAGGAAAAAAAGTACAACATTATAATTACAAAGTTTAATAATAAGTTTTTATAAGTTTAGTATAATTATTATTTATTACCTAATTAAAAAGTACAAAAAATCAAAAATCTTGAAAATTCAAATTGAAATTCTTGGAAAACAAGCGTAATAAAAAAGGAAGTAAAAAGTAAACATTTCAACATATTAAGTGCAAAAAGCCATTTATTTCTTAAGCGTTTTTTTAATTTTGTCAATTTGGTTTTTCACACAAAATTTAACATCAGTCCAACTTCTGTTATTCAGTAAAGAATATTTTTGTATGCAGTTAGTACAATCTGCCTTTCCTGGTACAATGCCTTTTGTAATTTTCCCTTTGAAAAATTTAAAAACGGCATCTTTTTCTTCACTTGACCATGGCCGTTTAACTCCTTTTTTTGATAATTTTTTTCCTGTAATAAATTTGATTATTTTTATATAATTCAAAAATACTATAAGTACCTATGATTTTATACTTACTTTTTGTCACAACTGCTGGCGATGTCAATACCCGATCTTCATCAGCATGTTTGTTATCGTCATGTGAATCTTCATTGTCATATGCATCTTCATCCTCCTCTTTATCATTTTCTACTTCATCCACATCTGGCATATCTGTAAATAACACAAGAAATAAGTATAAAAAAAGTAATATTGTTATATTAAATTACCGTTCAAATTTATTTCCTCGAGTTTCTTCCCAGCAAATTTGTTTGCCTGACCTTCGTCTACCACCATCAATAATCGACTTACTTTGGTCAATTCAACCGCACTTTCGTGGAGGCGATAGTAATCTCTATGCACTCTAATATCGTGCCCGAGATGTCGAGCAAGCCAATCATATTCGTTTTCCGACAAATTAAATATCTGACACACTGTAGCGATATATTTTCTGAGCTTTGTGCTCGTTATATTTTCTGGGTTCTCTAATTTGGCTTCCAAACAACACTTACGTAGACTATCGTGCCCTCTAATATTTCCAGTAGAATTACCAGTTCGTGCAAATACGTGGGGGTTTTCTTTTGATATATCGACAACATCCCTAATTTTTATAAGAACTTCCACAGAACGTTTGGTATCATCATTTAAAAGAATAGGTACGTGTCTACCACGCTTCCCAACAATTTGGACTACAATAAGTTGTTCTGATAATTTTTTTTCAAAATCGGTTAGGGAATCTTTCAATTCTTGAGTACACTGCTCATTCCAATTTGGCCTACAAACAAAGTCCTTAATCTTCATTCGAGACGCTTCACCAGATCTTCTCTTATTAAAAAGGATAATTTTACTTAAACAGAGAGTAGCTAGAAGACTCCATTTTGTAGTTGACGGACATTCTAACAAAGAATTTCGGGCAGTTACCATGTTATCATTAATATACTGACCGAGTTTCATTAAATCACTGGTTACGGGCAACAATTGCGTTGCATTCATTTTTCGATCTGAAAGAGTAGCCAACGCATTTGAAGAGATCCTGATGGACCATTCTAGTTCCATAAGGTTTAAAAAAGCCAAAAGCGTCTCATTTCCTTTCAAATTACCCCCTTTTAAGCAAATGCCACGTTTTATCGAAGCGCATTTTTTCAAGGCGTATCCAATTTTTAAGGCCAAAGAAGGTATCTCGAACTCAGGTCTTTTGGCTATATTTTTATGTGAAACACACAACAATTTTGTCGCTTGTACTATTATATCAAATTTTTCAGGCACCAGGAAATCTGATAAACATCTATTGCTTTTCTCAACATTTCGTAATTGAAGAGTAAATCGACCCAATTGCCGCATCGATTGTCGAATTAATTCGCACTGCGTTGTGCCGTACTTCTCGAACTGCATGGCCCCAAATTGCAGTATCAAATTATCATCCTTGCAATATTCACCAACAACATCATTCCGCAATTTTGATGAAATGTTGTGTACAAAATCAGATGAAAATTGTGTTCCAAATGTATTGTTTATTAAGGCGTTACTCTCTGCAATCACTAATTTATTATCAGGTTCAATGCTTTTCTTAATAGTACAGCTTATTTTAATGTGATGCCAAATATGCTTCTTCAACATAAACCCTAAACAATTAGGACAAGGGCCATAATCACTAAATTTGTTAAATTTTAATTCGTCTTCGGTAGGACGTCTAACAAGAATAAGTTCGCCCTGTTTGGTAGATAATACATTTACATTGTGGTAGAAATCTCCCGATCTTATGAGGGTTGCAAAGCCATTTCTTCTAGATTTAGATTTTTTTGGCATTGCCAACAATTTTGCAACGCTATTTTCTGATCCATGCATTACCTCCAAATGCCTTGCCGAATTTAAAATTATTTTTTGGCAAAAATAACATGAATGCCCCTTATTTCTAATACGCTTTCTATTTGCTTTTCTTGCTGCGGAAATGTTAACTTTATTAGGTTGCATAGAAGAAGTACACACTTGTTCATTTTGTATTACTTTACTTGCTTCGGAAATGTTAACTATATTAGGTTCCATGGAAGAAGTACCCACTTGTTCATTTTGTATTAATTTATTGTGGTTGGGGGCATATGACAGTTCATTGAGGTTTATATCTGCAGGTGGAGGGTTGGAGGTATGTTCATTAGAGAGTTTCAAACTTTCTTCAAATTTCAGCGACTTATGAGATTCTTCGTCACTTTCATTTTGATATATTATGCTGCAATCCGACGGAAGATACTCACTTCCACTACTTTTGTCTTCAGACCAATCATCTAAATCTAAAATTTAAGAGAATTCCGTGAGGTTTAAAGAATTGTTGTCATCATGCTTACACAGAGAAAATTTTTTGGTCTTTTGAAGTAATTTTTATTTCAAATTGAACCCCAAATCAATCTCACACCAATTTGAAGTAAAATTTATTTTAAATTTACTAAAAATTTTTTAAAATTATTTAATTAAAATTTATTTACTTCAAATTGGTGCGAGTAAAAATTTTTCTCAGCGTAGTTTTACCATTTGCTGAAGAATTTTCATAATGCGAAGTACTTGTTATTTCTTCCAACTGGCAGTTAGTATCCGATTTCGAAACATCCTCCAAGGAATATGGTTGGCTTTTTTTGATAATAACTTGCGAAAGAATCTTTATTTGATTAGGGGCATCTGAAATTCAACACATATTTAACCCTAGTGTCAATAACCAGAATTGTCCACGTCATTCTATGACCGGGGTACCCGGGTACCCAAGCAGATAAAATCCGTTATTTGTACTTTTTCGCCTGTACTTTTTGTTAGCTTGTACTATTATATTATTTGAATGGACACGTCGTACGATTATGGTTTAGAAAACGAAGAAAGACTCGAAAATTAGGGAGCGTTCAAGTATTACGTAACGCAATTTTTGGAGATTTTTGACCCCCCCTCCCCCCCATGTAACGCGCCGTAACGTTTTTCTGTAACCCCCCTCCCCCCTAGTAAAACGTTACGTAACCATCAAGTGACCATTTTTATACCTAAAAGTCACAATTATGTGGCAAAAACAATGTTACGTAACGCGTAGTTCAAACCCCCCCTCCCGCCCCTGTAACGCATCGTAACGTTTTACAAGACCCCCCCTCCCCCCAAATTCGTTACGTAATACTTGAACGCTCCCTTATGTGCAGAATGTAATCTACCTGTTTGTGATGAGCATGCTAAGACAATTGCCAAATGTTTTGAATGTTAAGCTAAATTATGATTAATAAATAATTATTTTTAAGCTATACATCTTCTATTTATTCGTAAGATAATTACTATCAAATTAATTACTAATTTCAGCATTATACAAATTATTACTGTAGTACTAAATAACACTCGCAATGTGTGGGTACCCGGGTACCGCGGTTATTGAACAAGCGCATAGTCAGCTTTGACTTCAATTTTAAAATAGTAAATATTACTAAAATTAATTTAAAGCAGCATTAACATACTTAAAAAACGTTGTAGAGCGAAGATCTCGGCGGAAAAACAATTTGAAAAAATAGAAAATTTTTTTTTTAGGTTTCTAACCTCAGAAGGGTACCCGGGTACCCGGTTATTGACACTAGGGTTAACATTAGTACTTCTGAAAGCTGTATTATTAGACGCTCACAATTTTTTTTTAATTTTAAAAATTTGGAACGCTGTGGATTGAAATAAAATCCAAGTATTTCTTCATGCTGCACAATCTTTAAATTTTGAAATTGCATTTAGCAACAAAGTAAATAATAGTTTGGTTTAAATATGTTAATTATTTTTGTCATAAATGTTATATTTATCTACATATTATTATTATTATTTAAATGAAATCAATTTATGACAAAAATAATTAATATTAAAGTTTAACAAAAATATGTATTAGTTTCCTGCATTACTAAACACAAAATTAAATTCCAAGATATCAGGATAGTTGCAAAAATACTTTTGTTTTATTTCAATCCATAAGGGTTGTGCAGTAGCATAACCAGAATGTCATTGGGTGGGCATAATTTTTACGATGAAAAAGAATGCCACAAGAGAATTTTTTTTAGAATTTAATATTTTCCTATATTATTTTTTGATATGCTTGGCCCTCATAGCCCTCTCTGATTATGCCACTGATGATGTTCACCTAATGTAAAAAAATGGTGTAAACAGTGATCTGAAATATCAATTTTCCCCCAATTTTAAAATATTTTTATAAAATATCCCCCCCCCAAATTCTGACAACCAGAACATTAATATACTGAAAAAACTTACTTTTAACGTTTCCTAGAGGCTGCCTGCTAGATCCTTCATTAATCCTTGCGGGCGCAGTTCCATTACTGGATAACATACGCATTATCTTTGAGGATCTGGTGTTCATGATGGATAAAACTGAAAATTTATAAATACTTTACTTTAACAGGAATCTATAGCAACACAATCTTATAAACCGAGATCCCAGCTTCCCATGACACAAGTAATTTAGGCAAAGCTGAAATATTGTGAATCAATAGTTTAATATGCAATTAAGAAGGTATGCGTATTTGCTAGTTTGAAACCGGCAGCCTATTATGGGTAGAAGGGACTAAAGGTACATAAAAACCTTACCCACTTAAGTTAAAGTAGAAAAGCTGGTTTTTACATATGTTTTACAGAATATTGTCAAAAACCTACATTCATTATTGCCAGACGCTTTCCGAGCGTCATAACTTCCGACACACGCTTTAAAGATCGTTCCGAAAAAAGTTCCGCTTTCACGCTCGCACTCACAGCGGAACTTTTTTCGGAACGATCTTTAAAGTGTCTGTCGGAAGTTAAGACGCTCGGAAAGCGTCTGGCAATAATGAATGTAGGTTTTTGACAATATTCTGTAAAACATACATATGTAAAAACCAGCTTTTCTACTTTAACTTAAGTGGGTAAGGTTTTTATGTACCTTTAGTCCCTGCTACCCATAATAGGACCTCCATCAAGTTAGCCCCCCTTTAATCGAATTTTTAACTTTTTCTTATGCCAAACGTTTGGCAATCGTTAGGTAAGATTTGGTAGTTCGATTAAAAGTTTTGGTAGTTCTTTGTTTTTTCGTAATTAACCAATCAAATTTTTTTGTCAAGTTAGCCCCCCTTCAATCGATTTTTTAACATTTTTTTAGCTCATTTGATCGATTATAATACGCAGAGGTTTGGTACCCCAATAAAAAGTTTTGGTAGTTTCTAATTTGGTGGTAAATAATTAATTAAGTTGGAAGTTTACTTATACGCACGCGCTAAACTTCACGTGTATACAACAATAATTGTTTATTGCCAATTTGGTCTAATTTAAACCTTTTTTTAATGCCAAGCGATAGTTCATCGTCATGGAAGGTTTATTACTTCGATTAAAAGTTTTGGTAGTTCTTTGTTTTTTCGTAATTAGTTAACTAATCAAATTTTTTTGTCAAGTTAGCCCCTTTCAATCGATTTTTCAACTTTGGTTTAGCTCGTTTGATAGATTATAATAATATGTAGAAGTATAGTAGCCCTATAAAAAGTTTTCGTAGTCACTAATTTGGTCAAATGATTAATTAATTTTTAAGATGAATCATTTATACAACAAACATGAAAAATGTAACTATGCATTATACAAAAAGTTTGCGCTGCATTCTAATAAGATGATTTAATAAGATTATAACGACACTTGATATGAATAACATTGTAACTTTATTTTGCTTATTTTACATGAGGGCATTTTAAAGATTTTTTGCTACATATAATTTGCAATAAGAATGATGTTATTTTGTTAAATTAACAGTATTTTTAATTGAGATAGGACGACGATTCATAAACCAAAATTATAGTTTGTTCTTTGGGGAAGCCGTTTACAGCATAGTTGGATAACATTGTAACTTGAGTTATGCTCAAGTTACTGAATTATTTAATCAATTAATTAATTATTTGACCAAATTAGTGACTACGAAAACTTTTTATAGGGCTACCATACTTCTTTCTACATATTATAATCTATCAAATGAGCTAAACAAAAGTTGAAAAATCGATTGAAGGGGGCTAACTTGACAAAAAAATTTGATAGTTAACTAATTACGAAAAAACTATGAACTACCAAAACTTTTAATCGAACTAATAAACCTTTCATGACGATGACCTATCGCTTGGCATTAAAAAAAAGTTAAAAAATGTTTTAAATTAGGCCAAATTGGCAATAAACAATTATTGTTGTATATACGTGAAGTTTAGCGCGTGCGTATAAGTAAACTTCCAACTTAATTAATTATTTACCACCAAATTAGAAACTATCAAAACTTTTTATTGGGGTACCAAACCTCTGCGTATTATAATCGATCAAATGAGCTAAAAAAAAGTTAAAAAATCGATTGAAGGGGGGCTAACTTGACAAAAAAAATTGATTGGTTTATTACGAAAAAACAAAGAACTACCAAAACTTTTAATCGAACTACCAAATCTTACCTAACGATTACCAAACGTTTGGCATAAGAAAAAGTTAAAAATTCGATTGAAGGGGGGCTAACTTGATGGAGGTCATAATAGGCTGCCGGTTTCAAACTAGCAAATACGCATACCTTCTTAATTGCATATTAAACTATTGATTCACAATATTTCAGCTTTGCCTAAATTACTTGTGTCATGGGAAGCTGGGATCTCGGTCTATTAGCACCAATTAAATTTTAAAATTCAAAAAATGAAGGCCAACTTCAAGGACGTCAGTCAAATAGCGGGAAAACATTTCAATTTTGTAACATCTAATATCAATGTTTTTAAGTAAATAATGTTTTAATTTACAGTAGAATTCGCTTATAATGACATTGAAGGGAGATTAAAATTGATGTCATAGTAAACGGACAAGCTATACAGCTCCACCAAGCTTATTTTTGAATGTACATTTTCATTTTTTGATAATCGTTAATCGTCGAATGACTAACGCCAAGTTCTTCTGCAAGAGACGAGTTTGATTCCATTTTCCAGTCTGCATAATATTGCACCTTTTTCTGCAATGGTAAATGCTTTACGACGTTATCACGCCGTCGAGGTATTTTTCGGGTCAAAACGCTAAACTATGTACTTCACAGAAAGAACCGACGCGACGGTTCTTTCCCGCCTAGATATTTCTTGGCATATGAAACAATCGCAATAGGTATTACGCAATCGTTATTATGACCGGATCAATTTTCATGAAAGCATGCAAAAATGGGCAAATTTAAGCGATATGTAAGTTCCTATATATGAATACCAAACTTTACTCCAGTTGCGACATACTACATAATAATAAACGGTAGGTTATTTTAAGCGGATTCTACTGTATATAAACGAAAACCTTCAACCAACACTATCTCCTAATATGAATTTACATAAAATAAAACTTAAAGAATTTTTATGATAACTTAAAAACTTAAAATTACACTTACCTTATACTTGTCTTATGAGAGCGATGTACAAAACTATATAAATTCACTAAAATGTAGCTTCAATTAACAACAAAACTACTGATGTCACTCGTTCACTAGTTAACAACGTATGAAGTTAGAAGTATCACCGTGTATCACGAAGAAAAAGTTGCTTTCTGTGCAAAATCACCCGATCCACGCCTACGCGACGGCGACGCCACGGCCGGTTCAAGACGGTGTGATATTTAATTTCAGATAAACTTGATTATACTATTAATATAATCGTATAATGCAAAGCTACGAAAAATAAATTATTATTTTACAAAAATTAATATTCTGCGCTAGAGAAAACCTCAAAAAATTGAACCAAAACGAAGCAATTATTTTTACGTCCGTTGGTAATTTTTATTCTTATTACGTAGCGTAAAAAACGTTGGTTGATGATTAACAGCTGATGTGATAACATATTATGCTATTTTTAGAACAATAACGAATATGCCTGTGTCTAGTCCTGACCGCTACATGCTCGGAGCTCATCTATTATTGCAATTCTTGGACACTACTTTCTATTTTGCAATTAGAATTCATTTTATACCTAATCAAAAATTCATCATCTATTTATGCTTAACTAATTTATTGTTCTATGTCAGGGATGGCGAACCAATGGCACGCGTGCCACAAGTGGCACGTTTGAAAATTTTGATGGCACACACAAAAACAAAATTTTTTTTTTTATAAGTTATCTTTTTTGATAGAAATGAATTAAAAATTATTAATCTACACTTAATTTATAATTTATGATATAAATTTGTAGTACTGAATACCTAGTATGTATCTTAGTATGTTAACTAGAACCGTGAATTAAATATAAAACTACAAGGTGTTAATAAAACAGTCATTATAATGTTTGACTTAATCAAAGCGTTCGAAGTCAAATTACAGATTTTTAATCGTGATATTCTTTCAAATTCATATAGTAAATATTTTAATATTCTGCGCTAGAGAAAACCTCAAAAAATTGAACCAAAACGAAGCAATTATTTTTACGTCCGTTATTACGCATTATATCAAGAGACGAAAGAGTTACAAAATGTGAGTAACCGGTGAGGTGAGAATTAGTAAAATCAGGGAGTCAAATGTGATGTCTGCATAAAATCTGATTTTCAAATAGCCATAAAAATTATAGGATAATGAACAATTTTCTGTATTTTTACAAAAGACATCAAGTTTGATTAAAGATATATGAAACAGGCGCGGATACAGGATTTCGTTAAGGGGGGGGGGGATTCCGGATTTCGTAAATATTCCATAACGTCAGATCGGTACCAGCTAATTTTCAAGAAATGTTATTCTAATTTTTATTAACTACAAACCTAATGGCGAAATTACGTCAGACGACGGCGATTAGATTATTTATTGCCGTGTTTTAAACCTACAGCAATATTATTTTTAATAGTTTTCTCACGCCTTATTTTAATGCACAAGTAAAGTAAACTCAAAATTTAATCATAACACTTAAACGTGCTTAAACTTACCACTTACTTACCAGAAATACAAAATTAAAATTACTAGCAATAATTATTCTTTTTTTTTCGTAAAAATATGCAAGCATAACTTTATCGCGTTCGTTTACCACGTTACTCTGCTTATATTATACTTGTAAACATTTTCGTACTGATTTTGATTTTCTGCTACCATCGCAACTTGTTCCATAACTGCGAGGTTTTGTTATAAATTCTCCATTTTTGCCAAAATCGTTCACATGACTGCTATAAATGCAAAATGAACCGACTTGATCTGGCTTACAGCTTATACGCTTAGTAGAGCTCGTGTCAAGTAAAGTTGGATCAGGAATTTTCGGTTTTCGCTGCATAATTCTTTTTCTGCTCATCTGGCGCAAAAATAGTTTACCATATAGATAAGTGAAACTAGACTCAATTATCTGCAATTCTATGCATAAAACAATTTTGTAGCTATATTAGGGGCCAAGCTGTAAACTTTCCAACTTCATTGACGGTTCCAACTTTACTTCACACGAGCTCTATAGTACAGGTGCAAATTAGATATAAGATATAATATACCAATCTTCTCAACAGTCATTTACCAACTAAAAAGTACCACAAATTTTTTTTATAAAATTGAGTTACCCATATACAACCCAGCAAAATTCCCGAAAGCAAGTTGCTCGGAGCAGAATAAATTACAACAAACTGAAAATAATCCTTACGGAAACTAAAATCATTTGCAGTTTAATTATATCGGACAGTAATTAAATTACTTACGGTATATTAAGTTTTATTAAAAAGACCAACGAATTAAGAATGCTTTCACGGGACAAACACTTCTTTGTCCCCTTAAATAATTCTAAAAGCAAGGAGCTATGATTTTTTGAATAATTAATTATTAAATAATAAGAAGCAAATTAAACATTGCCATGTACTTAATAAAATTTCAATTCTCGGTAATGTAATATAATATATACTAGTACGCAACTAATATGGTAATTATGTAGCAACGTCGATTTTAGGATCATTAGTCATTACTCATTACATTTTCGTTTCCATTATGGTCAAACGGCCCTTATTTTTGGTTCTTTTCGATAATTCAATCCGGATCGGCTCTGATCGCAATTGATCCGGATTATCGACGTTCTACTGTAATAAAAGTTATTGCTGATCATTATAATCTTATTAGTTCAGTCAAATTAGATTAAAATATAGCGAATAGAAAAAATAACTGGTAAAAAGCTATAAATTGGTGGATGCCTTTACCTTGGCATACTATTGAACATACTAAAAGTCCTGATGTCTATATGCACGGCTCGATCCGCCATCTTGGAAAAAGGGTGCTCCAAGTCAGGTTATTTCTTATATCTCGGTAATCGTTGATCCTATCGCATTTAAGGTTATAATAAAAAATAAAGCTCATTAAATTCTCTATAAAAATAGTTCAAAACATTTTTTTCATATGTTTAATAGTTTCTTTGTAATACATCAGTGAATACGTAAATAATTTTTATGTCTGGGCTGTACTCTGAAATCTATGATTGTACACGTTAGAAATATCAATAAAAAATGTTAAAAGAATTTCTGGGCAACGCAAAAAATAAGACTCGACTGATATCAATGTTATCGAAAAAATTTGAGGCCAAAGGTTTTATCGTTAAACAGGCTAAAGACAATGCTGATACTCTTATCGTCACAACAGCGATAGAAGTATTTTCTTTCGAAAAGGCTGTGATTGTCGGTGAGGATATGGACCTTCTCGTTTTACTAACTGCTCTAGCTCCACAGAAACGGAATATTTATTTCCTAAAACCAGGAAGAGGAAAGTCCGAACGTAAAATATACTGTTCTCGTACTTTACAATCACATGGAGGACTTCGAGATAGAATACTATTTGCACACGCTTTTAGTGGTTGTGATACAACATCGTGTCTCTTCCAAAAGGGCAAACTAAAATGCTTTCAACTATTGAGGCAACGAGAAGATTTACGTGATATCATAACAACATTTAATGACAACAACGCTTCTCATGATGATATTACTCTAGCTGGAGAACGTTTTTTTATGGCTATATACGGTGCACCTGCAATTGAGACATCTTTAAATCGACATCGGTATAATGTTTTTACGAAATCAGCGTACAAGAGTAAACCGAATTTAGCTTCGTTGCCTCCTACAGCTGCAGCAGCTCAACAACACTCGTTTCGCGTGTATTACCAGGTAGAGTAGATGCGAAAGGTCAAAAGTTATACTGTCATCGCCGCATTAACGATAACACGTTCAAACACTAAAAAGCCCAACTAGAAAACATTCGTTGCATGTTTACTTTCGTTTACTTTCAAAATAAAATAAATAACAATAACTTTTTTATTAAATTACACATGCCTACTGATATTTTTTTCATATTAATTTTCAAGAACGAGTAATTACGTCTTTTTTTATTCACATTTTTTAAATTTTCGCTCCAAGCTAATGTTTTCACGTAACATTTATATGTATGTATTTCGCCCTTCGCGCATTGTATAACTTTTGAGCTTTTGCACGCAGTCTACAAAAGTGGCGCGGTAATGAGAAATGCCCTGAGCTGTGGGGTTGGAAAAATATCAATTAGTGTCTAAAACCTGTACCGACACTCAAGGCACCAGCTCCGGATTCATTGCTTACATTGATCTCGTGCAATTGTAAAAAAGGCTGCACTTCTTCCTGTGGGTGTAGAAAAGCAGGACTGAACTGCGCGGCTATAATTATGTGGCTACTGTCATGGTACATCATGCCTAAATTCAAATTCTGCTCTTGACGAAGATAAGGAGAGTTCCATTGAGCGGGAGTTTGACGAAAATGATTCCGATGCTGAAGATCGAGATGATAGCCCTGTTAGGAAGAATTTTATAGATGACGCCACCCCCAGTACTAGTAGTGTATTACAACTTTAAACAGTAAGAGTTGCCAAATTTTCATAGGTATTATGTCTTTTTATATTTTTTTTGCAGATTTTACACTGGAAGTGATTTTTATATGTTCAACTGTGTATTACAGAGAAACTAATAAAGATATAAAAAAAATTTATTGAACCTTCTTTATAGACAATTTAATGAGCTTTATTTTTTATAATAACTTTAAATGCGATAGGACCCACTATTATCGAGATATGAAGAAAAAACCTGACTTGGAGCACTTCTTTCCAAGATGGCGGATCGAGCCCTGCATGTAGACGTCAGGACTTTCAGTATGTTCAATACTATGCCAAGGTGAAGGCCTCCACAAATTTATAGCTTTTTACCGATTATTTTTTCTATTTTTGCTAATTTGACTGAACTATATGCACTTTGTATAATTATTTACTTCAGTCTGCCACTCTATCCCAGGAATGAGTTGACGTACGTCATAATATAATTAACTGCACGCAGTTTGGCTTGTAGCGTATAATCCTATGGTAATTTTTATTCTTATTACGTAGCGTAAAAAACGTTGGTTGATGATTAACAGCTGATGTGATAACATATGCTATTTTTAGAACAATAACGAATATGCCTGTGTCTAGTCCTGACCGCTACATGCTCGGAGCTCATCTATTATTGCAATTCTTGGACACTACTTTCTATTTTGCAATTAGAATTCATTTTATACCTAATCAAAAATTCATCATCTATTTATGCTTAACTAATTTATTGTTCTATGATTCTATGTAAATTGTATAACGCATGTACATAATAAATTGATGTCACTTTCCGCCAAACTAGTGCAAATTTGAAGAAATATGTTCCCTGATAGTATTGTGTAAGCATAACGCTAATTATTTATTAAAATTTTTAATTTATTTTATTTAATTTAAAATTATTAATTTATTAAAATATAGTATTCAACGCTTATAGTAATCTTTAATTATAATCAATCACACAAATACTATTGGAAACATTCTTACGCCTCCGTTTCAATTTTATTTTTTTTTGACTACGTATGTACATATGTACATACATGCATAATAGATCTCTTTCTTATGATGAGACCGGAATAGCATTTATACATAATATTATTATGTATATTGTTGCTGATTATTTTGAACACAATACAAAACAAAACAAAAAACAAAATACTATGTTTAAAGCTTATAATCCGGTCTCGACTTAATATTTCAATATTTATTTGGTAATTTTTAGTATTACAAAACATGCACACGGAATTAAAAATTTTCAACCGAAAAGGCCAAATTACGTTAGTTAGCAAGTATTTCTAAGTAATTAAATTTATTATTTGAAATAATTTTTTTTTGTTCAAAAAAAAATTCAAAAACGATTTTAATTTGTATTTGAAATAATTAAAAAATTTATTTCAACGATTCAACAATAGCACATAATGCATAATTATTTACATCAATAGTTTTCCCGCGTTTTTTTATTATGATATTAATTTATGCGTAGGTGTGGAGGGTCTAAAAATAACTTATGAGTTGTTCCGTACTTTGCTCTAACGGCACTGCTTACCTTTCAAAGGGGGTTACCGTTCAAAACAGGTTTAGTCATAGTCCCCCTTTTACCAGCCCATAAAATTAAAATTTGGCGTTCCGTATTGTAGTGTAGATAGGGGCGGTTTTAGTTCGGTTGCGGAGGATGGGGATTGGTGTTGCTTCTTCGCTAAATAAAACGATTTACCAACTCAACTACTTCCAGGAGTTTATAGTATTATAAACAATGTACAAGATGAATGAATTAAAACAATAAATCATGGACAAGCCGTTCAATGTAGTACCTTAGTACATCATAAGAACATAAGATTTAAAATATGCAAACAGTAATTTTTGTAACATTTTACAGTCAAAAATTAAAATTGTTAATATAAAACTGCGCACAAGACTGCCGTCCTTAAATACTCGTAAGAACCAAAAATGAAAATTTTACTAAATCTTAAATTAAAATATCAAAATGTTTAACCGCCATGGTATGAGAACCGCAAACGTATAAAATGTTAAATATTTTGAAAATGCTTACGCCACGGATTCTTTCCTATTCAGAATACCTCAACCGACCGACCTCTGAAGCAGCTAATCTGTTGATAACAACGTAAATGATGACATGCTGCCACTGTTTTTTCTAAAATAAGCTCAATTGGTTGTTTTTCAAAATTTTTCTATAAGTAAATGAATGCTTTTTATTGTATTTAATAGTTATTATTATTATTAATTATATAAAGGGATTATAACAAGTTAATTCCCGAATGTAATTATTCAATGCTTTATCAACGACTATAGCCAAAACCGCAGGTGAAAAGTTCTGGTTTTGAGAAACGTCAGATTTAGACAAATTTATTTTGACCGCAAATATTTATTTTGAGCTAAAAACTAGAAAGTTTTTGAATCGTTTCTATGACATGCGTTCGTTTATTTGTAAACAAGAGTGAAAAAATTTGCAAAATAGAAAATGCTATTCTAATCCACTAGTGTATTAAAAAGCCGCCAATCCACGGAAAATATCAGACGTATTAAACCTTCCTAATAATATGGTAAGACACGATCGTAGATGGATTCGTGCTGGGTTCGAATCCCTGCCAAGTACACCGAAATTTTCCGATCGTGTCTTCTTCCCAACCCGCACTTGGTCAGCGTGGGAAGATTAAGATTATGGCTGCACCTTCAAGTTATGAACAAAAGTAACTTGAAGAGGCCTACGACGTTCAGGAGTGCACAGAATGGCTGAAGAAGAAGAAGAATAATATTATAGTGGTCATGGATAAATTAAATAATAATGCACTAATAACCTGGACTTTAACGGTTTTTCATGAAGTTTGAGCTTCGCCCGGATTTCATAATCAAAAAGGTGAATGGAAGAAATTCTATTATGACCAATTAAAAAAACTGCTGTGAGCGTTGTAATCGATATTTATGCTTAGAGCGCACATATAGTAAGTTATCTGTTTTGAATGCTATCACCTTGAAATTGTTAAATGAGCTTAGCTCAAAAATTGAAAAATTTTTAATTTAAATTAGGTCTATTTTTATATTAAGCTTTTAATTTTGCTTAAATTTCTTATCAATATAGTTTTTTAGAAGAGCATTAATTTATAGATATTTTGTTGCTTTTGGTACGAGTCATTGGGTACGAGTCAGATTATATTTTTCCAAAGAAATTAAGCTAATTTTTTTTTATTTCTCAAATAAAGCACTTTATTTAAAAATGTGGTATGGAACCGCCGCGTGTTATGGTGTATTAAAATTTGGCGCGTGTTCTGAAAGGTTAAAAAAATAGGCGCCGATTTTATTAAAGCGCCTAAATTTAAACATTAAAATTAAAAAGATTAAATGAGGGCACCTAATTTTCATTTCCTTGTTGGCTAGACTATGATAAAATAACCTTTTTTTTGTTTATAATATTTTTGTGAAATTTGTACATCAGGCATTCAGTTGGTGTTCAGTGTCAGCCTTCATGAAATCGGTGCCGGTGTCGGAAATTAAATGTTTTTTAAGTAATTATTATTTGTTGTATATAGAATATAGGCAACCCATTTGATTTAGCAAAATTGTGATGAAATTAAATTTTTTTAAGTTAATACCTATTTGTTGTAGGTACATAGAATAGGCAACCCATTTGATTTAGAAAAACTGTGATGATACAGAGTGTTAAATATTAAAGTAGATTTGGCAACAGCGCAATACTTTGCAGAGGGCGCCACGCGAAAGGCAAACTTGAAGTTGTCATATATATCAAAAAGCATGTAGTTGCAATGTCCCATATTGTGGCACCTCCAACACAAAATAGAATATCTTTTTTAATTTTTCATCTACGTTAAAACAAATAAACCTATATAATACGTAAATAACAAACAGTATAGGTAGTCCCCAATTGTGGCGTCTTATATAAATTAATTACGAGATATTCTACTTTAAAATTGTGGCAACGCGTGTAAGTTGCCACAATTTTTGGATTTGCCACAGTTCAGGCGTATTCACACACAAGTTGCCATAAATATAGTGAAACCTACACACATACACACACACACACACATACATACAGACATCCTTCCAAAAATGATAAAAATGGATTCAGGGGACCTCAAAACGTGAACATCTGTCAAAAAATTGGGGGGTCAAATTTTGACTGATAACAATACTTTCCTTACCTAGGGGTTCGGAAAGTAAAAATCTGATGTGGCCATCGCATGACTTTCCGAACAGACGTAAATTTTTATATTATATTTTTTAATAAAATGGTTACATAATTTCAACAATAAATCGATGAAAAATTTTATATTTTGCCAAAATAGGAAGAAAAAATTTTTGAATGCCTATATCTTGCAAACGAAGCATTTCTGGACCCATGTTATTAGAGACTTTTCATCTTATTTCATTAGTAGAATACGTTTTACTATTTTATTTACAAATACGAAAATTTTTGAAACGCCCTGTATATTTTAGAAAAAAACTTATAGGACAAAAAATGTAGAAAATTCCATAGGGGTAATTTTTTGTTATTAATATTTTTACATATTTAATTTCGTTTCGAAGTTATGACGCATAATGTCATAATAGCTCCAGGTAAACCCCCCTTTCCCATTAGACGATTAAATTTTTTTCATTTGGCTTCGTCCTACGACAGGAAAAACCTTTTATGCAAAATTTGGAATGATTTTCTTGCTTTGTTTAGACGCTATCGTGTTCACAGACGTACACACACACATACATACAGACATCCTTCCAAAAATGATAAAAATGGATTCAGGGGACCTCAAAACATGAACATCTGTCAAAAAATTGGGGGTCAAATTTTGCCTGATAACAATACTTTCCTTACCTAGGGGTTCGGAAAGTAGAAAGACTACACGCGTAGGAAGAAAGCTGAATGAAAAAGAAAAGAGATAAAAAGAAGATGAACGAAGGCCTAAAGTAAGAACAAGAGAAAGACTGAAAGCGATAATAGTTGGGGTTAAACCGGAAGAAAAATCCATAGACATCATCAAAAAACTACAAGAAAAGATAGACCCACGGGAACAATATCCAAAACCTCCGGACAGAATGAGGATGTGGAAACGCGAAAATGATAATAATGGAGGTACAGAAGATCCTCAGAGACCACGACATAGTGAAAAACGCCAAGAAACATGTAATTAAGGTGTTCAATCTGAAGTTCCTTTAATTCTACTCAATGCATTTTGGAAGAGATGGACAATAGGGGAATTTCACCATACCACATAAATCTAATGGCAACCTACTTTGAAGGAAGGCAACTAATAATACAAGAAAAACTATGGAAAAGCACAATCAGATTGATGGGAGAAATCTGTACTATCACCCTTATTGTGGAACGACTATGTCATCAAACTTCCCACACCCCCAGGGATCGAGATCTTCGGTTTCACCAATGGCATCACCATTTTGGCGGCAGCGGGAAAAGAGGCGGTACTTATTGTCAAAATAAATACCATCATTGAGGATATTATGTAAATGGATGAAACTAAGAGGCCCCAAACTGGCCTAAGAAGACGGAGGTCATCATGCTGACCGGCAGAAAAGAAATCGCCCAAGTTTCTTCTTGAAAAATCAATAGTTGGTCTTAAGTTAGTACGAGTTTATTGTCATCTGACCAGTAGACTATTGGAACCCTTCTTTTCCTACGATGAACTCACCTGGGGGGAAAATGAAGTAGAATATAAGAGGGAAACCAATGAATACGAGATCAGGGATGTCATAGTGATTGCACCCCCAAAAATTATGGGCACCATTCAGGGGCCAGTTTTGGAACAGGGAGAGTACCCCACTAATGGCACTACTTCAACCGAATCAAAAGAGCCACAGACCCAAAAAGAAGAAAGGCGACGCCCCCCCCCTTGAAACAGCGGTCGCGGCACGCCATTCCACTACTCCAGGGATGGATCAGCCACTTCTGGAAACCAGGTTAAGCCCCTCCCCTAAAAAAATGATAAAGGTGCAACCTCCTCTTATTACAGGGACGGGCTCATTCCTCCATACAGCGCAGCGGTCGAGCAACCAACTCCTTTTTACTGAGGAAAACACCCGGAAGGGGTACTCACCCCCCCCCAATACAATTGTAGTGCAAAGTGCTCCAATTTTGCCGGGACTAGCCCCCACCCTTCAAGGTTACATCTGGGCGTTCAGCTCAAGTAACAAGAGAAAAAGGCTCCGATCCAGCTACCACGTTTGAAAATCAAGTTCCCATATTAGCAGGATCGGAACACCACCCCAGGCAACAGCAGGACGCACTAAAGGGAAGCTGCGCAGGGCCTCTTACTTAGCCAGGGAGACAACCCCCTCACAATCCAATACCAACAACGGAGGACTCCCCTACTGACGGGCTGGACAGGGGGATTCAGGGCTGCAACGGGTTCTATCAATAATAATAAAAATGCTAAAACTCTTAAATCTCATAAAACAGTTCAATTTAAAATGAAACCATCTAATTCACTTAATAATAAAACAATTTTATGTAAGAAAAACAAAACTAAATATAAATTCAAAACTCAACAGCTAAGTGAAAACAGGGGTATCTTAAGCAATCCTTGCCCCCCCCCCCCCCCAAATAAAAAATCCTCAGGACCCTCCACACGTAAGATAACCACCTCTATCAAGATTCAAAATTAACTAACTCTTATTTAGAACCTAGGTTCTTAACTTGTCAATTTAATTTTTTTTTGTTTCTCTTTCAGAAAGTTTGCCATACCATCAGCCTCAAGAATACAAATTGTTTTTAAAGTGAGGTATAAGAGACTATTCAAGCCATGGGTCTTTAAGGCCTGTAGCGCTTATATTTTATTATAAGAGACTATATCGCTGATTCTTCCGGGAATTGTTGTCAACCTCACCATTGACAACAATTCCCGGAAGAATCAGCGGGAATTGTTGTCAATGGTGAGGTTATCAACAACTTACGGTACGCAGATGATGCGGTGCTCTTGGCATCCAGTCAGGAGGACTTGCAGAACATCCTGGACAGAGTTGTGTCAAAATGTTCCACAGCTGGTCTTGACTTGAACATCAAAAAGACAAAAGTGTTGGTAATAAGCAAAATACTATGGTATCGTAACTAACATCACAGTTAGAGGCAAAGTTCTGCAGCAAGTCGATCAGATAAAATATCTTGGCAGTATCCTAACAAGTGGTGCTGACAGCCAGACCGAAATAAGATCAAGGATTGAGCAGTCTCGTGCAGTTTTTGGGAGGATGAGCAGAATACTATGCTGTAGAGAGTTGGGGTTGCCCTTGAGAGTTCGTCTTCTGAGGTGCTACGTGTTCTCTACCCTTCTGTACGGTGTGGAGGCCTGGACCATTAACAGCAGGGAAATGAAACGTCTTGAAGCTTTTTGAGATGTGGTCCTATAGGCGGATGCTAAAGGTTCCGTGGACAGAGAAAGTTCGAAACTCTGAGATACTCTCACGTTTGCAGAAGGACACCGAGATTGTGGTCACAATTAAGAAAAGGATGTTGGAATATTTTGGACATGTGATGAGAGGCAAAAAGTATCGGGTGCTGCAAAACATAATGCAGGGAAAAATAGCGGGTAGACGAGCTCCGGGTCGAAGGAAGACATCCTGGTTGAAGAATCTTCGAGTCTGGTATGATGTGAACTCCAGCACACTGTTTAGACTGGCGTTTGACAAGATAAAAATAGCCATGATGGTGACCAACGTTCTGAAAGGACATGGTACTTGAAGAAGATATCGCTACCATAATGGCAGAAGATCGTATGTAACATTTTTTAGAAATATTCGTAAACTTCAGCTCTATGATCTGACAGAATATGTCTAAAACTCAAAAAATGTTACATACGACCTTCTGCCATTATGGTAGCGATATGGTCCCTTTTGACTTGACGGTTTTTGATTACCCGGTCTCGAGTGGCAGTTTTCTTGGCGAATGCACACGGGGAATTTTTATTTTTTCTCTCGAGCACGCAGGCTCGGGCTCCGTCTAAGGAGGGGCAACCCTTCCCTCTGGTAGCAAGATAGTTTTGGTCAATGGCAGGGGCAAGCTGGTGAATCTCCGACCATCGAAGTGCCTAATCCCCGATACGGAAATTCAACAGATGGGCTCCTAACTTTGACCACTTATTCAAAATTATGCCTCTTTGTTGCTTATCATCACATCCAGACCCAGCTATGTTAGGGATCAGGTGGTAACACTAAATCAGCATTGCCAGCTTTTCAAGAAAGGCAACTGCGTACATGCCTTTCATCATAATTTCAAAGCTATGACCGTCGCTAACCTAAGGGGGGGGGTAAAACCAACCTTGGATACCGCGGCCTTTGTTGACAGGCAAGGGCCTCAAAATCCAATCCTGCAATTGAATCGGCTGCTTTGAGGATGAGTCAGTGGCAAGCTAGAATATAATTTTGAACAGATAGCTAAATAAATTAATAACTTTTTATAATTATTTCAAGGGACTGCAATACCGATGTATTCAGCATTTGTTGTAATAAGACACCATTATCTTAGAATACCACCACAAAATCTGTCTCTTACAGTTTACCAACAAATTAATGATCCAAGATCTATGGATCCAGCATTATTCACAGGCTAGGTATTATGGTCAGTAACAAGTTTTCTGGTGGTATTTGGGGTCGTCCATAAATTACGTCACGCAATTTTAAGCAATTTTTAACCACCCCGCCCCCCATCGTCACAAGGGTCGGAAGCCCCCCCCTAGGAGCGTGAAGCAGGGTTGCCACATAGATCTAAGCAAGAAGTGAGTGAAAAAAGTGTATTAATTTTCAAAAAAAGTGAAAAAAGTGTATTAATTTTCAAAAAAAAAGTGAAAAAAGTGTATAGCAACTTTGAACAAAAAGTGTAATATTTTTAAATTGTTTTTGATTTTATTAACATAAATTAAAACAAATACGTTCATAGTAATTTAATAATCAGAAGTTTTTGCTTTCTTATTGAAAAAGTTTCGGTTTTGAACGTCTTGCGACATTTTTCCGATACCTCCCTGTCCTGTGCTCGTTGCATGTTGAATCTTAATCCTGTCTAATTCGCAATTTACATGAAAATAAAAATGCGTTCTTCAGCCTCAAAACATAACAAAATCAATTAATTAACAAAACATATTACATACAATAAATTTAACACCATACTGAAAAATTTGCAAATTTTCACCAGATTATGATTTTAAATTTCGGAATATATCTACGTCTAAATACAGCCATGTTGTTGTTGCTTGTGGCGCCACCAACGGTAATGTAAATCGCCAATATACATAACAGTTTTAACTTGATATTTTTATTTGTTATTTAAAATCTACAATTGTGTGGTCGGTCATCTTGGCTATTATATGGTTATCATCAAATATTATTGTTAATACCAACAAAAAAATCCAGAAAAGATACCAACAACAAACATTTTTTTAAATTTGAATTTGAAAAAATATAAATTGAAAATTATTTATTAAATAAATTAAAAAATGTAATTTTTATAGGTGAAATCGTAAAAAAAGTGAATTTTCTTCAAAAAAGTGAAGAAAAGTGTATGATTTTCAAAAAAGCGAAAAAGGTGAAAAAAGTGACACTGTGGCAACCCTGCGTGAAGTAATTTATGGACGACCCCATACAAAAGTTGTAGCAAATCCATAGTTGAATTCAGAAAAATATTTAAATTTTATAATTTGTGAAAATTAGGTTGAACAATTGATTAAAATTTTCTGTTGCTTGAGAATTATTCGTAATACTGAATTTAGAGGAAAATTTTGCATAGGGGTCGTCCATAAATTACGTTACGCAATTTTTAACCCCCCCCCCCATCGTCACAAGAGTCGGAAGCCCCCCCCTTAGGAGCGTGAAGTAATTTATGGACGCCCCCATACAAAAGTTGTAGCAAATCCATAGTTGAATTCAGAAAAATATTTAAATTTTAAAATTTGTGAAAATTAGGTTTAACAATTGATTAAAATTTTCTGTGTTCCTAGAAAATTATTCGAAATACTGAATTTAGAGGAAAATTTTGCAGATAAAAGTTGTAGCAAATCCATAGTTGAATTCAGAAAAATATTTAAATTTGTGAAAATTAGGTTGAACAATTGATTAAAATTTTCTGTTGCTTGAGAATTATTCGTAATACTGAATTTAGAGGAAAATTTTGCAGACAAAAGTTGTAGCTTATCCATAGTTGAATTCAGAAAAATGTTTAATTTTAAAATTTGTGAAAATTAGGTTGAACAAATGATTAAAATTTTCTGTGTTCCTGGAAAATTATTCGAAATACTGAATTTAGAGGAAAATTTTGCAGACAAAAGTTGTAGCAAATCCATAGTTGAATTCAGAAAAATGTTTAATTTTAAAATTTGTGAAAATTAGGTTGAACAATTGATTAAAATTTTCTGTTGCTTGAGAATTAATCGTAATACTGAATTTAGAGGAAAATTTTGCATAGGGGTCGTCCATAAATTACGTTACGCAATTTTTAACCCCCCCCCATCGTCACAAGGGTCGGAAGTCCCCCCCCCAGGAGCGTGAAGTAATTTATGGACGGCCCCATACAAAAGTTGTAGCTTATCCATAGTTGAATTCAGAAAAATGTTTAATTTTAAAATTTGTGAAAATTAGGTTGAACAAATGATTAAAATTTTCTGTGTTCCTGGAAAATTATTCGAAATACTGAATTTAGAGGAAAATTTTGCAGACAAAAGTTGTAGCAAATCCATAGTTGAATTCAGAAAAATGTTTAATTTTAAAATTTGTGAAAATTAGGTTGAACAATTGATTAAAATTTTCTGTTGCTTGAGAATTAATCGTAATACTGAATTTAGAGGAAAATTTTGCATAGGGGTCGTCCATAAATTACGTTACGCAATTTTTAACCCCCCCCCATCGTCACAAGGGTCGGAAGTCCCCCCCCCAGGAGCGTGAAGTAATTTATGGACGGCCCCATACAAAAGTTGTAGCTTATCCATAGTTGAATTCAGAAAAATGTTTAATTTTAAAATTTGTGAAAATTAGGTTGAACAAATGATTAAAATTTTCTGTGTTCCTGGAAAATTATTCGAAATACTGAATTTAGAGGAAAATTTTGCAGACAAAAGTTGTAGCAAATCCATAGTTGAATTCAGAAAAATGTTTAATTTTAAAATTTGTGAAAATTAGGTTGAACAATTGATTAAAATTTTCTGTTGCTTGAGAATTAATCGTAATACTGAATTTAGAGGAAAATTTTGCATAGGGGTCGTCCATAAATTACGTTACGCAATTTTTAACCCCCCCCCCCCATCGTCACAAGGGTCGGAAGTCCCCCCCCCCAGGAGCGTGAAGTAATTTATGGACGGCCCCATACAAAAGTTGTAGCTTATCCATAGTTGAATTCAGAAAAATGTTTAATTTTAAAATTTGTGAAAATTAGGTTGAACAAATGATTAAAATTTTCTGTGTTCCTGGAAAATTATTCGAAATACTGAATTTAGAGGAAAATTTTGCAGACAAAAGTTGTAGCTTATCCATAGTTGAATTCAGAAAAATGTTTAATTTTAAAATTTGTGAAAATTAGGTTGAACAATTGATTAAAATTTTCTGTTGCTTGAGAATTAATCGTAATACTGAATTTAGAGGAAAATTTTGCATAGGGGTCGTCCATAAATTACGTTACGCAATTTTTAACCCCCCCCCCCCAGGAGCGTGAAGTAATTTATGGACGGCCCCATACAAAAGTTGTAGCTTATCCATAGTTGAATTCAGAAAAATGTTTAATTTTAAAATTTGTGAAAATTAGGTTGAACAAATGATTAAAATTTTCTGTGTTCCTGGAAAATTATTCGAAATACTGAATTTAGAGAAAAATTTTGCAGACAAAAGTTGTAGCAAATCCATAGTTGAATTCAGAAATAATTTAAATTTTAAAATTTGTGAAGTTGAACAATTGATTAAAATTTTCTATTGCTTGAGAATTATTCGTAATACTGAATTTAGAGGAAAATTTTGCATATGGGTCGTCCATAAATTACGTTACGCAATTTTTAACCCCCCCCCCCCCCAGGAGCGTGAAGTAATTTATGGAGGACGCCTTTGCAGTTTACAGTGTCTGGTTGTTCCAAATACTGAATACCGGGTATTGCAAATCCTAATCTCTCATTGTTATAAAATAATCAGTGATGCATTTCAACACAAACAGGTAAATTACCAAATTTCAGATTCTGGGATACTGAAAATCCAATTTAGGGCAATGCACCAATGTTAATCCCCAGTATGGGACTAGAAACTTTTGGATGTAGTCATGGAAAATGTATATTTTTTATGTCAGTGGCCAACGACAAATGGGCTCGAATTTGCCACCAGAAAAATAATCAATTTATTCCATTACTATATTCTAAAATAATTATTGCTGAAGCATTTTATAAACATAAACGAACTACTGGAATCACCCCTTATTCAAAGTTGTATCGCAACGCGAATATAATCAATACAAATAAGAAAAAAATGTAAACTAAAACTTATACAGGGTGCCCACTAAATATTTGAAAACAAATTCCCTGACTTTTAGTATATCCGACAACAAAAATGCACTGACCGGATCGACAGAAAATTAAATTTTAAATATTTCCCTGACCAAATTTAAGAAATCTCAAATTTACACTTTTGCAGGTATTCTCCACTAGTGGGAACCCTGTTGTATCATACCCTTATTGTAAAACTGCACTTCAAAGATAATTTTATAATTATAAAAATTTACAGTTTGTTACAATAATAATTATAATATGGGTACGATATTTTGATTTACAGCAAATAAAAAAAATAAACAGCCAACACGAAATTCAACAAATTATTATAATGAAATTGCGTGTGCTTCTTATTTGAATTCGTTTATAAGATTGTTTGTGCAAGAAAAAAGAATAATCTTCGAAAGGCAAGTTTCAATCAAGTTTAATTAAAATTTTGTTGTTGGTCCCGTTAAACAAAGCATCATCTGAAATCTTGGTTAACTGAGAAATAAATCGGAGTTGTCGATTCACTCCCACAAAAATGATTTGTTAATTGTTGTATTTCGCGTATTCAGTTAAGCTGTGACCACAAAATTCATCACCAGCTTCCGTGATCCAATGCATAACCTTTGCAGTTTGTACAGCCAAGTCAAACAGTTCTCGTTGCAAGTAATTGTACCGGTAAATAATAAGTCACTCGCGAAGAGGAATTTAATAAGTAACCACTACGATGTGTGATATTCTTATTTGGGGTAAACAAAATAATGTGAAAAAATAATAAATAAGCCAAACACCTGCATATATATTTATATAGAAAAGTTTTTATTCTACATAAATTAGAAAAAACAATGTAATGGTCCTATTTGCTAAGAGGAAAAAACACTAGGTCTTGTCAAAATACGTAGTTTAATTACATATCATTGATAAAAACATGGTATTTTAACGTAAAACAAATAACAAACTGGATATGACAGAGTTATACACTAATTTTGAAGTAAATGAAATAGGTTATATCAAAAGTAACAAACAAAAACAGTATTTTATAACCAGTTTCTTGTAAAAATATAGATAACTATTTCCTATTATCCTGGTCACAGTCACGGCTTATGTGGCCTACTTTACCACATATGTAGCAAGTTTTTTGGTTTTCGGGACAATTTCTGGATATATGCCCCTTCTTGTTACAGTTGTAACACAAACCTTGGGATCCACCACCACCACCACCACCTCCTCCTCCTCCAGAAGAGTTTCCACCTTCGGGGCAACTACGAGCGATGTGGCCGGGTTTGTTGCAATTATAACAAGATGGCTCATCAGGACTTTGTGGGCAATTTTTGGCAAAATGCCCCTCTCCGTTACATCTGTAACACCTCTCCGATTCCTCCTTACATTCGCGCGCAAAATGTCCAAAGCGATTACATTTGTAACACTTCTCCCTGCCTCTATTAAAACTATCGCGTCCACCACCGCCTCCGCCGCCACCACCACCACCACCGTTATCTCGACCGCCTGGTTGGGAGCATTCCCGGGCGAAATGGCCTGGTCGGCTGCATTTGTAACAAACTGCAGAACTCATCTCAGTTTCTTATCTGTAAGCAAATTAATCCAATTAAATCACAAACAACACAATTTTTATTCTAGAATTTACTTTGGAACCGTTACTTGAAAATTTCGCAAAAAAAATGAAACCGGTTTGCCAATGCAAATTATTTTCGATATTTAAAGAAATGCAATATCAATTTCCCATACAATTTTGAATATTAATAGTCAGTTCAAAGCCCTATGGAGATAAAATTAAAGCAATAAAAAAAAACCAATTAAAAACCTGTTTGTGCTATTTTTGAGCGGATAAAATTTTGAATTAAAACTAGAAAAATTCTAACAAAAAATATATCAATTGCTCAAATTGGATAATCCTGACGATTTAATTAGTGAAAAACTAGTTTTGAATGACGATTATAAGATACTATCAAGCGTTTTACCACATGGCCACCATTCTGCGGGCCTCCATGACCCGCTGAACTACGATTGAACGGAAATTTGAAAATAAATTTCGAGAGCACACGTCTGGATAAATGAATTTCGAAATATAACAACATTTTTTACAATAAGCAAGCATTTATGACCTATTTATAGTTTGTTTATCAGTATTGCTATTGACCCATGAAATAATTATTTCTGAAACGCATAATTGTGACTCCCAACAGAAAATACCTAACCTAAATATCACATGAAAAATAGGACCGGATTGTGGCGGCGTCACATGTTCAATTATCACTAAAAAGTAAATAAAGCTAAATAGTGACTCATCTAATCTCAAGTTATGGGAAACAATGAAAAAATTTTACAACAAAAACGTGGTGATCAAAATTCCGACAAGAATCAACGCTTCATAACTGTAAATCATAAGCCACTACATTCCGCTTAACAAATTCCAAATGTAAAATTCTACGGTATTAAAAATTACAAATACTTGCAACGATTAATAATTCGAACGCACTTTTCGTTAATAGCTGGTCCCAACAAGGTAACAAGTGACCCATTTGTTGTTATAACAAATTTGTGTCAATGTTGAGGCCATGTTGGCGCCATTTAAAATAAAAAAGTAAAATTTAACGTAAAACTGCAATAATTCGACTCGAAAACGGAATTTATAGCAACAATTCGTATGATTGCATGAAAAAATATCATAAAATGCGTTCAAATTTAAGTACAACGTGTAATGGTTACACGTGTGACCGAATACATGACCGTGTTGAAAACGTAAAAAATAATAAAATTATGACGTACCTTTAAACTTCGTATATTTCAAATGGTAACAATTGTTATAATTTGCGTGGGTAAGTAAAACAAATCGATGATTTTACCATACAACCCATTCAACAATAAACGATAATCCAAAATGATTTTACCGTCTAGCCTCTACCACGACTAACCACTCTCCACTACAAATTGAAAGCCGGTAGTCTTTACGTAACTCAAATACACGACTCGCAGTTTATTCAGTTGGCGTACGTTCCGTTTTCCTAACAGGCCGGCGCCAAATTCAAATTTGAATATTCAAAATTTGAGCAAATTTTATAACATAATTAAATGATTAATTTTTTTATAGCATTGCTTTTAATTATATTAAAATGTTACAATTGTCCATTTAATTTAAATTTTTTTAAAATTGTGTAATTTCACTGAATTTTAGCAGGGCTTGCGTATTAAAATAAAAAATTTTAAAGAATCATAATTTTAATTTCAATTATATTTAATTTATTAACAGGAATGTACTTACATTGATAAATATTATGATTATGATTTTTTTTTCTGCAACCATCAAGTGAATTAAAATATCAGTTCGTTCAAAAATGTTATATATTATTTATTATTGTTATCTATATACAGGGTGTCCCCGTGACCGTGGATAACCTTTGAGGTGGTGATAAAGGACACTAAGACAAATTTTCAAATAAAATTTTTGCCCAAGTCCAAACCGTTGGGGGGTACCTCCCTTTGAAGCAATTTTTTGAATTTCTGACTGAGTAAGTCTCAACTATGTCAAGAACCCCCCCCCCCCCCTCCTAGATAAGCTTTGTCTGGATACGCTCTGGAATTTTTTTGAAGACCAAATGCATATAGGTACCTTTTTCAGTAACAAAATTAACAATTATCATGCCAATTATTTTTTAAATAATTAACATAAAAAATGAATTAAAAATTTTATCTTAATTTTGCCATAATTGATACCAAAACGAATACGCCTAAGTTTTGCCCTTGCCAAGTTAAAATTTGTTATAGAAAATTAAAAAATTATTTAATTTAGTGCTCAAGAGTACCATTATATCTAAATCTATACAATAATTATTATTTGACTAGCTGGCACAGTCGGTCTACCGGCCGCCTTTAGCCATTTAGACCGTGTCGGATGTGGTTCTTCGGCCTTCGGCTTCACTCAAGGGTATCGCAGGCATACGTGTAGACCGTGGTTGTTCGGCATTCGGCCTCACTTCAAGGTACTAAGGTAGCCTATGTTTTTCGTAGCGTTGTAAATAACTTCTACACCAAATTTGGTTAAGGGTTAAATAGAAACGTAAAGCACGTGCACGCGTATTTGCATTGTCGATCGGTTGACAGTTTGACAGCATTCATTATTGTTTTTTAAGTTGATTTTGAGTAGCCTGCCTTCCTTTAAGGAATCTCGATAATCCATTCATGCGCGTCCCATAGGGACGCGCATGAATGGATTCTCGAGATTCCTTAAAGGAAGGCAGGCTACTCAAAATCAACTTTCCTTTCCTTTGCGAATTTTTGCACTATTTCAATACAAAAACATGCGCAGGGACCTACATAATAACTGTGCCAAATTTGGTTCCGATCGGTCAAACGGTTTAGGAGTCTATAGGGAACATACATACATACACACATACATCCATTTTTATATACAGGGTGTCCCCGTGACCGTGGAGAACCTTTGAGGTGGTAATAAAGGACACTTTTCTAAGACAAATTTTCAAATAAAATTTTTGCCCAAGTCCAAACCCTTGGGGTGTACCTCCCTTTAAAGCAATTTTTTGAATTTCTGATTTCAAACGGCCATAGCTCCGATATTATTGATTTTTTAAGGTTAATTGATTAGAACTTTTTTAAAGATCATTCGCTTGTCTACAAATTAGGTTATAACCCCTTATCGTCTAGAATCAACGGATTTCGAGTTATAAATTAAATTAAGGTAAAAAATGTTTAAAAAATTCAGGTTTTTCTTTTTTTAATTTTCTTGCGAACCCCTCTTAAACGAAACGTCTAAGAGAAAAACTAACGGCCCAAACCGGATAGGAAATTTAACGGGCTACAACTTTTGTCAAATAAATTTTTTTGGGCAACCAACCGTTTTCACAGAAACTCTGAAAATAATGAACAAGGTGTAGGTAAAAAATATAAATTCACATAATTACTAAAAATCTCAATTTGATTTATAGCATTTGTTTTAATGTTAAAACATTGTTAAAACGTATTAAATAATACCGTGCAACACCTTTTGAAAAGAGCACGCCTGTGTGCTGAAAATGAGGGAGGCCATTTTGAGCATTTATTAAATTAATTTTGTGAATTTATTTTTTTTACCTACACCTTGTTCATTATTTTCAGAGTTTCTGTGAAAACGGTTGGTTGCCCAAAAAAATTTATTTGACAAAAGTTGTAGCCCGTTAAATTCCCTATCCGGTTTGGGCCGTTAGTTTTTCTCTTAGACGTTTCGTTTAAGAGGGGTTCACAAGAAAATTAAAAAAAGAAAAACCTGAATTTTTTAAACATTTTTTACCTTAATTTAATTTATAACTCGAAATCCGTTGATTCTAGACGATAAGGGGTTATAACCTAATTTGTAGACAAGCGAATGATCTTTGAAAAAGTTCTAATCTATTAACCTTAAAAAATCAATAATATCGGAGCTATGGCCGTTTGAAATCAGAAATTCCAAAAATTGCTTTAAAGGGAGGTACCTCCCAAGGGTTTAGACTTGGGCAAAAATTTTATTTGAAAATTTGTCTTAGAAAAGTGTCCTTTATCACCACCTCAAAGGTTCTCCACGGTCACGGGGACACCCTGTATATAAAAATGGATGTATGTGTGTTTGTATGTATGTATGTATGTTCCCTATAGACTCCTAAACCGTTTGACGGATCGGAACCAAATTTGGCACAGTTATTATGTAGGTTCCTGCGCATGTTTTTGTATTGAAATAGTGCAAAAATTCGCAAAGGAAAGGGAAGTTGATTTTGAGTAGCCTGCCTTCCTTTAAGGAATCTCGATAATCCATCCATGCGCGTCCCATAGGGACGCGCATGAATGGATTATCGAGATTCCTTAAAGGAAGGCAGGCTACTCAAAATAAACTTAAAAAACAATAATGAATGCTGTCAAGCTGTCAAACTGTCAACCTATCGACAATGCAAATACGCGTGCACGTGCTTTACGTTTCTATTTAACCAATCTTAACCAAATTTGGTGTAGAAGTTATTTACAACGCTACGAAAAACATAGGCTACCTCAGTACCTTAAAGTGAGGCCGAATGCCGAACAACCACGGTCTACACGTATTCCTGCGATACCCTTGAGTGAGGCCGAAGGCCGAAGAACCACATCCGACACGGTCTAAATGGCTAAAGGCGACCGGTAGGCCGACTTTGCCAGCTAGCAAATAATAATTATCGTATAGATTTAGATATAATGGTACTCTTGAGCACTAAAGTCAATAATTTTTTAATTTTCTATACCAAATTTTAACTTGGCAAGGGCAAAAATTAGGTGTATTCGTTTTAGTATAATTTATGGCAAAATTAAGATAAAATTTTTAATTCATTTTTTATGTTAATTACTATTTAAAAAATAATTGGCATGATAATTGTTAATTTTGTTACTGAAAAAGGTACCTATATACATTTGGTCTTGATTATCTCCTGGAAAAACGACTACAAAAACACACAGGGCAATTCAAAACAATTCCAGAGCGGATCCAGCCAAAGCTTATCTAGGAGGGGGGGGGGGTTCTTGACATAGTTGAGACTTACTCAATTATATTAATTGGCTTAACATTACGTTATACACTAGACCCTCCATGTACACGAGGGTTCCGTTCGCCAAAAACCTCGCGTACATGGAATTCGCGTAAATGGAACCAAAGAAGCAATAGAAAAAAGGGGGTTAGGTTCCAAAATTTATTTAAGACTAAAAACAAAAGTTTAAAACTAAGGTTTATTTACGAAATAGGTAAAATATAATGCATACAAAAACTAAAATATACCTAATTGATAAAAAAATTAAATATAATGCATAAAAAAAACTATAAATCGTTGACACCGTATTTACCCCCTCGAAGTACCTAACCTTGACGTGGTGAGGGGGCTTGCGTGTTTCAAGGATGCGGCGGGCGTGCACCTGCTAGGATTCGGGCCAGGGAATTAAAACCCCCTCGTGTTCGGTCTGACTGACTTGCTGGGCTGGGTCGGGACTTAACACTCTTTGTGCTCAGTACCTGGCTTGTCAAGAACCGGGATGACGGTCGTAGTGGAGAAACCAGACTAATAAGGTACCCGCGTGTTTTTGCCGTGCGTGGAAACCCGTAAGGTTGGATGAAAGGATCCTGGTGGCTGAGCTAGCTCGGGGGCGGTTGTAGTTCTCCTGGGTCTGGCAACACTCCACTTTGGCCTCGATTTCTACTCAAACGGGAGGTCTGGACTAGTCCACCCAGATCAATCGGCTTTGCTGTCCTCCATCTGAGGATAGGCGGGACGAGCTTCTAGGTGAGGACGGAGTGTGCAAACACTCTGCCTCACCGGTTGCTATATCTTCCGAGTATCCCTGGCGTACTAAATGGCGTCCCCTTATGCGGGCTCGGTGGAGGATGGGGAGCTTTGGAAGATGAAGATGGTTTTCTTATATGGATCAAAAAGAAAAAGATTACAAAAAACAACAGGCAGCTGCACCCTTAGGGGAAACACTGTCGAAAAGTATAGCAGGAGTGTCCGCTCAGGACACCCAGCAAATTCGCCCTGGAGCAGGTACGTCCACCTCGGATGTCCTGCCTACCAGCGGCTCAAACGCTAACGTGGTCGTGCTCTCCGGGGCCAAAACAGTGACGTCCCCAGTGGATGCCCAGTCTGATGGCAACACTGAGGGGTCGAGCCGTAAAAAGCAAAGGCCCTGCGGTGCGGAGAGGAAACGCCGCAAAAAAGCAAAAGAGCAGAAGGCAGGCAAAGTACCTGCCCTGGAAACTAAAACCAGCCATGAACAGGCCAGGCTGTCCAAACCTCAGGGTAAGGATAGCATGCCCTCTAGTTCAGGACAGGCAAAACAATCAGCACCACCAAAGAAGGGGGAATTCAAGGCCCCCTTTAACAGAGAGGCAAAAAAAGGGTCAGGTCTAGGGACTCGCAGCCATCACCTCAGAGCAATCTGAGGAAGAGGGCTAAGATGACTGAACCTGTACCAAAAACAAATGTAGCGGGTGCGATCAGCTACAAGGAGGCCGCTGTAAAGCACCTCCGGGTGGCAGTGATTGACCGCTCTAACCCTCTGGGCAAAATCACGAAGACCCAGAGGGAGATTGTTGAGAACCATCTCAACATAGCCCTTGACAGGACCATTTCGATGGCCAAGGATGGGGCAATGGTAGCACCCACCTTTGGGGGCTTTCATTACAACTCAGGTCAAATCCTAAGGATTTCCTGCGATGATGACGGTTCCTTAAAGTGGCTGCAAATGACGGTAGCTGGACTCCCAAAACTATGGGAGGAGCTCGTCTAGAAGTTGCTCAGGTGGATGATCTGCCTAAGCTGTCCAAAGCCACCCTCTGGATTCCGGGGAAACCCGAGCCCACTGGGGAGGTGATCGGACGGCTCAAGGTTCAGAATCCCTGGGCAAGAGTCGAAGAGTGGTGCGTCTTCTTCGACACTGACAGGAGTGACCCTCTGGGGAAACTCATTGTCTTCGGTGTCGGAGCAGAGGACGTCGAGGCACTCAAACAAAAAAAGGAGAGGCTGAGCTATAAGTTCTCCAATTTTAAAGTGAAGGTGCAACGCCTAACCAGCGAAACACCGACACTAACAGTGGAGCAGGTATCGGCTGAACTTGACCTCATGGGTATAAATGAGGGAAATCAGGTGCTGGCTGATGCCTCAACACAGGACGCCCTCCCCGAGCAAACCTAATGGCTGCCTTGGGAGAGTGGACGTTCCTGCAGGTTAACTTACAACATAGCCGGGCGGCCACAGCAACTCTATGTCGACGCCTGGCTGGTTGTAAAGATACGATAGCCCTGATTCAGGAACCATACATAGTGGGGGGCCGAGTTACGGGCTTATCAACGCTAAAGGGCAACGTCTTTGCGGGGGGCCCTTCAAATAAACCCAGGACGTGTATCTACACGTCCGGAAACATTCAGGCCAGCCCCCTACCACAGTTCAGTGACTGCGACCTAACAGCTGCCCGACTGGGCTGTAATTACGGGGATGGACCGAAAGATGTCATTTTGGCATCCGTGTATCCCCCAGTTGACTCGCAGGATCTGCCACCCTCTCTGAGGATGGTGGAGCTGGTGAGGCACAACTGCGAGCAGCACAAGAGACACCTCATTATAAGCTGTGACTCCAACTTCCACCACACTTCTTGGGGAAGTGGAGATTGCAACAACAGAGGGAAGTCCTTATTTGAGTATCTTATTGGTACAAATTTAGAGATTCTTAATCGGGGGGACACGCCAACTTTTTACATGTCGCCTCAGCGCCACTCAGTGATTGATATCACCTTGGCAACTTTGAGTATCTCGACGAAAATATTTGACTGGCATGTGTCGAAACATTTGACTATGTCAGATCATAGATGGATAAGCTTTAAAATTAAAGCTATGAAAGCGTATAGCCTGGGCAATTTAGAAATTTAGGAAGCTGGATAGGCAAGTCTTTTTAGACGTCCTTTCTAGTACCATGGAGGCTGACATGCCAAGGAATGTAACCACAAAAGAAAAATTTGACAGCACTGAGGAGATAGAGACATGCACTAACGTGCTGTTAAAATCTCTCACAAAAGCTTACGAGCTGTCGTGCCCGCTGACGGTGACCGACTCTGGCAAACGCGCAACACCCTGGTGGTGCGGTGAACTGAATCGGCTGCGGAAGGCGGTCACGAGACTCTGCAATAAGGCGAAGAAATCGGGGATTGGGTCCGATTGGGAGGAATTCAAAGTCCTTCAGTCGGAGTACAAGAAGCTGATTCGCCAAAAGCAACGCAAGTCTTGGAAAGACTACTGCAGCGGCATTGAGTCCACAAAGGATGTTGCCAGGCTGAGGAAGATCCTCTCCAAAGACCCAAATCAGCAGCCTGGCACGATCCTCCGCGAGGACGGCTCCTATACGGAGAGCCTCGAGAAAACTGCTGAAGTACTGCTAAAAACACATTTTCCTGATAACAAAACCGTCTTGGATTACGTATGGACTGAGCATACAGCTCGGACACCGACCGAGACGGATTGGAAAACTGCAAATCAGATTGTAAATCCAATCAAAACGAAATGGGCCATTAGATCCTTTAGTCCTTACAAATCGCCGGGGCTTGATGGAGTGTATCCAGCCCTACTTCAATTGGGCCTGGACCACATACTCTGTCCCCTGGTGAAAGTGTACAAGGCGTGCTTTGCGCATGCCTATACACCCAAGGAATGGCGAAAGGTCAATGTGATATTTATACCCAAGCCAGGTCGCAGTGATTACTCCCTGGCTAAATCTTTCAGGCCAATAAGTCTTACCACCTTCTTCTTGAAGACACTGGAAAGACTGTGTGATAGAGAAATTCGTGATAAAGTGTTGGTGTATAACCCACTACATCAGAATCAACATGCATACATTCCGGGGAGATCCACGGAGTCCGCACTTCATAAAGTTGTGGTATGTATCGAGAAATCGCTACAGATCCAGGAATGTACCCTAGGAGCGTGTATAGATATCGAAGGGGCATTTGATAATGCCACATTCGAAAGTATTAGCGCATCCCTACAAAGCCACAATGTGCCCGGCACAATCGTGAGATGGATTAGCTCCATGCTGAGCGGCAGGGCGGTTGCGATTGGAGTAGGAGATGCAAATATTAAAGGTGTTGTTACCAACGGCTGCCCGCAGGGAGGTGTACTCCACTTTTGTGGGATTTTGTGGTAGACAGCCTTTTACGACGCCTCAACAGGAAAGGTTATTATACCATAGGTTATGCAGATGATATAACCATACTGCTCAATGGGAAATTCGAGAATGTCCTGTGTGAACTGATGCAGGACGCTCTTAGAATTGTAGAGAAATGGTGTGCGGAGCGCAATCTCTCTCGGTTAACCCGGCCAAAACTGAGCTTGTTCTGTTCACCAGGAAAAGGAAACTAAGGCACATGGTAATGCCTAGTTTAAGAGGAACCCCTCTTAAAATAGCAACTGAGATCAAGTATCTGGGTATAATACTGGACAGGACGCTAAATTGGGGTAAACATGTCAACTTTAAGACCACGAAAGCTGATTCCTGAGAATGGCATTGAATAATGATGGTTATCAATTTAATTCCTTCTGGTGGCAGTTCCTTTAAGACCTTACCCGTTATCGAATCGTACCCCGCGGTGATTTCCTTGGGTTTAGATTTTTTGCGACGAAGTTTTTGACTTCTGCCGTCTTTATAGGCTTGATCGGGAGGTCCATTTGATAATGTGCATCTAGAGTTTGGTGTATATATTTTTTCTCCTCTTCAGGGAGGATCTCCATTGGAATAGGTGTAAATTCGTTACTCAAATGTTCCGCAAATGTGCTTGCTTTTTTTTCATCTTTTCTTGCCCAGTTGCCATTCCTAGTTCTAATTGGGGGTTTTGTATCTTGAGACTGTTTAATTTTCCTTGTAACTCTCCAAAGAGAATCTCCGTTGATTCAGTAGGGGAGAGATTCTTCAAAAAGTTTTTAATTGGATGCAGGCACATCGAAAGGCAAGTCTAGCAAACTACCTAAGATGTAAAAACCAAAATGCTCATAGAACTAATTAAAATAAAATTAGTAAAGAACAGGTCCTGACATAATATATTACGAAAAAGAAGAAGAGAGAAGATGCGGATTAGGAAAGCTGCCAAACTATTTGATGTACCATTTTATCATTTATTCTTTAATTAAGCTCCGAAACATCGACTCCATGAGCTAAGAGTTTTTGTTCAAATTATTCAATACCATTTGGCCAGTGGTGGCTCCTAACTTGTTTTAATGGAAGGACATAAATTATAATCTGACATAAATCTTAATCTGTAACTCTTAAATGGAACGCAAAGTTTAACAAAATTGTTTTGTTTAACAAAATATTCCAAATGCTGACCATCAGCGCCGTAGCAAGCCCTTCTGGGGCCTGAGGCAAATTTGAATATATGCGCCCTATTACCATTTTGAAAATTTTAAACTATTATTATTTATTGGGATCTGTCGAGGTTTAGCGCCTCCCCCTTGCTACGGTGCTCGCTTAGAGTAATGAAAGTAAATGGATGCTTATCAGGTATTCATTTAGGCTACCGGGTCCGGGGGGTCTGGGGGGTATGGAATACCCCCCAGGTACACTTAATTTATTGCGAAAGAAAAACTAACGTATCGCAATACACCCCCCCCCCTACTCCCGGAATATGGAGATTATTTTTATCGGTAGGAATTTTTCTTTTCAATTTAAATATATTTCAATAACTGTCGCGATGATAACGTGATATTTTTACCGGTTACCCAGTCAGTTAAAGGGCAATGAAGAAGAACGTGGGGTCGGAATCAACTTTCCTAAAATCCCTTGCCTTATCATTGGACCAAAATTGAAGAGGAGAAAATTCTCTACAAAACAAGGCTTGTTTTGTTCGTTCACCATCGATGGTGAAAGTTAAATTATTCAATTATTATAAGAACTATTCAAAACCTTTTTCAATTGTTTTCTCTGGATTTTCGCTTTATTTCATAAATAATTAGTGTGATGTAGGCAAATTTTGTTAATCTGTTTTATAGAGAATTTTGTAATTATTTTCAATTTTGATTTGATGGTAATTTTCACTAAAAATGAAAGTAAGCGAGTTAAAGGCAAAAGATTACCGTGGAGGGTGGAGGATTAAAATCCACACTTGGGAAAACGCCGACAACGAATTTTAGGCGATGTTGCAAATGAAATCGTGGTTAAATTTTCGAATTCAGTCAAATTTGAATATATTTGCCCCCCCCCAAAAAAAAAAGATTCTTATCTTTTTGAAAATCTTAAACTATTATTTATTGGGTTTTGTCAAGGTTTAGCGCCTCACCTTTTCTACGGTGCTGCTGACCATCAGGGGTGCAGTCGTAAAAAAAGAGGTACCGGGGCGGTCAAAAAATGAATGGATATCTCCATATACCCCCCCCCGCTTACATAAACGATCATCCAGACGTGTCGATCTTACAATAAATTTTATTTATTATAATTTTTCTTTTCCCATTACTCACCCAGTATAATACTCAGAACACTATACGCTAGGATTTGATGTAAGCGATGGTTTTAGAAATTCACGGAATTTACGGAAGCCGCGTTTCCTGTCGGTTTTGTGCTGTCTGCAGCGAGAAAATAATACACTTTCGTCTAAAAGTTGCTTAGAGCTGTTATATTTAATCAGAACTCTATATTATGGGATTTGATCAACTAAAATGTAAGCAAATTGCTGGACCAAATATACCAATTCACATTGCTTTATCAAAATTGAAAATGTTAATGCATATTTTCTGTCGACGAGGCAGGGCGCGCGCCCTGCCTCGTCGATAGAACCTGGACGGGGCACCGCTCCGGCTCCAAAAGAAGTACCGGGGCGCCGCCCTGCCCCCACTGCATGCCTGCTGACCATAGATGATCGAAGACTCCAAAAAATTAGCAAACTTCTTGCGCCACTTTGAAAATATTATTACTTTTCGTGGTCACCCTGATCGCCATAGTGATGAGGGGTATTCCATACCCCCCAGACCCCCCGGTCATTGTAGCCTCCCATTTTTTAGAACTGCATTTACTCGTGACTATTTTTAATCTAAGAGCTAAAAATTAACTATATTTTTATTTCTTTACTTAAAATTATTATTTTTATAATTATTTTTGAACCTTTGAAAGGGTTTTCTTCCGTTATTGCAGTAAAATCCGACATTGTTATTATATATTTGTGTAGACCCAGGACCTCGCCCAGTACCCGGGCGATAGCAAAGAGGCGATAGGACCTCTGTAGGGAAAAAGGCTTCATCATTGTTATCGACAAATCTAATAGCCTAAATGAATTTGTGTATGAGTTTGTCTAATGATCTGCTCCCTCAGTGCGGCCTTTAGGCCGCACTACCTAAACAATCACGAATCAGTGCGACCTTAAAACAACACTTTTGCCTATCTGTTCGTTCATAATTTATCTTTCATTTCTTTTTTTTTCTTTTCTTTCTTTGTTTTTTTTGTTTCTTCTAACTGAAGGTGGAATTGACGCATTATTTATGTAGTAATAAAAGAGTAACTTTAAATGCTTCTTCGGAACGCCATGTTTGAAGAGCGGCAAAATAAGGTTACAGAAGAGCGCTAGCGTTATAATAAGGAACACAGTTCTTTCTTTAGATTTGGGGTGGGGGGTTAAACAATTTAATTTCGCCAATCTATTACCTGGGGGCGGGGTTATTTAATTAACCTGCTCATTAGAGGACACTCGTGTTTTGCAATAATGAGGAGGGTGGGAATGACTAAAATCTCATTTTCACTTTTTAGTCAAGTGTTTTAAATCTGTGTCACCGTTTATGGTTCAAGAGACATCGGATTGTTCAATATTCAGTGGCGTTAAATACCGTGACAGCGGTGAATTTGCATTAAAAAAGGTTATTATTTATTCTGAGTTACTATTTTATTTTGGGAGGGCAGCGCCTCGTCTAATCAGTTTTGATTTTGGATAATCACGGGGGGTTGACTACTAAAGAAAAATGTGTAGGTACAGCAAAATTTACACGATATTTGAAAAAAAAATTGATAGCCACTTTAAAATGTGTAGGAAATTACAAGAATTATTGACAATTGTTGCAAACAATTGCAGAGACATTTGCATTATCTTATTGTAATTATACTAAAATTACAGAGTAACCCCCCCCCCAATTCCTTCGGTCAATTATGCATTTAAACTGATAGTTTAAATTTGGTATTGTTCTTCGTCGGTTCTTTGGTATTGGTTTTATTCTTAGAAAATGTTTTTGTTTTTGTGATTTGTCATACATTTAATATTTAATATTAAACTCAGGGTCCCATATGTTACGGTTTGGTTACGGTCAATAACGTGAATCGGGTATTGACGTCAATTACCGGACAATGACGTCAATGACCGTTTTTGATGACCATTAATGTCATTGTCCGGTGTTTGACGTCAATGTCCGTTCATGGTGGGAATATTCGAATACAAAATTTTAAAAATTCCCAGCTTTACTTTGGACTCCAAGACCTGTAGTATTTAAATTCCCAATTCAACACAACAAAAACTGCTGTACAATTTTTGATATCAGTGTTCTTCTAAAATTATGTGAATAAAAATACCCTTCTGCAGATAAATTTTCGTACATTTTCTACTTGATGCTTTTCACCCTGTATTAAAAATTACATAATTATTTAATTCGGAGTGAACGTACTTTTTGTGACTTGTCAGTAGTTGTCGGATTCCTTTCGTTCGTTTGCCAAATCCTACAGACTTCCTTTAAAAAGTAACACTTTTACCCCTAATAATTAAACAATATGCTATTTTTAAGATTTTTTATTCCTCTTTCATTTAATTGTTTAGTAAAGGGATTTTTAGCTGGTAAATTATTAATAGACATGATTTCGAATTATAATTTTTGATAATTTTAAAATTTCAATGGTGACATTTATGTTTTGTTTTACCCTGTACATAAAAACTAATCAAATTACTTCAAGTTCCATAACTTTTTATTACTATTTCACAACTTCTGAAAAATTTGGAAACCTTCTGTAATATTAACACTATTTAAATATGCAATCCCCAAATAAAATATTCAAAAACCTTAAAATACGATGATAAAATATTAATTTTAGGGGGAAATTCAAAATTTTAGCGAAAACCAAAAATGACATACTACATAATTTTGACTGAAATTTAACGATTTCAAGTGTAATTGAAAAATCGTTATAATACACAAATCTATCTTATAAAACCGATAAACTTTTAATTAAATACTCGACACACCTTAACAAAAATATTGCACTTAACCTAAATCTTTCGATTTAATTTTCTGACAGACCCTAATAAATGTAATTTTTAATAAAATGTTATTATATTTAACAGCATTTTCTTTAATGCTTGTGTTTTGTAACGGAGCCCAGTATGTTAACAAGGTAAAAAATTTAAAAACTTCATTTAGATAATATTAAAATTTACGATTTGTAGTTAGAAGATTTCGTTAAAAAGGAACACACAAATAATTGGGCCGTTCTTGTCGATACGTCGAGGTTTTGGTTTAACTATCGACATGTTGCTAACGTTTTGTCTATGTATCGAAGCGTTAAACGCTTAGGTATTCCCGATAGTCAAATAATACTGATGATAGCTGACGACATGGCATGCAATTCTAGAAATCCACGTCCAGCCACTGTGTTTAACAATGCAAATCAACACATTAACGTGTACGGAGACGATGTGGAAGTCGATTACAGAGGCTATGAGGTTACTGTAGAAAATTTTGTTAGATTGCTTACCGGCAGGTTGCCACCAGGAACGCCTCGTTCTAAGCAGTTGTTAACCGATGAAGGCAGCAATGTTTTAGTTTACCTAACAGGGCATGGAGGAGATGGCTTTTTAAAGTTTCAGGATTCTGAAGAAATTACAAGTCAAGAAATGGCCGATGCTTTGGAGCAAATGTGGCAAAAACAAAGGTAGCAACTTACGGAAATTTTTATTTACGTAGTTTAACTTTGATCTATCTCCAGGTATCACGAGTTATTTTTTATGGTCGATACTTGTCAGGCAGCTTCAATGTACGAAAAATTTTATTCGCCTAATGTTCTAGCAGTAGCCAGTAGCTTGGTTGGAGAAGATTCCTTATCAGTAAATATTTATTTTATAATTCTTTTCTTTAAAATATATACAGGGTGTTCTCTTGACCGATGTACACCTCTTAGGTGGTGATAGAAGACACTTTTCTATGAAAAATGTTTGTCTAAATTGAAATCTTGGAGTGGGGGGTTTACTTTTTCAACGCATTTTTTTTAAATTTCTACTTTTGTATGGCCTTAGCACCAAAACTATTGATTTTTCAGTGTTTTTTTTAAAGAGTGTCAAATTATCAACAAAATAGATTACAATCCTTTATTGTCTAAAATCAATAGCTTTTGAGTTATGGATCAAATTGAGTGAAGAATTACTGCCCCAGTTTCTGATAGCAAATTTAATAGGTTACAATTTTAGTCTAGTAAATTTTTTTGAAAAAATTAATCCATTTCCAGAAAAGTGAAATCGGATAGGAATAAATGTATGTTTTTAGTAAAAATAAACTGCACAAATAGTCCAGGCAAGGAAGGTTTTTAGTTTGCAAAAAATCCGGGCAAGCTGAATTTTGGCAGAGATGTAGTACATTGGAGTGTTCTAATGAACCCCGCAAAAGTCCCATAAAATCCCACGCGTCCTCCACAATCGGGGGTTTTAGCTCCCCCAACGCGATTTTTTGCCGATAACCCGCTTATTTATGCTTGTATGAAAAATTATGATCAGACCATAATTGAAGAGCATAAAATCTATATATATAAAATTCAATGTATGTATGTATATTGGTTCATCCGTCGCTACCAGGCCCGATACATTGCACAGACAACCTCAAACCCACCACAAGTTATTATTTTAAGAACGTATATGTTATTAAATTCTGAAGTGATCAAATATAACACCATGCGCAACTCTTGAGGGGAAACAAAATCTTAAAAATAAAAACTTGCCTAACTCAATAATCGTTAACAATCCCGATACATTGGCACATCTTTGTCAAGCCCGGTATATATAATTTTTTATGATAAACCGACGTTTCTAATCCCAGCAACGTTGTCAATTCTAAGGAACTGATAACTTCCTTCCGTTAATTCTTATCAGTCTTTCTACTGCTTTTATACCAAGATTGCATTGAATGTGATGTGATGTAAGCTTATAATAATTAGTCAACGTTACCATTTTTTAAATTTATAAGATCAAAAACTTAACAAGAAAGCATATTGTATTTTAATAGAATTAATCGAGGGGTAAATATCTTGGAAGCCTCTGGAATTAATTTGAAAATCCCTATAATTCATTGGAAATCATTAGTTTTCGACCAACATAAATATTTTTTCAAAATGATTAGTTAAACTCTTAATACCTTTACATCACAAATCTTTCAACGTAAAACAATGAATTACTCAAGCAAGGCGAATTAGGTACGATGGCCACCCCAAATATAATTTTTGAGTAGGTAATAAGGAGTGTTCATTTTACTAAGTGGACAACTTGAATTACCTATAATAAATACAATTGTCAGCCCATATTTGATCTAATAGGCATTATTTATAAAAGAAATGTTGTTTTATCACACATCACCTTTAGTTATTAGTTTTGTCAAATATGTAACGCCATAGAGCGCATTTAAATTGACACCCGGAAGGTTATCTTGCAATAGTGTTCAGAAAAATTATTCCTAAGAAAATATTGTTAAATGCTTAAAGCTAGCGGTTTTCCGAATTATTAAAAAACTTGGGGAGTATAATACACTTGATGAATTACTTAAATCTCTTCATGGATAAGGGTCTATAAATGGTGTAGCTCAGGGATGAGCAACACGCGGCCCGCCACACTCTCTTGTGTGGCCCTTCCAAGATTTTACATTTTGACTTTTAAGATTTAGGTTTATAGGTTTGTTAATAAAGAGATCATTTTAGTTCATCATTCAATATTTGTATGATCATAAGTTCCTTACATGCGGCCCACACAACATTTTTTAATTTGTAGCTGGCCCGTTGTAAAAAAAGGTTGCTCATCCCCGGTATAGCTGAAGAAAACGTTTTGAAGCTGTTAAAATCCAAAAAGTTCTTTTCTGTACAAAAAGGTGGCAGTTAAATGTCAGTACGGTGCAAAATATTAAAAAAGACTTAATATTAAGACTTGTAAAATAACGAAAAAAAGCCTAAAAAGTCTGCGAAACAACGGTAAAGTTAAAAAAATTGTCCGAAAAGTTGTAGACTCTTTTATTGCGAAAAAAAAAAGAATCAGTGCATTTTAATGGATGACGAAACTTACGTAAAAATGGACACCAGGACTACAATATTATAACGCTGTTGTAGGAGAAGATCTGGCTAACGAAGTGAAGATAATTCAGAGAGAAAAATTTGGTAAAAGAGTTCTTGTGTGATAAGCGATTTGTTCTTGTCGAATGAAAGTGGAACATTTTTTTAAACTGGGATAATTTGCGGTGAAAATTATAGGCAAGAATGCTTACAAAAACATATTTTAGCCTTTGTATAGTAAACACAATATCTCTCCGTTGTTTTGGCCAGATCTGGCCACCGTTCATTATGCTGATGTTACACTTGAACTTTTGTGTTCGAATAATGTCGTTTTTGTAAGTAAAGAAATCCTCCAGATTCTGCTGAACTCCGTCCTATTGAGAGATACTGCGCTTTAATTAAAAGATATGTAAAAAAGAAGCCCGGGAAGCTGAAATTCTGAAAAAATTTAAAAAATTTGGAATGGAGCAAGTCGGAAAGTGACCGCAGAACCGCGCAAAACTTGTGCGAAAGCTTATGGGACGCGTCCGTATAAAAATTCGAAATTACTGCCGTACGTGAACTTACATAGAATTTTATAGATGAAACATGTCACACAACTTGTATTCTTAACTTGAAGTAAATATTGTAAAAATTAATTCAGAATAATTTAGTAAAATATTAATTAGTAAAATGAACACTCCTTATTAGTGTCAATGTTTGCGTATAGTAGAGCTTCCAATGTTTATTCTTGAAAAACAATTTTCCAGTTTTTTCCAATAGTAATGGTGAGCTCCATTTCCCCGGCGCCCCCACCACAAAATATTCAAATCGGACTTGGTGGAATCGTTTGTACTTCGTTTGTATCGGGACCATAATGATGGATATTAATATTATTATTATAATAAATAATAATGTACAATCTAGTATATTGAAGAAAAGTTTTTACGAAGTTATGAGTATTTCAAATTTTAGAGAACTCCGAGCAAGTTACGCTTGGTTACATTTCATTCGGCAGAAAAGATGAACAAGAGTTATTTGAAGTAAATAATTTTATTATGTTAATATAAAAGAAAACAAACTAAATAATTAATAAAATGTACAATTATTATTAATATATTAAGTTAGTGGTATAAATCAAAACTTGACAATTAGTTGCTACTATTGATTGTCTCACTATCTTGGACCGATCTTGTAGGTCATCATAACGTTCCCATTTTCCAGAACTGTTACGCCAACAGTAACAGAGGTAGTGACCAATTGCATTCACATTCTTTAATGTTGGAGGTAGAAAACTAATATTGTCTTTCTTATTGGTAATAATACCGATTAAAAGGGATTTTATGCAACGTTTTCGGTAATCGGATAATCTGATAACCAACATTAAAAAGCCTACATAAGTCCAAGCAGAGATATACAATATAAATTAAATCTACAATATAAATTAAAAACCCAAATTGGAAAACATCGATTTATTAAATTAACAAGGTGGAACTCGGATGACCGTATTCTTCAACATTTTCTTCTTTTTAAAATATAAGGTTGGTAATCTCTTATGCAGAAAACGTTCTGTAATTTCATTGGCTATTGGTTAAAAACAGAACATCACTAATTTTATTTGAAATTTTCATAATGCACAACGCACAAACATATCGTCCCCCTTATGCCGAAACTACGAATGTGCATTTTCTAGTTTTCAGTCAAGTGTATTTGAACTAAATTATGAAGTAAATGAAATTAATCAATTTTAATTGTAATTCAGACAATTTTTTTCATTGTTATTCGAATATATTGTATATCGAAATCTAACAATAATTTAAAAACAAAATTTTATATCTTGGAAAGAAAATGCACTTAGGTCAAAATGGCAATTTTTGCACATTCGTGGTTTTGGCATAAGGGGGACGATATAGGAAGCGGGCTTCTATTTTAATCGGTATTATTACCAATAAGAAAGACCTACCAAATAATCACGTCGAAGTGGATGCTGCAAGTACCGCGTATTACTTATATAATGCATTATTCAAAGATAATCCATCAGTTATAGAGGGTTAACGTATGTTAAATGTAAGCATAAAATTGAAACGCGATATCCTTCGACAGTGGTAAATTTTCCAGATAGTAGTGTACTAAACCTTCAAGATGCATTAAATTTCAAGTTTAATGAAAATAATGGTAACCTCAGTCAGTACAAAATGTGCAAATCCCAGTACGAAAAAGGTAGATTTTGGTCAACAAGTATTGTTTGAAATATGTGGGCCATCTACATCAAATTCACCAATTGAATTAAAAAATATTCCTTTAAAAGAAATTTCCCTTCAAATTGTGCTCAACGATACGGTTTACCATTTTCAAGGTGCTATTAGTTTTCTATCTCCAACATTAAAGAATGTGAATGCAATTGATCACTACGTCTGTTACTGTTGGCGTAACAGTTCTGGAAAATGGGAACGTTATGACGACCTACAAGATCGGTCCAAAATACTGAGACAATCAATAGTAGCAACTAATTGTCAATTTTTGATTTATACTACTAACTTCATATATTAATAATTGTACATTTTATTAATTATTTAGTTTGTTTTCTTTTATATTAACATAATAAAATTATTTACTTCAAATAACTCTTGTTCATCTTTTCTGCCGAATGAAATGTAACCAAGCGTAACTTGCTCGGAGTTCTCTAAAATTTGAAATACTCATAACTTCGTAAAAACTTTTCTTCAATATAGATTGTACATTATTATTTATTATACTAATAATATTAATATCCATCATTATTTTCCTTAATAGAGGGGGGAGAAAAGTTTTTTATTGTGTACTAAAGCCACCTCTGTAAAAGCGGCGTATGCGCGTTGGTCTCGAACTTCTCTACTTAACTTGTTTTCAGCTTTTCATCTTAGTCTTTTTGATACAAACGAAAATTTTTGCGGTACAAACCGATACAAACGAAGTACAAACGATTCCACCAAGTCCGATTTGAATGTTTTGTGGTGGGGGTGCCGGGGAAATGGAGCTGTAATGGTGTTACTTTTTACCGAATTAAATCTTTTTTATCATCTGGTAATCTAATTGAATATTAATATTGAATTAAATTAGCGGGACCGAACGTATGAGGCTCGGAGCTAAAAGAAAATTTTAAAAGTTCATTTTATTCAATCTTAATTTTAATAAATATTCAGTCAATTTTAAAAATTGGCAGCATATAATGATTATGAAAGCTTAAATATTTTCGAATTTGTTATAAAATGTCTACCTACCACTAAATAAATTCACAATAAATTTAATTAATATAAATCGGTGGCATAAACAGTTTGGCATATCGGATACCGGACATGAATATTTAAAATTACTACCCGAAGTTACAATAAAATTGTAGCCCGACTCAAGAAAATTTTGAATTCAAATATTAGGTAACTATTTTAAGAAATAGTTACCTAATAACACTAGTCCTCACTAGCTCCTACTTAAATTTGTTGAAAAAATTCTTCTGTTTGGGTACTAAAAAGAATTTGATAGGCTTCATACTTCAGGAAATAGTACTGCAAAATTAAAGTTTTTTTTAAATTAAAGTTTTAAATCAAACGTGCAAAAAAATAACTTCTATTTAACAAAACTTGTCAGCTAATTAACTTTATAAATAGCCTTAATAATATTAAGTTACTGAAGCGATGTTGCAAAATTTAGGGATTGACAACGTCGAATACATGTATCGGGATCAGCAACGTTGTATATATTATATACGCTACTAATGGCGCGCTCCCTGCCGAGAGAAACGGTGAACTAAATATGTATGTAATTATACGTTCAACTATCCTTACCAGACCCACCTTAAATCTTGCCAAATGACACCTAAAGGTATAGGGAACCCAAAAATCATTGTAAACGTTACCAGACCCGAAGCCGGGTCTCGTAACGTCGTTTTTGGCCTCATAACGTCGGTTCTGTATGGCGTTTCGGGTCTGTATAAGCGGTTAAATAAATGTATGTATGTATGTATGTATGTATGTTTTCTATACAATTCTACACCGTTTGACCAATCTCTACCAAATTTGGTGTAGAAGCTATTTACAATGCTACGAAAAACATAGGCTACTTTAGAATCTTGCCGCGAACTTTGGTCAAGCGCTGTATTAGCTTGACCAACGTTAGTGCGGATCAACGTTTCAACGGATCAACGTATTAACGAACGATATCTATATATATTAAATTCAATGTATGTATGTATGTATGTATGTTTTCTATACAATTCTACACCGTTTGACCAATCTCTACCAAATTTGGTGTAGAAGCTATTTACAATGCTACGAAAAACATAGGCTACTTTAGAATCTTGCCGCGAACTTTGGTCAAGCGCTGTATTAGCTTGACCAACGTTAGTGCGGATCAACGGATCAACGTTTCAACGGATCAACGTATTAACGAACGATATCTATATATATTAAATTCAATGTATGTATGTATGTATGTAAGAAGAACAGGAATTGGCAATATCGCTGCGTGCTTTCGAAAATTCCTTATTAGAAGACGAAGGGGAGGAGGAAAAGTAAGAACACAAAAAACAAGAGTAATTGGCAAAAATAAAATAAAGTAAAATTAGAAATTATTGTGGTTTTTGTGAATACTTGACAGTTTTGTTAAACTTTTTTTTATTAAACCTTGATTTGTATTTTTTATTAATTTATTTATTTAATCCTTTTTTAATACGTTGGGTATTTGCGATGACCAAATAAGTCGCAAGGTCATTATGCGGATTGGATCTAAAAAATACATGTAGGCAAATATTGAAATTTGGGCAGGACAACGTCTGCCGGGTCAGCTAGTTCTCTATAAAATAGTTTTCTTTCATATTTTTCCATGGCATACCAATACTTAAATTATTGACCGAAAACACAAGCCACCCTTAAAATGGCACAATATTGATTCGCTGCAGGGAGAGAAATGTTTTCGAGCACGGGAAATGCTTTTAATATAGTCCAGTCAAATTACGAAATCTTCAAACATAAAATTATGTAGTTTGGCGATTGTTAAGGATCGATAGGGGGGTGCATTCTGAGCATACATTTCAATTTGAGGGGTTCTCCGAAGGTCAGCTGTACCTCATTTCGCTAAAAACGCGTTTAATTCGATATCTCGAGAAGGGTTAGTGTTAGGCAAAAAATTGTAGAGACCTTTTCTCTTCTAAATTAAATTTACTAACTTTTTTATCTAAAACTTTTTTCTCTACTACCAATAACTTCGGAGTTATACCTTACTTTACCGAGCGAAATCCACGCCATTGTCACAATATCATCGACATCAGTGGGTGGGTATTCAGTACTTGAAAGAAATATTAAAGTATTCCATGATCATTTATTAGCCAACTTACCTGTATAAAAAGGTGAATCGATTAAACCATTTAAATATTGTACTTCATTTAAATATTAAATATTGTAATCATTTGAATATCATTTAAATATTGTACTTCTTCAATTTGGGTATTTTTTATTGCATTCAATGGGATAATAATGTGAATAAGGATTAGAAAAAGAAGCAAATGAACAATTAAAACTGTTCCACACATTTATTGATAAAAAATAGAATGTAAAATTTTTGCCTTTCGGAAGTAATAAGTTGAAAAATATTGATGTTAAAAAAAAAGTTTCAGATAAAAAAGTTAGTAAATTTAATTTAGAAGAGAAAAGGTCTCTACAATTTTTTGCCTAACACTAACCGTTCTCGAGATATCGAATTAAACGCGTTTTTAGCGAAATGAGGTACAGCTGACCTTCGGAGAACCCCTCAAATTGGAATTTATGTTCAGAATCCACCCCCCTATCGATCCCTAATAATCTCCAAACTATATAATTTTATGTTTGATAAACCCATTTTGAGCCGTAATTTGACTGGACTAATAATAAATTAATTGAAATTGTGGCCAAGGTTGGAAAATGAAGAGAAAAACAAATTTTTTCAAAATTTGCCCAAGTTATAGTATCTTCCAAGTAACGAAACCGAAATTTTGGTTAGAGCTTACAGAAGGTCCGGGCAAGTTCAAATTTGGCAAAGATGTATATTGAAGTGTTCTAATAAACCCCCAAAATGTCTCATAAAAATCCCAAGCCGGCGTTCCCCCAAATGAGGATTTTAGCCCCCTAGGTGCGGTTTTCGCCTATAGCTCACGTATTTTTACTTTTACAAAAAATTACCATTAAGCAAAGTTGAGGAACATAAAATTCTCTATAACTTGTGGCGCTGCAGTAGGTAGTACTACAATACATACTGTACAAATTAAACTTTGTTTAATGGTAATTTTTCGTAAAAGTAAAAATACGTGAGCTATACTGCCGTCCAACGCTAAAACGCAGTATCTCCATTTTTCACGAATTTTAGTTATATCGCTTTTTAGGATTATTACAACAATATCTGTGATCCTGCAAAACTAAGAAGCAGTAAGACTACTGGTTATATGCAATAATAGCCTTAGACATTGCAGTATCTCCACGTAATATCAACAATTCCTACGCTAAAAAGCAGTAAACACCATCTATTATGGTTTTTACATTATGCTTTAAACAAGGACAACGCTACCAACATCGTGGATAAGCGTGGAAAACATAGAAAAACTCCAAAGCAAGATCGAGAATTAATTAAGAGCCATGTTGAATCTTTTGGACCTAGTGTTTCGCATTACAGAAGGGAACATGCCCCAAATAGAAGATATTTTCCAAATGATCTTACCATTAAAAAGTTGCACACCGATTTTGTAAATTCCAATCCAAATGTAAAGTGCTCCTACGAATTGTATAGGAAAATCATTTCAAACGATTTAAATATATCATTTACAAAATTAGGGCATGAGGAGTGCGAAACATGTGAAGGTTTTCAACTTCACAATCCCGAGCATACGGAAAAGTCGTTGTCTAAAGATTGTAATTACTGCAAATTTTGGGAGCAGCATATCAAAAAATCAAAACAATCTCGCGAAAATTACAAAAAAGATGCAGAACATAATTTTTCACCCAATACGGTATGTTTTTCAGCAGACTTGGAGAAGGTTATTATGCTTCCCCGTATCGATATGTTTAAAAAAGTTGTGTTCTGCCAAAGAATAATTGCTTTTAATGAAAGTTTTGTACCAGTTGGTAAAAAATTAAAAAGCCAACCTTTTGCATGTCTATGGCATGAGTGCATAGTGGTAGAAAAAAAGAAGATCTCATTAGCACATTTCATGCTTTTATGTTGCATATGCGTGATAAGGAAACTATAATTATTTGGCTTGATAATTGCGCAGGACAAAATAAAAATTGGTCATTGTTCTCTTATTTAGTGTATATAATCAATTCAAACGAAATTTCAGCTGAAAAAATAATACTTAGATATTTTGAACCAGGACATACGTTTATGTCAGCAGACAGCTTTCACCACCAGGTTGAGCTGTCTTTAAAGCGAAAGAATAAGGTATATGACTTTGCTGATTTTGTATCATGTGTGCAGTCATCTAATTCTGGCAAGGTAGTTGTCAAAGAAATGAAGCAAGAAGATTTCTTTGTTTGGCCTGATAACTCCTCACTTTATAAAATAAATCGTACCACACCTAGACCATATATGAAGGACATTGTTGAAGTTGTGGCCAAGAGAGGTAACCATTCGTTATTTTACAAAAGAGATTTCTCTAATAACGAAATTGAGTTAAAATTTTTAAAAATGAAATCCTGCAAAGGAGGCATGTCAGCACCCCTAACAATTCCTCAACTTAGAGGAATTAAGAAAGAGAGGAAAGACATGATTTTGCAAAATTTAATAGACTTGATACCTACAAATAGGCGAAAATTTTGGGAAAATTTGTCTGTTAATGATAAAGCTGCCGATTTAAGAATCGACATTGAAGACTTGTAAGAGCTATAATTTTTTATATTTTAAATATATATTTTTAAATTTTGTATAATAATTTTGTTTATTACGTATTTTGAAAAATAAATTTTAGTTTTCTCACGTTTCAAGTTATTAATATTGGTCTTTACTGCTATTTTGCATTTTCTTCTAGAGTCAGCAAAGAACAATATGCTCGACTAAAAAGCAGTAAGCGCCATTTTACTAATATTTAAACAAATAAAAGTTGTTATAATATATCGTTATTGAAGTATGAAACCTAAACATTTTATATGCCCAGCTAATTTCAAAATTAATAAATTATTTCTTGGTGGCCCAACCTTAAATACCTAAATAAGCGTTTTCTCGAAACAACGATTTTGGAGATACTGCGTTTTAGCGTTGGACGGCAGTATAGGCGTTTCAATTTAAGATCGCAGCGCCATAGCGGTCACTAGTGGTATTAATAATGCTGGTATGTTTTCGGATAGTTATGTATTAATTAATTGAATTACGATACCTTGATATTTGATATAATAAACAATACCATATACCCATTATTAAAATTTCGTTAGGAAAACTCACAAATTCACATTAAAATACACGCGAGCAATATTGACATACCAACATTGGTAGTTCAAAAATTTGCCGCAAGGTAGCGTATCGCTTATCTTGTTATCTTGAGACGCCTATAGGTATGGTGACCATATTATTTTTATGAAAAAAAGTACATTTCGGCGAAACACGGTAAATACCTAAAAAAAGGTCAACGGCGCACAGTGTGGTGGAGGCGGACAAATGGTGATTTTTAAAGTAATTCATTTGGTCTGTTTAATAATAGTTTCTTGCTAGGAACATCCCAAGGATTCAGGAACACAAAAAAAATCATAAAAAATGCGCTTGGAAAGTGTCGAAAAAATGGGGCAAAGTCAACCTTTTTTATATACTGTTGTGTCCATCAATGTTTGGCTGTTGCGGTATTAGATTGTTTATCGTGCACTCAGAGAAAATATAGCATGCAAAAAGTCATCAAAAACAATTTATAAAAAGATGTTATTATTGTAGTTATAAAAATGTTAGTAGGCAAAATGTTAGGAATGATAAAAACGGGTAACCATAGCAATGCGAGGAGAATAAACAACGGTGATAAAGTAGTACGTTATCAAACGCAGAACCGATCACACGTGTAAAAAAACTATGTCCAATTGAGAAACAAGGATTTTAGTCGCGGGCAAGTGAATGAGAATTTGCGTGATTGAAATAAATAAAGTCGTTTATCAAACGGCAAACCGATCACGCGCGTCGAGATAAACAAACTAAAGATAACCAAGAGTATATTGGCCTGAATTGAGTTGATGCCGAGTGGAGTGGAGATTATAAAATAGGAGAGGAAGATAAGCGCTGTTTATTGGAAAAGATAAGCGCTGTTTATTGGGATACAGAAAGAAGGTGTAAGGCGAGGGGTGACTATAACCCTGCATCAAGAGGAAGCATAGGAAATTAGGATTGTGTGGTGCGACCGCGAATACAGTGCGTGTGCGTACACGAAGAAAGAAAAGGTAACATTAAATCTTTGATTATTGTTAATTTATGTCGAGTTGCTATATTGTTCCTGTTAATTGTTTATGTTAATTGTTTATGTTATTTGTTCATTATATGTTCTTAAAAATTAGATTTGCGTATTTTCTTTGACTGTGTGATCAGACTAATTCCACCGTAAAAGTCCAAAGAACCTGCAGCCTGAGATTAAGAGCAAGTCGTGTCAGTACCGAAATCTGTGAGAAGCTATCACAGATCTTGAAGTTCACGGTGGACATAGCAATACATAATATGTACCGTATACATAGGTACTTTAACTTTGCTTAAAAACGAAAATTCATTGATTTTTTCAGTTTTCAAGTTGAAATATTATTTCTGTTTCTCGTTACTAGCACACAAGTGCCAAAACAAAACAAAGAATTACATTTTTAACGGTTTGTAGACCTAATTTCGACCTAAAAACTCGATTTTTTTTAAATGTTAACTTCTCTTAAACATTTAGTTGTGTGAGAACGCATGAGACACACCGAAAATTTTTTTGTGGTATCATTGGTATCTCTAGTACTTGCCCTCCAAATTTCAGCTGCAGATACTTGCAGATGCGAACACAAAAGCGTTTTTACTGAGACTTGTCCAATTTTTACTGAAGGTATTATTGGATTAACAAATCAATAAATTTTTCCCAAATGCCCATGTAAACAATACATAAGCAGAACGGACGATACAGAAAGATATTAAAAACCATTGAAAACTATTTTAAAATGACGAACTTTAGCATTTCGAATCGTGGCTTATGCAATATTCTGTGGGAAAACACAAAAATTATTGTTTTCTTCTATTCTATTAAGGACTAGCTGGCACAGTCGGCCTACCGGCCGCCTTTAGCCATCTAGACCGTGTCGGATGTGGTTGTTCGGCCTTCGGCCTCACTCCAAGGTACTAAAGTAGCCTATGTTTTTCGTAGCGTTGTAAATAATTTCTACACCAAATTTGGTTAAGATTGGTCAAATAGAAACGTAAAGCACGTGCACGCGTATTTGCATTGTCGATCGGTTGACAGTTTGACAGCATTCATTATTGTTTTATAAGTTGATTTTGAGTAGCCTGCCTTCCTTTAAGGAATCTCGATAATCCATTCGTGCGCGTCCCATAGGGACGCGCACGAATGGATTATCGAGATTCCTTAAAGGAAGGCAGGCTACTCAAAATCAACTTTCCTTTCCTTTGCGAATTTTTGCACTATTTCAATACAAAAACATGCGCAGGGACCTACATAATAACTGTGCCAAATTTGGTTCCGATCGGTCAAACGGTTTAGGAGTCTATAGGGAACATACATACATCCATTTTTATATAATTATATTAAGGATTAAGGATATAGTAAGACAACTTCCAGATTTTTTGCCCTAAAATTGAAGGCTCAGCAACCGTTTGTCCACAAAAACCCCATTTCACCACACTGTGCGGCGTACCTAAATATACGACGATTACGATTGATGACCTTTTTTTTTTCTGGGGTTGCACTGAAGGAAACAACCATGAGGTTTGGGCAGCGTCGGGTGGCACCCCCCCCCCCCCCCCGGCGGGTGTACAAAAAATAAGTACATTTGTAAAGTCATTGCCACGAAAGTTGACATCTCGTCATAGATTGACCGAATATAGCAACGACGTATTGCTTATGAGCATTACCAGTCATTTTGTATTGATATGACAAAGCACGAAAATATATTGCACGTTTGACTAGGGAGTATTAGCTTAGTTCAGACGATTATGGTTTTATGACGAGACGTCAACTTTCGTGGCAATGACTTTAAGTACTTGGAGAAGTTTTTAAGTACATAGGACATCGTTGTAAAAAAGAGTACTGTCCTACTAAAATAAGTACATATGGTCACCATATGCATACCCTGTATTTGTTAAACCAGACGTTTTGCAAAAAAATTAATTCCCCAGTTTCTGATAGCAAATTTAACAGTAACTTTTTTTGTCTCCAAAAAAACTGAAATTGGATAGAAAAAATGCAGGTTTTTCAAAAAAGTTTTCTAGACTAAAGTTGTGGTCCGTCAAATTTTTTATCCAGAAAGCGGTGTTAATTTTTTTGTAAAACGTTTCGTTGAAGATACTGGGTTAAGAATTGGATAAGAAAACCTACAAAATTAATCAAATTTTTCAACATTTCTTTACTTCATTTGATGCATAACTTGAAATCCTTGATTTTAAACAATAAAGGGTTAGAATCTAGTTGATAGTTAATTTCACGCTCTTTAAAAACTTACTTATCCATTTCCTCCAAAACGTAATATTTTCGATGCCATTTGAAGAAATTAAAAAAATTTTTAATTGCCTGGACTTTAATAGTCCAGGCAATGAAGGTTTTTAGTTTGTAAAAAATCCGAGCAAGCTGAATTTTGGCAGAGATGTACATTGGAGTGTTCTAATGAACCCCCCAAAAGTCCCATAAAATCCCACGCCGGCGTCCTCCACAATCGGGGATTTTAGCTCCCCCAACGCGATTTTTTGCCGATAACTCGCTTATTTATGCTTGTATGAAAAATTATGATCTGACCATAATTGAAGAGCATAAAATTATCTATAAAATAGTTTTTTTTCATATTTTTCCATGGCACACTAATACTTAAATTATTGGCCGAAAACACGACCCACCCTTAAAATGGCACAATATTGATTCGTTGCAGGGAGAGAAATATATTCGGGCACGGGAAATGCTTTTAATAATAAATTAATTGAAATTGTGGCCAAGGTTGAAAAATGAAGAGTAAAATAAAATACTTTTACGAAAAATTACCATTAAGGAAAGTTGCAGGACATAAAATTCTCTATAACTTGCGGCGCTGCAGTAGGTAGTACACAATACATACTGTAATAGGCAAATTAAACTTTGTTTAATGGTAAGTAAGGTAAAAGTAAAAATCTGATGTGGCCAGCACATGCCTTCCCTATAAGGAATCATTCCTTCATCGTTCATCTAAAGATTCGCAGAAATATTATTTAAATTTTATTTTATTATTTAATTAAATTATTAAAAAAAAGTGCTACTTCCGGTTTAGGGATTTGCTCCAAAATCAAATGGTGCTTTCGTATACCGATTAAAGTGTTAAATATGAAATTTGGTTACTATATAACAATTCGTTCCTGAGATATTGAAGAAAAACTATTTCGTCCTTCAAGTAAAGTGCCATTTCCGGTTTAGGGATTTCCTCCAAAATCAAATGGTTCTTTCGTATATTGATTAAAGTGTTAAATATGAAATTTGGTTACTATATAACAATTCGTTCCAGAGATACAGAACTTACAGACATTTTGCGTTACGTACATCCATACAGACAGACATACATACATACATACAGACATCATTGCGAAAGTAGTCAAAACGGATTCAGAAATGCTCAAAACGGATATTTCCGTTAAAATATCGACATCGAATTTTTTCATGATTACAATACTTCCTTATTGGGAAGTAAAAATACGTGAGCTATAGGCGAAAACCGCACCTACGGGGTTAAAATCCTCAATTGGGGGAACGCTGGCTTGGGATTTTTATGAGACATTTTGGGAGTTTATTAGAACACTTCAATATACATCTTTGCTAAATTTCAGCTTGCCCGGACCTTCTGTAAGCTCAAACCAAAATTTCGGTTTCGTTACTTGGAAGGTACTACTATAACTTGGGCAAATTTTGAAAAAATTTATTTTTCTCTTCATTTTCCAACCTTGGCCACAATTTCGATTAATTTATTATTAAAAGCATTTCCCGTGCCCGAAAACATTTCTCTCCCTGCAACAAATCAATATTGTGTCATTTTAAGGGTGGGTCGTGTTTTCGGTCAATAATTTAAGTATTAGTGTGCCATGGAAAAATATGAAAAAAAACTATTTTATAGATAATTTTATGCTCTTCAATTATGGTCTGATCATAATTTTTCGTACAAGCATAAATATGCGAGTTATCGGCAAAAAATCGCGTTGAGGGTGCTAAAACCCCCGATTGTGGGGGACGCCGGCGTGGGATTTTATGGGACTTTTGGGGTGTTCATTAGAACACTCCAATGTACATCTCTGCCAAAATTCAGCTTGCCCGGATTTTTTGCAAGCTTGAGCCAATTTTTCGGCTTCGTTGCCTGGACTAAAGCAAATACAAATAAATGGATTGGTTTTTCAAGAAATTTTTCTAGACTAAAGTTGTGGTCCGTTAGAATTTTTATCCAGAAAGTGGTGTTAATTTTTTTGTAAAGCGTTTTGTTGAAGATACAGGGTTATTACAAGAAAACCTAAAAATGTGATCAAACTTTTCAACATTTCTGTACTTCATTTGATGCATAACTTGAAAACCGTTGATTTTAAACAATAAAGGGTTAGAATCTAGTTGATAGTTAATTTCACGCTCTTTAAAAACGCACTTATCCAGTACTCCAAAAATTAATATTTTCGATGCCATTTGAAGGAAGAAATTAAAATATTGTTTTCAAGAATGTTAACCCCCCAAAGGGGCTTGGATTCAGATAAAAAAAAATTTAAAATGGTGTCGTCTACCATCACCTAAGAAATGTAGCCTTTTAAATTCGGTATCCAGAATAGGGCGTCCATTTTTTTCTAAAACGTTTTTTGTTTAAAAGACACAAACTTTTAATTTTTCAACATTGGTTTTACTTAATTTAATTTTAACTCGAAAGCCATTGATTTTAGGCAATAAAGGGTCATAATCTAGTTCATATATAATTTCGCGCTCTTTAACTCTCCAGTACTAACATGTTTTTATATAACAAGATTACTAACGCCGGATGTCATGAAACGTCCTAAACTAGTTGATTTGAAGGTACTGACAACCCCCATCCCTTAGCTGTTATTGTTTTAAATTTACAGTTAAGAATAGAAGTCGTCGGTCTATGAGACCGACTGTTAGTACTGGATGGTTAAAAAAGCATTTATCAATTCACACCAAAAAATTAATATTTTCGGTGCCATGGCCATTTGAAGGAAGAAATTAAAAAAATTGCTTTAAAGGATAATCTCCAAAGGGTTTGATTTCAGACAAAAAAATTTCAGAATAGTGTCTGCTATCACCACCTAAGGCTCAGTTGTTCAGTCTCGGGTTATCATTTAATCCTCGTTAATTTCTATAGAAATAATTGTTTTAAGAATTGTATACATGGAAATTAACCTGGGTTTAAAGATAACCGAAGACTGAACAACCGGGCCTAAGAAGTGTAGTCCATTAAATTATTTATCTGGAATTGGGCGTCTATTTTGTTATAAAACGATTCGTTTAATTACAAGAAAAACTAAAATATCATAACTTCGAATTTTTCAATATTTTTTTACTTAATTTAATTTATAACTCGAAAGCCGTTGATTTTAGATAATAAAGGGTTAGGATCTAGTTTATATATAATTTCACGCTCTTTTAAAATGCACTCATCCATGTACATTAAAAATTAATGTTTTTGGTGCCTTGACCACTTGAAATGAAGTGTCTTCTATTAACACCTAGGAAATGTATAGCGGTCGCGGGAACACCCTGTATATAAATGATGAAAATTAATGTAAAATTTAAAAATTAAACTAGGCAAACAAAAGACCAGGCACCAAATCAGAATAATCTACATAATGTGGAAATAATTCTAACTGGATTTTTTTTTCATGTAATGGTTCTTTCGAGTTTCATTAACAAGTTCTGAAGTTTCTACCTTCCAACGAGATTCGCGTCACCCCATAAGGTGACGCGAGCAGAGGGGAAGAAGACAAAAATAAGTTTTCCTGCGATTTCGCGATTTTCTTTCAACTTTACGGCTAAATTAGTTAAATACGAAATTAAAGCTAATTAAATTATCTACAAAAAAGTTTCATACATATTTTTTGTTCGATTCGTAGTGCCTCGAGTAAGGACCGTCTAAAGTTGAATTAAATTTTCAGATCACCGATATTTATCTAACCGGGTTGGGATTAATTCTCCACCCCCGTAAAAGGTGACGCCGATATCGTTGGTGGGAGGAAACTTCAGAATTTCTTAATTAAGATACCCTAAAGAACCTTTATATTAAAAAAAATTCAGTTTAGAATGTTTCCACTTCAAAATACTTGGCCTCCCTGTGTAACGCGCTCGGTGGAGAGAATGTACTTGAATTTCGACTCCTTCCCTGGGTTTGGCTTGAATATTCGTTCGAAAATAATAATGAAATACTTTTGATTGAACAGTAATATATTAAAATTTACAATTTGTAGACCCCACTTTGGTCCTACTACGACATATACGGTGGCTCTTATCCTAGGAAACAGCTGTTTTTACTGCAACAAAACTTATGATCTAAACTAAGACTAACAAACTAAGGTAAATCGGTAACACAAAAATAAAATCGGTCCTCTTCTATGGAATCCTGGAGCTTCAATATAAAATTAGGACTTAGCTTAATTTTCGTAAACTATTAACTAATACAAATTTCGAAAAAAAATATAAAAATACCTCGCTGGTGTGATCTGTCACAGGTTGGTGAACGTTTGGGTCGATTGTCAGAAGATTCACTTATTTTTAAATCGTCGCACTAGGTATGTTTTACACAAATTTCTCACTCTGGTTTTATTGTTCTTATTTCTAACACAGATAGAAAATTGGTTTAATGCGGATTTACTTGCAAATACAAAAAATCAACTTTTTCACAGGTATACTAGGTAAACTTCGATAAACCGATATTCGATAAAATAATTCGATAAAATATTTTGATCAACAGATATTCGATAAAATAATTCGATAAAATACTTTGATCAACAGATATTCGATAAACAATTATTCGATATTTTCGGTAACGAGAATGAAGTAACTAGTACCTCGTTGTAGCAGTATTGCTTTTCTGATCCTTCTGCTTGGTCACACGTCTCTTTTATTTTCTTCCTGAAACGACTCAGTCAGCAAAAAAACGCTTGGTGACGAGATTGTTATTTGCCGCGGTTCTTTCCCGGAATTTTGAGATAGAGTTATTTAAATCAGCAAAACTGTATTCTCGCATTAAATATTGTATTACGTTACACAGTTAAATCAATATTTAATACTTTGTTACTTTGTTCTTGTATCGTTTTTTGGAACGTTACAATACCGACGCTACTTGATCAGCAAAAATATCGCCTTGCGAGCTTGTTGTTTGTCGCGGTTCTTTCCGGTATTTTCAGGATGAGATCATTTGAATCAGCAAAACTGTGTTTTTACATTAAACTACGTTACACAGTATTAATATTTAATACTTTGTTTTTAATACAATTTAGTACATTTTTTGGAACGTTACACCTGGTCAACAATGAAATACAGATTATTTCATAAATTTTCAACAATATATTATTGCCTTCTTCAGACAGGGTTTCCATTCGTATGGAAAACCTGGAAAAGGCAGGGAATTTGAAATTTCTCAAATTTGGTCGGTGAAAGTTGGGAAATTTTTAATTTTTTAATGTTGATATTGTGCACTAACCTACTCATTTCAATGTATTTATAATATAATTATTCGATTCGATTATAATATAATTATTCGATTTACAGAAAAAATAAGGGAAAATTTAAATTTTAGTTAGGGAGAACCTGGAAAAGTCGGGGAATTTATATTGAAAAATTTTAAGATTCATCCTAAATTCTTAAAATTCGTCAGGAAACTAAATTATTATTTTAAATTTAAGTTTTATTTAATTAAAGAATAACAGGTTTTTAATTTAAAAATTTATCATAGATTTCTAAAATAAGTGCAAAAAATATTGAATTTCTAAAGTTATGTAATTTAAAATTTTATTATTTTCGTTAATTTTTTTAAACTAATACATTTCAACTTTAATTTTCCATTTTATTCCAAAAACACAAAATATTTTTCAAAAAACTTTCACGTTTTTCTCACACAGTAGTTGTAAATAAGAATGGGTGCGTTTAGCGAAGGTCAGCGGCTGAGAAGTTGACTACAGCGGTTTCGCTAAACGGTACGCTGAGCAACCGCTTACTTACAACTGTTGAGTAAACAACTCAGCGCAATAATTTTACGCTGCGTCGCACAGCTAATGATGAATTTAACGGATAATCCGGATTAAATGGATAATCCCATACGGAAATGCTATATAAGTGAAACTTTTTATATTATTTAATAAATAATAATAAATAAAATAATTAAAATCAAAGTAACGCTTGCTGACTGTAAGCATACCGTTTAGCGAAACTCAAATAGTTGAATGTCATCATACTCAACATGCGCTCGCTAAACGCACCCAATGTCTTTAGTGTTTTTTTTATAAACCGATTTTAATAAGCCGATATCCATCAGAGCTGGGAATGTTACTTTTCAAAAATACTTGAAAAACATTATAAAATAGTGGAGGTCCCAACTTACTTTCTTGTGGTACTCCATAATCTACTTTTATATCATTTGAGTCACAAACAGTTTATTACTATAGTTTTCCATCCGCTTCAGCACATTGCAATTTATTGGGCTCCCATTCTTATGGAATATCTGGAAAAGTCAGGCCAATTTGAAAATGTTAAAATTTGGGCATGGAAAATTAAAACTTAGATCAGAGAAAATTCTTTGAAATTTACAAAAATCTAGGGTAGTCATATTAGACATCGAATCTTCCAATTGTTCTTCCCAGGTTGAAAATACGATATCGTAAATCGTATTTCCATTAATTTATTAACACTCTTATGAACAAAGAACACGACGCTTTTTGTTTTTTCTCAAATATCTCTAAAACTAAGCAAGTTGGGTAACAAACTATACCAACCTTTTTTGTAGAGCATAAAATTATCTACAATAATGATTGGAACAAGATTTATCCTCAAGTCAATAGTTTAGCTTGCACGCGCGGTCAAACTCGAACCCAAAAATGGTCGATTTCGTCTTTTTCTTGATATGTTACGCCGGCAATTTTTTCCGGCCATTGAGAATGAAATTTAAATAAATAACAAATCACATATCATTTCAAAACTTCAAAACATACTTTTCAAAATGCAACCAATTTTTTGGTCTTTCCATAGGGAAAGTCTCTAGCTCAACATTTTTCGAACGTTGAAGGCTGTCAAGTTCGGTTTACACGTAAAATAACAGCTTTTTTCGTACGAGGAACATAGAATTTTTTATGACGTACGAAGTTATCCAATATTGCCCACAGTTCGATTAACCAATAAGTTTCTACGTTCATCGTATGAAAAAAAACGCAAGGGTCTTTTTTTGGTTAGAATTTTGTCCCCAAAAAGATGCATAATATAATAAAATTCATCTCAAATTAATTCTCAGACATGAATATTCCAGAAAACTAAGACTTCTTTAAAAATTCAATTTTTTTTGTTAATACAATTGCAAAATCGACAAGAAAAAGTCAAAAAATTGGTTACGTCATAAAAAGTATTATTTTTTTGATTTTTAATTCCATTCTAAATGGCCCGAATAAAAATAATCATGGTTTTTGTAACATGGGAAGATTAATTGAGGGTTAACCCATTAAATTAGTCTAATATACATTTATGTATGTATATTTGGTTATGAACGTCTTGCGACATTTTCCCGATACCTCCCTGTCTCTGCTCGTTGCGTGTTGAAAATGTGTGAGGAGCACAGAGGACCTACAGCTTAACGTGAATTCCGAACCACGGGAATAGACAATTTTTACACCGCCTACTCCGTTCAGGGAATTTTTTTAGCCATAAATAATGTTATCTGAGCGAAAATTTCTTCTATAGATAGCACCTCACAGGATTTGAACCCATGAATCTTGGCTTGAAAGCTAACATGCTAGCATTTCAGCCATTCGCTCACCTTAATATACATTTATTCAAATTGAATAATTTTTTCAAAATATTTTATATTTAACTTCTTTTCTCTATTGTAATATTAGTTTTTATTTCGGTTAATTGAACTACATATATTTCATTTTTAGCCTGGGGAACTGTTTTGTAAAATTCAGTGGGAACCCTGTCAGATGTTTTTAAATATTAAATACTACATGGAAACAGCTGTATAGATTTCGAACGTATTTAGGCCAGTCATATTAAAGCGGTTAACCCCCGATTAATCTTCTCAGGTTCTAATCGTTATAAATCCCGTTGGTTTGTCCGGAAAATTCTTGATTTCGTTATTTTTTTTAAAATTTAATTAGAACATAATAAAAAATTTGAAAACAATCACGCACTATCTGAGAACTTGAAAGAATACATGGTGCAATTGATTTTTTAACCTTTCTTTGTTTATTTTATAAACACAAAAAAATTAAATTTTTGTAGTCTTAGTTTTTTGTTGTTAACAGATCTTAGAATTTATTTGAGACCAATCTTATCATATTCAGCTTGTTGAGGACGAAATTTGTAATAAAAAAGAACTCTTGAATTTTTTTCCCATGGCGACCACTGAATTTTTTATTGACAATCGAAGTTATTCAATATTAATCACGGGTGGATAACTTTTTTTTTTTTCCTCAAATAATTATATTCTTTGTTTATAACATTGTTAATAAATTTTTTGACTACCTTAAATTACTCTAATAAGGCAATCATGAAAGAATTAGAATTTTATTGTATTTGCTTAGCTTGTTAATTTTTAAATTTTACTTTTATTTGATTTTGTCCTTATATTAATTAAATTTCTCTTAGCATCATGTTGACCCAGCGATTGGTGTATACATAATCGATCGGTACACTTACTATGCACTGGAATTTTTAGAAAATGTTGATGCATCCAGCAAGAAAACGATGGGCGAATTTGTAAGACAATTTAATTATCTTAGTTGGTTATTTGCTTAAGTTTTAATTATTACAGTTAACTGTGTGTCCCAAACGAGTGTGCATATCAACTGTTGGTGTAAGAAAAGATTTGTTCAGAAGAAATCCAATGGAGGTGCCAGTAACAGACTTTTTTGGTTCCGTACGACCCATTGAGTTGTTAAAAGACACTTCTAACGAAACTAATCTTCTAACATTAGAAAAAACTGTTCTACCGGTTGTTAAAAGTAAATACAGATTTGTTCCACCGTTAAATAGCTTCAGTTAATAACTTGGTAGTTGCTGTGATTTATAAAATAATAAAATTTTGTAGATACCTACTGTAGAACGCCGGTTAACTGAAGTTCGAATTAACTAATACGATTATGATTATTATATGCAAACAGAATCTCCCTATCAAAAACACTGTATTAACTTTGCAAGTCAGACATTATGGTAGTTATTCTTATAACTAGAAAGAATATAATATTTTCTGAATCCTTATTTGCTTATTATTATCCACATCATTTTAGAATGAATTACTTCAGATAACCGGTGTTTTACTATAGCTGTAAATATGACTGATAAATTCAAGTGATTTTATTTTGAGTGTAGTAAAAAAAATGTATGTGATGTCTGTACGTTTCTTGTTCTTTATTTGTAATTTATTTCATACGTTAATAAATTGTTTGAATTTATAATGTTTTAATTTTGTAGACAATAAATTGATCGAGGATTCAAGGTGTGGTGTGTTGAATGAATGTATGTATGGTGTGTTGCATTCATATCCAAAAGTAATTTCAAATGAGCTTAGCGTTCCCTGATTATATTACATGGGCGTATAATATTAACATTTCCCAGGGGAATTTTTTAAAAATTTTCTCAATAAAAATCTTGTCAAATTCATGATGAAAAATAATTTATTATCCAAATTGAAAATTCAGTCACTTGGTGAGTTCAGGGGTAGATAGAGATTGTGCCAAATGTCAACGACTTGTCACGGGGCCCTAAAGGTAGGGTATTTATATGGGTCTCCCATTTTTTCTGTTTAAATTAAAATTGTATCTTGCAATTTATTATCGGTAATATTTGGAAGGTACTTGGAAAGGCACCTGTTATTTCTTAAAAATTGATTGTTAAATAAATTGCGAGGTATTAATTTATAATAAAAATGGGGTATGGTAGCGGGAGACTGATGATGGCCACATTGAGTATGGGGAAAATCTCACATGGGAATTCTTTTTTAAATAGAGTCGAATTTTTTACAATTTGGAAGATAAAAGTGCAACAAATTTATCTGAATAAATTTGACTAATTAGTCAATTTTTTAAAAAATGCCGAACTAAATTGCGAAGACTTTATAACGTGATTGGTTAAAATTTAAGGAGAATAGATCTTACTTGCAGTTCAAAGTTCCACTTTTGCAGACATCAACCAAAAATGCATTATAGTGACTTGTCCTGAAAATACAGTAACTCCCGAAGAAAAGTGATTGTGGAAATAACAAAAAGTATTATATTACAAATTATTAACGAATATAATAAACTAGCTGGCACAGTCGGCCTGCCGGCCGCCTTTAGCCATCTAGACCGTGTCGGATGTGGTTGTTCGGCCTTCGGCCTCACTCCAAGGTTCTAAAGTAACCTATGTTTTTCGTAGCGTTGTAAATAACTTCTACATCAAATTTGGTTAAGATAGGGCAAATAGAAACGTAAAGCACGTGCACGCGTATTTGCATTGTCGATCGGTTGACAGCTTGACAGCATTCATTATTGTTTTTTAAGTTGATTTCGAGTAGCCTGCCTTCCTTTAAGGAATCTCGATAATCCATTCATCTGGAGGCTACTCAAAATCAATTTTCCTTTCCTTTGCGAATTTTTGCACTATTTCAATACAAAAACATGCGCAGGTACCTACATAATAACTGTGCCTGATTTGGTTCCGATCGGTCAAACGGTTTAGGAGTCTATAGGGAACATACATAGTATGTACTGTAGCGTCTGGTGCACTTGAGAAATGCACGAGAACACCCACAATTGTTTTCGGTCACCTACCTTTATTTGACTCTACTTCTCAGGATAGCTGCGTCGGGATCTGATTCAACAACGACACTTTTTATATACGAGCTTATGTACGGACGACTTCTCGATGCCAACAAAGACAAAACACGATTGGATTCCGTTAACAAGTTTTTAATAAATTTAACAAATTTTAACATGCAATAATGTAACTCAAACAATCTTTATCGGACTAATATTCTACGCACTGAATTAATGAATCTTAGCAAACCTGCTATATCGTACCGCGTGCGCACAATTTTCGTTCTTCGCTCTTGTATCTTCCAATCTCTCCTTCCAATCTTCTCACGATCCACTCTCGTTCTGATCTGATCGTCCCAATATTTCCACGATCTCTTTTAATAGACCGGATATTTTTGCATCCGGATCTCACATACGTATCCGTACTATACGATTTCGACCAACAAATCTTTGTTGTCGACACCTCCCGAATTCCACTATCTCAAGGAATTTTAATTGCTTGGAAGAATTATTCTCCCCTTGTAGCACCACCGTTTAACTCGCGAATATAATTTATTTCAGTTATATTTTTAATTGAATCTCAATTATTTACACGACTGCGTCTCACAGTACTTTTGTGCGACCGTTCCGTTTAGGAATCTTGATGATACTATCTTTATCACTCGCGAATATAATTTATTTCAATTCTATTTAATTGAATCGCAATTATTCGCACGACTGCGTCTCGCAGTAACTTATGTGCGACCGTTCCGTTTAGGAATCTCGCTGTGACTATCTTATTTACTTTGTGTAACTTTCGTTACCATATCGTTTTGTTTTTTTAAAACCGGAGCTTCATATAATTTGCGGTTTGTTTATATAAGGACGACGGTTCTCTGCACCTTTGATTTTTGCCATGTTGTATATAATGCTTACATACAACATACAACACGAACTTAAAATTATTCAAACGACACAAAAAACAAACACGTGCTAAAAATGTGTTTGAACCCACCGTATCCAACCGTTGTTCTCTCCTTGTTGGTAATAACCTATCCTCAACCTGGATAGAGCGTATCACAACAGTACATACACACATACATCCATTTTTTTATATATAATATAGATAAGACTTTTGGAGATTTTAAAAAAAGACTGCTTATGATATAATCAAGCAAAAATACAAAATGAAATGGGAAAACAGAAATTATGAATTTAAAAAAAGGAAATTTACAAATTACATATTAAATCCAAACATATATTTTTGGCACAAAATTTTTAATTTAAGGCGGATTGACCTTGAAATATTCCAACTTGTCACCTGCGGCGCATTTATGCAAAAGCATTTAGCTTCTCATCGCATAAAAGCCACGATACGTCACTGTTGTAAAAAAGTAGTCATGTGATGTATAATTTAGATCAGTGATATGCAAGCTTTTAAACTTGAGGCACACAACACAGAGAAAAAAATTGTTGAGGCACAAAATGAAAGAAAGTTCTTTTATAGAAATTTGTCTAAAATGCCATTTAACAAAAAGTTTTAGTAGATTTGTCAATTAGAAGATTCTAGTGTGTGATACCTATAGTAGTGCGGCCTAAAGGCTGCAATGGGCTGCTTTTGGTTAATACGTTAGGGAATGATAGAATTTGGATTTTATACACTGAATCTTAAAAACCTTCATAACTACAATGAAACTGGTCATTGAATAAGAGTTTCAATCAATCAAGAAAAAATTTCTGTATTTATGGGATTTTTACAGTATTATTAAAAAAGTTCATTGAATGTATAAATTTGTTTATTGCATTTACGAAAGCTTTATAAAATTCTTGAATTCAATTTATGAACCCAACTTCATGATATTATCAAGATTAATTTTTTCAGTGTATATAAAACCAGTTTACAGCGTGTGACCATGGTTGTGCAGTCTAAGGCCGCACTGGAACTAAAACTTATCTAAAAAATCCACAAGTTAGTTTCATTAAAATTTGTTAACTGTTGGTCATAAATTTTGCACATTTATGTGCTTATGGTATTTTCGAAAATATTCAACATAGATAGCTGAAAAAACCTCATTCTATAAATTAATTATAGCTTACTTATATTTATTCAATCTTGCTGAAAAGATTTTGATCCACAAAATTTAGTAGTTGTTTTTCTATCGTGGCGCCACTCCTGTTAGGATAAATCGTAGCAGGATCCCTCTTAACGTTAAAAATCTATAAATTAGCACGATTGTTCTACTCAACAACAGAATTACTTAGATGTTGTTTGAATTAAATCGAAATATTATTGATAGAATTGTTATATTTCCGCAAATTTTTACCCGAAACGCTGCGAAAGCTGTAACAAATAAGAAAAAACTATACTTAGTTTTTATACGGAATTTAATTTTTGCGATGGCATAATATCTGTATATACAGTGAGCTCGTAAAGTTTGGAACAAATTTGGTACAAAATTTTAGAGGGATTTTCTCAGATAATTCTCGGACACGTCAACCTTATTTTTTTAAGTGCCACGTTTATCTGCCATTGACATTTTATATGATGTTTTCTTTTTGAGCTATGACGTTATTGTGCCAAAGCGGCTTAAAGTCGACCCCCCATGAAATTTCGTTATTTATAAATTAAGTTAATAAAGTTAAAATTATAAAAACTACAATGTATAAAAATTAATGTTAAATGTAAATGTTCAAATCCCATGTTTTTTGTGCGAGAGGAAAGAAGCCAAACCGGTGGCCCAGACCTTTACTGTCGCATAAGGAAAATAATAAATACCGACAAAACAAGCAATAACCATTTAGGACCTTTAAGGAAGTCATAAAGTTTAGCGAGTAGAATAGACAAATTTGCCCCGAGACAAGTTAGAAGGAAATTTAAGTTTACGTAAGCAATTAGCGTCTTTTCACAGAATGAAAATCGAAAACTTACAAGAACTAGTAGGAGGGTCTAGAAATTAAACTAAAGAACAAGCCCGCCGCTTCCAAAGCCAATTCAATACGCATCCTGACCACCTGTGGCGTGGAGGCAATTTCACATAACGTGCGGCTCTTTCTTTCCAAAATTAAGGGAGTGGTAAGTAATTAAGATTCACACATTTTAGACCGGCTGCGACCGTTAAATATCTTTTCGGAAAAGCCTCTAAGACGGGTTGATTCATGCAAGAAGACACAAAGGCGAAAACTACCCCCGCCAGCAAAAAGTAAAACAATAAATAAGGCTGTTAAACAAAAATTCAGTTAGCTGCCAATTATTACGCGAACAGTTATTATGAAATCACACGCGAGTTAGTCAATTAGATTGACTAACTTCAGAGATCGGTCCGTTTAGCGGTGACGGGTGTGATGCAAACGGCTCCAACTGCGGCCCTGGAGGCTCTCCTTTGCCTACCTCCATTGGATATCTATGTGGAGGAATGTGCGGTACGGGCCTCCATTAGGCTGCGAACGTGGGGCACGTGCAGTGTTGACAACTTGGGGGTTTTCCCCCCAGATTTAGGGGTTTTTAAGTGGAACGGGGTTTTTTTGGGGGTGTAATATGTCTGGGGGTATTTTTAGGGGTTTTTCAAATTACTTTTATTTTTTAATTTTTACGTGATTACATGGAGAAAAAGGTCATCAATCATTTTTACCTTGTTTCACCATAATTGTTTTTAAAAAAAATTGTTTTAGGGGTTTTTAGGGGCTTTTCGTTGTACTTTTAGGGGGTAAATGTTATTCAGAGTTGGTAACACTGGGCACGTGGACGCATAGACAGGGTGAAGGAGGTCACTCGAGGATCCTGGAGGACTGTTCTAAGAGGATATGCCTCTGCTGGACCTTGAGACCGATAGTACCCCTCCAAAATATATTTTTAATAGGAAATTTGACATCCTATTAAACAAAATAGAAACCTTCGAGTCAGACATAACTATGTTTACAGATGGCTCCAAAAATAAAGTTGGCTCGGGTGCGGGAGTATTCTCTCCTGAACTGAAAATAAACGAAAGCTTATCGCTGGGAAGATATGCCACTGTATTTCAAGCGGAACTCATGGGCGTACTTCACTGCGCAAATACAGTCCGGGAAAAGAACATCCGGTACAAAAAAATACAGATATTGACCGACAGCAAGGTGGTCCGTATGGGAGGTTGTAGACTGCGCCCGATGGTAATCTTTTTGGGTAACGACGGAGTGAAAATCCCATTAGAGGATTAAGGTACTTAATTTATTACAGGAGTACTATACATTATGTGCGATTTTTAATTAGGTTAGTAATTTGACGAGGTTATTTTTAAATAACTGCATTATTTTGATTCTTTCATTATTAAAATACTTTTTAATGCTATTTCGAGGTTCTCTCACATCCCGGTTTTCTTGATGGGTGGCGCCTTCTCGTATGTTTAGCCTAGTAACCAGAGTCAAAACCGCCCTGCAGGGGTGCAGAGCGGAGCGGAGCGAAGCGGCGCCCCGGAAGGGTAGGTTTTGACGATGGATAACTCTCCTTATCGAATGCACACCCCAAAAATCGAAGAAAAAAATTTTATTTTTTCACTTTTTCGGTAATACACCGGTTATTTTCCATTTTTTTTGATAATATTTATTATTAATATCTACTAATCACACCCCCACCTATCCGAATTTCAAAGAAAAATTTTAATCGGAGCGAAAAAATTTCACTCGATTCGAAGGGAAAGGTTGGAATTTATAAAAAGTATCTGCAATAAGTATTGTCATATTAATGATAATTATGTACCGCAATTTAATTTTTTATTAATATTTAATAAACTGATTTACAATAATAACTCCATTATGCCTTAGTAATACTTTTTAATCCCTCAGGTACACCATCGGCGCAATCTGTATGTTACCCTTAATGACCATCGGCGCAATCTATAGGTTGCCCATGGTCATTTACCCAAAAAAAGGATTATTTTCTGACCATCGGCGCAGTCTACATATTAAATATATGTCCCTATAAGCAATTGCACCATGTCTCCATATTGTCTCGCTATTGAAATACGAAGCCCGTGATAGCAATAATTATTGTTTGGAACTAGTTTCTCCTCGTGATCACATGCTGCATCGCGAGAAATTGGCAGCTGGCGCGTTAGAAACCGTTTCCAAGCAACTGCATTATGTCTCCCTATTATCTCGCTACTGAAATATGAAACCCTGCGCTAGCTGTTGTAAGCAGTTGTAAGTAATTATTGTACTAAATATTTCAGGAACCGTTCCTTGGAGACTAGCATCGCGAGAAACTATTCTAGCCCTATACAAAACCGAAATAGCTTCGTGTGCGAGCTCCCATTGAAATACACATGCCGTGATGCTCAAGATACTGCTTAGGGGCCGTTCATGTATTACGTAAGACGTTTTTTTCCTACTTTTAGACTCCCCCCCTCCCCCTAGTAAGAAAAAATAAGAAAATGTATACCCCCTCCCCCCCTCACTAATCTTACGTAAGAAAAAATAAGAAAATGTATACCCCCTCCCCCCCTCACTAATCTTACGTAAGATAAATAATTATTACCCAATGAGAAGTCAGATAATATTAAACATTAAAAGTGAAATTAACGAAGATATTATGTTTATTTTATATTAAAAAAAATGTTATTCACACAAATTACTTTATAGTGTAAGAAAATTGTAAAAAAAATCCAAAATCGGTCTTCTGCGATTTTTCGACGGATTTCGTTAGGTAATTGTATAATAAAAAACGTCCTCTAGGAACCCTGAGCTTCTTACCGAATTCTTCGTCTGCAGTTGAAATTTTTTTATGAAGGAGTGAAAATCATGTTTTTCGGCAAAATATTTTTAAACAAATTTCTATTTCAGCTATATTGTTATATCATATAACTCATTAAAAAAATTAAAAACACTTAAGGCTGCCGTCCTGGCAGTGTTTAATATAATATGGGAAATTTGTCGAGATGGCGGACGCACTACATAGGTAAAACAGTACCTATGCACTTTTAGGCAACCATTTTATGATCATTGTAAAGCTAAAACTTGGCCCTTGGATCTGATAAATTTTTAATTCCAATTAGTAATATTGAAATTTTTGCTGTAAAGATGCTCTATTTCACAGGGCAAAAATGTGACCGTGCAATAATTTTTATAATCATTACAGTTATAATTACAAACTTGAAAAGTGTTTCACATCCAGGACAAATGCTTGACCTAATTTGAAAAAAAATTTGGTAGAATTATATGCATTTTTCTAGAAGATATACTGCGTCCGAAAATAATAATAATTTTTTCTTGTTTTGAACGATTTTTTTGAAATGGTGAGCAGAGTTCTGTTGCATTTCTAACGAAGTTAGTTGGATCTCGGTTAAAATAGTTTGTCTATTCATCATATCTACTGCTTCCCTCTCTCTCTTTCCGCAGCGCTCTCTTAAGTTGATTTTGAGTAGCCTGCCTTCCTTTAAGGAATCTCGATAATCCATTCATGCGCGTCCTTATGGGACGCGCATGAATGGATTATCGAGATTCCTTAAAGGAAGGCAGGCTACTCAAAATCAACTTTCCTTTCCTTTGCGAATTTTTGCACTATTTCAATACAAAAACATGCGTAGGGACCTACATAATAATTGTGCCAAATTTGGTTCCGATCGGTCAAACGGTCTAGGAGTCTATAGGGAACATACATACATCCATATTTATATATCTATATAGATTATATTATGTAGGTGCAAATTTTTTAAAATAAAATTCTAATGTTAAAAATGTGGTACAAAATCCAACCTTGTCAAACACATTTATTTATAGGTACACGTTTTCTGGACCATTTCTATCCCTTGCAACATGTTCCATTTAAAAAAAATAACGCATTACCACGTCTGAAACCTTTTAAATCAATAAATTAAAAATAATTGTATTATCACTTCTTTATTTATTGGGGTCTGAAAAATATTACCATCTTTTTGTAACTTCTAAACTAATCTTAACCTGTCCGATCCAGAAAATTTAGCGACGTTGATTTCAATAAATAATATTTCTGCGAATTCCTAAATTAATAATTATATATGTAAATAATATGTAAACAATAGCATTATATTCCTTTGTTTTCATTTAACCGCATATTATCCAAATTTCAGCAATATTACCGCATATATCGACTCATTTTAACCGCATATAAAATACTTATATTGATGTTTTTTACCGCATATAAATCCGGACTCTAGTTATCATATAACTCATTAAAAAAATTAAAAACACTTGAAATATTTTTATAACATCCTCGAAATCATGAAAAGAAGAGTTTCCTAAAAATGGTCAGAGGGTTCTGATTTTTGGATATGTTTTAAGATTTGGGTCCTAATAAAAACCCTGAGTTGGCGACCTCGGAGACCGTCCAGAAGTGCCGCCATTTTTAAAAAAATGGCGAAAACAAAATGTTTCTTCGCAATATTTCCTTACCAGTTGACTTTAGGACGAAAATGACTTCTATAAATCTTACAGAGAATAAAATTTACTACAACTTCTATCTAAGTAAGTTATTTTTCTCTAACTAATAAGTCTAATAGTTTGTTGCTAGCATTGTTAAATAGAACACATTTTTGAAATTTCAATGACGTTCGATTTTGACCTGACTTTTTTATAATAAAAATTTTTTTTACATATTTTTTATAATATATAGAGCAGCGTTTCCTAAAGTGTGGGTCGCGACCCGGCACCGGGTCGCAGAAAAATTCTGCTGGGTCGCGGCAAAAATTGTAAACAAAGTTTACTTCATTTACTAAAGTTTTAAATGAAGATAATGTTTTTTTAATTACTTATGTTTTTGTTACATAATTATTTTGCAATTTTTGTGTATGAAATAAACAAACAAATAACTTGATTTTTATTAAAAAATAAAATTTGTTTTGTAAATAAATGTTTTTTTTTCATAAGGTGGGTCGCGAAACATTTTAAAACCTCGTACCGGGTCGCGGTCAAAAAAGTTTGGGAAACGCTGATATAGAGTATATAATATTAATAGACTTTATCATATAATAGACTCTTTTAGAGAGAGTAACCAAAAATTATTAAAATATGTATTTTTCAATTCTACTATAAAAACGTTCAGCTTTCCGAATCTCTATAGGAAATTTGTCGATTTCAGGTGAATAAATTCGTGCTACTCCCGAAAATGTGATTTTATTCATTTCGAACGTAAATAATTAATAGTATTGTGTTTCACATTAACATTAATACCAACAGCACCTAAATTAAATGAAATAATTCTCAAATTTTGAAATTTAATTAAAAACATAAAATCTTACGTAAGAAATTGTCTTGACCCCCCTACCCCCGAGTAAGAAAAAATAAGATGTCAGCTACCCCCCCCCTCCCCTTAAACGTCTTACGTAATACATGAACGGCCCCTTAGTAATTACAGTCCGTACCTATAGTCCATCCGTTTTAAGAATGCAGAACTAGATTGTACTAAAATTGTGAACTCGGAACATGATTGGTTAAAATATTTACAGGTTTACACTGCCAAAATTTTATTTGCGATTGATGACTCACGAATATTTTTTTCTAAAAGTTTCTGGCAAATTTAAATAATTTGTACAAGATAAATTGCTATTTGATAAAAAATACTTTTAACTCGATTTTTTCAAGTATCAAATAAGTAACATTTGGTTTTTGTCACTCATACACTTTAATTATTTGACGTTTCCCAGTGTAAATCTGATTTGCCGTTCAAGGCGACCTCTACTGCAATCCAAAACCAGATGGACTATAGTTTGGTTTCAGTAGCTCCGTGTGCGGATGGCCTAAAGCTTGCCATTTAAAACAATTTACGATGACTTTGCAGCTTAAAAACAAAACAGGGTAAAAATATGTTAATAGCAGAAAAAAGTGACATTTAAAAAAATAAGGTTGACGTATCCGAAGATTTTCTGAAAAAATCCCTCAATTTGTTCAAAACTTTACGAGCTCACTCTATAATGGTTTATTGTATGTAAAAGTCGTGGATAAAACGGTGTCAAAACTAAATTTGTTAGAGATAAAAATAATCAGCCTTATGCATAGTCGTATACTAGTGGCCACTAACTTTTAGTAGCTACTAATTAGACATTTTAAGAGTAGGTATGTACCTATTCCAAGGCACATAATATTTGTTTTAAAATTGTTGATTTTATTTTTGCATTTTACATTATAATTAAAGAGCAAAATATTGAGCTTTAGGTATCTTTCGATGCGGAAGAAAAATCTCTTTCGATTGGTATCATTTAGTTTTATATCCAAATGAATAATTAAATTACCAAATAAATAATTTAGTAAACGTCAGAATTAGTAATTTAATAAAATGACAGTACTACATTTTTAATTTAAAAAAACCATGGAAATCTACATATTATTAGTGGCTACAAGTACGACTATGCATAAGGCTGAATATCTCTTGTTTAAAATTTTTTTTTTAATATAACGCCTGTTTTTCAGGCCCCCTTCTAAAAAATATGCACCGGAAAAATTCGGCGGTCGTGGTGAGTTTATTGATTTACCAATAAATTAGCCCATAGTTAAAATTTTCTTGAGCCGGACATGGATATGATACGCCACTGCCTTTTCTAATTATTGCAACTTGCCCAATGATGATGTGTAAAAATTACGTTTTTATTGTTTTTATAATTTAGGAATTATTTTCTTCTTAGCATCAAAGCGAAAAATACCATAAAAAATACATCATAAACTAAATTGAAAAGAGATAATATAATTTAAACGTAAATTTTCGCGCTTAAAGTTTATGCGCGCCCATGATTTGTCGCGATTTGATCCTATAATTTGATTGGCGCTTTAAAACAATTTCGGCTCGTTGGCTATTCGTGGTTGGTAATCAGAAAGTAACTACAAGATGTGTGTGTGCGTGTCATGTTGTGACTGTCAATAATGATAAAAGAAGCCGGCAGGCAAAAATCCGCAATGGTTAAAATGAATAGTAAAGCTGGCTACAGTAGTTTAATTATATTTACCGTGTTACTATTGGCATGGATCGCGGGGTTCTCTTCACGGTTATTTGCAGTTATTAGATTTGAAAGTATCATACATGAATTTGATCCATGGTACCAACATTTTTTTTAATTTATCACATAAATTTAATCGTGCCGTTTTAGGTTTAATTATAGAGCCACGGCTTATATGGTAGAAAATGGCTTTTATAATTTTTTAAATTGGTTCGATGAACGAGCATGGTATCCCTTAGGAAGGATAGTGGGTGGAACTGTTTACCCAGGATTAATGTTAACTTCGGGAAGCATACACTATATATTACATTTATTAAATATTAACGTACACATACGCGATATATGCGTATTTCTTGCTCCCATTTATAGGTAAGTTCAAAAACATTAATTTAAAATGGCTTCGTAACAATCTAAACATGAGGGAATTGGGATTTGAGAAAGCTTGCATTTGTGACTATGCTCTCAAAAGTTCTTTTTTACCTATGTTTTGAACCTTCCGTTCCTGAAGTATAGATTCATAATTTTTGTTTGGGAAATTTATATCGATATAAAATCTATCGAGCAACTTTCTTTGCTTCAAGTTTAGAAAAAAATTGTATCAGTAAGATAGCTAGCAACTGTGGGCCCCCAAAATGATCCGACATGATAAAAGTCAATCTTAAATAGTAACAGTAAGAAACGATGCCTATTGATAGGCCAGAAGAACAAATTTAGCCAAGAAAGGAATATTTTCGAAAGTTCAAGCAATTCTCAAGATCCCAACTTGAAAACATGTATAATAGTTCCATTATTACCATCCTTATTGATCACATGCTTTATAAAAAATCTGAATAAATTGTAAAAGAAATTGTGAAATAATAACACCTCATCAAAAAAATAATTAAATATTTATAAAATAGCAAGCAGATTGGGTCAACACATTTTGTTTTAAACAGAGCTTTATGACTGAAAGAAGGAAAAATTATTTGTATAATAAATGAGATCTTTTTGAATCTAGGTAAAACTAGATTTTCTCAGAAATTGAAAATTTCATCCATGTTTAAAAGTTAATCAATATTTAGAATATCAATATTATAATGGAAATTATACCCTTGATGCTTATTTAGAGAATTAACTATTTGTTCATAAATAGCGCTGAAGACGATTTTCCTATAAATTTAAGGTTTCTACAACTTTTTTAGACCTCGCAAAAAATTTCAATGCAATTTGGTCAGTAATTATATAAGTCATAATTATGTGAATTATAATATTATTTTTATGAAAAAAAAGTACATTTCGGCGAAACACGGTAAATACCTAAAAAAGGTCAACGGCGCACAGTGTGGTGGAGGCGGACAAATGGTGATTTTTCAAGTAATTCATTTGGTCAGTTTAATAATAGTTTCTTGCTAGGAACATCCCACGGATTCAGGAACACAATAAAAATCATAAAAAATGCGCTTGGAAAGTGTCGAAAAAATGGGGCAAAGTCAACCTTTTTTATATACATTATGTACCGTATACATAGGTACTTTAACTTTGCTTAAAAACGAAAATTCATTGATTTATTTTCAGTTTTCAAGTTGAAATATTATTTCTGTTTCTCGTTACTAGCACACAAGTGCCAAAACAAAACAAAGAATTACATTTTTAACGGTTTGTAGACCTAATTTCGACCTAAAAACTCGATTTTGTTAAATGTTAACTTCTCTTAAACTTTTAGTTGTGTGAGAACGCATGAGACACACCGAAAATTTTTTTATGGTATCATTGGTATCTCTAGTACTTGCCCTCCAAATTTCAGCTGCAGATACTTGCAGATGCGAACACAAAAGCGTTTTTACTGAGACTTGTCCAATTTTTACTGAAGGTATTATTGGATTAACAAATCAATAAATTTTTCCCAAATGCCCATGTAAACAATACATAAGCAGAACGGACGATACCAGGGTGGCCACTTGCCATAAATTCATAAAAAATCATAAATTTTGAAAATTGTCATATATAATACCACAAGAGACTATCAAATTGTCGGCAATAATTTTTGAAACACGAAGATTCCATGGTTTAAAAATTAACCGACAATTTTATAGTATCGTGTGGAATTCGTTTGACAATTTCGTAAATAAAATTTCAATTTTTTCTGACAACAAATAATTTATAGTATGCGTTTACGTAGTTTCCATCGTTACTTGACAATACAGACCACGGTGGTCGTATTGCCGCGACAATACACCACCGTGGTCTGTATTGTCAAAGGAAGTAGATTATGATTGGTTCAAATTGATGAGATTCTAACATCCTATTGGTTGAATTATTATGAACGAAATTGTCATATATAATACCACAAGAGACTATCAAATTGTCGGCAATAATTTTTGAAACTGGAACTGAGTGTTTGTCGCCCTTAAAATCACCATGAGTGCTTTAGCACGAATGGTGATTTTAAATGGCGACAAACACGAAGATTCCATGGTTTAAAAATTAACCGACAATTTTATAGTATCGTGTGGAATTCGTTTGACAATTTCGTAAATAAAATTTCAATTTTTTCTGACAACAAATAATATTTATAGTATGCGTTCACGTAGTTTCCATCGTTACTATGGAAATTTGACAATACAGACCACGGTGGTCGTATTGCCGCGACAATACACCACCGTGGTCTGTATTGTCAAAGGAAGTAGATTATGATTGGTTCAAATTGATGAGATTGTAACATCCTATTGGTTGAATTATTATGAACTAAATTGTCATAAAAATCATAAATTTTACGACTTTGCCATAAAATATCATAAATTTTAGTTAAAATTAAAAATTTAAAATACTTACATTATTTTTAGTAACCGAACCCATGCTCATCCCATGATCAAATTTGGTAAAAATTATATCTTATAATAATTATATAAAAATTTATGTGATTGTTATTGACAAATTTTTTGCATTTCTTTCTTCATTTTTTACCCAGAAATCTGTGGGGTTCTGAAAATATTTTCTTCATTTTTTATTCAACCTGTGAAAGGGTTAAGTATTCATAATTACAGTAATCCCCCTTATAACACGGTACTCTTATAACGCATTTTCATATTACGCGATTTCAGTCCCTCGTATAACACGGGTATTCCCCCATATAACGCGGGGATTTCCCACGTTATATTTCTGTACTGTGAAATTTATAATGATTTGTACAGTTCATAATTAATTTCGCGTACCTTTGCATATTGTGTCAATTGTGTTGTTATAAAATTAAATTAAATTATTTTATTAAATTTGTGTTCCTAGTTTTTGAATTGTAAAAACATTGGTTATACATAGTATATTATGTACTAAAAGGTATAGAAATTTTATTTTTATAAATTTTATTTTAGATAAAATATTTTTTTTAAGCCATGGACAACGCGTTATACGGGGTCATACAAGCGCGTTATACGAGAATAAACCTACAACGCGTTTTCCTATACCGCGGAACCTATCTACCGTGTTATAGGGGGGATTACTGTATTATTTTATTTAGGGCCGCGATTATAAAGGACAAATATTTGTCCTAAAAGTTGTAAGATTCCTCAAAAATTGCTTTACTACAACACGGTTTTGCTATAAATATAAATTTTTAAACAACAAAACACGTGTTTGCAGGGCCGGGCCAGCCTGAAAATATTGAATATTTTGTAAAATAAAATGTTTTTATTTTTTTAAATTTTAATAATTTTTAATAGGGAAAATTATATTTTTATTATTTATGAAATGATCTATTTGTTATGTCCCAATTTATACCCAGGCAATTTTTAATTGATTCAGTTGGCAAATTGAGGATTGCTCCCCCCTGAAAAAAGTTGGTTGAGCACGTCCCTGACTATTACTACAATAGTCAGGGTAATCACGAAACTGGTTTCTTTTTAGCTTGAAATATGCACACATTTTTTTGTAAATTGTCTGGATGGGGCGAGGTATAAAGGGAGTTCCCCCGTCGGGGTGCGGCCATAAATTTTTGTATCGAGTGCCATAAATTTACCTTAAATTTTTGTATCGAGTGCCATAAATTTTTGCTTTGAGTGCCATAAATTCATAAATAAATGTTACTTATTGCTAGTGGCCGCCCTGCGATACAGAAAGATATTAAAAATAATTGAAAACTATTTTAAAATGACGAACTTTAGAATTTCGAATCGTGGCTTATGTGGGAAAACACAAAAATTGTTTTCTTCTATTCTATTAAGGACTAGCTGGCACAGTCGGCCTGCCGGCCGCCTTTAGCCATCTAGACCGTGTCGGATGTGGTTGTTCGGCCTTCGGCCTCACTCCAAGGTACTAAAGTAGCCTATGTTTTCGTAGCGTTGTAAATAACTTCTACACCAAATTTGGTTAAGATTGGTCAAATAGAAACGTAAAGCACGTGCACGCGTATTTGCATTGTCGATCGTTTGACAGTTTGACAGCATTCATTATTGTTTTTAAGTTGATTTTGAGTAGCTTGCCTTCCTTTAAGGAATCTCGATAATCCATTCAAAATCAACTTTCCTTTCCTTTGAGAATTTTTGCACTATTTTAATACAAAAACGAGCAGGGACCTACATAATAACTGGGCCAAATTTGGTTCCGATCGGTCAAACGGTTTAGGAGTATAGGGAACATACATACATCCATTTTTATATATATTAAGGATATAGTAAGACAACTTCCAGATTTTTTGCCCTAAAATTGAAGGCTCAACAACCGTTTGTCCACAAAAACGCCATTTCACCACACTGTGCGGCGTACCTAAATATACGACGATTACGATTGATGACCTTTTTTTTTCTGGGGTTGCACTGAAGGAAACAACCATGAGGTTTGGGGCAGCGTCGGGTGGCACCCCCCCGGCGGGTGTACAAAAAATAAGTCACCATAATTATAATCATAATAATCAATGGCCCCAAAAATACCAAATTTACCAACCCCCCCCTCCCTTTACTGTTGATAAAACACATATCATGTGTCTATTTTAAAAGTTGACACCCCAAACATTTTTTACCAAAAAGAATATCAATACAAAAAATATGTAGAAACTGATTTATGTAGTGCACCCAACTTTAATATGACAAACAAAAGTTAAAAAAAAAAAATTTCAGTGTAATGGCCTCCATCAATTTAGTGTATAATACTGGCTGTGTTCGGTCTAGCATTTTCTTGACCTTGCAGCTCCGTCAACGCATAAAAAAAGATTTTTAGACTTTCATTTTTTTTAAAAAGGAGAACTAATTATTAAGTTGCAATTTCACCATTTAAGATTGCATTGAAATGAAAAAATCCAAAGAACTGATTTTAGTTTTGGTTTTTTTTATGGAAAAGTTACTTTTAGTGCCATGTTGGTAGGATCAATACCCTAACTGGGGCAAAAAACGTGATAAGTCACATTTTTGCGCAAACGGAGTTTAGTCATATTGGGAATCTAGGGGCGAGAAAGGTGATAATTCAAAACAGTTCATTTTGAGTAAACACTTGTCAAAGAATTGACTTATTTGCATTTTATGCAATTCCAGGACTTAACCTGCTTTTAAGTCCGTTTTTCGAAGATTAAAGTGAATTTAGTAAATAAATCTCATGGGACTTACATAAGTAAAAATAAATACATTGCTTCCATGGCGACGGCATGCAACTTGATTGTTAAGAAACGTCAACTGACATTTATTTTGAGAGGGTTATGTTGAAATTAAAACATTAAATAAATATTAATTGCAGTTTAAGTTTCGGAAATGCATAAAATAATGTACATATATACCTCAGGACTTCAGTGGATGTTGCACTTATGTAAGTCCCTTGGTATATAATATACTATTATATACATAAGAAGGTTCCCGATATGACTAAATCCCGTGTGCACAAAAATATGATTTATATCACCTTTTTCGCCCCAGGTAGGAAATAAGTGTTGAGATATTTCAGTTTTCTGATTATAAATAATACCGCATTCTGTAAAACAAATATGGTCGACACATGAAAATAAAACATAATACAATTTAAATTATGGTCATGCTGAACTATCAACATATGAGGGGGTTAAAGCCATAGTGGTGTAAGTCACATTTTTGTAGGCATATCTTTAAAAGTCAATTTATTGAAAAGCAATTTTACAAAATTTTTACAAAAATGTGACTTACACCACTATGGCTTTAACCCCCTCATATTCGGGTCTAGGACTTTTCGGCGCAGCCGGTTCGGCGTAGCCCTTTCGGCGTGCACTCGATTCGGTGCCGCCGTTTCGGCGCGAGCCCATTTCGACGCGACCTTATTCGGCGGGAACCCAATTTGGCGTGACTTGATTCGGCGCAAGACCAATTTGACGCAAGGACAATTCGGCGGGAAATGATTTTCCGATTCATTTTAAAGTATGCAATTAATGTATGGTGTCTCACAAAAATTGGTCCATAGCTTTTTGTATTACTACTAACCAATACAAATCAATGGATTTAACGTTAGTTAGTTAGAAGTATCAATCTAGGAAACTGCTTCTATACGAGCACAACAGTTTCTTTATTGATAAATATGAAAGCAAATTTGAAAAATTAATTTTGAATTATTGCTTAGATTTATAGGCATTGTTTACTTATTTACTGTCATTAGTTCTCTTCATACTTTACCTAAAATTAATTCTCTGGTCATTTGTTGACATCACCTAAATAAAAACTATTACGTAATTAATAACAATTGATTAAATTGACATTGTCAACTAATTTCATAAAAAGCACTACAATTTATAAAATTAATATACATATTATAATAATTATAATTAATTTTTAGCCTTGAAAATGGACCACATGTAAACGGCCCGAAGCGTTGGTTAATATTTAAAATATTAAAATACTTATAACCAATTAAAAAATATCTTATAAATTAACAAGAAAAGGTCAACTACGAGTATAATACAAAAATTTATTACAAATTTGTTTTACTCTAATCTTGAGATCCTGAGATAACCTTAACAAAATGAAAAATTAGTTAGAAAACCAAGATCATGTAATTTAATGAATTAATTGAAAAATTAAATCTTTTCCCCAAAGTCCTTTATTTCTTTAATAATTTGAGACGCGTCTAGAGAATTTAAAATATTCCCGTCTTCGGTCGAAAAGAGACTGTAGGATAAAAAACCAGAAATTAGCCAATGAAAACATTAACACGTAACATTATTATACTTACACAAATGTAAAAGTTTTCAATAGTAGATAAATTAATCAGAGACGGCCTGGACATCAAAACATTAAAATAAAATAAACAGATAGTAAAACTTACGAATACTACTAACAGAAATTCTAAAAATTACAAAAATATAATTTTTGTAATTTTTCTATAGTCGCTTTCGACCGAAAATGAAGATATTGTAAATTCTTGAAAACGTCTCAAATTATTAAAAAGGTTAGCGCTGAATCGTCTTAGCGTCGAATCGGGTTTGCGCCTAAATGGGCTGCTCCGAATTCGCCTCGCGCCGAATAGACCTCATGTCGAAACGACCTCGCGTCGAGACGACCTCGCGTCGAGACGACCTCGCGTCGAGACGACCTCGCGTCGAGACGACCTCGCGTCGAAACTACCTCGCGTCGAAACGACCTCGCGTCGAAACGGTATTACGCCGAAACGGTATTACGCCGAATCGGCGGCGCCGAACTAGCTACGCCGAAAAGATCCAATCCCCTCATATTCAGGTGATTGCACAAGCAATATTAGATTTTTATAAATGGTCAAGCTACCAGTGTTAAACTACTCCCACTTGATATGGAATGACCCTCAAACAAATTTTAACCCTTCTCGTATTTTATAAAAACAAGTATCTAACTAATTTGTTTTTAAGTAATTTAATTTTTGAAGAAACAAAATTGATTCAAGTCTTGCGTGAATACTGGTCGAGTTCTAAAAACGGAACACGCGGAATTGCTTAGCTCGATCCTCTAGTAGGCACCAACACACTGGATCACACCGTACGATACCAAATATCAATTTCTACCATTTCATCTGGGCCCACCGCTTTTCCGTTTTTATTTGTTTTATTGATTGATGTATTTCTTCTTTAGTGATTTTAGGTCCCGTTTTTATGTCTTGGATTTCCAATTGGGCGTCGTGATCTTGAAATTGGTCTTGCACGTAATTTTCCCAGGTTTTTATTTTATCGCTCAATTCTATTATTAGTTTACCGCGAGTTTACCGTGCTTATCTAATAACATTCCGGATATACTCTTACTTCTACCCATTACCGCTGTTTCTTTAATCTTTTTGTGTAGATTAAAGGCGTCATGCTTTTGTCGTAGACTTCTGCACATTTATCATTTAACCACGTTTCTTTTGCCTCCTTGATTTTCTTCCTAATGTTGTAATGTATACGTATGTATTCAGTTTTGATTTTGTATTTTCGTCTTTGTTCCATCAGGTTCAGAACCTCATCCATCTTTTGTTTTTCTTTCGTTTTGCTGACTTTAGATTTTTGTTAGTAACATGTTAAAGTACTTCACTTAGTTGTTCCCATTTTTGTTTTACTCTACTATCAAAATGCCCGTGATCAATAGATTACGAGAGTTCGGTAAGGTTGTTAGCGGTTTGCACTTAGATGGGTGACCGCGTGGTGCCTAATTTAGAAAGAACGCCGCTGACTGCTTCCCTATCAAACCGCACTTGGCCAGCGAGGTAGAGTATGACCTGAACCTCACCCTCATGGGGAGATGCTTATAGTCCATGAGTGGTCTGAAAGAACATCGAGGTGATGAAGAGATTCGTCCTAGAATCGTACGCTTGTGCATTTATACCTAATGCAGGGAAAGAACTAAATTGTTTATTGAGGTTTTAATATTAAAGAAACAATTTATTTTAATTATTAAAATTGAAACAATAAAACTTAAATATTAATTACTTTTTTATAATTTAATTACATATAAAGATCGATTCGTCAACTATAATTTTCTCAATGTCGTTTAGGGTCAACTATTTATAAAAATTTTGAATTTCTCAAAAGAATTTATTGCATTTAACAAGATGTGGCATTTGATATTTTATTATACCTACTAGCCTAATAAATGCATAAACCTTCGTACTTTAAAAACAAATTTCGGCGTAAACATCTGAAATTTAAAACTAGAATACATCAACTCTCATTATAATAAATTAAGAACCGTAGGTGTCAAACGATAATAATATTTTAATACTGTAGACATAATCTACAGATACGAAAATTATGCAGATTTTTAGCTGAAGCTTCATCTGTAACATTATTGAAATATGGGCGTAAAAAATAACCATTAAGTTCATAATAAAATAAATGAACGCGATGACATTATACCGTATAAAAGTACAATATTTTATTAAGATAATAATTTCAATCATGTACTTTTTCCTACGCCCGATAGTGGAAGTAGGATTTTCAAGCTGTCAGTTGATGGTTGAAAGTTGGCATTTGCTGCTTGGCGAGCGGCAAATGCCAACTTTCAACCATCAACTGACAGCTTAAAACAAATGGAACGCAAAATTTCCTTAGAAACGATGTAGCAAGGCTAATATGATAGAAATAAAAATAATTCACTACAGAGATTGAATGTAAATCTTTATCTAGGTTTTCATCATTTTTGAAGCGGGCGGAGGAAAAATAGTATGCATGCTTCAAGCGTAAAGTGACTACTTTAAAGTTACTACTTCGCCTACGGCTCGCGCTGTAAATTTCGCCTCCGAGCACAAAAGATTCACTTTCCGCTTTTAATATGCAATATACTATTACAACTTCCATTTTACAGTAGAGAAAAAACTGTTAAAAATATCATAGAAATAAATAGTATAATAGAAATATAAATCTAAACTAAACAAAAATAAATGCGTTTAGGCCCAAAAATCATTTTTGTTTAGTTTAATTTTGTTAATAAACTCACAGAATTTATAACCCTGGTAACCCATTGCATTAATTTTTGCTTGGTTCATCATCATTGCTTTATGTACAAATTTCTAAAAAGTGATTATTTTAAATTTAAAAAAATAGACCTTTTATTATGTTCTTCTGCATATCTCAAAAATTAATTTTTAATGTTTATTCATGTTTAATGCAATCAAATTTAGGTCTGCAAGTTCAGAACTCAAAACGGACACTTTTCCATAATATTACCCCTTTGTTCTGGAAGAGCCACATACACAGAACTTTCCTATTTGTGTTTTAGAAACACAAGTTTAGAGTTTTTATATTATTGAAATATACGAGTGCTTTGGTTGTTCAATAAAAATTTTTGAAAATGCACACATTGTTAAATTAAAACAAAAAGTTTAGAGAGTTTCAAGTTTTTTAATAAATCATTCCTAATTACAGTGGTTTAACTGCAATTTCCACTTACTTTTTAACCAAAGAAATATGGTCGACAGGGGCAGGATTATTTGCTGCCTGTTTTATAGCAATCGTGCCTGGATATATCAGCCGTTCAGTTGCTGGTAGTTACGATAATGAAGGAATTGCAATATTTGCATTACAATTTACTTACTATTTGTGGATTAAATCTGTCAAGACTGGTTCCATATTTTGGTCATGCATGACTGCTCTATCGTACTTTTATATGGCAAGTATTTAATTGACGAGAAAAATTTTTAAATGTTTTAACGAACTATCAACTTGCAGGTGTCGGCATGGGGTGGATACGTTTTTATTATAAATCTTATTCCTTTACACGTACTTATTTTATTAGTGATGGGCCGTTATTCTAATCGATTATTTACAAGTTACACAACGTTTTACGTGTTGGGTTTACTCTTTTCTATGCAAGTACCATTCGTTGGTTGCCAACCTATTCGTACCAGTGAACACATGGCTGCATTAGGTGTGTTTGCGTTACTATTTGCCGCTGCTGGGCTCAAACACTTCCAAACCATCTTCACCAAATCTGATATAAAAAAAATGTTTTATATCGGATGCTTTGTTACCGGTGGAATCGTGTTATTACTCGTCGTTTTTCTCACCTACGCTGGAGTTATAGCACCTTGGAGTGGACGGTAAGCACTTCAATTATTACTACAAGTTCATATTATTAAATCCACATTTCTAACCGTTTACAGGTTTTATTCCTTATGGGACACGGGTTATGCTAAAATTCACATTCCAATTATTGCTTCTGTATCCGAGCATCAACCCACAACTTGGTTTTCATTTTTCTTTGATTTGCACGTTTTAGTAGCAACTTTCCCGGCCGGGCTTGTACATTGCATCAAAAATATTAACGACGAGCGTGTGTTTGGTATGTACAACTTGTCGAAAGACTGTACTGGATAACAATTTTATATTTTCTCCTGCATGTAATTTTTTTTGTGTAACATAATAACATTGTTATCTGGGTACGGCGTTTTTACATTTTTTAGCATCGTAAAATTTTAGTTATTCTTTACGCACTTACCGCCGTATATTTTGCGGGTGTGATGGTACGTTTGATGTTGACTTTGACTCCGGTCGTTTGTATGCTGAGTGGTATAGCGTTTTCTACAATTTTGGAACTGTTCTTACGTGAAGACGATGCTCCACGTACAAACGAAAGCGACGAAGATGAACAAACCACCACACTCAACAAAAGGTTATACGATAAGGTAATATTTTGTAGTTATAGTAATTTAAACAGGAGAATGACGGTGGAATTTCAGGCCGGGCGTGTCCCTAAAATGAAACACGAACAAGTTCGGGAAAGTGATGGAATTGGTGCCAATTTACGCAGTATTGTGATTGTCATTATGCTACTACTTCTAATGCTGTTCGCAGTTCATTGTACGTGGGTGACAAGTAATGCTTATTCTAGTCCTAGTATTGTATTAGCGTCGTATGGAAATGATGGAACGCGGCAAATTTTGGATGATTTTCGTGAGGCTTATTATTGGTTGTCCCAAAACACCGATGATGATGCGCGTGTCATGAGCTGGTGGGATTATGGTTATCAGATTGCAGGAATGGCAAATCGAACGACTCTCGTTGATAATAATACTTGGAATAACAGTCACATAGCTTTGGTAGGCAAAGCTATGTCGTCGAATGAGACTGCAGCGTATGACATCATGACAAGTTTGGATGTTGACTATGTTTTAGTTATTTTTGGTGGAGTTATCGGATACTCGGGTGACGACATCAATAAATTTTTGTGGATGGTCCGAATTGCCGAAGGAGAACATCCAAAAGATATCAGGGTAAGGGATTTTATAAAATATGGAATGTTTGTTTAAATTTTGTTTTTGTTTTAGGAAAGCGATTACTTCACAGAACAAGGTGAATTCAGAATAGATGCCGAAGGATCACCTACCCTACTTAATTGCCTTATGTACAAATTGAGTTATTATCGTTTTGGAGAATTAAAACTTGACTATAGAACCCCGGCCGGTTTTGATCGTACTCGTAATGCGGTTATTGGTAATAAAGATTTATCTTTGACATATTTGGAAGAAGCTTACACCACCGAACACTGGTTGGTTCGTATCTACAGGTATTTAAATGTTTTTTTTGCGCAATTTAAAGTATTTGACTTGATTTATTATATTACAGGGTAAAGAAACCGTATGAATTTAATCGACCTCGTAAAGCTTTTTCTAGTAGAGTTGTAAAATCACAACATTTTGCATCTAAAAAGGTAATTTTGTAGTTTTTAAGACATTGTGCGTTTCGAATTTTAATTTCATAAACAAACTTTTAGAATACCAAACGTAGAAAAGGCACAATAAAAAATAAGGCAGCGATTGTGAAAGGAAAGAAACTTTCAACAAAGCAGTCATAATGAAATTTCCACAAGTGACCAAGCGTGTTTCATTCAGATTTTCTATTTTTTCTTCTGCAAAAATGTGTTTGTCGATTTGTATTCAGTTTTTTTGTTGTTCATTAATACACTTTGTTAAATTTCTAAATAAAATGTTGATTGTTATCTTAGATTTTTAATTTTGAAACAATAATTTTTTATGTTGCACCTTTTTTTATGTGTAAAAATGTGATAAAATGTATTGGTACATAAATAAATACTGTTTTGCATAAAAACTGAAGATGAAGTTTGTGTGATTTCACAAATGTGTTTATTTATAAACATGAGAATGGCAATAGAAAATTGCAGATATTCCAAATTTAAGGCTAGATATAATTTCCGTTTGTTATATAGGAAATCAATGATGCCATAATTTTTTGTGTATAATGGGAGTTATATTATCTCCAATGTCTTGGAACTCGAAATAATGAATCCAAAATTTTATTAATTATAAGTTGGTTTATACTCAAGTCGAGAACTTGGAGTTGATTCTTTGTGACTGTTGCCACTAAACCGTTAAAAGTGCCTTAAAAGAAAGGAAAATTTATAAGGGTGGTTTCCCCATAGTAAGTGAGCTCCAAGCAATTTCGGTGAGTAGTGAAATTAGTTTCTTTTTTTTGACAAGTTTCTACTCAATTCAGAGAAAATTACTAAGCTGTGGTTATTAGGCGATATAACTTATATTCTTGAAAAGACGCACTGTATGGGGGGGGTTTTTAAGTATTTTTGTCTGCATTTAATTGAAGCTATTAGAGCATGAAGGTGTTAACTCATTTTTTTTGGATAACACTAAAAAAATATGTAGTGTGTGGTAAAATGGCACATATACTTATAAAAGTATGTCCATTCACTAAACATTGTGGCTCTAAGTATATAAATTTATCTAACACAAAAAAAAGTTCCAAGCAATAAACTTTAACCTTAATTATTGGCAAATATTTAAAAAGTGAGTTAACACCTTCATGCTCTAATCTAATAGCTTCAATTACTGTGTATAAGGTCAAAAGGTGGCTTTGGGTCTGATAATAAAATATGTATAATAAACGTTCACTTCGGCAGACGGATTTTGAAATCTATTATTGGTACCTATGGAAAAAAGGTAAGGCACCTTTTTTGTTTGTTTCATCATTTTCTTAACGATGGTGACTTTAATTTTTAAGTTCATACTAAATTAATTGTATCAACACCAAATAAAATTAAATTTGGCGAAGCGGCGAAAAATGAAGGTAGAAAGTAAGCGACGATTTATGTATTTTTTTAAGGAAACGTAATTCTAATTTTGAGAGGATCACAATGAAACCAAAATATCCAAAATCCAGCTGTAAATAACGAAGCTGTGCACGATATAAGGTAAAATTTTGGGGGTGATTTTTGTCCTTCTACCAAACACTGAACTTATGTCTATGAAAAATTTCAATGTGTAAGTAAAATTTCATTTCCTTAAAGGTAGATATTTGTACCTATGCATGTTAATATGCAGTTGAAATTTTGCACAGACGTAAATTCGATGTTGGATAGAAGGCCAAAAATCATAGCACTTAAAAAAGGGCCCGGTACATATCTGATGGGTGCCCCGATATTTTACCTTAATTCTCGTACCAACTTCGTTATTTACATTCGGAGTTTTGATATTTTGTTATCCTTTTGAAAGTGGATTTACATTTCCTTAAAACCAATCATGGGTTTAAGCTTACTTTTTACCTGTTTTTTAACTACATTAAACTTTTTTGATGCTGACGTGATTATTTTAGTACGAATTTTAAAATTAAAATCACTGCCATCAAGAAAACGATAAAACGTACAAAAACATTATCTTAACTTTTTGTCCTAATATTAATAGTTTAGATGTAATCGCAATTTTAGGCTTCTATGCAAAGTATAACAAGAAGCCTTATGATCTGGCTCCGTGTCTGTCCGTCCGTCCGCATAATTCAAAATCATACAGAGCGTTTGAAATCGTGTTTGGAAATACTGTGTGTATAGAGGTCTAAGAACTGGGTACCCAGTGCGCTACTTTTAGGCTTCTATACAAAGTATAACAAGAAGCCTTATGATCTGCCTTATGACCAGCAGTGTGGCGTTAAGCTTACACCGGCAGACTAGCGAGCGGGAAACCGTGGTTCTATACCTAGTCGCGCCGGATATACTGCTGTGATCTTCAAGCCCAATATAAATCTGTGGGCTATAGGGAAGGCAACGGGAAACCACCCCATTAAATTTCTTTCCCTAGTTAAGTCATCTTGACTTCGGTCAAGTTGATAACCAACGTTCGCTGAGCGGATACGGTACTTTAAGAAGAAGAATAGAGGTCTAAGAACTGTACATTACAGAGAAGTAAAGTTCCGAATGGAATAGAAAAGCTTCATTATTATTAGTTATATAGTGAATGATAAACACCAACCGCAAAAATTTAATTAGTGCAGATTATCTGATATTACATTATAAAATTCACACCAGAAAAGTAGTTGTATAGAAGCCTAGGAACTGCCGCTAAAGCGAGTTCCACCTTGTTTATTTTTTGTTGTTGTATGCATCGGTTTTTTAACGTTCTACGTCTTCCGATTTCCCTGTCTGTGCTCGTTGCGTGTTGAAACTGTGACGAGCACAGAGGACCTACAGCTTAACGTGGATTCCGAACCACAGGGATAGACGATTTTTACATCGTCTACTCCAACCAGGGAAGTTTTTGAGCCATATATTATATTGTTACCTGTGGCCAGCAGATAGACATTTAGTGAGCGAAAAATCCTTCTATAGATAGCACCTCACAGGATTTGAACCTATGAATCTCGGCATGAGAAGCTAACACGCTAACCGCTTAGCCATTCGCCCACCCATTTGGTGGGCGTGGGCGCCCACCAAAAGGGTGGGCGAATTTTTATTTTTTAAATTGTAAATATAAAAACTTGGAAGAATATGACTCGTCCATTGCAGCCCGTTTGCTGCGACCATCTAAGTGAACGGGTACTTTATACCACAACACGTAGCTTCCCAGTCCGCAAACGCCAAATGTCACAATTAAGTGCATCCTCTTCTTCCAAATGGTAGGTAAGTATTCGCTCTCTTGCTCCATCATTCCAAGATCTTCTTGACCTCTCTTTCGTTTTCCGGGATGTGTCCATTTAAACATTCTCGTCGACCATCTCTACATCCAGCCTTAGCAAGCGACCAAGCGAAAATGTTAATTTTGTTTATATTGAGGGCTTCCCTGGTTTATTATGCAAGATCGATCAAATGCCTTCTGAAGATCTATGAAAACTTAGTGGGTCTCCTCTCCCACTGCTATCATTTTCTCTGCTACTTGCTAGAGTACAAATTAATATAAAATATTATCCTTCTTGATCATTTTTTAAAGATGGATATTGTATGAGATTTATTTCATGAAGGTGGTACTTAATTTTGTAGGAAATAGTTGTTCCATTAGTGTAACCATTCTTGTTACTAAATGAGGGCCTCCTATTTTTCACGTGCTAAAACGGCAGTTTTTTGTTCTAAAATAATCATGAAATTGAATATGTGATTTTACATCTTAACTCTTTCACCGGTTTACCCACAAATTTGTGGGTAAAAAACGAAGAAAATATTTTCAGAACCCCCACAAAATTGTGGGTAAAAAATAAAAAATGTTTAGTTCCTCTGTGTTTTTGGTTGCTTCGAAGAATATCACAATGGTCCTCGTAATTAAAGATTTATCAATTTATTTTCCCTTTTAAAAATTTTTAAATGATTATTTTTTACTTTCCGAACCCCTAGGGCAAAATTTGACCCCCCAATTTTTTGACAGATGTTCACGTTTTGAGGTCCCCTGAATCCATTTTTATCATTTTTGGAAGGATGTCTGTATGTATGTGTGTATGTACGTCTGTGAACACGATAGCTTCTAAACGAAGCAAGCAAATCATTCCAAATTTTGCATATAAGCTTTTTCCTGTCGTAGGACGAAGCCAGATGAAAATAAATTAAATCGTGTAACGGGAAAGGGGGGTTTACCTGGAGCTATTTTGACATTATACGTCATAACTTCGAAACGAAATTAAATATGTAAAAATATTAATAACAAAAAATTAGCGCTATGGAATTTCCTACATTTTTTGTCCTACAAGTTTTTCTCTAAAATATACAGGGCGTTTCAAAATTTTTTGTATTTGTAAAAAATGTTTGTATTTGTAAATAAAATAGTAAACCGCATTCTATTAACGAAAATAAGATGAAAAGTTTCTAATAACATGGGTCCAAAAATGCTTCGTTTGAAAGATATAGGCATTCAAAAGTTTTTTTCTTCCGATTTTGGCAAAATATGAAATTTTTCATCGATTTACTGTAGAAATTATGTAACCATTTTATTTAAAAATATAATGTAAAAATTTGCATCTGTTCGGAAAGTTATGCGATGGCCACATCAGATTTTTTTATTAAAATTTCGAAATCATAAATTTATTTTTCTTGATTCTAAATAAATCCATAAACTTACCAAAATTTAAGAATAAAATAACCCCTTGACCCAACATTTTGAATGCCTTTAAGCATAAATATTTTGGACCCCCAAATTTTAGTAAAATCGGTGAAAGAGTTAAATTCCTATATATTACACGGAATAATTCAGCCATCTTTTTCCTGTTGTCGTTTCTTTGTTTTCCTTTTACGCTTATTACTTTCCGAACCCCTAGGTAAGGAAAGTATTGTTATCAGTCAAAATTTGACCCCCCAATTTTTTGACAGATGTTCACGTTTTGAGGTCCCCTGAATCCATTTTTATCATTTTTGGAAGGATGTCTGTATGTATGTGTGTGTGTATGTACGTCTGTGAACACGATAGCGTCTAAACGAAGCAAGCAAATCATTCCAAATTTTGCATATAAGCTTTTTCCTGTCGTAGGACGAAGCCAGATGAAAATAATTTAAATCGTGTAACGGGAAAGGGGGGTTTACCTGGAGCTATTATGACATTATGCGTCATAACTTCGAAACGAAATTAAATATGTAAAAATATTAATAACAAAAAATTAGCGCTATGGAATTTCCTACATTTTTTGTCCTACAAGTTTTTCTCTAAAATATACAGGGCGTTTCAAAAATTTTTGTATTTGTAAAAATTTTTTGTATTTGTAAATAAAATAGTAAACCGCATTCTACTAACGAAAATAAGATGAAAAGTTTCTAATAACATGGGTTCAAAAATGCTTCGTTTGCAAGATATAGGCATTCAAAAGTTTTTTTCTTCCTATTTTGGCAAAATATGAAATTTTTCATCGATTTACTGTTGAAATTATGTAACCATTTTATTTAAAAAAATAATATAAAAATTTGTGTCTGTTCGGAAAGTTATGCGATGGCCACATCAGATTTTTTTTCTTAGCGCTATTTGTATATTTCTTGTAAATATTAATGATAAATATATCTTCAAATAATATTACGGTACAATTATCCTTGCCTCCCTCTATTCTACAACTTCCAAATTCTAAAACTGAACAAAAGAATAAAATTATGTTCCCCTTCGTGCGTGATGTAATTTATGAATAGCCCTTAACAAGTTCTTTCTATGGCACTGCCTAGAAATGAATTTTTCTGTGCCTACTCAAATATTTGCGAAAAATACTGACCCCTAAAAGGCACGACTCCCGTTGAGAACCACTGCTCACAATACCAGCCGGCTTTTGGAGTCACACTCGGACATCTCACTGTTGGAACAACTCAGCCTTTGAACTCATCCAGTGACTTTCGATCGCTGGCAAGGCTTTCAGCATCACTTGGGAGCATCTGTCTCTGTCTTTTTTCTCGAATTTTGCTCTCCCATGAGAGCATGGCTCGTGGTTTTTTTTAAATTTTATATTAATTTCCGACTGCTACCCTTAATATTTAAAATCATACAAGGCGTCTTATATAACCAGAAAAACGTCGATAACTTTTTCAGCGGGTATAAATGATTTAAAAAAAGATTTTGTAAGGACTTTTTTAATTTATTCAATTTATGGTTCAAGATTTTTAGATAATAAAAACATATTACAATAAGATATTTGATGTAATAAAATAAACAAAAAGATAGAATATTAAAAGCAAACACTTGCCACATCAATGCATTTTCTTGAACATGACTAGATCAAAATTTTGGGTCATCATTTACAAAGTTGGTCAATCAAATCATCATAGGCCAGTGGACTGTAACACCATAATTTTTTCTTCGAAAATCCACTGTGATCTGATAAATCGCATGGGTTTCCTAAACAGAAAAAGTTTATGCAAAATTCACACAAGGTCTTGTAATGGCCACCGCACAGGAGTCTCGAATCATTAGCGTTAGTTGGTGGAAGTAGACACTCTCTATCTCCATTCCTAGGTCGAAAAACGGTCACCCTGCATAATATTCTAACTATATTTATTTCATGTTAATAATTTTCTTTAAAAACAGTTTAGGGGTCATCCATTAATTACGTAGGGGTTTTTGGGGGGAGGGGGGTATTGGATATCTTACGGACCCTTACGTAAGAGGGGGAGGGGTCCGACGTATTCCTTACGTAAGTTTCTTAAAATATTTTTTTAATTAAATTTAAAAATCGAATATAATTTTTTCTTTTATGTTGGTAATTATATCCAGGTATAATGGAAATACCATATATTGAAATATATAGTACTTAAAAATCATTCAACATAGTGGCGCATAATAGTGTGAATTTTAGAAAATGGCATCAAACTTTGGCGATCTTTACGAACGGTTTTTCATCTATGTAAATAAAAATTTAATTTAAATTTTTGTATTTATTATTATCTATATAATATATTATTATTCATATTTTATAAATATAAGGGGTGGAGAGGGGGTTCAAAATTAATTTTCTTTTAAAAAATCCTTACGTAAAATGTGGGGGGGGGGTTGCCACAATCTTACGTACCCTTACGTGGCGGGGGGAGGGGGTCCAAAATTACAAAAATCATCCTTACGTAATTAATGGACGGCCCCTTATTAGAAGTCGAGAAAAATAATTGTCATAAAAAAAGCTCTTTCCTGTCGTGTAATAAACATAATTTCATAATATTAAGTAAATCTGTTCAGTTGCTTGAAATATCTCACCAGATACTCCACCCTTAAAAAGGAAGAAAAATATTAGTAAAATAAGTTACTGGTCCCTACTTTATTGCATAAATTATTTTATTTACGTGTTAATATTAATATTTACAATTTAAACTAATTTTTTTACAAAGATCTTAAAACAAATTATAAACTAAATCTACATTACCATTAAAATCCTTGGTAGGGATGTAAAATTGTTTAATTACATGAGAGAGTACGTGATGTAAAACATTCTAACCATTTTTTTCCAAACTTGTATGAGATTTTGAAGGCAATTTTGTGGGATTTATAAAAGTTGATTTTATATCGTGTCTTAATAGATTGGTTTCATTCTAAATTATCGTTTTAACTCAGATTACACATTTATTACCAGTTAACGAGTTACAAAATTGTGGAATTAAAAAAATCTTAAATTTAAATCGCTAAACTCAATTGTCATTGCACATGTCCCACAGTTAACCCTGCCACATAATTATATATCCAAAAATGTTACACAATAAAAAGAAATGTTGTAACGATATGTACACCTAAATATATAAAATTATGCCTGGTTTCATGAAATTTTTAACAGATAATTGAATCTTCAACATTCCGTTAAGTGCGTTGTCCAGTGTTATATCGAGTTATTCATGTTTTATGTCGTTTACTTCTAGAATTGCACAAAAATTAAAATAGTCCCTAGTTTTCACTAATTTTAAAACAGCTGTTTATGGAAACACGAATAAAAACTAATTTACACATTAGAATATCGAGTAAAATGAAAATTATAATTAGGGAATGCCCCAATCAAATATTCTCTTACTTTTCAATTTATGCAATATTTCTGTGGATAAACCGCACCATTCTTTTTTGTTATTCTAGAAATAAATAACATGAAACACAATACTCAATATAGCACTGGAAAGTGCTCTTAAAATGTTGATGAAACCAGGCATTAATCTATTAACTGATAAAAATGTGTAACCCGCGGTATAATCAAACATTTCAATTGATTTTTTTTATTAAAACTCCTACACGTTCCTATTACACTGTTTACAATAAGTACCACATACATTTTCTACCCTTATAATCATAGATTTACAAATTTATTGACGTGATCACTAATAAAATTTTTTTATTTGATCGAATAAAGCCTGTGCGTTCAACGTATGCTCTTCGATTCTTTATAAAAGAACAAATGCATACTTACACTTATGCACATATAAATAATAAATAAATACACACAATCACAGGAAAACTTTAGTAGAAAATTATTTAAATTTTATATTTTACATTTGACCTTAATTAAAAAAGTTTTTTCATTTTAGCAGTTTAAAAAAATAGTAATTACGGTTTTATTAGTTTCTGCATAAATTATTATTAAATGTAGTCCAAACAAATTACACTTTTTAACAATGGAAAACGTTATCAAGCAGTGAAACTTTTAATGTGTACTTTCAAGGCATTAGAAATTAATAGAAAATTCGTTTCGTCCCCTTTATTCCTGAGAAAATCACTCTCGAAAGTGAGTCGCTTGGCACTCGTTTTTAGCAATGAACTATGAAAAGGTGCATTTGGATAGCGCTTATCAAAAAGGAACCAAGCGCCAAAATGCAAATTTTAAGGTAAAAGTGCCAAGCGACTAAAAACGGTGTCCTCTGTTATTATCTAAAAAGAAACTAACAATAAACTAGTAAAACATAACTCAACAGGAACGAACAATTTTCAAAACTGTATGTTAACTGTACAAAACTGTAATCTTAAAATATGTTTTACTCAATACTAGAAATTGGCGCTTGGTTCCTTTTAGGCTTCTATACAAAGTATAACAAGAAGCCTTATGATCTGGCTCCGTGTCTGTCCGTCCGTCCGTCCGTCCTCATAATTCAAAATCATACAGAGCGTTTCAAATCGTGTTGGAAATACTCTGTGTGCATAGAGGTCTAAGAACTGGGTAGCCAGTTCGCTACTTTTAGGCTTCTATACAAAGTATAACAAGAAGCCTTATTTAGGCTTCTATACAAGGTATAGAAAGAAGCCTTATGGTCTGGCTTCGTGTCCGTCCGCATGTTTCAGAGCCAATCATAACGTTGATCAACTGATACGTTGTTATATTTTAAATACTTCGTCTATATAGTATTGCGTTAATCTGTTAATCCGTTGCTTCGATTCGCTAATGCAATTTATAAATACGCAAATGTTCGAAAGAAATTTACTAAGTTAAAGATATTTTCGAAGAGGTCTCCCTATATAAACTACTTGTTTTACTTTGATGTGAAAAAATAATTTTTTAATGATGTGGTTAGTGAAGTTAAGTTATAAATAAAAGAGAAAGGAGAGGATTGGTCCACCTCAAAAAAAGGACCATACATTACAGAGAAGTAAAATTTCTAATAGAATGGAAAAGTTTGATTGTTATTACTTATATAGTAAATGATAATTACCAATCGCAAAAAATTTAATTGGTGCAGATTATCTGATTATGTGGTGTAACATTATATGGCGATCAAAAATAACCAGATAATAACAACTTTCCACACCAGAAAGGTAGCTGTATAGAAGCCTAAGAACTGCCGCTAAAGCGAGTTCCACCTTGTTTGATAAGCGCTATCCATTTAAAGAGGACCATATGTGAACTAACATCAAGTTTTAACATTGATTGTTGTGGACTTGTAGAAGCTCTAGTGTGAAATGGGAGACTAAGGGCCGGTTTCAGCAACCTTAACCTTAACCTGTGTTAGTTAACACAAATTAAAAATAATCCGTTGTTAAATTTTGAATGGGTTGTAGCAACCTTTTCTAATATGTAATTAGTTAATCTCGGATTATGTGTAGAATAGTTATGGTGGTACTCCTGAAACGACAACCACGCCTACTTCATACTATGCAAGTAGTTCAATTAGTTCGAAAATTATCAACAAGTGAGGTTTATAACCTATATTCTGTGAATACAGTTCATTGAAATATTTTATATTTTACATATATTTTACTGAAATGGCACAGAAAAGAACAAAAAATTATAAGAAGTAGAGAAGGAAGACAATTGCGGCTACTAAATGTAAAATTACGTGATATTGATAAATAAATTGTTAATTTGTTAATAACTGAATTTTTTTCTCAAAAAGTACTCGGGTGCTCATAAAAAATATATTAAACTTTTATTTTATTTTATTGTAAATTTAATAAAGCTTTAAAAATTAATCCGCACGTGTGTGCAGTCGATGGCACCTATCACGCCTGGAATTTGAAAAAAACATTTTAAACAAAATTGTAATAATTTTTTTCTCTGGTTTTCTCTGTATGAGACGGTCAAATTTATATTAATTGCGTATTTACACACTTTTCTATAATAAAAGGAGGTTAGGTTTTTGGTAATTTAACTTTAATCACTGGTCAACTAGTAATTAAATACTTTGGGTATTTAACCTGTGTTAAGCATAAATTAACGTTGCTACAACCCAAACTACAGATTTAATCTATGATTACGCTAATCATTGATTAAATTTAACCTGTGTTAAAAATTATATTGCTAAAACCCAAATCGGACTTAATCTAAGATTAAATATTTAATCTATGATTAAATTCCTAAATTAAAGTTGCTGAAACTGGGCAAAAGTATTTAATTACTAGTTGACCAGTGATTAAAGTTAAATTACCAAAAACCTAACCTCCTTTTATTATAGAAAAGTGTGTAAATACGCAATTAATATAAATTTGACCTTCTCATACAGAGAAAACCAGAGAAAAAAATGATTACAATTTTGTTTAAAATGTTTTTTTCAAATTCCAGGCGTGATAGGTGCCATCGACTGCACACACGTGCGGATTAATTTTTAAAGCTTTATTAAATTTACAATAAAATAAAATAAAAGTTTAATATTTTTTTATGAGCACCCGAGTACTTTTTGAGAAAAAAAATTCAGTTATTAACAAATTAACAATTTATTTATCAATATCACGTAATTTTACATTTAGTAGCCGCAATTGTCTTCCTTCTCTACTTCTTATAATTTTTTGTTCTTTTCTGTGCCATTTCAGTAAAATATATGTAAAATATAAAATATTTCAATGAACTGTATTCACAGAATATAGGTTATAAACCTCACTTGTTGATAATTTTCGAACTAATTGAACTACTTGCATAGTATGAAGTAGGCGTTGTTGTCGTTTCAGGAGTACCACCATAACTATTCTACACATAATCCGAGATTAACTAATTACATATTAGAAAAGGTTGCTACAACCCATTCAAAATTTAACAACGGATTATTTTTAATTTGTGTTAACTAACACAGGTTAAGGTTGCTGAAACCGGCCCTTTGGGTATTTAACCTGTGTTAAGCATAAATTAACGTTGCTACAACCCAAACTACAGATTTAATCTATGATTACGCTAATCATTGATTAAATTTAACCTGTGTTAAAAATTATGTTGCTAAAACCCAAATCGGACTTAATCTATTATTAAATATTTAATCTATGATTAAATTCCTAAATTAAAGTTGCTGAAACTGAGCATAAAGGACACAAGAAAACATATTCAATTTGCAATAAAAAATTGTAAGCTGTTTTTATGTTTATATTAAACGCTGATAATCTCTCTCTCCTTCCTAGCCATACCTTAAATCAACCGTTGACAAAAATGTATAGAACAAACATTAAAATATAATATTACTAACTGGCACAGTCGGCCTACCGGCCGCCTTTAGCCATCTAGACCGTATCGGATGTGGTTGTTCGGCCTTCGGCCTCACTCAAGGGAATCGCAGGTATACGTGTAGACCGTGGTTGTTCGGCCTCACTCCAAGGTACTAAAGTAGCCTATGTTTTTCGTAGCGTTGTAAATAACTTCTACACCAAATTTGGTTAAGATTGGTCAAATAGAAACGTAAAGCACGTGCACGCGTATTTGCATTGTCGATCAGTTGACAGTTTGACAGCATTAATTATTGTTTTTTAAGTTGATTTTGATTAGCCTGCCTTCCTTTAAGGAATCTCGATAATCCATTCATGCGCGTCCCTATGGGACGCGCATGAATGGATTATCGAGATTCCTTAAAGGAAGGCAGGCTAATCAAAATCAACGTTCCTTTGCGAATTTTTGCACTATTTCAATACAAAAACATGCGCAGGGACCTACATAATAACTGTGCCAAATTTGGTTCCGATCGGTCAAACGGTTTAGGAGTCTATAGGGAACATACATACACACATACATCCATTTTTATATATATAGATTATAGATGTTGTATTGGCAGGCCAGGAAAGAGCAGATCGGAACCCTAGTTTATGGAAGCAAAACCGTTGAGCTGAAATTAATTGAAAAATTTTAATTAAATTTAAGCGGCCAAAGTGGCTCAACATTAGAATCTCTATTACAAGAGATCCAGAGGCGGTTAAATAAAAATAAAAAGTTTTTGGAATAAAAAGACGAGTTAACCGACAAAGAAATTTAAAAAAATTCGTATGGTTCTCAGATCACAAGTTTGTACAGTAGAGTCGCGATAACGTGAACTAATTACTGCATGGCGTTTTCACGTTTTCGAAGAGTTCACGTTTCTGGATATGTAGATAATAATATTTGATGTAATTTTTTAAAAGGTACATATTTGAAAATACGTAAAAAATATAATATTATGCAGACGAAAGGTTAGGTGATCTTACCGGAACAAATATTTTATTAAAGCATTCTTTAAAAATTAATGATGTCATCCATGCAGACTTGCGAGTTTTTGTAGTGCACAGGAACTTCAAAATTTTTGAAGCATCATAGTTCTTGATTTCCCTATGATTAAAGATTTCAATTTATGTAATCCGGTTGGGTTTGTATATGTTAAGAACGTTATTTGTTCTTTTGCTGTTTTTCTACCAGGGACAGTTTTCTCTTCACTGGATACATAAGTCTTCCCTGGCAAAAGCTTCCAATACAAGCCGATTTCATCCGCATTGTATATCTGATTTTGATCTAAATTTAGCTCTTCAATTGTACTGGCAAGTTTATGCAAAAATGGAAAAACTAGTTCTGGCTGTGAAGATAATTTTTCACCAAATATTGTTAAAAATCTTATGCCATACCGTTTCTTGAATTTTTGCAAGCAACCTGAACTAGCATAGAACGTACTAATTATATTGATTTTCTTGCAATTTATCATGAAAATATTTGGCTTTTTGTTTTAATATGCTACCACTTATAGGAGCATTTTTCTCGTTGTTGCAAAAACCATTTATATAATGCTTTTTCCATCCTGGAAAATTCTGACCTCAATGATTTTCCTTTTCCTGGGCCGGCATATTATGTTTCAGCATCTCTGGAGGTAATCTTTAACTGTTTGTTTTTAATACTACACACAGTTGACTTGGCAACTCCTTATTTTTTTGAAAAAGTCACTCCAAAACCTTTTTTAGTATCCGTTTAAAGTTTTATTTTATTTTCTAAAACTAAACAATTTGGTTGGTTTGGTACAAAATCATTAGAATAATATAATAATACGAGTTGTATGCAGTTTTAAATTCGTATTGACAACATTGTTCACGTTTTAGAGTATACGATAACTATTGCGTTCACGTTTTGGAATATGTACAAAATCAAATCAGGTGTTCATGTTTGTGGATGTTCACGTTATAGAGACTACACTGTACTTTCTTATGAATGTCATATTGGATTTTTATGTTGTTTTTTAAAAAAACATCAGCAAAGTATAACAACTTATCTACATTTATATTTAAAAATAATTATTTAATGCAGGGGCACTAAACTTTTTTGATCATCGACCCCTTAAAATTTTTTAATTCTCTTATCGACCCCCCTCTATATAAAATTGTGAAAAAAGAAAAATTATTACAGAGCACCTTTGCTTCAACGTCAACTAATAAATCAATGAGTTCATCTTGCAAATGACTGTCGTTTTCAACTTGCGTAGAAAGTGGCGTGATAATCCATTCTGGGATATCCATATTTTCAATATATTCGGTTTTGAACGTCTTGTGACATTTTTCCGATACTCCCTCTCTGTTCTCGTTGCGTGTTGAAAATGTGTGACGAGCACAGAGGACCTGCAGCTTAACGGGAATAGACGAATTTTACAACGTCCACTCTGATCAGGGAAGTTTTTTTTAGCAATAAATAATATTATCTGGGGCCAGCAGATGGACATTTGGTGAGCTAAAATTCTGTAAATGCATCAAACAATTCAACAAGTTTCTGTAAATATGCACCCTTTTGACAACCATTGTACATTGGTGTGTAATAATAATTGGTTTGATAGTTCATCATTTTCCTGCCAAAGTTTAGCAAATAGTTGTGATTTGCGGTTAAATAGCATTGGTATTCATGGACCCCTAATTATATTAAATCGACCCCTGGGCGTCGATGCCGACCACTTTGATGACACCTGATTTAATGTATAAATTTTATCTAAAAAAAGCTATGACCGTCTCTCTTTACATAGTTATTTAAAAATTTTGATAAGATATTACTTAAAAAATCTGATGTGACAACACATTACTTTCCCATTTAGTAGATTCTACTTCATTTTATATTAAATATTAATAAAACAGAAGATGTTAACTCGATAAAATACACAAATTACTTTGAGATATCAAAGTTACGAAATTTAATTTGTAATTTAACATGGTAACTCATATTTTTTAAAAGCACTTATTTTATATTTTCATTTCAACAATAATATAACATGTTTGCATTGCAAAATTTTTAAAATTGTCATTTTCCAAAAAAAAATTAGAAATTTGCGGAATGCCGTGCCGTCTATATGCAATCAAATTTTAATTATGGGCGTAATGACGTCAGAATTAATTTTTTATAAGTAATTAAAAAATTCGTTTGATATTAATTACATAATATGTTTATACAAGTAAATTAGTTAAAATATTAAATTATAGTAATGAACAATACAAATCACTTTGACAGATCAAAATTATCCAAGGCAAACCATATTCATTTAATAGCGCTTATTTTATTTTTGCATTTTAACAATAATTTAAGAGCAAAATATCAAGTGTGGGGTATCATAAGATGCGGAAAAATAATCTCGTTCGATTGATATGATTTTCAATCTCATATGTTCCACCGGGAAGCGGCAATGCTCTTTAACAATTTTCATTCCCCTAAAAAAGGGGTTAAAAATGGACGGTTTTCAACCAAAATCTAATCAGCTCTTTAGACAGCTGCTTCAAACTACGTCTATAAAATTTCAACTCAATTGGTGCACGCGTTTGTCTGAAAACGTTGACGATAGAATGACCACACATCACACACACATCCGGACATCATTCCAAAATTGGTCTTAAACAATTCGTATGGGCTCATAGACCACGGGAAAAATGCTAACTCAAAATTTTTTTTAACTCGATAACAATACTTTCCTTTACTACGTAAATGGGAAAGTAAAAGTTGTAAGGAAAATAATTTTTTTTCTAAATGAAGTTCTTTTAACTTCTGTTTTACTTGATTTCTTATTTGCGGATCTGTATCTTTTATAATAACCGAGATCCCCATGTTGGGCTACTTAGAACAGTTCACCTTGCAAAAACAAGCTTCAACCTCCTCTTTGCAAAATTAACATCAGGAGATCATTTGGCATTTCTTATTCTCAAATACCTTCGAAACTGTTTATTGAAAAATGTTAAAAAATTTCAAGAAGTAAAACTTTTTGTTTTTTGTATAATTTTCAGTTTATATATAAACTCACTTACGATTTATTTTTGATGAGATTATTTGAGATGAAGAAAAGCTTCTGATATAAACTTCAAATGAACAAAGAGTATGCATTGGTGGGAAAATTTCGTTGTTTTCCAAGATTTTGTTTTTATTATCAGGTTATTATATAATTTTAGAATGTTTATTGATTCATGGTTCACGTAGTAAAACCTGATTAGCCACTCCTGTATTTTCGAACCACGACAAAATGCACTAAACATTATTTATTTCACATCATCAAAGGATGATGTAAATGTTTGAGAACTTGCAATGTATCGTATTTAATTTGGGAAAGTTTGTGCATTTTAGCTTTTTGGGTGATTCTAAAATGCAGATATGCTTTAAAAATGTCTACCAAATTTATAGAAAATATCGGGAAAAATATGAGGACATTTTAAATATTTGAACTATAATTTTACGATTATTAGCTTTATGGTCAACTACTTTTAGGCCTTAGCTTATAGCGCCGTTATTTTTAAATATACACCTTAACAAACCTCATATAGTTTTTAATGGGGGAGGTTATCGACTATAATTTTTGATAAAAAAACATTATTATAAAGAAGCACTTTTGAGTTATGACGTCACGAATATTTTTTCAGATATTTTTAGTTTTCTCTCAATTATTAGAGAATAATATTTACCTTTCAACAATGTAAAACAAGGGTAAAATTACATCAAGCATTTTTTCAATTATTGTTTCATAACAACGCCAACGTTAACGCCTACTTTGATACACAAGAAATCTGGAATGTCTATTATGCGAAGAAAATGATTAAGAAAATATCGATATAATATGTACATAATTTAAGAATAGTTCTTTGGTTCATCCAAGGGGCATGAACCCCCCCTCCCTATGAATATCCAGAAATTAAAAAAAAGGTTAGATGGATCAAAATTTGAGATTTTATCCTTTTTGAGTCCCCCCCCCCCGCCTATTAACTTCAAATTGAAGATAACAACCAATCTGTTAATCAATAAGGCTTCTTGCTATACTTTGTATAGAAGCCTAAAAGGAAGTATAATATAAAAGTACAATGGCTTTTGGTCATGTGAACTATCTCATTTTTGAGTTTGAGAATATTACATAGATAGGTACTTCTAAATTTTACAAATGTGTACTCATACCATAGATGTATTACTCATACAAAATATCACGTCGGTAATAATTTATTTTGTTTATTACTCGATAATATTTTAGGTATTTTCGCTCCATATATTAGGTATTTCGTTATTTGAATACTCAATTATATGAACAATTCACTACAGTGAACAGTAAAAATTGAATACCATAAGTTTTTGGTTGTCAAGAAAGTGCAAAACAAAGAAAACAAATTTAAGTTTTTTTAAAAACGTTTTAAAAAGATTTGTGTCAAAACAATAATCATTTTTGTACAAATCTTGTTTCTACTATTAGTTCACATAACTGAGAGTCTGCATCAATTATATTATGTATTGTTTTTCTCCATGTACTATTTCATCATCAAGCTTTTCCATTCCATTTCGGAATATTGCTACTCTGCTTTTTCTGCAAAGTCTTTACGATCCATTCATTGAGGTGGATCAATCCTCTTGTTTCTCTTTTACTTTCAACTAATTTATCCACAGAGTGTTGATGTTCACCGGAGGGCCGCGCTAAGAAATTCAGTCAAGTCCGCAATTTGAACCCACAATTTCCGCGCTGTAACTCAACCAACGATCACACCAAGCCACTGCTGTATATTGTACTATTTAGTTATGGAAACTTTTCAAAAATATGAACACGCCCATCTTTAATTAGTTCATGTTATCGCGACTCGACTGTAATTTGATATATAGTGGAGGAAATAGCTATAAAGCCACCTAAGTATTTGATCAGAAAATGTAATTTAATACACAGACCAATTTTTACAAAATGCTTGCACATTTGGATTTGGATCATTCACAATTCGTAATAAGTTATATAAGAAAAAATTCATTTATCTGTTGAATTTTGAGGGAAATGGTTATAAAGCCAGTGCCTAATACTATTCGCAATTTACATTAAGCAAACGCCGCCATGCGGGAGCATTTCAAATGAGTAAATGACGTATTAAAAGAATCAACTAATTAACAAAACATGTTACAATAAATTTAACACCATACTGAAATGCTTACAAATTTTCACCAGCCTATGACTTTGAATTTCAAAATATACGTCTAAATACAGTCATGTTGTTGCTTGGTTTCAAAGTTTTTATTATTTTCAAGTTTAAAAATAATTATTGTCTCAAAAAACTACAAAAATATTAACGGCTAAGCGGTACAAAGCTCTTGAAAAATTAAATAGAGAAAATTGAATTACTGTCCAAATTGCGAATGAATGAAAAATTTTTTGCTGAAATGGGAAGGTCGTGTTCAGTAGATAAAAACTACGTGAAATTTGGAAATCAATATGGACAAAAAAAGCATTCAAAACCAAAATCAATCCAATTAATGTTTGCTGGAAAGTTCATGTCATGGAAGAATGAATGGCCTAATTTAGTTTTTGGCGATAGAAAAACTTTTAATTGGACGCCCTGACGGCTACCAATTTTATTGGCACGATTTGAGCAAAGACAGAGAAGTTCGTTTACGTAGAAATTTCGATGGAGATGGACACGATTTATTTATCAAGAAAAAACTCCAGTTGGTTGGATTTTGATGAAAATGAACCCAAATAACTGCACCGACCTCTTTAAAGAAGTTTTAATAACCTTTATAATAGACAATTTTATGGAAGGGCATTCCAACAACACAAAGCAGAAATCCATCGTTCACATAACACCCTAAAGTGGTTCGAAGATCAAGACATTGAAGTTTTGCAATGGCTTGCTTGCAATCCCGATTTAGCCTGATAGAAAATCTTGGGGGAATTCTCTTACGTTAAGTTGTTAATTCAACAATGTTTTTGAACTAAAAATGACAATTCAAGAAGTTTGGAACGTCAATTCTATTAGAATTCTTCAGAACTTGGTAAATTCAATGTCCGATCAGAATTTTTGAAGTAATTTTCAAGGTAGCAAAGCATTAAATTTAAAAAAATATTTTTAAACTGGTTCAACATCAATTTAATTTAGGTGGCTTTGTAGTCATTTCCTTTAATATATAACATATTTTTCCTTTTTCTGGTTATTGGTAATGGTGTTAACACTATTTTTATATGCAATGTATTTATAGCTACTTCCGCCACTATCAATAATAGGCTAATTCTATAATTATCAAAAAAGTTCTCTGGTCTAACTATTTTAGTTATTTTTAAAATAAATTTAATAAATCTGAGACCAAAACAAATTTTTTTATAAATCTTTTTTTCTTTTTTACTACTTACAACATATGAATTTCTTCCACTGTTTTAATTGGCGAGGAAGTGGGTTCTTAGGATCCAGAGCGTAACGTAGAAATCAAACCACGACACAGATAATTTTTTTTGGAGATTCGAATCTGGAACCCTAATACCCATACTAATAGTTGAGGCGTGAGATTTGATCTACGATTAAGTCGTAGATTTCCTTAAAAGACCGGCTATTGCTTGATACAAACTAAATTTCAGTAATCTGATTGGTAGAAACTAGGCCTGACAAATCTAGGATTAATTCACCAACAATTAGTGCGCATTAAATCCAAAATCCTAAATATTTGCCACTACACCAAACTACCTGTACTAAAATACATCTTCTAAGGACATTTTCGGCAAAAAATTGATAACGTTCCTATGCAGATGAGTTTAGAGAATTTATAGAGCTCTGAGAATTTCTTGTCATAAAATTTTTAAATTTTGGTAAAAAATTAATAATGACGCATAACTTGATAACAAAAACTGCACAGAGAAAAATTTGAAGTGTAAATTCATCTTGCAACAATTTGAAGTAAATATTACATCGATTGCTCTAAAATTTATTTAAAATTGAAGCTCTAAAATAAATTTTAGAGCAATCGATGTAATATTTACTTCAAATTGTTGTGAGATGAATTTGCACTTCAAATTTTTCTCTGTGTGATAACTCAGTCTATTTGAAGCTGGATTTAAAAGATTGACAATTGTAATGTAGAAAAGTTCAATAATAACTGCACTAAACTGCAATTTTGTAATTTTTGAACTTTTCAGACACGTTTAACCGGACCCATCTTACTTCATGCCTCCATTATGCATAAACTATACTTTTTACTCAAAAATTGCAATAGGTTTGAAATTGTATTTCAAATTGTGTTTTTCTCCTTGAATACACCATTTATTAGTTAATTGCCTGTGAATACTTTTTATATTTATTTTCAAAGCCTTGAAGCACGACACATGAAAAGTTTCTAATCTGATCGGACTAATGCTATAAGTAACAAGAAGAGGTGAAGAAAATGGCTAAAACAATCTTTTAATGGATGAAATCCCATTACGGTTTTTAACAAATAATTTAGAAATTTTAAGTAAATAAATACATTTTTGCAGCGAAATAAAATTAAAATTAAAAAATTTAATACAGCATAGAGCATACAAGTAAATTTTTGAAAAATGTTTAAAGCTTCCGAAAAAAATCGAATAAAAGAAAAACTTTAAAAATAATTAAATAAGTGCAAACTTATGCTGTTACCGTATCTTATGTAAATATTTGTAAAATTCCTTCTTTGTGAAAAAAGTGATTAAATTGAAATAAGATATCAATAAGTTCGATATTTGCTAAAAATTTGAAATATTTGTTAAAATATCACACACACCTCGCTAATAAAATTTATCCCTAAATTTACAGAATAAAAATCATCCCAATATTGGCAAAAAACGTGACAATTCTTACTAAAAAATTGAGATCACAGAAAAATGACTAAAAAAATTGCTAACAATTTTTCCCCTTCATCACAATGCTTAAAATAACCTTCGATAATACCAAATAATAGAAAATTATCTTTTTAAGTAACATCAAACCGGTTTATTTCAATTTAACCTTAAGGTAACACCATAAGTTTGAATTAAAACGTTACGTATTTGGAAAGAATAAAAACTTTTTTGTAGGTACTTCTCGAGACTGCGAAACACTTTAATACCCGTAAAAATATCCTACTATAGTAAAAAATTAAAAAAATCTTTTTAATATAATAAAAAATATAAATAGATTTTCAAATGCAGAGAAATAAAAATTCCACGTTTCTTACAAATCCTCATGTACAATTTATTAAAGAATGTTAATGTTGAATAAATTAAAAAAATGTTAAAACACATTTTGCGACACCAAAAGACACAAACAAATTATAAAATTGTATTTTGTACTTTTGTAAAACTCACGTTCCCTTTAAAGATTCTTCGTTTTCTTCCTACCTGAACACAATTTGAAAAACACCATTGTGAGCTAGTTTTTTTTTAGTAAAATTTAAGAAACAACAAATACCTCAAAATTTAAACTAACAATTTGTCGCTGACAATTATTATTAAGTCTGTGAATGCGGTTCCACCGATAAAAGTCGTGAAGTATGCGCAACAATATTATCACCACAAGGAACATAGCCATTATGAAAAACATCAGGTATTTGCACGAGCGATTCCACTAACGAACCTTCGTCTAAAAATGAATCCAACAAACCTTGAGACTGAGTCAACTTTTCTAAAGATTTTACATCGTTGTCTACCGCCGCCAGCGCTCGCTCCAATTCTTCCGTTTCTTCACGTGTTGGTTCATATTGACCGTTATGATTCACTGCAAATTTATCGGAGTTAGAAACTTTAATCTCGAAATTAAAAAAAAAAACTAACCAGTAAAAAAGTCGTCAAATTCGCCCGCCTGTATTGTGCTTAACACGGTATTTATTTCACTTTCTTCCAATAAAGTGGAAGCTTGTGTTACTAGTGCTTGTTCTACTGTAAGTTCTAATCCATCCCGTTCTTGAAACGCTAACACTTGTTCTACCATATCGCTTGCCAAATCAGGTGCTTCGTGACATATTTCTGTAACATATTGAGTTAATTTGGTGTAATAAAGAGATGTAACAAATGTACAACATGGTATAGGCGAGATACATAAAGAGTAAAAGTATAAGCAGAATGATAAAAAATCGGTTTAGTGATAGAGAGAGAGGATAAAGGAGGTTTGGTACGATGAACAATGTGAAGAAGTATAGAAGAGAATGCAAGAAAACAGGCATGCTAATTCCACCGTCAGTGGCGTTACAAGATATAAACCAACAGGAGAAAGAGACATGAGAAAACAGAAGAAGAGATAGAAACTGAAATCATGATGTAAATAAGAGAAGACTACTATGAGAGTTGTGTAGCCTTTTAAATACTACGTGGTTATTTTCAGTTACATCCTAGATGAATTTTTAATTTTTTGTCTTTCTTTAACTTTTCATTTTTGTCTTGTCAATTCTAGGGGCGAGAAAAACTGTACCCCTTTAAGCTTTACCCCTTTAATGTTTTAGAAAATATAATTTAAAAATGTATAATAAATTTATTTAATGTGAATACCTACATTCTTTCAATCATTGCATAAAAAAAACTTTACTAAACCAACTAATTCAGATTAAGAGGCCGGTCAAATTAGAATTTTAAATAGACCACAGAAACTACAGACCAATTAGCCTGCTCTCTTTCATGTAAAACTTTTATAAGAATTATTGCCTAAGCAGTAAACTAGACTCGTACCAACCAGTTGAGCAGGCCAGATTTCAAAAGGGCTATGGAACAAATGACCACTTACAGAGCTTTAGATTGCTTATCGAAAAATAACATGAATACGACATAAAAAAATCTATGATAAGGCAACCCTAACAATAAAAATAAATAGTTCATCAAATAAAATTCCAATGACTCTATGGGTACGCCAAGAAGATACTCTGTCCCCAAAAATTTTTATAATAAGACTAGAAAACGTTTTTGGAGAACTGAACTGGTATGGGTCTTAAAATTGATAACAAAGAATTGAATCCTCTAACCAGGGGTGGCCAACCCAAATGATCTTGCAGGCCACTTTGGAAATGCATCATAACTCCGCGGGCCACATATAAAATTATATATCCCCGTATTAGATTTAGATACACTATTGACATTTTTTGGGAGTAAAAAATTGAAATATAATGAGTTATTATTATTGTGTTTACTATTATTCTTACATGTAAACATACAGCAGCGATCAAAAGTAAGTTGACAAACAATTTTTTAGAAAAAATTTATAAAAATAGAAGTCATTTAGTGGACTATTATAATATGAGGCGTGTAGAATCAAAACCGGACATGTCACATTTTCAAAGAAAATAATCTAAGATATACGTTTTGTTCCCGAGAGTCTGTTCTACCATTTAAAAATACATTTTGGTTAAAAAAGCTTTCATTTACTTATTAAAATGGAAGTAGAAAATGAGCATTGGTTTCAAAATCGGACTTGTCCACAGCGCTTTTGTTTCATAACCGGACATGTCCACTTAAATGCTGCTTAGTGTTCATTTTGGAAAGGAATGGGCAACCTTACCAACTCTTAGGTTTTATAAAAACATTTTTGACGGAAACGGTTGGGTGGAAAATGAAGATGAAGAACGTCACTTTTTAGAAGAAACTCCTTTCGTTTAATAGCAACTAATTATAGTTATTATCCATTTATTATATTTTGTATTTTTTATTATTATTTTTTATATTGATTGATCCATTTTCTAAAATTGTATTTTTTAAATAAATTTGTTAAATTTCTGACTTTAAGTTTAAGTTTATAATAATTATTATTTTACACTCAATACCTAAATAACTAAAGCGCATTTACGTTTCAAAACCGGACATATCCAGGTTTTTGGTTGCAAATACGGACAAATGCATCATAGATCTTTGAATAACATCCAAATTAATAAAATTTTTATAAAACTTCTTCAGCAGTTATTATTTAATAATTATTTCTAAGGCGTTGTTACAGAAAAAGAAATTTTTTATCGTTTGGAATTTATTTGGCAGTTTTTTGCGTTTTTCTCAAATTCACTCTTATGTGACATGTCCGGTTTTGATTCTACACGCCTCATATCTTTTTTAAAAGTATGTAGATTAATACGGATTTTAGCGAATTACATTTTATTCAGGGCTCAAAAGTAAATTGTCATAAATCGTTTTATTAGTGAAAAGTGAAAATTAAACATTAATAAGCGTTCATAGAAGTGTAACTTAAGTTAATTAAGGTAAAATCGACATGCCCAGACGTAAAGAGTATTCCGAAGATTTAAAAAAACACGGTTCTGGAATGGTTAAATGTGGAAAATCATTAAGAGTAGCAGAACGTGAATTTAGCATTCCAAATCAAACTATAAGTATCTGGTGTCATAAAAATAATAATTATGGATCAGCAGAGACACGACCAAGAACAGGACGACCACGAAAAACAACCAAAAGAGATGATAAAATGATCGTTCGTGAAGCAGTAAAAAGTCCTCGTCTAACGGCTACACAAATTTTTCAAGATTTTAACAAAATTCGCGAAAATAAGATACATGTTTCGACAGTGAAACGTCGACTACATTCAGCTGGACTATTTGGCAGACGTCCTGCTAAGAAGCCACTTATATCTAAGAAGAATCGGATAGCCCGTCTCAAGTTTGCTAGAAGTCATTTACACTGGAAAAAAAAGATTGGTCTAAAATACTTTGGAGCGACGAAAGTAAATATAATTTGTTTTCTTCGGATGGTATTAAGTATATTCGACGCCCAAAAAATAAAAAACATGATATTAAATATCAAGTTCCCACCATAAAGCATGGTGGAGGTAACATCATGGTGTGGGGCTGCTTTTCCCGTTGTGGCATTGGATCCCTACACAGAATTGATGGTATTATGGATCGGTTTATGTATGCCGACATATTGAGGGATCATATGTTACAACATGGTAAGAGAAAATTGCCACGCGGATGGATATTTCAGCATGATAATGACCCAAAACATACTTCAAAGCATGTTAAGGACTACATGGAAAAGGCAAAAATCCGCCTTTTAGAGTGGCCTAGTCAGTTTCCAGATTTGAATCCCATCGAGCATTTGTGGGAAGAGCTCAAACGACGAATAAGAAGTGAAAATTATAGTAATACAACTAAATTATGGGAAGCATTACAGAGAGAATGGTTAAAAATACCATTAGAACGTTTAGAGAAGCTGGTTGACTCTATGCAATCACGATGTAAAGCTGTTATCGCTGCAAAAGGCTTTGCAACGAAGTAATAAATGTTTTTTTGTATGTATTTCTTTATTTTTTGGTTTTAAGAGCTTTTTGTCAGCACTTGCTAAATGCAAATATTTCGAATTTATTTCGTTTTGAAGTTTTTCAGATTAATACAATTATCTAGAAAGTTATAATTATATTTTGTAATTTAAGAGTTTCTAAGGAATAAATATTAAAAAAATTAAAGAGAAATATTGAAATTTGAAAAAGTTATTGCAAAAAAACTGTTTGCCAACTTACTTTTGATCGCTACTGTAGATAATATAATAATAATGATACTAAACATATTATATGGATGTACAAATAATGTATTTTTTTAATACATTGCGTTTCACTACTTTGGCCATTATAAAATAAATATATTTTGTAAAAGTGTGATGAAATTCGCGGGCCGGAAAAATGTTCAAGGTGGGCCGCATGCGGCCCGCTGGTTGGCCACCCCTGAATAAAAAACTAAGCTATGCCGACCCTATCGTTTTGATCGCAAAAAATGAAAAAGAAATTACAACAATGCTGGCACAGCTGAATGAACAATGGGGAAGGATAGGATAGAACGCACAAAAACTTCTTGTTGTTTTTTTCTTCTTGTGGTAGTTATCTCATTTATTTTTGAACCGGTTGGTAATGATGTTGGATAGTAGCTTGTAAAGTTGGTATAGGTGTGAAATTGGTCTGTAGTTCTCCAATCTTACTTTGCAACCTTTTTTATAAAACAATACTGCGATCGCGTTTTTCCAGTCTTTGGGAATATATTTTTTGCTTAGTAATTTTTAATTCTACTTCTTCTTTTATGTGCCATATCCGGTTCCCCGGACGTAGGCGACCTTTCTTCTATGTATGTGTTATGCATTTGAAGTATTATCACACACATAGGGGACCTACTGCTTAACGCGGGAAGTGTATACACTTTATCTCCAGAGAGGCTATATCAGGCAGATTACACCTCGGTGGTTTGCCATTGCTTTCTGAGGGGAGACGGTCAGAATAAAGTTTTACTGAGCCTGGAGTCGAACCAGGCATTCAGCATTAGCAGCAACGCACATAACCGCTTTAGCAAACAATCGTCTCGCCTTCCCATAAATCTTTTAAATTAGAGTTTTTTTTTATCTTGAAGAACCACTCCAATATCGTTCAGGATTTTGATCAGGACTTCGGGGTGGCCATTCAAGCACCTTAAACATATTTCCCTGAAATCAATATTTCATAGACCTTGCAATGGCTTTGGATCATTGTCATGCATTATAGCCCAGTTAATGGGTAGATTGTCATTGGAATATGGTTCCATAACGTTTTCTAATATATCTTTGTATTTATATTTGTCAATTTTGACGAGAGGACCGACGCCATGCCATTGCTCCACTAACTTTATTATTTCCACAATTCAATTCAAGCTTTTCCATTCCATTCGGAATATTGCTACTGTGCTTCTCTGCAAAGTTTTCATGATTCATTTTTTGAGGTGGATCAATTTTCTTACTCGTCCCCAGAGTGTTGATGTTCACTGGAGGACTCACAATTTCTGCGCTGTAACTCATCCGGCGATCATACCAAACCACTACTGTGACATTATTGTTTCCACAAGCGTGCTTAATAGTCTATAAAGTATATAACAGGTTGTTTTCTTAGTTCACAGGACGCCTAATATAACTTCCCATCTTGTTCCCCAAAATGTTTTTCTAAAAGGAAACATTTTTATGCAGGTGAAAATTCTAAACGTTTTCTAGATTTATTTTTGAAGCCAGGGGTTTCTTGTTATGCATCCCCGAAGACCAACTCCTTGCAAACAGCGCCATATAGTTGAGGCTAACACATCTGTGTTACACTGCTCTTGAATTTTGGCTTTTATCTGATTAGAAGTTAAGAAAGGTTGGCGTTTACTCATTCTAGTAATTTGATGATCTAAACAAATTGAAGTTTTTTTGGTGGTGGCTTTCGATTTAAAATTTTTAAACATGTTTAATGCAAGAAAGAAGTCGCCTACGCCTAAAATCAGGCACGGCACTGGAAGAAGTTTAACGCAAATTTTGAACTAATTTTCTGGAACATCCTATTTACTCTGTCCCATGGCTATTTACTGCAAAACAGTCAAGTCTAATGTTGAAATATTTCTCTGAGCAGCTTCATACGATTGATTTTGTATAAAAACAATTTTATACATGCATTAACATATTTGATTACATATTGTAATATGCAATGCATAAAATGTGATTTAAGAAAACATTAAGAGGTGTACTATTTCTGTGATCACTACTGCATATCTTTATATTTAATGTCCACTCCACTCCAAAAATTGTCCACTCCGCCTTCATTTCCTTTATAATATAGAATATTTCCAGATCTTACCTGTAGATATTCTTCACTTCTTCTTCGTACTTCCGCTAGACCGACCATATCCCTGTTTATTCCTTCCAGATGATATTCCAGCTCATTCAGTTGATCTTCTCCTTTCATTGTTCTGATACTATACCGGCTATCAGTGACTTCAATATTTTCTTGCTTCTCCTTTGCTCAATTTCTTGCCTTCCCCAGAATCCATGAGGCAGACCGACTTTCCAGCATGGTATTATGGACTTGTGGTCCTACCCAGCTGGGGTATTTCATTTTCGGAGATTAAATTCATTGTTATTTTTTGCGTTTCATTTTGTTGTTTCGATCTTACTTCCAATGAAAATTGATCTCCTCAATTACACACTGGTGAAGCAATACCAATATCTCACCTTATCATTGCTTTGCCTTTAAACTTCATTTGTATATGCAGGAGTTGCTATTCATCTAATAAGATGTCCGTATAAACCAGGAAGTCTTTTTGTTTTGTTTAATTTAATATTTAATGTTGAAGCAAAATTTAAATTTGGATTTTTCGCTGCACATCAATATCTCATTAATTATTAGTGATCAGATGACTATGTAATTTTACCTACTCATACAATTCAGCTTGCTTAAGGGTTAATATGATTGTGCAATAAAAATAAATCTCAAAAAGTGACTAAAGTAGTTCTGCCCTGAAAGGACAGAATGGCTTTTAATAAAAACAAAATCCCAAGTCAGGAGCAACTACCCCTTCAGAAAAACGTCCATGAGTGAAAAAGACTAATGGTCTAATAATTGTTGTGAAGACCCCTAATAAGAATAAAGGAAAGTACCCCATAATATATAATGGTATGGAAATTGAAAGTTGATGGAGTGGAGAAAAGAGCAAGATCTATGGATACTGAAAAATAAGTGTTAGGAAAACTTGAACTAAGGCTAAGGATTTGAAACAACGAACCTTCTAAGTTAGTAGTGCTAGTCTACTAAAATAAAGTAAGTCAAAGTACCTTCGACAATTGCCTTATTTTCAACCAAGGATAAATTATTTTCCGGCGGTTTAGTAGGCCTCCTTCTCTTCTTGTTGCGCTTTTGTGGTCGAATCATGGCTGACGGTTTAACTTTCTTACGTAATTTCTTTGGCTTTGTTTCTTGATACATTTTGTAATTATCCTAAAACAAAACATAAGTAAAGTTTATAATACAAAGGAAAACAGTATCTTCTTACCCTTTTTCTTGCATGTTCAGGACACAATGGAAGTTCGTGTGTAATATCGAAGATGGGAGCGGAGCATTGAGTGTTGTCGGCAAATTTAGCTGTACAATAATCAAATAGAACTTGATCTTGATTGTGCATGATATGACATGTACAGTACCGTGTGCACGGTAATGCACGACGTTTGCAATCATCAATATCACACAGTTTGGTAGACACCAATCTATTATAACCGTAATTTGAACTAAATCGTTGTATGTTAGGTGTAGAAACTATGTTAGAGGTGTCATCGTTATCTTCATCACAAACAGTTAATCTTCCCAAATTACTTTTCATTATTTGTTTTAATTGCCTACGAAGTTCGTATCTCGTTATTTCTAAACGCTCCTCCCTCGATTTATCTTCAAATTTTAACCTCTGGAAGAAAACATTAAGTTCGGAAACGAATGGAGCATATAAAACTCACCTCCAGGCTGCTACTAAACCAATTTTGTTGATAGTGATTATAGGAAGGGTCCCCACCACCTATCCGTTGTAAGGACTCATGATAAGTACTTCTACCACCAATTCTATTTACTCTAAATTTTGATGTCGCATTCAATTTGTTATTAATTTTGTAATCATTAACATGATTTACATCTAAAATATTGTGTTCTATGTGCAAGGTGACTTCACTTTACGACAACTTTGCTTACCTATAATACTGTTCGTAAATAATTTTTGTTCCAGTTCCTCATTTGGCTCTTCTTTTTTAATAATACTCGACAACAAATTCATGGAATTTTTAAATGATACAGTTTTGTTGTTGAATGAATCCTTATTGTTCGAAATTATGTTAGAATGAGCAATATTCGTTTCGTTTTCACCATTGTGATTTTGGATCAACACATTTTTATATTCGTCGGCACAATTCGATTGATCATTGCTGCTATAGATGGATGGTAGTGTACCATTGTATCTGTAACACAATTAAAAAGGCATTTTAGAGGTGCAAAGACCGACAGCTTCACGAAAGTAAAGACATCATCACATTGAATGAATTTATTGTCACTGTAAGGAGCCCAAATATACTAGTCAATTATTTGAGCCATGTGCAAAAAACTAAAAGATGCAAAAAACGGTGTTTCACTGTGCAACTCCAACATGTGACCATCAAAAAAATCATACTCAGAATAAAAATGCTTTTGTCAAGATTTTGGTTAACATTTCTTCTTTTCATTTGTATGCACCAAGTATGTTACTTCCATTTACTAAAGTCAAACATAACTGATTTAAGCATGGATAATTTGGTGTTCGAGTCGGCAAGGTGAGAAGAGAAGGTAAAGTTAAAACAGTAAACTAACTACGACGTTATCATTACATCAAGTAAAGTAATAACAAGTACCTGTGATTGCTCTTTAACATATTGATAATAAGTTCCTAAATTAATGTAGTACGAGATGTGTTATCGATATAGTTCATCTTAATTGACTAATGCGTAGATCACTGCTATACATTTTTATCTACAAAGAAGTAATTAAATTAAATAAAGGCATGTATTATTTTATATTCAACTTACTAATTGAATTTATTAATAAAACACAATAATAAACAATTTGACATTCGAATAAGGTTATACTTCCATTCATAGAAATTATGCGACCACGCAAAATTCTTGTTCCAATTAAAAGTAAAAAATAAATTAATTAATTATTGATGCTTACAAAACTTGCAAAAAATTGGTTTATATTTAATTATTAAATGTTATAACTTAATGTACATGTCAATTATTGTAAATGACAATTATTAACAATATTGGTTATGGTTGGTAATATAAACATTCAACTTATCAACGAAATTCCCTAGAATCTAAACCCGAGTTCACACAAAGTACGCGTTTGTTGACATGAGTAAATATTTGATTGTGATTTTGGTTGCATTATTAAAAGATAACGAGGTATAAAAAATAATCATTTATTACAGTAATTTCTTTATTAACTTGTAATTTTGGAAATTACGGTATTGTTTTAATCTCCAATTTGTTATAGAAAAATAAAAAATAATGTGAAGTGTTAGGTTATCGTTCAGTCATTAGGTACTTTTTTTGTGGAAATAACTCGGAACTACGATTTTTTTGTGCTTAAACCCCTCTTAGTTTGGCATTGCAAAACAGCCCTAAGTTTTCGACATCAGATTCGGACCGGAACGCAGGTAAATTTTTTGAAGAATAGCTCAAAAATTATAAAGGCATGAAGGGGCCGTTTCCTATACATCTAATATTCAAAATAGGTATTAGCAAAATTAAACTAAGTAAAATTGTTAGAAAAAGCTAAAATAAAGTGATTCTAGCGTCTATATTAAATTTACTGAGATATAGCTTAAAATATTGGGTAGGCCAGTGGCTTTTTAAGCATTAAGCAACAGTTGCAGGAGGGGGGGGGGAAGAATTTTTAAGTAATATAGGGGAAAAATATTAATTGTACGCACCCTGGTGGCTGTAATATCAACTAAATATTTGACGTCTTAATTAATTAAAATTATTTTAAAAATTATTTAAAATACGTTAAATTTATTATTTTTTATTAAATTATTTATTTATTACTTATAGTTGTAATGTATTATTATCGTTCAAAATCAAATCAAAGTATTTCTGAGCGAGGTCAAGCGAGGTTATATCATTAGCGTGCATCAACGTGACGTCACGTTGATGTTGCTTACAGCGCACCATCGTTAATATTTCTCCCCTATACAGTGTCTTTCACGGAGAATAATTCCAAAGCTTGAAGGAGGTAATAGAGGTTACAAGACTCTAACCAGTACTGCGAAATTGACTTTTTCCTATTAAGTTTGGTAAAGTTTAAGGTTTATAAAGTAAAATTAAATTATAAAATTCTTGGATGATGGACTTGTAATATGAAAAAATAACTTTAAAAATCGCGCCCATTTTGTTGACGACCACAACCATTGTCAACGCGATGTTAAGACTAGGGCACTTCCCATCGCGTTGGAAAATGGCCGACGTAATCATGTTCCCTAAACCTAACCAAAACTTGAGAAAAGCCAAATCTTATCGACCAATAAGTCTACTCTCATGTCTAGGAAAACTAGCAGAAAAGGTCATTCTGACCAGGCTGGACGAGGCAACGGGCGAGAGCCAAATTATTCCTAACGAACAATTTGGTTTTCGACCGGGGCACTCAACGGTCCACCAAGTGGTGAGGTTTGTGGAACACGTAACACTAAGCTGGAACAAGAATCAGTCTACGGGTGCTGTGTTCCTGGATGTTGCCAAAGCATTTGATAAGGTATGGCACCAGGGCCTATTGTATAAAATGCTGAAAGCAGGAATCCAAGAGGAGCTCGTAATACTGATAGACTCGTATCTGGAGAATAGAAAGTTCTGCGTCAAACTTGAAGACGTCCGCTCCACTGAAAAGTGCATCACAGCGGGCGTACCTCAAGGCAGTCCTTTATCCCCCCAGGTTGTTTACTATCTATATTCACGATCTCCCCGCGGCGCTGCGAGTCGAAAGTCAAGTTCAAATTCAGTCGCAAATCTAAACGAAATTCTAACAGAAGCATCAGCTCTCTATGCGGATGACACTGCTATTTATTCAAGCTCACTTAAACCGAGATTCGTAGTCAACCGCCTTCAAAGCTATCTTAGTAACCTTGAAGATTATTTCAGCACCTGGCGCATCGGTGTCAATCCGAGCAAAAGTACTGCAATATTCTTCACGAGGAAAACACATAAAGGTTCAAAACCCGACACTTGCCTGAGAATGTATGGCACCGAAATCCCGTGGAGCAGAACTTCCAAATATTTGGGAGTGACGCTCGACAGTGGACTACGGTGTGGTCCACATACTACGAAGGTAAGCAACAATGTCAGAGGAGTGCTAAGGAAATTGGACCCTTTATTGAGATCCAATAGAAAACTTTCTCTTAGTAATAAATAAGTTGAGATTATTTAAATCATGCGTCAAACCATAATGCGGTATGCGGCAGACACTCACATAAAAAAACTCCGCATAGTCCAAAGTAAAGCATTGAGGCGAATCGTGAAGGGCCCCCGATACGTCAGAAATGTCCGAATCAGGGAGGACGCAGGCGTGGAAACGATAGAAGATTTTATCCGCCACCTGGCGGAAAACTTCTACGGAAACCTGGGCAGCTCCGAAAACCCGTTGGTCAGAGGGCTCGGTAACTACCGACCCGAAGACTTTCTAAGGTATAAGAGATCTAAGGCCATTCTCACGCGGCTTCCGCCCTAACGAACGACAGCAATCAGTCAATTCAAAGCTACTTCTATTTTTCAACGCTAAGAAATCCAATCAAGTCGAAAAACGGGATGCTGATTGCACAGTGCATTCAATTCTTCGACGTGATTCGGTTTGCCATCAGCTATAGGAACGGGCTTAGCATTTTATTGTTATTTAATGATATTCCCTTTCAGAGTTGTCTGCCGTACCAGTTTAAGAGTAAGTTGCTCTTATAACTGATACACCAGACTAGATCAAATGCTTTTGGAAATTTTGCGGTCTCCGTCGGTATTTGCCTCACTGGTTTAGGGTGGCATAGGGGCAGTCTGGGGGAAAGCACTCGGGGGATTTTCTACCCTGTCGCAAGACAGAGTATTCTTCTCCGGTAGAGTTCAGGAACTCCGGCCACGTAGGACCGGACTCCACTCGAGGGAGGGGAAACCCCCCCCCCCCGGGCAGAAACCCAACCTGACCGGCATCAGGAGAAAACCAGAGGGTTTTCCGCAGCATCGGAGCGACTGACACTCCCCCGATACGGAAAACAAGACGGTTAGACCCCGATACCGATCACTTTTGCATCAATTTCTTCATTCACACCCAGTGTTCTATCACATTCTTATCACCACAACCCGACCCCGACATCGAAGGGATCAGGTGGTGACGTCAATTCGAGCATTACCAGCTTTATTCAAAAAGGCATCTGCGCAAATGTCTTTATTTCTATTTTTCAAAGCCACGATCGTCGTCAAGAAGGGAGGGGGTTAAACCCACCCCGGACTCCGACGATCTCGTAGTCAGGTGGGGGCCTCAAAACCCAACTCTGCAAAATATAAATTCAGGTGCCGTGGCGCACCAGCTTTCTCAAGGAGGTACGGGCTTGGCCCGAGTACTCCAAGTTTTAATTTACGATTCGATTCGACGCACCGGCACCGGTGCACCGAGTAAGTTGCTCTTATAACTGATACACCAGACTAGATCAAATGCTTTTGGAAATTTCGCGGTCTCCGTCGGTATTTGCCTCACTGGTCTAGGGTGGCATAGGGGCAGTCTGGGGGAAAGCACTCGGGGGATTTTCTACCCTGTTGCAAGACAGAGTATTCTTATCCGGTAGAGTTTAGGAACTCCGGCCACTCAGGACCGGACTCCACTCCACAACCTGACCGGCATCAGGAGAAAACCAGAGGGTTTTCCGCAGCATCGGAGCGACTGACACTCCCCCGATACGGAAAACAATACGGTTAGCACCCATACCGGTCACTTTTGCATATATTTGTTCATTCACACCCAGTGTTCTATCACATTCTTATCACCACAACCCGACCCTGACATCGAAGGTGATCAGGTGGTAACGTCAATTCGAGCATTACCAGCTTTATTCAAAAAGGCATCTGCGCAAAATTTGTATTAATTTATATTAATAACTAGCGCCTGCGGCGCTAGACATACGTATAGTAAACAGAAACAACACATTATGAACAATTTTTTTATTATTTCAACTTTAAAATGACCCTAGATCCAAAGATAATGAGTTTTTTTTTTGTTTTTGTTTATGCGTGTCGGAAGGGGGAAAATCTTAAAAAAGACACCACCAGCCCGTACTGGATGGTAGTGTGGGGTCAGCCCACTAAAAACCCCCTCCCGGATACCTTACGGTACTTCTTCCGCTATCGAGTCCATTGTACTACTTTATTTTTTATGCTCATTTTTAGACCCACAGACATTTTTAGAGTCACAGTGTCGACAGTGCTAGATATGATTGCAGCCTTTAGGTGGTCTCTCGGCCTTATCGTTTGACTGGTAAAATTTCAACAAAGGGAGGTACAATCAGGGACTTTTTAGTCTACGTGATTTGTGGTACTCTAAACCAGTGCGAATTGCAGTCGACGATTAGCCCCTGGACCATGCTATGCGGCTCGAAATCGCAACAAAGTCGAGCAATATGCAGTCGATGGAGCGGAAGAGGTGATTTTATTCTGTTTCATATGTTAAAATAGTAGAATGGACCGTAGGCTTTAAGAAGAGTCCTTTGCAGGAAAAGACGATGACGGTTAATTAAAATAAAATCCTTTAATTTTATCTTAATGCCAAAGGATACACAATATTTTTGGTAGTTCCGTTCGGTGTATAAATGTACAAATTTTTTGGTGTGCCAACTCGGGAGCAAGCAACATACAATTGGCCATGTAAAAAACACGAATTCTCCAAATTCAAGCCAGCAACAGTTAATGATTGCCCTTGTGCTTTGTTGATGGTAATCGCGAAGGCAAGACGCAAGGGGAACTGAAGCCGCTTAAACTCGAATGGTAAATCGTTGGTAATCATGGGTATGCGTGGAATCAGCACATCTTCCCCTTTGAATTTGCCTCTGATGATTGTTGCCTCGATCAAATCGTTGCAAATCTGTATTCCGGCGGTGGATGACTATGTCACGTCGATTGAATTCGGTGCCGACCATCACAACTGCTACATCACCTATCACCGGTGCATTAAATCGTCTTTCATGTTCACCAGGCGGTGTTTTGTCTGGTTTTATAATAACAGTATAGTCATCTGATGGCATTTGATCTATAGCTGATTTGAATAGACGAATTAAATTGTTGCTCTCATGAAACATCGCTTGTAAGTTTGAAATGATTTCGCGTCTGGTTGCAGTATTAATTGCGCAGCGCAGTTCAACTTCTCTTTCTTCATTGGCAGTGAAATATATCTGGAGAAACTTCGGATTTTCTTCTGGTAATGGAAGCAAAGAACCGATTTGGTGATATATTTGGCCTTGAACCTTGAATGTGGGCATGTAACCGACGTTGGAGAAAATGTTTGTTGCTCCGAATGAAGTCATTTGAAAGCATGAGTTGTACTTGCGAATGTTTAGCAGGAAGTGTTTTGAAATTGCAGTGGTGCCAGTAAGGTAACTTAGAAGCGGCTCAGGTGGATCAATCAGCGGTGGCAAAACAACTTTGACGTTCGAACAACACATTCCTGGTGATTCCTTAGCGAACTTCGAAACACGACAATGCAAGCAAAGTTTGTTCATAAGTCCTATTACTACATCCTCGTGATTCATGTAATCGTAGTCTTTGTCGTAATTAAATGCTTCCAATGTTAAATTCAATTTTTGTCTTGATCGAACTAATCGTAAGCGATTGACATTAAGTCGTTCTAAACGTACTTCCTCAGTTTCACCAGCTCTTGACGTCGAAGCTCTGTCGCGTAATTCTTCAAGCCGTATTTCGCGTACTTCCTCAGTTTCGCCAGCTCTTGACGTCGAAGCTCTGTCGCGTAATTCTTCAAGCCGTATTTCGCGTACTTCCTCAGTTTCGCCAGCTCTTGACGTCGAAGCTCTGTCGCGTAATTCTTCAAGCCGTATTTCGCGTACTTCCTCAGTTTCGCCAGCTCTTGACGTCGAAGCTCTGTCGCGTTTATCTTCAAGCCGAATTTCGCGTACTTCCTCAGTTTCGGCAGCTCTTTTTTTACTTACCTTCTTAGCCTTTGTTATTGGTGTTTTATTTCCTATAAATGCTTTTTTAGGTGGCATTGTATGTATATTTAGGAAAATTAACGTAGTTTTATGTCAATGTCAGTTTCACTTTCTGAAAAAGAATATAGAATGCGCTGATAAATTAGGTAAATCTCGAAAATTGAAATCGTAAAATGTTTGGGCCACTTTCGTATTATTCATTTAGATGATTAGGGGGAATCAGATATCAATTTTGGTGATGATCGATGACATTCGAAAAAAAACTTTTGTTTTGGGGATAAATTTTAAAATTTTTTTTCGTATTATTCATTTAGATGATTGGGGGGAATCAGATATCAATTTTGGTGATGATCGATGAAGTTCCAAAAAAAACTTTTGTTTTGCGGATAAATTTTAAAATTTTTTTTCGTATTCTTCATTTAGATGATTAGGGGGAATCAGATATCAATTTTGGTGATGATCGATGAAGTTCAAAAAAAAACTTTTGTTTTGCGGATAAATTTTAAAATTTTTTTTCGTATTATTCATTTAGATGATTGGGGGGAATCAGATATCAATTTTGGTGATGATCGATGAAGTTCCAAAAAAAATTTTTGTTTTGCGGATAAATTTTAAAATTTTTGTTCGTATTATTCATTTAGATGATTGGGGGGAATCAGATATCAATTTTGGTGATGATCATCCGTCATCCGTCATCTGTCATCCCATCCGTCATCTGTCAGCTGTCATCTGTCAAGCTGTCATCTGTCAGCTGTCATCTGTCATCCGTCATCTGTCATACATACATACATAAATACATACATTTATTTAACCGCTTATACAGACCCGAAACGCCATACAGAACCGACGTTATGAGGCCAAAAACGACGTTATGAGACCCGGCTTCGGGTCTGGTAACGTTTACAATGTTTTTTGGGTTCCCTATACCTTTAGGTGTCATTTGGCAAGATTTAAGGTGGGTCTGGTAAGGATAGTTGAACGTATAATTACATACATATTTAGTTCACCGTTTCTCTCGGCAGGGAGCGCGCCATTAGTAGCGTATATAATATATACAACGTTGCTGATCCCGATACATGTACTCGACGTTGTCAATCCCTAAATTTTGCAACATCGCTTCAGTAACTTAATATTATTAAGGCTATTTATAAAGTTAATTAGCTGACAAGTTTTGTTAAATAGAAGTTATTTTTTTGCATGTTTGATTTAAAACTTTAATTTAAATTAAAATTTTATAATCATTTAAGTTGTATGCAGTACTATTTACTGAAGTATGAAGCCTATCAAATTCTTTTTAGTACCCAAACAGAAGAATTTTGCAACAAATTTAAGTACGAGCTAGTGAGGACTAGTGTTATTAGGTAACTATTTTAAGAAATAGTTACCTAATATTTGAATTCAACATTTTCATGAGTCGGGTTACAATTTTATTGTAACTTCGGGTAGTAATTTTAAATATTCTTGTCCGGTATCCGATATGCCAAACTGTTTATGCCACCGATTTGTATTAATAACATTTATTGTTAATTTATTTAGTGGAAGGTAGACATTTTATAACAAATTCGAAAATATTTAAGCTTCCATAATCATTATATGCTGCCAATTTTTAAAATTGACTGAATATTTATTAAAATTAAGATTGAATAAAATGAACTTTTAAAATTTTCTTTTAGCTCCGAGCCTCATACGTTCGGTCCCGCTAATTTAATTCAATATTAATATTAAATTAGATTACCAGATGATAAAAAAGATTTAATTCGGTAAAAAGTAACACCATTACAGCTCCATTTCACCGGCACCCCCACCACAAAACATTCAATTCGGAGACTTGGTGGAATCGTTTGTACTTCGTTTGTATCGGTTTGTACCGCAAAAATTTTCGTTTGTATCATAAAGACAAAAAATTTACAGCACTTTCAAAGTGGGGGTGCCAGAGAAATGCCAGCCCCCCCACCTCAAAATATTGAAATCGGACTTGGTGGAATCGTTTGTACTTCGTTTGTATCGGTTTGTACCGCAAAAATTTTCGTTTGTATCAAAAACACAAAGATGAAAAGCTGAAAACAAGTTAAGTAGAGAAGTTCGAGACCAACGCGCATACACCGCTTTTACAGAGGTGGCTTGAGTACACAATAAAAAACTTTTCTCCCCCCCTCTATTAAGGAAAATAATGATGGATATTAATATTATTATTATAATAAATAATAATGTACAATCTATATTGAAGAAAAGTTTTTACGAAGTTATGAGTATTTCAAATTTTAGAGAACTCCGAGCAAGTTACGCTTGGTTACATTTCATTCGGCAGAAAAGATGAACAAGAGTTATGTGAAGTAAATAATTTTATTATGTTAATATAAAAGAAAACAAACTAAATAATTAATAAAATGTACAATTATTAATATATTAAGTTAGTAGTATAAATCAAAAATTGACAATTAGTTGCTACTATTGATTGTCTCACTATTTTGGACCGATCTTGTAGGTCGTCATAACGTTCCCATTTTCCAGAACTGTTACGCCAACAGTAACAGACGTAGTGACCAATTGCATTCACATTCTTTAATGTTGGAGGTAGAAAACTAATAGCACCTTGAAAATGGTAAACCGTATCGTTGAGAACAATTTGAAGGGGAATTTCTTTTAAAGGAATATTTAATTCAATTGGTGAATTTGATGTAGATGGTCCACATATTTCAAACAATACTTGTTGAACAAAAACTACCTTTCTTCGTACTGGGATTTGCACATTTTGCACTGACTGAGGTTACCATTATTTTCATTAAACTTGAAATTTAATGCATTTTGAAGGTTTGGTACACTACTATCTCGAAAATTTACCACTGTCGAAGGATATCGCGTTTCAATTTTATGCTTACATTTAACACACGTACGGCCCTCTATAACTGATGGATTACCTTTGAATAATGCATTACATACGTAATACGCGGTACTTGCAGCATCCACTTTGACGTGATTATTTGGTAGTTCTTTCTTATTGGTAATAATACCGATTAAAATAGAAGCCCGCTTCCTATATCGTCCCCCTTATGCCAAAACCACGAATGTACAAAAATTGCCATTTTGACCTAAGTGCATTTTCTTTCCAAGATAGAAAATTTTGTTTTTAAATTATTGTTAGATTTCGATATACAATATATTCGAATAACAATGAAAAAAATTGTCTGAATTACAATTAAAATTGATTAATTTCATTTACTTCATAATTTAGTTCAAATACACTTGACTGAAAACTAGAAAATGCACATTCGTGGTTTCGGCATAAGGGGGACGATATGTTTGTGCGTTGTGCATTATGAAAATTTCAAATAAAATTAGTGATGTTCTGTTTTTAACCAATAGCCAATGAAATTACAGAACGTTTTCTGCATAAGGGATTACCAACCTTATATTTTAAAAAGAAGAAAATGTTGAAGAATACGGTCATCCGAGTTCCACCTTGTTAATTTAATAAATCGATGTTTTCCAATTTGGGTTTTTAATTTATATTGTAGATTTAATTTATATTGTATATCTCTGCTTGGACTTATGTAGGCTTTTTAATGTTGGTTATCAGATTATCCGATTACCGAAAACGTTGCATAAAATCCCTTTTAATCGGTATTATTACCAATAAGAAAGACAATATTAGTTTTCTACCTCCAACATTAAAGAATGTGAATGCAATTGGTCACTACCTCTGTTACTGTTGGCGTAACAGTTCTGGAAAATGGGAACGTTATGACGACCTACAAGATCGGTCCAAGATAGTGAGACAATCAATAGTAGCAACTAATTGTCAATTTTTGATTTATACTACTTACTTAATATATTAATAATTGTACATTTTATTAATTATTTAGTTTGTTTTCTTTTATATTAACATAATAAAATTATTTACTTCAAATAACTCTTGTTCATCTTTTCTGCCGAATGAAATGTAACCAAGCGTAACTTGCTCGGAGTTCTCTAAAATTTGAAATACTCATAACTTCGTAAAAACTTTTCTTCAATATAGATTGTACATTATTATTTATTATAATAATAATATTAATATCCATCATTATGGTCCCGATACAAACGAAGTACAAACGATTCCACCAAGTCCGATTTGAATATTTTGTGGTGGGGGCGCCGGGGAAATGGAGCTCACCATTACTATTGGAAAAAACTGGAAAATTGTTTTTCAAGAATAAACATTGGAAGCTCTACTATACGCAAACATTGACACTAATAAGGAGTGTTCATTTTACTAATTAATATTTTACTAAATTATTCTGAATTAATTTTTACAATATTTACTTCAAGTTAAGAATACAAGTTGTGTGACATGTTTCATCTATAAAATTCTATGTAAGTTCACGTACGGCAGTAATTTCGAATTTTTATACGGACGCGTCCCATAAGCTTTCGCACAAGTTTTGCGCGGTTCTGCGGTCACTTTCCGACTTGCTCCATTCCAAATTTTTTAAATTTTTTCAGAATTTCAGCTTCCCGGGCTTCGTTTTTACATATCTTTTAATTAAAGCGCAGTATCTCTCAATAGGACGGAGTTCAGCAGAATCTGGAGTATTTCTTTACTTACAAAAACGACATTATTCGAACACAAAAGTTCAAGTGTAACATCAGCATAATGAACGGTGGCCAGATCTGGCCAAAACAACGGAGAGATATTGTGTTTACTATACAAAGGCTAAAATATGTTTTTGTAAGCATTCTTGCCTATAATTTTCACCGCAAATTATCCCAGTTTAAAAAAATGTTCCACTTTCATTCGACAAGAACAAATCGCTTATCACACAAGAACTCTTTTACCAAATTTTTCTCTCTGAATTATCTTCACTTCGTTAGCCACATCTTCTCCTACAACAGCGTTATAATATTGTAGTCCTGGTGTCCATTTTTACGTAAGTTTCGTCATCCATTAAAATGCACTGATTCTTTTTTTTTTCGCAATAAAAGAGTCTACAACTTTTCGGACAATTTTTTTAACTTTACCGTTGTTTCGCAGACTTTTTAGGCTTTTTAGGCTTTTTTTCGTTATTTTACAAGTCTTAATATTAAGTCTTTTTTAATATTTTGCACCGTACTGACATTTAACTGCCACCTTTTTGTACAGAAAAGAACTTTTTGGATTTTAACAGCTTCAAAACGTTTTATTCAGCTATACCGGGGATGAGCAACCTTTTTTTACAACGGGCCAGCTACAAATTAAAAAATGTTGTGTGGGCCGCATGTAAGGAACTTATGATCATACAAATATTGAATGATGAACTAAAATGATCTCTTTATTAACAAACCTATAAACCTAAATCTTAAAAGTCAAAATGTAAAATCTTGGAAGGGCCACACGAGAGAGTGTGGCGGGCCGCGTGTTGCTCATCCCTGAGCTACACCATTTATAGACCCTTATCCATGAAGAGATTTAAGTAATTCATCAAGTGTATTATACTCCCCAAGTTTTTTAATAATTCGGAAAACCGCTAGCTTTAAGCATTTAACAATATTTTCTTAGGAATAATTTTTCTGAACACTATTGCAAGATAACCTTCCGGGTGTCAATTTAAATGCGCTCTATGGCGTTACATATTTGACAAAACTAATAACTAAAGGTGATGTGTGATAAAACAACATTTCTTTTATAAATAATGCCTATTAGATCAAATATGGGCTGACAATTGTATTTATTACAGGTAATTCAAGTTGTCCACTTAGTAAAATGAACACTCCTTATTACCTACTCAAAAATTATATTTGGGGTGGCCATCGTACCTAATTCGCCTTGCTTGAGTAATTCATTGTTTTACGTTGAAAGATTTGTGATGTAAAGGTATTAAGAGTTTAACTAATCATTTTGAAAAAATATTTATGTTAGTCGAAAACTAATGATTTCCAATGAATTATAGGGATTTTCAAATTAATTCCAGAGGCTTCCAAGATATTTACCCCTCGATTAATTCTATTAAAATACAATATGCTTTCTTGTTAAGTTTTTGATCTTATAAATTTAAAAAATGGTAACGTTGACTAATTATTATAAGCTTACATCACATCACATGCAGTCTTGAGGAGCTTACCATTGCATTTTTTCCTTATCCAATATTTTTAGATGCCTGCGTTACGTGACATTTTAATATTTTATTGTTTTTCATATAAATAATTTAAGATAATCGTTTTGAACGATTGGGCAAGTGTTTCAGTTTTGTGGTCCACACGCTATAAAAAATGTAATATTACTTTATAAAAAAATTTAGAAACAATAAATAATAATAACACAGAAAACTTAACAACTTAATTTTATTTATTAGACAATTTGAACAGAATTCTAAATAGGTGCATATTTATATAAAAAAATTTTGATCTTGTAAATTTAAAAAATTGTAACCTTGACTAATTATTATAAGCTTAAATCGCATCACATTCAATGCAATCTTGGTATAAAAGCAGTAGAAAGACTGATAAGAATTAACGGAAGGAAGTTATCAGTTCCTTAGAATTGACAACGTTGCTGGGATTAGAAACGTCGGTTTATCATAAAAAATTATATATACCGGGCTTGACAAAGATGTGCCAATGTATCGGGATTGTTAACGATTATTGAGTTAGGCAAGTTTTTATTTTTAAGATTTTGTTTCCCCTCAAGAGTTGCGCATGGTGTTATATTTGATCACTTCAGAATTTAATAACATATACGTTTTTAAAATAATAACTTGTGGTGGGTTTGAGGTTGTCTGTGCAATGTATCGGGCCTGGTAGCGACGGATGAACCAATATACATACATACACACATACATACATAATCTTCACGTAAAGTTACATCTTCATGTAAAGTTAAATCTGTATGTACAAAATGATTTTTAGGTTATGTAGTTAATGCCGTCACTTTGACACTATCGGGGGGCCCATGGGGGCTATTCAACACTATCAGGGTCACTCTCTGTGCAACGCTACTGACTATAATATGTCAATGTCATTTTTAAGGTTAGTCAAAGTTGTGCCCCCTATTTGTCGAGCCGCTACTGACTATAATATGTCAATGTCATTGAATTAATCTTTTAGCGTCAAAATCGCATCGTAACTATGACAACGACTGTGACCTGAAGTGTTTAACTGCTGATGACCGTCTTATGGTGGCGAATTAGTAAAATCAAAGACGACGAAAAGTTTACTCTTGAATGTCGCCAGATCTCGTGAAAGTTTCAACGCCCACAGTTACGGGGTTTAGACGTCTATGCGGAACATACACACATATATACATACATACATACATCCATTTTTATATATACGAGTAAGATATTATAACCTAACTTTAAACAGTTGATAATATGCGTGCGTCAAATGTCATACAAGCAACGACTCCGGGATCGTTCAAATAAACCAGGGTCACCGGTAGATCATAGAAACAATTCTCGAATTGTGTCAAAGGCGGAGTTATAGCGACTATTATGCTCGTACTAATAGTCTAATAATTTGTTAATTTCTTCTGATCCTTTTATTTCGAGTATTCGACCTTATAAAAAAAGAGGAAAAAAAATATGACGTTGAAGCGTTGGATTTATTAGAGCTACCTCTAGAAAATGTTTTATGAGACGCAAATGAAAGCGACACAGATGGAGAAATATAATAATATAGAATATTCAATAAAATAATAATATTTAATATAATTTAAAAGATTGTATCTATTTTGAGGGGCAAATTTTTAAATGTTAATATCTCGTAAACGGGCAAACATTACCGAGAGAAATTTTAATATGAAGTAGATATGTAGTTAAGAAGTGCGCATACAAAATTTCACGTATGTGTCTTTTGTAAAACTCGAGAAAAATTAATTTGAGCATAAATTTAAAAATCATTGTTTTACGTATTACATCCATAATGCGCCTCCTAAAATTAGTACTGTGCGTTTCGTTTAACAATTTTTAATATAAATATGTCCTTTGCAGGCAAGAAAACCTACTAGAACATGACTTTTTAAGCTTTTTTTAGACCTCATCTTTCAAATATTTTCAAAAATTTACCAACCACAAATAAACAGTATATAAGGAATATTGAAAAAATAAACAGGCAATTTCCACTCTTTTGGCAAATCGTTCCACTGTGCGATTGCTAGGTCTTCCGGGGTATTCATGAGCTGCCAAGTGCATATTGCTCGGAACTTCAGATATAAACGATAAACGCTATTCCTGGGAACTCCGCAAATGGCACTATAGCTACCCCAGCCCTCGTCTGACAACTCCATAGCCACAGTACGTGAAACACAGCCTTCGGCGAGAGGCGACTGTGCTCAAAGAAGGTATTGTCGTTGATCGGATGTGACTTCTTGCATCGCGGACACCTGAAGCAGTGTGATTCAACCAGTAACCATTCCGTTTAATTAGGGAGCAGTAGCGCCTGCAGGAACCTACACGGCATCTACTGCTATGCGGAATTAAACGAAATGTTTGTAGTAACTCAACTGTCTCAGCGTCATCGCAGTTGAAAATCAACGCAATGTCGTCGGAACTATTCACTTGATCGGCGGCGTTCATGTCAATTGCTACGTGTTGACTGCCGGTTGCCTCCCGCCAGTGTGTTGTATTTATAACCTCGGTTAGGGGCGGAGCCTATTATCCTCGCTTTAGCCAATCCAACCTATGCATTCATTTTACCCTTAAATTAGGGTTGTTTTTCAATTAAACTTAATGATCCTTGGTTTATATTAAAGCTAATAACTTTTTTGATCGAAATATTAAGCCATTTCTATAGGGAAATTTCAATTTCCGAGTACTGGATAGGGTGCTATCCCCGGTAATAGAAGCCGCTTTCTTAAGAAAAAATTTCTAATAACATTTTTGTCTAAATTCGGATCCTCAGGAGCAGCAGTACCCCTTTTAAAGCAATTGTTTTTATTTCTACCTTAAAATGGCCGTAGCTCCGAAGCTATTTAATTTTGAGTGTTAATCATTGAATGCTTTTTAAATATCCCTTTAGGGGATCAAACTATTTATAGTTGCTTTCAGTTCAAATTACTCTTTTGACGTGAATACGTCTATAAAATCGGTAACGTGTTTAAAAATTTAATAAAAATGTGTAACGAAAATTGTGTGTGTACGAAAAGTGTAGAAATGATAAACTTCGAATTGTCATTATTCAGCAAAAGCTTGGAACGAAAATGGGTATCCTACGACGACGTATTCACGTTAAACCATACGGCCATGTCCCCGAACATAGCCTACTTTAATTTTTGGCGACTCTATCACTAACTCAGCCACTCGAAAAAATTTTTCGAGTGCTACACACTAAAGAACATGCTTATATCTGTCTATTAAAACAAAAAAAGATGTGAACGGGGTCAAAACAACCCCAATATCGACTTTTGAAAAGTACGGGAAAGTAGCATCGAGTATGCGGCAGACCCCGGTCGATGTCACATCGTTCGCCCGTGGTCCTTTGAAATCGAGTGAAATTTTTTCGCTCCGATTTGAATTTTTCTTTGAAATTCGGATAGATGGGGGTGTGATTAGTGGATATTAGTTTGATATCTCTTATTATAAAAGGCCAAGTCTTTCTTTCTTTCTGTCTGTCCCACGGAAATACCCGAAGCAAACCGAACCGAACCGAACGCACAACGTATCATCGGATCAACGTATCATCGGATCAACGTATCATCGTATCAACGTATCATCGGATCAACGTATCATCGGATCAACGTATCAAGGGATCAACGTATTTAAATTTCCTATATAGGTGAAAAATTATGTAAATAAAATATAACTTATATTTGGTCTGCATTGAAAAAACAGATCAACGTATCAACGTATTTAAATTTCCTATATCGGTGAAAAATTATGACAGCTATTTCCAAAAAAGCATTATGTGAACTTCCATAATGGATAATGAAAATTTTGAAAATCCTGCTGCAAAGCGACGGCGATTGAATCGTGAGAGAAAAGCACGTACAAGAGCTAATAACACAGAAGAACAGCTTCGATCACAGCGACAAGCTGACGCTCGGTCTCATGCGATACGTCGACAACGTGAAACTTTGGAACAAACTCAAGCGCGGCAAGCTGCTGACGCTCGGTCCCATGCGATACGTCAACAACGTGAAACTTTAGAAGAAACTCAAGCGCGGCAAGCTGCTGACGCTCGGTCCCATGCGACACGTCAACAACGTGAAACATTAGAAGAAACTCAAGCGCGGCAAGCTGCTAACGCTCGATCCCATGCGATACATCGACAGAAACAAAATCGATACCAAAGTCAAGCAATTCAACTCCAAATAAGAGCATTGAGATTTGATGAATCTCACGTTACTCGACAACGATTGTGGAGAAATGAATTCCATCTGTCAGTTCTGCGGCTCCAAGAATTTCGCCAAGGAGCGTCCAGTTGATAAACAATTTAACAACTGCTGTCATAAAGGAAAAGTGAAGATTCCGCAACCGCTCGATCAACATGGGAATCTATTGTTATACTAGATGATACCCCGTCCGAGGACGGGCAGCTAGAAGGACGGGCAGGCAGCCAAGGTCATATGGCTTTTGGATTGCACTGAGAGCTTTCCTTAATCTTCATTCAACTTAAGTTACCTTGGGTAGCTGCCCGTCCTCGGACGGGGTATCATCTAGTTAGTAATAAATATAATCAAAAAAATGGAAAATAACCCGTGTATTGCCGAAAAAGTGAAAAAATTAAAAAAAATTTCCTTCGAATTTTGGGGTGTGCATTCGATAAGGAGGGTAATCCATCGTCAAAACCTACCCTTACGGGGCGCCGCTCCGCTCCGCGTTGCACCCCTCCAGGGCGGTTTTGACTCTGGTTACTAGGCTAAACATACGAGAAGCGCCACCCATGAAGAAAACCGGGATAAATGAAACAGGGATGTGAAGGAACCTCGAAATAGCATTAAAAAGTATAGTTGCGGTATGGGGCAGTAAACTATTACGTTTCACCCCCAAAAAATCGCGTAAAAACAAAAAATAATCGATGTTACATGTAGGAGAGTCGAGCTGCATCTGCCGGTGCGAAATACTCTAAGTGTTAAGGTAAGATCAGACTAGGCTACTTTTGCTGCGCGCAGCAAAAGTAGCTGTGTGTGAACACCACTGCAACAGTGGCGGATACATATGGGGGGCGCGCGCCCTCCCCTTGCGGGGCCGCCAGCCCGCACGCTATTCGTTCGTTTCTTTCATCAGTCGACTCTGAATCGAGTTATCAAGTAGTTGCACGCGCGCGCGTCCTTCTTTTTGAAGGACTCGACGGACAGTTTCGCTAGATACTTGCTTATTGATAAGTTTTGATATTTCATATCATAAGATGGCATTGTCTTGTACATATATGTGTATAATCAGTTTAAATAAAACTTTCTTAAACTTTGCATGTGACTTAATTATTTTTTTATTACAATAAAAGTAAAGGTAGCTCAAGATATCTTTAGCGCCCCCCCCTTGAGTTTTTTCTGTATCCGCCACTGCACTGCAACCGATAAAACTGCCACTGCTGCACATGTGGTATACTGCGCACGCTGTTAAAAGCAGCTTAGTGTAGTAAACTATTACGTTTCACCCCCAAAAAATCGCGTAAAAACAAAAAATAATCGGGGGTTAATCCACAAGAGGTTCACTTTTTATCGGATAAAATTGTTTTTGGACGAAAATATGGATAGCCATGGAAATAACTCGAGAATTAAGGGGATTTTAAAAATTGCGAAAGCGTAGCTTGAGCAATTTTTGTAGATCCCTTAATTCGAGAGTTATTACCTTATGGCTATCCATATTTGAGTCAATCAAAAACAATTTTATCCAAATAAAAAGTGAACCTCGCGTAGATTATAGGGAGATTATTTCATTCCTTATAAAAAAAACAAACACTGTTCGAAATTTTACAATTTTTAATAAGTGGAAAATGCTATTAGAATTTAATTATTACAATCTTTACCATAAATCATATTTTGCACGTGAAATGTGCAATTGTTATAGTTAATAGTATTACTAGTTGACTCTTCAGCATGATTGACCAATTTTAAATTTTGATTAGAATTTTCAGAATTACGAGATGTACTTTCATGGCATCTTAAATTAGAAACTAAATCTGTATGGTGACTTTCGTCCAGCTGCAGGTAGGGATCAATTGATTTTGTATTGGCATGGCCGGTAATTTTGATCAATTCTTCACTAGAAATTCCTGCTTTTGCTAAATTTGACACTGCACTAGACCTGTTTGAATGATTAGTTATTTTATTGTTTTTAACATCTAATCCAATTTTTGTTGCTGAATGTTGCATCCACTTCGAAATTTGATTTTCTCCTAGAGGCATATTTTTAAACCATCCACTAGAATACTCGTTATTCCATGAGGGATTAGGTGTTAAAAAGAATCGATCAGTTTTAATTTTTTCTGTACGCTTACTAATTAATTTTTTAAATAACCGAATCGGGCAAATTGTAGGGTCATCTAAATTTCGAGTAAGCCACTTACTGTCACTTAATTTCTTCTCACCTCCTTGGCATGTTTTTGAGAATATAGTATTATATTCCAAACGATCTGTTAAAGTCCCGTCGGATTTTTTTTCAAACTTGAAATAAAAAGTCTTACATTTTGATGCCTCTCCACCTCTCCAAGCTAGTTCGTATGCTGCTATATGATAGAATCGTTTTTGAAGCCCATCGGGAGTGTCCTCATTCCATAGGTACATAATTTTTTTTATATCTGTGTTTGTAAGGGCAACTGAGCTTTGTCTTCGTTTTTCTGGAATGGCTTGCAAACGTTTTCGATTAGCGTTTTTAGCATCTCTTGCCTTTTTAAACTCCAGATCTTTAAATGGGTCGAAATTTTTGCCAAACTCCGAGAAATATTTTTCTTGTATCATTTTTGCCGTTATATTCCATATAGTTTTAACAACTCCTTCTTTGTAGTCTTCTCCATTGATTTTTTTCATGTTTCAGTCAAAGTTGTAAACTGCTGAAGGGTATACTTTCTTTCGGCACAGAAAATTTCAAATTGTTTCCAAATGGAAGCTTTCGTTTTCCTTGTGTTTTTTGGAACACATTCTTCAATAGCATCGTTAATTTCGATATCGGAATAATTATTAAAACGCAGAACATTGTTAGAACACATTTTTCTCTATTACAATATTGTTTAAATAAATAATTACCATGGTAATATTTGCAATTATGACTTATGACAGTTGTTACCAAAGGCTACTACACACAAAAAGCTACATCGAGTTTAATCGAATTTAATCGCATGTTGAGAGAGAGTTTAATCACTTGCAAAACTTCAAAATGACATGTGATTGGTCGAAACAAAACACATTTGTGAATTCGATTGGTTGTTGAAATAGGAATGGAATAATCGATGTTACATGTAGGAGAGTCGAGCTGCATCTGCCGGTGCGAAATACTTTAAGTGTTAAGGTAAGATCAGACTAGGAAAACTGCCACTGCTGCACATGTGGTATACTGCGCACGCTGTTAAAAGCAGCTTAGTGTGAGTGCAAATTTTGTATGTTGCATTCGCAGTAAAAAATATTCATTTGGTTTAATATTTTGCTGCAACTACCGGTGTAGCTTTTATCACATTTAAATAAAATATAATTTTTTATTTTTGTATGCGCCCTCCGATGTTGCTCGTAGGTTTTATCTTTGATTAAATCATCAATTTTTCCTGACCAATCCAATGTTTTAAATTTTATTTTGATTTTATTTGTTAATTTCATTGTCCAATAAATAATTTCCGTTTTAATTTTTTTCTTAAATTTCTTTGTCCAATCCAACAAAAAAAAATCATTACAATTTATCGCTGTTCAATCCAGTTACTTTTAATTTTTTTAATAATTGTTTTTCAAAATTTAATTTTTTATTTCATTCGTGATTAAAAAGTAATTTTTTAATTTGACGATAAAACTGCACATGTGGTGTACTGCGCACGCTGTTAAAAGCAGCTTAGTGTCAGTGCAAATTTTATATGTTGCATTCGCAACTGCAATTAAGCTGCCTACTGTAAGTTGATACCTAATTGATAAGCTGCTCCGGCGGTGACATCATGCGCTGAGTAAACGTAATTGAGTAATGCACCTGACAAACCATATATTCTATTCGCAGTAAAAAATATTCATTTGGTTTAATATTTTGCTGCGACTGCCGGTGCACCTTTTTAATAAATATACAATGCCACTCTGTAAGTGGAATCGTGAGCAAATATTCAAATTGATCGAAATGATTGAGGAACGGAATTGTTTGTGGAATGTCGCGAGCGCTGATTACCACAATCAGATAAAGCGGCGTAATTGTTTAGCAGAAATAGAATCTGAAATGAATGTTCCAGTAGTGGAAATTAAAAAAAAAATTCATACTCTTCGGGCTCAACATTCAAAAGAACGTTCAAGAATGAAAGTGAAGAAATCCGGGAGCGGTAGTGACGAAATATACCAAACAAAATGGGAGTTTTTTACTGCTTTGCAGTTTATGTTTCAACATACCGAGGATACAAAAACAACAAATTCTATGGTAAGCAAAATAGTATAATTATTATTGTAGTTAATAAGGTATAAACATTAGATTAATAGTAAGTACATTAATTTTATCCCCTTAAATAAAATTATATTGCCAAGGAACCTCTACTTCTCGGCAAAAGTATTCTTTAAATTCCTCTCTAACGTTCTTTGCCAATGTGGTTGCATTTCTGGACGTGGTTACAGTCAATGGTTCCAAAGCAGTACATCCACTGCGCCAGGTACCAAATTTAATTGTGCCATCTTCATTTTCCGTGTCAAAAGTACCGCTTGGAGCATACAATGCTGCGGAGCCTGGTCGCGACATCAACAAATTGTGTAATACACACACAGCACAAACGATTTTTTGAACTTTATGTGGAGCAAGTTCAATGGTTTTTCTAAGTACTCTAAAACGTGCGGAAGCAATTCCAAATACGTTTTCTATTATTCTTCGCGCACGAGACAATCGATAATTAAAAATCCGTTCGGGAACACTTTGATTTTTGAAAGCAAATGGCTTAATCATGTAAGATTTTAACGCAAATGCATCATCTGCAACTACAACATAAGGCACATGAGTTCTTCGGCCAGGCAATGGTTTAGCACTCGGAATGTTCAATGTATTATTTTCTAATGCTTGTGACAATGAACTACGTATGAAAACGCCACCATCTGATTCGCGGCCTGGCGCTCCGACATCTACGTAGGTAAATTTATAATTTGCATCAGCTAATGCCATAAGAATTATGCTGTGCGTTTGTTTGTAATTGAAATAGACACTTCCACTATTTGCTGGTGCTTTGATGTTTACATGTTTTCCATCTATAACGCCTAAACAGTTAGGAAAATTCCACTTAACTGCAAACTCATTAGAAATATTTGCCCATGCCTCTTCTGTACGTGGAATCTGAAAAATACATTTGAAAAAAATTAGTATACATGAATCTAACAGCATAATAGGTGTTTATATCTAAAAACTTTTTTACAGAGTATTGAAAATGAACTCGATATGAATATGGTGGAGGGCAATCCAAACGATGGACAATCAGCACATGTGGTGGCACATCAACAGCCACCAGCAACCGAACATCCGGCATCAAGCCAAGCACTTGATGAAGCGGCAACTCAGTCAAGCGAGCAATCTGCCACACCAGTGCGCCGAGCAACAAAAAAGCGAAAGGCCCCTGACAGCAGCATTGAATTGCAGGAACAAACTGCAATAAATCGTTGCATGGAATTTTTATCATCCGCTACGCCAAGGGATGAATTTTCAGTTTTTGGCGAGTATGTGAGCAATGAACTGCGGTTGCTTGGTACTTCCCCCGACATCCAGTTCAAGCTGAAATCCGACATACAGCAATTGATTATAAATGCCGGTTTGCAAAATGCCGTGCGACGATTTGGAGAATCATCGGCCCCATCTTCTTCGAGACACAATTCTGGCAGCTTGTTGACGTCGCCACCGCTTTCTTCGCAGCCGTCTACACCGAACTCTGAGAATGCAGAATCGCAATGGGAGGATGAACGCCATTCGCCACTTTCAAATCTGGATCATTATTTAGTCATTTCCAAATCAATGTGTCGGCAAGATCGGTCGACTGATAATTAATATTTTTTAACTTAATTTAATTTACAAAATTATAAAAAATTTAATTTACAGTGCCGTGTGGTGAAATTTTTAAGAGTGAGGCAAAATGCTTTCAAGTGCCGCCTTTTAAAAGTGAAATTTAACCAAAATAACAAAGTATAGATAGGTACAATATTAAACTTTTATTTTAAAAACAAATTTACAGTTTTACAATAACTTTTTTTTGCAAGCTCTTGTATTAACCAATTTTTTTAATTTTGTTGCAAGATTTGCAAGCACTTCAGAAAATTTTTGCTAGTTTTTGTATTCCTTTTGTACTTATTCGTGTTTACTATTGTAAGTAATTACTATTTTAAGTTAGTTTTAAAAGTAAAATGTATAAAGTTTACTGTATAGTTTTAAATTTGAAAAATTATAAAAAAAAGATTAAATGTACACTTTTTATGCCTTCTTACCTTCAAATATTCATCTTTCAAAACATCATAAATTGCTTGACAGACTTCTGGTATTATTGTTGAAATTGCGTTAGCAGGTATTCGAAATAAATACATAAGGGATTTGTAGCTGTCACCTAGTAATAAATGCAAATCATTATTTTTATTATAGATGCAAGATTTAATTACTCACCTGTTGCTAAATATCGAAGAGTCAAAGTTAAGCGCTCAGCTGGTGTAATGGCTTGTCTCATACGTGTATCCTTGCGTGCTATTAAAGGCGCTACCTTTTCTAAAAGATAATCAAAATCCGCTGCAGACATTCGCAGAAAGTTTTTGTAGAACACTTCATCGCCTACACGCAGCTCTTGCAGTAAATTGGTGACAATTCCAGAGTGCTCACGGTTTCTGATCCACTGCTTAACCCAAAAGCGTTCCCTTTTTTTTGCGATTCGGCGTCTTCTCTTTGCTCTTGATAACAGAGTAATTGCCAGACATGCTACAACTTTAGTATCCATCTATATATAATCAAATACGCTATATCTATAATCAAATATATAATCTATAATTATAAATAATATAATTATAATATTATATAATCAAATAACACACACAATTTTTGTTGTTTCAAACGACCGCACAATACTCACGAATAATTAGCTATAAAGTACTTTGGCGGTTGCAGTCGTTGCAATTTTTGCAACCGAAGGAAAAGCAGCTATGTGTGAGTAGGTTTGTATCTTTTGACGCAGCTTTTGCAGCCGTAGTTGCAAAAGCTGCGTGCTGCAGGCTACTTTGACTCTGTGTGTGAGCCTGACATGCAGCTTTTGCAGCCACAGTAAAAAAAGTGCGCAGCAAAAGTAGCCTAGTCTGATCATAGCTTTAGGGTCATTCATTACGCACGGACCGACCACAGAATGAGCGACGCGCGGAATCTCGTTAAAATTTTGCCAAATTTTACATGAAAATTAGCTAAGTTCAAATTCGATTTTTTTAAAAGTTTGGACCATATTCACATTTTTTATTATTACAATTTGCTAAAATAGGTGTGTTCTTTAGTGTGTAGCAGAAGAAATTAAGTTTCGAGTGGCTGAGTTAGTGATAGAGTAACCGGCAATTTTGCTTGTTCACATACCCATTCAACCAGAAATGTGCTTCGTTCCTGAATAAAATTTGACGGTAAAAATAAATGGCTCCACTTCCAATTGGTTGTGAGCCCAATCTGCGAACATTAGGCTTCAATTCTTGAACCACCGGATAATCGGGGTGTACTCACCAGAAGAATGCAAAAAAGAGGAAACAAAAGTGTACTACGACTTTCACCAAAAGCTGGTAAACAAATGCAACTAGACATTTTCTTACCATGGTTTTCACACCTTTGGGATGTGTGGAGAAAAACATCTTAATGACAATGGGCTGCACTTAAGACTCTTCGACTACGTGATAGTCAATGACAAAATGACTCCCCTATTTCAAGATACAAGGGCCTACGGAGGCAGTGATATCCATTCAGGCCACTTCTTACTAGTGTCTACTCTATACGAGGTGGAAGAAAGCTAAGAAAAGCTTAAAAAACATCCCAACAGAAAAAACATTTAAAATTTATCTCTTACAAGATGACCGCATTAGGCACATACCTTTACCAAAAAAAGATTGATAAAGTGCTCATTAAGGGGGTTGGTTACCTACTGTGACCGATAAATTTTTTCGATTTTTTTTTATTGCATATTTTTATAGTTTGGGGTCTTGCAAATGTGTCCAAAAAATATTAAAGTAAAATTCATCAAATTACCCGAATTATAACTTATAATTAACTCCTGTAATGGAGTTCATTATTAAAACTTTTTAAATCATTGTAAAACGGAATTACTTTTTGTATTTTGTACTTCATACAAAATATACAAAAATAAATTTAACAAATATAAGTTGTAGCTGTTTGTAATTGTCTTTAGGAGTCCAAAAAACCAAAAAAATTTTAAAAAATTGCTAAAAATCGACGTTTTAGTCCACCCTTAAAATCGAATTGATTGTGAAAAAGGAGGTTAAAAGTTTTTTCTTACAAATTGAAACCCCCCAGGCACATCTGGGGTTGTTAACTAATTAACTGCTATGTTTTTTATGGGTACAGTTACTATACAAGGTTTTCAACTGACACATTTCTTACACAAACAAATAATGTTAGGTACAAAATCCCTAAAATTGTTTGTTTTTTGAATCTATATTGACTAATTTATTATGCTAATTTTTATTTTAAAAGTTTTCTAAATAAACTACTTTCAGTAAAACCTGACAAAATAATGAGTTACAAAAATATGTTGGTTCTTTAATAAAAAAAAAAGTTTAGATAGGAAAATTTCAGTGACTTTTGAGCTCCTAAAAAATACACGTCTTTTTGTAAATAAAGACGGGATAAAAACCGAGGTATTCGTACATATATTATGTAAAAATCGGCGAGAAGGCCAAAATTTACGCATATAAGAGAGAAGGCGAGCGCATCATACTGTCTAATCACCGAGCGTCTTACTATTCTAAAGAGGTGAGAACTGCCACATAAGAAGAAATAAGTGCCGAATTTCATTTCTTCGAAGCCGAATAATGTATTCTGTATGGCCCTAGTATACGCGATTAAGGGTAGGTTACGAATATCAACCACTATCCACCTCATTACAGCACGAAAAAGTTTAAAACGATTTATCTCAAAACTACATTTCTCAAGTCGGGCGCACATTTTCCAAACAAACTACTTGGCGGATTAACTTGATTTTTTTTAAGCATTTAGAATATATTTCAGGCTCCAGTCAGAACCTAAAATATCCAAAATATATTTAAAATTACCATTTTGCAGGCCGTGAAAAGTAAATATTTTGTTGTAAAAATCAAAGTTTTTTTTAAATCCTCGCCATTTTGTAATTTTTTGTTTAAATTAAATTTTCCAGGTTCCAACTGTAGCCACATTCATATAGAACAAGAATTTAAAAAATTCGTTTATTTCAGATAACTGGATCGGTCGGAAACGTTGCGCCCGATTGGCGCGTCATTTCGAAACATGAGTTACGCGTCGATCTGTACCTTGTACAATTTTCAATAAAAAGCTTTACAAAAATTGTAGGTGTTAGTTTAAATGTGAATATATAAGTATCCTAAATTTTAGCTCAATAGCTGTAACAGTTTTCTCAAATTTAATTCCTAAAAATCAGCTTGAAAACGACTGTTCACAGTAGGCATGGACTTAGAAGATTACAGTAGGTAACCCCCTTAAGAAAAAGAAAGGAAGAAGCAGATGGAAGCAGGAAGGAACTAAGGTTATGAAATGACGATATTAAGGAGACTATAAAAGAAAAACATATTTTGTAAATATTTTATTATAAAATAACAATAAAATGGGCCGTGAAAAATATATTTACATCAAAAATTTAGTTAGCTTCTATAAATTTATCTATATTACTTAATTCACATTAAGTTAATAAAAATAAAAACAATTAAAATTGTCGTTACCTCTTATTTAAGTCACAAAAAATGAGCTTAGGTACAATTAAAATATTTATAATAAAAAAACCCTGATAAAATTAATCGTTGTGTACACACAATAACTTTAAGTAGAGCACCTAATTTAATATCATAACATTGTTAAACTTTCTCTTATTTACGCCGAATCAGCTGCGCCGAAAAGTCCTAGACCCGCTCACAGGATACCACGATTTAAACCTATCGACAGCTTTCAACCAAGTATTAAAATCATGATCGTTTCTTTCTTGTACTATTTTATCTGGATTTGGTAGGAAAACTCCATTTGATGTTGTTCTAAATTGGAGTAAATCTTCTGGAGATTTCCAAACTCCTAAAAGAATAATTATCTTTTTTGTAATGAAAAAAAAGTAGATACTTACCCGATTTTAAGCCGGTTATAAAAGCTACTCCTAAAGTTGTTATTTCTGTTGATGCCGGCCGTTCTACTTCAATTCCTAGAGTGTTGGCAAGTTGTTGGCAAATAAAGTCGTTGTTCGATACACCACCGTCGACACTAAAACAGCACCCCAATGTTAAAATGGTAAAGAACTGTATGTAAATTTTACTAACCTAATTTTTTTAATTGTGTAACTTGTTTCTTCGGTGACCATAAAAAATAATAAAGCAATTCGATAGACTATGCTCTCTAAAATGGCTCTAACCATGTGTTGCTTTGTGCTTGTTGGTTTCAGTCCTATAAACCCAGATGCTGCATTATCATCCATAATCGGAGGCTGTAAATGATAAAATTAAAGTTGCTATACATTTTCAATTGTACAAAAATTAAGCAGTGGAAGTAAAAGATTTATATTTAATAATAATAAAGCTAAAAAATTGAAGAAGTCCCAAAAGGGTTTCAGAAAATATTGAAAAGCAATAGAATAACAAAGACATGCTATTTTGTACCGCATGAATGCAGCGAAGCACAATATCCCCCATTTATATGAAATATTATTATTCTAACCCCTAAGCCGCTAAAGGCTGGAATAAAGTAAACTCCATCGCTATTTTCCAATTCGTTAGCTACAATCGATGTTTCACTTGGACTCGAAATTACTCCTACAAAATAACAGGGTTATAGGTACAAATTTTTTTGAAACCTTAAAGTGTCGAGTTACCTGCTTTTAATGCCCATTCAATTAATGAACCCGTGTCGTTACACGCTCCCTCAATGATGTACGTGACTTTGTCATTTAATTTCCAACCAACAAGTGGATATAAACCTGCTGCACTTCCATGTGCTTCATTGTATGTGTTAATGTCTAAAAAGCTTCCAGTTCCCAAAGTTAATTTAGCGTCTCCACGTTGAAAACAACAAGATCCAAACATAGAGGCAGACTGATCAGATATCTAAAAAAATACAGACTAAAAACTATTTGTTAAAATGTACAAAGTTCGTTCTGACTTGAATTAAATTATTTTACTAATAGTAATTTTTAGTTGAAGTATTTATTAATTACCGTAGATTTCAACAAATATTTTCCAGAATTAGGTACTACAAGCAAAGTGTTTGTGGAAAGAAGGGGGAGCTTAATGTATCCAGATCGAAAGTGGATAAAAATTCATAGATCTTAATAGAATTTTTCTTAAGGTTGAAAAAAATATTACGATTTAAAAAATGTAAATATGAAGTCAAATAATAAATTTTCCAGTAGAATATTTAAAAAAAAAACTTTTGTATATTAAAATAATTAAATTTTAGGTATTATAGTAAAGGGTCTTTCAATAAGAGCGCTCGATCTTTAAAATTGAATAAAAAGAGTTCTATGTGTGATATGACGGATATCTTTATTTCGGATTGAAGTATATTCAATGCCATTATGTTTTAAAAATAATATCGTTCAAATGGCCTCCGCGACTTCGTTTGCAAGTGTCGATCCGGGAGATCCAATTTTGGATGACTTTTCGACATAAATCGGGCTGGATAGCAGCAATGGCTTGAATTACGTTGTTCTCCAGGTCGAGAATTGTTGCTGGTTTATTGGCATAGGCCAGTGACTTAACGGAGCCTCAAAGAAAAAAGTCTAAGGGCGTTAAATCGCACGATCTCGCAGGCCAATTAATGTCACCTTATTTTGAAATAACGCGACCTGGAAACTTTCCCTTCAATAACTCCACCGTTTCACCCGCTGTGTGACACGTAGCGCCGTCTTGCTGGAACCACGTGTTCTCTAAGTCCATATCATCCAATTCGGGCCAAAAAAAATTGGTTATCATTTCTCGATACCTGACGCCGTGAAAAACTGAGATGTTTCGGTCATCGCGCACACTTTCAGCAACAACAGCAATATTCTCTTCCGACCGAACGTTCCGGCGACGCACAGGCACTGCTCGATTAGCAACTGAGCCGGTTTCCTCGAATTTCGCAATAAGTCGTTGAATTGAGCTCTCGGCAGGACGCCCATGTCGACCGAAAATTCCACGTAGCTCGCGGAACGTTTGGCGGACAGAGCACGAATTTTTATAATAAATTTTCACGATTTCGACGCGTTGTTGAAGCGTGTAGTTTTCCATGATCAAATGGCAGCTATGGCAGAATACAAACGTCACAGAATGACAGCGCTGTAATATCAAGCATAACCACAATCGGCTGTGAAAGTTCAGGCGTGGCTATTGAAAGACCGTTTACATACATTTTTGAGTAAAAAAAAATTTTTTTTAATAAAATCCAAAATGAATAAAATATTAGAAATTAAAATATCTTAAGAGGGGAGGGGTAACGATAGCATAATACATCGATGTTTCGGAATTATAATTTCATCATCAGGCATGCTTAATCAAAAAATAAAATATCAAAAATCGTTTTATTTTCCCAATATTTTGGGGAATGGGACTTTTCGGCGCCGCCAATTCGGCGTAGGTAGTTCGGCGCCGCCGGTTCGACGTAGCCAGTTCGGCGTAATACCGTTTCGACGCGAGGACTATTCGGCGCGAGGACGATTCGGCGTGAGGCGGTTCGACGTGAGGACGGTTCGGCGTGAGGACGGTTCGGCGTGAAGACGGTTCGGCGCGAGGAAGATTCGGCGTAGCCCATTTAGGCGCAAACCCGATTCGACGCTAAGACGATTTAGCGCTAACCTTTTTAATAATTCGAGACGCTTTTCAAGAATTTAAAATATCCTCATTTTCGGTCGAAAGAGACTATAGAAATATTACAAAAATTATATTTTTGTAATTTTTAGAATTTCTGTTAGTAGTATTCGTAAGTTTCACTGTCTGTTTATTTTATTTTAATGTTTTGATGTCTCTGATTAATTTATCTACTATTGAAAACTTTTACATTTGTGTAAGTATGTATAATAATGTTACGTGTTAATGTTTTCATTGGCTAATTTCTGATTTTTTATCCTACAACCTCTTTTCGAAGATGAGAATATTTTAAATTCTCTAGATGCGTCTCAAATTATTAAAGAAATAAAGGACTTTGGGGAAAAGATTTAATTTTTCAATTAATTCGTTAAATTACATGATCTTGGTTTTCGAACTAATTTTTCATTTTGTTAAGGTTATCTCAGGATCTCAAAATGAGAGTAAAATAAATTTGTAATAAATTTTTGTATTATAGTTGACCTTTTCTTGTTAATTTATAAGATATTTTTTAATTGGGTATAAGTATTTTAATATTTTAAATATTAACCAACGTTTCGGGCCGTTTACATGTGGTCCATTTTCAAGGCTAAAAATTAATTATAATTATTATAATATAATTTTATAAATTGTAGCGCTTTTTATGAAATTAGTTGAAAATGTCAATTTAATCAATTGTTATTAATTACTTAATAGTTTTTATTTAGGAGATGTCAACAAATGACCAGAGAATTAATTTTAGGTAAAGTATGAAGAGAACTAATGACAGTAAACAAGTAAACAATGCCTATAATCCAAGAAAATAATTCAAAATTAATTTTTCAAATTTGCTTTCATATTTATCAATAAAGAAACTGTTGTGCTTGTAGAAGCAGTTTCTTAGATTGATACTTCAAGCCGAGGAAACTAACGTTAAATCCATTGATTTGTATTGGTTGGTACAAAAAGCTATGGACCAATTTTTGTGAGACACCATACATTAATTGCAGACTTTAAAATAAATCGGAAAATCATTTCCCGCCGAATTGTCCCTGCGTCGAATTGGTCTTGCGCCGAATCGGGTCACGCCAAATTGGGTTCGCGCCGGATAAGGTCGCGCCGAAATGGGCTCGCGGCGAATTAGTCTCGCGCCGAAACGGCGGCACCGAATCGGGTGTACGCCGAAAGGGCTACGCCGAACTGGTTACGCCGAAAAGTCCTAGATCCATATTTTGGAGTTATGTAATAAAAAAAATTTGAAAGCATTTTATTAAAAAATGCAAAATCAAAAATTATAGAAAGACGAAAAATTTGAAGTGAAAACCTTACATAAGCACGAAATATTTCCTTTTTATTTATTTTTAATAATTTTATTAAAAATTTTTGGTTTTGGCTCAAGAATGTATGAAGTTGTACTAGTATTTTTTAAAATTTAATTATTTCAATATTAGTCGTGTTTGAAAATATTATATTTACAAAAAAGCGCACTAAAATACCACGTCATATTAAAAAAATGTTTTTCCTTTTTTGGATTCCAATTTTCGACGTAAGTTTCTATAAATTAGAATAAATCAAATAATGCACTCTTCTCGTATATAAATGATATATTTTATATATTTGTGACGACCAGGGGTGGGCAAAATACATTTCAAATGTATTTGAAATACATTTTACAAAATACATTTATGAAAATACAAAATACAATTGACAAAATACAGTATTTCAAATACAAGATGCAGTATTATGTTATAATAACATAGTACTATATTTATGTTATAATGACATGAATAAATGGATTTTGTATTTCAAAAACTGCATCATGTATTTGAAATACTGTATTTTGTCAATTGTATTTTCATAAATGTATTTTGTAAAATGTATTTCAAATACAATTGAAATGTATTTTGCCCACCCCTGGTGACGACGCGTTTCGGTATACAAACTGCCATCATCTAACAAAATATTATAAATTTAAAATAGAACTAATTATACAGAATTAAAATAATTAATGTTAAACTTATCAATTTATTGTCGTACCTACGTCATTTTCCTTTTAAAATTTACATTTAATTATTAAAATTTTATACAATAAGTTTTTCATAATTCATGCTGGTTAGTTCTAAGTATTTAGAACGCGCCATAAACATTATATAAAAATATATAAATTACATACAAAAAAGTGCATTATTTAATTTATTATAGAAAAAACTTTGTGATTTTCTCAACTCTAAATTTCCAATAATTTTTAACCCCTTTTTAATAGCTTTGCATCGTTTACAGGGACGCCATTACAGTATTCAATATATTATCATAAATTAATGATCAAACCTTTTAATTAATTTTCCCATGTCGAAAATACCACGAATCGCTTTGATCGAGTTTCTATAAGTGGGATTAATTTTGCTTCTAAAATTAATGCCGACCAAAACTCTTATAAACAAAGAACGCGACGCTGGTTTTTTCTCTCAAATATGTTGAAAACTAAGCAAGGTAGGGTAATAAACTATGGTGTCACGTCAATTCATCGCGTGCGATAATTCATCGCGTGCGATAATTCATCGCCGCGACAATTCATCGCGTGCGATAATTCATCGCCACGACAATTCATCGCCGCGACAATTCATCGCCGCGACAATTCATCGCCGCGACAATTCATCGCGTGCGACAATTCATCGCTGCGACAATTCTTCGCGTGTATCAATGGAATCTTTACACATCTTATCTTTCGTGTTAGTGTAGCCACTAAATACTAATAGAGGTTTGCCTTTCTCACTTTCTCACAATTAATATATTGAAGTTCCCTTGTTAAATTTATTTTTAAAAGTATAAGATTTTGTTTTGCTTATACAGTAATTTTTTAATTTGGTGATACCAACCAATACTATTATCCTTATGATCTGGATTTGTAGAGGTAGATCTGTCGCGAGGAGGTGGATCTGCCGGTAGGTTAGTGTTAGTTTTTGATATTTCTTTAGAAAACTAATAATTAAAAACAAATAAATCTTCGCAAAAAGTTAAATCGGCCGCAAAGATGTGGATCTTCCGCGAAGAGATGGATCTGTCGTTTGGTTAGTGTTAGTTTTTGATATTTCTTTAGAAAACTAATAATTAAAAACAAATAAATCTTCACAAAAAGTTAAATCGGCCGCAAAGAGGTGGATCTGTCGTTAGGTTAGTGTTATTAGCGAAGAATTGTCGCGGCGATGAATTGTCGCGGCGATGAATTGTCCGCGATGAATTGTCGCGCGATGAATTGACCGCGATGAATTGTCGTAGATTCATAAACTATACTACATACTTTATTTGTAGAGCATGAAATTATCTACAACAATGATTTGAACTACATTAATTTATCATAAGTCAGTTATTAGCTTGCACACGCCATTAAACTCAGAAACTCCGGTTCTGAGAATCCTCGATTTTGTATTTTTTTTGAATGGAATTAAAAATTTTAAAAATCATACATCATCTGAGAACTTCATGGAATACTTTTCATGGAACAACCAATTTTTACACCTTTCATTGTGTATTATGAAGCTAGGTATTGTCACAGTTGCTCACAATCTTTGGACCCTCTCCACAGGAACGTTCTATGGTCTCAAATCAAAGACCCCCCCTCATTTAATCGAACTTGACACGACTAATGTAGTTCAAATCATTGTTGTAGATAATTTTACGCTCTACAAAAAATGCAAGTATAGTTTATTATCCTATCTTGCTTATTTTTCATGATGATTGCAACCTGGGAAAATTAATTGGCGAGGTAACCCCTTTCTGAAAAGTATTGATCAAATTTTTTAGTGATTGAAAAAATATTTTGATCAATTTTATTATTGTTTACAAAATTTTTGCCGATATCACAAACTTACCACACACAGTAGAGGTATAGGATGTCCAAAGAAACTTTTATCGATGAAACCAAAGGAATAATCATTTTGTACTACTTTGGGCATTATATCGAAAGGAATACCTACAATTATACCCGCCCACGAAGCCCAATCCAAAATATATGGATCAAAAAAACCTGTTGCACTTGCATTCGTTATATCAATAACATGTGTTCGATTTGACGTTAATTTGTAAACAAGCCAGGTGTCGATTGTACCAAACATTACATTACTATTGGCAAGCTCTCTTTTTAACTCTGGAATGTTTTCCAAGACCCATACCAGTCTCATGGTGGCCTGTTAAAATAAAAAGTGTAATCGTCAATAATTTTGTATCGAGAAATAGCAGTACCTGCGTATTAGCAATTTTTAAACTACTTCCAGCCAAATACCTTCTTTTCCTGGTTACTAAATATAATGCATAACAAGCCATCCTAAATCCCTACAACTCTTAAAAATGAGCAAGTTTTACAACGCGTATTATGAACCCACCTTCATAAATAACGAACTATTCCATTTCTTAACCAAATGATCTGATCTCAAGTCTTTCCAAGTAATAAAATTATGAAAATGTTTTCCATTATCTTTTCTCCACGTTGTGAAAGTCCCACGTTGTGTCGAAATTCCCAAACCGGTAATTTGTGACGCTTTCAAATTGGCACCTTAACAGAGGTAAGAAGTTAAAAAGTCCAATAAATTATTTTATCATTTAATGAACTCACTATTAATGGCATTTTTGATTACGTGACACACAGATTCCCAAAGTTGGTCTGGACATAATTCGACAAAGCCGCATTGGGGATAAATTAAATTTATCTAAAATTAACGTATTATTCAAATGGTGAAAAATAAAAGGTAGGCCGCTATTTTAAAATTTAAATAAAAGGCTATTATAGAAAATAATTCAAAGAAACGGATGAAAAAGCATTCGAATTCAACCAATTTTATGTAACTCACCTGTTGCTAAGAATCATTAAAAACCTAAGAAAAATTTATTTAAGAATTTTCGAATAGATTATATTGAATTTTATAAAAATTTTAAATTACTTACGTTCGATGACGCTAGCGATATGGATTCAGTCTTTGAATTTAAAATCTGGCAGCGAACGGATGTTGTGCCAACATCTAATGCAGCGACGTAGCGTTCGTTCGGCTCCATTGTCATGGCTTCTTTTCTAGAAAATAATAAATAGATCAAGTTATTATGTAAAAATTAATGTAAGTTAAGTAATTATTTTATACTGAAAACATGAATTAAAAAAAAACGAACTTTGAACAAAAGTATTACTCGTTATCAGAGTTCGACTCAGCAGCCAGAAGCTGAACCCATTAAAGAAAACTCAAATAAAACTGTATCAATGTTTACCAGAGCGACTAGAGCTTGTGCCACGTAAAAGTAGAACCGTCTATGATTGTAGGTTAGGTCCTACCTCCAAGATATCACGAACTAATCAAAAAAGACTAAGTGTCGCACCGTTGCTCTCTTGCAACTTGTTACGAATTGTTTGTTAGTTAAATTGTTTCGTAGTTTTCTTATTAAATATTATTATATTATTCTTCTGATAGTGAATTAATGATTAGGGGTGCGCGATTATGAACTTTCATAATCGATTATGAGTTCATAATCGATTGTGAACCCATAATCGATTATGAACTCATAACTCGATTATGAACTCATAACTAGGTAGGGCTATTAATAGGGGTGCGCATGCGCATATAATCGATTAATCGATCACCGTAATTCGAATAATCGATTATTTAATAATTCGAATAATCGAGCTTTGGTATGGTTCGGCAGTACCCATGGACCTCTTAAATAATGGGGCACAATATGGCCGACGTACTAGTGGGGGGACAAAAATTGTGCACAGAACCATAAGCATTAGCTGTCCATATTTATTTAAGAGGATACCAATAAATGAAGAGAAAATTGACACCAGCAGACACGGCGACGCGAAGGACTATTAAAAACAATATTATTAAATTACAGCCCTGCGAGAACACAGCCCGAGGAGTGTTACTTCCGGGTTGCAATTATTGTATGCAACCTCCCTAAGTAAGTGATAATATTCAAATGTTGCCGAATGTTTATCACTTCTCGCGTTCTGTTTTATAGCCCGGAGGTAACAGTCCTCGGGATGTTACTGTCTCCGCAGGGCTGTAATTCCCCAAACGGCCCCTGGAAGTGATGAATATTCGGCGTGCTGCCCTTAACAGTCATTTTGTGCGATTTCCCTCGGGCTAAACCCATCTGGAAAGCGATATTCAAATTGCCTGCCATCAGGCAACATTAGAATATTATCATTTCCATTGGGCTGTTAGATAAAAGAACAACAAGGAAAATCTCTCGAGGATCAACTGCTTCGTGTATATGAACGATGACCCTGAATATTAGGTACATAAGAGAAAATGGAAAAGGCTTCATTTAGAAAAAAAAACACTTACTTCATAGTTTATACAAAACAACAAAGTAACGACACTACTAACTGTGCTACTAATGAACGTCTGGTGTGAAAAGTAAATGCAGTGTAATGATGGGACGTAATCAAGTGCGTAATGAAAATATTATTGAAGGTATAATCGGTATAAGCTCGTATAACTGATGAGATATCAAATTGAATAAAATTTTTTACTTATCAAAACTCCTCCATTAAATAAACCGCTAGGTACGAATTTTATCGTTTTTCAAAATTTATAAAATAATAAAAATATTCACGCGCAATAAATTGATTTACTTCATGCGTTTCTTTGATCTAATCAGTTCAGGTCAGATGTACAACCAGCTATGTAACTTAAATTAATGCAAAGGCAGTGAACTTGCTCACCCTTGACCTTACTCAACTGCTAGATTTACCGATTTTATTGATTAAAACAAAATAAATTAAAGACACATTTTATTATGTAGTATAATATACCTATTATTTACATACAATGTAATTTATAACAAATGGAGGTATTTGTTTCAACTCAAAGGTTAATTAAATAAAGACGATAAATTTATTAATATTGTAGTATTTTAAACATTAAAAGATAACTTAAACGTAAATACCACCAGTTTAATGACCAAATGTTACTTTAATCAATGTCATTACCATAACATATCGATACCCTAGTTCAGGGGTTGGCAAACCTATGACCCGCGGGTAACCGAGTGACCCATTTACTAATTTCAAGTGACAATTTCAAGTAGAATTTTTTTAGTTTTTATAATAATAATTAAATTATTACATTACATTGTGGTTAATTTTGACCCGCAGCCAAAAAAGGTTGCCGACCCCTGCCCTAGTTCAATAGAGTAACAAGTCCAAAAATGCAATTTTTGAGTTAATCATACCAAATAAAAGAAAAATGTGTATTTTATATATGTATGTAGTTCAAAAGAGTAATAAGTCGAACTTTGCATGTTTGCCAACATATGACACAAGTTACTACAGTGACTCGAAAAAGTCCTCGGGCATCTAATAAAAATTGCAATAACTTCAATGTAATTCGATTTTTTCAAGTAATTTGGGAAGAAAGCAGCGGTTTCAACTTACCATTTGATCAATTATTCCTTAAGGTAACCGATAAACACAAAAAAGTTTTAAAAAACTCAACCACAAACCGAAATTATAAGGTTTTAATCATTGTCTCAGCTTAAGCTGAGACGGTGATCAGCTTAAGCGGTTAAGTGCGTTGCTGCTAATGCTGAATGCCCGGTTCGACTCCGGGCTCAGTAAAAACTTTATTCTGACCGTCTCCCCTCGGAAGGCAATGGCAAACCACCGAGGTGTAATCTGCTTAGAACAGCCTCTCTGGAGATGAAGTGTATACACTTCCCGCGGTTCGGAGCCCGCGTTAAACAAGTAGGTCCCCTATGTGTGTGATAGTACTACAAACGCACAACACATACATAGGAGAGAGGTCGCCAACATCCGGTAACGGATAGGCACGTTAAGAAGAAGAATCATTGTATAATTGCAATTCTAATTAAATTATGTATGAAGAAGTCCTCTGGCACCATATATTGTATTACTGTAACGCATCCTAGAATAATGCAATAGTTTTAAAATGCAGTTGCTGCATTTTGTAAATAGTAGAGATAATATTAAGCTTAGTTTTAATTTTGACATTGAATATTTAGCACAATGGAGCGTAAAAATACCAAATACACAAGTTTTGATTTAAAACAATTAGTTATTTTTCATTCTGCCAGTGGAAAATCGCAGCGGGAAATTGGGAAGTTACTCAATATGAGCAAGAGTACTGTAGCGGATATTGTTAAGCGTTTTAACAAAGAAGATAGGATCAATTTCAAAGAGAAAAGTGGCCGTTCACGTAAATTAACATAATATAGAGATGAGAAGTGTATTTTAAGAAAAGTTAAAAAACACCCTAGAATTAGTGCGCCTAAATTACAAACTCAAGTGCTACACGAACTAGGGAAGAATGTGCATGAGGATACAATCCGCAAAATTTAAAAAAAAGAAGGGCGCAATGGCCGGGTGGCTAGAAAAAAGCTATTTGTAAGTAAAGTTAATAGGAAGAAACGTCTTATTTGCGCCAAAGAGTACCTACAAAAAGACTTAGCGTGGTGGAACAATGTTATATTTGTTGACGAGAGCAAATATAACATCTACGGTTTTGACTGGGGAACCATGGAGTGGCGTAAAGTCAATGAAGAGCTTAATCCTAAAAATTTACGCGGTACGATTTAGCATGGACTTGGAAATGTCCTTGTTTGTGGTTATATTTCCACTCAGGGGATGGGAAAATTAGTTGTGATCGACGGCATTATGAACCGTTTTAAATATTTGCAGCTATACTTCAAGACAATTTGTTACCAAGTGCGGTCCAAATGAGAATTCAAAACACTTTTAAATATTACGAAGATAACGATCCCAAACATAAATCCCGTTTAGTGCAAGTTTCTTTTATACAAATGCCCCAAAGTGTTGCATCCGCCCCTGAGTTAACCGATCTTAATCCTATATAGAAAATCTATGGTATGAATTAGAACGTAGGATACGAACCACCCCTATAAATAACAAACAAGAATAAATTCGACGTTTACAGGAGGAATGGGCTCTTATAAACGAAGACTATTTAAAAAAAAAATTTGTAACATGCCCAATCGACTTAGAGACGTTATAAAACAAAAAGGGTACCCCACCAAATATTAATTTTTTCAGTTTCCCTAAACTACTGTGCTAATTTATGTAGTGTCCGAGAACTTGTTCATACATAATTTAATTAGAATTGCAACTATACAATGATTAAAACCTTATAATTTCGGTTTGTGGTTGAGTTTTTTAAAACTTTTTTGTGTTTATCGGTGACCTTGAGGAATAATTGATCAAATGATAGATAAGTTGAAACTGCTGTTTTCTTCCCAAATTACGTGAAAACAAGGTGGAACTCGCTTTAGCGGCAGTTCCTAGGCTTCTATACAGCTACCTTTCTGGTGTGAAAAGTTGTTGTTGCTAGTTATTTTTGGTCGACATAATATTTATAATGTAACATCAGATAATCCGATAATATGCACCAATTACATTTTTTGCGGTTGGTAATTATCATTTACTATATAATAGCCCATGTCCCGGGTGATTTTTGGTTCCAATAATTGCCGGAGTGATGAAACTTTCAGAGATGGTGTTTTCCGATGTGAAAACAGGTAATTCATGTTTTGCATACAAAATTTTGATCGGGAACGGTCGCCATATTGAAAAAACGTTGAAAAAATCGCTTATTTTGGAGTTATCCGGAAATAGTTCTAAAACTTTTCATTTTTCGAACTTGGACGTCAAGTACGAAGATGTTGGTGCTGAAATTCTGCACAATTTCGTTTTTTATTCATCTTTCTACGACTAATAGAACCGAAGATAGAATTTTTTGAAAAATGGTCAATTTTTTCACTTTTCGAACAACTGCGATCTCTTTGCTCTTTACGCGCAAATTACTGTATGATCGCGGCTCGTAGGCAAAAAATGCTTTCAATAACATCGATGGACAATTAATGTATCTACAAAATGCTTTTTTATACAACCTCGTACGACCAAAACTTGCTGAGATACGGCCGATTGGAACAAATTTTGACGCAAAATTTTATGAAAAATTTTCATTTCCTCTGGTAAAAAGTGGACAACGGCTACTTCTACGGCACAAATCATTCTTAGATAATCGAAAGGTATTTAAAATTGCTACATTTTGCGCCCTGTCACGTTTCTTTGCTTAGCCGTATATTTCCGAAATGTACCTACATTAGCTAAATACGATGGTTTATCCGTATGTATATATTCAATTATTTACATTCGGGTGATTATTTAAATGGCAAATTGAATATTTGCATAATACTAAATGTACAAAAGTAAAAAAAAATTGTAGTACCGTCTACGTCTGAATATTGTCGATTTATAGCCTTTACAAATTCGTTAATTTCTTTAATACATTTAACAAAAACGGAGTCATCTGTAAAATAAAGTGTAATAATGTCGTTGGAAAAATTATGTTCTATACTTTTTTACTACTTTAAACAACTGTCTAAACGACCCCGAAGTTTAAAACGAGCCAGATGTAATCGGATTTTACATATTGTCATTGAATAAATGCCACTTTTTGGCCAAATTGTTAAAAAACCGGATATTTTTTCGTTTTTTTCGATATAGCACTGTTTCTATGAAGTTTACGTCAAAAATGCTCTGAAGCAAAGTTGAAGCTTAGAAAATTTCCGATAAAATGGTCCCTGTGTCATTTAATTTCCGTACTTAACTGATGAGCTACAGCCGTGCAACAGAAGTATATTTTCCGATGATTTTTACTGCACAATTTTAACACGTACGAAAGTGTTAAAAAAAGAACATAACAATTTTTTTTTTTGGAAATGTAAAGTATGGAACTCAATCTATATAATATTGAGATACATTTGCCACAATTTCAGATTTTTCGAGGTGATATTACTCGAGAAATGGTAGAATGTTCCCTCTGCGGCGTGGCACCGCTGGGCACCGCGTACTGTGAGGGTCGCCCAGGTAGCTTCAATTCCAATATTTGGCGGCAACTGTGTAATTTTCGGGTCCCTTTTTATGATCTGGCAACATTGCATGTCATTATACGATACATGCTCTACCTGAGTAACACGCGTTCCAGTCTAACGTACTTTTCACGGCAGTCAGTGTCAGTAGGCGAAATGGCTGAAGAAGTAGCGGAAAAATGTTTTATTTGCGAACATCTTCTGACAGAAAACGTCGTGAGTGTCAAACAGAGAGGAATCGAAACATTTCGCGAATCAAGTCGAAAATTGTCATTTTTAAAAGAAAAAAATTCGGTATCTGTTCACGACGGATGCCGTAAAGTGTACAACAACAAATAATCATATCTCGGCAAGTTTTGGTCGTACGAGGTTGTATAAAAAAGCATTTTGTAGATACATTAATTGTCCATCGATGTTATTAAAAGCATTTTTTGCCTACGAGCCGCGATCATACAGTAATTTGCGCGTAAAGAGCAAAGAGATCGCAGTTGTTCGAAAAGTGAAAAAATTGACCATTTTTCAAAAAATTCTATCTTCGGTTCTATTAGTCGTAGAAAGATGAATAAAAAACGAAATTGTGCAGAATTTCAGCACCAACATTTTCGTACTTAACGTCCAAGTTCGAAAAATGAAAAGTTTTAGAGCTATTTCCGGATAACTCCAAAATAAGCGATTTTTTCAACGTTTTTTCAATATGGCGACCGTTCCCGATCAAAATTTTGTATGCAAAACATGAATTACCTGTTTTCACATCGGAAAACACCATCTCTGGAAGTTTCATCACTCCGGCAATTATTGGAACCAACAGTGGCAAAAAATCACCCGGGACATGGTCTAATAAGTAATAACAATCAAACTTTTCCATTCCATTCGAAACTTTACTTCTCTGTAATGTGCGGTCCATTTTTTGAGGTGGACCAATCCTCTCTTTCTCTTTTATTTACAACTTAACTTCACTAATCACATCAAGCCACTGCTATGGTTAAAATAAATAAAAACTTGTTTTTTTCACATCAAAGTAAAACTAGAAAGTCCATTTTAAATTTAAAACAAATTTTATTTTATTATACATACGATGTGTTTACAATGACAATTTCGAGGGTTCTGATTAGGTTTGAATTATGCGGACGGACAGACAGACAGACATACGGACACGGAGCCAGATCATAAGGCTTCTTGCTATACTTTGTATAGAAGCCTAAAAACGAATTACATTGAAGTTATTGCAATTTTTATTAGATGCCCGAGGACTTTTTCGAGTCACTGTATATGGAAGTGGTGGAATATAACACAAGGTTAAATGATGATAATAATTACCATGAGTTTTTAAAACGTCAATCAGTCCAACTATGTATCCAAAATGTTAAATATAACGAGCCCGTTACGTCAATTTTATCCAACTTGTTATGTTATTTATTAAATTCTTACTACGTATCTGATAACTAAAGGTCTAACGTTATCGATAAAAGGTAAAACATTACAATCATTTAATAAATAACATAACAAATTGGATAACCTTGACTTAAGTTTTTGAGTTGTTACGCTATTGAACTGGGGTATCGATATAAAGAATTTAACATTATTGCACATAGTATAGTTTGTTTCAGAATAATTGAAATTAAAAAAAGTCAGCATCAAATTACGTTGATATAAAGACGACACATAATATATACAGAGATAAGATTATCGGGTCAACCAAGGGAACATAATATGCATTGCTAAAGGCTGGCGCGAGATTAAAATAATTAACCTTATCTCTATTATTATGTTTTGTTTATAGTTTGTACGTTTTTTATATCAACGTAATTTGATGCTATGACTTTTTTTAATTTCAATTATTCTGAAACAAACTATACAAGCAATTCAATAAATTTAAATGTTTTGTTTTTAATATCCAATTGGAAATAAAACAAACGAAATTTAACCAATAAGAATCCCTCAACATTCCTCCCAACCACAACATATTTAAATTCATTTGTTTTTTGTTATGTAAAATTTGCGAAATAAAAACAAATCACTACACGTCGAAATGAAAAACAAACTTTACTTACAACATAGAGAGTTTCTTCTTACACAAATGATGAACTGGGTTAATATTTTGAATGTCGACATTCCAAATTAAACAAGATTGTCATTTCCGTATTGCGATATGTATTACGATTATTCACTTATCAAGTAATTAACAAAATAACAGCACACATTACTTTTTTTTAATTAAAAATAGGTTATATTACGAACATTTAATTTTTGACGGCTTTCACTCTATTTCTCCCAACCAACCGACGAGATTGGGCAAGTAGTCTTCGAACTAACGATTACAATCGAAATTGCACGAAAGTGAACAATATTTACAAATCTATTGTAATATACAGGGTGATGTGCAGATATACTCTAGTGACCACCAATTCAGGTATTGCCTGGTACACTGCTGCTTGCATTTAAAATTTTATTTAAATGAATGTTAGCTAGGTATTTATATAATTAACGTTAAATATAAAACATATTTTATTCTTGACAATTAATGTTAATTTCTAAAAAAAAAACAATTACGCAAATCGTGTATTTTTTTTTATTTACTACCTAATTAACATTAAGTATTGGAAAAGTTAAAGATTACTTGAAAAATAATAATGGTTATTATCATTTTACATTATTTAACTACTTACTATAATAGAAAAAAATTATTACCGAACTGTGTTCATTGTCACAATAATTATTTATTATCGTTATATGGAAACAGGCTACATATCGTGGTGCTTGCGTACTCATCCTCGTCTTAGTTCAATCTTTAATTTGAACTTTCAATTGGTATAAATTAAAATGTTCATATCATACTCGTATAATTAATTTATTATCTATACAAAACTTAAAAACTAGGTTATTACTTACTTATGATATTATCGGGTTGATGCATAAGTTCCTAGCGTTTTTTTTTAATTTAAAATTTAATTTTTTAAACATAAAAAATACATAAACTAATTGACAATATATTCTCCTGTATTGTTTACTAGCTGGCACAGTCGGCCTACCGGCCGCCTTTAGCCATCTCTAGACCGTATCGGATGTGGTTGTTCGGCCTTCGGCCTCAGGGAAATCGCAACCATACGTGTAGACCGTGGTTGTTCGGCCTTCGGCCTCACTCCAAGGTTCTAAAGTAGCCTATGTTTTTCGTAGCGTTGTAAATAACTTCTACACCAAATTTGGTTAAGATTGGTCAAATAGAAACGTAAAGCACGTGCACACGTATTTGCATTGTCGATCGGTTGACAGTTTGACAGCATTCATTATTGTTTTTTAAGTTGATTTTGAGTAGCCTGCCTTCCTTTAAGGAATCTCGATAATCCATTCATGCGCGTCCCTATGGGACGCGCATGAATGGATTCCTTAATTCCTTAAAGGAAGGCAGGCTACTCAAAATCAACTTTCCTTTCCTTTGCGAATTTTTGCACTATTTCAATACAAAAACATGCGCAGGACCTACATAATAACTGTGCCAAATGTGGTTCCGATTGGTCAAACGGTTTAGGAGTCTATAGGGAACATACATACTGTTGCGTCTACTCTTTTCTATGCTCTTAAAGTCGTAGAACAACAAATCTCTCTCTCACCTTACTGTTCCAGCAAGCTCTTATATCTCAGGTTATTTATCGGGCTTATCTCGGCTTAGCAATAACATAAAAGAAAACTACAAACTGGTTCAGCTAACATCAAAATTTAATAATCAAACAAGAATTATAAAATAACAAATAACAAATAACCAATCAACAATAACGAATCAAAAACAGAACTTAAAATTATCAAATAACTCTCTAACCTTGGGTATTAACCGTCGCACTACACTTTCTGCACCGTTGCACCTGGTCCAAATCGATTAATCCAATCCAAATGCTGACCTCAGCTTTTCTTTCTGCCTTGTGGCTCCTCGGGTTATTTACTGGTCACGTCTCAACTCAGTCGTACGGTTTTGTGACTCGGTGAACCTTCACCGTACCTATCGGTGTTCTAATTTTCTTCGTTTCTAATTTTCTAATATTTAATTTTCATCGGAACGCAGTCCGGCACGTGCCTATATCTCACTCGTCAGATTTAAAACGAATCAATCTCTGACTAAATTTTCTCGGAGCTCAGTCCGGCAGTTCTATCTTAGACGTCAGATCTAAACTGAATGAATTCTTCCCCGTTGTTTTGCTTGGAAACCGTATTCATTTCCTTTTGATTTTGTTTCCTGTCTGTTCCTGCGGGTATATCCGCCTACGTTATTTGCTTGGTGCTGGTAACTAACTACATGAACAAACTTAAATCTAACAACAATGAACAAACTTAAATCTAACAACAATAAAAAAACAACTTGCACCTCTCCAGATTGCGTTTTCTTTTATCCTAGTGCATATCGATTTCCTAATTGGAATGACGCGAAACACAACAATACATACACACATACATCCATTTTTATACATATAGATGATTGACTCCCAACGTTCTGGTAGTTTTTCGATTCCACGCCTGAAGAAATCCGGTGGTTTGGAGGTGAAGAAGTCGTCGAATCAGTTTTGAAGAGCAACGTCGTTATTAAATGAGATTTCGTCGAGATTCTTGGATAGAGAGCGGAAAAGATGAAAATCTTATGGAGCAAGATCAGGAGAATAGGGCGGATGTGGAATAACCTTCCAACCGAGGTCTTGAATAGCTGCTTTTGTAAATTGTAATGTTACCAGTATGCGGACGGGCATTTCATGCTGCAAAACCACTTGATGATGTCTTGCCGGTTATTTTTCTTTAATTGCAGCCTTCAGGCGACGCAGTTGTTGACAATAAACCTCAGAAGTGATGGTTGCATTCCTCGGAAGCAATTCATAGTAGATGATGCCTTCTTTATCCCACCAGATGCACAACATTACCTTGCGTGGATGGGCACCAGGTTTTGCACGAGGATTTGCTTGTTCGTTAAGGCTCGGCCATTCCTTTCTGTACTTGAAGTTGATGTAAAGGCACCATTTTTCGTCATCAGCTACAATTTGGGACAAAAATGGCCGATATTGTTGATGGGCAAGCAAAGAAGCACAAACTGTAACTCGCTGATTTTTGTTTTCGCTCAAAACGTGTTGTACCCAACCACCCAACTTTTGAACTTTGCTCATGGAATGCAAATGTCGTACGATAGTTGATTGGTCACAATTCATCATATTGCCCAATTCCCGAGTTGATTGACGTGATCATCACGAATTGAAGCATTTAATCGGTCAAGCATTTAATGGATAACGGATATTTATTTGTTAATGACTTATTATTTATTTATTTTTAATTATTATATATAGTGAGCTCGTAGCTTTGCTCGCATCACTGCAAAGGGGGTGGAGCTCCGTCTTGCTGGTACCATATAGAGATGTTAGGCAAATCTAGATCTCTATAATTTGGGTATAGCACCGCAAGTGCAGCGACTAATTTGTATCTTAAAAAGTCAAGATATATTTCACCTATTAACGTGCTTTCAAAGAAAAGTAAAATGGGCCCAATATACCGTTACTTACAATGCCAGCCCAAACATTAAGTTTTTTGTGCAAACTGGAACTATGAGTTTCCATTTTCCAGTGTGGGTTGACAGGAGACCAATATTTATAGTTTTTAGCTTGTTAATAACAAAACTGTAACCTTTTTCGTTTAACTCTTGAACCAGAACCACTTGATGCGGATGCCACTTCCTCAATTTCAAATATTTTATAACGTAGATCTGAACTATCGCGTTGTTTGCCGTCAGTCATTTGACTAGTGGATAAATGAGGATTTTCTTAAATCCCGAGTCAAATATTTAACTGAATACCTTCTCGAACTGTTTGACGACCCGATCTCTCGTATGACCCACTAGCAAAAATTCTTGCTCTATTTTGCTTCTAATTAAGTGCGAGTTCTGTCCCCGTAATCGATAATCATCAGAATTCCAATTCTTTGCCTTTCTTATGAGCAATTTCTTATTCAACATTTCGAATTTCTCGACCTAGTGTAGTTGTCTGCAAGATATTTTGCAAGGTGGTGATATCGGAGAAAATTTTCGATATGGGGATCGATACCACCTTAATAATTGCGTCGAAAATAAAAGTTATGATAGTGAATCGCGATTACAATAACTCCCCCGATATTCACATCCATGGGGTTGTCCAATCACACTGACAGATGATCTCCGAAATAGAGAAATATTAATTATTAAATAAATGGCAGTCTCAAATGGTTACCAAGTCAAGATTATTGACAAGATAATTTGAACAGTTAAGGATAAAGTAAAATTTCCGTTTTTCTGCAAAATTCACAACAGGAATGACAACATTTCATAAAAAAAAGTTGCTTTTCAAGAACCTACATTTACAAGACTTAAGACCACCTTCTAGAACCGAAGTGTAAAATTAGCCGAATGGGTAGTGGGGAAAATACCAGGTAGTATATTAAAACACAGAAAAGAGCCCATTCGGGCCATGACCGTCGTCTTAATCTCTTCCTTTCCAAATTTAATAAGTCCTTATGGATCATGGACTTACCAATGTTGTATAATTGTCTTTCTTATTTTACGTTTACTCTTATTATCCATTGTTTTGTATTTTTATGTTGTATTAACTATTTGTTATTGTATATTATACTATTTTTGTTTTATTTTTCCTATTTGTGTTCATATTATCTGTATTGCAGTATTTGATTGTATATAATCGTATTATCATTTGCTGATAAAATGATTTAACCGTGTATTTGAATAAATATAATAAATAAAAATTATTTTAATTAACATTCATATGTTAGAGTTAATTATTTAATTGAGAAACTTAGGTTGTATAACTCTGATTTGTTTTCAGCTTGGATAATTCTTCAGTTAGGCAAGTTAAGCAAGTAATTAGTAGTGTCTTCATCCACGGGAGTAAGGAAAGTCACAAGAAGCTCGTTAGGTGCAACCATTATGAGTTCATGGAAATAACTTGAGTCATATTTAGTCAACCAAATTATTTCTGATTTCATCAAATTTAAGACAATAATTTAACCTACGAATTATTCACTATCATCAGTCACAAACATCGCAAAGTTCATTATCTAACCTCCCAATTCTAAAAACTTGGTATCCAAAAAGAATTGAGTGAGCAAATTCGTTAGATTTCATCTTAGTTCAATGGAAGAATTGGTATGTACATTTTTCTTCTGTTGAGACATCCCATCTATTCTGACAGTAATTTAATAACTTTCAGTCTAAGTATTCAATTAGTTAAGTCCTATGCACAAAATCTCCCCTACCTATCTCTTAATAAAGAAACATTGCTGATATTCCTTTCTTAATGTATTGTAAATGTTCATTTAGATAATTCCAGGTTCAGAGGGGGTGCTCAGGCCAAGACTCCAGCTGCATCATACGATAACGATCGCTAACATTTTGCAATCAGCCTACTACAGAGTCCATGCATCACACGAAGCCATACGATAACGATCGCTAACATTTTGCAATCAGCCTACTACAGAGTCCATGCATCACACGAAGCTGTCTATTAATCCTCACATGTTCTATTTTGTGGAGTCAGAATCTATAGCTCTATATCCAATTATTGGAACAATCGCCCTTTGGTAAATATTTTGGAGTAATCGCGCAGTGTCTAGGTTCCAAGAAGACTTTGCTTTTCTTTCTAGCGCCCTTAGGATTTTTGTTAATTTCTGGCATACTTGGTTAACGTGTGGTTGAAATTTTAACTTATTGTCCACCAGTACGAGTATTATTGAAAACTCCCCCGCAGTATCTCCACCTTGCAGAAGACTTTCTAGTCGGGTGGGGGGGGCTTGAGTATGTCGACAGCAGCGTAGCTGCTGGTAGGGCCACCCTCGTCGAACAGGTCAAAGGTGAGGAGTCAGACTAAGAGAGATACCCGGTCCTCCAAGGATGGGGATTAGGTCGTAAGGCCAGCAACCTTACACCTGTAAAATAATATTAAACGCTAACAAACTCAGTGACATGCCTCGGAATTTGGACGGAAAAAATAAGAGACGAAAACAGCAAAGAAAATGGACGTTGAATATTGGTATATGAAACGTTAGAGGAATTCGAAACAAACAACAAGAAATAATTACAGAATTCCTTCAGAGAAAAATAAATATTGCTATCCTCTCTGAAACAAAAAAGAAAGGAAGTGGATGTGAAAAGATGAAGGACTACACTCACTGCTACACTGGGGTACACAAAAGCGAAAGAGCCCAGGCTGGAATATCTATTCTTGTACATAAAGACTTCCAAAAGTACATAAAATCGTGGGAGGCCATATCTGATCGTATTATTAAAATGACGCTCCTAATGAGGGGAAGAATTATAACAATCCTCGGAGTATATGGAATAAATGACGATGCTACTACCGTAAAAAAAGATGCGTTTGAGGAAAACCTTAAACAAATCATTGAGCAAATACCCTCAACCTCAGAATTAATTATAGCCGGAGATCTAAACAGCAGAGTAGGTAGACAACGGAATAGTGCCACTATTGGAATACATGGAGAGGAAAATCTGAACAACAACGGGGAAAGGCTGAGAAATATATGCGAGCAATACAATCTAAAGATAGCAAATACCTTATATGCACATAAAGACATACACAAATACACATGGTATCAACATACTAGAAATCTAAAATCAATTCTCGATTACCTTATAATAAGGCAAAGATCAGGTATAAAGGTGCAGGACGTCAAAGCTAGCAGAGGTGCAGATTGTGGCTCAGACCACTGCTTAGTAACATCAAAAATATACATTCCATACGTAACAGTTAATAACAAGGTAACAGAGAATTGTAATATTGGGAGTAAGACAGTAACGATACCACAATATAATTTGGAAAGTATGTATTACGAATGCACAACTAATCTGTATAAAAGAAGATTGGAAGAAAAGCTGACTCAAAAAGTAAGAACGACCAAAGAGGAATACGAACATATAAAAGCATGTATACATGACGCCGCACAAGAAGCTCTTGGAACGTATGTAGAGAATAAAAAACCATATTGGTGGGATTACGAAATTGAAAAAGATATCAAAGAAAAGAAAGTGCTGTATTTAAAAAGTCTTCAGAACAACGATGTCAAAAGTAAAGAAATATATAGAAGAACTAATAGAAAAGTTAAACAAGAAGTAATAAAAAAGAAAAACAACGCATGGATCAAAAGGTGTGAATATATTGATAGTTATATTGGGGGTGCCAAAAGTTCTGAGGCTTGGAAAACAGTTAAATCCATGAGAACAAATAACAGAGTCGGAATTAATCTAAACATCATAACTAGTAGTGAATAGGAAGCATATTTCAGAGATCTACTACAAGAAAAACGACGACAGTTTAAAGTTGAAGAAACTAATGTAACATACAGTGGTAAATTAAAATTAGATATATTAAACGTGAAAGAAGTCATAGAAAACACCAAGTCAAAACGAGCCCCAGGGCCAGGAGGCGTATACCCAGAACTAATAAAAAAGGGTCCAAAAATACTCGCGGAAATGTCAAGAAAGCTGTTCGAAAGATGCCTCAACGGCGAAAATACTCCAGAAGAATGGAAAACATCGTATATCTCACCAATTCACAAAAAAGGACCTCGAGATGACCCAAAAACTTATCGAGGAATAGCCGTAATCCCCACAATAAGAAGGATGTGTTCCAGAATATTAAGAAACCAAATAGAAAACGAAATAAAAACGAGACAACCGAAAGAACAATCGGGCTTCCGGGCAGGACGATCTACAATTGACAACATATTCACCCTAAAAATAGCACTTGAAAAACGAACCCAACGAAATAAAGAAACCCATATAGCCCTCATAGATTTAGAAAAGGCATACGACAGTGTGCCAACATCAAGACTATGGAAAGAAATGGAAAATCTAAACATCAACCAAGACTTAATTAATGCCAGTAAAAAATACTACGAAAACAACACAGCACAGGTGAAGACTGGTAACAGCATAACAAACAGTTTCTCTACCACAAAGGGCCTCAGACCTTATCTCCAACCATATTTAAGATCTACCTTGACAGAACCCTGAATGGGTGGACAAAAAAATGTAGAACAATGGGACTACAAGTAGGAGAACACAGACTGCACACCTTGTACTACGGCGCAGACGATCAGGTGGTAATAGCAGAAGATGAAGACGATTTGGGATATATGGTACGAAAGTTAGAAGAAGACTATAAGAGTGCGGGTTTGAACATGAATATGAAAAAATGTGAATACCTAATAGTGGGGAATAACGACCAAAGTGACTTACCTCTCGAAGCGAACACAATTAAAGGAGTGGATAAATGTAAATATCTTGGTGTAATTTTTAACAAACAATGAAACAGCGGCGAGGAAATCAATCAAAGGATAAATAAAGGCAGAAGCGTTATAAGATCTTTAAATTCATTGCTATGGGACAAAACCATAAAAAGAGAAACAAAAAAGAAACTCTATAATAGCATAGTCCAAAGCATAACATTGTACGGGGCAGAAGTCTGGGACGTGAGTAAAGTTAATAAAGGAAAGCTTTTAGCCACGGAAATGGATTTCTTGAGAAGGAGCTGTAGAAGATCTCGCATGGAGATAGTAAGAAACGAGGTAATTAGAGCAAGTATGGAGGTTGAGGGTAACATCGTACAGGAAATGGAGAGGAGACAATTGGTGTGGTTCGGACACGTGAAAAGAATGGACGAGGATAGATGGCCTAGAAGGATTTTAGAATGGATTCCACCAGAGAGAAGAAAGAGAGGACGACCACGAAGGAGCTGGAGAGACGAAATAAGTGAGGGGATGCAAGCTCGAGGTCTCGAAGAAGATGCATGTCAGAATAGAGAAGAATGGAAACTGGGGACGGAGAAGCTGTACTAACCGTAACACAAAAAAGAAAAAAATCCGTATTATATATATATTATTGAAAAAAAAAATTTATTACTCCCACCCATGGACTTACATATTATAGAAGATTGGGGCCGGCAACTATGGGTTATAAATTTAGTTATAAATTAATTATAAAAGGTGAACGCTAATCGAATCACACAAAACTATGATATCAGGATTACAGTGGGCCGAAAATTCAAAACAATGAAATATATTTTTGTAAAAATTATTAAATTTCCATATCATTTAAATTGAACAAATCTATGTGGTCAATAATTTTGGAATACATAGCACGCAATAGTAAACCATCGAAGGACTTATTAAAATTTGTTTTTCGATGATTGGCAATTTCTTAGTTGAAATGATAATCATTTTTTTAAATGCTGCGCCAAGAATTATGCATGTGAATTATTAAAATTATGTTGAAATAATTCTTTAATTAATAAATTGGCAACATTTGATTCACTTTCTTACACTATATTGAAATTATGATCAGGGCAAATTGAATACCCGGAATATTACGAGCGCCGTTCAATACGTCCCTGAAAAATCTAATAGATGGCGACTCAATCGCAAAACCCATATAACATATGGCAAGTACCATATTTCAGTAGACCCACCTAAAATTTTCAGACGACGGCACCCACCAATCCCAATCCTTCCTCCTTTTCAACCCCGGGCCTCTTTTCTTAACTTCAAGTTCAAGATTCGGCTCCAATGCCACTTTCGGGTTTATAATTTCTCAAAATAGGTTAACGAGAGCTTTAACTCCATCACGAGATCATGCTTGCTTGCTTTTTCAGACAAATCTGATTAATATTTCAGTTTTGACAGCCATTGAAAGCATATAAACTCATATTATTTTGTGGGAAAACCATTACTAAAACCAAATATCGCTTGAAAAACATTATGGGAACTCTTCGGCATCGATTGGAACGATTCGCAAGTAGTGGTTTACTGACTTTCGATGTTGTCGTAGAAGCACAAGTGATGCAGAACGTTCGGGGCGTCCTGTTACGGTCAACACACAAGAAATGGTCGATAAAATCTATTACATGGTATTGGATGTTCGGAGACTGAAAGTGCGTGAGATTTCTGAGGCTATGAGTATCTCAATCAAATAAGTGCATTACATTCTGATTAAATATTTAGACATGAGAAAGCTATCCCACACACCCTGGGTACCGCGTATCACCACATACCGGAGAACAAGCAACAGTCGAAAAAGTAGACTACTCGTAACGAATCGGCTCCGAAGAAGAGCAAGGCGGTTTTATCGGCCAACAAGGTCATGGCCACAGTTTTTGAGATGCACGCGGCATAATTCACATCGATTACCTTGAAAAGGGAAAAACGATCAACGGACCATATTTTGCAAACTTATTGGACCGTTTGCACCGGAAAAACAACCGCATTTGCCGATGAAAAAGTTTTCCTTCATTAAGATAAGATGCACGTTATGTATATACGTGTACAATCGCCATGACTAAATTCCATGAAGAATTGCTTCCCCATCGGAAATGGGATCGGAAAAATGGAAAAGCATTGGACTAAGTCTATCGAGTCGAAAGGGGACTATATTGAAAAATAAAATGAGTTTTGGTAAATAAATAATTTCCTTCTTTTACTTTTCAGGGATTATTGAACGACCGTCGTATATTTTATAAAATTCTCAAATTGGACTCAATGCAGCCTTCTGTGAAATGTTTTTCACAAACCCTACGGCAATCTTTTAATTCCAAATTTCCATGACTATTCGCCTCGAGTAATTTTAAAGCAATGAAAACGTGTTATTTAAGATGTGTCCATATTCAGAATCACACCCGTTCCCGGGGGTATATCCACGATGACAGAGAGGTATCACAGTACTGTATTCGGGTGTAACAGCACCAGGCAAGGGAAAATATTTGAATATTTCCCGAGGACACGCTTTTTGCAAGGGAATTGCACGAAGGGGTAGCACGAGTGGAATGCAGCGTTAAAAACACTGCTCCGAGTAAATTGTTCGAATATTTTGAACTTCCCGAGTCGATTATTGGCTGATTTTTTTAAACTGGGATCAATTTAAAAAACACAACACAAAAACTAGATTTCACCCTCAATATTAAAACAAAACAAGAACTAGAAGAGGCAACAAACCACTTTATCATAACAATTCAAGATGCTAGTTTGAAATCGACTCCCATGCGAGAACAACAACCAGGTAATGAAGATAACATACCCATACAAATACGACAAATATTAACAGAAAAACGAAGAGCCAGAGCAAGATGGCACAGAAGCAAAAATCTTCAAGGTAAAACTGAATTCAATCGAATAGCAAATAATCTAAATAGAATAATTAAAGAAGTAAAAATGAAACTTTTAATCATTATCTAAGTAACCTGTCGGTGAAAGATAATTCTCTTTGGAATGCTACAAAAAGGTTCAAAAGACTATAAATGACCATCCCTCCTCTTGGAAACCTCAATAATTCTTGGGCAAGATCAAATATAGAAAAGTCTGAACTATTTGCACAACATTTAATGGAGGTCTTCCAACCTTATTTTGGCGAACCAAATGAAGATATCGAACAATACATATAGATGTCCCTCTGCAGATGTCGTTACCGAAGTCGAGCAAGAAATAGAAGATTTAAAAAGGCCAAGGCTCCTGGTTATGATTTAATAACGGGTAAAGTACTCTCCGAATTACCCAAGGCAGGTATAAAATTTTTGACAATCTTGTTAAACTCTATCCTAAGATTAGTACATTGGCCATTACAATTAAAATTTGGCAAAATATACTAATTTTGAAACCAGGCAAACCCCTCATGGATGCCTCATCCTATCGTCCAATAAGCTTGCTGGCAATAATATGTTGATGGAAAAAATTATTCTAAAACGATGACAACCTGCTAGATGATTTGATACCAACTCACCAATTTGGATTTAGACGACAACATTCAACTATTCAACAATGCCATCGAATAGCACAAACAATTTATAGAATTCTAGACGGAAAAGAATTTTGCTCGGCAGTTTTCCTAGACATAAAACAAGCCTTTGATAAAGTATGGCATAAAGGACTTTTCTTCAAAAATTAAACACGCTTTACCATACCATTACTATCTAAATCTGAAATCTTATTTTGAGAACCGAAGTTTTCAAGTTCAACAAGATGAAGATTTATCTAGAATTTACCGTATAATGTACAGAGTTCCACAAGAAGTGTACTTGGGCAAATACTGTACTTACTGTTTATTGCAGAATTATCCACCACACCGTTTACAGAATTATTTACAATTGAACATGATACGGGCATATTAGCAAGACACAGCAATTCACAACGTGCTTCCGAACTACTACAAATACACTCTTGTCAGAACTGCAGAATTGGTTATCTAAATGAAAAGTAAAAGATAATGAGGCCAAATCAAACCACGTTTCATTCACTTTAAATCGTACAGAATGTCTACCAGTTTATATCAACGATGTAGCGATACCTCAAAAGGCAGAAGTAAAATATTTGGGACTACACCTAAATAAAAGACTTACATGTGTTGGGATTACAAGTTAAGTTTGGAAGTTGTATTTTATTAATCAAATATGATAAGCTTATATAGATAACAAAATGATAATCATATTACCAACATAAAAATAAACTTTCGATCAATAATCATAATACAGGGTGGTCACTACATTACCCCCTTCCTAGTGAGATCCTCAAAAAATATATAAATAATATCTGGCTTGCATTAGAGATCGAATGATATAATTATTATCATATGTAGTATTCTTTTATTAATTCGCAGTACCTTTTGGGGAAACGTACTTTTCGTCCTGACTTTGTTATTATTTCTTTGTTCACAGTATGTTCAATTGTTGTAGTTGGTTTCGCATCGGTATTGTTTCCTTCAGGCGTTACCAAATACGCTGGTTTCAATCGATCGATAGAGACTACGCGTTCCTTGTTGTTGATTAGTATCGTGAATGTTTTCGAATTTCTACTAACTACTTCATACGGGCCATTGTAGGGTGCTTGTAGCGACTTCTTCACTGCGTCATACCTTAGAAAAACGTGGGTGCAGGTTTCTAAGTCTTTGGAAATAAACAGTTTTCGTTTGCCATGCAGAGGTGGTTGAGTTGGTCGCAATGCATTGAAATGTTCGCGTAACCGAGTTATTATTTCAGCCGTATTTTCATCTTCACTACTTGATGCGAAAAATTCACCAGGCAATCGTATTCCTTCTCCATACACCATTTCTGCTGCTGTTGCTTTTAAATCTTCTTTAAACGATGATCGGATTCCCAGAAGTACGATGGGTAATGATTCTGTCCAGCTTTTGTTTACATGGCTTTTAATCGCGGCTTTTAATTGCCTGTGGAAACGTTCTACCATGCCATTTGCTGCTGGGTGATACGATGTTGTTCGTATATGTGTAATTCCTAGCATAGAAGATAGATTTTTAAACAGGTTGGATTCGAATTGTCTTCCTTGGTCAGTCGTGACTCTTAACGGTACACCAAACCTTGATATCCAATTGTTTATGAACGCCTTTGCGACTGTCTCGGCAGTAATATCTTGTAATGGGATTGCTTCGGGCCATCTGGAAAATCTATCGACGCACGTCAAACAGTACGTAAATCCATTGGAACTTGGAAGCGGTCCGACCAAATCGATGTGTACATGTTCGAATCTTGTTGAAGGTAAAATGAATGTACCAAGTGGTGCTGAGGTGTGGCGTTGGATTTTTGAGTGTTGGCAAGGTATACATTGTCGCGTCCACATTTTACAATCCTTGTTCATTCCGGGCCATACAAAACGAGTCGTAATTAGCTTTGTTGTTGCTTTTGCACCTGGATGTGCTAATCCATGAAATTTGTTAAAAACTTGAGCGCGGAAGGGTTTCGTTACATACGGTCGAATAGTACCTGTTGAAACATCGCAATAAATATTGGCATTATATTCTGGTAGCTGCATTTTCTTAATTTTTAACGCTGTTTTGGATTCGTCCAAAAATGTTTTTAATTCCGAATCCATGTCTTGTGATTTCTCCAATTCTTTATAATCGATAGCTTGCATTGTATTGTGAACTTTGTTAATGTCTAATCTTGATAGGGTATCGGCCGGAATATTTTCTAATCCTTTAACGTATTGAATGTTCGTCGTGAACTGTCCAATGAAGTCGAGATGTCGACTTTGTCTTGGAGTGCTTTTATCAGATTTTTGCTTGAAGGCGTAGATCAACGGTTTGTGGTCAGTGAAGAGTATAAATTCCTTTCCTTCTAGCAGATGTCGGAAATGTTTGATAGCGGAGTATGCGGCCAAAAGTTCGCGATCATACGTGCTATATTTCTGTTGGGCGACATTGAACTTTTTCGTATAGAAGGATAACGGTTGCCATTCTTTGCCAATTCTTTGCTGAAGTACTCCACCGACGGCGTCGTTCGATGCATCAACCATTAGCGATAATATTGCGGTTGGTGATGGATGTGCTAATAGAGCAGCTTGCGCGAGTGCTTCTTTAACTTCTACGAAGGCTTTCTTACTTTCATCGGTCCATTTTATTGTGTTGTTATCCGACTTCTTACCAATCAAATATTTGTTCAGAGGATTCTGAATTGTTGCGGCTTGCGGTATAAATCGTCGATAAAAATTCACCATTCCCAGAAATCGTCTTAATTGTTTCACGGTATTAGGTAGGCTACAGTTTCTAACTGCATCTACTTTATCTTGCAACGGCTTCGTACCATTCTTGTTTATAGTGTGTCCAAGAAACGTAATTTCATCTTTACCAAAAATGCATTTTGCTGGATTAATTCTAATACCATATTCTTGTAGACGTTCAAATAATTGCCGTAGGTGTTTTATATGTTCTTTATGCGTTTCGGAAGCGATTAGTAAATCATCAATATATGCGTAACAAAAATCGAAATCGCGGATTACTTCATCAATGAAACGTTGGAAGGTTTGTGCAGCGTTTCTTAATCCAAACGGCATTCGTGTAAACTCGAATAATCCAAACGGGGTTGTTACTGCAGTTTTGTGAATGTCCTCTGGGTGGACAGGAATTTGATGGAAGGCTTTAACCAAATCGATCGTGGAGAATATTTCTTTTCCAAACAGTGATTGTGCAAAATCTTGGATATGCGGAATTGGATAACAATCGTGTATTGTTCTTGCGTTCAAAGTGCGATAATCACCACATGGTCTGAATTCCTTGTTTTTCTTTTCCACCAGATGTAACGGGGAGCACCAATTGCTTTTAGAAGGTCTAATTATTCCCTGTTGGTTCATAAAATCGAATTCTTGTTTGGCGATTTTCAAGCGATCTGGAGCCAGTCTTCTCGGGCGACATGTGATTGGTTGCCCTGGTATCGTCTCAATTCTGTGCGTTGTTTTCGATTTAGTCGTAATAGCGTTTGTTGCGTTTGGTTGTGTGATCGAAAGGTATTCTTTAATCAACGCGTGGTATTTGTTTGTTTGGTCCAACGTACGCACCGTACACTGTGCAGTCGAGTTTACTTGTCCAATTGTACCTATACGTGTCGTGTTGTCGATCAGTTTGCTACTACGAATATCCACTAATAAATCAAAGTGGCTAAGGAAATCCGATCCAATTATTGCTTTACCAACGTCAGCGATTAGAAATTTCCATGGGAATTGTCTTCGTAATCCAAAATCAATGTTGATCGTTATTACTCCATATGTGTTGATGGTAGAGTTGTTGGCGGCGTACAACTTAAAATTCTGTACTTCGTGAAGTCCTTTACACAACGTTTTCGGATAAACACTTACGTCCGCCCCAGTATCTATTAGAAATGGCACTTTCGTTAATCTATCGGTAATTACTAGGCGGCTGACTTGGATTGGAATTGGGGAATCGGTTGCAGCGTTTACCGAATCCCTTTTTAGTTTTCCTGCTCAACATACGAACATGGTTTAATACATTTTCTTGCGTTATTCTTGAATCTTTTGTGATAAAAACATATGCTCGAACTAATACGATTTCTTGAGCTACTGCGATTTCTGTACCTATTCTGCGGTTGTTCTTTATGCCTAGAGTTTCTTGTTAGTTCTTCTATTTTCGTCTTCATCTCGTTGATCTCGTTTAACAACATGTCCATATTTTTGTTTTCTTGAACGTTAGCTGCTGCGACGTATCCACTTGGTGTGTTTTCGCTGATTTTGTCAGCAATTTTCGCAATATCGTCCAATTCTTTGTCATCGAATGCGGTGATTACGTTCTTAATGTTTCCAGGAAGTCGTCCGGTCCATAATGTTCGTAATACGTTTTCGCTTACGCCATTTCCAGCAAGACTCTTCATGTGCCTTAAAAATTGCGATGGGGTACGGTCGCCAAGTTCTTCTCGTTCCAATAATTGTTTCAATTTTTGTTCATCCGATCTTGAAAGTCGGTTCACCAGTTCGCTTTTTAAATATTCGTATTTATCCTTTTCGGGTGGATTCATAATGATATCAATTACTTCAGAGGCGAATTCATCAGTTAAGTTGCTTGCTACATGGAAATATTTGGTTTCGTCTTTCGTAATCCCTGCTAACTGGAATTGCATTTCCAGTTGTCGAAACCATACTGCGGGCTCTTTTTTCCAAAATTGAGGAACTTTGATGCTTACGCGTTCAATTTGGTGCGGTGCTTGTTGGCCATTATTTGTTTCGGTCTCATTTGGGTTAGTCATGTTCAAAATGTGCGGGGTCACCAATGTTGGGATTACAAGTTAAGTTTGGAAGTTGTATTTTATTAATCAAATATGATAAGCTTATATAGATAACAAAATGATAATCATATTACCAACATAAAAATAAACTTTCGATCAATAATCATAATACAGGGTGGTCACTACACATGTAAAATAGAAAACTCATATTAAAAAAGGATATAAATGGAAATAAAAATTAAACAATTTATTGGTCAATGGGAAGGAAGTCTATTCTCTCGATAGAAAATAAAATGCTTGTATATAAAGTTATTATTAAACCAATATGGACGTACAGGATAGAACTATGGGGATGCGCCATCAGCATGTCCAACATAAAAATAATACAGCGATTCCAATCGAAAACCCTCTGTATGATGGTAGATGCACCGTGGCTATAACTTATAACTAACCAAACTCTCCACACTGACCTATAGGCATTAATTACATCCAAGATGAAATTAAAAACCGAGCAGAAAAACAGGATATAAAACTTCAAGACCCTCTAAACCCTAGTACGACACGACTCTTAGAAGAAAATATATCCAGACGTCTTTGAAGAAAATGGTCTCGTGATCTACTACCATGAAATAACTGGATACGGGTACAGCTGATGGGCCTATTCCCCCTCATGACAAGAGAAGTCGGATCAACTTATAGAACATTATTATATTTATTGTAAAAATTTCTTCTGATTGCTGATACACTAGACCCTCAATGTACGCGAGTTCGATGTACGCGAATTCAAAATAACGCGAATTAGATTTTGATACCTGAATTTTTTGTACGCGAAGCAAAATTCGCTTTAACGCGAATTAAGTTTTCGCGTATTATTAAAATAACTAGCTGGCACAGTAGACCTACCGGCCGCCTTTAGCCATCTAGACCGTGTCGGATGTGGTTGTTCGGCCTTCGGCCTCACACCAAGGTTCTAAAGTGGGCTATGTTTTTCGTAGCGTTGTAAATAACTTCTACACCAAATTTGGTTAAGATTGGTCAAATAGAAACGTAAAGCACGTGCACGCGTATTTGCATTGTCGATCGGTTGACAGCTTGACAGCATTCATTATTGTTTTTTAAGTTGATTTTGAGTAGCCTGCCTTCCTTTAAGGAATCTCGATAATCCATTCATGCGCTTCCCAAGAGGGACGCGCATGAATGGATTACCGAGATTCCTTAAAGGAAGGCAGGCTACTCAAAATCAATTTTCCTTTCCTTTGCGAATTTTTGCACTATTTCAATACAAAAACATGCGCAGGAACCTACATAATAACTGTGCCAAATTTGGTTCCAATCGGGCAAACGGTTTAGGAGTCTATAGGGAACATACATACACACATACATCCATTTTTATATACATATAGATTATGTATTATCCAAATAGCATAAACAAATTTGGAGGTATAGGTGTATATAAATCTTACGTCGAAGCTAAAGATATTCATTGACAGTTGTTTACATAATAAATAGAGATGTATGTACTATATACAAAGTAATTTCTACTCCGTTCACAGGCGCTGAAACGTAGCACTTGAATGATACAAATACGGTGTCAACGATATATATTTTAGTTTTTGTATGCATTATATTTTACCTATTTCGTAAATAAACCTTAGTTTTAAACTTTTGTTTTTAGTCTTAAATAAATTTTGGAACCTAACCCCCTTTTTTCTATTGTTTCTATGGTTCCATTTACGCGAATTCCATGTGCGAGGTTTTTGGCGAACGGAACCCTCGCGTACATGGAGGGTCTAGTGTACTAGCAATAGTTATAATAAAAAAAGTATTAACGAAGATATACCCACTTGTAATGGAGCGTCCGCCATATTTGATGACAATGTACCAGGTTCCGGATGTCCACACTAGTGTAAAATACTTACTAGGACACCTACTAAGCATTTCTGAAAAAAAATTCTCTGTACTCAACTTTTCCTAGAGAACCGGGTCTAGGTCCAGGACTAGCAAGAATACCAACCACTCTCTCGTGTCTCACTCGCCGCAACACTTGATTGATTACCGTGATTATTTCTCGGCTGTACCTGACCAATAGTACCAAGACGTGCAGCCAATCGTCGGAAAACATTGAAGGATTGACAAGCATGTTAATACCATTAACATATCAAAAACTTCCAATTCCAAAATGTTATTGTTTTAATTTCTGGTTTACGCAATAACGGACACAACGTAACTTAATTCAGGTAAATAATAATATTACAAAAGTGTGCACAAAAATGTATCAATGTATATGATATCAAACAAAGATTTATCAACAACCTGTTCTAACTTACATTTTAAACATTTCATAAATTTAAAATTGAAAAAACTCAGCCATTATACAATTTAACTTCAGCAGAATATTCCTCGAAAGGGGATGGGGCAATAAAATTCTTTTTCTACAAAATTTGCTTATTTTTGAAATATCTCTTCAACGGTACCATTTTTGATCCCCCATGCTATTTGAAAATCACTGAAGTTTCAGTGATATTGGAATTTCAGTATTCTTTATGTACGCTTTTGTGATCAAAAATTTTTTCCCCAACCCTCTAAGGCCGTGTTCGGTCTGGCACTTTTTCCGCTTTTTAGCTCCGTCAACACATTCTGATAATTCGATTTGGGATTTTACCATGCTTCCAAGCGCTTTATCTGCTCCCATTTCAGAACTTCACGTGTTTTAAGCTTCCGTAATGGACTTTTCGGCGCAGCCGAATCGGCGCCAACCCTGTTCGGCGCCAACCCTGTTCGGCGCAATCCCTTTCGGTGCGAAGCCCTTTCGGCGCGAAGCCATTTCAGCGACATCTGTTTCGGCGCCGGTTTATTCGGCGCGAAGCTCATTCGGCGAGAAGCTCATTCGGCGTGACGCTCATTCGGCGCGAGGATCATTCGGCGTGAGGCTTTATTCGGTGTGAGATTTCTTCAGAGTAGATTTGGTGCTAAATCTGTTATTGATATTTATAACTCTCCGCGTAAAGTTAAATCTTCCGCAAAGAGGTGGATCTTCCGCGAAGAGGTGGATCTGCCGTTAGGTTAGTGTTAGTTTTTGATATATCTTTAGAAAACCAATTAAAAACAAATAAATCTTCACGTAAAGTTAAATCTTCACGTAAAGTTAAATCTTCCGCAAAGAGGTAAATCTTCCGCGAAGAGGTGGATCTGCCGTTAGGTTAGTGTTAGTTTTTGATATTTCTTTAGAAAACTAATTAAAAACAAATAAATCTTCACGTAAAGTTAAATCTTCACGTAAAGTTAAATCTTCCGTAAAGAGGTGGATCATCCGCGAAGAGGTGGATCTGCCGTTAGGTTAGTGTTAGTTTTTGATATTTCTTTAGAAAACCAATTAAAAACAAATTAATCTTCAGGTAAAGTTAAATCTTCCGCAAAGAGGTGGATCTTCCGCGAAGTGGTGGATCTGCCGTTAGGTTAGTGTTAGTTTTTGAACGTGAAGATTTCGCAGAGGAACAAAGTAAAAATATTCAGAATGGAATGGATAAATAAGCTTTTCGCCAAAAATATTTGCATCGAAATGACATGGGCCTTTGCGTCGAATCGCTCGCGTCGAATCGCTCGCGCAGAATCGCTCGCGCCGAATAAGTCGCGGCGAATCGGCTGCGCCGAATAGTACCTTCCAGGAATTATAGCGTTTGCAAGCGCAGAACAGCTCCAAATAGAACAATCAAAAAATGTTCGACGGTGCTTCAAAGCGAAAAAAGCGCCAGACCGAACACGGCTTATGACTAACCGTTTTTGAAAAAAAATTCTGATACCACACCCTGCATAAAAATTACAATAAAATTATAAAATATTGTTCTTGATCGGAAACATGCGCATCTTGCTCAGAGAGTTTCAAATTTAAGATATTCAAAAAACTTGAGACTTCTAAAATGAGATAAATTACTACTTATCTATAGACTTAATTATTATATACATAGGTATAAATAATATTATGATTGATTATGTTTGTAATCACGCAATGGTTTATGAAGCGTAATACATTTTTTAAATTAAATTCCATTATAATTCACACCTTTTATTACAGATAACGAAAACCACATAATTTAACGAGTTTTTTAATAATATTTAAAATACTTTTTTTAATAATAGTTCTCCGTTAAGAGGAACGATAAAATTGTAATGATACTACATAATGGCATTGTGTATAAAATTTTATAACTTCAATTAAATTTTTATAATTCCTTTTTAATATTTGAAATTATTATAATCAAAGTGGCACCTTCCAACTTTCATAATGGCACGCCAGGTTGGATTTTTAATCGAGAGAGTACAATATGGCAAATTTTGTCTATTCCGATTTAAAAATTAAACTAAAAATAAATAGCGAATAGTTGTAGAACTTACATATAGTGCTAAGCATAAAATATCTTTGAGACCAGTACGTTTCTGGCTATACGCCATGTGGTAGTAGTGTTCGATTTGAGCTGATATTTTAGTATAAGCACATACTACATTTTTCGGGTTTACTGTGCATACCAAAAATCATAATCAAAAATGGATCCTGAAGCCTTTTTAGATATCGCAAATCAAGTTATAAAATTGAAAATGTTTCCTTATTTTGATATAGCATATTGTATTTTATGTGCACTCTCAGTTCGAGAAGATTTAGGGAATGGTAAGTGCCGAGAACCTCGTTCATCGCTCAATGAAATGCCGAGATTGCGCTTTAAACAACGCCATCATTACAAAAATAGATCTGTAACATCTTCCGGAGCTTAAATATTAGCTAAAATTGTAACAAAATATTTTTAATTTTACGAAAACCTTTTAACAATCATTTCAGATACTTTTTTATTAAACATTCATAGCATTGAAGTTCCATGATATATTATCTTCTTATTAAAATTTAATATTTTAGATTAGATAAAGCCATTGCTATGTATACATAGATGCGTTTTTATTTGGAAATACGCTCCAATTCAAAAGCTTTGGACGACAAACAACAATTTTGCAATACCCGCATTACATTAATTTTTAACAAATTGCTGATGGTTTTAATTAAGTACTTTTAAATGTTTTACTTCGTGTTTGCTATAGAAATCCCCCAAAAATTATCAAGATTTGTTAAATGTAGTAATTGTGTCTAGATAAAAGAAAGGAACACAAATTGGAAGGAAATTGCCAACTAGAAACATTTCTTATTGGTCGTTAGAGAGACAATAAATCAAAAGCGGTTGTTAAACTGTCGACTACAATAAATTTAGATTTATAAAAAGCAAAATGTTTCAATTTATTAATTTATTTTTAGGAGCTCAAGCATTTTCACGAAAGCACCCTCTGGCATGTTGGCTTTCGTATATGTTGGTGGTTTTTGCAGGAGGAATGGTATGTAATGCACTTTTAGGCGAACCAATATTAGCACCACTTAAAAATACACCTCTCGTTTTGGTTGCATGCTTAGTTTGGTAAGTTTTCATAAGCAGATATTTTATTATAAAAATCTTACTAGTTTTCGATTACAAAAACTCGCAGGAGTTTTCATTTGGTATAGCTGAGAGTAGTAGAAGTTTTTCATGGGAGCAGGTTTATACAATAAACTTAAACAGATTTATAGGGAAAACCTTATAAGCATTTTGTTTACTATTAAATTTCTTCATTCAAATACAAAAAATGTTTAAAAATTATTGAATTCGATTATTCGATATCTGTTACCTCATTCCGACCATCATAGAATGGTATATTATTTTCTGTGCTGCTATCCTCTAATTAAAGCGTGGAAATGAGAAAACCTTGGTTATTAATTTTAAAATTCCAGGTAAGTTGGGAAAAACGTGTGTCAGATAATTAAAATCATTCTTTGTTGATAATGATCCCTTTGTATGTTTCGCTATATAATTTCACCTTGTATTTAACGATATACTATATTGGGCGTGTTTTTAAACTACTCGAGCAGCTGTTCGAGTACTCGAACAAAAAAAGTGTGTTTTTAAACTACTGCATCAATTGTCATAAGTTGTTTTAAAACTCCCCCACTCTGCTCGAACGCATTACTCGAGCAAATTTTCATGCACCGGATCGTAAGGTAGTGCCTTACCTGCTCGAATTTGGTTCGAGCAATTATTGCTCGAGCAACCGGTACAGTTTAAAAACACACCCATTATTTTACAATAATGTAAAACAGTAAAACCAAGTTCTAAATTGTATACTACAGTGATTGTACGAAGTATTCGTCATCTTACATATTTTGAATAAAAAACCGAGGGGTTGTTCACTTAGATTTTTGATGTACACAGATTATATTATGTAAAATATTATTGAGATTATTAATAAATTATCGTGATTACTTAAGATTATTACTGATTATTGTGATTATTAATAATTATTAAGATTATTTGTGATTATCTAGGATTACCCGAGATTATCGATGATTATTTATGATTACTTGGTATTATTTATGATTATACCGGGTGACCGGCCGAAAACTGAACATAGGGAAATAACATGGGAAATTGATTTTTTCTAAATTCCTGCTTCCCATTATAACTGATATGAATAAAAAATACCAAATTAAAGAGATTTTTTTTCCGCGCCTAAAGATACCAAACACTTAATATTTTGTTTTTTAATTATTGTTAAAAAGTCGATAGTAAAATTAAGAAATAGCGCTTCTTAAAAAAATATTAGCGGGCTGGGTCGTTGCATTACGTCTAATGTGCCGCATTGCTATTGTTTTTAAACTTTTTAAATTTGTTTTTATTTTAAAAATAATAAGAACGCAATTTGAATATTATTTTATTATAACAAGTTGACCAATATTAAAAGTTAAAAGTAGTGTTATTTAGTCAACAAAGCCCAAGAATAAGAAAAATATCAATTGGATTATTAAATACTGAACGAAAGTAACCAAATAATAATAATATTATAACAAGTATTCGAATAACCCTCCATTCTGCACTAAACAGTAACCCAATCTATTATAAAATGATTTTCTTACATTTGCTAGCTGTCTAGCAGTAATTTGATTGCATTCTGCAAAGATCGCGTTCCTCAAAGAATCAATATTTGGGTGACGAGTTTTATAAATTTTGCTTTTAATATGACCCCACAAAAAGAAGTCACACGGTGCCAGATCAGGAGATCGGGCTGGCCAGTTTATAGCACCACCACGACCAATCCATCGATTTGGATATGCTTGGTTTAAATAATCTCTAACGTTTACCCCAAAATGTGCTGGACAACCGTCTTGCTGAAACCAGACCTCATGGTGTTCAGAAGCTATTTCGTCTAACGCAGGACCAATATTATTTATAAGAAGATCTAAATACATATCTGAATTTAAATTTCCAAGTATTTCAAATGGACCAAGAACACGGTTATTATAAATGCCAGCCCAAATATTAATTTTTTGAGGATATTGTGAGCCGGTCATTAAATTTAATCTCGGATTTTGTATAGGCCAATAGCGATGGTTTTGTACATTTGGCTCATTGTTTAATGTAAATGTACATTCGTCTGTAAAACATATTTGTTTCAGAAAGTTTCGGTTTCTGTTAGCACGTTCTTGCATTTTCTCACAAAATACAAGCCTGGATTCTTCGTCAAACAAAAATATTTCTTGATGACATTGATATTTAAAAGGATGGTACTTGTGCTTTTTTAAAATTGTTCGAACATTTTCTCTACCAACATTACACTCAGCTGCAATGGATCTAATGCTTGCATTTGGATTCGCAGAAATTAAACCTAATATAGTTTCTTCCAATTCATGGTTGTTTCTCTGATATCCTATTTAAAAAATAATGATAAGACAACTTCAATTAATAATTTTGGTTAATACCTTTATTTAAATTTGTCGAAGTATTACCAGTGTCTTCAAATTTCTTAATTATATTCTGTATGGCCGATATTGATGGAATTTGGCTATTATTAAATTTAACAGAAAATAAGTCACGTATTTGGCGTAAACTATTACCGCTATAATATTTTACCATGAAAACTTTTTCTTCAACAGACCACTTCAATGTTAACAAAATTAATTTTAATCTGTCAAAGTAACTTTTGTTTGTAATATTTGGCTTTCATACAATAGCAATGCGGCACATTAGACGTAATGCAAAGACCCAGCCTGCTAATATTTTTTTAAGAAGCGCTATTTCTTAATTTTACTATCGACTTTTTAACAATAATTAAAAAACAAAATGTTAAGTGTTTGGTATCTTTAGGCGCGGAAAAAAAATCTCTTTAATTTGGTATTTTTTTATTCATATCAGTTATAATGGGAAGCAGGAATTTAGAAAAAATCAATTTCCCATGTTATTTCCCTATGTTCAGTTTTCGGCCGGTCACCCGGTATAATCATTTTAAGAGTAAAAAATTTGAACAACAGATGGCGCTACTGCGCTTTTCAGCTGCTAAATAGTGTTATAAATAAATATACAGGGTGTACATAAATATAGTGATTTCGGTATAAATAATAATAATTTTAATATAATAATTTTCTATTGTTTTAACTTTATCTGTAAATATATTTTAGTATGTTTTATGGTGTTTCAACTAATGCTTATACGCTACAAAAATTTAACTTGACTAATCTTATTCCATGTATAATTATTTGTTTTATTTTATAAGGGGATAGCACGTTATTGCCAAACCTGAAATTTAAGATTTTCCATAGAGATTCAGAAAGCTGAAGGTTTGATAGTCGATTTAGTAAAATAAATTATCGAAAATATCATAAACAACCCTTTTATTGAGGGAAAAGTGTAGGTCACGCCCACAATCAAATTTAAAAGAAATTGGTGTAATTTTGGGACATTTTGAGCATTTTTAGGTCCGAATTCGACTCTGAAGCGTTAGGGTATATCATTGTGCGCGCACCGTCAACAGAATGAAGTGAGATTCCTTATGCGCGTCACTGAATGGGTAAATTTTCGACCTTCAAAGTCGATTTATTCAAAAACTTATGAATATTCCGCAAAATTTTTTTTTTAATTATACTATATATGTAAACCGCCAGCTTTCCGAATCTTTATAAGAAATTTTCAATTTCAGGGTGGGTAATAACGTGCTTTAACCATTTTATCATATTGTAAATCTCTTATATAAAAATGAATATTTGTTTGTTTGGAACTTATAAACCGTTATAAACTCCTAGACTCTACACTGAGAAAAGAATTGAAGTAGGAATTCGTCTCGCAACAATTTGAAATAAATATTACTTGAATTGTTGTCAAATTTACTTCATTTGTTGTAAAATTGACATCAAATTGATACGAAACGAATTTGTACCAAAAACCAAAAAACCAAAAAAAAAAAACAAAAAAACCAAATTTGGTTAAGATTGGTCAAACAGAAACGTAAAGCACGTGCACGCGTGTTTGCATTGTCGATCGGTTGACAGTTTGATAGCATACATTATTGTTTTTAAGTTGATTTTGAGTAGCCTGCCTTCCTTTAAGCAATCTCGATAATCCATTCATGCGCGTCCCATAGGGACGCGCATGAATGGATTATCGAGATTCCTTAAAGGAAGGCAGGCTACTCAAAATCAACTTTCCTTTCCTTTGAAAATTTTTGCACTGTTTCAATACAAAAACATGCGCAGGGACCTACATAATAACTGTGCCAAATTTGATTCCGATCGGTCAAACGGTTTAGGAGTCTATAGGGAACACCCATACATACATACACACATACATTTATTTTTAAATATATAGATAGATTATTAAAAATTATTTTAAATTATTAGAGATTATTTGATGTTATTTGAGATTATTCAGATTACTAATGATTATTAAATATTATGGGAGATTATTTGAGATTAGTAATAAAATATTTATATTTTGTACACAAGATTATTGAAGTGAACAACCCCTCGTAAAAAACGGTATAACTTTTCTAAATTCCATGTAATTTTAAAAATAAAATATTCAATATAAACTATAAACATCTTTCCATAATTTAACTTTTTATATTTGAAAAATTCAAACAGATTCGTTTAAAAAGTAAAACAGAAAAAACACATACGCGTATAAAGTATTCGACAACCCGACTTTAAAAATTCAAAAACGCAGTTAAAGAAGTTTTTAATATTTAGTGGGATTGTCTTCAGCCTTTATAATTCCAATTTGTCTTGCCCTAATTTTTTTGTAAAGATGATCCCATAAATATTCAACATGATTAATGTCTGGGCTTTGAGGAGAAATTTCTAAATGTTTTAGTGTGCTATAAAGGATCCACGTCCTGTTATATAAGCTTTATGCTTCAGATCGTTATCTTGAATAAATATGTAATTATTTTGTAGCCTCATATTGTGATCATTTACAAAAATATTGGTAAATTTTGGCATAAAATGTTGATAGGCATTTGTGGAAATTTGTGAAATACTATAAATTTATAACACTTTTTTGCTTCATTTCTTTAAAATGTGTAAATTTTAATAATTTTAATAATAAATCTTAAGATACTTACAATCGCGTCTATATTAGCTTACAGAAAGTATTAAATTTCAGGCAAAGTAGCAAATTTTTAATGATAAGCGGTCGTTCCTTTTTGTCTCAAATTATATGAAGTCGAATACTTTTTACATGTGCAATTGAAATTTTTTAAATGGAAAAAGGTCAATCATAAACAAATATAAAGTTTCTATTGCATTTTTAAATTGCGTGTAGTAGTATATAACTACTAGAAAAGTTACAGCTTTTTTAATTAAAAATATGTTAGGTGTCGAATACTTTTAACACTCACTGTAATATGATTTAATACGTAAAATCACACACCATAATCAATATTTCCTGTTTCCGCATGATTATTTTGGAGCCAAAGTAAATAGAGGTAAAAATGATAAGGCATATAAATCTACAGAATAAACTATTTACTTTTTACAAATAATCGTATGGTTATTTATAAAACGAAGAACTGATAAAAATGATATTTATTTATTTTTATTTCATTATAAATACTAAGTTCGACGTTTGTTTCTTCAAAATTCTAAAGATTCAAAAATGCAATTCACTATTGACGAAAAAAATTGAAAAATTATTTGTTTTGTATTTTATTAATGGGAAACTTAATATAATGGAACAAAAATGCACAGTGCTCATGACAAACTTAATTTCTTAATTTAAAATTTATCTTTATGCTAATAACATTATTCTTTTATTTTATAAATAAAAAATATTTAATATTTGCAAAGAGGAAAATAAATTGTATATTATAAATAATGAAAATTACACTTTTCTCAATGAACTCAACTCAATAATTAAGTGTAAAATAATATGGAGAAGTAGAAATAAAATTTGCTGGGTCTTCAAATGCCCCAATAATTTTGTTAAGAATTTCAATAAAAAATCGTACATTGTATCTGTGATTGCTTACTCCTCAAAAACTAAGCGACATACCGAAAAAATCGATAGAACATAAAATTATCTAAAAGGAAAGTTCCCACGAGCATATTCCTGCTCCCGTATGGTTATTCTGGAGCCAAAGTATTTTATTAACTACTACTTTATAAAGATTTTAAGTGGTCGTAAGCAGGATTATGAACTTTTCAAAAGTTATCTAGAAAAAATTAATAACGGTTGCTATTTAAAAAAAATTTTGATGACGTCGTCCATCACATCACTGATTTTCCATCAACATTGAAAGATGAGCAATAATGCCAATAAGGTCACTTGTCCCTTTCAAAATTGTTTTGTTCTATTCTAGATGAGCACATTTTTTAATTTAAACCATTTCATAATTTTGAGTGAAATTGACGCGCTAACGAAAATCACAAATTCACCTCAAAGTTGGCGTATCAAGAAGACAACTTCCAAAGGCTCTCATGCCTAAAGCACTTATCTCAAACATGTGATCTTAGAAATTTTTTTATATAATTTCATACTCTACAAAAAACTCTTACAAAAAACAAGTATTAACTTGCTTAGTTAATTTTTTTGCAGAGTAAGCGATAAAAGATAAATATGAACAACTTTAAATTTTAATCGTACCTCAATAATTTCTTAGATTTTAAAATTTGTAACAAAGTTGTCGGGTATTTAAAGACCCAGAAAATCCGATTTTTACATTTCCATATCATATTACACTTAACTACCGAATTTGGTCCATTCGCGATCTCTTTCCATGGTTTGATTAATAACGTTTCATTCGAGTCCTGCATGCGCAGTTCTGTCTGTTTTGTATTTCTACTTCAGTGTAGAAAAATGCTTTTTTTTCAAGATATAATTATGTTAATTTGAGTTATTATTACTACATAGTACGTTATTACTTAGGTTGTGCGGCCTAAAGGCCGCACTGGAGGAAATCAATTTATTTCTAAATAAAAATCCAACTTCGAAAACATTAAAAGACTGATTGTAACTCCGATAAATATTTATGGATTAATGTTTTTTTATTAAACATTCTTTTATATTAATACCTTGACGTATATTGGTGAGAATCTCGTTAATCCAATCATGCGGGTTAGTGTGGACGTTGCCATGGGAATTTTTTTATATTTTGTGTTTCGTTGAAAAAATTTCTAGAAAAGTTGAGCCGTTCAAAGGAGTTTCCCGATAACTAAAATATTAACAATCCGGGCCTGGCTCATCAAGTCCGTCATATAACTTGTATGCGCTGTTAAATCCCGAAAATACTCAATTTTGTCGTTTTTTTGATGTTGCCCCGGAAAATTTTTCGTCCGTCTAGAATAGAATTAAAAATTATAAAATCACGCATTATTTGAGAACTTCAAAGAATACTTTTCATGGTGTAACCAAGACCCTTCTTTGTTTATTTTGTAGATATGAAATAAAACAAAAAAGAAACCGAAAGATATCATTTTTTGGAATAGTCTTAGTTTTTTGCACTTTTTTGCCTTAGAATTCATTTTAAAAGAATTTTATTATATATGCATCTTTATTGAGGACAAAATTATAACCCAAAATATAGCCTTGCGTTTTTTTTCCAACGACAAGTGCATAATAATTCTTAACTCACGAAGTTACCGACACTGCACACAGGTCGGGCAAAGGATAAATTTCGACGTAAAAAAAAATTCGACATTTATCGGTGGGGAAAAAAATGCTAGGATCATTTTTGGGTTAGAATTTTGTCCTCAAAAATATGCATATAATAAGACTTTTTTCAAATTAATTCTTCTTCTTCTTTTGATGCCTATTCGTTACCGAATGTTGGCGATCATCATGGCTACTCTCACCTTATCAGCTGCTGCTCTAAACAGACCCGTTGTTGATTTGCCGAACCAAGTTCTTAGGTTCTTATTAAGCCAGGATATTCTTCGTCTGCCTGGACCTCTTTTTCCCAGCATTTTGCCTTGTAGTACCAATTGTAGAAGCTCGTATCTCTTATTGTTCCGCATTATGTGGCCGAAGTACTCCAGTTTTCGAATTTTGACTGTCTTAAGGATCTCTTTTTCTTTATGCATTCTTCCCAGTACATTGTTGTTCGTGACATGCTGTACCCAGGAGATCCTCAGCATACGTCTATAGAGCCACATCTCGAATGCCTCCAGCCTCCTCTCGCATGCCTCTGTCAGGGTCCAGGTCTCCGCCCCGTACAAGAGTACCGGAAATATATAGCTACGAGCCATTCTCATCTTCGTTGCCAGGCTGAGATCGTGACTTCTGAAAACATTCATCATCTTTACAAAGGCGGCTCTGGCTCTTTCTATTCGACATATAATCTCTAGCGAATGATCCCATTGCTCATCCACCGTTGTTCCGAGATACGTATATTTTTTGACCTTTTCTATACGGTTGCTGTTAATAATCAAATGTCCCGGAGGTACTGTCTCTTTACTCACTAGTCACTACCATGTACTTGGTCTTACTCGTATTTAGTGCTAGTCCATACCGGTCGCTTGCCTCTGCTACTCGGGTCATCAGTTCTTGTAGGCCCTCCAAACTATCTGCAAATACCACCGTGTCATCTGCATATCTGATGTTGTTTATGCACTGCCCGTTAACTGTTATTCCGGTCTCTAAATCATCTAATGCTTCTCGGAAATTAATTCTAAGATGTGAAAACAGTAAGAAACTAAGACTACTCTAAAAGTTCTATTTTTTTTTGTAACATAGCTGCATAATAAACAAACAGAGTTCGAAAACCTGATTGCACCATGATAAGAATTCTTTGAAGTTCTCAGAGGTGGTGTGAATTATTTTGGATTTTTAATTCCATTCTAAATGGCTAAAAAAAATTACCGGTGCAATATCCAAAACCTCACGAAATCGGCAATTTTTAAGATCCAAGTTTCAGAGTTTGACTAATTTAATGAAAAATGTTGTTCAGGTCATTATTGAACATAATTTTACGCTCTACGAAAAAGATGCGTATAGTTTTTGTTACCCTATGTTGCTTAGTTTTCGAGATATTTGAGAAAAAACCAACAGCGTCGCGTTCTATCATAAGAGTTAACTTTTTATTCAGTTTAATTTTTTCGAAATAAAATAAATCCCAGCTGTAAAAACTCAAACCAAAGCAATGTATTGATTTGGTTTACAGATAATTTTATCAGTTTTCAATTTAAAGGATTAAAATAAAATTTTTAATTTCCAATTATTTTGGAATCATCTTAAAAATTAATAAAAATTATCATGAAATAAATTACCCTACTATTCCTTAATTTAACGAACTTCGTATCTCTTAAGATAATCAAGATCCTCATGGTGAAGGTCGAAATTCGGGTACCGTAAACCGGGGCTACTTGAGCCTCCAGGGGCTACTTGAACCACGGAGAAAAAAGAGTTTAAAATCCGTCCTGGTCCTATAAAACTCAATATATAGACGTAGTTGACCTTCTCCCTGACAGGTAGCAGCACTAGGCAGAGGCTGGTGCATGAAACAAAGTTTCATGCACAAAAATGTATATTTTGAGTTTATTTCAAAATCATTTATCCTTCTTGAACCCACCACCTGTTTTACAGCCTTTTCTAATGGATTTGCTGAGTTGGACCAAGTAGCCCCAGCGCGGGGTTACTTGAACCCAATTTTTAAAAATAGAAAAAAAATATAAAGGGTTAAAATTGTTGTTTAAAAAGGCTTAAGGTGGTAGCAAAACATCTCAAAGTGGTAAAAACAAGGTTATCAGTGCACATTATGGGTTTAATCAACAAATCAGTATAAAACTCGCAAAAAATATGAAATTTCGGGCCCAAGTAGCTCCGGTTTACGGTACCCAATTACCTATTTAAAATTACATAACGAGAGGTCAATATCCTAAAAAAGTTGGGTACATTAATTTGGAGTTCCCCATGAATTTTTCTATTTAGAATTCATTTAAAATCACTGGGAATATCTTCAAATCCCCTGGAAATCCCCGGAATTCCGAATCTTGTGTGAGTTCAGAACGTTCTTGAATGAAACATTACCGGCCGGTCGGACCGTTCCCAAATGAAAAATTATTGTGCGGTCGGACCGTGCAACAGTATCATATTTCTCCCTCAAAAATATATTGCCATCTAGTTCAGAAAGTTAAAAAATACTAAGCTTTTTGGTAGTAATAGAAGACACTTTTCTAAGAAAATGTTGCCTAAATCTAAGGGAAGCCCTCTTTAAAGCAATCTTTTTATTACCACATTAAAATAATAATCTTATACCGAAATTATTAATTTTCTAACGTTCATCATTAAATCATATTTTAAAGAGCGCAAAATTAGCTTCTTTAGCCAGCATTTATTTTATTTCTGGAGCACTTGATATGAAGTGAAATCTTTCACAGCTCTTACATCTGTAATAAAAAACGTTTTTTATTTTTAAAATTTATTAAACCGCATCAGAGAAAACCCAATAATATAATATGTGAAATGTCCTCTTTTTTGGCTTGTTAACATCGTGAAATACATTTTACGATACTTTTTGGGTTTTTTTTTGGGACGGTTTATAAAAGAACATTTTTTATAAAAATGTTTAAAAAATAACTGAAATATTAAAATAATTAATTAGAACTGGAATTTAAAAGCAAATTAAAAACGTCCCTTAAATTGAATGTTGAAGTTGAAATGAAGGAAAGTAATAAAAATTTGAAAAACGATATCTTATGAAATGTTTCGGTCTTGTTGGACTATTTTCACACGAATGAATGCCAATTTTTAATTTAATTTATTAAATTTTTTAAATTTAATTTAGAAAACATTAAAATTTTTATTATTGTAGGTACGTAATATTTTACACTCCCATCGACATTGGATACAAATTAGCCAAATTTTTACCTGTAAAAATCGTATGTTCAGCAATGAAGGAAGTATACAGATGCAAAAAAGTGTACGACGGTGTATCGCATGCAGCAAAATTGTATCCCAACGCAATTATCATAATGATAATTATTGGAACAATAAAAGGTAATGGAGCTGGATTCGTACGATTGTTGGAGAGACTTATTCGAGGTGTGTGGACACCCACCGCAATGGAATTTATGCAACCCAGTTTGTAAGTGGTAATTCTTGAGGGTTCCGAGCAATACTGATTGATTTTATTTTAGTTACACTAAAGCTTCTCTATTGGCATCTATCATTTTTGTAATGGATAAAAAAACCGATTTAATTTCTGCACCACACGCTTTGGTTTACTTTGGAATCGTTATATTCTTTGTCTACTTCAAATTATCTTCCATACTTTTGGGTATCCACGATCCATTTGTGCCATTTGAAAATTTAATGTGTGCGTTGTTCTTTGGCGGAATATGGGATTCGATTTCAAAAATGATGGGTCGTGGACAAATTAAAGAAGAAGCTAAAGATGCTAAAAAGACGAATTAAAAAGTACGTCAACTCATGCATTTTCAGTTTTTATCTTCCTGTTTTATTATTTTTTCAGAACAACTGATTTGAGTGCAATTAAAGCGTTTTGGATTTTATGAGTTAACAGTTAACATTTAAGAACTCTAGTATAATTTGTTATGTTGAATTTTTATTTATTTATATTTTTGATTATGTACGGAGTTTTCAAAAATGCACTCTTTTTTAGATACATTTTTTTTATTTCGACATACAAAATATAACTTGTAGATATAAAACTCGATCACTTAATCGGTATTTAAAACTAAACAAACACCCTGAAGTACCCAATGACTTAAATGTTCCGAAGTTCCCAAATCGGCTTCAAAAACCAATCCAACTCCCATTGCGTTACGTCTCATGGATGTCGTGTAAACCGGAGTCTTCAAAGTATTTTGAAGTTTTAAGCGGAACGATTCGATGGGAATTATATTTAAAATTGGAAGTTCTTCGATGAGAATTTTTGGAGTTGATCGGCGTAAACACTCTGAGCCCACATCCCATCGTGCACCTTCCAAATATAAACCATGGACCAAACATGTTCCCTAAAAATATTTACATAAAATAAATTCCACGATATTGGAAGCAAATTTATCGTATTACTGTTTCTGGTCGTTCTTCCACATCTAATGGATCTAAAAATTGAGTGACCGTAGTGTAAACGGTTGAACGATCCAGTGGCCAGTTATTTTTTCGGCAAGCAATTTGTACCAATGCAGCTAAATACGTCTCCGGAATATGTAAACCAGATAACCATAACACCATCGGATCTCCTTGAACGCTCTACAATAAAAATTGTTTGCATCAAGAATAAAATTCAACTACGTCGGATTTAAAAATAATACCCAATCGATATATTGCCGCTGACGTTTCAGAAAATGTTGCATCCATCCTCCCAAATTTTTTCTGGTATCTGGAGCTAATTTTCTCCAAGAAGCAGGTAATTGTCCATTGTACAAAGAATAGGCTACGTTGTCTAAAATAGCGTCCATTCCTATTTCGCCAACGAGTGCTTTCTTTAATTGTTGTAACGTGCGTCTCATAACGACCAAAAGTTTATTGAATCTTTCCAATTCTTGAAGTAGCACGATTATCGTGGGAGTCATAACCAATTGAAAGTATTTGCGTACTTTCCAAATTTCATATTCGTTAGGCATTTTAGCCAATATGTCGTTTGCTACGTTCATAATAAAGTCTTCCCTGCTGATGCCTTCACCGGAAGCGCCTTAAAAAATTAAATGGTGATGTTTTTAAATTCAAATTGTAAATATTAGGCGCCGCAAGGAAAGGGAAGCTGATCTGACAATTAGAGGAAATGGAGAAAATGTAACGATAGGAATGCTAAAAGAGAATATGGGGTTATTCCATATAAAATCAACCAATTTTTTGCAATTATTTTCATGTCGCACTTCGATTTTGCTCAAAATTGATGCATTTCTAAGTTGTTCAAAATAAACTGACTCGTATTTTTTTTGGCTCTAAAGTTGCCCATTTATATTGTACAGCCCTTCAAATTTGGCTTGTAGAGCTTTGATAAATTATTTCTACTGACCGAACTGACACGATTTTTTTATGTAATGAAGATATTAAATAGGCATTTTCAGTGAGTTTTTGTATCTAAATAATTAAGATCAAACAATGGAGGCCCTGAAAATTTTCACTTTGAGTGTCCCTCCCCCAAAAACTGGGTGATTTAAAATTCAGAAAAAATCTATTATCTTTATTATACTATTGGTTACTTGTATACCAAATTTTAGATTGGGCACGCTTTTGGTTTTTCTGGTACTTTTGGTAAAATGTTTCGATTCACTCCTAATTCAAAAGCATATGGTAAATAACCCAAAACATATTTATTAAAGTTTTTCGATTTATGACCACTATCATTTATTTCGATGTCACTCTTAAACCAAAAGCGTGACCACTTTAAATTTGGTATGCAAGTATCCAAAAGTATAATAAAGATAATAAATTTTTTCTGAATTTTAAATTACCCAGTTTTTGGGGGAGGGGCACTTAAAGTCAATTTTTGATCAGGGCCCCCATTTTGTGATCTTAATTATTTACATACAAAAATTCACTGAAAAGGCCTATTTAATATCTTCATTTTATAAAAAAAAATCGTTTCGTTAATGGTGCGGTTCGGCCAGTAAAAATAATTTATCGAAGCTCTACAAGGCTGTTTTGGAAGCCTGTATAATGTAAACGGGTCACTTTAGGGCCAAACAAAAAATATAGGTCCGTTTATTAGGTATAAATTATTATAAGTGTGCCAAATTTCAGTAAAATCGAAGAGGGACACGAAAATATGGTTGATTTGATATGGAATGACCTTATGATCTCTTGGTTAGAAAATCCAGGTTAGACTTCGAGCTGAGTAAATGATGAAGCAGAATGGACGCCGTTGAACGGCATCAAATGTCAAATTTAAGTTGAAATGCGTATTAATAAGTTAGTATGTGCACACAATGTACGATGTTGCACTATAATACGTAAGAAGTTATTTACCGTCGACCAACTTCTTACGTTATGCAACGTTTAATACCGTGCATTGTGTGCACAGTAACCTATTTACACGCATTTAAACTTAAATTTGACGCCATTCAACGGCATCCATTCTGCTTCAGTCTTAAGAACGCTCCCGTATCTCTTGACCCGGATAGGAATGATAATCTCACCGAGGGAATCTGCCAACGAACCCTTCTGGGCATGAATTACACTTCCCGTGGTTTGCAGTTCACGTTAAGTAACAGTAGGTCCACCATGTAGGTAAAAATACTGCGAATGCACCTCAAAGACATAAAAGAAAGTGCCACGATTCCTCATCCATGAGGATATGTCACGAGAGTGAGAAAGGAAGTTGTAAAATGTAGACGAAAAATTAAAAAATGTAGTTGTAATATTGCAAGTTGACAATTTTTGTTAAAAATTCAAATTACAAACCTGCTTGGGGTTGAAGTTCTATCAAAATTTCCCACATTTCTTTTACCGCTTGTGTATAATAACCAATTTCTGCATTAGGATGTAAGCCAAACACCTCAGGACTGTTTGCCAGCGGAAGTTCGTCGATAGCAGCTAAAATATAACCCAAAATAGAACCAAATGCATGTGGAAGATATACCTAACACGTTACCTATGTATTCATCTTTTGTTCCTTCTGGTGGTATGCGATAATCCACGGTATGGTCGCGGTAAAAATGAAACGGTTGAAATTTATCGAATAAAAAGTCGCCCATATACTCGTTCATGTATATTTTCACGATACGACGATCAAAATCGTCTATGACTCTTCCTCCGTACATTACTTCGCCAATGAGATATTTTAAACTGTTCCACGGTATACGGATATCTTTTAGGGCAACAGCTTTAGTTAGATATGTGTCCAAAATTTGAACGCACACGTTAAAATCGGATTCGTTGAAATCGTAACTTATATTCCAACCGATTTTATCGTACTTTCTTCTTTCTTGAACGACTGCGTGGAAAAAGGCTAACACGTAAATCAGAGGTTTAAATGCAACGTGATTACATCCTTCCAAAGTTTGTGGCCTTAATTTAAAATAAGTGTTCCGTAAATTTAACTTCAAACCGTTTGGAGGTTCGATCACAACTTTTAAGGAGCGCTGTAAGACTCCAATCGGGAAATTTGGTGTGGGATCAGTTGTTAGCCATAATCTAAAATCTGGATGGGGTTTGGTGATTTTCTCCAGAGTTTTTTCCAATTGCCGTATAAATCGTATCAATAAGTGACAGTTTTGGAACATCAACCATTGTCCTCGACCGATGGCAGTATCTAGCAGTCCCAGGGCGATTGGTTCCTGACCTTGCCCTAAAGACAGATATTTAAATTTGCCTCCTCCCATTCCACAACGTTCGGCCAATTTCATCAACTCTGCTGTGGGATCTGAACCGGGACTTAATACAAACACCACCGGCATCAAAGGAGTACTCTGATCAAAAATATTATCTAAGCTTATCACCGGTGGCATGATGTATTCTTCTCCCATGGTGACTTCGATGTAATCGCTAACCGCTCGATAAACTCGATCGATTCTAAAACATCGCAGGAACATTAACACTTCAAAAGGATTTAATCTACTTTTATATTGGTCTGGAAAATCCACTGCTTCCGGCGCATCTGTGTCGTACCATTCTTGCCACGTATCTACATTTTTTTCTATATCTTTCGGCAATGTTTCGAAGGCAGTGGGAAAGTCGGCCGAGAGCTTTAACAAATCTTCCCAACCTTGTGGTGGCAGCCACTTTGCAGGACAAGCTTTAGTAGACTTCTCTAAACTGACGCAGCCCTTAATAAAGAATTCCAATTCGGCCTGTGTGGTCACTCCAGCATTTTGTTCCAATTTGATGGTCATTTGAAACGAAAACAAAAGTTTGTGCTTTTCAAACATTCCGGTGCATCCGTAGTCGTACACGTTTTTAGTTAAACTGTTGATAATATTTTTCAATCGTCTGTTTAAAACGGTGTGCGGTAAAGCTTTCCTTAAGGAATATGCAAACACTTCCAGGTAAGACGAAAGCGAAAACTGGTACATGGCGTTTACTCCAGACATGTCGGATAATACAAAAAATAAAATAGCTCCTCGTCTGGACACAATTCTATAGCCATCGCGTAACCTGTCTATGTCTTTACCGGTTTGTTCTGCGAGAAGAAGTTTAATGGTTACTTCTCCAGCTTTGGTTTTGGTGTTATCTAAGGTATCAATCAACTCGACATTGTCCAACATATTTCCAGTTGATGTCGATAATTCTCTCAATAATGAATCTTCTAATTGCTGCAGAAGATTTTTGTTTTCGCTGGTTTCGGAAATTAAATTTTCGCGTTGTTCTTCCAAATCGGCTCTTTCGTTACGAACCACCACACTGAGCAATTGATCTTCGAGTCCCGATAAAGTTACCATGTAATTGATGACCACCGCTTTTGCATACGCAGCAGGATTAAACGCTGGATTTGCCAGTTTCGTTGTTAAATACATACGAAAATTCGGATCGTAATCGACTTCTTTATCGCCAAGAATAACAAACGCGCGACCACTAACCACCTTGATGTTTTTCTCGAGAACGTTATCGATAACCGGATCGATGTAATCGTCGACATCTTGAAATAAAATTGGCGAACCGTACTTGATCGCCATATCGACGAATTTCAAAAAATCGGAATCGTTAAAATTTAACACCTTAAGATTGCATTTTTCTTCCTTTTTCTTGATCCAGTTGAGGGCTTGCTGTTGTGGATCTATACATAACGGAAATCGTGAAGCACGCATCGTTAAAATTCCATTTTGTACAGACAATTCGTCTGGCGGCAAGTTTTCGGAGTTCCATTTGCTGATTTCGACGTCGTTAGTTAAATTGGTTTCGATCCTGAAAGGTAGGGTTAACGGTATTTCTCTCTCGATGATATCGTTTTGCCAATCGTCGTACACCATTTCTTTTCTAAATTCGTAACTAAACGGTCCAGTGTAACTTAAGAAGGCACTACATAATAAGCAATTTCCAATAAGACGTTCTTGTTCTAACCGTAATTTAGCTAAGTCTATTGTCCAACGAGCCTGTTCGGAGCTAAGTCCAGAAATCAGTTTATCGGCGGCGTTTAGTCGCCTCATCATGATATCGGTCTCTTCTTGGAGTTCCTGCTTTCTTTTCATTGCCACTTCGTATTTTTCGTTTAGTTTAGCTAAATCTGCTTCCAATTTTCCAATTTCGTTGTACAACTTTTCTAAACTTCTCTTGGCAGTGTCGTACTCCTTTTGCAATTGTTCTACTCTTTCCTTTTTGGGCTTTACTTCTTTGTATACTGCACAATATCCTAATACGGCGACGACGAATTTAAGTAATCCGTAACCTGCTTTACTGATGCTTTGCATGTCGTCCAATTTTTTCGATGTTTTTAAATGAGCTTTAACTGCCCGCTGTTGCCCTTGCGTTATAGCATCGCAGTTTAGTTCCTGAAGTGATTTCAGAAAACTCGGATCGGACATCATACCTTTCGCACCTTTCCAAGATACCTCTTTTACGCCTCGTATTATCGCCACACATTCGCAAACAACTTGTACCGCTTCTGGAGGCGTGGCAAAAGAACGAATTTCCGTGATATCTGCTTTTTCTAAATCTGCTAATGCCATTCTAGCCGCTTCCAAAGCGGGCAAAGCGGCCGACAACACTTCTTCGGCTTCTCCCTGTTCTATCGAAATTAATTTCGATTGTTCCTCAATTTCTGAACTGCGCAAAAATGCCACATCCTTTTTGTAAGTAGCATTTTTCGTTCCCGCTTCGATTTCCACAAGCATAGCTTGACAATTAGCAGTTGATTCTGCCACTATCACTTGTTGAATGGCAAGTTTGGCATTTAATTTTTCCAACTCAACGGTTGCTTCTTCAATTTTTACCAAACCACCCAATAGGCGGTCACATTGAGCAATAATGAATATATTCTTTTCTTCCAACAACTTCAAATAGGTGCTGATAAAATCGAGGTAATGTTTGGGAGTAACAAAATTCTTTCTTCTCAGTTTTACGAGAAAATCGAGCGTAAAAGTTCCGACAGTTTGATGGACGTAAACAACGTGTTCGATAATTGTGCTTCTAAAAAGTTCGGGGATTTTTGGATTGTCTTTGAGAAAAGTCGAAGCTACAGCTACTAAAGCTTGCGGCGGCCAAGGAAATAGCCAATCAATTACGGTGTTATTGACCAACCCCGGAAAATTTCTGCATCGTTTACTTAATATGTCTCCGGCAGGTGACATCGATAGAACGACGTGAAGATTATCCGAACATTTATTCAAGAAATAATTCCACACTCCGTCTTTATTTATTCCATATCCTGCATCGCGAGCGGCATTCCTGCATTGACCCACAATTTGGTCTTGATCTTCTGCGGTAAACAGAGAAGGTACCATTCCCACCATTAATATATTGTTTATAAATTCTAGGAAGCCTTCTTCGGCAACCTGTGCTGCCGTAAATAAAAAGACAACTTTTTTGCGATCTATCCCTAACATGCTAAACAATTTCTTGAGATCTTCTTTAAAATTCACTTCTCCGTAACCTCTACATAAAGTTATGTCAAACATTTCGCAACCGGCCGTAAAAGCTGCCAATCTCGTCAAGCTTGCTTTTCCGCTACCACCCACGCCAACAATCATAACGTGACCTTTCATTAACCGCAATCCACGATGTATTCGTGTTAAATGCTCCAGTGCATCGTCAAATAAGACGATGCTCATTCTTTCGTTACGTTCGTTATATTCGTCCAAAATTTCTTGAAACAAAAAGTAAACAGCTTCGTAATCCAAAAGATCTTCGTAATATCGAATTTCTTCTTCGTTAATTGCGTTTCGATAATCACCATAAAGCAAAGGATCTCTCATTGCATATTCCAGAACGTCTATCGTGTCTTCGTCCTCTTCAAGTTCTTCACCTTCTTCGTCCATTGTTGCCAATTCCTTCTTAAAAAAGCTTTCTATTTCCTCTATTATGTGGATTCGCATTAATTCTTGATCTTCTGTATTAATAAGACGATCGCATATCACCCTCACAAATTCGTTTCTCCAAACCCGAACCATCTGATGAGCGGCTTCGTAATATTTCGGTTGAATTACACACAATCCAGAAACTATACGTGACAAATCGCGCATATTAAATATGTAATGAAACTTACTAGGAGTGGGGGGAAGTTCCACTATTATTTTGTTGTACAAATTCACAGTCATTTGGACCAAAATCTCTGCAATTTGCACTTCCTCGTTAAAAATATCAAAGTGGCCCGATAATATGGACGAATAAATATGAAGAAGTGTCGCTTCGGTAGGAAACACTAAATTGAAGACCGTAAACATGGACATAAACCGAGGATCTATTTCGTTTCGTCCACCACCGGCTACTCCCATGGCGGCAAAATAGCTCACGTCTCTTATATTTTTCCAATTTAAATCTTTGCCTCTATCGTAAAATCCCCCTTTTTCGAATAACAATTTTAGTAAAGCAATGGGTTGTTGGGTGCCGTAATCGTCGACTTGCGGCATATTTAAGTCGTCCATGAAGCAAATCAATTTTTTCCCCATCGGTGGTCCATAAATGTCTTTGGTTCGTTTTTCGACAGACGATTCAAAGTTTCGTTGGACATCCATCGAAGATGTTCTAGACGAAAAATTTATATTGAGTAGAACGAACACGTCTGGATTGAGAGCTCTTAAAAAGTCTTGGATTATGGCCGTTTTTGAAGTACCCGTTTCGCCAACCAATATAATGGGACGCCTAATGTCGTTCATTAACTTTAAAACGTACGTAATTCTCACGGTATCGACCGTCGGTACTAAAATTTCACTGTACCTCTTATCTCGTTCGTGAATATATTCGGGAACTAGCCATTCCCACGCTACCCATGCATTATTTTTTATATCGAGGAAGTAATCGTATAACGACGGAAATTTTGTTGGTATTTGACGCATCTCTGCTTTGTTTGCAATAGAATCTTCGACGTTGGTTAGCGCACATTGTTTCTTGATGTAATTATCAAATTCTATTCGACCATACCCAACCAGCGGTGCTCCTAACGAGTTGTATAAAGCATGCAGATAAATAGCTTCCACGAAACTCTCTTCTATTTCAGCTTCCGGATCACGATTGTCTTCGATCGGTTGAGGATACATGGAATCTATCATGAAACATAACTGCGTGATCAAATTCAAACTGGTTTGCGGAATTACGGTTTTTAAAGGATTCACTTGCTGGGTTCCGAGTAATCCTTCGACGATATATGCCAAAGCACCGGGAACGTATTGCTCGTAAAACTTTTGGAAGGCTTCGTTTTCCGGAGGGTAAGTTCGCGTCTTTATCCATCGTTCCCAAAATGGTTCGTATCCTAAATTTTTAGGATCCACATAAACCATCCCCGCTCTCGAAACTGTAGCTGGAGATGCGTAAGCCAAATTTCCTACCTCAAATATTAAAGCCGCCGTTGGTTGCAAAAGCCGAATCCGTTCTCCGTTAGCTAGAGTAAGTAACTTATTATCGTCCATAACGGAATTCATATTTTCTATCCAAAGTGCATCGACGTCGCCATCAAAAAGAATGTATCTGCGTTCGTTTTTTTCGGTAGGCTTATTACATTCGCGAAAGATGCACGACAAAAGTCCATCCGTCCAATCTCGAGTTGCAGGATCTAATATTCCGTATAATTCAATCACGGAACAAGCTTTTGGATTCAAGGTGGTTATTTTAGTGGGCAAACTTAAATATATTTGGGCTCGGCATAAAGTTTGTATAACTACACTTTTACCGCCGCCGGTTGGTCCAACCAACATCGTAGAATGGCGGGTCATCATCGTTTCGTACATTTGAATAACTTTATCAACTTGTACTGGCAAAATAATGTAATTGTTTTCTTCGAGAACGTATTCTACGGCGGCATTGAAATCTGGATATCCCACTCTAGGACAATCCAAACCGGGAAACAAATCTTGAATTAATCCCAAAAATAAAGGAACGTCATCGAAAACAAATTTTGGATAATTCATATCTCTTAAAGCTCTCATTAAAACTAATGTTTCGGAAATATCGGGCGAAGAGCGTTTCAGTACACCGGCCATTCGAAGTACCGAGTTCAAAGCTCTCAAACCCCAATCGTAGTGAAATTGTTTGGATAATTGCTCACGAGCTAATTTATAAAGAACGGTCATCTTTTTGGCAAGTACTTTTGCACCCAAAAATCCATCAGAAAATAAAGAAATCAAACAAATTAGTTCCAAATTGGGCAGGATACATACGACGGGTCTAAACAGAGCTTTCACAGATTCTGGTAGTTCCGTTCTGCCAGCGTATCCTGGATTCATGGTAATAAAAATTCCAACTTTTGGATCCAGTTCGATTTCGACTCCCTCGAAGTTAAATCTCTTAACTTTCATAACTAAGGCGCTTTTAATGGTTTGTAGTTGCGTCGATATGACCGAGAGTACCGATATGTCAATTCTGTTAAACTCGTCGAAACAACCCCAAGCTCCGCATTGGGCTAAACCTGCCAAAGTAGTTCCGATAGCTTTAAAATCCATTCCTTCTCCACAATTTGTTACTATACACAGAAGCGCCATTGCTTTTGCCAAGTCTTTGGTGGTTTCTGTTTTTCCAGTTCCTGCCGGTCCCGCAGGAGCGCCACCAAGATGCATCAATAACGCTTGCGTTATGGTTAAATAAATTCTATCCGTCAAGGGAGTTATAACCAATCGACCGTTCAATCCCATGTACTCGTAACCGTAGTCGAAGCCACCCGTACATTGTCGAACGCATAAATTATCCAAATGGTTAACCCAATAGAAACGTAATTGACTTTCCCATTCGAATTCTTGGGCATCGGTTACACTGTCGCGTACAAATCCTTCCACTATATCTCGCGCATGCACTTCCACCGTGGCAACAGTTTTAAATTTAGATCTATCATTCGGTAAGAGCCACCCTCTCACGGTTATAACTATGTCGTCTAACTGTTTATTGAGTACTTCCAAATATTCTTTCATTGCGCGTTTATTTCCCTTCTTAATTTTGTCAAACACGTTTTCCACTTCCGCTGTCCACCAAACCTGATTACCCACCAAGCACACCATGCCTAGGTAATCCATCATCCATTCGGTTCGTGGCCTTCTAACTTTTCCATAGTAATAAATTGCAGACTTTGTAATAAATCTATTCGAACGTCGCATTTCCTGCAGTACATCGTTCATCCAATCTTCAACTTTGCCTTCCGTAAATATGATAGTACGAAACTCCATTATTTCGCCTTCGCTAGATATCATGGCACTAGCAATTGGACGTTCTTCCTGATCTAGTAACAAGCGCAGTGACTTAATATTATCAAACATTTTAATGATATGGTCTTGAACGACTGACGGTTCGCTGCTGCCAAGAATCGAAAGCAATTCGTCCGTAGATATAAAGTAAAATCGAGGAAAGCGTCGGCGTTTCGAATCCAAGTAATCGTTCAACGACTTCTGACACCTTTCCAATCCAAAACCCAAACCTTGAAATTCTTGCAAACGGCCGCTGGCACCACAACACTCGACCACATTTGGTTTCTTTGCCGTATCCGCCATCAATCTTCTAAATGCTTTATCAATGTCGTCAAACTTTTTTGCTTCGTCTGGCAATTGAGCACGAATATCGCCTCCAACGAAAATGCCTTCCAAATACAACCATTTTCGCTGAACGGAAAGCCATTCCTCGATAACTTCCCCTACATTCGACAAACATTTTTCCCATTTTTGTACCTGAGGTAAAAATGGACCTACAAATTGCGAACCGGCCATACTTTGCAAATTCATGGAATTATCTTCTAGCACTTGCATGATTTCGTCGGTAGGACCCATTACGAAGCCTCTATCTTCGGTTCCTTTCATGTGTTTATGAAGTATAAAAGAAATTGAGGCCCAAGTCTCTTGGATATCTTTCACTCCCTTTTCAATGCTCAATTCTTTAACAGCGTTGTTAATAATTTCTTCTGCAATATCTTGATAACGATGAAGTTCCATGGCGAACATGTTATCTAAAGTGAAACGATCCGGTGACATGTCAAAAACTTGGTCAGTTTTTTTCATAAGTTCTTTCCAATGCCTTTCGCGCAAAGCTTCATTTTTCAATGCGACCATTAGAGGAACAACATTTTTAAATTGTTTCATTTTTAAATCCAACATTAATCCGATCGGATACATTCGCGCGGATTTCGGAAGTTTTCGAAAATCTTTAATAAAGGTTTCTATGCCATCCACCAAAGCTTGAGGATTTAAGTTTGACCACAGCGTACGACCCCAAACATCGCGTGCTACTTTTTGAGCTTTGTAAACCTTGTATACCAATTCGAATGCGGCAAAATCGACTCGAACTCGAAGATACTCGGAATAATCGGCCAGAGGTACGTCAAACAATAATTCTGCAGTCATTAAATCCAGCCTTCGCGTTTCCAATTCGTCAAGAATTTTAAAGTACTCCTCCATTAGTTTTAAACCATGATCCATGTTTTCTCCAACCGCTCCCGGCCCTTCGTTATCAAATTTTTGTATAAATTCTGCCAACATGTCACAAAAATCTTTAATCTCCGTTAAGGTAATTTGAGCAAATTTCGCTTTTGTAGTTTCCAAAGTTGAATTTCTATATATCGCAGACAAATACAAAGATTTCCATTCTTTTTCAATTATATAAGACAACGCTTCGTCTTCATCTTCGTAAGGTATTTCGTGTTGTAACAAGGTTCGATAAGTTTCTTGAAAATTTAAATACTCCAATTCGGCGGATATGTTCATTTTTAGAATGTTCGAAATTGCTTGCATAATTGCCTTAAAAACCTCCAAACCTTTAATATTTTGATTCACCGTAACTCTCAGCTCATCTAAATTCTCTTTAAATTCTACCATTCTGTCTTTAGTTTTCGTGGCTAATTTTTCACCCAATATAAGTTTCCATAAAAGGCAATGGTCACAAATTGAATTCAACAGGGGTCTTAAATTAACTTGAATGCAGCCGACATCCACAAAGTCCACGTGTTCTTCCAAATCTTCCCTAATATTTTGATAAAAGATGAACTTCTCGTCGTATTTTGCCAGTAAAGAATTTTTTGTCGCAAACTTTTCGCAAGTTAAAAGTTTGTCGAACGTCCATAAATTTCTGAAGCGTTTCCATCGTTGAATGTACTTGTGAACTTCGAGGATGCAAAGGTGAGCTGTATCTTGAAGTTTTCCAAAAATATCGGTAACCTCGGAAACTTGCATGATGTCGTCATAAAAGGAAAACACGAAATAATCGTCGCTATTTTCCAACTTTTGTGGTGCACAAAGAAGGCAAGTTCTGTTCATCCAGCGAGAAATCGATTTCAATCGACTTAAAAAGTCTTTAGCGCTGCGCAATATGTTGTTGTAAATTTCGGAAGGCGTGGGATATAGAACCACCTCTGGAATAGACAAAACTGCGTCGACTTGGAACAGCACGACCTTTTTTACCATATTCTCTTTAAATTCTTCCAAATTGTTTATCGTCATTTTAATGAACGACGTATAGATTTTGTTCTCCCAATATGCGTAGTAATTGTTCATCAGCGATGACTTTCCAGTGTTAGTATCCAAAACGAGACTTTCTAATTTCATCAAAATTGGACCGAATGTTTCGTACAATTTTACAATTTGGCATATGGTTTCCGTTCGGTTCTGATTCATTTCTAGGAAAAATTCTTTGCATGGAAGTCGGGCGTCGTTTTCTTGTAGAGGTTTGTAATAAAATAATTTGAAGTTATGCAAAGATGCGATTCTCTTGCCCAAATCTCGTTCCACGTGTTTTAATTGGGCCACCAACGACAATAAATTTTTGATTATCGCTTGACAGGCTTTTGCGTATTCCTGAATTCCTAAAGAACTCCACATTATTCTCGAAAGACCGGGTTGAATATTTATTTCGACTTCGCGTAAATGATTTCTCAGAAAATGTAACTGCAAGGAAAAATAAAATTGAGCCAAGCGAAATAGGTTGTCAAGAAAATTTAAAATTATGATTTACCTGTGGAATGCTTAAAGATTCCACCATATCGTTGTATTTATTTATCATTTCATTTACGGATTCTACGTTGTCGTGTAAAAAATCTTTTTGGATAGATATCATACTAATTTCTTCGGGTATTATGAAAGTAAGATATTCCATTAATTCTGCACCGGAAATGCAATGATAGATTTCAGTTTTGAAATTCATCGCAAAATTAACGCGATGTTCTGACATGATATTGGTACCCATGATTTCGAGCCAAGTTAACTTTTGTTTGCATTCCAATTTATCCATGAGATTGTAGGTTGGTTTCGCAGTTACCAGCCATTTACTTACTAGACCCGTTCCACCACTCTTTGGTCTCGGTGCTCTAGCTAGAAATAAAAATATCAAAGTAAAATTAACCTTGTTATCGGTGAAGTTATATACATAAATAGTAGCAAGCTGATAATTTTCTCCAAAGTAGTTGTAACCCTAAACTACTTTGAATTTTTTTGATTTAACTGTCAAACGCTTTTGCCTATAGATTATAGTTTTTATAGCGTTTGAAGTGGAAGCTCGCGGAAATTTATAGCTCTATATAAATTTAATAAAATAAAATTATTATTTTATTATCGTGGTACCAAGTACTACGACAGTAAACAGGAACGAAAAGAAGAGAGTCAAGAGAATTCAGATTACGAATAAAGCTGAAACTAAGTATTAGGAGGACATGGAAGAAGAACTCGGCACGATTAATATTCATCAAACTATAGAAGAGTATATTACTATGTTCTTCTTCCGCTTATGGAAGGTCCACATGTAAATTTTATTGTTTATTTATATAGAATTCTGAAATGTCAGAAATTTCAATCTTTTATTATAACTTCCAATTGCTAGCTCAGTTCTTATGTAATTTTTTTTTATTGAGCACGGTCACTCTTACCGCAGTAGTGGATTCCTCGGGGTTTTGCCCTTTGCTTATCTGAAATCGTAAAATGTACAGGAAATGCTTTCCCAATGATACGCTACTGACGTTTGGTAAATTTAAACAATTTATTTTTATCATTAAACACAAATATGAGTAAAGAATCGCAAACAAACCCCAAAACTTAAACTAAAGTAATTAAACAGTTTGAACAAATGAATCCTTAATTCTATACGATAATTAATCTCTAACACGATTGTTTTTATTTCGTAGCGGTGAATTTTATTTCCTATACGCAACGCGGCACTGTGCAAAGTTAAAGTTAAAATGATTGTCTCTTACCAACAAAAGATGTCGCCTTAATTTCCGTATTTCCTAAGATCACGACACTGTTGATTTTTTGTTCTTGTTCGCCGACTCATTAATTTCCAATTTTTGTGCGTCGCTTCTCAAATTTACCAAAATTCTGGTTCCAATTATTGTTCATCACTTTCCAGGATAATCTTACAGTAAGTACCTCTTTTATTATCACTGATTTTATTTTTACGAATCTCAACGATCACTTCACTTAATCTAATCGTAACCTTTTATTTTTCAGGTTAATTTACTTTATTGGATTTTATCCAATTAACACTTTCTGGACTTGAGGAACGAGAGACCTTCGTACTCTACGCCCTTTCGTAATTAATCAATTTTTTATTATCCTTCTGGACGAGAGGAACGAAACACACCTCCGTCTTGTACGCACTCGCGTAATCAATCTATCATTATTTTATTATTATTTATTTGTTCCTCGTTTCCTTGGTTTTTGTGTGATCTAGGATTTCATCACTCTTTGATAATTTTCAATTTAAAATGTAAGTGTCTTTCTACCTTGATAACGTTTACTTATCAACAAATGTCATTAAATTAATTTGATGTTTTCTTTTAGAGTTGTCATCACTACATCTCATCTGGCTTGGCTACACGCAAAATCGCTCGCCCCGGATGGCGCACCGTTGCATTAGTATTCCCGTTTGTCTAGATGTCGATCACTAATACGTAATAATGCCGTTTATTTATGTCGCACTTCTTAATATTACCTATTCTTTACAAAACTAAAATTAAATTATTTATGAAACAAATTTTTTTTATATAAAAAAAATAAATTAATCTTTAATGTCCCTTTTCAATACGTATCATTGGTGAATAACTTCTTTTGATCACTCATTCTTTTATAATACTTTGACTACATTAGGAACTTTCCAATACCTTTCAGAACTTCCTACTGCCATAAGAGTTCTTGTAATTTTGCTTTTGCGAGTGTTTATCGAGCTTTATATTATAATAAATTATTGATATTTTGGACCATAACAATATATATAAAAAAAAGTAGCACACAAAAACAACGTATGGTACAACAAAACATTTACAACATTTCTGAAGATGTTGAGAAGCAAAACAGATGAGGATAAACAAAGACATTTGGGACAACATAAAATGTTCTGTCAAAAAATAAGGAGAGAAAATAAAACGAAACACAATATACGAAAACTGAAAGAAATTGAAGAGAAATACACAAACAAAGAGATAAGAAATTTTTGCCAAAGAATAAAATGAACAAAACTAGGATACCAAGTAAAAACTGTATTTAGTAATGTAAAGGGCTCGCCACATAGCCTGTGCTGTGCTATGCTATGCTCTGTGTTATGTCAACACAAACGTTGAACAATGGCATGGTCATGCGCAAAATGGACCATGCCATTGTTCAACGTTTGTGTTGACATAACACAGAGCATAGCATAGCACAGCACAGGCTATGTGGCGAGCCCTTAAAGAGTAACTGAGAGGAGGGCTGAATATTTTCAAGAGCTATTGTATAAATAATACAACGAGGTTACAACGGAACTTCAAGAAGAGACTGCTGAAGAGGTAGAAAATAATAATAACGATATATGTACCAGAAAAGCAAGAAATCCATATAGTAATAAATAATATGAAAAATAACAGATGTTCAGGAGAAGATGGAATACAGGTGCAGATGATTAAGTATGGTGGTGAAAAATTACTAAAAAGTGGTAATCCACCTAATACAACAAATTTGGGTTAATGAGAAAATGCCACAATCGTGGAACCAGGCTCTGATCTGTCCACTATTCAAGAATTCAGAAAAAAAACCTGTGACAACTATTGCAGTGTCGTACTGTTGAATGTTACCAAATTTTTATTTACATCCCTAATTTTATGGATTTTATTTACTCCATTTGATAATTTTGATCTCAGTATTCTCATATTCATGTTATCTTGTATTGTTTCTTTAATAATTTTGGTTTTATAGCATCTGAGATCTTTTCTTGTAGCTTTTCTTATTTCTTTATTTATAATTTGGTATTCTTGCGAGTCTCTGTCGAGATTTCGTCTTCTTTCCATGAGCTTGAGAGTATCTACGCTCAATTTAGCATCTCTTGGTCGCCTCCGATTTCGCATACTGATCTTTTTTACACATGTATGAATGCCCTGTGTGATGTGTTGCGCCAACTCCTCTATCCCGAGTGTGGAGTCTCTGTTCATCGTTTCAAGCTTTGTCTTCAGATATCGTTGGTATTCTTCCTTGTTTTGAAGTATTGTTTCCGTCTTCACTGACATTTTCCTTGTGACCTTGTAACTCGGAAATAGTGGCGGCCATAGAAGCGTTCTACACAAGCCTATATAAGAGTACATGCCGAGATTTAAATTCCACATGCGTCGAAGCTCGCCAAAACATTACAAATGTAAATTCTGAAGAGATTCCAGATATCAACGTGGCGGAAGTCGAAATGGCCTTATCACAAATGAAAAATGGAAGGTCGCCTGGTGAAGATGAAATAACAAAAGAAATGATTTCGTGTGGTGGTAGATCTCTTCTCGAGGGTGTTGCTACTCTGCTAAATAAGTGCCTGCAAGAGGGAAGTATACCTACTACCTGGCAGAATGCACATGTAATTCTACTGTTCAAGAAAGGAGATAAACACGATATCAATAATTATAGGCCTATCAGTCTGTTGTCCCACTTATACAAACTGTTCACTAAGATAATTACAAATCGTCTAACCAATAAACTGGATTTTTACCAACCACCAAAGCAGGCTGGATTTAGAAAGGGGTATAGTACGACAGAACACCTACAAACCATTAAGAACACTTATCAAGAAGTGCTCAGAGTATAATATAAATCTGCATATGGCCTTCGTTGACTACGAGAAAGCGTTCGACTCGATTGAAATGGGCGCTATATTGACAGCGATGGACAACGCAAGAATTGATTCCAGATACTCCATGGTTATAAAAAATATTTACCACCATGCCACAATGACAATTAAAATTGACGGTAACCTCGCAACGAATAAAATAAAAGTGGAGCGAGGTGTAAGACAAGGCGATACGATATCTCCCAAACTATTCACTCTGACGATGGAAGATATATTTAAGTCACTGGAATGGGAAGAATTCGGTGTGAACGTGGATGGAATTAAATTAAATCACTTGCGATTCGCAGACGACGTTGTGCTCTTTAGTACAGATATTACAGAGATCCAAAAAATGCTTACCGAGTTGAACTCTCAATCGTTGAAGATGGGATTAAAAATGAACACCAAAAAAACAAAGATTATGACCAGCGACGGCACCTCAAATATATACATAGACGGAAGATTGATAGAGAGAGTAGACGAGTACGTATACCTTGGTCATACTATCAAATTAGGCAAGCAAAATCAGACCACGGAGATAATTCGTAGGACCCGTTTAGCATGGGCGGCGTTCAGCAGGGTGGCCCAAATTCTGAAGGCAGATATACCAAATTGCCTAAAACGGGAGGTCTTTGACAAATGCATACTACCAGTCATTACCTACGGACTAGAGTCTACAACAATGACCATCAAAAGCGCTAATAAGCTAAGAATTACTCAACGCGCCATGCAACGTCTGATGTTGGGTATTCGGTTGCGAGACAGACAGAGAAATGGCAGCATTAGAGACAGAACCAAAGTTAAGGACGTTGCTCTAGTTTATTCACACTTTTGTACGCAATAAAATGCTGCAAGCAAGCAAGCATGATTCGCGAAGCGAAGCATTTGGAAGGCGAAGCCTTCCTTCAATCTCCTCCATCTCATTATGGGGTTGACGCACGTTGGTTAGTTTTAGTGGGGCTAACAACCCGGTGGTGGCATTGGAGCCGAATCTCAATGGTGCCAATAAAATGCCAATAAAACGTTAAAATAATGAATGAAACGACGCGCGCAATTTAAACAACTGTAATTGTTTATTTGCCGATTATTTTCAAATTTTTAAGAACTAAGCGCCTTTATAGCCCCTTAGCTGAAAAAATAGACGGAGTCTATTATACACTACTATTATTTATTATTTTAAGAGAAAAGATCCAAATTAGCTTGCCTAACTCTGATCTTCAGTACAAGCATACTGAAATACTGAAAAAATGAATGTATCGGGATGGGTATATAAATTATAGCAGTTTTTGTCTAGTAAGAAATAAATTTTACCTTTCTTTCGAAACAGCGCATTGTTAATTTGAAGGACGTTCATTTTCATAACGTTATTAATAATTGGTATGGTTTCGTTTACCCATTGTTCAAATTTTGTTTTCTCAAAGCTCTTTAATAACTTGGCGCATTTCAAATAGTTATTAAAAGCTTCTGTTGTTAAACCTGTCGAAACCAGCTCTTCCACTTGTTGAAACTTTAAAACGGGTTTCTTTAAACGATTAAACAAAAGTCTTGCCCAATATATTGCCCCACCATTTGGAGGATGATTTCTGCATAAAATAGGATGTCTTCTATTGCGCTAATAAATAGAAGAAGAAAATTACATTTTCGAGAGATAAAATTAATTTATAACTTACCGTAAAAATATTTTCCACCATCGAAACTTCCTGAATAAATTGATCCATTATAACTTCAAATTTCGACATGAGTTGCTGTTGGATAACTTCTCTCGTTTCCATGGTTTTAAATTTAAGCAAAACTTCTAAAGCTTTTTCCGCTTGCCTTAAAAATAAAGTTAATTTGAATTTCAAAAATATTATATTAGAAGCTTAGCTACCTCAATTGTTTGAAACTCTGATCGATAAACGCTACAGCTTCTCTTTCCAACATTCGAACTTCCTTATAAAATGAACCCATTATTGCCTCCCAATTTTCTTTTACGTTTTCGCTGAATATATCAAATTCTACGTTTTCTATTGGAATGACAAGATTATCTACTCTTCTCGTCACCTGATCAACCTTTTGGGGATCGTTCACGATAGCTTTAAGTTGCGGGCCAAATATATTGTTAAAATGGAAAATGATCTAAATAAATGCATAAACTTGAAATTTTTGAATCTAACAAAAATATGGCAATGATTTACTGTGGCCACATTATTCAGGTCGGCACACACGGTAGAAATGTAATCCGTCTCTCCAAACAATCGCTTCTTATTAAATTCCCATCGTTGGCCTTTGCCTGAATTTTCAATTTTTTGCCTCGTATCCATATATGAAGCTCGCCACGTGTCCAACATTTCTTTAGCGTCTTGCGTGTCTTTCCGTATTTGGACAATTGGTCTCCTGTAAGTTAACATACCATTTTTGTTTTAATCAAAATTTACCTGGTTAATAAAAATACCTAAATAAAGTTTCGCAGTTTAAAGCGGTCATCACTTTATCGCACAGGCACCACGCTACGCGTTCTAACAAGGGCACCATTTGTTCGTCTGTACAATAAAATCGGGAAAGTACCCAAACCATATGCAATCCATCCATTAGTTGAGGTAAGCATTCTGTTACTTCTTCGAAATCAGTACTGTTTGTCACCGTCTAAAATTACATTCCGTCGATATAATAAGAACTAATTGTGTAAAAGCATAAATATGTTACCGTAAAATGTCTCAATACGGTATATAAAAATTTTACGTTATCGCGTGATTGTATATAATACTTCAGTAGTTCAGTTTTGTAATGTTCAAATCCACTGATTATGTCAGATTTCGCCAATTGTAACAGATCCATAATCCGCACCAAAATAGGTTTCTTTAGTTGTTCCACGATTATGCTTAGCCCGACTTCTCTCTCGTGCCAATATTCGTATTCGGGTATTGGACCGTTCCCGGTTGGTACCTGAAGTTTAAAAAATTGTATTTTACCTAAATGTAATTAAATATTACAAATGAACGGCCTCACCTTCGCCAGATACATTTCAATCAATTTCATTATTTGCCTTTCCCAAGCCATTATAACTTCTTCCAAAGCTGCAACCACCGTTTTATCTTGAATAATTTTGTCATCTTCCGACTCAAATATGTTAGGTATATCAGTTAACGGTAATAGCAAATCGTCTTCGATGTGTTCAATGGTCCTGTAATATATTCTCCCTCGTTAAACATAAAAGCAAAAAAAAATCGTTCGCTCGCCTTACCAACACAGCGTGTTTACGAATGCTTGTAAATCTGACAACAGTTCCATCTTTGTTGGCATAGCTCCTTCCGGTTTTTCTACCGCTTGAGTTTGCGGTTCAATGATCTCTTTTTCTTCTTCTAGACTTCTTTTAGCCGCCTTTTGTATCGACAGCGATAATCTTCGATAATCCGATGGTCTATTAAAATCCGATTTGGCTTTTGTCTCGACTTTTACTTCTTTTTCCGAGTCTTCAGTAACTTTGTTTTCCTGCTGAGGTTTCTTTGCAACTGGTTCGCGAAATTGTGTTTGAACCAAGCTTGTGTAAGCCTGAAATGTGTTTGAAATATTGAATCTAAATACATTTTTGCACTTCCGGGGAGTGAAACTGATATTTCGGGCATCGTTTTCTGAGAGCGAAGTTGCTCTTTATATCCGTTGAAATTAAATTATGTCTATAGAGATGCAATAATTATTACCTCGCTGGTTAGAATGTGTATGGATTGTAAAAATTTTGCAGAACACGAGCCTATTACGAAATGGCTGGGCAGATCGGCGTATGCTTCTTCCAATGTATCATACGATGGTATACTTTCATCTGATTGTCTCAATATATAAAAAACTCTTATGTGTGTTGGCATATCTGTCGGTAGAGCTCCAAATACGCCTTTAATTAAATAATCTTTTTCCGTTACTTGTATTATTGTCTAAAAAAATTAACTTTAGTTTACTAATTTAATTTGAATGAATTAAGAATAGGTGCAAACTTAATACTTACCGGAACATAAATTACGTCGTATTCTTCCGGATCTAGAAAATAATAAAGTATATGGTAAAATCGCGAAATTTCATTTTCTTAAGGTCTTCCACGAATTGAGAAGGAACTTTACCTAAAGCTTAGCATTGTGTTCTATTTTGATGAAAATCTGGTGAAGCCTTACATCACGTTGCTCGGTACAAGCTACATCAACTCTAAATGAAGTTGTCATCATTTACAATGATGATTTTAACAGTTACCTGGTTCAGGTGGTAGCTCTTCAATATTTGTGTCTGTTGGTGCTTGAAGAAAATCTGGTGACTCTCTTTCCGTACCCGATTCTCCTTCCTCTTCTTCTTCTGATTCTCCTTCGTCTCCCATTGTTAGAGCGTCACCTAAATTAATTTTGTTATTCAAATACAATGAAATTAATTTGTTTGTGTCGATTGGCTTACCTGCGGGTGGGGAATCAGGTTTTCCTTTTTTACCCTTTTTGTCTTTTTTGCCACCTCCTTTTCCTTTCCCTTTTCCCTTTTTCTTTTTCGGCTTAACTACGACTTCCTCTTCAACGACCGGCTTTTCTTTTGGGACTGGTAATAGCAAATAATGTAATTTGAATAAAACAGGTGTAAATATGAGGTACATACTTAATTGTGCAACTAAAACTTCTTTATCCACCAGCATTTCAAATACCACACGATAAAAATAAAATAATTTTTTATCAACACTGTCCGTTTGGACGATATCATCTTCCAAGAAGGATAGTAAAACTTCTTCTAATACTCCCTCATCAGCTGCCATAAAATTTTCAAAATATTCTTCTGAAGAGAGGCCTAGCAGTGACGTTACACGATCTTTAATCCAATTTCTGCGATAAGGCATTTTATTCTGAAAAATTGAAATTACAACTTAATGGTGACTTTTAATTCCAGCCTTGTATAAACAGGTACTTTTCGCAGGAAAATATCTTGAAATGGCACCACTAGAATGATGCCACAAAATTATGTACATAGTGAACTTAGCTATCAACTTGGTGGAAGTCAGGGAAGCCCCAACAAGAAGTCAAGGTGTTCGACGTCAGGATCGACAGACACCTTAACTTCTCCGCGCATGTGACAAACACAGTCGCAAAGGCATAGATGACCCGTACGGCCCTCTCCAGATTGGGTCTAGGTCAATTAGGCGCGGCCGATTAGGCGCGGACTCAATTAGGCGCGGACCCAATTAGGAGCCGTGCCAATTAGGCGCGGATACAGTTAGGCGCAGACCGTTTAGGCGCGGGCCCATTTAGGCGCGGACCCAATTAACCGCCGGCCATCTAGGCGCCGCCCATTTAGGCGCCGGCCATAAACAAATTAAATTGTTAATCTGTTATAAGTCTGTATTGTATTTATTTAAAAAAAATCACAAAAGTCCATTAATAACTTATGGGTTTTCCATTAATTACTACCGAATTCAAATTATTAAAAAAAAATGTTTTTGCTTATTTCCACAATATAAGGAAATATAGAAATACATAATATGTTGCAATAATTTACATGACATAATTATGAAATAATTATAAGGGGCGGTCATAGCTTGGCAGTTAAGTGCGTCTACTGCTAATCCGAAACGCTCGGATCGAATCCGGGCAGGGTAAGAACTTTATTCTGACCGTCTCTCCTCGGCAGGCAATGGCAAACCACCGAAGTAATCTGCCAAGAAAATCCATCTCGAAATGAAGTGTAGTACACTTCCCGTGGTTCGTAGCCCACGTTAAACAAGTAGGTCCTCTATGTATGTGAAAACAATTTGAACGCACATCATATGCATAGAAAGAGATAGGACGAGATGGGTCACCAAACCCTCATTAGGGTAAAAGGACTGAGAAGGAAGGAATTATGCGAGACCCCACGAAGAAATTCTACGATATTACGATTGTCGTAGTCCATTACGAGGGTCTTGATACGTTTCAAAAATTCTATATACTTCCGGAATGACCATAAGTATCTTCTAACATTAATGGTGCAGGAGGTACAACATTAACTTGATTTCTTTTTCTGCGAATTGTTTTCTTTAACGCCCTATCATTCGGTAATTGTGCTTGTGCAAGGGGATAGTTTATTTCGTTTTTATAACTATTTTTAGGGTGGTAAATAAAAAAATAAATAATAATAAAAAAAAAATTTATAAAATAAATTTAAAAAATAAAAAAATAAAATTTTTTTTTTAAATAATTTGAATTCGGTAGTAATTAATGGAAAACCCATAAGTTATTAATGGACTTTTGTGATTTTTTTTTTAAATAAATACAATACAGACTTATAACAGATTAACAATTTAATTTGTTTATGGCCGGCGCCTAAATGGGCGGCGCCTAGATGGCCGGCGCCTAATTGGGTCCGTGCCTAAATGGGCCCGCGCCTAAACGGTCTGCGCCTAACTGTATCCGCGCCTAATTGACACGGCGCCTAATTGGGTCCGCGCCAAATTGAGTCCGCGTCTAATCGGCCGCGCCTAATCGGTCGCGTCTAATCGGCCGCGCCTAATTGTCCGGATCCCCTCCAGATTAATGCCCAAGATGCGCGGCCCGAGCACCTTAAAGAGGAGAGTCTTGGCGGGAGTTATTGATTCCATTCTGCTGTACGCTTCGCCCATCTGAGTAAGTGCACTAGACAATGAAGTCAACAGGAAAAAGATGGCGGCCGTACAGAAGAGGATTGCGCTAGGGTGTGCTAGGCACACCCCACCGTATCCGGGAGCGCGGTTATGGTCATGGTCGGGATGCCGCCAATCGACCTGTTGACAAAAGAACGTACAGCAAAACGGCGAGAAGGCCAACAATCGTAGGGCTACATAACTGGCAAGTGAGGTGGGCGATCGAGAGCACCGGTCCCTGGACGAGAGCACTAATCCCTGATGTGATAACATGGGTCGATAGAGATCACGGGGAAAAAATCGAATCGTTTCAGAATCACATCAGAATTATTCTTATTTGAGACGACGGTCATGGCCGGAATGTTATCGAAAATGTTATTAACTGCTAAGGGGTCGTCCCTAAAGGACGCTCACACCTGGGGGGTGGGGTTACAAAATGTGGCCAAGTGTTACCAGGGAGGAGAGGGTGTTGCACAAATATGACGTCCGCAAAAAATCCCATTTTTGAGATTTTGGCATAAAATAGTCAAATAAAGTTTATATAAATTCTTGCTTGTTTAATTCCAATTTTTATTACAGCTATAAAGATTTTAAAAAAATTAAAAATTAATAAAAAGGTTTTTTAGTTTAAAAGGTCAAGTTGGATTTTAGACAAATGAGGGAGGGGGGTCTTTGATTTGTGACCATAGGACGCTCCTGAGGTGGGGGGATCACGAAGAAAATATTGCTGACGTCCTTTATGGACGATCCCTAATATATACAAGGTTATCCGGTTTGACTCCGGATACAGTCTAAAATTTCTTCACCGGCTCCATGCTTCGGAAGGCACTAGCGTAAACCCGTCGGTCACCGTGGTGTTAATTCATCATATCGATAAAAACAGGGTACGTACAGGCATATTAAAAGCCAGCCTAGCAAGTTTCCTAAGATGTAATAACCGAATGCTTATAGAACTAATTGAATAAATTAGTTAAAGACCAGGTCATAGATTTATAATAAGAGGGAGAAGAAAACACCTTGAGGAACACCCTGTGCGGTAAAATGAGCTGCAGTCGAGCGCCTAGCGTCATAACGAACGCATTTATTTATTCCAATTTGGGGAGGAGAAGATAAAACAATTTAATAACGCGAATCTACAGCTTTAGGAGGGGGGGTTAACTAACCTGCTCATTAGTTGCGGCTCGTGGTTTGCTATAATAGAGGTGGGCGACTGCAAATTACATTTTTAAATGCTTGCATTTAAACGATAAATAATAATAAACTTTATAATAAACAATATTATTCGTTCCTATACCGTTTTGTGAAGTCTTTCCCCGTATCAGCCACCACTGGATGACTTTCTGACCACAGATCGATTTTGGGCTTTAGATCACAATAATGATTTGGAATTAAATTGGCACTGTTTTTTACAAAGTTTTTCTGTGAAAAATCCAATTTTTCTAAAAAATTTATTTTAAATGTGGGAAATATAACTTTGGGTTGTCAGTATAAGCCAGAAATTTTTTCATCTGTTCACTTCAATGCGCTCAAAGAGTAATTAAATTATTATAATAAGCAGGAAGTGCAATAAAAAATATCATATTTTCTTACTCTTACCACGGATCACGTATTAACGATAGAAATAAGAGTATGGTAATAGCTAATTGTTCTGGGAAATTTTACTCTCTAAAAAATTGTTCATTTACAATTTTGTTCTATCTTGAATAGTTTTCCCGTGGCATGCGTTATGAACGTATGAAACGCAAATTTTTGTCAATGTTTTATCGTTTATATCTCCGGGACAGACTATTGATTCCACATAATTGACATTTATGTTAAATTACTCCCCCCCCCCCTTCCCATTTCAAGAAGCTGTTCCGATTTTTGTCATTCCTATACATACTATATAGGTATATGAAAACCATTTAACGTCCACTGGACCACTACAAACACTCCAATATCCTGCATTACTCCGAAATTATCGATTTGCGTAGAAATTCAATATCAACATTTTGTACATTTTAATATAGTATATCCACTTTGACTCTAGAGTTAACTTTTGGCAATGCGCCACTAGTACAGCAATAGCACTGGTATTCCAACATTGTAAAATTAATGATACTATGTTACTTCAGAGATTAAATTACAAATTTGTAACTCCCCAGAACTTTTTCCCCAAAATTATTGATTTATCAACCTGTTAACTGGACTAATAATTATTATGAAGTATAGACAAGTATGCACTAAATTTTAATGTTAACTTACCTAAAAGATGCTTATTTTATTTTCTCTAATAACATAATTAAAATTCTACATTAAAAATATTGCAAAGTTTTGCATTAAAAGCGTTTGAAAACTTGACTTTGACAATTAATATGTTTATTTATTTATCTGTCTTCTACGTTGCTAGGCATCGTTGTTAGAGTAACGAATACATAGGAACAGAGACACACGAATAATAAAAAATGAGGGAGTTTCTTTCACTTTCAGTTTGCGCCAGCAAAGTGGATGACACTCAGGAAAAAGAATAACAATAGTTTGATTGTTCGGAAATGTGAAACTGCACATAACAGTGACTTCGAAACCTTCAAACCATTTCTTAAAAATGGTAAAAGTTCCCGTTTAGAATTTGTCAAAGGAGCTTCTATCCCAAGTTCCAGTGAAATCAGAAAAGTTGCAAGATGTTAACAAACTGTTGAAGTTCCATTTTGGAAACGTCTGGGAAGTACAAACAAGATTACTACAAGCATGAAGATGAAGAACTGAAAGAATCACATGAAGGAGTTGAAATTCTAACCATTTGATTCAAATTATATTTTTATTTGCTATTTTCTTCGAGAAGTTGTTTTCTTTATTTACGAATTTGTAATAAAAAAATTCTTAATTTCTACTTATTTAAAAAAATTTTAGTTCCAAAATTGTCCTTAATCATTAGAATATTGCTTCCATAACTATTCTTATCCGTCGTTTTGCATCAAAACTTTTACTATTTAAGAACATAAAAATGGCCTCAAGAATTAAAAAATGTTTTTTTAATTATTTTTTTATGAGTGTAAATTTAATGCCATTTATGATTTGAAAATGATTTCCGGCATGTGACCACCACGACTAATCGTTACGAAGCGCATCCGATCAGTCCAATTTTTTACCACTTTTTCCAATATTTCTGGCCTTATTTCATAAATGGCTTGCTGAATATTGACCTCCAATGCTTCCAGAGTTGTTGGTTTGTTAGCATAAACCATGGATTTAACATACCCCCGTTAATCACACGATCTTGGAGGCCAATGATAGGACCATTACTTGAAATAATGTTGTCACCAGGTTGTCATTTCAATAAATCGATGGTTTCGGTGACTGTGTTTGGTGGCACGTAGCACCATCCAGTTGGAACCATAAGTTGTGGATGTTTAACTCTTGGATTTTTGGAAACAAAAATGTATCGAGCATGTGTCGATATCTCACACCATTCACCGTAACGGTAGCTCCTTCCTCATTTCGAAAGAAATATGGACCGATGATACAGTTGGCGTGTATTCCACACCAAACAGACAATTTTAATGGATGCAATGGAGCCTCAAGATAATTTTCCGGATTGGTCGTATCAGTCCATATACGCCAATTTTGCTTGTTCACATACCCATTCAACCAGTAATTTGCCTCGACGCTGAACAAAATTTGACGGTAAAAAAATGGATCAACTTCCAATTGGTTGTGAGCCCAATCTGCGAACGCACAACGCAATCGATGATCATTAAACTTCAATTCTTGAACCAACTGGATCTTGTAAGGATATAAACCAAGATCTTGATGTAAAATTTTCCATGTAGTGGACGGACAAAGCCAAAGTTATTGAGCAAGATGGCGAATTGAAATGTTTGGGTTCTCTTGCACACTTTCACTTACAGAAGCGATAGTTTCTTCGGTACGCACATTTCTGTGTCTTGTTGGTGGTTTTACATCATGCAATGAAGAAGTGGTACGCAATTTATCCATCACCGCACCAATAGCCTGCTCAAAAGGTCGATTATGTCGACCATAAAATGGACGAAGAGCTCTATAAGTTTCGCGAACGGAATTCCACAATTTGGTAGCGTTGTTAAAGTGAATTTATTCATGATTAAATGCTAAACCTTTCTGAACACAAATGTCATAGAACTGTCACTTTGACAAACTTCATTCAAAAGTTATCCCTATTGAAATATCTCATGCAGCTAAAAAAAACACCCTATACCTAGAATAATATTTTAAAACGACCGTAAAACCTTTGGCAGCAATATGACATAAACATGGGACATGATGGTGTCATAGGAAGAAAAAGTTAAGATATCTTTTCGTATCAGCTGATTTGTTCATCACCAAGTTGAGCTATCAATGAAAAAAGATCAAATGACTTCAAAAATACTGCTTAGGTTTTGAAATTATCAAAAGCTGCCATAAGAAATTCAAATAGTAAATGTGCATGAGGTATCAGTACAAAATAGAAATTTCCTAAATCGGACTCACTCAACATGGTTCTCGTTAAATTGGAGAAAGAAAACCAAAACTTACTCGTACAAAACCTCCTGCAACAAATTCATTGGTAGTTGTAGTACTTTCAACGACTGGCTGATGTCATTTGTTGTAAATTTTAATTCTGTAGTTATACCCCAGAATTTAAACATTTTTATAATCACAAAACATTTATATATTTATGGAATATAATAGTACACTAATAACATAGTATAAAATACTGGGTATTGGAAGTTATTATTTATATACCATGTTAGTTATTATGTGAACTCTGCTTTACTATCTACATTTCTGATGATTTTTATGACGATCGGCTATATTATCATCGTCTCCATCATCATCATCAAACAGCCGTGTAGGTTCTTGATAACCCGTAGCACAATAATTTTGACGACGACATTTATTCCTTCTTCCACAAGACGACCCAAATAGTTCTTGATACTGTTCTTGATAAAATCTTTGGGTTCGATATTTTGCGTCGCAAATAAACGCTCCTGGACCATCACACCTAAAATGTGATAAAATCAGTATTAGGTAGTACTTGAATATTAATAATTGCAGATCTTACATTAAAATCCTTAGGTCTATCACTCGGGTGGCATGAGACATAACTAACAGGAAAAAGAAACCAAAGGCATAACTAGCCACCATTTTCGCGTCGTCCGTTTTTAATAGCTCGCAAAAATCGTTGACACATCCAACCTCCAAACCAGCCGTCGACATCAAAAATTCTATACCTTCTCCAATACTAGGTATAGAATCGACAAAGGCTTTTTCAAGTGGTAGAAGAAACTCGATCAAAATGAATTCCATTAAGAACGTCACAAGTGCAAACTTTAAATAAAAATTATTTTTAGGTCGCTTAATATAATATTATGTATTAATGACTTTTTGTTACCTCAATAATAAATTCGCAATACGAATTCAGTCTTCTAAAGTTTTCGGGATAAATGCAAGCATCCCACAGCAAAGCAGAAACACCAGTTAACAGCATCATATATGTTGGGTACTGGAAGCAATCATAATCTTCGGCTTTTGTAAAAATATATATGACATTGCAGTTTAACGCAAATGCCAAGACAACAGCCCAAAATTTTGCCATAATTTAGAATTATAATCTAAATTGTATAAATATAATATATAAAATATAAATAAATCTAAATTAATATCTAAATTGGAAAGAACACGACTAATTTTGACAACGTATTTTCGAAAACAAAATATAACAAATCGGGCGCGTGTAAGCCAACTAATATAACTTACAATTTTCTCAATTTAAAAATTTGGAGTTTCGGTCTCATAAATCATAAAGTCATAAAATATGAATTGGCTGTTTCCTGTGCATCGTGTCCGAAATAGGTATTAGCAAAATTGAGAGCAAAAGCAATTTTCAAAATCTTGTATTAACCACAGACCTTTTTACTCGACGATAGAATATTGATATAAACCTCGAAGATGCAGAGATGTTGGACGACCGAGAAAGAGATGGGCCGGAACAGATCAAAGACTTAATCCATGATGGAATTGATGATGATGACTTTTTTATTTGTCTACTTTTCACATTTCTGCAAATAACTCCATCGTCGTGAACAGAGAGACGACAACAATGCAGAGGAAGGCGAATCAGGCCATCAAAACAATCAGCACGTGGGCCACCAGTCGGGGCCTGCCCTTAGTCCTGCCTTGATACTGCACGAGACGACGATTGTCAAGAGAAAAACTCGAAGAGTACAGGCAGTTCAGAAGAAGATGGCTTTGAGAGTCACTTGCGCTTATAAGACTGCGTCCGGCGAAGGACCAGGACGCAAGCGGGAGCAGACAACAACAGCAAGTAGGACACTCTTAACAAGTGGCAACGAAGGTGGTCAGCATCGGAGACCGCAGATCATCCCCAACATTGAGCTATGGGTCGCCAGGAAGCATGGAGAGCTCTCCTTACATATAACCCAGGCCCCTACAAGCCATGGGTGTTTCAACGAATAGCTCCATCACTTTTCGAAGCTGAATTCTCCTACGTGCTGCCACTGCGCCGAGGAGCACAAAATCTTCCGCTGCTAGAATGGGAGCGTGAGCTGGTGTCGATGTTGCTGCGCTTCAGGAAACCTCTTACCTCCGACAACCTGGTCTTCAAGATGCTGGAAAGTTAAGACGGCTGGAAAACCATCACAGCCTTCATAACAACAAGAGGACCAAGGAACAAGACGAACGATCTTCAGAAGAAATGCCTTTCGTCTCTTGGTCCTTTTCATAGCGCTGTTGACTTCCTCGTAGATGGCTGGTGTGATCGGGTTGGAATCTGGAATTGACATTAACATATCGGGTTACACCGATTCCCGAAGTTGACCGCAAACGCTTCAGTTTTCTCCTTGTCCTAGATTTGCAGACCTGGGCAGCTTGGATGAAGGGGGTCGCGGTGTTGGCGCTTCGGAGTACTTTCACCATGTGCCAAACGGAGTTGTCTTCGCACGACAGGGAGTCCAGTTTTCTGGACCACGAGTCATTGTGGAACTCCTATTTTTAAAAGAGATAAAAAGGTAAAAATTGTAAGGAAAAATTAGTAAAATACGTAATGTTTCGGTATTATAATAAATATCATCATCAGACATACTTAAGGAAAGACTTATACAAGTCTAGGCGTACATTTATTATAGACTAATCAGTCTAATGAGCCATGCCTTAAAACTCTTTCTTAAAATAATACACAATCGGTTATGGAGAAAAATCGATGAAGATATAGGTGAAACCCAATTCGGTTTTAGAAATGGGATGGGAACGCGGGAAGCACTGTTTGCCATATGGGTCCTTGTTCAGAAATGTTTAGACCAACAAAAACCAGTCCATATTTGTTTTATAGATTACGAGAAAGCTTTTGATAAAGTAAAGCATGATATCCTCATGACAATTCTTAGGCAAAGAGGAATCAATAGTAAAGACCTACGAATTATCGAAAACTTATACTGGAATCAAACGGCGCATTTAAAAATAGGCAATCAAACGACCGATGACATCAAAATACAAAAAGGTGTGAGACAGGGTTGCATTCTGTCCCCATTGTTGTTTAACCTTTACTCCGAATATGTTTTTAAAAATTCATTAGAGGACGTGGAGAGAGGTATTCAAATAAATGGGAAATGGATAAACAACATAGGTACGTTATGCGGACGACACAATCATTTTGTCCGACAACCCGTCTGATCTTCAGTTCCTCCTGAATGAAGTCAATAGGATCAGTAATGAATATGGACTCAATATGAACATAGATAAAACGAAGATCATGGTCATCAGCAAAGCTGTAACGCAGAACATTCCTATATGCATAAACAATAGCCAAATAGAGAGAGTTCGAAATTTTAGATACCTAGGATGTATGCTAAATGAAAATTGGGATCCAGATAAAGAAATCCGAATAAGGATAGAAATGGCACGAGGCGCCTTCCAGAGGATGAAACAACTTATATGCAGTCGCGATATATCTATAGAGACGCGTTGGCGTACAGTAAGATGCTATGTAATGTCAGTTTTGTTAAAGCGGTATTACATTACACAATTTCTTGTTCAAGAAACGACACAATTTTGCGCACTGCCGCACAACGCTATGCGCAAACGCTTTGAACTCGTCTCTGCGCAAAATTGTGTCGTTTCTTGAACAAGAAATTGTGTAATGTAATACCGCTTTTATATGGGGTGGAAGGATGGACACTAAAAGTGTCATCAGTTAACAGGCTGGAGGCCTTCGAAATGTGGCTCTACCGCAGGATGTTGAGGATTCCGTGGACGGACAGGGTTTCCAACGAAGAGGTGCTGCGAAGAATGAATAAAGACCGGGAGCTCTACACGATCATCAAAAGGCGAAAAGCGGCATACTTCGGTCACATATTCAGAGGTGAAAGGTATGCTCTGCTACAATAATTGATAATGGAAGGAAAGATCGAAGGTAGGAGGGGCCTGGGCCGCAAACGTTTCTCATGGCTGAAAAACTTACGACAATGGTTTAACATCCGCGAGGCCGAAAGACTGATACGCGTGGCACAGAACCGAGAAGAATTTGAAATGATGATCGCCAACCTCCGATAGGAGAAGGCACTATAAGAAGAAGAAGAAGAAGGCGTACATAAAAACATCCAACAACGGTCATTTCGAGTTAATAAAAACTTGTTTAATAAAAAGCAAAATAAAGGAGCAATATTAGGAAAACTTCGTGCTTTATCTATTCTGAAATTTCAATTACTTTACTTTATATATTTTGTAAATTAGCCGAAGTAGAACTAAACTAGCTAAATTAAAGAACGAGGAAATTAATTAGGCATAAATTTCGCTCAATGATTCATTGTTGAATTAGTAACCCCAACTCATTCTACCGAAACTAATAATTGCTTTTACATGCTTGCATTTTTGCACACACCGAGAATGCTTGGATTTTCATTAGCCGATATTTTTGTTCAGAAAGTGGAATAATTTAAATTTTTTTAACTTAAATTACTAAATTAAATAATGATAGGTGCATCGCTTTATTCAAATGTGGTGCGTCTCGCGCCATAAAACAATAATTGACCATTCGGTATTGTGGCGTTTAGGAAAAATGAGCAATTGTGGAGTGTCAAGTTTTCTTGTGTCAAGTTCGCAAAATGACATGACATATGCTTATTTGACAGTTCTTTTTTATTAAGAGTTAAGTGGTGTTAATAAGTAAATTGGCTTCATGTGCCCACTTATAAACGATGGAATCTCTTAATAATGTGACAATGAATGAAATAGAAACATTGAAGGCCGAGGTCGAAAGGTTAACGAGGGAGCTCGATCAAGCAAGCAGCGAAAAAATTCAATCAGCTCAATATGGTTTAGTGTTGTTAGACGAAAAAGAAAATTTACAACAGAGATGCGAAGATTTGGAGGTTTCATACGAAAATACTAAACACGAATTGTTTATAACGCAAGAGGTAGGTTCACAAAATCGTAAATCAATCGGTGTTTTATATTTAATTAACATTTCGATTCATCGTAGGCACTTACAAAGTTTCAATCTAGTCACAGGGTAACTACAAAAACGGGTATCGAATCGGAAGAATCGCTGCTTTCGGAATCGGCAGCTAGAGAAACGTCGTTAAATTCTCAAATTATTGATTTAGAAAATGAAGTAAAACAATTACGGCACGAATTAGAATGTGTTACCAGCGAGCGCGATCGTATGCTGCAGGAAAATTCGGATATGGGTAAAGATAAGGAGGATCGTAACATGGAGTGTAAAAAGTTGAGGGTGGAATTACGTGAGATAAAATTTAGAGAGACGCGCCTAATTGCAGATTATTCCGAATTGGAAGAAGAAAATATTGCTTTACAGAAACAAATTTCAGTATTGAGAAGTTCGCAAGTCGATTTTGAAAGTCTTAAACATGAAGCACGGCGGTTGCAAGAAGAAGTCGAGTTACTTAATTCACAAGTCGAGGAGTTTTCACATCTAAAAAAGATTGCCGAAAAGCATATGGAAGAAGCGTTGGAGTCACTGCAATCGGAACGAGAAGCAAAATATGCATTAAAAAAGGAATTGGATCAGCACATCAATCGGGAATCTTTGTATAATATCAGTAATTTAGCATACAGTATAAGAGGCATGGCAAACGAACAGGGAGGTAGTGATGGAGAAGATGACATTTCGGGGTTGAAACGAATAGAAGCAAGTTTATCTGATTGTTCCGTGTCCGAGTTGGCATCACCCGATGATAAACAAGTTGATTTGTTCTCCGAAGTACATCTTAACGAGTTGAGGAAGTTGGAAAAACAGCTAGAACAATTAGAGAAAGAAAAAACGTCTTTAACTCAAAACTTACGTGACAGTCAATCGATTGTTGAACGCAGTCAAAGCGAGTTACAAGTTTTCCTTGCACGTCTCTCTTTGTTGTCGTCACATGTCGACTCGCTTCAACATCTATCGCAAAATGTTGACAAAAGAATTTCAATTCCGATAGATCAAACACATAAATTGATCATTCAATATCAACAATGGTTTAAGATGTCATGTAAGGAGATCGAACAATTAAGAAACGATTTGAAAGAACTGGAAAAACTAAATGTGTGTTCGGATGCTACTCAACAGTTGAGAACAGAAATCACCAACATAAAAAATAAATTGTTAGATTCAGAACAGAAAAATTTAGATTTAGAAAATGACATGCATTTGTTACGAGCTTATGCCAGTGAATCGGGAATCTCGTTAGAGGATGCATTAAATAATTTACAAACTGTTACGGAAGATTTGGCCCAATTGTATCATCATGTTTGTACTGTTAATGGACAAACGCCCGATCGAATTTTATTGGAACATGAAAAACAAGGAGGTGTAACTCCAAGTAAGTTTTTCTTAAATTTTACATTTTTTATTGAATTAGTTGTATTTTATTTGTTTAAACCGACTGTACATTTATGCGCCCACCTAATACAATCAAACAAATTGAATTGGAAGTTCCTTGTTAAGTCTGAATTACAATTGTTTGCATAATATGCAGGCTGTTGACCCAACAGTTTTATTAAATGGGGTGATAAAATGGTTTAAAAAAATGTATGCATGAATTGAATGAAAGAAGTGCAAAACAATAAATTATTAGAAAACGTCACGGTGCATTATAGCCCATGTCCCGGGTGATTTTTTGCCACTGTTGGTTCCAATAATTGCCGGAGTGATGAAACTTCCAGAGATGGTGTTTTCCGATGTGAAAACAGGTAATTCATGTTTTGCATACAAAATTTTGATCGGGAACGGTCGCCATATTGAAAAAACGTTGAAAAAATCGTTTATTTTGGAGTTATCCGGAAATAACTCTAAAACTTTTCATTTTTCGAACTTGGACGTTAAGTACGAAAATGTTGGTGCTGAAATTCTGCACAATTTCGTTTTTTATTAATCTTTCTACGACTAATAGAACCGAAGATAGAATTTTTTGAAAAATGGTCATGTTTTGAAGCTACCTGGGCGACCCTCACAGTACGCGGTGCCCAGCGGTGCCACGCCGCAGAGGGAACATTCTACCATTTCTCGAGTAATATCACCTCGAAAAATCTGAAATTGTGGCAAATGTATCTCAATATTATATAGATTGAGTTCCATACTTTACATTTCCAAAAAAAAAATTGTTATGTTCTTTTTTTAACACTTTCGTACGTGTTAAAATTGTGCAGTAAAAATCATCGGAAAATATACTTCTGTTGCACGGCTGTAGCTCATCAGTTAAGTACGGAAATTAAATGACACAGGGACCATTTTATCGGAAATTTTCTAAGCTTCAACTTTGCTTCAGAGCATTTTTGACGTAAACCTCATAGAAACAGAGCTATATCGAAAAAAACGAAAAAATATCCGGTTTTTTAACAATTTGGCCAAAAAGTGGCATTTATTCAATGACAATATGTAAAATCCGATTACATCTGGCTCGTTTTAAACTTCGGGGTCGTTTAGACAGTTGTTTAAAGTAGTAAAAAAGTATAGAACATAATTTTTCCAACGACATTATTACACTTTATTTTATAGATGACTCCGTTTTTGTTAAATGTATTAAAGAAATTAACGAATTTGTAAAGGCTATAAATCGACAATATTCAGACGTAGACGGTACTACAATTTTTTTTTACTTTTGTACATTTAGTATTATGCAAATATTCAATTTGCCATTTAAATAATCACCCGAATGTAAATAATTGAATATATACATACGGATAAACCATCGTATTTAGCTAATGTAGGTACATTTCGGAAATATACGGCTAAGCAAAGAAACGTGACAGGGCGCAAAATGTAGCAAATTTAAATACCTTTCGATTATCTAAGAATGATTTGTGCCGTAGAAGTAGCCGTTGTCCACTTTTTACCAGAGGAAATGAAAATTTTTCATAAAATTTTGCGTCAAAATTTGTTCCAATCGGCCGTATCTCAGCAAGTTTTGGTCGTACGAGGTTGTATAAAAAAGCATTTTGTAGATACATTAATTGTCCATCGATGTTATTGAAAGCATTTTTTGCCTACGAGCCGCGATCATACAGTAATTTGCGCGTAAAGAGCAAAGAGATCGCAGTTGTTCGAAAAGTGAAAAAATTGACCATTTTTCAAAAAATTATATCTTCGGTTCTATTAGTCGTAGAAAGATGAATAAAAAACGAAATTGTGCAGAATTTCAGCACCGACATTTTCGTATTTAACGTCCAAGTTCGAAAAATGAAAAGTTTTAGAGCTATTTCCGGATAACTCCAAAATAAGCGATTTTTTCAACGTTTTTTCAATATGGCGACCGTTCCCGATCAAAATTTTGTATGCAAAACATGAATTACCTGTTTTCACATCGGAAAACACCATCGCTGAAAGTTTCATCACTCCGGCAATTATTGGAACCAAAAATCACCCGGGACATGGGCTATTACTGGTTGTTTAATGGTAACATCCTTAATTATTTTTACCCAGAACTGATAAATAACCAAAAAGAATATTTAATTTCTTCTTTCTATTATTTCTAAATACACTAAATGCATCCATTTTATTCATTTATTTCATCTACGGCTAAGCCTTTTTTACAATAATCTCTTACAATAATCCCTTACAATAAACCTTTTACAATATAACCCTTACAATAATAACAACAACTACAATAAACACGTACAAGTTAACAAAAACAAAACCGACACAACACATCAACATCAACAAAATCATCTGCTTTTGTTACTATTATTGGTTAGTGATTAGTTAAATATATTTTTTTATTGTGTAGTATTTAAATAATTATAAATATTTACAAACAAAAACAAAAGAAAAGGACAAAATTGACAAAAACAAAAATTTTACATACGATACCTGTTTTTAATTGATCAAAAATTTGAAGTTTTATACAAAAAGATAAGTAGCAGCTCTGTAATCTCACATTTTTTCTTATTACGTCAAGATGCCCATATAAATCAAAATTTACCAAAGAAAGAAAGTTATAGCTTTATATAGATTTTATAGTTATAAGTTTTAGATTTTATATAGGCCGTTGCAGTGCGAAGACCATAAGGATTCTTGTCCATGTGTATTTATGACAAATTTTCTATGCACATGGCCATCGCGAATTACACTTTAAAGGTCTATGGACTTGCCCATGTTTCCTTATAGTCCGGACGTTATGGAACACAACCTTGCACTTTGTGATAGAAGCATGAAATTTGGTACAAGTGTAGATGCAAACCTCCTTTACAAAAGAAGATGTGACGCCACGCCGACCGCCGCCCCCTTCAACCCCTATACGCAAAAACACCCCCCAAATTTTAGTTTATCCTATTTATTTCGTAAACCGTTCATCATACGATAAAAATACATCAGAGCAAATAAATTTATAATTAAATTTTAAACAAAATAGGTTCTTAGGATATTTTTGATACGACTTACGGTTTCCATAGAATCATCACGTAAATTTAGGTCAAATATGGCGCGCACTGCAAAACTCGCGGATTTTCTCCGAATTCCCCATGTTGCGCCACTCGTACACAAAAATTACTGAAATAGAAAATTAAGAACGGACAATTATCTATCTGTATTGGTAATTGCTTGTTCGTCAAAATGTATTTTTGATAAGTTTTTAAGCACTATTGTATAAAAATAAGCCCCGTAAAGAACAAAATTACCAGAGAACTTTGAACTTTATAATAGAAGCATAAAATTTGGCACAAGTGTAGATGCGAACCTCCTTTACAAAACAAGATGTGACGCCACGCCGGTCGCCGGCCCCCTTCAACCCCTAGACGCAAAAACACCCTCAAATTAGTTTATCCTGTTTATTTCTTAAACGGTTCATATTAATACGATAAAAATACATCAGAGCAAATAAATTCATAATTAAATTTTAAACAAAAAGGGTCCTTAGGATTTTTTCAAACGAGTTACAGTTTTCATAGAATCATCATGTAAATGAAAGTCAAATATGGCGCGTACTGCAGAACTCGCCAATTTTTCCCAAAAAGAATTACTGAAATAGAAATAAGAAAGGACAATTATATACAGTGACCGACAAATTTATTCATACCCCTGCAGTATATTTCTTTAGATGCTTATAAAATGTATTGAAATTAAAATGAGTAAAATTTTTTTCATTATTTAGGCGTCTACATGTTTAAACACTGTATGTTGAAAATTTTATGTAAATTGGATATGTTTTACAGACGATACACAAGTTTATTTATAAAATCAGTTCAAACACTGGTGACAAAATTATTCATATCTTTAGAAAACGTTGGCATTATCATGTTTATTTCAGTTGCAATTTCTAGAAATGCATTTATATCGGTGATTCCCCTAATTATAAAACATGTATTACGATTACTTTTTAATAATATTGCCATTTCATCCCGTATAACGATTGTATTAATCATGGGACGTAAAGGTAAAGAAACTACGCCAAAAGAGAGAAATTGTGTGGAAATTACATAGTACTGAGGGCAAATCTTACTGTGAAATTGGAAAAATAATCGGTAGATGTAAAGCTACTGTGCAAATTTGGTGAAAAAAATTAAGAAAGACGGATTTTTTGAAAACAAAGTGTGCAACAGAGGACGACATAAAGTATTAACAAACCGGGATGAAAGTTTTATAGTATGTGAAATTAAAAAAAATCCCTCATATCGGTGTTACAAAAATTAGAACATCTTTTTATGAACAATTTCTAAAATCAGTTTCAACCAATACGTTTTGTAGGTGCCTGAGAAAACATGGGTTTCATGCACAAGTAGTACGAAGGAAACTATGGATAAGTAAAGTGAACCATATGAAGCGTTTAAAATTTGCAAAAGAATTTGTAAATAAGGATAATTCGTTTTGGGAAAAAGTTATTTTCTCTGACGACAGCAAATTTAATATTGTTGGATCGGATGGGAGAAGTTTTGTGTGGAGACAAGTGAATACCGAACTGCAGTTAAAAAACTTAAAATGTACAGTCAAACACGGCGGAGGTTCAGTGTTAATTTAGGGTTCTATGAGTATAGTGCTGGGGTTGGAAATCTTGCATTTATCGAAGGAATAATGGACAAATTTAAGTATATGAACATTTTACAGGAAAATTTAAAACAAAGTGCTGAAAAATTGGGACTTGAATCTGATTTTTATTTTCAACAAGACAACGATCCGAAGCATACCGCTTATGTTGTGAAATTATGGCTTTTATATAACTCTCCACATTTATTAGTCACCCCTCCACAAAGCCCCGACATAAATCCGATTGAAAATTTGTGGGCAGAAATTGCTTTAAGATTAAAAAACCATACAGTTACAAGCAAAGTAAGCTTAAAACAGAAAATCATGGAAGTATGGAATTCCATTGGACCAGAAGTCACTTCTAAATTGGTGAGAAGCATGAATAATCGTTTGAAAGCTGTTATTAAAGCTATATCGTCTTTAAAACACATCCAATTTACATGAAATTTTCAACATACAGTGTTTAAACATGTAGACGCCTAAATAATGAAAAAAATTTTTACTCATTTTACTTTCAATACATTTTATAAGCATCTATACAAATATACTGCAGGGGTAGGAATAAATTTGTCAGTCACTGTATCTGTAATGTTAATTGCTTGTTCGTCAAAATGTATTTTTCATAAGTTTTTAAGCACTATTGTATAATAAGAGACAACATTTGAATAAATCGTTCCCTAATTATCGTCAGTAAATTGTTAATATTAATGCCGATTATACTAAGTATTTAGTTAAAGTTATACTATGGGAGATGGTTTTTATCCTTCATCTTATACTTAAGGGGGTTAACTACTGTGACCGATAAATTTTTTTGATTTTGTTTTTATTACATATTTTTATAGTTTGGGGTCTTGCAAATGTGTCAAGAAAATATTAAAGTAAAATTCATCAAATTACCCGAATTATAACGGATTTTCTGTAATGGAGTTCATTAGTTCATTACAGCACGAAAAAGTTTAAAACGATTTATCTCAGAACTACATTTCTCAGGTCGGGCGCACGTGTTCCAAACAAACTACTTGGCTGATTAACTTGATTTTTTGTAAGCATTTAGAATATATTTCAGGCTCCAATCAGAACCTAAAATATCCAAAATATATTTAAAATTACAATTTTGCAGGCCGTGAAAAGTAAATAACTATTTTGTTGTAAAAATCGAAGTTTTTTTTTAAATCTCGCCATTTTGTCATTTTTTGTTTAAATTAAATTTTCGAGGTTCCAACTGGAGCCACATTCATATAGAACAAGAATTTAAAAAATTCATTTATTTCAGATAATCGAATCGGTCAATCTCGATGCGCCCGATTGGCGCGTCATTTCGAAACATGAGTTACGCGTCGATCTGTACCTTGTACAATTTTCAATAAAAAGCTTTACAAAAATTTCAGGTGTTAGTTTAAATGTGAATAAATAAGTATCCTAAATTTTAGTTCAATAGCTGTAACAGTTTTCTCAAATTTAATTCCTAAATATCAGCTTGAAAACGACTGTTCACAGTAGTTAACCCCCTTAAAACACAAATTTTCCGACTTGCTCCGCTCCACATTTTTTAAATTTTTTCCGAGTTTCAGCTTCCCGGGCATTCTTTTTTACATAAATTATTATCTTTTAATCAAAGCGCAGTATCTCTCAATAGGACGGAGTTCAGCACTTTCTGGACCATTTTTTTCAACTTTGCCATTGTTTCGCAGGCTTTTTAGATATTTTTTGTGTTTTATAAGTTTTAATAATATTGTGTCTTTTTTAATATTTTGCACCGTACCAACATTAACTGCCACGTTTTTGATAATTTTTTGTACAGAGAAGAACTTTTTGAATTTCAAAACGATGTTCAAAACGTTTTCTTCAGCTACACCATTTATAGACCCTTGTCCATGATGAGATTTAGGAAAATCATCAAGTTTTGCAATAATTTGGAAAACCGCCAACTTGAAGCATTTAACTATTTTCGCAAGTTTTCTTAGGGATAATTTTTCTGAACACAACTTTTGCAAGATAACTTTCCGGGTATCAATTTAAATGCGCTCCATGGCGTTATAAATTTGACAAAACTAATAACTGAAGGTGATGTGTGTTAAAAAAAACATTTCTTGCATACAGAATGCCTATTAAAGCGGTATTACATTACACAATTTCTTGTTCAAGAAACGACACAATTTTGCGCACTGCCGCACAACGCTATGCGCAAACGCTTTGAACTCGTCTCTGCGCAAAATTGTGTCGTTTCTTGAACAAGAAATTGTGTAATGTAATACCGCTTTTAGATCAAATATCGGCTGATAATTGTAATTATTACAGGTAATTCAAGTTGTCCACTTATTAGTAAAATGAACACTCCTTACTCACTATAAGACCATCACCGCTTAAAACATTATTTACTCATCAGTTGGTTATGTTTAATATTAATTAATTTATCACATTCACTATAATTTACTATGTATATTGTCGCGTTTAGGGGTTGTTCAACGCGCTCTAACAGGGATGCAGTCAGAATTATTAATTTTAGTGTGAGCGTAGCGTAATTAATAAGCCAATTTTCTAATAATTTTGTATATTGTACTCTAATAAGATGGAACAATTTATACACATATTTACAATTCATATTTACACTAACCTGTTTATTATAATGAATAGGATTGTTTGATATCCGTACAGTACAGTGGTCTGAGGGATCATTAATTTTGAAGTTATCCTTTGTGAACTTTTCAACTTTGAACAAATATTAACACTCGCGACGACTCTCTCCTCACTCCGGAGCTCTCAGTTCCCCTATTTAATACCTCCGTTACCACTTAGCTACTCTGTACGGATTTCAACTTTTCCCGTGCATTTTGATAACATTGCATTTCCCATAAGAATTATTGACTACGCAATTCCCAGGAACTGTAATTGCAACTAAGCGATTCCCACACCTAGCCAGACGCTCTCGTATCGTAATAATTATATCCCATCCAGCACATCCTTTCGTGTTACTGAACTTTTAATAAACTATAATATTTCTTTAATTTGCGAGGTTGTCACGTTTTCTATTAATTAATTATGAATTTTTAGTTTTGAATTTTCAATATGTGACAATATGCAAAGGGCACAGATGACGAAATGAGTTACACATTAAGAAAAATGTCGCATAAAATAAGAAATATTATATTTCCGACTTATCGGCAGAATTAGTTTTGGTAGTAATTAAATTTGGATGTAAAATACATTTTGATGAACAAGCAATTAACATTACAGATAGATAATTGTCCTTTCTTATTTCTATTTCAGTAATTTTTTATCTTAAAAGTGACGAGACATATTAGGGAAAAATTCGCGAGTTCTGCAGTACGCGCCATATTTGACTTTCATTTACATGATGATTCTATGAAAACTGTAACTCGTTTGAAAAAATCCTAAGGACATTTTTTGTTTAAAATTTAATTATGAATTTATTTGCTCTGATGTATTTTTATTGTATTATGAACCGTTTAAGAAATAAACAGGATAAACTAATTTGGGGGTGTTTTTGCATCTAGGGGTTGAAGGGGGCGGCGACCGGCGTGGCGTCACATCTTGTTTTGTAAAGGAGGTTCGCATCTACACTTGTGCCAAACTTTATGCTTCTATTATAAAGTTCAAAGTTCTCTGGTAATTTGGCTTATTTTTATACAATAGTGCTTAAAAACTTTTGAAAAATACATTTTGACGAACAAGCAATTAACACTACAGATAGATAATTGTCCATTCTTAATTTTATATTTCAGTAATTTTTGTGTACGAGTGGCGCAACATGGGGAATTTGGAGGAAATCCGCGAGTTCTGCAGTGCGTGCCATATTTAACCTAAATTTACGTGATGATTCTATGGAAACCGTAAGTCGTATCAAAAATATCCTAAGAACCTTTTTTGTTTAAAATTTAATTAGAAATTTATTTGCTCTGATGAATTTTTATCATATGATGAACGGTTTACGACATAAATAGGATAAACTAAAATTTGGGGGGTGTTTTTGCGTGTAGGGGTTGAAGGGGTCGGCGTGGCGTCACATCTTATTTTGTAAAGGAGGTTTGCATCTACACTTGTACTAACTTTCATGCTTCTATCACAAAGTGCAAGGTTCTATAGTAAATTTATTCCTTACCGTACGGACTATTATCCTGTAGTGACGCGACGTTTCCTATTAAAAAACATGGACAGAAGTTCTTACAGCCACTTTCTATTATAATTACTTATTATATTAATTAATACGCACTAATTAATTTCGAGTACGAATTGCAGTTTTTAAACATTTTGTTCATCTGTTTTTAGGTTCTGAATCGGTACAACCAATTGGTGCAATTTCTAAACTGGATTTGTTACGAAGCCGTCTAAAGAGTGATATTCCAATTAATGATTTGGAGAGTCTGAGCGATGCCGCCGTTATTGCAAAACACGTTGGCACCATGATAGATCAAGTTAAACATTTGCGTTCGGCAATAGAAAACACCATTGAATTGTCTAAAATTAAAGGCCATAAAGCTGAGACTACATACGATGGTAAATTTAGCTTAAAAGCAAAAAGCTTGTTGCGTTTATTTATGATGTTTTTTAGCCAATAAAGATGACAATAATGAAAACGAAATAGCCGAATTGCAAGAACAAGTTATTCGATTGAAGAGTTTATTGTCGACTAAGAGAGAACAAATAGCCACATTGCGTACCGTCCTTAAATCAAATAAAAATACCGCCGAAGTGGCTCTCAATAATCTTAAAGCGAAATATGAAAATGAAAAGACGATAGTTTCCGAAACGATGATGAAACTTCGTAACGAATTGCGTTTACTAAAGGAAGATGCCGCCACCTTTTCAAGTACGTATTTTGTTAAACGCGTTAAATTTTGTTAAATTTACGTTTTGTTTACAGGTTTGAGGGCAATGTTTGCGGCGAGATGCGAAGAATACGTCACGCAAGTAGACGAATTACAACAACAGTTGACCGCGGCGGAAGAAGAAAAGAAAACCTTGAACCAACTGCTAAGGCTAGCGGTTCAACAAAAACTTAGTTTAACTCAACGTTTAGAAGAATTGGAAGTGGATCGTGAAATTCGAAATGCACGACGTCCAGGAGTACGTACGTATCAAAGACCGGGTCGTTCGAATCGTGATATGTTTTAGCCAAGATCGAGAGCTGCAGTGTATATTGTAGCATTTGTTACAACGTTTTTTAAATTATAATTTTAAGGATATAAGGAATTTATTCACTGCAGTTTTAAGCGTAGTTTAGAAGTGTGAGTATTTTGTGCAATATGAGGGACTAACTTGGTGTGAATGCCAAGTTGAATTTTTATCGTTTCAGTATATAGTTTAGATTTTACTAATAAATACGTTGATATTGAATATGAATATTGAGACCACACACCTGTTGTTCTTGGTGAGTACTTAAATTAATGTTTTATTATCATTATTCCAAGAGTTGCATTTTTAAAACTTTAAGAAGATAAAAATATCATTTGATATAGTATTTCTATGCTACGGGAATACAAAATACATAATAGAAAGACTATTAAACTCACAGTAGAATGTAATATTATTACATAGTTAATCGTTAAAGTAAAATATTTTACCTCAATTTCATTCGTGAATTAATAATGTGATGATTAGATATTCAAGAGAAATTGAGCAAAGTACATCACAAATGTATTAATTTTTAAAGTATCATAATATGAAAGGATAAATAGCTTTCAAAAAAGGATCACCATAAAAATTATATCACATTATGTTGTGGTGATCGACAAAAACGAAGCTGGAGTTCTTGTAACGACTTTTTTAGACTTTTAAGGCACAACCATGTTTCACAAATTAATCCGGTTTTAAGGTTGAGGCTCATTATGTCAGCAAACAAGCTCGAGTACGAAACGAGTATGGTCTTCTAATGGTTTTTGTATGTAAATATAATTTACATTATAAAATTCGGGTAATTTACACTGATTAAAAATATTTTTTTTAAATCAGTTGTGATGAAGCTAATTTTATTCATAGAATTGGAGTGATTTTGGTTGGAAGTTTCTTGGAAGTTCCACTTAATCTTTTCGTATCTAAAGTCCGTTTTATATTTCTTGTAATAGTTTTGTTGCTTCAATACCTTATTTTTCACATGCTAAATTTTACTCTTATGGTACTAGCACACTTTTGTGGCACAAAATGAAATGACATCATGTATGAATTGTGCAACTTTTAGCAGACCGTTATAAATTTTAATTCCGCCATTTTTGTATCGCGTTTTTAATATTGCAAGATTTTAAATTTCTAACGTTTAAAAATAACAATCGATTTAATGATAGTAATTCTAAAATAAGGCCACAGCGGTGGCTTGGTGTGATCGCTGGTTGAGTTACACTGCAGAAATTGTGGGTTCGAATTGCGGACTTGACTGCATTTCTTAGGTGAATATCAACGCTCTGTGGATAAATTAATTGAAAGTAAAAGAGAAACAAGAGGATTGATCCACCTCAATAAATGGATCGTAATGACTGCAGAAAAAGGAGAGTAGCAATATTCCGAATGGAGTGGAAATGCTTGATAATAATTTAAATGTTTGTAGTTTTTTTTTGTTACAATTTAGATGAGTGTTGTAAAAATAAAAACAAACGATTTAATTCATCTATAGTTTTAAATAGACATAACTTATCCAACAATCATTTAAATTGTAATGAAAAATTCCAATGCACATTGAAATTATTTTAATTAAATCACAAATCAATGCGGCCTTAACCACTTCTGTCTCTCATTGGTTTACTTTGTTACCAATTTGAAAAAGTTGCGGCCGCACAGTCATGATAATCATGCAGTGGTAAAAAAGCAATGAATAAATAAATGAGAAATATAAAAATGAGAAAAAAAAAACTATAATGTGATTGCTTTAGCTGTGCGGCCTAAGGCCACAATAGAGGGATCAATTTAAAAAGTGGAAACTTGATTAAAAATCACAACAAAATTGTTATTTAATAATGACGACATCATCAATCTTGTGGAACAACATGTATAGGATACTACATGTACAAACAAATATTGCGTCACTTTATCCACCAAACGCCGGTACAGTTTTACATTGTGCAACTCAAGCATTTTTAACTGTTCACATGTAGCAACTTTTAAAATATATACAACTTGAAAAAGACGCAATTTTTGAACTTACAGCGCTATTCACACACAGAAATATCAGAATGGCGCCACTTTGGAAGTTGCTCAATACGAAAAGTATGCTAGAATAATTTTTAAATCTTACACTTAAACTTTAGAATGAATTATCTAGTTTTCACATTTAGGAAATGGTCATGGTTTCATGGTTACTGCATTTAGCTGCTAATTCTGAAGTACCCTATTTGATCTTTAATCAGGAAGGTGTCAAAGGTATTGACAAACTGCAGAGTTGTAATCTACTTAATACTCTTTCTCAAAAATAAGTGCTTTGAAACTTACTCTTCTCATGGTTCAGAGCCCATGTTAAATTGTAAGTTCCCACTGTGTGCAATAACACTTCGCACAAACAGCACATGCAGGAGAGAAGAGCGCCAACGTTAGGAGAACCTGAAATGACACTTAGAGTTTGTTCCATATAAAATCATCGTAGGTCCTACCTCCAAGATATCGCGAACTAATCAAAGAAGACTAAGTCATTCAGTGGTGCACCGTTGCTTTCTTGCAACTTGTTACAAATTGTTTGTTAGTTAAATCGTTTCTTAGTTTTCTTATTAAATATTATTATATTATTCTTCTGCTAGTGAATTAATGATTAGTTCTGACAGCGTAGATTAAAATTATGAAATCATCTAAATAAACAATTATAAACAAACCAGCCTTATAAATACGCGGAAAGACTAAATTGAGATTAAAAATAAAATAAATTCATTTTATTACGCCAATGATACGTATTATAAACACTTCAAATTTTGTTATCTTTTAAAAAAAAAAATGATTGACCATATGAAGTTTAAACATCTTTGCACTTCATATTCGCAACTACTGCACCGGTTGACTTTATGGGCGTTTCTTTGCATACCTTGAACCACTGTTTATTAAGCGGCAATGCAACTCTCTCATATGCACTCATAGAAATACAATGCTATGTCTTTCCTAACCTTTTAAAAATAATGTTACCGACTATTATGATTGACAATTCTACTTTTATGTGGCACAAGCTCTAGAAGAAGACTTTCGCCTTTTAAATTTTTAGAACAAGAGTAGTAATGGGGACCTCAGTTGGCAGTAATCTTTAATTTACATTTAAACTACTTGGGGAATCAGAATATAATTTATTCTATGGGTGGTTGGTTCATTTCAAGGTTGTGAATGCAGCTTAATTTCGGTTTTAGAATTTATTTTCGTCTTTGGATTTGTGTTATTTTATAAAGAGCGGTAAATAGCGTTAAAATATTTAATATTTATTTCAATTAGGTAAATTAAAATCGACGGGACTTATTTAAAACGGTTGACGTGACAGCGGTCTGTAACATTTGAATACTGCGGTCATAATACCGCGGCGAAAATACCAACGGGATGAAATATCGCGAGTTGAAATACCGCAAGTATTTCTCACAATATTTGCTATTTACTTACATTATATTTTTATTATATATCGTGTTGTTGCATAAGTTCGTAGCGTTTTTTTCTAAATATAAAAAATACATAAACTAATCAATAATATATTCTCCTGCATTGTTTATGATTGGCTTTCGATTCCACGCCTGAAGAAATCCGGTGGTTTAGAGATGAAGAAGTTGTCGAGCCAGTTTTGAAGAGCAACGTCGTTATTAAATGAGATTCCGCGGAGATTTTTTGATACAGAGCGGAAAAGATGAAAATCTGATGGAGCAAGATGAAGAGAATAGGGCGAATGTGGAATAACCTCCCAACCGAGGTCTTGAATAGCTGCTTTTATAATGTTAGCAGTATGCGGACGGGCGTTATCATGCTGCAAAACCACTTGATGCCGTCTTGCCGGTCGGTTTTATTGAATTGCGTCCTCCAGGCGACACAATTGTTGACAATAAACCTCAGAAGTGATGGTTACATTCCTCGGAAGCAATTCATAGTAGATGACGCCTTCTTTATCCCACCTGATGCACAACATTACCTTGCGTGGATGGGCACCAGCTTTTGCACGAGGATTTGCTTGTTTGTTAGGGCTTAGCCATTTTTTTCTGTTCTTGATGTTGATGTAAAGGCACCATTTTTCGTCACCACTAACAATTTGGGACAAAAACGGCCGATGTTGTTGACAGGCAAGCTAAGAAGCACAAATGGTAACACGCTGATTTTTGTTGTTTTCGCTCAAAACGTATGGTACCCAAACACCCAACTTTTGAACTTTGCCCATGGAATGCAAATATTGTACGATAGTTAATTGGTCACAATTCATCATATTGCCCAATCTCCCGAGTTGATTGACGTGGATCATCACGAATTGAAGCATTTAATCGGTCTTCATCAAAGCCGGATGGGCTCCCTGAATGTGGGAAATCATTCATATCAAAATCCCCCTTTCTGAAACGAGAAAACTCTTTTTGTGCAGTACTTTCCACGATGGCGTTCTGTCCATAAACGGCACAAATGGTTCTAGCGGCCTCCAATGCTTTAACTCCCGGTTGAACTCAAACAAAAGAATATGTCGGAAATGTTCATTTTTTTGTACTTGACACTCCATTTTCTTTATCCAATAATTACTCCTAACTTTGTACAAATTGAAAAATTCAAGAAGTATTCAATAAAACAATTCTAAGGCATTAAAATGACATTGATATTTCTCAAACAAATTTGTTATGATTTGCCATCATGACAATAAAAAACTGTGCAGGCACATTGAAAGGCAAGCCTAGCAAGTTACTTGAAATGTAAAAACAAAAATGCTCACAGAACTAATTAAAAAAATTTGTAAAGAACAGGTCCAAGAGGGAGACTTCTTAATAAAAGTAGATGAAGAAGAAGAAATTTGTTTCCAAAGCACTCTTACCTTTGAAACCAAAAACGCTACGAACTTATGCATCAACCTGATATAAAATAATTTATAAATGAGTTAATATAAATAAGCTATCGCAAATCTTATCGAAGGACGCGGATATTTTGTAACACTTCTAGAAACTAAATATTACTGCTAGCATTAAAACAAGATATTATAAGCCCATTGGTGATGTAGTTTTCAAATTAGGAGGTTGTCAAATAATTTTTTAAATTGCATTGCTCAATTTACTCGGACAACATTATTTATTTCCTTAAGCAAATATGCAACGATATTAGAATGTAATGTATAATATTATAACATGTGATGCACATTTTCTATAGCATTCGCCACTTTTACTCAAATGACCTAATCATCACATTAATTAATCGTAGTAGGTGTGTTTGAAAATGTTTGAATGTGATGCATGCGCGCGATTATTATTAAAAAATACCTACCTACATAATACTTTAGGTAAATTTTAAGGGAACTGTCCGGTAGCTTCCAAAAAATTAAGTAAATAATTATTAAAAAAAAAAGAAACAATTTTTATACAATATTGATGATTTCAAAATATTTGTCCACTTTTACAATAAATAACGAAACTGTTTATTAGAAATTATTGGTATCTATAAAACATACAAATTTATAAATATGCTGCCAAAACTAAAAATAAGATTAGTCGACGTACTAATTTAAAAAAATTAATATTTATAAATAATTTATTTTTATTTATAAAATCATAAAGTAAGATTCGACTACTTTTTTAATAATAATTATTAATATTTATACTCACTCATTGACTGATTGTTTTTTATAGGTTCACTTAACCTAAGTATAAAGTTCTGATTAAAAAAAACGAACAAATAAAATGATATAAAATTGTTATTGTGACAACGCTACGTGCAAACTGCGTAATTACAATAAAATTTAAAGAAATTTGTCAAAATGTAACGGCGATTGTACGTAGTATAAATTAATTCCGTTGGTTCGAATGTCCAAATTGTTGATTTGTCTTATTTCCGAGCCTGTCGACCACGGAATAGGCCGCCCGTCCCTTTAAAAATTTTATCATTTAACTTTATTATTATGCGAATTGTATTTTATTTATATTAATGATATTTAAAAAGTTTTAATTCGTTAAATTTACTTGTAACTTGTGGTAACTTTTTGGCTGCTCTAATTGATATAATAAAAGAAATGTGTTAAAAGTTCTACTATACTTGCATACAAGTATTTATGTGACTATGTTATTTAATGGTACTTGATATTTTTAATAAAAATATAGTAACTAATGTGTGATATATTATATGCGTTTTACTTAATATTTTTCATTACAATTTAGGAGACATTAATATATTCATTCATTCTTTATCATATTGTGTAACTCATTAGCAATTTAATATAATGTATGATGAATTTAGTGACTTTCAATAATATCTTTTTCTTCACTTTTTGCCTTATAACGCTATCGTATCAGTGTGTCTCAAACTAATATTATAAGATAGCAGAAACAGCAATGGAGAAAAGCTCATATTATTGTGCCAACAACATCTGAAAATCACAAATGCGTTCTGGAAGCATAAAAATATTCATAAATATACATGGAAACAACTCACCCTCCAGCTCAAATCTATTATCGTATGTTACAGTACAAGGGTTCGGAAAATACTCAAAGATTCAGCGAGTACAGGTTTTAGCAAGGAGATTGCACGAGCGTAGCGCAGCGGAGCGAGTGCAATCTCCTTGCTAAAACCTGTACTCGCTGAATCTTTGAGTATTTTCCGAACCCGCGTTGCTATTGCGATGATAATTCCGTGAAGAAACGCCACAACTTAAAAGCACAACATCACATACGAAAATCGACATTTCAAACGCCATTTTTAATGTCGAAAATGGTGATACAAAAATAAACATATATTACACCATTTTCAATGTTGTAAAATATCGAGATTTGTAACACTATTTACACTAAATACAAACTAACGAGCACAAAGAAACTTACTTTCATACAATACAGACTGCACACAAAAATTGAACTAGGAAAATACTTCGACGGTTAATTCAAACTAAAAAACAAAAGCCCAAATTTAAATGGCGGAAAGGTAAACATGAAATTAATCGGTGAAGCTAAATTGACGCTCAGTTGTATAAAATTTAACTTAAAATGTGTGTAAAATGGTTGATGTTTTAACTTTTTTCTGTAAATCGATTGGGTACTGAGCTGCAGCACTGTCAAATGGAAGATAAGAAGCTCAGGGTCACATGGTGACATTTAGTATGTTAAAGCATGGACCACTATCTAACGAAATCCGTCGAGAAATCACAGAACACCGTTTTCGGATTTTTTTAACAAAACGTGCCCAATTTTCGTACACTATGATTCACCATTGAAATATGGATTCCAATGTTAAATTCTTACAGCCGTATGCATAGTCAACTTAGTAGCTACTAGAAAGCTACTAGCAAATATTAAAATGACTGGTTGCTATAGTAATAAACAAATTGTGTTATATGGCTAGTTGTGTGGCTATAGTAGCCGCACATAAGAAATATAATACAATTTGTTTATTACTATAGCAACCACAGTCATTTTAATATTTGCTAGTAGCTTTCTAGTAGCTACTAAGTTGACTATGCATACGGCTGTTAATGTTTAGTTTCTGAGAGGGAGCTCATTGCTCACCTAGAGATAAACTGTAAATTTTTTGTGGAGAAAACAATCTGCATCCGTCTATATTTTGCGTTAAGTTTATATGATATAAACTCTGTTCGATTCATAATTCTTAATTAGCATATCTTCACTGCTCCCCCCCCCTCCTCAAATGGAGTTATAAAGTTAAATATATCTTCACATAATCGAAGAATAATCCTAAGTATGTGACAAAAGTCATTATTTCATATCTTTGTATTAGCAAAAAGTACAAGCAATGGTGAAATAAAATTTTCCAAAACTCGAGCAAGTTACGTAGAAATACCGAACTTTAATATACTGCAGAAGATGACAAATAATAAAAAGTAAATAAATCCGAATAAATTGATTATTATAAAATCTCATTGAAGCTGATACGAAGTTCTATCGCACAAAAATTCAACACGAACGGAAAATTTAAAAAAATGCACTCCCCTTCACCAATTAAATTAAGGCCAGCGACTTCCACCTAACTGATAACTTCAATTATTAACGATATTGATTTAGAAGCTGTAAAAAGGTCATAAATATATTGATATATTTTGATATCTGTTATGATTTAGTTCAAAGAAAGTTATAAGTATTAACGTTAAAAAACGTACCTATATATGAAATTTGCTAGAATAGCGAGCTAAGAATCTCGTTAATTCAACATGCGCGTCAGGTTGATTTTCGTAAATATTTCGAAAACTAAGGAGGTACAAACCAGAGCCGTAGCAAGGGTGAGGCGACTGAGGCATTTGCCTCAGGCGCCATGGTAATGGGGGCGCTAAAACCCAATAAATAATAGTTAAAAATTTTCAAAAAGATAAGAATCTTTTGGGGAGGGGGAGGCGCATATATTCAAGTTTGACTGAATTCCAAAATTTGACAACGATTTTATTTGCAACATCGCCTAAAATTCCCTGCTAGCCTTTTCCCCAAATGGGGATTTTAATCCTCTACAGTACTTTTTCGTCTATAACTCGCTTGCATTCATTTTTAGTGAAAATTATCATCAAATCAAAATTGAAGAGTACAAAATTCTCTATAAAACAGATTAACAAAATTTGCCTACATCATACTAAGTAGTTATGAAATAAAAAGAAAATCCAGAGAGGAAAATTGAAAAAGGTTTTGAATAATTCATATTCCTAATAATTATCTCGTACATTTAAACTTTACCATCGATGGTGAACAAGAAAAAACAAGGTTTCTGGATTTACTTCAGATCTGAATTTTCTCTTCTTCAAATTTGGTCCAATCATAAAAAAGGCATTTTAGGAAAGTTGATTCCAACCCCGCGTTCTTTTTCATTTCCCTTTAACTGACTGGAGTGGCGGTGATATGAATAAGCGAATGTAAGCAATGCTTAGGGGCCCGGGACCATAAGGGGCCCTACTGTCCATAAGTAGGTACCCTTAAGTGCACATTACACGCGGCCTTTTTCTCATGCGATCGGTTGCAGCAGCCGAATGCATATGGCTATGCGATGCATAGCCGTGATGCGATTTTCGTATTTTAACAATTTATCACAAATTTTAACTCACAAAAAAAATTAACAAATTTAACCACACAACATAAAAGTACAATATTTTTACGTCAATTTTATCTATTTTTATAACTTCAATAACATCAAATGTTAATAGAAATCACTAGATTGCATGAGAAATCGCATACAAAATACAACAAGTTCTATTTTAACTCAGGCGATCTAAGAACGCATTGCAATCAATTGCTAAATGGGTTGCCTATGCGATTACCTGTTTACACGAGGCTTTCGGCTGCTGCAACCGATCGCATGAAAAAAAGGCCGCGTGTAATGTGCACTTTAGAAAAGAAATAGACAATAACTATACTTTAATTACGGAAAGTACAAAAATTAAAGATTTTGTATGCAAGTAAAAAAACTTACGAATGATAAGGAGTAAATGAAAATGTTTTGTTATATTTTATCAAAAAAAGTTCGTTGTTAGTTTATGCTGCCTTTTAAAATTTGTCAGTAAATTTTATGAAACTCCATGTGTTTACACTTTGTTGGGTAAATATCTGCCAAACAAAAAGCATTCTAAAGTGATCCCTTCATATTATTTATTACTTCCTCAAATAAACATATTTTTATACCCTTAACTAACATTTTCTAGGTCGTTTTTAATTATGTGATCGGGCAATTCTCATCCACGCTTTACGAGCGGCACTTCAGAATTGGTCCTGTCTTCAGGGCTATTATACACTCGACAATTCTTCAATAAAGTAATATATCGTCGGTGATGTGGCAATACCTCCTATCTCATTTTTTTTGCTAAATTGAGATTTTGGTATCATATTAAAGGTCTAATTAATGCGCATGTTATGGTAAAATCTACCAAGTAGAAAAAAAATTATATACCTTAAAATTTCAAACGAAACATAATCTCCTATCTCGCAGCTTGTAAAAATTGCTGGCATAAACTCCTATCTGCATAGAGATAGCATTTTCCATATGGTTGTGCTTGGTGTATGTATGTGTACCTCCTCGTGCTTTTACTGTTTAAAGTTTTTGTAAAGTACCCAAAAACGTATAACGAGCAATTAAAAATTACTAAAAAGAAGTGGCCGCATTTGCAACAACTAAAAAGTGTGATTCCGAAAGATTGCCATGCATTTTATGATCAGCTTCCACATGAACAATAAATTTTAAACTTTTGACATTTTTATTCTGTATTTTGAGTTTCAATCACGTTAATGTTTATTTTTTATTAATATAGTTACTTTAATAATACTTTGTGTATTTATTACAATAAAATAATATCCAAAAAACTTATAGCAACTTCTCTTATCTAATAGAAATTTTGGTGGCAGTATCAGCTATCTCGTGTAATTCTTTTAACGCAAGAAAATTTAACGCTTATTCTTTTAATAAACATGTGAATAAACGTTAATAACAATGCAAGAACAAAATTGACTATTTAATTTATACTAATCATGAAATAATCAGTTTTTTGTCTCTCCTGAAAAATTTTGGTATTTGTAGATAGGAGGTATTGTCACATCACCGACGATATGTAGGTAACACTTTGTAAGTGGTGATGCTGACAGATCATTTTCTTGTTTTATGTTGATATTGTGCCGACAACAGCTTTCTTTAACATTTTATTTTTATTATCGTTGACGCAGTACTGCGTTGACGATTTCAGGAACTAAATAAAATAAGAGGAGATTCATTCGACAAAATACTTTAGTGGTACGTTGTCGTGTTGATCTTAGTTGTTTTCTATTTAATGATTTTATGCAATTCAGCAATTGAAATTTCGATAGGTTAGGTAATTTTAAAAACTTCAGACGAAAATGAAAATAGACTACGTGATCTCTCTGTTTTGGCAATTGAGCAAAATGCAGCGTCTGCTATGGACATTCAAGATCTTGTTAAACAGTTTGCTACTAGTAAATCCCGAAAAAGAGATTTTTAAATATACGCAATTCAAAATTTATACTTTGTTTTTTTAGGGGCCCGTTTTGTATATTTGCTTACGGGCCCTGCACCGCCACTGGTAACCGGTAAAACTATCACGTTATTATCACGACAGTTATTAAAATATATTTAAATTGAAAAGAAAAATTCCTACCGATAAAAATAATCTCCATATTTGGGGGGGGGGGGATTCCGTTCTATCAAAGATCTAATATAAGTTAATGTGGATAGAGCGTGATTCAACCTTGCAGAAGCGACTATTGAAGCCACCGTAAGAAGAGGACAGCACGATCAAGGTATCATGAAGTGCATAAAGGAACGACGAGTTATACCACGTGATTTGAGGCAAGATATTCAACGCGTCGCATAATTATTAATGTAATATCAGGAATAGTAAATCTATTTTACAATTAAAACTTTTATTAATGCACAAAAATAGTTACAAATATTGTTAGAAAAAATTATAGATGTTTAAAATGTATTAATTTGGTCATTTTGGATCGTATTCTCTCCTTTGGTTGATTTAAAATTTGAATTTTATGGTGAATTATTATATTCGGTTCGTAACTTTTAAATGATTTAATAATTGATCTAGGGTGGATATTCTTTGTTGCTCCGAGTTTGAAGATATTTTTTGATATATTTTTGTTTTTAGGTTTCTATACAAAGTATAACAAGAAGCCTTATGATCTGGCTCCGTGTCCGTCCGTCTGTCTGTCTGTCTGTCCGCATAATTCAAAATCATACAGAGCGTTTCAAATCGTGTTGGAAATATTCTGTGTGTACGTATATATAGAGGTCTAAGAACTGGGTAGCCAGTGCGCTACTTTTAGGCTTCTATACAAAGTATAACAAGAAGCCTTATTTAGGCTTCTATACAAGGTATAGAAAGAAGCCTATGGTCTGGCTTCGTGTCCGTCCACATGTTTCAGAGCCAATCATAACGTTGATCAACTGATACGTTGTTATATTGTAAACTAGCTGGCACGGGCGGCATTCGCCGCCCTTAGCCATCTAGACCCAGAATAGATCCGAGAAGGCCACAGTTGTTCGGCCTTCGGCCTCACAGGGGGAGGACCATAATAGATCCGCGAAGGCCATAGTTGTTCGGCCTTCGGCCTCACAGGGCGGACCATAATAGATCTGTGAAGGCCATAGTTGTTCGGCCGTCGGCCTCACAGGGCAGATCATAATAGATCCGTGAAGGCCATAGTTGTTCGGCCTCACAGGGGGAGGACCATAATAGATCCGCGAAGGCCATAGTTGTTCGGCCTTCGGCCTCACAGGGCGGACCATAATAGATCCATGAAGGCCATAGTTGTTCGGCCTCACAGGGGGAGGACCATAATAGATCCGCGAAGGCCATAGTTGTTCGGCCTTCGACCTCACAGACCGGACCATAATAGATCCGTGAAGGCCATAGTTGTTCGGCCTTCGGCCTCACAGGGCGGACCATAATAGATCCGTGAAGGCCATAGTTGTTCGGCCTTCGGCCTCACAGGGCGGATCATAATAGATCCGTGAAGGCGTTGGTTGTTCGGCCTTCGGCCTCACAGGGGGAGGACAATAATAGATCCGTGAAGGCCATAGTTGTTCGGCTTTCGGCCTCACAGGGCGGACCATAATAGATCCGTGAAGGCCATAGTTGTTCGGCCGTGGGCCTCACAGGGCGGACCATAATAGATCCGTGAAGGCCATAGTTGTTCGGCCTCACAGGGCGAACCATAATAGATCAATGAAGGCCATAGTTGTTCGGCCATGGGCCTCACAGGGCGGACCATAATAGATCCGTGAAGGCCATAGTTGTTCGGTCTTCGGCCTCACAGAGCGGACCATAATAGATCCGTGAAGGCCATAGTTGTTCGGCCATGGGCCTCACAGGGCGGACCATAATAGATCCGTGAAGGCCATAGTTGTTCGGCCGTGGGCCTCACAGGGCGGACCATAATAGATCCGTGAAGGCCATAGTTGTTCGGCCTCACAGGGCGGACCATAATAGATCCGTGAAGGCCATACTTGTTCGGCCTTCGGCCTCACAGGGCGGACCATAATAGATCCGTGAAGGCCATAGTTGTTCGGCCGTCGGTCACACAGGGCGGACCATAATAGATCCGTGAAGGCCATAGTTGTTCACTATTATTTTCAAGTTTCGAAAGAACGCAAATTTAAAATTCTTCGTTTTTGAAGTTGGAAGAGATGCTTTTTGCTCTCTCTCCGTCGCCCCCAAACCCCCATCTCAAATGTTTTGCCGTCAACTTAATTAAAATCCCGGCCCTGCAAACACGTGTTTTGTTCACCATCTAGCGAAAGCGTAGTATAGGGTGATTCACCGTAGTATAGGGTGAATCAATAAAAAATCGAAAAACGCGAATAACTTTTTTCCCCGCGCAAATTTTTTTTCCATTTATGCACGAATAGTTGCGCCTGGATCTACAGAATAACTGTGCAAAATTTGGTTGAGATCGGCCCAAGGGTGTAGGAACGTTCAGGCCAGCCCGGCCCTGTAAGTAAGTAAGGGTTTGTTAACTGGGTTAAGTACCCAGGTATCTGGGTACTTAACCTAAGGGTAAAGTATACAGTGTATCAATAAAAAAATCGAAAAACGCGAATAACTTTGCTTCCCGCGGGAATTTCTTCCCCATTTATGCACGAATAGTTGCGCCTGGACCTACAGAATAACTGTGCAAAATTTGGTTGAGATCGGTCAATGGGTGTAGGAACGTATAGCGAACAAACAAACAAACAGACAAGCTCTTTTATATATATAGATACTTATAGTCTATATAGTATTGCGTTAATCTGTTAATCCGTTGATTCGATTCGCTAATGCAGTTTATAAATACGCAAATGTTCGAAAGAAATTTACTAAGTTAAAGATATTTTCAAAGAGGTCTCCCTATATAAACTACTTGTTAGGCTTCTATAGAAAGTATAGCAAGTACCCTTATGATCTGGCTCCGCGTCTGTCCGTCTGTCTGTCCGCATAATTCAAATCTAATCAGAACCTTCGAAATTGTGATTGTGACCGCAAACATTTAATTATTGCAGATTACCTAATATTACATTATAAAATTATGGCGACCAAAAATAACAACTTTTTTTTCAATGCAGACCAAATATAGGTTATATTTTATTTACATAATTTTTTACCTGTATTTAATAGTTTTCCATGCTATTTTCCACATTAATTTGGCTTTTTTACGCCATTCATGTCTTCCTCATCAAAGTCCCCACAATTTAATACATAGTATTGCTTGTATTAGTAATTAAAGATGGGCCATTTATTTGTGTTTGATTAGGGGCTTCTTCATTAATAATATGACTAAAAATGACTTGAAGAAATGCAATGGGAAGATCGTGAAGAATGGCGAAGAGGAATCGGAAGACGTTGTAGAATGTTATAAAGACCGATAAATAGATAGATTTCTGATGTTTAAAGAGGATCCAGGTTCAACTGATAAGTCAGGCTTTTGTGACTTACATTTAACTGTACTTTTTAATCTAGTTGAACGTAGTTTAGAAACAGTTTTTACAAGATGATGAGGAAATTTAAACGCCGATGGTATTGCACCCACTTTCAGTTTTTTTGACCAAATTGAATTATGAAATCATAAGCCTGAAAATGTTCGGCCCATAACTTTGCACAAGTAGATGGTTTATAATTATCTCTTCTCATTGCAATAACACACACCTTTTTCGTAGCTTCATTTTTTGGAAAACTATACAACATAGTATAAACATTAATCATTAATTTTACCTCTGAAAGGAAATATTTGTGCCTTTTCTATAGCCATTTGTGCAATTATTTGCGGCACATGACGCTACCATGATTATATTTGTTTAAATATATTTTAAATAAATGTTATTTGAAAAATTACGCACTCGACTACATAAAATGAAATGTAAAATTTAAGTGCACAATGCATTTCTTACGGCGACAACAGAGATTATGCCTCAAGTCACATGACATCGAGCATCTCTATCCTTTTCTTACGTTGGAGTCATTAACAAACATTCACGCTCTATCCACATTACCTTATATTAGATCTTTGCGTTCTATGCGTATTTGGTATAAGATCTTCAGAAGTTCCCAACGATAAAAATCGATATTACACGACCGGGGGGTCTGGGGGGGTATGGAATAACCCCCAGGTACACTTGCCGTTATTCAGATCGATCAAAATTTATTATTTTTCGTTGAATCTTTTGTAATTTTAGTTTGTAATCCGGTAAAGGTTCTTCTTAATACCAAGGGACGTTAAAGTTTTTCTTTCGCAATAAGTTAAGTGTACCTGGGGGGTATTCCAGACCCCCCGGTCCCGGCAGCCTAAATGAGTTCCTGATAAGCATCCATTTGTTTTCATTATTCTAAGCGAGCGCTGTAGCAAAGGTGAGGCGACCGACGCTTTGCCTCAGGCGCCATCTCAATGGGGGCGCTAAACCTCGACTAAACTCAATAAATAATAGTTTAAAATTTTCAAAATGATAGGAATCTTTTGGGAGGGGGGCGCATATATTCAAATTTGCCTCTGGCGCCAGAAGAGCTCGCTACGGCTCTGGTACAACCGAAAATAAAAGAGGTACGAACGATTTAGACTATTTTGGATCGAAATGGGGAGGGGCTTGAAAATTGACCTCATAAAAGTACCTACTGTTGTAACAAAAATTAATACGATGCGTGAACCAAGTCACCACCCTGTATATAGATGGCTCAACAAAAATATTCCTCGAAGAAGGGTAAGATCTAGTTTAGGGGAAAAGCGTGCTAGCTGCTTCATATTTTGTGCCAAGATGTGTTATTGTATCATGATCATTAAATGCTTATAAAACTTTTGGGGCAAATGTATAATTTGCTTGTAATTAATTATTTAAGAGGGACATGTTGCATCGACTATGGGAAGGGTACGTAAGGTGCATCATCGAATTTCAATATTTTTTGGTGACTTTCGGATAGTTTAATGTATTTAGAAGTCACTGGTACCAATTTTATGGGCGGATAAACCAACTTTTGATAGAGAAAATCGACTTTGAAAATCGTTAATTTATTTTACCATGTATCACTGACGCGCGGATGGAATCTCACTCATTTTGTTGACGGTCCGCGCAACTTGAACTAGTCTTAGACTTAGCCGTTTGCGGATCGGCAGATGCAGCTCGTCACTCTTACATGTAACATCGATTATTTTTTGTTTTTACGCGCTTTTTTGGGGGTTAAACGTAATAGATAACTGCCCCATACCGCGACTATACTTTTTAATGCTATTTTGAGGGTCTCTCGAATCCCGATTGCCTTCATCCCGGTGGTCTTGATCGGTGGCGCCTTCTCGTATGTTTAGCCCTGCCGCGTAGCGGCTCTGTGCACGAAAAACCGCCCGGAGCCCCGGAGGGGCGTAGGGTAGGTTTTTTGATGCTCGCAGTTCTGGCCAAGCCAACGTTTATTATGTTTTTTTACCCCACAATTAAAAATTTAATTTTTTCACTTTTTCGGCAATACACGGGTTATTTTCCATTTTTTTGCGAATATTTATTACTAATATCTACTAATCACACCCCCACCTACCCGAATTTCACAAAAATCAGATCTGTAGGCGTAACTTTGCCGGAAAACTTGGGGGGGAGAATAAATTTTTTTAAATAGCTGTAACTCCTAAACGGCGCTAGATATCGAAAAACTGAGCAAAAAAAAATCCCCCCTACGCTCATTGGTGAATTGTCGCTAGGAAGGCGTGTGCAAAAATTCAGGTCGATCGCGCGCAAAAAAAATTTTGTTTAGGTTACTTTGTTGAAACTTTCGAAACGTTATATCTCCGTAAGTACGCGTTTGCCCCAAGAAATTTTTGCGTTTTACGAGTATATTATGACCCCCCTCCACCCCCCCTTTTTTTGTTTTGAGGATTTTCCCCTAAACTAGAATCTTACCTCTTTTTATATAAAAATCAATAGTTTAGTAGACCTTTTGCACAACTCAAACATTTTGAACCATTTTTAAACAACATAAGTAGTTCATCTGTACCCATTGTTAAAAATAGAAGGATATTTAAATTCTATTTATAATTTACAGCAACGAAACGTTTCACCAAATGTTAAAAACTGGTAACTTGATCTCGCTTGTTTTACCTAACCATTAAATAATAATTATTGCACATAATCAAAAATGCAATCAATAAAATTATTTCATTATCACTTAAAATTAACTAACAAATTTTTATTAAACCGACGTTTACTAAACAACATAGCAAGATTTAAACAAAAATCGGATTTAAACTTTGCTGTTACCGAAGCTGAAAAAGTGGTTGGCTATCCGACATCATTTCTGAACCTTCGTTGGCTTCTCACCGACGAATTTGCTAACATTGCGCTTCATTTTCGAAAATTAATAACCACCGATCATCCCTTAATGGAAACAGTCAGGTAAAACCCGTTTCAGTCACATAAAACATTTTTTTTAGTTTCAAATTTTTAGGAAACTTTTCATAGGAAATAATATGCCAGCATGGGGTTTGATCGTATTGCTGGTATCGAAAGCTTTCGGTTTAAATTCGGAATTTTGTAATAACGAAAAAGATTCGGTCGCTGGCGTGCTGCACAGTCAGCGTGCTTTAGCTGAAGTAACGGAAATGATTCGCACCAGTAATTTAATTCACAAGAGCATTTTGAACAAGGACGATATACAAGACAGTGATGGGATCGATTTAAATTTTGGTAACAAAATTACGCTTTTAAGTGGCGATTATTTACTTGCAAAATGTTACAGTGAACTTGCCCGGTTGCGTAATCAACATTTAAATGAATTAATGTATTCCACTGTGAGAGATATGGTCGATGCAGATTTTATGGGATTAAGAGATAAACGAGATCAACCTTATCCAAGTATGCCGATACAGGATATAAAAGACGTGGAAATAAAGGATAATTTTGAAAACGACCCTTACGAAGTACAAGAAGTTTTAGGATATCCGCTTGCTGAATGGACGTTACGAACAATTTTAGCCGGTGGAACTTTATTGGGTAAATCGTGTCAAGGGGCTTTATATCTTGCAAAACATTCGAAGGAGGTACAAAATATGGGTTATTTATTTGGTAAAAATATCGCTCTGGCTGGGCAAGCTAAATTGGAACGGGAAGCTTTTGTGCCAGGTGTTGATGGTCCTTTTAGTCTCGTTAGTGCACCAGTTATGCTTCACTTACAACACGATCCTCTTATGTATGAAAAAATTGCGATACACAAAGATGATGTGAGTAAAGTGGATTACAAGCAGTTGAAAGAAATTATTGAAAATGGACCGGCTTTAGAGGAAACGAAAAAGTTAGAAAATGATTATTTGCTTAAAGCTCTGGATTTATTGAATCAGTTACCGCCTTCTGATTCTAGAACTGCTTTAGAAAATTTAATATCCACAATGCTTTAAGTTTTGTAATCATACACGATTGTGTTCAACAAATTGAAATTGCCATTAATATAAACAAAGAAGGATCTCAGCATTTCTAGGATTATAAGGATTAAGAAAATTATTATCTAGTCAACAGTTTGTTCCGATAAATGATATTATTTTTATTAATAGTATGAAATATAGTTACCAATCAAGATTAGAGAAAAAGAGTTACAGAATAATCACCAAACGTTTAGGTACCTGAAAATTTGAAACCTGTGCTGCCAAGACGTTCACACTTGATCACTTTTGGGTCATTCCATCTCAAATCAACTGAAGAATTTACCTGACCCCCACCAAATTTGACGAAAATTGGTACACACCATCTTAGTAAGAAATAAAAAATACAAATTTAAGGATTTGTCCAAAAGGGCATTCATTTCGTTGTTTTGGTCGTTCAAAATGTCAAAAAGTTGGTGTGTAGACTTGTAGGAAAACGGCTGTAACTTCGTCCACGGTGGTCTAAATTTAAAAATAAAAAATGTTCTGTAAAGGTAAATGAACGTTCTATCCAAATATTCAATCACATTTTAATTTTTCAACCCCTAACTGGATTAATTTTATAATATTAACCCTATTTCAACCCCTATTTAAAAAACGATTCTTTTTTTTTGTTTATTTTTTTACTGTTTGTTTGTGCAATTTTGCTGAGTATGTGTGCCAAATTTTATCATGGGATCTGCATGGGTTTGGTTGCTAAAAATAAATTAAAAATATGGAATGCAAAATTGAATTTTACAAAATAATGTTTGGCAGTATAAAATCAAAATTAAAATATAGGCCAGAAGGAGTTGACTACTATTAAATTTTGGGGTACAAATATATCAGCAAATTTTGCCAATTTTGGGAGCTTTTTTGAATTTTTGAAGATCTTTTTAGCAATTTTTTGGATTTTTCTCCAACCGTGGAAAACCTTTGAGGTGGTGATAAAAGACACTCTTCTAAGACAAATTTTCAAATAAAATATTTGCCCAAGTCCAAACCCTTGGGGGGTACCTTCCTTTAAAGCAATTTTTTGAATTTATGATTTCAAACGGCCATAGCTCCGATATTATTGATTTTTTAAGGTTAACGGATTAGAACTTTTTTAAAGATCATTCGCTTTTCTACAAATTAGGTTATAACCCCTTATCGTCTAGAATCAACGGATTTCGAGTTATAAATTAAATTAAGGGAAAAAATGTTTAAAAAATTCAGGTTTGTTTTTTTTAAATTTTCTTGCGAACCCCGTATCTCTTAAACGAAACGTCTAAGAGAAAAACTAACGGCCCAAACCGGATAGGGAATTTAACGGGCTACAACTTTTGAAAAGAGCACGCCTGTGTGCTGAAAATGAGGGAGGCCATTTTGAGCATTTATTAAATTAATTTTGTGAATTTATTTTTTTTACCTACACCTTGTTCATTATTTTCAGAGTTTCTGTGAAAACGGTTGGTTGCCCAAAAAAATTTATTTGACGAAAGTTGTAGCCCGTTAAATTCCCTATCCGGTTTGGACCATTAGTTTTTCTATTAGACGTTTAGTTTAAGAGATACGGGGTTCGCAAGAAAATTTAAAAAAAACAAACCTGAATTTTTTAAACATTTTTTCCCTTAATTTAATTTATAACTCGAAATCCGTTGATTCTAGACGATAAGGGGTTATAACCTAATTTGTAGAAAAGCGAATGATCTTTAAATAAGTTCTAATCCATTAACCTTAAAAAATCAATAATATCGGAGCTATGGCCGTTTGAAATCAGAAATTCAAAAAATTGCTTTAAAGGAAGGTACCCCCCAAGGGTTTGGACTTGGGCAAATATTTTATTTGAAAATTTGTCTTAGAAAAGTGTCTTTTATCACCACCTCAAAGGTTTTCCACGGTTGGAGAAAAATCCAAAAAATTGCTGAGAAGATCTTCAAAAATTCAAAAAAGCTCCCAAAATTGGCAAAATTTGCTGATATATTTGTACCCCAAAATTTAATAGTAGTCAACTCCTTCTGGCCTATATTTTAATTTTGATTTTATACTGCCAAACATTATTTTGTAAAATTCAATTTTGCATTCCATATTTTTAATTTATTTTTAGCAACCAAACCCATGCAGATCCCATGATAAAATTTGGCACACATACTCAGCAAAATTGCACAAACAAACAGTAAAAAAATAAACAAAAAAAAAGAATCGTTTTTTAAATAGGGGTTGAAATAGGGTTAATATTATAAAATTAATCCAGTTAGGGGTTGAAAAATTAAAATGTGATTGAATATTTGGATAGAACGTTCATTTACCTTTACAGAACATTTTTTATTTTTAAATTTAGACCACCGTGGACGAAGTTACAGCCGTTTTCCTACAAGTCTACACACCAACTTTTTGACATTTTGAACGACCAAAACAACGAAACGAATGCCCTTTTGGACAAATCCTTAAATTTGTATTTTTTATTTCTTACTAAGATGGTGTGTACCAATTTTCGTCAATTTTGGTGGGGGTCGAGTTAATTTTGCCTATTTTTCAGTTGATTTGAGATGGAATGACCCTTTTGTTAAAATTTAAAAGACGAACCAAATGACATAACAGATCAAAATATTTGATGTTTGATTCATATTTTGCCTTTGTAAATAAATTTAAATTGTAATAAATTAGTTTCTTGAAAAACTAAATACTTTATTAAATTTATTTTGATTACCTTCTAAAACACAGAATTAAAAGAAAAGTCCCCAGTCAAAGTATTCAGTTTTTTAAATAAAAACTTAATAATTCTTAAATAAAATAAATAACCTATTTTTAATAAGGGTTAGATAGGAAGGAGATAGGATTAAGGGGGTTACCTACTGTGAACAGTCGTTTTCAAGCTGATTTTTAGGAATTAAATTTGAGAAAACTGTTACAGCTATTGAGCTAAAATTTAGGATACTTATTTATTCACATTTAAACTAACACCTAACATTTTTGTAAAACTTTTTATTGAAAATTGTACAAGGTACAGATCGACGCGTAACTCATGTTTCCAAATGACGCGCCAATCGGGCGCAACGTTTCCAACCGATCCAGTTATCTGAAATAAACGAATTTCTTGGGTCGAGTAACCTAAAGCTGACCACTCCAAATAAAATTAAAAATTTCCTATTGCAAAGAGAAAGGTTTATATAGTATAGTACTGTTAAAATTTTACATGCGAATGTATTATCAAAATTTTGCATAAATTGATTTTGAAGTTAGCAAATTTAACATGCAAAAGTCAACCGACGCGCGGGAATCTCATATGAGATTCCGCGCGTCGAGTTCTGTTGACGGTACGTGTGGATTGGTATACTCTAACACTTAGAAAATTTCGTCAGATGCTGCTCGCACGTCCTACAGGTAACATGACTCGAATCCCGGTTTTATGCCGCGTAGCGGCTCAGGCGATGAAAAACCGGCCGGAACAGCGGAGGCTCAGGTTTTTCGATGCCCACAGCCGGACAAGTCTCGAATCCAAAATTTTAAATTCGATTTTTTCAAAATTTTGATAATACATTCGCTCATAATATTTTTAAAGTATACTATATAAACCTGGTATTTACATTGTCGACACGCTAACCGTTAGTACGGCTCTGTCACATAGTGAGTTTTGATTGCGTTTCTTAGTAGTGAAACCATCGAAATTTTTTGATTTAAGTGTTGAGGAGTGAAAGAATAAGGTGTGTAAAGGCGATTCAGAGTAAATTCTTGATTTTGAATCGGAAAACAGGCAAAACTTTGATTTAGTACTTCGTTTCAAATTAGAAAGGTTAGATAGATAAGAAAAAGTAGTTTGGGTTACATATATTTGAGACTTCGTAAAGTGAATAATTGAGTCATTATACAACAACTTGGAAAAGAAAAGAATAGGTTTATCATCTCCGAAGGGTTGACCTGGATGGTAGACTTATACCGCGACAATTTATACAGTTCCAACCGGCTTGCGTGTGCTAGGAATGAGCGGATTGAAAGGGAAAACGCATCAGAAAACGATAGCGACGATTCCACATCAGAGCGTACTGGAAAAAAGCGTGAGGCCAGTGCAGAAATATACCGACGAAACAAAAGAAGCGTTAGAACAGCGACTAGAATAAGTGATAGAAAAGTTGTAGAAGAAATGGAGGAGATGAAAGATATGATGCGGGAGATGATGCAGGAAATAAAAGAAGTGAGAAAAAGCTCGGGGGGAGCCTGTATCCCTAGAGAGCGCGTCCCCAGGTGGCGGATAGGGGAAAGCCTTCCAGATATGGGTGGTAGGAGGGAAATCAAATACCTCCCGCGGACCAAACAGGCACCAACAACCGAACGAATACCGGTATAAGTATTTCTCTCAGGAGAAAAAGGGCACTCTCTTGCCCTTGAGACAAGAAATTATCTCTAAAGGCGGATGAATCACTTACAATGATCAACGGCATAGAATGTAGAAGGCAACGGGAAACCACTACATTAAAGATCCGCATGGATATCCCCAGGAAATTTCATCATGGATTCATTCGATTCTAAATTAGTATCCGGAGTAAAAATTCCCCCAATCGGATCTCCGGGGGGGGGGGGGAAAGTTTTGAATGACGCCAATAGAAATAAACATATAAACATCGGTACGTGGAACGTACGTAGCCTCTTCCAAGCCGGGAAGGTCAACAACGTAATAAAATAGATGCGCAGACTTGCAGTTGACGTGTTGGGGTGCAGCGAGGTCAGATGGCCAGGAAACGGAAGAATGAGAATTGAAGAGTACTTCATATATCATTCAGGCGATGACAGTCCGCGAAATCGAAATGGAGTTGCCATAATAATCCACAAAAACATTTCGCACTCAGTTGAGAGTTGCATTCCGATATCAGATAGAATCATCATTCTCCGAATAAACAACAAACCAATTAAGACTAACATAATTCAAGTATATGCCCCAACTGCAGAAAGCAGTCCGGAAATGATAGAGAATTTCTATACAGACCTTAACAAAGCTATAAGACTAACGAAAAAGGAGGAGCTTACCCTAATAATAGGCGACTTTAACGCAAAAGTTGGAAGGAAAGGACCCGAAGAGGTAGTGGGAGATTATGGTCTGGGAAATAGAAATGAAAGAGGACAAATGCTAATCAATTTCTGCGTGGAAAAACAGTTCATCATTACCAACACCCTCTACAAATTACCCTCCAGAAGACTATATACTTGGAAAGCACCGACAGACAACGACATAAATATTGTACGTAATCAGATAGATTATATCTTAATACCAAGACGATGGCGTAATGCAGTTTCATCTACAAAGACATATCCAGGAGCAGATGTGCATTCTGACCATAATCTGTTGATAGCTTCCATAAATATACGCTTGAAAAAAACACATAACAGACCAAAAACATCAAGGATAGATATGAGAAAAATCAAAGAGGAGAATATGAAAGAGAAAATAAAGGATACTATGAATAGGAAAATCATTGAAATGGAACTAAACAATGACAATAATGATAATACGGAAAAATCATGGAGGCAAATCAGAGATATGTTAGTCACCACAGCAAATCAACACTTAAAATCGGAAAAGAGTAAAAAGGAGAAAAAATGGATGACTGATGAGATCATGCAACTAATGGATAAAAGAAGACCACATAGAGGCAAAAACACATCCCAATATAATACAATAAACAAAATGATTAAGCAAAAAATTAAAAAAGCAAAAGAGGACTGGCTAAAAGAACTGTGCGGGGAGATCGAAGTATTGGAAAGCAAACACGACACCTTCAACCTACATAAAAAAGTTAAAGAAGCGGCGGGCATATGGAAACCCAGAAGTATACATATACTCAATGAAGGAGAGATACTCGTCGACCATGAACAGAGAAAGAAGAGATGGGTACAATATATGGGGGAGCTACTTGGAGATAGTAAGAGGGGAGATAGACCGATAATTGACGATGTAGAGGGGTTACCCATTACAAAAACTGAAGTACTGAAAGCAGTGAGAAGACTGAAAGACAACAAGGCTGCAGGCCCAGACGAAGTACACGGGGAACTTTTAAAACTGATAGACGAAGATCGGACAGACTTCCTAATAAGATTTTTTAATAAAATATATGATACGGGGAATATCCCTCAAGAATGGCTCACTTCAATATTCGTACCAATACAGAAGAAACCAAATGCGAAGAAATGTGAAGAACACAGAACCATTAGTCTCATGAGCCACATACTTAAGATCTTTTTAAATGTGATACACGAGAGAATATTTCGCAAAATTGAAGAACATCTAAGTGAGACTCAATTTGGGTTCAGGAATGGAATGGGGACGAGAGAAGCTCTATTCTGTATGCAGGTGCTGGTTCAGAGAGCTAGAGATGTCGACTGTGACGTTTACGCATGTTTTATCGATTTCGAGAAGGCCTTTGATATGGTTGAACACGAACGCCTGATTGAGTGCCTGAACAAAACAGCTATAGATGAAAAGGACAAGCGCATTATTGTTAACCTATACTGGAGACAGATGGGAAATGTTCGCGTTGAAAATGATATTACCGAAGATTTTCGGGTTCAGAGAGGAGTCCGACAGGGCTGTGTACTGTCACCCATCCTCTTTAACATATATGCAGAATACATCTTCAGAGAAGCCCTGGAGGACACCATAGAGGGCATAATAGTAAATGGTGAATTAATCAACAACATAAGATATGCAGATGACGCTGTCCTTCTGTCAGACAGCCCCGGGGGACTCCAGAACTTGATACACAGAGTAATCACAGCGAGTGAGAAATACGGAATGCGTCTTAACACAAAAAAGACAAAGATCATGATAATCAGCAAAACGTCGAATCTGGATGCACAATGCTATGCATATGGAGAACCACTGCAAAAAGTTACATCTTTTACATACCTGGGTAGCTCGCTTAACGCAAACTGGGACCATGCACAAGAGATTAGGACTCGAATAGAGAAAGCAAGAAGTACATATATATAAAGATGAGAAAGATACTTAACAATATGACCCTAAACTTACATCTCAGGGTAAGAGTACTTCGATGCTACATATTCTCTGTACTCCTATACGGCGCGGAGGCCTGGACCCTGACAGAGGACTCAACCAAACGTCTGGAGGCTTTTGAGTTTTGGTGTTACAGACGTATGCTCCGAATATCATGGACACACAGGGTAACCAACGATATTGTACTGCAACGCATGGAAAAAGACAGAGAAATACTAAAGACAGTAAAAGAGAGAAAACTCCAATACTTCGGTCACGTAATGCGCAATGATAAGTACCGTATACTCCAACTGATACTGCAAGGCAAGTTTGAAGGTAGAAGAGGACCCGGACGAAGAAGAATTTCTTGGCTGCGAAACCTGAGACAATGGACCGGTATGACATCTACAGCGCTGTTTCGGGCAACGGCTGATAAAGTAAAATGGGCCATGATGATCGCCAACGTCCAAAGAGGATAGGGCACTAGAAGAAGAAGAAGAGAAAAAGCCAAACATCATACGAAGAAGAGATAAAAATGTTAAAAAGCGAAAACAACGAATTAAAAGAAAGACTGTCAAAACTAGAGAGCAGACTACATCGCTTGGAGAACAAAGAGAGAAGAAATAACATCGTAGTAAAAGGTGTTAAATTTAACGAAGCCAATCTAAAACAGGAAGTGGAGAATTTCTTAAGGAAAGACTTGAATGTAAACACAAACATAATAGAAGTCGAAATGATAAAACCAAAAACAGTAGATCCCTTTGTAATAGCTAAAGTTGAATCTTGGCAAGAAATGATGGAAATAATGAAGGGAAAACACAGACTGAGAGGTACCTAGAGATAACATAGATGATGATTTATCAAGAGAAGAGAGGAAGGTCCAATCTGAGCTAAGAAGCGTAGCAAAGAGAGAGAGAGAGGAGAAAAGGGAAACGAAGCAAAGGTGGTATATAGGAAGGTATTCATAAATAAAGAACGCTGGAACTGGAACGAAGACAAGGGGAAAAACGGCGAGACCTGGAAGAAATGATCTGGATTTTGAAAAGGACAAAATAGAGGTAAATAAGAAACAAGTCCATGAAATAATATTGTTGGCAACTTGGAATGTAAGGGGAATTTTTGAGGGGGAATGATGAAACAGCTAATAAAGGTATTGAAAAACTATAGAATTGACTTATAGGCAGTACAGGAAACAAAACATAAAGATAGCGGAATTTTTGACATAGAAGGATATACATTCTTTATGAGCAGCGGAAATGATAGAAGATTGGGAACAGGATTCGTAGTAAGTAATAGACTGAAACCTGCAGTCAATAATTTTGTACCAATCTCAGATAGAATGTGCCTAATACGATTAAGAGGAAAATACCAAAAATAAGTACCTATCATCAATATACATGCACCAACGGACGAAAAACCAATTGAAATCAAAGAAGAATATTACGAATCATTAGACAAAGAATATCGAAAACTTCCCAAATATGATGTGAAGCTGGTACTTGGTGACTGCAACGCCAAAATAGGAAGGGAAGTGGCATACCGACCAACTATAGGGGGTATAGCATGCATTCAGAGACAAATGAAAATGGAAAATTTGTAATAGATTTCGCAATTGAGCACAACATGAAAGTAATGAGCACCCAATACCAACACAAAACAATACATAAAGGAACGTGGACAACACCAGATGGGAAGAATGTAAACCAAATAGACCATGTTTTAGTAGAGATAAGAAGTGAGACATGCATTAACAATGTGAGCACGTATAGAGGGCCAGTTATAGACTCCGATCATTTTTTGTTGGGAACAAAATTTAAGTCAGTAATTCCAATAAAAATCGAAAGTGAAAACCACAAGACAAGGATGCCAATTTGAATCAAATTTAACGAGCAGAAGGTTCAAGAAGAACATGGAAAAGCAATAGATGAAGAAGCAGGAAAAGAGCAAGAACCTGGAAATATAGAAGAAAGAGCAGAGAGAGTTCGGTTAAAATTATGAAAAGAGCAGCATCCAAACAAAAAAATGGAAAGAAAACATAAACACAAGGAATGGTACGACTTGGAATGCCAAGAAGAAATTAGCAAGAGAGAAAGCAAGAAAAAGAATGCTGGAGGCAAAAACATTGAAAAACAAACATAAATATGAAGCACAAAGAAAAATATGCAAGAAACTGATCAGAGATAAGAAAAGAAAATATACAGTAGAAAATTTGGATGCTCTGGAAGAGAATTTCAGAAACAGAGAGGTCAGAAATTTTTACCAAGGCGCAAAAAAAGTAAGAAAAGGATATACGCCAAGAACATCGCTCTGCAAGGATAAACAAGGGAATTTAGTAGGAGGCCACACAGAGAGAAATAATGAGTAGTATTTACAAAAATATATGTACATTCTTAAAAGATGGTAATTGTTTTTGGCCAAGAAAGGCATTTTAACAATGTACAACAGTATGTTTTAAATATTACCACGAGGAATGAACAGTGGCTGTATTACATTGTACCAAATAATTTGTAGCTTTTATGATATATATTGTAAACATATTTGTAGTATTTACAGATCAATTATACATATAACAAATGATTTTATAAATTGGATAAGTAGTATTAACAGATGATTTGTACAAAGAACCATCACTTCTGTAATTACACTGGTACTATTTACAGATTATTATTCTAACAGGAACCATTAGTTTTGTAATTTCATTGGTAGTATTTATAATTGAATTGTAACGGAAACAATTGGTTTTGTAAAATTCACTGGTACTATCCACAGATGATTTCTAAAAGAAATTACTAGTTTTCAGGGGTATGCAAAATACATTTCAAATGTATTTGAAATACATTTTACAAAATACATTTATGAAAATACAAAATACAATTGACAAAATACAGTATTTCAAATACAAGATGCAGTATTATGTTATAATAACATAATAATAACATAGTACGAGTATATTATGTTATAATGACATGAATAAATGGATTTTGTATTTTAGAAACTGCATCCTGTATTTGAAATTCTGTATTTTGTAATTTGTATTTTCATAAATGTATTTTGTAAAATGTATTTCAAATACATTTGATGCCCACCCCTGCTAGTTTTGTAATCCCATTGGTATCTAATTCTTTCATAAAAACTGCATTGTTTATGCTAATAAATATTGATTTTGTAAAAGTAATTTTAAAGAAGCCACTGGTTAAGTAAATTTATGATTTGTACCTGATCTGAAATGGGCAAAATGTGTTTAAATCATTAAAATTAGATAAATTTATTATGTATTTTATTATAAAAACTTTAAAAAAATGCAAACAAATTAAAGTCAAAAAATTAAAATTAAAATTTACGAATGCACAGTAATCGAGCATCAATTTTTAATAACATGTAATAACAAACTAACACTTGTATGAACTCCACAAGTGGATGTATCTTTTATATTATAAAAATATTTATTAATAAGTTGCCACACAGCTTCACTTTCTTTTGGATATGAAAAATTAAAAACAAAAAAAATCATGAAACAAACGTCCAAAGCTCTCAAAATGTTATGAAATCTAAATTTGATATTATCCCAGTACACATAAATTTCCTTTGGATCTAAAATGTTCTCTCCAATTACTCCTATGCAGGGTTGGATACTTGATCGATGTTCATTTTGATGAGCAATATAAGAATCCCATGCGGTTACTGTAGGATGAATATTAATAATTGACAGCTGAGAATCTTTAATTGTGAATCTTTTTGTACGTTTAGTACCATCGCTAACTTTGACAACACTTCTTGTCGTCGGAGCCAAAATAATAGGTAGCAAGTATAGCAATCCTGCATTACGACCATCTAGAAGTTTTAACCAAGTTAAAAATTATTGTTATTTATATCTGAAAATTATAAATTTACCTTCTGTTAAACTGTTTTTTTGTACATTTAGTTGTGTAAAAAGTGTCATACTTTCTAAATCTTTAATTTTTTCTTTCAATACCGGCAATAACTTCTCAAAAAAGGTATCAAATGCTTCATATATCTTCGTGTGGAATCCATATAAATAATTAAAATCGTTAGAAATCTGAATAAAACGTAAATTAATAAAATTATAGTTGTTAAAAATGTATCCAACTTACCAATGTATATCCATACGACTGTTTGTAGTGTGGCCAGCTGGCATAAACTTCCTTCATATCATGACATGTTTTAATTTGATTTAAACGCGTGTTTCGGCATTTGTTATAATTTGAAATTATTTCTTCAATGCTAAGATTGTCAAATTTTAAAGCTCGAACGTACTCTTCCTCTTCACCATCAGTATCAAAATTTGTTGTTTTTTGTTGATTTGTTTTCACTAGAGTATCTGCAACTGTTTTTTTGAAAAATGATTTCTTGTTGTGAAACTTGTTGTATAATTTTCCTCTGGGGCATGAATTCTTCCGATGGCTATAGTAGTATTCCTACAAAAACATCACAATATAAAAAATATTTACATAACAGGATAATGATTACCTTTGTTTCTCCATTAAACGAATTAACAATTTCATTTGATAAATTATCACAATCTTGAGTTGTCAGCTCTAGTTTTTGCTGTAAATAATAATCTACAATTGCGTCCAATAATAATTTTCGCACATTATCATTAGTGATGCGACAATTTTTTTTATAATGTTCTAATACGTTTGTCCCATGAACAGAATAATTAAGAATTTTTAATAATGTGACTCTCGATTGTTGATTATTGTCAGTATCATTAGATTTAATTATATTACAAGAGTTATCGCACTCTGCATTATCAGACACTGGTGAAAGTTCTTTAGAATAAGTACCTTCTATCCATTTACACCAGTTGCTAAAAAAAATTATTTGCATGCCTTTAGAATACTTTGGTGGAAGTAAATTGCTGGCCATTTCTTTATTTAAATGTTTTAAAACGCTAACGTACAGTTGCTCTTCTGAAAATTAAATTTTATTATTATTAATAGAAAACTATATTTTCAATACTATACCTAAAAAATATTCATACAGTTCTTCCAAATTCCAATTTATCAGCAAGTGTTTTAATTCCGCAAGTTTTTCGGAAGTGTTATCCTTTTGTAAAAATTTTGATTTAATTTTTATATTATTTGTCGAGTTTCCAGTTAATTCAATGTATGACATTGAATCTATCGGAAATTCGGAATCTTGAATCTCAGCATTATTATTGTAATTAAAGTGGTCGCTATTGCTGAAATTCAGCATTGCATCATTTGCATCCATAATAATAAATCTTGAAAGACATATACACTGATTACACAAAATGACAATATTTACAATAAATTAAAAATGATGAACAAAAACAAATAACAAACATTAAAAGTGCTCTTTTAAACGCACCATAACTAATCCGTTAGTAATTTTATGTGAATTAATAGGTGGTCCCGAAAATGAATCGATGCATATAATTTTTAAAGTTTTAATAACGTTATCATCATTATCTGCTGTTTGAATTGACCAAGAAGAGTAATGGTGATAATATTTAATGATAGAAATTGGCACACAAATAATATACGGAACACTTTGATTAAATAACATAAAAATTTCTAATATTTGATATAAAACTAGCTTGTCTGTAAACATACTTAAAAAATTTTTTTTTTTATATTTAGTACCTTTATAAATACATTCAGAATAGCATATGTAATTTGAATCATCGATGCCATTGAAAAAAGAATTTATTTCAGTCTTATAAAAAGATGCAATAGAATGATGTTTTTCAACTTGAAACGGTAATGTAGATTGTGCTTCCATCAAATAATAAGCAAACTGCAGCTGGAATTTTTTTGCCAAAGATAATGATATATTTGATCTGCTGGTTATTGATCTAGCATACATTTTAAATGGTTTATGTTTTGCTTCATATCGAAAACACCAATTATGTCTTGGTGGACCAGAGTTTAATATTACCGTAACGTAATGCACCATAAAGTGGTGTTTGGGTTTTAAAGTGTCGTTAAATAAACGTACATAATCGGTGTGGTGTTTTTTTATATTCAAATTTAATAAATCAAGATATTCCCGTGGAATGTCAAAACTAAGCAAAATGTCAATGATTTCGAGTAAATTTAAAAAAAATAGCCACACTTCATCTTCATTTAATATTAAATCGCCTACCATCAATGGAAAGAAATGTATAAAGCACATCATTTCGCGAGCAGTCATTTTTAAATGAGCATCTTTTAAATGTTTTTGAGTTATTTCAGGTGACATATTTCCTATTTCAATTTCTCCATAATTGAACATTTGTTTCCTTGTATTTAACAAATCTATAGTAAAATACTTGGCATTATATATGAAATAGTAAATAATGTGGCAAATATCGTAATGGCAAACACCTTCAAATAAATCGTGCATTATATCGATTGCATAATTAGATGTTACATGAAATGACGGAATTGTATTGAAAATACAGTATTCTCTTACTCCTGTAAGAGAAGCATTGTTCTGTAAAACATGTAGTTGATAGTTATCTTCATTTCTCAAAATAATTTTATTCTCTTTAAATGATGAACGCGTTTCGTGAATATTTTGTGTGCAAAATCTACAGAAAAAAGTAGCCGAAAAAGATCGAGTAAATCCAAGAACAGTGTTTAACCCCAAATTATCACCAAGTATTAAACCCAAAATAAAGTGAACACGTTTACTTCCTTTGCTAGTGTTTATGCATATGCCTACTTCTTCAAGTTCTCTTAATTCTTGAACTAATGCACGCATGCATTTTTCAATACCAAATTGTTTAAAATCGTTTCCTTTAACTACAGATGCTAAATAAATATTATCTAGTTTTGTTGAATCCAAAATGGGAAAAGAGTAGTAAATCATTGTCATCGGGCACGTATGTGATCCAAGTGGATTATTTATTTCGACGTCGTCCGTATATAGAAAATATGGAATACAAATTTTATCAGTTTCTATCGATGTATTAGTATTACTTATTTTTTGTTTCCATAATTTTCCTTGCGTAAAATTTGTAAAACTATGTTGACATTCTGAAAGTTTTTTGATCTTATCAATAGCATTTATTAAAATATCGTCCTTTTCAAAAATCTTTTTAATTTGGAATTTTAGTGGAAGAAGCACGCCAGTTGTAGTAACATTATCAAAACTTATTTCTCCGTTAAAAAATACCTCCCTTATTTCATCATTAATTAAAAATTGTTGTATATTACTTAAAAAATCATTTTTATACAACCACTGGAACAAGCTATATTCTGATTGACAATCAAGAAAAGGGCTCTCAATTTTTGATATTAATTCGTTAAACTTCAATTGATCTTCAATTCCACTGTTATAATTGTTTTGAAAAAAATCAGTAACACAAGAAATTATGGGATCTACAATACATTCAGTTACTTCTTTTTGTAAGTTTATTACTTCCTTTCTTGCAACAGTATTTTTACTGTGTAAATTTAATGAAAAAGCAATTCCTGGTGGAATTCTTTTGGTATTACTACAAAAATTACTATCATTGTTAGAAATATTATTCATATTGTCAGTAATGTGATCAACGTCGTTTTCATTATTGTAATATACACAGTCAACATATTCGGAGGCGCCGCTGTTAACGTCAGAATTTATTTTATTACTATTGGAAACACCATGCGAAACACCGTTATTACAAAAATTCGTTGACAAGTTATTACTTCGGCCAGTGTTATTTTCTTCACGTGGATTTGATTTGATGTTTTTTTTATCATAGTGTCTTAAGAAATGTTTGCGATAGCAGTCATGCCTACTAAATACTTGGGTACAAATGCTGTAGTTGCATTTATATGTAGCATCGCCACGTAATCCATGAAATAAACGAAAGTGTTTCGATAAATCACGCCATTCAGCAAATTTGGTGTTGCATTTAAAACACTTCATGTTCATATTTAAATTATTCCTTGAAACAAAAATATAAAATAGTTTATTCAATGTAGATAAAATTTTGAATACGGTGAGTATTATAAAATAAGTTCATTTTGGCTATTTCATGTAGTAATTAAGAAAGAGTATTGATTTTATGGTAAAAAAACAAATTATTTTCAGAAAATGCAATCGTTATATTATAGTTATGGTCGATTTATGGTAAAAATTTAACGTAACGTAATTTAATTTAGAATGTAATGTAAGAGATGGACTATGCCACTTCCATAAGTTGTCTTTGTCGTTGTCAGACAAAGACTTAAGACTCGTACTTAAAATACTTTACATATTAATAATATTATGTAAAATCCCGGGGGTGAATCACTGTGGCAGTATAGTGTACACTTAAGTAGCAGTACAGGCAGTATCACCAGTATAAATCTGAATGCGGACTGATAAAGCAAAATGTTTTAAGACAAAACATTTTGTTTTATCTAAAAACAAATGTTTTGTTTTGTCTTACAGTGTTTTATTTTGTCTTAAAACGTTTTGCTTGATCTGAAAACAAACTGATCAAAGCAAAAAAGTTGTTTTCAGATCAAGCAATACGTTTCATGATAAAACAAAAAGCTTTTTAATGCAACAAAAGGATTGTCTTAAAACTTTTGCTTTATCAATCTGCATGCAGCCTTAGGCAGTATTTATAGCAGTATAGTGTACATTTTCAAACCCAGTGATTCACCCCCGGTAAAATCGTTGGTAAAATATAATTATACTTACATTATATACAAGTAAACTGCACACCTTACAAAATTCGAATTGAAATGCCGTGGAATATCGTGGTATAGTAGTATATTATAATTCTTATCTCTCCGCGAGACTAACCGAGTCAATGCGATGCCTTCACATATACAAAGTATTTTGTTTCATCTAGAATGATATCATAAAAATTCTAAAACGTGTTATTTCCTGCAACAACTTGCAAAATATTTGCTAATACAACAAGTAATTTGACCTTTGAAGCGCACGTAAGCAAGATTTGTGGTATTGGATATTTCAAACTCAAATCATTACATAGGTATAAGTATCTTCTTCCTGCTGAAATTAAGTTGCAACTAGTGCAAAGCCTGGTGTTATGTCACCTGGACTACTGCAGCGCAGTTTATTATGGATACCTTACTGCGAATCTAAAACGTAAACTTCAAGTACTTCAAAACTCCTGCATGAGGTATACTTATGACATTGACTACAGCAGCCACATTACACCCTACTACAATAAATTTGGTATCCTCAAAATCCAAGCTCGTTTTGAACTTCTCTTCGCCATGTTTTTATACAACATACATAAACGTGCTAGTCCAAGTTATCTACTCGAAGTAATGAAGAAAAGATCTGATCATCATCAAGTTAACCTTCGCAATGTCGTGAGCCTCAGTATACCTCACCACAACACATCGAAATTCAAGGGTTCCTTCGAATACCGCGCATCAGTTATCTACAACAAGTTTGTTGATATATTTAGGACCACCGGAACAAGCTACACTATTAGGAACAAGATAAAAACTATTTTATTGGACGAACAAAATGTGATCTAACCGGGTAAAATTGTAAAACAGCTCTGCTGAATATTTACCCTTTTACTACCTTTGCTGTTTACTTTGTTTTTTTTTTCCCCATTGTAAACTTGAGCTAGTAAATAAAAATTATTATTATTATTATTATTATTATTATATATTTTTACATTCTACAGATATAATTTTAAATATAGTATAACACTGGTATAAATATTTAAAAAAAGCAGTTTATTACATGTACAAATATTATGTAGGTTAACAAAGCTGATAAAAAATGTACAAAAAGTTATCGTAGATCTCACAAAACTTTTAAACATTTGAGAAAAGTTCTGTATGACGTACAAAATTTGGTAATAGTTATTTACATGAAAGTCAGGAAAATGATGTATTACTGACGAGGAGCAATGTTGAAATACGAGGCACTTCGTGCCGAGTATTTTAGAGCTCCGAGTAAAGTGAGACATTTTCCTGACGTATTTTGTATTAAATTTTACCGAAAATCGTAAAAAATCGAAATTTTAAAACACTAATTGAACAACATTTTTAAAATGAGCTAAAATCAAGTTTGTCAATTTGTTGACTACATAGTTACAAACAATAGTTATTCCGAAAATTGTCATTGTTACCTGCGTTACTAAATATTACCGGACTAGTCAGTAAGATTCAATTTCCCTGCGCGTAAATACGCAGGGAAGTGTTGTTTCGATGACGATTTCCGGTAAATTATATTTTCCGGAAATCGTCATTGAAACAACATTTCCCTGCTTATACACGCGCAGGGAAATTGAACTTTACTGACTAGTCCGGTAATAATTAGTAAGGTTAATAATAACAAAATAAAATAGACAAATGTCAATGTCAAAAAATGTCGTTCAATTAGTGTTTTAAAATTTCGATTTTAAATTTCGATTTTTTACGATTTTCGGAAAAATTTAATACAAAACATGTCAGTAAAATGTCTCACTTGACTCGGAGCTCTAAAATACTCGGCACGAAGTGCCTCGTATTTCAACATTGCCCCTCGTCAGTAATATGTCATTTTCCTGACTTTTATGTAAATAACTATTACAAAAAAGTCTCTGTTAATAATGCAAATTATTTCTCTCTGTGCAAACAGAAGTTATGGAGAGATGGGCCGAGTATTTTGAAGAACTACTAAATAGACAAACAAATAACGAAGAAACAATAGATCTACTCAACGACAGCACAAATGAGCCAAATGTAGAAAAGCCTAAATTAGAAGACATACAGAAAATTATTCGGATCTTGAAAAATAATAGAAGTGCGGGCGAACACCAAATGCAAGCCGAAATGATTAAGTATGGCAGAGATGCAGTTAAAACAATGGTGCAAGAACTAATTGGGAAAATATGGGATAGCGAAGAAATGCCAAAATCATGGAGAGAGGCAATAGTTTGTCCCTTACATAATGTTGCGGCGATTTACGCCTGTTGGTTATGCAACCTCTTTTTGTATCCCCGCTCTAGTAGCGAGATAGTTTTGATTATGGTTTTGATTTATATATTTGTTCTTTTCCCACATTTTTTAGTCTTTTAAGCTCCGTCACATATGTTAGACGTATTAACGAGCCATTTGGTTCAATAAAGAATAAAGTTATTCAAAAATTTACAGTCCACTTATTTGAAGGTAACACTTCTAAACCAACACCGATTGATCTATTAGATCTCTCCCACACATAAAAAGGGTGATAAAACGAAATGTGAAAATTATAGGGGCATTGCATTGTTGAACGTTGCGTATAAAATCTTGGCAACATGTATCAAAAATCAATTGAGTCAATATGTTGAAGAAATAGTAGGAGAATACCAAAGTGGTTTTGGAAAGAACAGGTCGATAATTGACCAAATTTATGTCTTAAAAGAATTACAAACGACAAGTTACAGACACAAAATACCAACTGTTAAATATTGAACTACATTTTGATATGTACAATTTATTAATAATTAATATTTACAAGTAACCACTAAATTATAACTGATTATCATTTACAATATTTACATGCATGTTAGCTTTTCATGCGTAGTTGGTAACAGTGCATTGGCGCGTATTTATTTAAATTCAAATACATTACAATACCCCCTACAAATTCAAACGCTGGGGAGGTCGAGTATTTCTCTTGGGTCTCGTCCGTTCCTCTGCACTCTCCTGGCTTCCATGAATTTCCATATCTACTCTCCCTTCCTCTCGATTCACCGATTCTTCCTCCTGAACGCTAATCGGCATCTCTTCCAGTGGCTCGCTCGCTCCATTTGTCGGTTCCAAGACTTCCGGTAACCTCCTTTCTTGAATTGTGGGTGTATTTTCTTCATTTATTTGAACATCTCCGCCACCTGTCTCTCTTCTTCCCCCTACTGCACCTTTGTGAATTTGATTTGTATGCCTCTTCCATACCAAGTCTTCATCCCTTACTTTGCACAAATAGGTTCGTTCTCCTAAAACCTCCTCAATTGTACATTCTTTCCATTGCTTCTTATTTGGATTTCTGTAGTCTCGACAATACACCACCTCGTTTTCTTGGAACTGTGCCTCTCGCCCTTTTCCACTCTTCTTCTCTTCCCCTGGTCGCTCTTTACTGTGTCTTAGCAAATCCAGTCGTGTTTTGGGCTTGTAATTAAATATAAGCTGTGCCGGTGTCATTCCTGTCGTTGAATGTTCTGCATTCCTATAGTTAAACAGATAACGCTGCAGTAAGGTTTCCAACGCAACTCCCTTATTCCTGCTATCACTTAAAGCCTTGTTGATTCCACGCTTCACCAATTTAACACAATTCTCGGCAGCTCCGTTCGTTGCCGGGTGAAACGGAGGTGATGTAATGTGTCTTATGTCATTTAAACTACAAAATTCCATAAAAACCTTTGATGTAAATTGAGGTCCATTGTCCGTTACAATACTGTTGGGAATACCAAATCTTGCCACGCACTCTCGAAACTTCCTCACCGTAGCATCGGCATCCGTGCTATTCATTATAAATACTTCCGGCCACTTTGAATACGCATCCGTAATTACCAGCATCATTTTGTTAGCAAAGGGACCTAAAAAATCTGCATGTACTCTTTCATATGCTCTCCCCGCTTTACTCCATGGCTTCACTGGTGCCTTTCGTGGTTCCGGTCTATTGCATGCACATACCTTGCAATTACGAACGTAGTCCTCGATCTCTTTATCCAATTTAGGCCACCAAAAATACGATCGTGCGGTAGATTTCATCTTGTCCATTCCCATGTGAGAACTATGTAGCTCTTCTAATAATTTTTTTTGAAATTTCGTTGGAATGATGACACGATACCCCCACATTATTACCCCATCTTCTATATACAATTCCTCTTTTCTATTTACATATGGGGTTAAATGCACATTGTCTGATATGCTCGGAAATCCGTACCTGATAAAATTCATCACTTGTCCCGTGATTGCATCTTTTCTTGTTTGGACTAAGTGCATTTAAATCGAGCGCCATCGAATCCTCCACAAAATTTAGTTGGCAACACCCTTCCTGTTCCTGCTCAGCCTCCGCTTGCACCTGTAAGGGCAACCTTGAAAGAGCGTCCGCGTGCACATTTTCTACGCCCTTCAAATACTTGATAGTATCGTATAATCAAAATTTGCTAAAAACAAAGACCATCTCTGTAACCTTCCCGCAGCCATCTGGGGTAGTGTCTTGTCTTCTCCAAACAGTGCTAATAATGGTTTGTGATCGGTTACTAGCTCAAATTTTCTACCTGCCAAGTATTGATAAAATTTATTTACTCCCCAATAAATAGCTAGCGCCTCCTTGTGTATCATAGAATAGTTTGCCTCTGCCTTTGACAAAATTCGTGAGTAATATGCTATCGGCCTTTCTTGTCCATTATCCAACACATGCATCAGGACCGCGCCTATCCCTTTCTGTGAAGCATCACACGCTAATCGTACCTGTTTTTGAGGGTCATAATGTACCAATACTTCTGACGATGCCAGCTTCTTTTTGGCTAGTCTCATCGATTCCTCAGTTTCTCTTGTCCAACGAAATACTGTATTTTTCTTTACTAAGTCATATAAAGGTTTTAATATCTCTGACAAACGTGGAACAAATTTAGCATAATAATTACACATTCCTACAAATGCTCGAACTTCTGTCACGTTGTTAGGCTTTGGCGCATCTATAATTGCTTTAACCTTTTTTTCGTCGCTACTTAAACCTTCCCTTGATATTGTATGGCCCAGATAATCTATGCGATCCTGAAAGAAAACACACTTTTTGTAGTTCATCCGAAATCCCGCCTTTTGTAATCTTTCTAAAACACTCTGTAAATTTTCCAAATGCTCTTCATCCGATCGACCCGTTACTACAATATCGTCCAAAAAATTCACTACTCCTTTCAGGCCTAACAGTACTTTTTCCACAATACTTTGAAAGATCGAACAAGCAGGCTTAGTGCCATATGGCAACCTCTTGATTCTGTAAATGCCTTTGTGTGTGCTCCATGCCAACATCATACTAGTCTCCTCGTCTACGGTCAACTGATTGTACGCATTTAAGAAGTCTAGCTTGGAAAACTTTTGACCGCCTTGTAATGCCACAAAAATATCCTCTATTCGGGGCAGTGGGTGGTTGCAGTCCGTAAGATACTTATTTAAGGTTGTCTAATAATTTGCACATAGACGCAGGTCTGTACCGTTGGCTTTTAGGATTGGCACCAACGTTGTTCCCCAGTCTGCAGTTTCCATTTTGACAATAATGCCTTCAGTCTCCAACCTTTCCAATTCCAACTCCACTTTAGCCTTGAACGCATACGGAATAGGTCTAGGTCTATGGAATATCGGTCTTGTCTGCTCCACCAACTCCAATTTAATCGGATTTCCATTGTAGTTACCCAATTCCGACTTAAACAAAGTTTTGAAATTACTTAGTAACATTTGTAACTTACCAGCAACATCTACCGATTTACAGGCATGCATTTGATTTATTTGTGCCTTACATTCTGGACTTATCATCTTAAAATTTAATTTCCTGAATAAATCTCGCCCTAACAATAGTCTGTTACCTCCTCGTACTATCATTAATTCGGCCTTCGCCCTGTTTCCATTGATTACCACATCCACCTCAATCGTGCCCATTGTTGCTATCACCCCATTATTGTATGTCTTCAATCGAACCATTGCTGGTGCTAGCGGAATCTCTTCAAATCTATCCAAATACATAGCCTCTGGAATACACGAGACTCCTGCCCCGGTATCTACTTCAAATTTTACATTCTTCCCGTTAACCTTTCCGTCTATCCACATCGGTTCCACATAATTACAATCAGAGGCTGCCCGTTCCACACTAAGAAGATCTCTCTCTTCTTCCAGCAGATGATTATCTTCATTTTTCTTTGTACACACAACCGCTAAATGGCCCTTTTCTTTACAAATTCGGCACACATATCCCTTGTACTTGCTCCTCCCAAAAGTGTGATTTCCTTTTCCACAATGTACCTACACATTTTACCTCCGTTCTCCTATCACTGCCACTATTTATCGCGAGCATTGTTTTATTCCTGCTTACTAAACTGACCTTATTAATCGTGGGGGTTTCTTGTTTGTTTGCTGCTTCTCTACTAGAAGCTATGTCCAACATGACTTCTAGCTTTTGTGTCGGTTTTTCTTCACATAACCTGTCTAGTATGTGTCCCGCTTTCAGCCCTGTTACAAACTTGGTCTTAACCCATTCCTCCAACGTAGCTCCAAATTCACATTCTTTAGCGCCCTTCTTAACTCGAGCAAACCAATCGTGGATCCCCTCGCTTCCTTGTTCCATCCTTAAAAACTCGATACGCTTCCGGAACGCTGATACTTTTGGTGTAAATTGTCGACCCAATAATAACGACAGTTCCTCTAGTTTCTTGTTTTGTGGTAATGTCGGATCGCACAAATCTCTGAGGGTTGTATACGCTTCTACCCCAATTAATGTCAATAATAAAGGCACCTGTTTCGAATCATGAACACCATTTACCAGAAAATACAGCTAGAGTCTTTCAAAATAAATTGACCAATTTTCTCCCAACTTATATTCATCCATTCGTCCCATGGTTCCTTCAGTCCTATTTTGTACAGTCCTACTTTCTTCAGTCATCTTGAGTTATAATTTATTTTACTTGATTTACCAACGACTGTAAAATTTCTTTCCAAATCGTGTTCCGGTGTAATACCAAACCAAGAAATTTTCTTCCGTGCTTAAATGGTTAAGTACTTACTCGTCTGTTAGTTGTATGTTGTATTTATAGTCTATCCGTTTTAAGAATGCAGAACTAAATTGTACTAAAACTGTGACTTTCGAGCGTGATTGGTTAAAATTTCTACACGTTTACACTGCCGAAATTTTATTTGCGATTGATGACTCACGAATATTTTTTTCTGAAAGTTTTTAGCAATTTTAAAAAATTTGTACAAGATAAATTGCTATTTGATAAAAAATTACTTTTAACACGATTTTTTCAAGTATCAAATAAGTGACATTTGTTTTTTGTCGCTCATACGCTTTAATTATTTGACGTTTCCCTGTGTAAATCTGACTTGCCGTTCAAGGCGACCTCTACTGCAATCCAAAACCAGATGGACTATAGATTCCAACGGTTTTGGCAATGCTAAAAATATACCAATAATCTGAGTCAACACTTGTACCTTAACCTCACAAAATTTTCCACGTTTTCCAGTCGTTGTAATCTTTGTTTATCCTACGTCGCCAAATGTTAAATATTGAACTACATTTTGATATGTACAATTTATTAATAATTAATATTTACAAGTAACCACTAAATTATAACTGATTATCATTTACAATATTTACATGCATGTTAGCTTTTCATGCGTAGTTGGTAACAGTGCATTGGCGCGTATTTATTTAAATTCAAATACATTACACCAACGTACCTGCTTTTCGTGGATTTCAAACAAACGTATGACAGTGTGAACAGAAGACAGCTTTACCTAACATTGAAAGAATTTGGTGTCCCCAATAAGTTGATAAGACTGGTCAAAATGACGTTGGAAGAAACAACAAATAGGGTAAAAATGAATGGGAAGCTGTCGAGAAAGTTTGAAATCAAGAGCGGATTAAGACAGGGTGACCCGCTTTCTGCAATTTTGTTCAATGTAGTACTGGAGAAGACTTTGCGAGACAGTAAAATCAATAGAAATAATACCATATTCCACAAACAACAACAATGTCTTGCATTCGCTGATGACATAACAGTTATAACAAGAACAAAACAAGAGTAGCAAAAAATTTTAAAGGAAATCTTGAAGGCAGCAAACAGAATGGGACTTGAAATAAATGTCGAAAAAACTAAGTGTATGGTGTGGAATGATAAGCCGTTCGAACAAGGTCAATATCTGCAAGTAAAATCAGAACTGGGCGAAACATTAAAATTTGAAGAGGTACAAACATGCACTTATCTGGGAACACTAGTAACAAGAGAGCCTAGAAACAATGAGGAAATCAAAGCCAGAATAACGGCAGGAAATAAAAGTGCATATGCATTGCAAAGGATACTGACTGGTGGAATGTTCTCTAGAAGAGTGAAGGTAAAAGTTTATAGAACAATGATACGTCCGGTGGTAACGTATGGAAGCGAGGTCTGGACGCTCAGGAAACAGGACCAAGTAATGTTGAATGTGTGGGAAAGAAAAATTCTGAGAAGAATTTTTGGCGGAAAATATGTAGATGGAAGATGGCAACGAAGAAACAACCATGAAATAAATGAACCATATGGAGAAGATACCATTGTTGGAGTGGTAAAAGCACAGCGAATAAGGTGGTTGGGGCATTTGATAAGAATGGGAGAAGAGAGAATACCAAATATTGTATTAAAAATGACAATGAGTGGGAAGAGAAGACGAGGAAGACCAAAAAAGATGGAGAAAAGAAGTACAGGATGATTTGGACTCTTTGCACATCACTGAATGGAAAGAAAAAGCGAAAAACAGGAAGATATGGGCTAGTATAGCTAAACAAGCCATGGGCCTTCAAGGCCTGTAGTGCTAAATTTTATTCATTCATATAAACCTTTCTCTTTGCTATAGGAAATTTTTAATTTTATTTGGGGTGGTCAACTTTAGGGTACTGCCCCCAATTTCTTAAATTCTTGTTCTCTATGAATGTGGCTACGGCTGGAACCTCGAAAATTTAATTTAAAAAAAAATGACAAAATGGCGAGGATTTAAAAAAAAACTTCGATTTTTACAACAAAATATTTACTTTTCACGGCCCGCAAAATGGTAATTTTAAATATATTTTGGATATTTTAGGTTCTGACTGTAGCCTGAAATGTACTCTAAATGCCTAAAAAATTCAATTCAATCCGTAGAGCAGTTTCTTTGGAAAATGTGCGCCCGACTTGAGAAATGTAGTTCTGAGATAAATCGTTTTAAACTTTTTCGTGCTGTAATGAGGTGGATAGTGGTTGATATTCGTAACCTACCCTTAATCGGGTATACTAGGGCGATACAGAATACATTCTTCGGCTTCGAAGAAGTGAAATTCGGCACTTATTTCTTGTTTTGTGGCAGTTCTCGTCTCTTTAGAATAGTGAAACGCTCAGTGATTAGACAGTATGATGCGGTCACCGTCTCTCTTATATGCGTAAATTTTGGCCTTCTCGCCGATTCTTACATAATATAATATACACGAATACCTCGGTTTTTTAGGATTTTAGCCCCCTGTGCGGTGTTTCGCCTATAGCTCACGTATTTTACTTCCCTATAAGGAAGTATTGTAATCATGAAAAAATTCGATGTCGATATTTTAACGGAAATATCCGTTTTGAGCATTTCTGAATCCGTTTTGACTACTTTCGCAATGATGTCTGTATGTATGTATGTATGTATGTATGTATGTATGTATGTATGTATGTATGTCTGTATGGATGTATGTAACGCAAAATGTCTGTAAGTTCTGTATCTCTGGAACGAATTGTTATATAGTAACAAAATTTCATATTTAACACTTTAATCGGTATACAAAGGCACCATTTGATTTTGGAGGAAATCCCTAAACCGGAAGTAGCACATTACTTGAAGGACGAAATTGTTTTTCTTCAATATCTCAGGAACAAATTGTTATATAGTAACCAAATTTCATATTTAACACTTTAATCGGTATACAAAGGCACCATTTGATTTTGGAGGAAATCCCTAAACCGGAAGTAGCACTTTACTTGAAGGACGAAATTGTTTTTCTTCAATATCTCAGGAACAAATTGTTATATAGTAACCAAATTTCATATTTAACACTTTAATCGGTATACAAAGGCACCATTTGATTTTGGAGGAAATCCTTAAACCGGAAGTAGCACTTCACTTGAAGGACGAAATGGATTTTCTTAAATATATCAGGAACGAATTGTTATCTAGTAACCAAATTTCATATTTGACACTTTAATCAGTATACTAAAGCACCATGTGATTTTGGAGGAAATCCCTAAACCGGAAGTAGCACTTTACTTGAAGGACGAAATGGTTTTTCTTCAATATCTCAGGAACAAATTGTTATATAGTAACCAAATTTCATATTTAACACTTTAATCAATATACGAAAGAACCATTTGATTTTGGAGGAAATCCCTAAACCGGAAATGGCACTTTACTTGAAGGACGAAATAGTTTTTCTTCAATATCTCAGGAACGAATTGTTATATAGTAACCAAATTTCATATTTAACACTTTAATCGGTATACGAAAGCACCATTTGATTTTGGAGTAAATCCCTAAACCGGAAGTAGCACTTTACTTGCGTGAAGGAATTTAATTAAATAATAAAATAAAATTTAAATAATATTTCTGCGAATCTTTAGATGAACGATGAAGGAATGATTCCTTATAGGGAAGTCATGTGCTGGCCACATCAGATTTTTTACTTTTACGAAAAATTACCATTAAGCAAAGTTAATTTGCCTATTACAGTATGTATTAGTACAACCTACTGCAGCGCCCCAAGTTATAGAGAATTTTATGTTCTTCAACTTTGCTTAATGGTAATTTTTCGTAAAAGTAAAAATACATGAGCTATAGGCCAAACACGGCACTTAGGGGGCTAAAATCCTCATTTGAGGGCTTGGGATTTTTATGAGACATTTTGGGGGTTTATTAGAACACTTCAATATACATCTTTGCCAAATTGCAGCTTGCCCGGACCTCCTGTAAGCTCAAACCAAAATTTCGGTTTCTTTACTTGGAAGATACTATAAGTTGGCCAAATTTTGAAAAAATCTATTTTTCTCTTCATTTTCTAACCTTAGCCACAATTTCAATTCATTTATTATTAAAAGCATTCCCCGTGCCCGAAAACATTTCTCTCCCTGCAACGAATCAATATTGTGCCATTTTAAGGGTGGGTCGTGTTTTCGGTCAATAATTTCAGTATTATTAGTGTGCCATGGAAAAATATGAAAAAAAACTATTTTATAGAGAATTTTATGCTCTTCAATTATGGTCTGATCATAATTTTTCATACAAGCATAAATAAGCGAGTTATCGGCAAAAAATCGCGTTGGGGGAGCTAAAACCCCCAATTGTGGGGGACGCCGGCGTTGGATTTTATGAGACTTTTGGGGGTTTATTAGGACACTCCAACGTACATCTCTGCCAAAATTCAGCTTTCCCGGATTTTTTGCAAGCTTGAGCCAACTTTTCGGCTTTGTTGCCTGGACTATTACTGAAAGTAGTTTGTTTTGAAAACTTTTTTTAAAATAACAATTAGCATAATAAATTAGTCAAAATAGATTAAAAAAACAAACAATTTTAGGGATTTTGTACCTAACATTATTTGTTTGTGTCAGTTGAAAACCTTGTATAGTAACTGTACCCTTAAAAATCGTAGCAGTAAATTAGTTTACAACCCCAGATGTTCCTGGGGGGTGTCAATTTGTAAGAAAAAAACTTTTAAGCTTCTTTTTCACAATCAATTCGATTATAAGGGTGAACTAAAACGTCAATTTTTAGTAATTTTCTTTTTTAACAATATTTTAAAATTTTTTAAGTTTTTTGGACTCCTAAAGACAATTACAAACAGCTACAACTTATAGTTGTTAAATTTATTTTTGTATATTTTGTATAAAGTACAAAATACAAAAAGTAATTCCGTTTTAAAATGTAATTATGATTTAAAAAGTTTTAATAATGAACTCCATTACAGAAAATCCGTTATAATTCAGGTAATTTGATGAATTTTACTTTAATATTTTTTGGACACATTTGCAAGACCCCAAACTATAAAAATATGTAATAAAAACAAATCGAAAAAATTTATCGGTTACAGTAGGTAACCCCCTTAACAACAAAAATGCAGTGGTGAAAAGTCTTATCACGGTCTTCCAATTAGTTAATTATTCGGGAGTTGGTAGTGGTTGCACTTGAATTATAATATTCTAACCATTTGAAGGGATTTAACGACACTCGGACGTCCCCTTAATTAATGTAAGAAGTTTTTGGTGATTCTATTGTACTTCTGTACAACAGTAGTCAATCAATGCATTTACCATCTGACATTGCACCACCTTCGAGCATCGACCATCTGATGGCTCGCCTATTTGGTCATTATTCGTTTGTTTTGATTAAAGCTCGTCAGAGACGAGTCGATGCTCTTTTAGTTATTTATGGTAATTATCTCATCGCTTTAGGTTATAGCAATTGAGAACCACAGTTTCGTAGTTTCATCGGTGGTTTCTGGTTTTATGATAAAGAGGGTGGTAATTTTAAACTATGTGGTGCTAATTCTACTACCTACTTCGCTTCGCTCTTCGGAGCATCTCTTTAGCGCCCCTGTATTACCCCGATAACATCTAGCCAGAAGTAGTGGCTCAGTTATTTTGTATTTTGCCCTCTGGAGCTAGCCATCGCTTCATAAGCTCGTCCTGAGTTTGGACTGTATCAATTTTGCTCCTAAAAATTTAAAAACACAAGTTAGGTAATGAAAGATAGAACCATAAATTCTGCATAAAATGAGTAGTATTCCAACTTTGTATGTTTTACAACGGTTTTACCTTGGTTGAGATATAGTAAAATTTACCGAAGAACGTTCGTGTAGCATGGGATAAGTAGCAAAAATCACAAAGTCATAAATAGCCATATCCTATGTCCAAAACAGGTCGAATCTAAATTAAACAGTGAGCAAGAATAATTTTTCTAACCTCTATAATTTTCCAAGTTACATCCTTACAAAGGACAAAAATGAAATTAAACTGTGTCTGCAAAAATATAATGAAAATTTTGGTCTTTTAGAAAGCCATATCTCCAAAACTATCGAAGTTTACAAAAAATTGTAGGGTTCTTAGTTTTACTTGGAATTTAATTCTCATATTTCAAGTTAAATCCATTTTGTACTTCAGTTGTACTGAAATTGAGCTATTTGCAGAAATGTGAAAAGTAGACAAAAAGGCTGTGGCTACAAAACTTCTTTTTAGCTTTGCTTACAATTCTATTTAGTTTAATTTTTCTAATGCCTCGACACCAGCTCACGCTCTCATTCAAGCAGCGGAAGATTTTGTGCTCCTCGGCGCAGTGGCAGCACGTAGGAGAATTCAGCTTCCAAAAGTGGTGGAGCTATTCGTTGAAACACCCATGGCTTGTATGGGCCTGGGTTATATGGAAGGAGAGCTCTCCATGCTTCCTGGCGACCCATAGCTCAATGTTGGGGATGATCTGCGGTCTCCGATGCTGACCACCTTCGTTGCCACTTGTCAAGAGTATCCTACTTGCTGTTGTTGTCTGCTCCCGCTTGCGTCCTGGTCCTACGCCGGACGCAGTCTTATAAGCGCAAGTGACTCTCAAAGCCATCTTCTTCTGAACTGCCTGTGCTCTTCGAGTTTTTCTCTTGACAATCGTCGTCTCGTGCAATATCAAGGCAGGACTAAGGGCAGGCCCCGACTGGTGGCCCACGTGCTGATCGTTTTGATGGCCTGATTCGCCTTCCTCTGCACTGTCGTCGTCTCTCTGTTCACGACGATGGAGTTATTTGCAGAAATGTGAAAAGTAGATAAATAAAAAAGTCATCATCATCATCATCAATTCCATCATAGATTAAGTCTTTGATCTGTTCCGGCCCATCTCTTTCTCGGTCGTCCAACATCTCTGCATCTTCGAGGTTTGTATCAATATTCTATCGTCGAGTAAAAAAGTCTGTGGTTAATACAAGATTTTGAAAATTGCTTTTGCTCTCAATTTTGCTAATACCTATTTCGGACACGATGCACAGGAAACAGCCAATTCATATTTTATGACTTTATGATTTATGAGACCGAAACTCCAAATTTTTAAATTGAGAAAATTGTAAGTTATATTAGTTGGCTACACGCGCCCGATTTGTTATATTTTGTTTTCGAAAATACGTTATCAAAATTAGTCGTGTTATTTCCATTTTAGATATTATTTTTATATTTATATGTTAAATATAATTCTAAATTATGGCCAAATTTTGGGCTGTTGTCTTGGCATTTGCGTTAAACTGCAATGTCATATATATTTTTACAAAAGCCGAAGATTATGATTGCTTTCAGTACCCAACATATATAATGCTGTTATTTGGTGTTTCTGCTTTGCTGTGGGATGCTTGCATTTATCCAGAAAACTTTAGAAGACTGAATTCTTGTTGCGAATTTATTATTGAGGTAACAAAAAGTCATTAATACATAATATTATATTAAGCGACCTAAAAATAATTTTTATTTAAAGTTTGCACTTGTGACGTTCTTAATGGAATTCATTTTGATCGAGTTTCTTCTACCACTCGAAAAAGCCTTTGTCGATTCTATACCTAGTATTGGAGAAGGTATAGAATTTTTGATGTCTTCAGCTGGTTTGGAGGTTGGATGTGTCAACGATTTTTGCGAGCTATTAAAAACGGACGACGCGAAAATGGTGGCTAGTTATGCCTTTGGTTTCTTTTTCCTGTTAGTTATGTCTCATGCCACCCGAGTGATAGACCTAAGGATTTTAATGTAAGATCTGCAATTATTAATATTCAAGTACTACCTAATACTGATTTTATCATATTTTAGGTGTGATGGTCCAGGAGCGTTTATTTGCGACGCAAAATATCGAACCCAAAGATTTTATCAAGAACAGTATCAAGAACTATTTGGGTCGTCTTGTGGAAGAAGGAATAAATGTCGTCGTCAAAATTATTGTGCTACGGGTTATCAAGAACCTACACGGCCGTTTGATGAAGATGATGGAGACGATGATAATATAGCCGATCGTCGTTATAAAAATCATCAGAAATGTAGATAGTAAAGCAGAGTTCACATAATAACTAACATGGTATATAAATAATAACTTCCAATACCCAGTATTTTATACTATGTTATTAGTGTACTATTATATTCCATAAATATATAAATGTTTTGTGATTATAAAAATGTTTAAATTCTGGGGTATAACTACAGAATTAAAATTTACAACAAATGACATCAGCCAGTCGTTGAAAGTACTACAACTACAAATTTAGTTCAATGAATTTGTTGCAGGAGGTTTTGTACGAGTAAGTTTTGGTTTTCTTTCTCCAATTTAACGAGAACCATGTTGAGTGAGTCCGATTTAGGAAATTTCTATTTTGTGCTGATACCTCATGCACATTTACTATTTGAATTTCTTATGGCAGCTTTTGATAATTTCAAAACCTAAGCAGTATTTTTGAAGTCATTTGATCTTTTTTCATTGATAGCTCAACTTGGTGATGAACAAATCAGCTGATACGAAAAGATATCTTAACTTTTTCTTCCTATGACACCATCATGTCCCATGTTTATGTCATATTGCTGCCAAAGGTTTTACGGTCGTTTTAAAATATTATTCTAGGTATAGGGTGTTTTTTTTAGCTGCATGAGATATTTCAATAGGGATAACTTTTGAATGAAGTTTGTCACAGTGACAGTTCTATGACATTTGTGTTCAGAAAGGTTTAGCATTTAATCATGAATAGATTAACACTTTAACAACGCTACCAAATTGTGGAAATTTATTTTCAAAGTCAGAGTTCCGTTCGCGAAACTTATAGAGCTCTTCGCCCATTTTATGGTCGACATAATCGACCTTTTGAGCAGGCTATTGGTACGGTGATGGATAAATTGCGTACCACTTCTTCATTGCATGATGTAAAACCACCAACAAGACAAAAAATGTGCGTACCGAAGAAACTATCGGTTCTGTAAGTGAAAGTGTGCAAGAGAACCCAAACATTTCGATTCGCCATCTTGCTCAATAACTTGGGCTTTGTCCGTCCACTACATGGAAAATTTTACATCAAGATCTTGGTTTACATCCTTACAAGATCCAGTTGGTTCAAGAATTGAAGTCTAATGATCATCGATTGCGTTGTGCGTTCGCAGATTGGGCTCACAACCAATTGGAAGTGGATCCATTTTTTTACCGTCAAATTTTGTTCAGCGTCGAGGCAAATTACTGGTTGAATGGGTATGTGAACAAGCAAAATTGGCGTATATGGACTGATACCAATCCGGAAAATTATCTTAAGGCTCCATTGCATCCATTAAAATTGTCTGTTTGGTGTGGAATACACGCCAACTGTATCATCGGTCCATATTTCTTTCGAAATGAGGAAGGAGCTATCGTTACGGTGAATGGTGTGAGATATCGACACATGCTCGATACAGTTTTGTTTCCAAAAATCCAAGAGTTAAACATCCACAACTTATGGTTCTAACTGGATGGTGCTACGTGCCACACAGTCACCGAAACCATCGATTTATTGAAATGACAACCTGGTGACAACATTATTTCAAGAAATGGTCCTATCATACATGTGATGGTTCCACATTAACAACTTGATTTTGGAGACGGTTGATTTTGTACATTTCTTTGTGGTTTGTTTGTTCCCAGTAATAATTCTTTTATTTTGTAATCGCCCCTCGCAGTTTTCTATTACCAAGTGCTTTTATACTTTTCTCTATTAGTACCGATTTTATTTGCAAGCCACTTATTGTACAGTTTTTTATTTTATTCATTCTTTGATATCATCGGACAGCCAGAGTTATGTCCGTTTTGTTTGCTTGGACCCCATTCTCCCCAGTGCCTCTACTGCAGCTTTCCGACTAGCTTCTTTCAGTGCTTAATGTTCATCTTCAATTTATTCTTGAGTTTGATTGTTATTTAATTTATCTCTTTCTGTACTATTGTGCAATACTTGGCTCTTGTAGTAGTGTCAATTTATACCTTCCATTTCGAAGGGTATATCCGAATTTCTTCATTATCTAATATAATTAAGTGTCTTTAAAGGCAATAAAACGATCATTTTTGACTTAATGGAGTACTTTTGCCTTTTTACCACAGAATTGTAACAATTTGTACAATTATTATACATACACATGTTTAGATACTCATTTAAAATAAAAACATCTATTTTAGAACATTTTTACTTAATTCTGTGGACTTTAGTAACTCTCTTATCTATTTCATTAATAAAGAAATTATTTTAATTATGTAATAAATCAGGCGCTAATTTATTACAATGTGTACACTTTTTTAACTATTACAACCATTCGGATGAATCGTGCAATAAAATTGGACAAAATTGAATAAGTACCTACCTTCCAGTGGTTATTTTATTTTCGGGTTCCTTGTTTATCCTATTATTTAAGGTTGTTTTAAAATTCAAACAAAGATTTTTGTAATCGTCAGCACACTGTTGTTATCACCAAATATTAAACTAGTTGATAACCTGAAGCGTTTATTATATTTTGGTTTTACATTAGAATAACGTGGCTTGTACGAAACTCATGTAGAGCTTCGCTGTTGCAAAGTAATTTTGAGTATTGATTCATGTCAAAATGTCATTCCAAAAAATTAAATCAATAAAATTATTTCATTACAATTTAAAATTATCTAATCACATTGTATTACACCGACGTTTACAAAACGATGTAAGCACAGTCAAACAAAAATTTAATTTAAGTTTTGCCATTAGTGAAGCTGAAAAAGTTGTTGGATATCCAACATCCTTTCTCAACCTAAGGTGGCTCCTTACTGATGAATTTGCTAACATCGCAATACATTTTCGGAAATTAATAATAAGCAATCATCCTTTACTCCAAACAGCCAGGTACTTTTAGTCTCATTTAACTACAATAATTTAATAAATATCTTTTTAGGAAACTTTTCATAGGGAATAACATGCCATCATGGGGTCTAATGGTGTTGCTCATATCAAAAGCTTTTGGTTTGAACTCAAAATTTTGTGATAGTCAAAAAGATTCCGTTGCTGGCGTGCTGCACAGTCAGCGTGCTTTAGCAGAAATAACTGAAATGCTTCGCACCAGTAATTTAATACATAAAAACATTTTGAACAAGGACGATATACAAGGCGATTTAAATTTTGGTAACAAAATAACTCTTTTAAGTGGCGATTATTTACTTGCAAAAAGTTATCAAGAACTTGCTCATTTACGCAGTTCACATTTGAACGAATTTATGTATGCCACTGTGAGGGATATGGTTGATGCAGAGTTTATGGGAATAAGAGATACAAAAGACCAACCTTATCCATGCAAGCCGTTACGGGATCAAAAAGACGTTCAAATAGTGGATAATTTTGAGAACGACCCTTATGAAGTACAAGAAGTTTTGGGATATCCGGTTGCTGAATGGACTTTACGTACGATTTTATCTAGTGGAAGTTTATTAGGGAAATCTTGTCAAGGGGCCTTGTATCTTGCAAAACATTCGGAAAAGTTACAAAATTTGGGTTATTTAATTGGTAGAAACGTCGCTCTTGCTTGGCAAGCTAAATTAGAACAGGAAGTTTTTTTGTCAGACGATTATGATTCTTTTAGTCTTGTTAGTGCTCCAGTTATGCTCCATTTTAGGTACCATCCTAGTTTGTATGAAAAAATTGTAGTGCATAAAGATGATGTGAGTCAAGTAAATTACAACGAGTTGAAAAGTATCATTAAAAAGGGACCAGCTTTAGAGAATACGAAAAAGTTACAAAATGATTATTTGCTTAAAACAATGGATTTATTAAAACATTTACCGCCTTCTGATGCTAGGTCTGCTTTAGAAAACATAGTAATATCTTCCAAGCTTTAATTGTATTAAAAATAATTCAATGGCTAAAATAATTGCTCCAAGATATCACCCCTTGCTTTAACAAATTTTTGTGGTCGTTTCCCAGTATTATTTAATTTAATTGTATTATATAGTAGTTAATATAAACAATGCTAATTTTACTAATTTAAGTTATATTATGTCACCTCGTTGTTGACCTTTTTTGATTAATAAAAAAATTTTAATTGGGTAGAGGTCTTTTAAATATATTTAATGGCCATTTAATTAGGTCCATTTTCAAGACCTTTTATTTATTTTTTTCATACCAGAAGGCTTGACAATGGGCCAAATGTAATGGCCCAATACGACGGCGAAACGTCGACAATAGTTTTATTTTGCCTGTTCTATATCGCGTTACAACTATTATTTGATTGTTATTAATAACATATTTGAAAGACCTATACCCAATTAAAATTTTATTAATAAACCAAATTTGGTATTATCGCCTTTATAAAATTGATGTGAACCATTAGAGCATCAATGAACTTTTTTTGTTTGAACTTCAAAGGTATCGGAATTATTCACGAAAATATTTGGGCGGGGAGCTGTAGTAGAATTTTTGGGCGAAATTAGTGTCAAACGTTAGAACACCGTTTGAGCCTCAATGAGCATCCATTCTTTTTATTTGTACCTTAACCATCGCGGAATTATTCTCGAAATCTTTGGGAGGAGGGATTTGCGCACCAAATTTATTCGGGTAGTCAACGACAACGTGTGGATCCAAATAGTTCACCTGATGACGATTCTAATTGCGATTAATTACAGCAAGTTGTTGAAGATATGCCAAGTCCGCGAAAATCAGACACTAGCGTAGAAAAGAAATTGAGAAATTCCAAACTTAAACGATCACGTCTGAAAAACAAGATTGCTCTTTTGATTAATACAAACAATAATATTTTTCAAGGTAGTGTAGAAGCTGTAAAAACTTTCTTTTTAATGCAGCTTAAAAAACGAGATTTGCCCTGGAGTAAAAACGCAAGAGATCTGTCGATAACTTTATATTTGAAGTCTCCTAATTTATACAAACATATGCGTAAAACCTTGGGTTTTAATCTTCCCACTGTTGAAAGTATCCGGAATTGGTTAAAATGCAATAATCTAATGCCTGGATTAGATAAAAAGTTCGTATCGAGATTAAAATCAATTGTGGATGGAATGGAAAACACTGATAAAAACTGCGTTTTACTTTTCGATGAAATTAGTTGAAAGAAAGAATTAGAATATAATAAAAAAAAACTTCATTTTATCGAAGGATTTCATGACCTAGGGGGGGGGGGGGAACGGAATTTAAATATTGCCAATCACAGTACGGTTTTTATGCTAAGAGGGCTTTTAAAAAAGTGGAACATGTAATTTCTTATCTGATTACTTCCGGACCCATAACAACTAACGATCTATTTGATCATTTTAAGCAATACTTTTAAAAATGTGTCTTGGAACGACGTTGTAAATTTTTACGAATTGGACAAATCGAATAAAGCAAGAAGTTGTAATCTCTCTGAAAAACATGTACGGCCAAATACTTTCGATAAAATGTGCGTGAAATTTGCTACACAAGTATTTTCAAATAAAGTGTCTACAGGTTTTTGTTAAGCTATTAGAACAGGAGAAATGACAAGCACTACAGCATTCGCAACAGCAGAATTTTTGAAAAAAGTGGTGAGGATTACCTAATGTTGGTCATTCCGAATGAGTTGAAACTTTGCAATCGCAAAGAGGAAGGTTAATATAGTATAATGACATAATTTTCACAAGCGAAGTTATAATCAAAATTTTGAGAAAAATCAATTTGAAAAGTACGGAAAAGTAGCATGATCGTGCCACACAACCGGTCGATGCCACTAGCTTCGCCCGGCCGGCGCGCATTTTGTTGACGGTACTTGCAGCTAGATATACTCTTACACTTAGAAAATTTCGCAGCAGCAGATGCACCTCGAGCGTCGTACATGCAACATCGATTATTTTTAGTTTTTACGCGATTTTTTGGGGGTGAAACGAAATAGTTTACTGCCCCATACCGCGACTATACTTTTTAATGCTATTTCGAGGGTCTCTCACATCCCGGTTGCATAGATCCCGGTGTTCTTGATGGATGGCGCCTCTCGTATGTTTAGCCTAGTAACCAGAGTCAAATCCGCTCCGTAGGGGTGCAGAGCGGAGCGGAGCGGAGCGGCGCCCCGGAGGAGTAGGATTTGACGATGGCTGACCCTCCCTTTCGAATGCACACCCTTAAAAATGGAAGGCAAAAAAAATTTAATTTTTTCACTTTTTCGGCAATAACCGCCTTATTTTCCATTTTTTTCGCGAATATTTATACTAATATCTACTAAGCGCACCCCCCCCCTACCCGAATTTGAAAGAAAAATTAAAATCGGAGCAAAAAAATTGCACTCGATTTGAAGGGACCGGTAACCCGATAGTGGTCGTGGCCGGGGTCACGATCTTACTTTTCCCTACTTTTCAAATCGATTTTTCTCGAAATTTTGATTATATCTTCGCTTGTGAAAATGATGTCATTATACTATATTAACCTTCCTCTTTGCAGCGCCGTTGTTTTTTTTTAATTTGGAGTGACCAACAATAGGTAATTCTGCCCAAAAAGTTAACGACCTATTTGATTGCCTAAATTCTAAAGTGATATATGATTCAAATCCATTACGATGTGGTCTGTCAAAAAGATAAATAGTTGTAGAAGAAACAATGAGTCAAGGAATTTTGTGGTTGCAATCGATATCGATCATAAATAAGAAATCGGGTAAATTAAGAAATGATATATTATATTGTTTTGATGGCTGGATTTTGACAATAACAAAAAAGCAAAACGGCGGGTCTGTGTGTAGACTTTAGTCTTTTATTGTAACCGCTTGACATTGAAGTTATTTTTAATAATCTTTCTCTTTACCAAGAAACCTTTAAATGAGGACTGCACATTTTTATTAACGGCTCGATTAAATCAAGACCCTTTAGTCATTTTTTTTCAAAAATTAGAAATTCTGGAGGACATAATAGTAATCCAACTGTTAGATCGTTCAGAATAGCTTTGCAACATTGCATTTCTTCGAATTTAGAGAAACCATCCGAAAGTGCCAATTGTGAAATTGACGAAGAAAATGAAGAAATAAATGCCGATAGTCATGCTTTCGCAAGCTCATCTGTCCAATCTGTTAGGAAACAATTACATGATGATTTCAGTGAAGATAACGATTTAGAAAGTGATAATGAAAAACCTCCAAGTCTCGAAAATTGTTTGTAACTTGATGTAATTTATCTCATTTGTAATGTGTCCTGAAGCACCTGAAGATAGGTTTGTAATATAATCCGAAACCGGTAGACATAAAGACGTTGAAGTTTCATTTCTTGCAAGGAGATACATACACCCAAAGTTTCCTAATATCCAAACCTTGCAAAAGGAGAATATTAATTTATTATCATTTTATTTTAGTTCCGCCTTAAGAATGAAACTGTTGATTAGCATTGGTTAGTTTAGTCAAAGTTTAAAGGTGCAGTATAACTTCGCTAATCCGGACAAGGGATGTCTTTGATAATTCAGTGATTATGGCGCTGCTATAATTCGGACAGTTTTATGCCATTGAAATTTATAATCAAGACACATATAAAAATCATGTAAATCGCGTAACCCAAGCGTAAATAATCCGTAAAATTCGCAAATGTGGAAGCGTAATAACTTTTCTGTCCGCATTGACGAAATTATACTATATTAAGTTTTAAAGGTGGTGACCAGAATCGGCACATAAGATCGAAAAACGAGCACCTTGTACTTGCTATGTAAATATTCTGTGGATTTCTGTTAGGATTATTTTTCAAAAAATGAGAGCGGTCGTCGGACCGTCCACAGAAGCTATGCTTCTTACGCACAGAGCAAACCATAATAGATCCTTGAACGACATAGTTGTTCGGCCTTCTGCCTCACAGGGCGAACCATAATAGATCCGTGAAGGCCATAGTTGTTTGACCTTCGGCCTCACAGGGGGAAGACCATAATAGATCCGTGCAGGCCATAGTAGTTCGGCCTTCGGCTTCACAGGGCGGACCATAATAAATCCGTGAAGGCCATAGTTGTTCGGCCATCGGCCTCACAGGGCGGACCATAATAGATTATATTTATATGCCTTCAGCTGTCTGGACTGCTAGTCCGTGATTGCCAGTTGTTGTTCGGCCTTCGGTCTCACAGGGGGAGGACCATACTAGATCCGTAAAGGCCACAGTTGTTCGGCCTTCGGCCTTTTTGTGAAAAATTTTTAAAATTTTTTCGACGTTTTTTGCCGACCCACGAAAAGGTTTTTTTTTAAATTTTTTTAGTTTTGTCAAAAAACTATTTTCCCTAAAAACCGGTTGGAGGTTGAGGCGGCGGGGGCGGCGTGGGGTCGGGGGGGTGGTTGCCACCTCCGCCCCCTATCCATAGCCACCATTCCCAGGGTCCTAGCACTCTCGGTACCGGAGTTATGCTTGCTCCCACTTGCTTTTGAGAACACGGGTCGGGTCGGGTCGGCCTCCAACTTGCTTATAAAACTACGGGTCGGCGTCCCACTTGCCTTTCAAGAACACGGGTCGGCCTTCGGCCTCCCACTGGCATTTAAGAATACGGGCCGGCATTCGGCCTCCAACGTGCTTATAAGAATACGGGTCGGCCTTCGGCCTCCCACTTGCTTTAGAGAACACGGGTCGGGTCGGCCTTCGGCCTCCCACTGGCATTTAAGAATACGGGTCGGCCCTCGGCCTCCAACTTGCTTATAAGAATTTCTTATAATTTTTTCGACGTTTTTTGCCGACCCACGAAAAGGGAGAATGGGGGGGCATTTTTAAATTTTGTTAGTTTTATCAAAAAACTAAAACTAGCTTCGAAATTTTTGAAAAATAAAAATTTTGAAAACTTTTTTGACGTTTTTTGCCGACCCACGAAAAGGGGAGGGGGGTTTTAATTTAAAAAAAAATGTTTTAATTTTTTTAGTTTGGTCAAAAACTATTTTCCCTTAAAACCGGTTGGAGGCGGCGGGGCGGCGTGGGGTCGGGGGCGGTTGCCTCCCACTGGCTTTAGAGAACACGGGTCGGGTCGGCCTCCCACTGGCATTTATGAATATGGGTCGGCCTTCGGCCTCCAACGTGCTTATAAGAATACTGCTCGGCGTTCGGCCTCCCACTTGATTTAGAGACCACGGGTCGGGTCGGCCTTCGGCCTCCCACTGGCATTTAAGAATACGGGTCGGCCTTCGGCCTCCAATTTGCTTATAAGAATACGGGAAAATTTTTTCGACGTTTTTTTCCGACCCACGAAAAGGGAGAAAGGGGGGGGGCGGGAATTTTTTAATTTTGTGAAAAAACTAAAACTAGCTCCAAATTTTTGAAAAATAAAAATTTTGAAAATTTTTTTGACGTTTTTTGCCGACCCACGAAAAGGGGAGGGGGGGGGTTTTAATTTAAAAAAAAAATGTTTTAATTTTTTTAGTTTTGTCAAAAAACTATTTCCCCTAAAAACCGGTTGGAGGCGGCGGGGGCGGCGTGGGGTCGGGGGCGGTTGCCACTTCCGCCCCCTATCCATAGCCACCATTCCCAGGGTCCTAGCCCTCTCGGTTCCGGAGTTATGGTGTTTGAAGGGAAGTTTGAAATTTGAAAGTCGCGGTCGAAATTTGTGTGACGAATTTGCGTTACATATTTCCGTGACGATTTTGTGTGACGATTTTGTGTGACGAACGATTTTTTTCAGTTAACTGCCCGTGCGATACCCGTGCAAAATACACGTGCAATACCCGTGCGATAAGAAGCATAGCTTCAATAGGAGGGAAATTCCCTGCTTTTGAAAATGTTATCTTGCAACTCACTCAAGTTTCTCCCACTAAATTTTCACACATCATTAAATATGCATGGGAGGCCAATAATTGATCTTTTCATTTGATTCGTTGTATGCATAGTTTTATACGAGGAGTTTATCACTCTCAAAATAGGTCCCCCAAATATTACACTATTATGTAATAAGTTAAGTTGCAAAGTAAAGGAGAAAGAAAAGGATTGATCCACCTCAGAAATTGGACCATGAAGACTTTAATTAAGGAAGCAATATTCCGAATTGGAATAGAAAAACTTGAATTGAAAACTTGAACTTGATATATCCTTTACTGTTTCAAGAAATTAATTAAAAACTGCGACTTGATTTCTTCATAAATAAGAATCTTTAAAAGCAATAAAACAATCATTTTTGGCTTAACGTGCTTTTGCCTTCTTACCACGGAGTTATAACAATTTGTACAATTATTGTTATTATTATACCTGCTTACCCATTTAAAATAAAAACATCGATCTTTGAACATTTTGTACTTAATTATGTGGACTTTTTAGTAACACTCTTATCCAGTTCACTAACAAAACAATTATCTTAATATTTGTGTATTAAATTAGGCTATAATTTTTTTGTCCTATAAAATGTGTAGGTACACTTTTTTGGAACTATTGTAACCGGCAACCGTACTTTGGAACCCTTTTCCTAGGAACGGCTGGAGTTATTAAAAAATAAGAAGCAAATTTGCTGGTCGACCACAAAATTCCACTTAGGCACTTATCGATCTACTGAGAATATTTATAGATTATGCTGCCACCACCGTTCGACCGATTAGGCCCACCGTAGAATCCTGTTCTCCAAAATCAAAAACCACCCTATCAATTCGGTAAGCGATATCCTGATAATGAGTCCCAGACACTCCCCGTTCTGACGTTACGTCCCCCGGCTAAATGTTGAAGTTGAAACTTCGGTGCGGGCAAAACGACACTAAGCTCGGCACTGAAAATAAAACGTCCTTTTCCTCAACAGGAAAAACGAAAACACTGAATTTTCAAAACAATATTTATTAATAATGGATAAAGTTAAAACAAATACATACACACTTTAAAATCTCCCTTACAATTTAGGGTGGCCCTTTTAAACACATATAAATATACAACCTAAAATAACTACCCAAAAAAAATATACCATCCTTCTGTTAGTAGAGAATTCAAAATTTTACTTACATAGGTGATATAATTTATCCTTTTACCTTGGATTCCCAGACAATCCAATACGGCCAAACAATGCCTTATCTATGGTCCCAAAACAACGACAAACTCGGAACAGATGCCTCACACTAGAGAACACACAATCTATTTTCGGGTGTAATGAACAAACTATTTGACTTTTTAAACACTTAGAATTCACAATCTATTTACGGTTTTAATGAACAAACTATTTGACTTTTTAAACACTTAGAATCCACAAACACAACAATTCGGCAAGACGCTCCCTTGTCTTATTGGCCCAAAACAAAATCAAAACTGGTAATCCGTCAAACCGTACGCGAAAATCTATACCATAGACTCCGTCGGACTCACTGAAAAGACTTCCCCGATTTTTGTTATTCAACCATATTTATACCTTTCATAGCGTGAGAATTGCACCACTGACAATTTCATCTATAGATAGATACATTCATATCGCTTTTGAACGAGAAGCAATGTCTACTGATTACTTCCATGAAATCAAACCTAGATTATTTCATCAATGAAAACGCGTCGACTGCATTGAAAATATCCAGTCATATTAACGATACTTCACTGTTGTCTGAAATTAATCAGTTCAACCGAACAAAGAACAGTATAAAAGTCAATCTCCAGACGCAGGAATATTGCAAACGAATATTGATAAAATACATTATCAATACTCGTTCACGTCATGAAACTTATCGCTTCCGTTGGCTGATTATAAATATGGTTGATCAACAATCATCAGTTATTATAATAATTTATAAATCCTATACCTCAATTTAAAATATTAAAATTAATTTTTATGACTTAAAATTCCAGTTTGTTACACTATTATAACCACTCTGATGAATCATGCAACAAACTTGGGTAAAATTGTACAAGTACCTACCTTCCAGTGGTTATTTTATTTTCAGGTTTTTTTTATCCTGTTATTTAAGGTGGAGAATTTCACGGTCGTTCCAAAATTCAAACAAAGTTTTTTATAGCCGCCAGCACACTGTTTTTATCACCAAGTATTGAACTAGTTGATAACATGATGCGTTTATTATATTTTGGTTCTACATTGGAATAACGTCGCTTGTACAAAGCTCATGTAGTCACGTTATTTCGAAGTAATTTTGAGTATTGATTCATGCCAAAATGTTATTCCAAAAAATTAAATCAATAAAATTATTTCATTACAATTTAAAATTATCTAATCAGATTGTATTACACCGACGTTTACAAAACGATGTAAGCACAGTCAAACAAAAATTTAATTTAAGTTTTGCCATTAGTGAAGCTGAAAAAGTTGTTGGGTATCCAACATTCTTCTCAACCTAAGGTGGCTCCTCACTGATGAATTTGCAAACATCGCAATACATTTTCGAAAATTAATAATAAGCAATCATCCTTTACTCCAAACAGCCAGGTACTTAAACACTTTTTAGTCTCATTTAACTACAATTTTTAAATAAATATCTTTTTAGGAAACTTTTCATAGGAAATAACATGCCATCATGGGGTCTAATGGTGTTGCTCATATCAAAAGCTTTTGGTTTGAATTCAAAATTTTGTGATAGTCAAAAACATTCCGTTGCTGGCGTGCTGCACAGTCAGCGTGCTTTAGCAGAAGTAACTGAAATGCTTCGCACCAGCAATTTAATACATAAAAACATTTTGAACAAGGACGATATGCAAGGTGATTTAAGTTTTGGTAACAAAATAACTCTTTTAAGTGGTGATTATTTACTTGCGAAAAGTTACCAAGAACTTGCTTATTTACGCAGTTCACATTTGAACGAATTTATGTATGCCACTTTGAGGGATATGGTTGATGCAGAGTTTATGGGATTAAGAGATACAAAAGACCAACCTTATCCATGCAAGCCGTTACGGGATCAAAAAGACGTTCAAATAGTGGATAATTTTGAGAACGACCCTTGTAAGATGCAACTTTTGAATTTGAACTTCGCGCCAAAGTCCTCTCCAGAAAAACGCCATCTATTGAGAACTAACAAAGTTCAAATCTAAAATCACACTTCTTCGACGACACGGAAATTAACTTGGACCACCACGTTGTGAAAATACCTACGATCGCCATCTAGTAACCAAACTCTTTCTTCCGGTGTACAAAACATAATGTCAAAAACAACTGTAACAAGACAAATGATTGCTCCGAAAGAGAGACAACCTTTAACTTCCAACACAAAATAAAACAACCAAATTTGGGCAATGTCAATTCTTTTATTATCGTTAATATTCTTGTTTGAGGAATTTAACCTGAAGCAATGATTTACCTAACTCGTGACCTAATAAATCTGTAGATTTAATTACCCTGAAAGTCGATTTGTTTTAAATCGCTTTAATGATTTCGATAACTTTTAAATTACTATTTAATTTAATCCTTAGGATTGTAATAATATTTTCTTCATGTACTTAGTACATTCTTTGAAAATTGAGTAAAGCTATGTGTTTTGATGAAACACTAGCTGTTAATAAAATCAAATACCTTTTAATCTACCTTTAAATAACCACCCTTGAATTACAATTTACTACCTAATTAATTGTAACTTATTTAAACTCAGTTGAAATAATTATTTATATTTGGCTCGCTGTTTAAAATCAAGGAATCCTTCGTTAGTTTTATATTGGCTAAAATATTATATATCTCGCCATGGCCAACGTTCTTCTAGAAAACATATATAGGTACAGCTGTTCAAATACAAATTAAAATCACAACCTAATTCAAACAAGTTCAACCATCCTGTATTTGAATAATAACGATACCTAATTTACCAATATTGAACCCCGATCTCAGTTACGACAACTTAATTAACAACAAATCTCTGGGAACAGTTCAATGTAATTTGCTTTATGGTTTGCATTTAAGCATCAGTAATAGTGCGTGATTTATTTTCCACCTTACTGCGGGTTGTTTAGAATCTTTTACCCAATTCGTCGAAGCTAAATGTACACGTAACGAACTCAAAACATTGTTTTAAATAAGTCAATTATTTACCAAGATAGAAAGATTTGCGGACATATTTTTCATCACATTTTAAGCTGTTGTGTCAACTTAAACTATGACTGAATTCCTCCAATCAAGTCTTTGGACTTGCAAATAATTTGTAATAACTTTGACAAACACCCTGTATATTAATATATAATTTAATAACAGATTACCTATTTTAAATAATGAAACTTCTTATTTATAAATCTAAACTCATTTGAAATTAAAACATCCTGTATATAATTATTGTTAGCATACTTTGTATTAATAAAACAAGTTACCGTTAGAAATTTGACCCTGTAGCTTAAAAGCATCCCTTTATGAATTCACCCAACACGTGGTAACGATCTAGTTTTACCTTGAATCCTAACACCCGGTTTTAGGTACATTTCCCCCTTACCTACAAATTATAACAAAGCACGCACCCTCATTGTTTAACCTTGTAAATATTCTTTAATAAGTTCGACAACTTTCTCATAATAATTATTAATAATTGAAAATTGCATTACGCAAACCGAAATTAGCTATTATTTAAAACCACCTGTTAAGATTCTATTAAGATATTTGAAAACAATGAAAAAATATGTTAAACACGAAACAATTGAATTAACATACGAGTATTTTGCCCTAATTAAAATAAATATTATAAACTATTAATTAAAAGATTTATACCTGTACAATTTCTCACCAACACTCAATTCAAAAGCAAGTTAAAACAGAATTATTTTGAGTTCAAAATAAATGACAACTTGTCGTTCTGAAGGTACAACACAAAGTGAAGATTCTTTCGTCTTAACAAAAAACCCACGCTATATGACCTTTTAGAACCCGTTATCTTTTTCTAATACATCTCGTGTCGTTACGAAATATTATTAAAATTATGAATATACAGGACGTTTAAAATTATATTAAACAAAACAAGCGGTAAATTTAAAATATAAATTAATTTCAAAAAGTCAATATTACACCCTTATGAAGTACAAGAAGTTTTGGGATATCCGGTTGCTGAATGGACTTTACGTACGATTTTATCTAGTGGAAGTTTATTAGGGAAATCTTGTCAAGGGGCCGTATACCTTGCAAAACATTCGAAAGAGTTACAAAATGTAGGTTATTTAATTGGTAGAAACATCGCTCTTGCTTGGCAAGCTAAATTAGAACAGGAAGCTTTTTTGTCAGCCGATTACGATCCTTTTAGTCTTGTTAGTGCTCCAGTTATGCTCCATTTTATATACGAAGTTTGTACGAAAAAATTGTAGTGCATAAAGACGATGTGAGTCACGTAAATTACAAAGAATTGAAAAATATCATTGAAAGGGGACCAGCTTTAGAGAATACGAAAAAGTTACAAAATAATTATTTGCTTAAAACAATGGATTTATTGAAACAGTTACCGCCTTCTGATGCTAGGACTGCTTTAGAAAACATAGTAATATCTTCCAAACTTTAATTATTGTATTGAAAGACTAAATTGTAGCTCAAAGATATCGCTCATTGCTTCTACAAATTTTTGTGTTACTAATAATTTAATCGTTTTTGTAGATCATAAATTAGAAATTATGTGAATTTAATATGTCCACCTTGTTTTAAAATTCAAAAATACTTTATTGTATCGTTTTCACTTTGTTGTGTTTGTTTCGTAATAAATTTTTTTTGGGCTACGTTAAAAATAGCGAAAAACGTTTATCTGCGGTGGCCCCCTTTTTTTTAAATAATAGATTTTTTTGTATTATGCTGTTTTAAATTTGTTCCGTTGAAAAAATTGAATATTATTTTTTATATATTATAAAATATTATTTTCAATTTGATTTGTTAGTTTCGTAAAAATAATTTTGATTTCGTGAAGTGTTAGATTAACAATCGCGAATTGAAAGAAACCAGAAAACCAGAATTATCACCTTTATAAAATTGGTGTTAATCGTTAGAGCATCAATGAGTTTCAAGTTTTTTTGCTTGAGCCTCAAAGGTAACGCAATTATTATTCGCAAAAATCTTAGGGGCATGTGGAGTTGTAGTCGAATTTTTAGGCGACATTGGTGTCCAACTTTAAAGCATCGTTCGAGTCTCAATGAGCTTCCATTCTTTTTGTTATTGAAAACGTTCTTCGCGATTGTTAGTCTAACATTTAGCATTAACATTAAAAAAATATTTGCAATACAAACAAAACAAAATTTGTGATTTTTAAAAACTTCATGGACATGTATGTATTTAATATGCTTTTTTGGGGCACCCCAGAGTATAAATCCGTTATTACCTGCGCTGCTAATATTTGTAACCTATAAAATAAAAGTGTTGTCAATTTTAATGAAACAAAAGTAGTACCTACTTTCAAAATTTTTAGAAAAATTTTATTTCATAAAATAATGAAATGTGAAACAATAAACCCTAAACTCGTTTTAAAATAATAATGTCATAATATAAAAATACATGATAATATAAAATAAAAAGTGATAATTAAAAACCGACAAGACCAACATGTAAAATAGAATTAATAAAAATGCACTTAAAAATACATTCCCGAAGTTTTGATTGTTAGTTAAGTTTACTAGCCAATCAAATAAAATTCTTGTTATGAAAATGGTATAAAAATACATACTAGTTAAAATTATCTTCATCAAATGTAACATTCTTAATAAATTGCAATTATTAATCGTTAAGTAGGTACTTAAAAATAATGTTATCCTAATTTCTCTTACGTGTAAGTTTACATATTATCAATAAAATAGAAATCTTTTTATTATATAAAAGTTGATTTAGGTTTGGCATTCACTTTTAGCCCGGTAGAATGATATTTTTTAACGTTTGACGGAAAAATCGTACGGAAGGAGATTTTGGCAGAGATGTTCAGTTAGGTTTCTTGTTTAATATATTAAAATTCCTCACCACTTCTATAATATGACAAATAGACGATCAAAAACAATTTTATGCCAATATTTCTTAATGGATTTGAGCTATTCCTGAAATATTGAGCTATAATAAAATTTCTAATCAAGAGGGCAATTATTGATAGAGGATATTCGAAATCCACAAAGCTGATTAATTCAAGAGGAAACAAAAACTCCGGTGTTTTTATTTAAAATAATGTAATTTAAGCAAATTGGTAAAAAGTTCTTCAAATTCTTCGATTTTACAAAATAAAACTAAGGTACCCGAGCTGAATAAGGCCCAGCACTAAATAAGGCCCACTTTCAAATTAACCGCTAAAAACTTCTTCAACGCCCCTAATATTTACATAAAAGATGTGTTAGGTGAACCTGCCAAGAACTACAGAGCCATCTAACCAATATCTCAACACATGCGGTTATCAAACTAAATGTTTGTTTCAAGCGGTTGAGGTGTTGGCTAGTTATAAAAATACGCTGCAAAAGATTGTAAGTATTGCAATTATTAATTTAAATATCAATATATTTTAAGGTTCATTATAACTGTAGTAACATTATTCATCATTTGATGAATATTCGATGTTTTGAAATTGACGTGGTTTTTTTTTAAACTTACCATTGATGTAATAAGGCCCACGTATAAAACCGTTGGGCCTTATTAAATGCATGTGAATATAATAGTGACTTTTTGTTGCAGTAATTTTATGAACAAAATGGAAAATAAAATCCAGAAGCAACGTGCTAAGAATTGGAATTCTGAGTCAATGGAAAGTGCTCTAAGAGCTCTTTCACACGGCAAGCTGTCTCAAAGAGCTATTGCTGAAAAATTTAAGATTCCACGTAGAACCCTACGGAATCACATCAAAACTGGCGTAGCTTCAAAGCGTTTAGGACGAAAGAGTACGTTGAGCGCAGACCAAGAGAAAGATCTTGTAGAACGAATTTTAAAATTGGCAGATATTGGTATACCTTTAACTTTGAGGATGTTAAGATTCCAAGTGTATAAATTCTGTACAGTAAATAAAATTCCTCATTTGTTCAACACTACTAAGGCCGCTGCAGGCAGAACATGGCTTAAAGCATTTTTGAAACGTAATCCGAAAATTTCAAAGAGGAAGGCCCAATTTATGAACCAAGCTCGTGCTCAAAAACTTAATAAATTCATTGTAGCAGACCATTTTGAAAAGCTTGGAAGCCTTCTGACAAGATTTAAAAATAAAAAATAATCCAGAAAGAATATTTAACATGGATGAAAAAGGCTGTAGAATGACAGTACATCACCAGCCAACCGTTTTAGCTCAAAAAGGTGCTAAACGTGTCCACTTCATTGCAAACGAGCATGCTGAGAGCGTCACTATCGTCGGTTGTGTCTCTGCTATTGGCACCGCTATCCCACCTATGATTATTTTTAAAGGTAAGCGTGTCAAGCCAGAGTTTACAGATAATTTACCACCAGGAAGCATAGTAAGCATGGCACCAAAAGGTTACATGACTACAGAGCTATTTATAAAATTTTTAAATCACTTTTCTTCATTCAAACCTGCTGGAAAAGTTCTGCTTGTCTTTGATGGTGCTGCATGTCACCTCGATTACACAATTGTAGAAGCCGCCGATATGCACGACATTGTGCTCTACTGTTTACCATCTAATATAACCCACGAGTTACAACCACTGGACAAATCAGTTCATAGATCTTATGAACATCATTGGGACCAGGAACTTCTAAAATATCTTGATCAACATCCAAATAGAAAATTCAACAAAACAAGCTTCAACATTGTATTCTCTGAAGTTTGGTCAAAATGCATAACCCACTCTAATATAATAAACGGGTTTCAAGCTGTAGGACTGTATCCATTTGATCCGGAAGTTCTTCCCGATTCTGCTTTTGCTCCATCTATTCCAACAGAGCGCCCATTAATAGAGAATCAGACTTCGAACATTGAAAGTGGTACTCAAAAGACACCAGACCGAGTTGATGAAGTTGACATTCCATTAGCAGAACTCTCTACATCATTTCATGAACTTTTACCGACGCCAACACCGAAATCATCTGTAACTCTGCCTCTTCGTCCAGAAAGAAAAAAGGCTTTCAATTATAAAGCTCAAAGAGTGACGAAAGATTTGTTTGGAAAACCGTCCCAAGCATCAACATCAAAAGCCAAACCCACACCATCCGGCAGTTGGTTTTGCAATGCATGTGAAGAGGACAACATTGCAGACATGCGGCAATGTTCTAAATGCAAAGCATGGTACCACGAGGAATGTGTGGGGTTGACACGTGAAGACCCTGATTTTGAATGTTGCTAAATTTTTAAATTAGGTACATAATTTAATGTGTTTTTGAATTGGGCTTTATTATACACATATGCATATAATAAAGCCCAAAATTAGATTTTTTTAAATATTTTTTTATTGTTCTTTTTAACTTTTATACGCCATCAGGATTTTAATTTTTGTTACACAATTAAATAAAGATTTTACTTTCATTTGTGCATTTTCAATAAATTTATAGAGCTGAAAAAAAATTAAACAAGTTAGGTGGGCCTTATTCAGCTCAGGTACCAGGCATTTACCTCAAAAATGTTGAAGAAGCAGAAACCAATCAAGAAGAATAAAATTCAAAAAGGGAATTTTAGTATATTAAATAAAACCATCTCTGCCAATTTTGGTTTTGTCTAAATTATTTCCGTCAGAAAAGCAAATTCTACTTAGCTTTATTTAGTAACCGAAAGTAAAACTGTTAATAAAAACAAAATATTTACACGATTTAATAACACGTTTTAGCATAAAGATCAATAGATTGACTATTGAAACCAAACGTTTAATTAAATTTGAGTAATACAAAAAATGTTACCATCATTCTTAAGCCAAGTATTAAAGACAAAAATAAAAATTGTATAATGATTAAAAAAACTTACTCGCTATTTGCTAATTTCAATACGTGTACAATAACTTCGTCCACCGTTTGATTATTTAATAACGACTTTACTGCTTCATCATCAATAACAACAGTAAATAACAATTTCACATTCTCACGCATACGTCCAATATAATCGAAGTCTTCTTCCGACGCCGGTTTGTGACCACACCTTTTAATTACAGAATCGAGCAACTTATCGACAGGCGCATCGGGCCAACCAAATGATTGCAAAGTCGTCTCGTCCACTAATAAAGTCAACAGCTCTTTTACAGAATCCGTTAAGGTAAGTTCGTTCCAAATTCTATTTTCGGTCAGCTCTTTTAATCCATTTTTGGCGGCATTCGACGCCGCATTTAACAATTGCTGCTGCAATTTCTTCTTTTCGGCACCCGCCAAAATATCTTCCAAAACGTCGCGATGTTTTGCGCGCATATGACGCAGTAAACAATCTTGACGAATGAAAGCACGGCCACATTCGTCGCAACTACAAGGCTGTTCCTTACGATGAGTTAGCATGTGTAACTTTAAGGACGATTTGACGGCAAAAGATTTATTACAAACTTCACATTGGAAAGCTGCAAAATCAAAACCGAATGTAAATATTAAATTGTAGTATTTACTTAAAAATCAACTTACGTTTAACACCAGAATGTAACATGGTGTGACGTGCGAGATCTTCCTTGCGAAAGAATGTTTTGTCGCACTGATCACATTCCAATGGTTTGGCACCTTCGTGAACAAATTTAATATGCATAGTAAGACGTGCACGCCGATTGAAGGCACGATTGCAGTTTGGGCAAGTGTATGCATTTTCTCCTGTGTGGTGAAATACGTGGGCACGTAATTGAGCCGCTTGAATGAAAGTTTTTCCACAAAATTGACAGGCGTGTGGTTTTTGGCCTGTGTGCGTTCGTACGTGCCGATTTAGAGTTTCCTTTGCAGCAAATCGGTTGTCACACTAACAAACAAAAAATTGTAATGAAAAACGAGAATCTCTTGAACTTGATAAGAAAGGGTTCTACCAAATTTTCAAAAGCAAATTTCAGGTTTTTCCCGATTAAAATTTTCTCTGATTTTAAAATTTTGTACAACCGAATAAAAAATATTCGGATCAAATGAAATACGGAGGTGGGTTAATTTTATTTTTGATTTTTGATACATGATTTAAGATTGTTTAACAAATTGAATGTGTCACTCCAATAATTTTTGACTATTAGAGTTTTTTAACAATTCAATTTCAAAATTTCATTTTTGTTTTATGAATGGAATTCTAGAATAGAACCAATCAAAATTTGTTAAATGCAATAAAATGATTAAATACTTAAGCTTATGACAGAAAACAGTATGCTAGATTAAGCAGAGAAATTAAGAGGAAAATAATAAGAACAAAGAATGAAGCTTGGGAAAACGATACAAAGAAATTAGCAGATGCATTGGACATACAAAATTATACCTAATCAGGCAGCGCCTGGGGAAAAAGTACTACGAAAACTTATTACAAAATAGACAGGAATTTCAAAACATTGAAAGAATTCTATACAATAAACAACGAACACAAGTAGAGGATATAACATTAAATGAAGTACGAAAAGCAATAAAAACATTTAAAAATAGCAAATCTTCAGGTCCAGGAGGAATAAATATAGAATTGATAAAGGCTCCACCAACTGTCTTGATGGAAAAGCTGTCGCATAGCTCTTTAATATGTGTATAGTAAATACATTACCAGGAGACTTCAAATTGGTGATTATTTCTAGTATATTTAAGGGGGTATTCTAGTCTAGAATTTTGAAAAATTCGATTTGGTTTCTTTTCATATTTTCAAAGCTTAAACCTTTAAGAATATGTCTTATAAAACGATTTTTCAAAATTCAAATTATTATTGGAGATTTAGCTATTTTAGTGACGCGGCATTTAAACTGACCCGGCCCGGTCGGAGCAAATCGAACAATAGACAGTAGGAATTCTCCAGACGGTTTTTGCAAGTTAAGTTCCAATCTTGAAGCAACGTGCAAGTACGTGCTCTAAGTACAAGTCAAACATAAATTATTTTGAGTGTTAAAGGCCCAATGTATGGAGCGGGAATCGCAGATTGAAAAAATGTAAGTATAAAGTCGCGAAACTTTAAACGCGATATTCTCGATATTACTTTTTTCGAGACGGTTGACATGATATCTTAAGTTCTACTGAACTGATTTACCTGAAATTTGGCGTGAACCTTCTCTATACATCCCTCTATCGTACTAACTAGAATTATAACAAAATTTCAATTTTTACTATTTTTAAAAAATTCGGAAAAGTAAAAAAAAACTGGTAAAGAAATCTCTTTCTATTACAAACAGCCGCTATTTTGCGAAAAAAATTTTTTTTGACTCCTCCGTAGTTCAGACGATAGCGGCATTTGTTTTGATTAAGAATGAATTTTTTTTTTGATTTCAGATTACTAGGAGGGTTGGAATCATGTCAACCAGGACGCGCCATTTTTTTGAGAGAAAAATTTTAAATTAAAAAATTTTTTTATTTGATTTTTTTTTATGTACCTATTCTTCAAACAACGATAAAAATGTGGTAAAAAAATGGATAATAAAAATGTTGTTTGGTATTTCTTTATTGCACTTGAAAAAATACCTAAAATTCATGCCTGTAGACTAGAATACCCTCTTAAAAATAGAGGATAAAACAGAGTGATAGATATCTAAAGAACAAAACAAGAAAGGACACCCGGTTAAAAATTTACAAGATCATGGCGGTGCCAGCACTGATGTACGGAAGTGAATCCTGAGTAACAAATACACGACAAAAAAAGTCAAATCCAAGCAGCAGAAATGAGATGCACGAGAGAAGACAGATTTAGAAACATCAAGATTAGAGAGGAGCTGGGAATCTTCAGTATTGGAGACAAACTAAAAGAAAATAAAAGCAAATGGTCGCAACATCTGGACAGAATGAAGGAAGAAAAAATACCAGCACAAATAAAACTATGTAATCCAAAAGGGAGAAGAAGTGTCGGACGACCGAGGAAGAGATGGGCACCGTAATGGGCCTTAAGCGTTAATGCGAGAAGTGAAGAAGAAGGAGAAAACATAGTGTAGAGTAGATCCGAAAGGTCAAAAGTTATACTGTCATCAGCGCATTAACGAAAACACGTTCAAACACTAAAAAGCCCAACTAGAAAACATTCGTTGCATGTTTACTTTCGTTTACTTTCAAAATAAAATAAATAACAATAACTTTTTTTATTAAATTACATGCCTAGTGATATTTTTTTCATATTAATTTTCAAGAACGAGTAATTACGTCTTTTTTTATTCACATTTTTTAAATTTTCGCTCCAAGCTAATGTTTTCACGTAACATTTATATGTATGTATTTCGCCTTCGCGCATTGTATAACTTTTGAGCTTTCGCACGCAGTCTACCAATTATCATGGAATTACAGTTCTGAGCTCTTCGTTCAGGCAAAATACGATTCGACTCGGAAATAATTAGTATAAAGATAAAACTTTCAGGATATAATCTCTTCAGTGTTAGTAACAACCTGTAAAAATCCACCGCTCCCAGAGCGGTCACCCTTAAAACCACTCCCGAAAGTACCATTTTTCAGTTTTTCGCTTATAACTTGGTTATTCATAGATTTATGACAAAATACAAAGAGAGGTAATTTGTAGATAATTAAATTCGATTTGTAATTTCTGTTTCATCACAATACAGGTTGAAAGCCCGCGGTGGTCAGTGCAACGTAAATCTACGAATAATTAAGTTACAAACGAAAAACTGAAAAATTATACCTTTGGGGGTGGCTTTAAAGGTGACCTAGTTTGGAAAAACAAAATGTGGCGACTGTGCAATAAGTAGCCGGAGCCGAACAAAATTTTATTCAGCTACACACTAAAGAACAAGCTTATTTTAGTCTATAGAAACAAAAATTTTCGAGAACCGTTGAAAAACAACCCCGAAATCGACTTTTTAAAAGTACGGGAAATTAGCATCGAATATGCCGCGCCCCCAGGCCGACGCGATACAATTCATTGACGTTCCCTTCAAATCGCGTGAAATTTTTTCGCTCCGATTTGAATTTTTCTGTAAAATTCGGATAGGTGGGGGTGTGATTAGTAAATATTAGTAATAAATATTATCAAAAAAATGGAAAATAACCCGTGTATTGCCGAAAAAGTGAAAAAATTAAATTTTTTTTTCTTCGATTTTTGGGGTGTGCATTTTATAGGGAGGTTTATCCATCGTCAAAACCTACCCTTTCGGGGCGCCGCTCCGCTCCGCGTTGCACCCCTCCAGGGCGGTTTTGACTCTGGTTACTAGGCTAAACATACGAGAAGGCGCCACCCATCAAGAAAACCGGGATAAATGAAACCGGGAGCTTAGAGACCCTTGAAATAGCATTAAAAAGTATAGTTGCGGTATGGGGCAGTAAACTATTACGTTTCACCCCCAAAATATCGAATAAAACATAAAATAAATCGATGTTACATGTACGAGAGACGTGCTGCTTCTGCCGGTCCGTAAAACGCTAAGTTTAAGACTAGTTCTTTCTGCACGCACCGTCAACAAAATGAGCGACGCGCGGAACCTCGTTAAATTTTACATGTAAATTTGCTAAGTTCAAATTCGATTATTTCAAAATTTTGATAATAAATTCTCGCAAAATATTTTGACAATTTGTTATTGGGAATTTACATCACCGATGAGGGCGCTAACGTCGCGTCATAATGGCTGTTCTAATTAGTATAGCACGATATTGCACATAAGTTATTAATGCGTATTGTACTAATATAGCTAGTCGACTGCGTTGTAATAGTGGTAAAATTCAAATTCTAACACACAATTAATTGACAAATACACGTATAAAATTTTGGGTACCTATACTAAACAGAGTAGTTAATATTATGGACGCGTAGTGGCACATGGTTAATGTAAATTCCCAATATTAACTGTGTTCTTTAGTGTGTAGCAGAAGAAATTTTGATTTGCGCCCGGCTCCTTATTGCACAGTAGCCCAAAAGGTAAGATATAATTATATTATATCAAAGCCATTGAAAACCTATATAGTGATAATGCGTGCTGTCAAAGTAGGTAGAGAGACGACCCCAGAATTTGAAGTTTATAAGTAGACAAAGTTGCGGTATAGCACCCACAATGTTCAATATAAATTTAAAGTAAGCATTGAAAGAGTGGAGAAAAAAATGTGGAAAAATGGGGTTACAGATATTATGATGACACATTATTGTCATTGTATTTCGCAGATGATCAAGTAAAAATCATGGAGGATAAGGAAGACGCCCATTACATGTTAAAAAAAACCAAGTGAAAAATATAAGAAATGGGGCTTAGAAATAAATTATTTCAAGGCTGAGTATATATTATGATAATGGGAAGAGAAGGCGGGAATCCAGAAATAGAAGATGGATTGATAGTGAAAAACTGCAATAACTACAAATGCCTGGGATTCTTAATATCCAACAAAGGGGGAAATGAAGAAGATATAAAGCACATATTGGGAAAAGGTAGAGCAGCAATTAGACAATTACACCCCATAATCTGGAATAGAAGCAACTACAAATAAGGAAGAATACGTAAAAATTTTGTCAAAAGTATTGCTATATCGTCGGTTTAGAGGTAAAACTCACGAAGTACAGTTTTGATGAAAAATGAGTTAAATATACCAAAGCAATAATTATTTCATGTTCTATCATATAAAAAAATCATTAAGTAGTTTTATAGTTTCTAAAGCATTTTAGGGAGAAGTAAATTTCATTATGTACAATTATCATTTTTATGGTAACAGTAAAACTCCTTAAGGCCCGCTTTTACAATAGTCAGTTAAGGCTCAGTTACTTTACACTAGTGTTTAATTTGAGGTTTGACGTCTTCTCATTGGACATCATGTTAGATTTATCACCAGTGTAAAGTAACTGAGACTTAACCGACTATTGTAAAAACGGGCCTAAGTTACTTAATGAATTTTTCTCTTGTATAGCTTATCACTACCTTGTACTAAGTGAATTTTTTAATGAGATACAGCAACGATGTAATTTTAATTTTATCTTGTAAGCTATTTAATTTCTCTTATAGTATGCATTTTATTCATTTTATTCCATGATGAGTATTTATGCATTAAATCATCATCACTTTTGCGACAAACTTTTCGAACTTTTTGAAGATTTCCAACGTCAAAAGGATTACATTATTCAAAATGTGAAAACAGATGCACCTAAGCGACGTCGAGTAGAAGCGAAGAAACAACAATTAAGAGCCAAGCAATATTCTTTCGAGAAAATGAACATGACTTGCCGGGTTTGTGCACAGTTTTTTGAAAAAACTCTGTGCATATCTAATGGACCTATAAATACCGCTCTAGCACACGAAAATGAAAATGGTACTTTCTCAGGTGTAGATAACAGGGGACACAAAACTCCAGCGAACGCTACTAGTGCAAAGAATATCGAATTGATCAAAAACCATATAGAATCTTTTCCCCGAATGCTTCCCCATTATGTAAAAAAAACCAGCAGCAGACAATACTTAGATTCAAAACTATCCATTGTTAAGATGTATTCATTATATTTGGATTTTTGCAAGGAAAGAAATGTCTCTCCCGTACAAAGTAATTTTCATAGAGAAACTTTCAGCACGGAGTTTAATTATTCCTTTTTTACTCCAAAAAAGGACCAATGCAGTATTTGTGCAAAATTCGATTCTGCAAAAGAAGATCTACTGTTGAAACAAATTTACGAAGAACATCTTACCAAAAAAGAAGTTACAAAGCGAAAGAGGAAGATAAAAAAAGAGCAAATGAAGACGCGAACTTTCAAACAATTCGTCGGCTGAGTATTGGATTGTACCATGTCCTTTTTTCTTTTTAGATTATTTCTTCTACTCGTTTTTAATATTGAAATGTACTATCTGCACTGAACCATGTCCAAAAATTTAACACTATTTATGAGATATAGAGTATTAGTTTTGTACTAAAAAAAAGTCCTAAAAATATTTAACAAAGATTATTTCGAAATTTCAATTGCGATTTTCTCATAATTAGCGTTTTAGGACTTGGAACAAACCAATACTCGACCAACGAATTACTTTCGATTTGCAGAGTGTTCTTCAATTGCCTTCAAGGGATGTAGGACAGTTGTATTATAGCAGAAAATTGTGCGTCTATAATTTAACAATTTATGAAGGAGGAAAAGAAAACAAGGGTTATTGTTTTTGTTGGAATGAACTTAATGGTACAAGAGGTTCCAGTGAAATAGCGACAATTCTTTTGAGGTAAATAGCTGGCATCCCAACCAATATAACGCATTTGTCGATATTTTCGGATACTTGTGGGAGCCAAAACCGAAACCAGTATGTTGCAGCGGCTCTTTTAAATTGTGTTCAAAATCATCCGACGATTGAAGTTATTGAACATAAATTTTTGGAGTTCAGTCATTCATACATGGAATGTGACTCTATGCACTCGGCGATTGAAAAGGCCAAAAAATATAGATCTGTTTTTCTTATGAATGATTGGAAAAATATCTTCAGAAGTGCAAGATTCAAAAATAAAACCAAAAAAGATCCTTATGAAGTTGCGGAATTAAAATTCGACGATTTTTTTGATTGTCCAAGAATTGGCAAGCAAATTAATACAAAATAAAAACAAGGATGAAGAAGGAAATAAAGTTGAATTGCTGAAAATTAAATGTTTAAGATACGAAAAAAAGAACCCAAATGTTATTTCCTATAAGTACAGTCATTTTTCAGATTTTAAAAGAATATCCGTCGAAGGTAGAGGTAGACGTCGTGTGAAACCTCATATTCTGCAATCTGCTTATTCTCATCAGCTACCAATTCATAAAAAGAAGAAGGACCTCATTAAACTTTGTGACACTGGTATTATCCCTGAAGAATTACGGAATTGGTACAGAAATCTGCCTTTTAGATCTGATCAACATGAAGAAGAATTACTACCAGAGGCAGCAGCCGATGAAACTGATATTGAAGAAGATTAATTTCATTTTGATACAATATTATTATGTTTGCAATATTATTTCAACAGGTTTGAATTTGTATTTTTATTTTTTTACTAAAATAAATTTTGAATTAAAATTTTTAATTATTAAAACCCAGATATGCCTAATGTCCTATATATAGGACGGTTCAAATAAGTCAAGGGTAACTTGCACCCCTACTTTAATGCTTCTCAAAATGTATTTGTTGCTTCACTATAGTGTCCTCTTTAATTGTGCAAAGTTGTGAGACACTGATATTGTGAATTCGAAATTTTATGGGTGTTAGAAAGTGACTATTTTTGAAAATGGCAGAACAAGATCATCTAGTTGTGAGGAAAGTAATTTTATTCTTTTCTCTACAGTCATAAAATTTTTTTATTTTGGTCATTGTCGTTCTGGTTATTGTACTATTATTCAATGTCAAAATAATAAATATAACAGTTTTGAATTTCATTCTGTGGCGTTTCAAACTCGGGTGACCTCATCAGACACAAATATCGCTACAAATAATACTTACTTAATCATTGGAATTTTTTCAGGGGATTTTCATTACATGAACCTCTAAACATGATTAAAGATGATAAAGCTGAAAGAAATATAATTTCCTCTTTTTTTATTAAGAAATGTTTAATTTTTTGTTAAATTTTGCAAAAAAAAATTATTTTGTTTTTAACTTTTTATGCTTATTTCTTTCTTCTCTTGTCACACAATGCTCGTTTTTATTAAAAAAATTTAAAAACTCATATGTGGACGCCGTAGGCATATCTGGGTTAACTAAATTATACTGTGTCCGGGAGGCAGCTAATTTTTTCCAATTATTTTATTTTGATATCGTAAGTAAAGAAAATGGCAGTCTACCGCAACAGTGTTGTTACGGCCAATGATAAAAAATTTTGAAACCTGTAAATAAATAATAGAAAATGCCTTACTCCTACAAGCCTGAAACTTTTTAGGGTGACCAAGGATACGTACAAATACAGGTTAATGATAGTCTACCGCTTCGGAAGTGATGCCATCATGAGTCTACCACCCCTAAAGATGTCAAAAAATTAATTTGTGCGACTTATTTCTACAAGGCCGAAATTTTTTTCTCAAATACTTTAGTTTATAAAGGAACAAAAAAAAATAGTCTACCGATCATCTAATGTTGCTAAAGCCTTGGTAGATGCAATTGAATGTATGATCTGCAGAGCGCGGCCGCTGCACTGATCCGTTATAAATCGCTCTGAATAATTGTTAAATTGAAATCTACAAAGCTGATTTTTTGTCTACAAGTAGTTTACGTGAATTATTGTAAAATGGACTTTGTCTACTTGCAATACAAGGTGGCTAAGCTTTGGTAGACGTGGCTGAAGTGGTGGCGCGGAAACTGGAATGAAACCGTGATCTAAATGATAATAAAATTCCTAATTTAAATGTTATTACAACTTTTTGAGTTATTTCTACAAGGCTGAATTTTTTTTTCTCCAATACTTTAGTTTATAAAGGAACCAGAAAAAATAGTCTACCAATCATCTAATGTTGTTAAAGCCTTGGTAGACGCAATTGAATGTACGATCTGCAGAGCGCGGCCGTTGCACTGATCCGCTATAAATCGCTCTGAATAAATGTTAAATTAAAATCTACAAAGCTGATTTTTGTCTACAAGTAGTTTACGTGTATTAATGTTAAATAGACGTTGTCTACTTTCAATACAAGGTGGCTAAGCTTTGGTAGACGTGGCTGAAATAGCGGCGTAGAAATTGGATTGAAAAGTTGGATTTTTCTACCGTTTCCAATACTGCATCATCACAATTAGGATATTTTTTTAAATTAGTTAATGCATCAGCTTATTTTTTGGAGTTTCTTAACAAAGTAGACGGACGATTTTTACCTTCTCGGAGAAAAGCTGGTTTGAAATCATAGCCAGTTAGTGCATGGAAGGCAGGTAGTGAATCACATAAACTTGCTACTAAAGATTCGTACAATTTGTTTAAATTAATGTTTCTTTGAGATTTTCCAACACTTACTTCTATCCAAACTTTCACTTATTGTTGTACAAACTTCATTTTGGCCAAAATTATGACTAATACATCTGTATGTAGCATCTTACAGAACATTATACGGTGGATAGAGCTCCTCCAAGTTACAAACGTGATAAATTATTTTACTATCAGCTTTATCATGTTCAGAGCATGATTCTGTGCTCTATAGTTTTACCAACTTTACCATTAATAACTTGGTATCTATAACATTCTTTATAATTAACGTAAATTTTTTTTAATCAAAAAATGGTGCCATTTCTTTGCTTTCCCAACTAACTAGAAGATACTAAACTAAGTCCTCCTTAAAAGTTATGTTTTTCAATTCGGCTGAAAAATCAGAAGGATGCCACTTCAGCTACGTCTACCAAAGCTTAGCCACCTTGTATTGGAAGTAGACAAAGTCCATTTAACAATAATGCATGTAAACTACTTGTAGACAAAAAATCAGCTTTGTAGATTTCAATTTAACAATTATTCAGAGCGATTTATAGCGGATCAGTGCAGTGGCCGTGCTCTGCACATCGTACATTCAATTGCGTCTACCAAGGCTTTAGCAACATTAGATGATCGGTAGACTATTTTTTTTGTTCCTATATAAACTAAAGTATTTGGGAAAAAAATTCAAAAAAGTTGTAATAACATTTAAATTAGGAATTTTATTTGCTCATTTAGATCACGGTTTCATTCCAGTTTCCGCGCCACCACTTCAGCCACGTCTACCAAAGCTTAGCCACCTTGTATTGAAAGTAGACAAAGTTCATTTAACATTAATTCACGTAAACTACTTGTAGACAAAAACTCAGCTTTGTAGATTTCAATTTAACAATTATTCAGAGCGATTTATAGCGGATCAGTGCAGCTGCCACGCTCTGCAGATCGTATATTCAATTGCATCTACCAAGGCTTTAGCAACATTAGATGATCGGTAGACTATTTTTTTTCGTTCCTATATAAACTAAAGTATTTGAGAAAAAAATTTCGGCCTTGTAGAAATAAGTCACACAAATTAATTTTTTGACATCTTTAGGGGTGGTAGACTCATGATGGCAACACTTCCGAAGCGGTAGACTATCATTAACCTGTATTTGTACATATCCTTGGTCAGCCTAAAAAGTTTCAGCATTGTAGGAATAAGGCATTTTCTATTATTTATTTACAGGTTTCAAAATTTTTTATTAGTGTCCGCAACGGCAAATGATTGGTAGACTGTAACTTTCCTAATTTACAGTGTATAAATAGTGATTAAAACAAAAATTAGCTTTGTAGAAATGGGTGCAATTTTTCTGTCGCTGCCTCCCGGACTATTACTTAGAACCAATGATTGACATAAAGTAGTATTTCCTTTTCCAGAAAAATTCTAACCATTGGAATATCCTATTTTTCAGGGTTAATTACAAGTAAATCGTTAATAACACTTAAGGGGCCGTCCATTAATTACGTAAGGATGATTTTTGTAATTTTGGACCCCCTCCCCCCGCCACGTAAGGGTACGTAAGATTGTGGCAACCCCCCCCCATCTTACGTAAGGATTATTTAAAAGAAAATTAATTTTGACCCCCTCTCCTCCCCTTATATTTATAAAAGATGAATAATAATATAAAGACATTGCCACGAAAGTTGACGTCTCGTCATAAAAGCATAATCGTCTGAACTAAGCTAATACTCCCTATTCAAACGTGCAATATATTTTCGTGCTTTGTCATATCAATACAAAATGACTGGTAATGCTCATAAGCAATACGTCGTTGCTATATTCGGTCAATCTATGACGAGATGTCAACTTTCGTGGCAATGACTTTATTATACTAGCTGGCACAGTCGGCCTACCGGCCGCCTTTAGCCATCTAGACCGTGTCGGATGTGGTTATTCGGCCTCACTCAAGGATATCACAGGCATACGTGTAGACCGTGGTTTTTCGGCCTTCGGCCTCGCTCCAAGGTACTAAAGTAGCCTATGTTTTTTGTAGTATTGTAAATAACTTCTACACCAAATTTGGTTAAGATTGGTCAAATAGAAACGTAAAGCACGTGCACGCGTATTTGCATTGTCGTTCGGTTGACAGTTTGACAGCATTCATTATTGTTTTTTAAGTTGATTTTGAGTAGCCTGCCTTCCTTTAAGGAATCTCGATAATCCATTCATGCGCGTCCCTATGGGACGCGCATGAATGGATTATCGAGATTCCTTAAAGGAAGGCAGGCTACTCAAAATCAACTTTCCTTTGCGAATTTTTGCAACATAAAAAGAAAAAATTATATTTGATTTTTAAATTTAATTTAAAAAAATATTTTAAGAAACTTACGTAAGGAATACGTCGGACCCCTCCCCCCCCTACGTAAGGGTCCGTAAGATATCCAATACCCCCCTCTCCCCCAAAAAACCCTTACGTAATTAATGGATGACCCCTAATCATAAATATGGTACTTAATGAGTTTTACCTCTAAACCGACGATATATGAGGTGGAGGTGTAGGAGATAACTGAAAAAAATAAAAGAAAGCTAAAAGCTAGGGAGATGGACTTCTAAAAGCGAAGGTGTGGCTTAACACTAATGGATAAAGTGAGAAACGACACAATTAAAGAAAGAGTAGGAATATCAATAGATATAATGGACTCGATCGAAGGGAGAAGATCGAGTTGGTATGGAGACATAAAACGAATGGAAAGTGAAAGATGGCCTTATAAGGTATGGGATTGGATACCGGCACAGAAAAGAAAGAGAGAAAGACCTAAACATGTCTGGAGGGACGATGACAAACAGGTGATGAGAAACAGAGGCCTGCAGGAAGACGATCGTCAGAGGTGAAAGATATGATGCAAGAAACGCTGTATTTGTAACCTCACTCAAATTGCCCGACTTTTCGTGACCAAATTTGTAAATTTTATATTCTCATACTTTTCCAAATTTTCCAGAAAAGTAGAACCGCAGTGAGAACCCTGAAATATAAATTATTACCTTGGGGCATTGATATGGTTTTTCTCCAGTATGCATTCGTCTGTGTTTTCTAATAGCGCCACTAGAAGGGAAGCGTTTCGGACATAAGTCGCAAGGATACGGCTTTTCTCCTAAAGAAAAACAGAATTAATTTAAAACCAATATGAATGGTGTGAAGACTCACCGGTGTGCGTTCTTAGGTGAACAGAAAGTGGAGCAGACCCACGAAATTCTTTGTTACAAAATTTGCAATGAAATATCTTCTTTTTTTTAGCTTGACCTGCGTGGGCTCTTAGGTGGTCTCTCAAGTTGTCCTTCCGAGAAAACACTTTGTCACAGACTTGGCACTGAAATTCGTTGCGCGGTGTTCCATCGCATCCGGTTTGTGCGACGTGCCGATCTAAATGATATTTACGTGTAAATTCACGATGACATATTCGACACGGGTACAATTTATTGATTGGATGCGTTTGCATATGTTCGATTAATTCAGACTTTAAGTTAAATAAACAAATGCATTCCACACATTTATAGTTGCCTTCTTCAGAATGCTCCAAACTCTTATGTCTCTCCAAACTGTTTTGAAAAATAAACAGTTTATCACACATTTGGCATTTGAACTCGCCCGTCTAATAAAAATTTTAAAATGTACAACAGAACTCAAGCAAAGTAAACTTAAAAGTCCTTACTGTGTGAGCTGAATCCACAGGCTCTCCGCAACATAAGCACAATTCAAATGCTAACGGATCGTCTTGTTCTTCTTCCACCGAGTGACATACGGTAACATGACGTTTTAAACTCTACAATACAATTTTGTAACATAAACGGTACATTTTAAAAAACAAAATTAACTTACGGCAGCAGTTTTAAAAGTACGTTGACAAATACTGCAATAATTAACTTCTTCGACTTCTTTTACTTCTTCCTCGGCCTCAACTTCATAATCTGGGTCCTCGATAAATTCTGAATCGTCTTCTGCATATACATCATTTTCGTTAACATCTTCTTCGAGTGTGGTTTCCTCTTCCGTCAACATAACTTCGTCGTTTTCTGGTAGTATACTTTCCTCTTCCTCTATCAATTCACCATCGTCTAAAATGTGATGAGCTTCGACTAAATCATTTTCGTTCACAATTAAAATTTGATTAGTAGTAAAAGTTTGGGCATGTTCTTCATTATAACTGTCATCTTGTTCTACAGCAATTTCTACTTGCAATTCATCCATGTTATGATTATTTCTGTAAAAAGGTGTAAATAAATAAAATATTAATCCGAAAATTGTAAAAATACATACTGCATGTGCTGCACCATTTCTGTGGCAAAGTTATCGATTGTATTAATTTCTAAATTGCCATCCGAATTGCCTACTAATTGTAAATGATTTAATATAATTTGCTGATGAGAACTCGTTTCGATAATTGACATATTTTTCAGTATTGTTGTGTCTTCCAGTTCTGTTTCAATTTCTATCGGCTCCAATTTGCCAATTGTTTGGCACATATTTTCTTCGGCTTCCATTTTATTAACTTATAAAATATATTTGTCTGAAAACAATTATTGCAATAATTAGTAATAACAAAATGGGTATATTTTTTATGAAAAGTGAAGTGTTTGGAATAAAATCTCATGCACAAAAAAGTCAGTGTAGCAGCAGAATCGTATTGTTGGTCAAGTTACACCCATTCTTCTGTAGACGTATTGATAAAGGAGTGCCAATTTTATATTGTTAAATTATGTGATTGTATGAACCATTGTTGGGCCAAAATTTTACTACAACACTTTCAGCAATCTGTATCGTAACAAACGTGTGTCTACCTATTGCTCACAGTAATCAACATGAATTACAATAAAAAGGTTGGTGAAATGACGGGAATTTGATACCCCAAGTTTTGTTTTAATCGGCTCACATTTCTTATCGAATCATCATCGATTGGCATTTTGATAGTTATCTATAAACATTACAAACGAATAAACGGTGAACGAATCATACAAGGTTATCCATACCAAAATCATTAATAAAATTGCAAATAGTAAATTGTTTATAAAGAATATTATGACGATGGTGAGCAATTCTTTAGGTTATGTATTTTACATAAATTTTTAAGGAGTGTTAAAAATTGCTAATTTATTTAGTAAATAATTGGACTGGTTTGATGAGCACAGGTTTGAGCCACAGGACTAGCAGTTTTCTAATTTTAACAAATGGGTTGATTTACCTATTATTACACATACGTCAAAAACTAGGAAACTTTCCCAACTTGGACAAATTTTAAAATAATGTTTACATCCTTTTCGTACTTTTTTCCGGACTTTCGGTTATAAAGGGTCTTTGTTAGTAACACAGAGTGCATATTGTAAATATTTTGAAATTACTTACGCCCCTAAAATGTTGTCAACCGTTTTATCATGCAAATACACAAAATGGTGGTTTGACTAGTTTCCAGGCGCGGTCATCAAAAGTTGATCCCTTACTACGCGTGCGCGTAACATTGACACGCAAAAGTGCCATGGCAACGCGATGACAACAAAAATTTCAAGATTTATTTGACATGTCGAAAAATTAATTATTCGCTTACAAAATGTCAAGCGAAGTTGATGCACAAGTAATTCAAAATACCCAAAAAGTGTTGTCAAAATATGTGAAAAAACTGCCGCTGACCGAAAAATTATTGAAAAAGCCACCTTTCAGGTTCCTGCACGATCTTGTGAACAATATCATAAAGGAGACTGGATTTTTGAAAGGTCTTTACGTGGATCGTGAGTTGCTTTCGGAAAACATGAAGGAAAAAGATGATAAAATTTCCTTTTTGACTAAATTAATCGCAGCGACCAGTAAGTAATTTAAATGTAATTTATTTATACGGCTCGTTTTAATAATACGGTAACAAGTTCAAGGTCACAATACAATTTCTAAAATAATTCTTTATGTTGAATATGTAAGTGATTATCAATCGTTTATGAATGTAATATTATATTTAAACAAAATTTAGATATGTAAGTGGGTAGCTGCATACCTACTTGAATTTTCAGCAATGATCGTTCATCTGTTGTTGAAGGAATGTTGGGTTGCAGATTCTTCAATAAAAAAGTAACATTTTAAACTTCCGGTAACATTTTAAACTTAATATACGGGAGTGTGGTAAAATGATCCCCCTAAGGAAAAAATTGCTCTGGAAATTATATAATACAAATTAGAGTTTCTCCTTTGGCAGGCTCCTTGCTAGCTTTGTTTCCAATTCTTATGATCGAACGCGGCAGTTGTAAACATAAGGCTAATGGTGGGTTTATGCACAAAATTTAACGGAACGGAACGTAATGTAAAATAATTTATAAAAGATGGGCTTAGGCACTTCCATAAAAGCGTTTATGCTACCCAGTGGCGTACCTAGGGGGGGGTCCGCCCCGGGCCCCTTTACTAAGGGGGCCCCACAACTTTTTATCAGTTTAACATTTTTAACAGTAATGATAATTGATGACCTCGGACTGCACGAGTTTGTTCCCTTATTCTATCTATTATTTCTCTGCACAGGGCAATAGCTTATGGAAGACGGTTACATTAAGGCAAAAAAAAAAGGCTAGCCACATTAAAAAGTGATAAATGACCTTTTTTGAGGGTGAGGGGGGCTACAAAATAAATCCGCCCCGGGCCCCAAGTGGTCTAGGTACGCCACTGCAGCATCTTCACTTAATGTAACATAACGGAATGTAATGTAGTAGATAACCAACTTTTATCTTGTTAAATTACGTTACGTTAAATGGAGGTATCTGCGCAAACTCATGACATTTGACAAGTGTTGGTACAACTTTACTTACAAAATTTCAACAGATACAGTTTTGTTTGGTATTTAATTAAAACAGGTATTACGTATAAACTTTAATCACACTAGCAAAAAAGATGACTGACGAAATAAAACTGCAAGTAGCCATGTTTTATTCTCAAGTGCGCATGTCTTATTCTTAAATTACAAAAAATGCATAAACACCCATATTATTCTCTACGTTACATTGCGTCATTACATTACGTTCCGTTCCGTTAAATTTTGTGCATAAACCCACCATAATAGTCCAGTCCGTGTCCAGTCATATAAGTCAAAAATAAGGGTCAACCTCGGAATGAAAGATAATAAGATGAAAACTCGTATAGACCTTTATTTTGGCACTCTAAAAGTTGTCTCAAAAGTCACCTAAAATCTCGTGTCCGCGTCTTAAGATAATCAAGGTCAAAGGTCAAAGAAATCGTTTTTTTGCAAATATCTCGTTTCCTATGGCTTTAATGCTATTTACATTTATTATAAATATTGTAGAGAATAAAATTTTCTATAACTTTTGTTTAAAACATTTTTTTATACATCAAACCGTTTTTGAGATAAAGGGCGTTGAACGCGCAGCGCTTAGTTATGTATCTACAGCATAATGCAAGGTCAACCGTTAGTCGCTTTATAATATAATTATGGTGACCATATTATTTTTATGAAAAAAAAAGTACATTTCGGCGAAACACGGTAAATACCTAAAAAAAGGTCAACGGCGCACAGTGTGGTGGAGGCGGACAAATGGTGATTTTTAAAGTAATTCGGTCTGTTTAATAATAGTTTCTTGCTAGGAACATCCCATGGATTCAGGAACACAATAAAAATAATAAAAAATGCGCTTGGAAAGTGTCGAAAAAATGGGGCAAAGTCAACCTTTTTTATATACATTATGTACCGTATACATAGGTACTTTAACTTTGCTTAAAAACGAAAATTCATTGATTTTTTTCAGTTTTCAAGATGAGATATTATTATTGCTGTTTCTCGTTACTAGCACACAAGTGCCAAAACAAAACAAAGAATTAGATTTTTAACGGTTTGTAGACCTAATTTCGACCTAAAAACTCGATTTTTTTAAATGTTAACTTCTCTTAAACTTTTAGTTGTGTGAGAACGCATGAGACACACCGAAAATTTTTTTATGGTATCATTGGTATCTCTAGTACTTGCCCTCCAAATTTCAGCTGCAGATACTTGCAGATGCGAACACAAGAGCGTTTTTACTGAGACTTGTCCAATTTTTACCGAAGGTATTATTGGATTAACAAATCAATAAATTTTTCCCAAATGCTCATGTAAACAATACATAAGCAGAACGGACGATACAGAAAGATATTAAAAACAATTGAAAACTATTTTAAAATGACGAACTTTAGAATTTCGAATCGTGGCTTATGCAATATTCTGTGGGAAAACACAAAAATTATTGTTTTCTTCTATTCTATTGAGGACTAGCTGGCACAGTCGGCCTTAACCATCTAGACCGTGTCGGATGTGGTTGTTCGGCCTTCGGCCTCACTCCAGGGTACTAAAGTAGCCTATGTTTTTCGTAGCGTTGTAAATAACTTCTACACCAAATTTGGTTAAGATTGGTCAAATAGAAACGTAAAGCACGTGCACGCGTATTTGCATTGTCGATCGGTTGACAGTTTGACAGCATTCATTATTGTATTCAAGTTGATTTTGAGTAGCTTGCCTTCCTTTGAGGAATCTCGATAATCCATTCATGCGCGTCCCATAGGGACGCGCATGAATGGATTATCGAGATTCCTCAAAGGAAGGCAAGCTATTCAAAATCAACTTTCCTTTGCGAATTTTTGCACTATTTTAATACAAAAACATGAGCAGGGACCTACATAATAACTGTGGCAAATTTGGTTCCGATCGGTCAAACGGTTTAGGAGTATAGGGAACATACATACATCCATTTTTATATATATTAAGGATTAAGGATATAGTAAGACAACTTCCAGATTTTTTGCCCTAAAATTGAAGGCTCAACAACCGTTTGTCCACAAAAACCCCATTTCACTACACTGTGCGGCGTACCTAAATATACGACGATTACGATTGATGACCTTTTTTTTCTGGGGTTGCACTGAAGGAAACAACCATGAGGTTTGGGGCAGCGTCGGGTGGCACCCCCCCCCCCCCCCGGCGGGTGTACAAAAAATAAGTACATTTGTAAGTACTTGGAGAAGTTTTTAAGTACATAGGACATCGTTCTAAAAAAGAGTACTGTCCTACTAAAATAAGTACATATGGTCACCATAAATATAATATGACGTATAAAGTCTATAAACCTTAAAAATATATATAGTTATAAACAATTGGCATTTTTTATTGATTATTACATTACATTTTGTAATATTTTTCATTGATCAAATATCCCTCTATCTCAAAAACGGTTTGATGTATAAAAAATGTTTTAAACAAAAGTTATAGAAAATTTTATTTTCTACAATATTTATAATAAATGTAAATCGCATTAAAGCCATAGGAAACGAGATATTTGCATAAAACCGATTTTTTTGACCTTGATTATCGAGACAACTTTTAGAGTGCCAAAATAAAGGTCTATATGAGTTTTCAGCTTATCTTTTCCGAGAGGTGAAACCCCTAATATGACTGGACTATAATTCGTAATCTCAGAACAGAGAACAGTGCGTTATTTCCAAGGTAGCGGCTATCCACCACCATGTATGAGTATTTTCTCCAACAAGACTGATTTTTATTTTCGACAATTTTATCTTTATAGTTTGTTAGTTTATCGTGATACGGTTGCGGTCTTTCATATGGTCAAACAGATCTAACTCAGATTGGTCTTCCAAAATCAAATCCAACTGTAAAGGAGGAAAGTAAAACTAAATTTAAAATTATATACCAAATAATTGTAGTTAAAATCCAATGACTTTCTAATACATTAATCAGCCATATTGGGTCCGCTACTTTGTTGTCAACATTTTGATTTATATTCGTAATTAGCGACCTGGAAAACTACATAAAAACAATAGTATATTATAGGCCAAGGTTGTGAAGGCCGTCATTATTGCGCTAGCGCCAAGATTATATTCCGAGGTGCTTTGCACCGAGGCGCGGAGGCAATAATGGTCTTCACAACCGTGGTTTATATACGATTTTTTCCACTACTAGATTTATTACCATTTTTTAAAATTCTTTTTAATAAAAAATTTTTCAAATTTAAAATATTTATTTCAAATGACAGTTTTGTTTATTTTGACAGTTGTTGACAAATTTAGGTTATTAAATAAAATAAATCGCGGTTCGTCAAATTAACAATGGATGGCGTTGTCACTTGCTGTCACATTTAATTCGATTTTTTTGAATTTTTAAAATTAAATTAATGTATTAAAAAAGCGTTTTAAATAGTTTAAATACAATTAATTAGCATTTCTTGGTTATTCTAAATCATTTAATAACAACATTTTTCTTTAAAATAGTCGCAAAGTTATCAAAAAATGTCATTTTGTTCATTATTAACCTAGGTTAATAATGGAAAAATTGTTCACCACTAGTCGAAAACGTGTCACTTCTTGAGCAACTAACCTAAGTAAAAATGATAGCCTATATGACTAGCAGTGGAAAATAGTTATTTATGTATCAAGGGCACAATCAATTGATTATAGCACCGAGGGTAATTTTAAGCCCGACGCGTTAGCGGAGGGCTTTAAATTGCCCGAGGGCTATAATCTGATTGTGCCCGTGGTGCATACAACGTTTTATTTCATTTTGGTACTTGAATAATCAAAATTGAAGAATGAAGTATTTTGGGAAAAAATATCATGTCATTTCGTTTGTGCTATGAATTTTTGGTGTGCCATGGTTCCTATGTAAATTGTTGATGTTGCTATAATGCTCGATTGTTTTATTGTAAACAAATTAACTTTTTATTTGAAAATGGATAAAACCGAACAAGATTATTCCAAAGAAATTTTGGACAAATTTGAGGTCGCTCAGAGTAGATTAATTCCCATAAAATCAAAGGATTTGTACGAGAAGGAGTATGAGAAGTTTTGTGAGTGGCGGTATGCAAAAAATGTCAACAGTTGCGATGAAAAACTCGTTATGGTGTATTTATTTGAAATGGTAAGAAAATGTTCAACCGCTTAATAATTGTATTTATTAACAATTTTCGTTTTCCTTAGTCAAAGCTTTATAAACCTTCATCTCTTTGGTGTATCTATTCAAAGATTAAGAAGATGGTGAAAGTTAAGGAAAGTGTTGATATATCGAAGTTTCTTTTACTTACGGAGTTCATGAAAAATAACTCTGTGGGTGATGAAGCTAAAAAATCATTGGTCCTGCAACGAGATCATATTCAGCAATTCATGTTAAATGCACCAGATATTACGTATTTGCTGTTTAAGGTATGACAGTTCTATCTAATTGTTTAGTTTTTCATAATGTACATCGCTGTTTGTAGGTTGTTACAGTTTTCGGTATGTATGGAGCTTGTCGACGAGAGGAGCTTCATGATTTACGTGTTCAGGATGTAACGCTTGAGGGAACTGTCTTGCTGGTGAAGATCCGTCAAACTAAAACTTACACGCCTAGACAATTTACGATTGTTCCGAACGATGGTCCCGTAGATTACCTTGCTTTGTACAACAAATATATTTCTTTGCGTCCTAAAAATTCCAAAATCAACAGTTTGTTTTTATCCTATCGCTGTGGAAAATGCAATTTGCAGCCAGTGGGGAAGAACACTTTAGGAAAAATACCTAGGATGATTGCGGAATTCTTAAAATTACCGGATGCAAATAAGTTCACTGGACATTGTTTCCGTAGAAGTGCTGCAACTATATTGGCTGAGAGTGGTGGTGACACAAGAATGTTAAAACAGTTGGGTGGATGGCGATCGGATAAGGTAGCCGAGTCTTACGTAGAAAATTCATTACAAAACAAAATCAAAATCGCTCAAAGCATCTCCAATGGAGCTTCGATAAACGTGTCTCAAGCATCGATAAGTATACCTCAAGAAAATGAAGGACATTTTAGCTTTGGAGGTGGTTCTCTTACCATATCAAATCCAAGCAATTGCGTTTTTAATTTTAATAAATAATTTGTAACCCTTGTAACCTTAAAATTTAATTAATAAAATTGAAGATTTCCACTATTTTGTTTTGATATTTTGTATTTATTTGAAATGGTAAGGAAATGTTCAAGCGCTTAATAATTATTTTATTTATTAACAATTTTCATTTAAGCAAAAGTAAGGGTGGCGTAGTGGGTGGAGGTTAAAATGGTAGATAACAATATGATGGGATGCTCTATTATGTGTATACCAAAAATCAGCTCTGTAGGCGTAACTTTGGCGAGAAACTTGGAGGGGCGAGAATTAATTTTTTTATTTAGCAATAACTCGAAAACGGCACTAGATATCGAAAATCTGAGCAAAAAATTCTCCCCCCCTCGCAAGCTACCCTCCTCGTGAATTGTCGGTAGGAAGGCATATGCAAAATTTCAGATCGATCGCGCAAAAAAACCGAGTCTGGACTAACTCTTTTGTTTAGATATTGTTGTCATTGCTTAGCAACTTTATAGGCCCTAGGGCTATAAAAGCCAAATTACGCCCCCATTTCCGTGCTAAAAAATAAGGTTATGATAACAAAATGAAATAAAATTATTTATACTGTCGTTAGGATTTCATGTTGAACTGTAGGTTCCATTATGTACAATCACATAGTCTGTAAGTAAAATTGCAGACTTGTAATTCGTTATTAGTACCAGTTTATCCCTAAATAAAATGGTTCATCCGCAAATACCGTGCTTAAAAAAAGATAAGACTTGGAAAAACTAATTGTTTTCCAATTCCTGAACTTTTGTATATGAAGAACATTTATTGAAATTATTCCAAACTTTAATATATTACTATTTATAATATTCTAATGAAATAAACATGCGCAAGTATACGCCAAAATCAGAAACTAATTCTTGAGAAATTAAGATTAATACATCTAAAATCACTGCGGTCAAGTATTTTGCTAAGCAGTAAAATGACTTTCCGAAAAAATTCAGTGTTGTTTGACCAACTTGTAATTTTTATTGAAACTCTTGTATTCGCAAAAATTCCATCGTCTGTTGACTCTTGATTTAATCTTCTTCAAGTCAACCACATCCAGAAAACATCTTTTTCTTTTCACTTTTCAAATTCCATTAACCACAATAAATTACTTATTTGCAGAAACTATAACGGAGAAGGATTTGGCTGTGCGGCCTAATAAAATAATTGCTGGATTAGAACCCACAGAAACAAATTTACTTTTACAAGCGATTGGCTACGCTTTAGAAAATAAATTGGATAGTACTCAATATGTTTCCCAATTAAAATCGGAAAAGAAATCAAAAACCACCAAAACAAAAGATAACGAAAAAGTAGCAAAACTAACAAAAACCAAGGATAAAGTCATCAAGGGCGAAATAAAAAAAGATAAGAAGGTTTCACCATCTGAAACTAAACCGATTAATTCAAAAATATCCGTCAGTAAAACTCGAGATGCTAAAGCTTTAACTTCAAAAACTTCAAAAGACAGTTTAAAAAAAGATGCTTCTAAGGTTAAAGAAAAGAAGCCTAAAAAGGAGGAGAGCCCTAAAGTTGTGCCGCAACCCAGTCCTGGTCGAGAAGTGGTGGAAGAGAAGGTTCTCGAACAAAATTTACAGAATCTTATCAAGGTAGAATCTGATCCAGTGATAGAACAAAAAATTGAACAAGATATAATTATTGAGGAAAAACCAAAAAAACAAAAAAGTGCTAGACCTAAGCCAAGTAGAAATGATACAGAAGAATCCGAAACGGTTAATCAAAATTTAAATGTACAGCCCACTGAAGTGGTCGTTGAAAGGCCTAAATCTGTGAGACCAAAACTTGAAACGATTGAAAAAATATCATCCGAGGAAAAGTTAGTAGAAAATATTGGCAATGACGTTCCCACTGAAATAGTAAAACCTGTAAAAATTAAAGATGAAACTAATGTTGCCCCCGTAGCATCCCTTCTGGAACTTAATAACAACGAAAAAGGTACGTTTCTTGAATTTTGATGCCGGTATATAATTTTAATGTAGTTTTAGTGCGGCCTAGGAGTTCCCTTCGTCCTCCAAGCGTGAGACCTTCGAGCGCACGTCCAGGAGCACCTCGTTTACGGAACGAAAATTTTATTCCTCCAGGAGAAATGATACCTTTAGGAAAAGTTAACGTCATTCTAGAGAATTTTAATAACGACTTGGACGAAGAAGATACGGTAACAATTCAATCTGTACCTGAACCAGAATTTCCAGAACCTTCAGTTTTAATGCCCATGCCAACGGATAAAGGTCACCTGGTGGAACAAATTTTGGAGCAAATTCAACAAGACGATGTTGGGGAGCACGCAAAACATACTGTTAATATCGAATGGGAACAAGATGGTAAAAGTGAATTTTCGACATATCAATTTATTTATTTTTTATCAATTTTAGGAATGCGTAGTAAAAATGTTGCAACTAAGGAAATTGAACAACTAAAAGCGGCCATTCAGATGCTCACAAAAACAGCAAATCCGTTAGGAAAACTTATAAATTACCTGCACGAAGATATTGAAGCAATGCACACCGAACTAGACATGTGGACCAATTCGGCCAGGCAAACAATGGCTGATGTTGCAAATCAAAAACGGTGAGTTGGGTCTTAGGCCAGTTGACAACGCATTCTAAAAGATTTATTGCGTAAATAAATGGGGGACAAGCTGGAATAAATTTTGTTATCTTTATTAGGCCCTTATAAAATGGCATACTAATTTTGCACTCTCTAGCGACCTCGGATTTCGCCGCCATATTGGAAAATCTACGCGAAGAATTACATTTTTTCCCCATGTTTTTAAGCAATATAACACTTGTCGACTGGCCTATCTAGGAAACAAAATCATTTTGTCAATTTATTTTTCATATTTTTAATTAGGATTAGTGACGAATCCAACAAGCCTTTGCAAGCGGAATTGGAACAGATTGAAGAAAATATTATTAAGCATCAGCAACAAATTAACTCTGTTTACGGGAATATATTGCGTAACGAGACTCGTATACGCGACTTGTTGATAAAATAATGTTATAATTTTTTATTGTTGTTAAGATATTTAAAATTTAGTGCATGATCATTTACTTAAGTAGAGATACAACTGAAATACTGAACTGTAATTTGTATTTATATTAAAAAAAGTAATTAAGTAAAAATTCAATTTGGTATTAAATTAAGATAAAAATATTGAAATATGACTGACGCCTATAAAAATATTTTTATTTTTCTAATTTATCTACATTATTGAATGACAGCATGAGAAACTATACAAAAGCTACAGGATATGTCGTACACACACACACATGAATTTATAACAAGAATAAACAAATACATATAGTGTAACATTAAAAAATATCAAACAAGTTCTCTAAATATTATATGGAACAAATATTTCACTTTTATATTCATCAACATTATTATTGTACAACACAACTAAAGCAATGATTACAGTTTGCTTACAAGTTGGAAGAAAAATATTCAAAACAATAATACCTATAAAAAAAAAGTTTCTTACAACATTGCAGAATTTTTATTTGAAAAATTTCGTTGTTTTAAGCTGAATGTTGGTTTGGAAGGAGTTAATGTGATCACAAATTAGTTTTGGTAAGGGAGAGGTAATATATTGGTGTTCATTTCCTTTAAAATTCAATATAATTCATGTCATTTTCAACCTTTGAAATAAAAATACCAGGTGATGGGTGTGTTGGGGGTTTGCTTTAGTTGGGTAATTTTTTTATAACAGTTAATTGAGTAAATAATACTAAAAGTCATAAAATGTGTCTTAAATTATTCGAAAATTTATATTACATTTGGTACTTACTGAAAAAAAATGAGTACATTTAAAATTATAAAAGTATTTAAAATAAAATAATGAAAATTGCTATCTACTTATAAATAATATAGTATAATCACAAGTAATCCTCACTAGCAAATTATAATATGTATACAATCGTAATTTACGTAAGTTGGATAAAATTTTTGTGAGTTGAACACCAAAATTTATATCATTTTTATAATCGTATACTCGGACACAATTCATTCACTTGATACTTTAAGAAATTAATAACACAATTAAAATTTTAATTATTGCACAAAACATAAAGATTACATAAATTTTTAGTAATCAAATAACAAAAGCACCAAATATTAAAATTAAACAGCGAAGTCAGTCTCCAATAATTAAATCTTTTAGTAACTGTTTTAGAAACACATAAAAAGAAGAAAACTAATGTACTAGATACTGCACATCAAATACTAAAACGTTTCAAGTTCAATATCCAGTAGTGCCTTTTAACTTGACTTTTGCACAAAGTAAAATGTACTTATAAAAACAATAAACAAAAAATAAAATTTAGAAAATTAACTTATAATCAACAGTGTACCTTCTTTCACGACGATCAAAACTTGTTTTCTTTTTCACATGAAAACGATGACAACTAGGACTATTAAAAAACTACAAAATCTACTATTGTGCATTTTAACGTGAGGAGCATGTTATACTCGTGCTATTTGACAATCATCTGATAACTACAACTTGTAATTACACAATTTAACAAACTCTAATCCAGTCAGCAAGTAGTTTCATTGTGAAATAAAATTAAGGGCAAAAAAAAACAAATTTTCCCTTCTTGCAAGTTGTCATATTGAAATAAAAGTTTTTTTTACAAATAATTCTTCCCTTTATCAGTTACAGCGTAAACATACTTCTAATAAATACTATAAAGTAGGTCAGCTGTAGTAGAGAATTTGTAATGACTCCAAGTAGCTGGAACACCAAAGAAAATTTTAATTTAATTTTAAAAACAGAACTGAGAAATAATTTGTGTTTGCAAGAAGTTTAACTCGCTATCTTGACAATCGGTAACATGAAACCAACGTATTTATACAAATGAATCATAAAGACAGGTTTCAACAAACTTATCAGTTTAATAAGCCCAAAAACATTAACAGCAAATTATTCGTTAATGGATTTATTTGAAATAACTTGCAGACTGGATTATTTCTGTTTCACAATTTCAAGTCTTAAGCCTGAAATTTACTGCAGGGTATTTAAAAATCATGCCAGAAACTTTCAGATATGGCTCGTACAGCCCTTCTAAAGAAAACTTGAAGAATGCAAAGCTGTGAAATTTAAGCAATAAAAATAGAACCATATCAAAAGAAACAAAAATATGTTAGAACCTCGAGTTCGTTTATACCATTTTAGCACTACAATTCATAAATAGAATTTGACAGATGTAATGGTTTAAAATTAACTCATTCTGTATATTATAACCATAATTTTCAAGTTTAGTGTACAACATTTTAAACGCCCTGGTATAAATTTTATATTGTGGTGATTGCTTATCGAAGTCGGTGAGTATACACAGCAATCACTTCAAGTAACACAATGTGCACATAAATAATTATTACAAGAAATAAACTGAAATAAACTTAAATTTTTGCAAATATTAAAAATTAGCTGCAAATAAGGTTAATAAAATAATGTGTAATCTATGTATTATGTCCTTATCCGTATACTCTTAATTCACAAAAAAATATATTAATTCTTGAAATTACCGATTACACAGTATCATTACTATTATAAGAGGTACATGTTTGATTGTATAACATACAAAATAAAAAATAATTTTAGTTAATATAAATATTATATCGTGAAATGAGGCACACATCGATAAAACTACAACTCAAATATTTCGTCTTGTTGTTGCTCCAGTCTTTGTAAAGAAGAACGTAAATTACGTCCGTGGGACACCACCACTGTCGGAGTTCCTGCCGCAACATCAGTAAAACTATTATTATTTACTAACTGTTTCTTTCTAGAAGCTGCTGGTTTTCTTCTTTCGTTATCACAACTATGATCAAAACTTGCAGCAAATCTAAAATTTGTAATATTTCTCGTCAAATTTTGTTCACTTTGTGTTATTTAAACTAACTTAATAAAATAATTAAATAAACTGAAAAAATTAGGAGCGTTGTATACTCTGGCACAAGTTTTAAAATTGCGTTTGGTGCATTTTCAAGACAGTTTAGTACAAATTTATTATTACCCACTTCATTTTTCCTCTTCCTCTAAAGCTGCCCACAAACCAGCGTTCAAAAGCGTCACTCAGGTATGTTATAGGTGTTTGCGCACTCATGTATGCTAGTGTGTTGTCAAAAAGTCGCACGTAAGTGCGTCGATTTTGTTTGCTGGTTAGACCGGAAAACAATAACGCGCAACTCGACACGTACATACATAAGTGCCGGTGTGTGGTGAAATCTCACGGTCGTTCGCATTCATTATACAGTGTCTCGCGTGGTGTATTTTATTAGAAAATGATTGATATAAAACAATTTTCGAAAGCCTTTACGGCCGATTTCATTGAAGTGTATAAAAGTTATCCGTGTTTGTGGAAAATTAAAAGCACGGATTATAAAGATCGAAATAAAAAACAAGCTGCTTATACAGTTTTATTAAAAAAATTGCAAGAGGTTGAGCAGGAAGATTAATATGGGTATATTCCGAGCGTTTTAAAGGCCATCATTCCTTCACCCATTTGGTTCGAGTTTGTCGCTGTCGAACTAATTTATTTTTTTCTTTTTAATCAAAGCAGCGTACGCCGCTGCTAAGAGAATATAGTCGTCGTCACTGCTCATCGTGCACTTTCAAACTAACTTGTTTGGCAAGATAGTGTGTACGTCTGTAGGCAATCACTATTGTCATACATGTACGTCAATAATGTATGACATACCTGAGTGACGCTTTTGAACGCTGGTTTGTGGGCAGCTTAACGCAAACGATATCCCTACCAAAATTGTAATAGATAATTGGGTACCATAGGGTATGAACATCTAGGGCCTAAATGACCGGCGCCTAATTGGGCCCGCGCCTCAATGGGCCCGCGCCTAATTGTATCCGCGCCTAATTGGCACGGCGCCTAATTGAGTCCGCGCCTAATTGAGTCCGCGCCTAATTGAGTCCGCGGCTAATTGAGTCCGCGGCTAATCGGCCGCGCCTAATTGTCCGGATCCCTGAACATCTATCACCATTCACCTAATGTTAGAAAATATGGCCAATTGAGTGGATGGAGTCTAGGAAGGCGAATTTTTGAGAATTTTTAGGAAAAACATCGATTTATACCGCGGAACGAAATTAAATATGAAAATAGTTGTGTTGACCTAGAAATTCGTAACAGAATATTTGTAAAAATTTCATATTGCTCGAGTGTTCAATGCGTGAGTTTTTCGTCGGCCGACGAATAATACACAAACAGAAGGACAAACTTGAGTAAATATAATAGTAGTAGGTGTATAATTTCTTTAGTTTGTAAATATTTGAAGAAATTTAAAAAATGCGTCTAACATGATACGAGTCAAACATAAACATAAACTTTTTTCTGATTTGTTTGTTTTATCAATATGATTTGTGTGACCTTGTATGGAACCATTTGATTTTATTAATTGACCTGTATTTTATCATTTTATTTCTTAATCAGTATAACATAGAAAATTAAACATAAATTTTACCTAAAAATAAATGGAACAAAGTCGAAAACTTACAAAGGGGTAACACACCTGGTACTCATTCGTAAATTTACAAAGAAATATCCTAGATTCGCTGTAAATTTACGAAGAAGTGCCAGATAAATCACTTTTGTGAGACCCGAAATAGACATTTATTGGAAGCATTCCTACTTCTTCTAAAATACATTCTCTCACTTAATTCCATTATGTAAATCCAAGTGTTTTTAGCTATGTTACAGATAAGGACAGTGAGAATCAAAATTATTCTGAACGATTTTTATTTATGTAGAACCAAAGAGGACGTTAATATAAAAATTGAAATAAATATTTAGCACACTTTTCAGTTCGATAGTTATTGTTATGTGCATAACAATAACTTAGTGATAACCCTGTCCATCGGGTGGCGTGAAAACGCCATCTCTCGAACGGAAAATATACAAAATATTTTTGACAGGCAGCTCCATAAGAGCTGTCCCTCAATATATGAGGGGGTTAAAGCCATAGTGGTGTAAGTCACATTTTTGTAAAAATTTTGTAAAACTGCCTTTCAATAAATTGACTTTTAAAGATATGCCTTCAATACATAACTCAAATTTTACAAAAATGTGACTTACACCACTATGGCTTTAACCCCCTCATATTATAATTCTCTTTGTTACAGCTCATTTATCAGCTCAGTTTTCTGAATGGTACTTATGATACTAACAAAAGAGGATGAATAATGACAACAAAACCAGAGGTTTTAGTACCACAAAAAAATAAAACACTTCCCTTTTCTATCCTGCTAGAGCTCGAGGTATAAACATTTCTCTCGTTATTTCAAACTAGTTAAAAACAAATAAAATAATCACTCCAAACCAGAAAAAAAATCTGTGTGACGAAATGATTAAAAAAGAAAATTAATCTAAAAAGATTAGCAATTAAATTAAAAAAAAATTCTATTTGTTAATAATTTTGGTAATCTTTCAGGGTTATCATTATAAAAATGAAAAAAAAGTCCCCGCAATTGTGAAAATTAGTTCAACTAGGAAATAACTACTCAGGAAGTTTACAGTGTAATCATAGGAGTCAGTGTTCGAGGTGATTAATTATAAAATCATCATGAAAAGCATCGTGTTACTACAAAATAAAGTAAATCAGCCTGTCAAAATTTATAAAAGTATCATTACTAATTATGCAAAACAGCAATAATCAAAATATCAACTTAAGTAGTCACCTAATATTTCGTAATATAGTTTGTTGTATTAAAGTTGTAGAACTTTTACAGGTTCCTCTGCATGATATGCCTAATAGTTATCTATGTATGTAGTATGTTTTATATTATGTTTTATCCATGTTCATGTTTTATAAATATTAGCATAATACTTTTTAAAAAACTTCACTTATAATAATATACATAATTTTATGCATTTCCGGGACTTAAACTGCAATATTTGTAATATTTAATTATACCTTGGGGTAATTTCAACATAACCCACTCAAAATAAATATCAATTTGACGTTGTTTAATTTAAGTTCCAATTCATATTAAATCCAAAATACAACTTTAGTCTTCCAAAAATGGAACATAAATAGCAGTTTAAATCCCGGAATTGCATAAAATCTCGTTTATAAATGAGAACATCCATGGACAACAATAGGATTTTTCTTGTTGTGGGGAAACTCAAAATTTTAAAAAGTCATAAATTGTTGACTTTTTGATCAAATAAATTAACAAAATATTTAGATCTCGTAATTAATACTAATAGGCCAGTCAAGGGGCAGCGACGACGCAGCGCAATGCAAATACCCGTGGTTACTCTACTACGCCACTGGAAGGAGTATATCTGGACCTACTACTTGAGATGAACGAAAATGAAACCAGGTATCGTTACATAAATTTACGTTTAGCGTGCTAACCCATGTACAAAAACTTTTCTCTCTTTGTTCGGTTATGTTATTACTCCCTGGTACATACTGTAAATATTTATCTAATTTCTACAGGTTTTTCTAGTTTTTCCAAAAAATTTCGTATATATGCAAAATCATTTCAAAATACGATAATAACAAATTTCTTTTAGGTCAATTAATTATTGTAAAACCATTTTGGTTCCCCTAATTTAATCCGAAGATATTATGCGTTATCATGAGGGGCTCCTATTTATACTAGATAATTTAAAATGTGTGATCAGTCGATGCATGAGGCAATCGTTAGCTTAGTAGTTAGAGTAAGCAACTGATGCTAAAGGCACTGGTTCAAATTCAGCAATAGTCAATCTCCTTTCGTACGTTAACCGTCTCTGTGCTTCGGAGGGCACGTAAATCCGACAGTCCCCCTGATCTGACCTGATGTAATATGTCAAATTGGGTGATACAAATCACTCCAACAAAAGCGGAGGTGGTACAATGGATCTGGTAGAGTGAACTAAGTACGTGCGAGTATATAATTGCCCCGCCCCTGAAATACACAATACAATCCAGTCGGCGCACATTTGTAAGCTTACTGATCAAACATTGTCTAGCTTTAATTAATAAACATTTTTAAATCACACCGAATCGTGGTTACTAGTCACGAGAGTCCGCCAAGGTTGCGCGCGGTTTGCACTTGGATGGGTGACCGCATGGTGACCAATATAAAAGGGACGCCGCTAGTCGCTGCTCCCCTACCAACCCGCACTAGGCCAACGTGGTAAGGTATGGCCTGACCCTCCTCCTTCTTGATAGGGGGGGGGGAGACCTACACCAGCAGAGAATAAATGAAAAGGTTGACCCTCCAATTAGTCTTCCCACGTTTCAAACGTCATGAATTCGCTTTGGTTTCAGCTTTAGTTTCTATAAATAGCATTCATTTTACTTCGAAAATTTTCTGCGAACTAAGAAGTTATTAACAATCTTAGAAACCATCTTAGAAACAAAGAACACGAAGCTGTTTACTTTTTTTCAAATATTTCGAAAACTAAGTAAGATGGGTAATGAACTATACTGACCTTTTTAGAAAGGCGTAAAATTATCTATAAAAATAAATTCAGGAACATTTATAGTGAAGTCAGTCGTTAAGCATAGTGAAATCGATTTTTAGGCCCTTCCTTATTTTATAGCTACGTAAATAAAAAGATTTAACTTTTTGTAGTAGGTTTAGTTTTTTATTACTGTTGTGAGGTCTTAAAATTGATTTTACCGAAATCTTATTATGTGCATTTCATTGGAGCCAAAATTTTTAATAAACAAGGACCATTCCGTTGTTTTCGTATACGATGAACGTATAATTTTTTACTGAGGCACAAAAACAAGCGTTATCCAATCTGTACGCAGTATTAGTATTAGATAATTTTGTGTCATTAAAAAAAAATTTTATTTCATCCCCAGTATATCCATATAATAAGATTCCTGTTAAATCAATTCTAAGATTTAAAAACAGCAAACATCTATAAGACTTCTACAAAACGTCAAATCTTTTTGTTTATACTGCCACAAAATAAACAAAAACAGGTTTAAAAATTGCTTGTATGATGAAAAGTATTATTTGAAGTTTTCAAATAATAATATGTAAAATATCAATATAATTTTCAAGGTATTTCAGAAAAAGAAAACAGCATCGCGTTCTTTGATTATAAGGTTGTTAACCCTACAGTAGGCGCGCATACTTTACCTACGAGTTTAGTCGCGCGGATTACGATTGTAATCCACTTTAGTTTTTTAGTTTGCAATAATTTGGACTTTTATTTTTTTAAACTAGACAAATGATATGATTCATTAGGCCTTTTTTAAACATATTTTGTAAAAATTTTCAGAAATATTGATGTGAAAGTAATCGGTTACGTTAAAAGAAACGAGGTATGCGATTTGAACGTGTATTTAAATAGGTACATATTTAGAACAAATTTAGAATTATATAGACTAATAATTGTAGTCCAGTCCTGTTTCAACACAAATAACACTTAATACACACAACTTTCAATACTCAAAAACTACTGAAACTAGGGTTGGTAAATTATCAACAGGTACCCCAAAATTTAACCCGATATAATGCGATCTGCTACGAACTACCACGGTTAGAAGAAGCGTGGATTACGATTGTAATTCGCGCGACTACTGGAGGGTTAACAACTTTTTGGTTCGCGTTAATTTTTCGGAGCAAAATTAATCCCACTTATAGAAACTCAAACCAAAGCGATTTATGGTGTTTTAAACCTGAGAAGACCAATTGGAGGGTTTGATGTATAATATGACTGGCCTATAATTTTAAAGAAATCTCACTTTTAACCCCCCCCCCTCCATTTTTATTATTGTTTGACACTAAAATAGTTAAAATCAATATGTATTAAATTCATATACTATATACTAAATATGAGATAGGACTTGAAAAGTGTCTAAATCAGTGGTACTTAACCAACTGCATTGTGGAGCCCATAAGTTCTAATATCTTATGTAAAATGTATCTAAAATTTCTACCTACACTTCTTTTACTCGAAATTATTCAACAATTTTAATCAAAGAACTTATCATTTCTTACAGTCAAACAATTGGGCACCATTGGTCCAAACTAATATTCCTCAACAGGAATCAAAATATTCACAATAGTGAACAGTTAAAATTTAACAAAGTATTTCACTTTGGTGCGAAATAAATATTTTCAACATTGATGAAATGTTATTATTACGAAAAAGGAGAAAAAGTTTGCCAGTGATTATATGAAGAATTTGATTTTATGAACAACCACAGTTTTTAGATAAGGCAAATGACAGACAGATATTCACAAGGAATTCCCGAATCAAATATTTTCATTCAGTTTACCCAATGCTCGCTCCTATGGCTAAATCACTTTTTTTTACATATTTTTAAGCACAAAGATTGATGGAAACTAAGATTATTTAAATTTTTAAATCTACATTCTGGAAATAAATTAAAATACATTAATTAGTAAAATATGCCTAAAAAGATTCGCTTTATTTAAATCTGAAGTAGAACTAGATGCGAACCTAAATATTCTTATTAATTGCATCAAAAATATAACAATAAATCGAAAAATATGATTTTTTTTCTATAGGGATAAAATTCTACCGACCGCGGCGCTGCATCAAAACAAGCGTGACGTCAATAAAAGTATAAATAGTAAGGTTAACTTTTGAATATGGTAACGTACAATATGAAAACACATTAAAAAATTTGTTATACTTGCATATTAATATTATTTCACCAGAATAAACAATAATCACTACGGTATAAAACCCATATGAAAACAATGCAAGTTTTATTTTTACTCTATTACTCTTAATGACGTCAAATATTTAGTTGATATTAAAGCCACCAGGGTGCGTACAATTAATATTTTTCCCCTATGGTGGGAACTTTGTAATTAACGGTTAAATTAATGAATTTACAGTGTTTGATTAAATGTCATATCTTTTTTATTAAGGAAGATATTTTCTTCATTTTGCTTTTATTTTGTACGCAATAGATTGAGCTTTAATAATATGTGTAAATTATTTGAAAAAAAGAAAATTGTGATAGTGAAAATTACAGATTTCATTACAACATTTGAGGTACTATTATAACAAATAACTCCGTTATTATTAGGAATAAAGAAATAATATTCAATTATACAATATTCCTCCTTTCATTCTGAGTGAAGTCATAATATTATTTGAGATAAATATATAAAGTTAGTTCTAGTCCACAAAAAAAGTGAACCCGCTTCAAAAATTTAGGTATATTTTAAGTAAATCGATTTTTATTTACAGTTTTTATTGATTTATGTTTTATCAATGTATATTTAATGTTATAAAAATGATAAAAAAAACTCGCAGTTTCTAAAAATGAATTTCTATGATGTAATTAAAATTCGAATATTATCATTGCGGAATTTATTATAGATAATGCTTATATGGTTAAAATAATCAATTTCTTTTAATAATTTCACACCTCTTCTACAGGCTTCTCAAATAACGAATTATTATATAATATATCATGGTCACAATTAATCATAATTATCTGTCTCTTAAAGAACAATCAAAAAATGCGAAAACACCGGAAAACACTTTACAGAAGTAGTATAATTTTTGCTAACGTTTCTTTTGCAGTTCATCGCCTGACGTTGGTTATTACAATGTGACAAAAATGTTTAACATGTTTAACGGCACATATTTTGGGTTGTGTGCACAATATGCTTGCGTCAGTAATAATGTATCCCCATAAATGTCATTGTGTTTATGAATACATGAAAAACATTAAGGTTTTTTCATATTTTATTAGGAATAAACTTAAACGAACAAAACTTGACATTTTTCACTTTGCAAAATTGAAATATTTTGAAATACTTTCTTCAGACTTCCCATTTCTTTCTATTCATTGCCAAACTTTCCCATCTTTCAATATTCATCTGTCTCAGATCTTCTTTCATTTCGGTTTTCCATTGGTTCATTGGTCTTCCTCTTCTTCTCAATCCTCCCACTTCAGCTTTCCATACCTTATAGGGAGTTCTCTTAACATCCATTCTTACTAAATGTCCCAACCATCTAAGTCTCTGTGCCTTTATCACTCCAACAATGTTTGGTTGACCATACAACTCATAAATCTCTTGATTGGTTCTTCTCTCCCAGATTCCATCTATAAGCTTCCCTCCAAAAATCCTTCTCAAAATCTTTCTTTCCCACACATGTAACATTTCTTGGTCCTTCTTTCTTAATATCCATACCTCGCACCCATATGTCACTGTCGGTCTTATTATTGTTCGATACACTTTCACTGTTCTTGACAAGTTCTTGCTGGATAACACTGATTTCAATGAAAATGCGCTTCTGGTACCCGCTGATATTCTAGCCTTTATTTCGTTATTGCTTCCTGGACTTTTTGTTATCATAGTCCCAAGATACGTAAATTCTTTGACTTCCTCAAATCTCAACATTGTGTTTTCTGTCAGCTGCAAACTCACAAAGTTATTATCTATCATGTTTTTATCTTCCCACACCATATACTTTGTCTTCGCTTCATTGACTACTAGCCCTATCTCTAGTGCTGTGTTTAACAATCTCTTTGTAACATCCAGAATTTCTTTCCTTGTTCTCGTTAGTATCACCAAGTCATCAGCAAACGCTAAGCACTGGTGTAGTCGGTTGTAAATTGTACCTTCTCTATTGATCTTAGCTTTGCGTACAGTTACTTCTAGGGCCAAATTGAACAAAAGTGCCGACAGTGGGTCTCCCTGTCTCAGACCTGTACGCACCTCAAACCCATCAGACAGCATTCCATTAACTCTCACTTTATTTTCTGTTTTATTCAGTGTCATCTTTGTAAGTCTTATCAATTTTGCTAATATTTTGAGTTCATACATAGCTTGATACAGTTTCTCTCTCTGTATACTGTCATATGCCTGCTTAAAATCCAAAAATAGTAGATGCGTATTCAGTTTGAATTCGTGACTTGTCATCTGTATCTCTCGCAGCGTATATATTTGGTCTGTTACCGATCTATCTTTCCTGAAGCCACTCTGATATTCTCCTATGATCGACTCTGATTGCTCTCTTAATCTATTCTTGATACATCCTGCGAGTATCTTATACATGACATTCAATAGGGCGATACCTCGATAGTTGTCGCAGATTGTTTTTTCACCTTTCTTGTAGATTGGACATATCAGTGCTTGGCTCCATGATCTTGGCATTTTCTCCTTGATCCATATTTCTTGTATTAATTGGACTATCATTTCCAGCAACTTCTCTCCTCCATACTTAATCATTTCCACCTGTATCCCATCCTCTCCTGGACTTCTGTTGTTTTTCATGTTCTTTATTATTAGGTGGACTTCTTCTTTGTTTGGCATGTCATTAATGGTGTTTTCTACCCCTTCGCTTCGCTCTTCATGCTGTTCTGTTGTGACCTCACTCTGCTGTCTATTCAATAGTTGCTGAAAATATTTAGCCCATCTTTCAGTTACTCTCTCTTTAGTTCCGATCAGGTTTCCTTTTTCATCTTTACAGAACACCGTTTTTGCTTGGTAACCCAGTGCTGTTCTTTTTATTCCTTGATAAAAATTTCTTATTTCCCTGTTTGAATATTTCTCTTCAATCTCTTCCAGTTTATTTATACGGTATTTCCTTTTCTTTTCTCTACATATTCTTAGACATTTTTTACGTTGTTGTTCGTGTCTTTGTTTATCTTCGGATGTTTTGCTTCTCAACATCTTCATTCTAGTCTCTTCTCTTTTCTTCACCTCTTCTCTGCAATCCGAGTCAAACCATTCTTGATCTCTTTTTTGCTGTACCATACGTTGTCTTCCTACTACTTTTTTTATACACTCTTCTACTGTTGTCGCGGTCTCTTCTATAGTTTGGTACATATTACTCGCAGTCGTGTTTAGTTCTTCTTCTATTCCTGTACGATATTTTATCATCTCGTCTTCATTTGTAAACTGGATCTTCTTGACTCTATTTTTATCGTTCTTCTTTACCATCGTAGAACTTGGCAATACTTGATGTATCTTTATTCCTACCATAAAATGGTCTGAGTCTATATCTGCACCTCTATACGTTCTTATATCTCTTATACAATTCTGTTTGCATTCCTCCACCAGAATATGGTCTATTTGGTTTATGGTTTTTCCATCTGGACTTATCCATGTACCTTTGTAAATATCTTTGTGTTGGAAATGTGTGCTCTTAATTTTCATATTTTGCTCTATTGCAAAATCTATTAAAAATCTGCCGTTATCATTCGTTTCTTTGTGTAAACTGTATTTACCTATTGTTGGTTGGTACACTAGTTCTTGCCCTATTTTTGCATTCCAATCTCCAATTTTAAGTACGTTAGTAAAAAATATTTTATTCATTTTGGCCTTAAAGGCACTTGGGACAAGCGCTCGACTTATGCTCTCCACAAAGAGATTCCTACATTTATGGCATATATTTATGAAAGTAATGCACTTTTCTTATCGGAACAAGCGTCACCTGGAAGCTCTATGGGTCAACTGAGTTGGCAGGAACAACGAGCGCCGTGGCGCCATATATCAGTGAATTATAACGATTTTGAAAAAGGGTTAAGGTGCATCAACATTTAGGTTATTAGCACCTGTTTTTTAATATATAGGGTTTTTTATGTTTGATCCACATTGTGTTGATGCCTCCCGGAGGGCTGAGGTAAGACATTCCGTGAGGTTCATTATTCTACTAAATACGGTTTTTCCAAATATCGGTCGGTTTCTCTCTTCCATCCCAATACAGCAGGATCTTGTATAATATTCATTTCGCGATCAACGGGGGATTTTTAAAAACCATTGTAAAATTCAAAAAAACACTTTCTTAACCGATTTTCAACTTTGTCTTTTTGACATTTTAAAAATTACGAAGAGATCAAAAACGTGATCAATTTAATCAGCATGTATTTGAAATTGTACCTAAGCTTACACTGAAGGATAAACCCAACTGCACTGGCTCAACCGTACTAGAGACTTTACATATTATACAATGTACACATGTGTAGCATATGAGTGGGCGAGAAATAAAGATAGCACGCATGTGTCACCAACTTATTGTGACGATTCCTAGCACGTGTCAAGACCAAACAAGTGCCCAGACAATTTTTTTTCTTAAATCGCGATATAACGAATCCGCACCCGCCGGGGTCGCGATGAACAAAAGCATGGTTAGCTTATTCTTCCCCTAATAGGGAAACATTTCTCAAATTGTCGATGCAAACCTTATTTTTTTGCAAAGTTTCATATGTAGTTATCTTTCCAATTAAAAAAAGCATTGGTGGTGTCACATTTTGTTGACACCGGGGTTTTAATGCGGAAATAATTGGAGGAAAACTGGAATAAATTTTATTGTCTTTATTTGGTCCTCTATAAAGAACAACTAATTTTGTATGGTTTACGGTTTAGAAACCCTGAATTTTACTGAATATCTCGGTTTAGGTTTACTTTAGAGCAAAATGTTAACTAATTAAAATAAAGTATAAGTACTAAATTCCCTACAAAAATTTGTTATACTTTTTCTTGTCAATTGACCGGTTGTAGAATTACAGTGATTATAGCGTGCGGTATGATATATTTTCTATTCTTAATTTTTAATTTCTTTATAAAATATAATACTACATCGATAATATCTATATAGTATTACTAATTGATGTGATTGCCTTTTAACCGATTTATATAATTTATTTACTGAGATATGACTGACTGAGATATTTATAAATTCCTATTAAATATTTTAATCGTTTTCCCGTGGTTTTTCCAGTATGGTAGAAAATCCGGGGTCATTAGACCGTGCAATAATTGGGGGGTAAGCTAAAATAGATATTGTTATCTTCATTTGGACCTCTAAAAAGAGTAATTTTGCATAATCTAACCTCCCAGATTTAGCCGTTATATTGAAAAAATAAAAATATTTATATTTTATCATAACCAAAAATTACATAAAACACTTTTCAGAACTAAAAAGCAAAAATTTTCATAAACAAAACGTATTCAAGCCATATTAGGCCGTCCTAAGATATTCGGCGACCGGAGGCTACTAAAAATAATGTGTCAAGAAAATACAAGGGAAGGCTTCTCAAAATTGTATGAAAATTGTAAAATTTCCGGCCCAGGGCTATGGCCCATATAGCACTGTGTTAGGGTGGCCCTGATATTATGGTGGTTTTAGTAATCTTGTATTAACTTTAAAAGTTTGGTCTACACGTGAAGTAATACGATATTTTGTTAAACAAATCAATGCAAAAACAACAATAACTTCACAATAGTAATTAGTCACGTTTCTAATAAAAAAAAACACTATAAAGAAAATATCTTGCTTAATAAGAAACTTATATCACATTTTAGAAAACACTCGAAATTTGTTAATTAACCGTTAATTAAAAAAGCCTCCACCTTAGAAAAAAAATATTTTTCCATTTACCAAGAATATTTAGATTGTATGTAGTTTATTAATTTTCAAGGAGACGTATTTTATACGATATTAAGCCGTATACAGAAAGAAAGCTGGAAACTTATAAGCGCTTACCGCGCTGGTCCGTTCTACACAAAGGAAGCAGGTTGAAGCAGACCAAGCAAAATGTCGGACTAATCGGACGATGATTTGGTTTTGTTAGAAAATGTGTATTTAAAAATGCGAAAAGAAGCTATACATCCCATTAATAGAGATACGCCGGTAAGCGCTTATAAGTTTCCAGCTTTCTTTCTGTATACGGCCTTACACTCCACTAATAAACACAAATTATTCAATTCACTCTATGACAGTTGTTCCTTAAAACATCTACCACTTTTACAACTTGGTCTCCTAGTTTATTGGTGCTTTTTTATTATATTGCCTCGATTTTCCAACAAACCCTAACCAAAATTACTTTCTTTTATTTATTAAAAGCAATATAAAAATGTTTAAACAAAAAAATTAAAGATACAGTTTTGCATTTGCAAAGAATGATTTAAACTTAAGATTTTTAAATCGCGCTAAAACTTAACATTAATTCTATTAAAAATTATTCAAGAGCAACCCCCCCCCCCCATCGCAACCTCGTCAAATTAGAATTAGAATTATATTGCTTCGATTTTCCAACAAACCTTAACCAAAATTACTTTCTTTTATTTAATAAAACCAATATAAAAATGTTTAAACAAAAAATTATAAAGATACAGTTTTGCGGGGGGGATTACATAATGTTGACCACTCCAAATAAATTGAAAATTTCCTATTGCAAAGAGGAAGGTTTATATAGTACAACGGTGGGCAACCTCCGGCCCGCGGGCCAACTTCGGTCCGCGTAAAGTTCTAATCCGGCCCGCGAGATCTTTAGAAGAAATAATAAATAAATATTTTCAAAAACAAAAATTTTAAAGAAAAGGATTAGGTTAGTACCTAACATAAGGAAAAAATCTGATGTGGCCAGCACATGACTTCCCTATAAGGAATCATTCCTTCATCGTTCATCTAAAGATTCGCAGAAATATTATTTAAATTTTATTTTATTAAGTATTAAATAATTAAATTTTATTTGCTTTAATTTTGATTAAAAAATAAAAATTCATCAATAAAATATTATTTATCATAATATATTTAAGAAAAACCATTTCGTCCTTCAAGTAAAGTGCTACTTCCGGTTTAGGGATTTGCTCCAAAATCAAATGGTGCTTTCGTATACCGATTAAAGTGTTAAATATGAAATTTGGTTACTATATAACAATTCGTTCCTGAGATATTTAAGAAAAACTATTTCGTCCTTCAAGTAAAGTGCCATTTCCGGTTTAGGGATTTCCTCCAAAATGAAATGGTTCTTTCGTATATTGATTAAAGTGTTAAATATGAAATTTGGTTACTATATAACAATTTGTTCCTGAGATATTGAAGAAAAACTATTTCGTCTTTCAAGTAAAGTGCTACTTCCGGTTTAGGGATTTCCTCCAAAATCACATGGTGCTTTAGTATACTGATTAAAGTGTTAAATATGAAATTTGGTTACTATATAACAATTTGTTTCTGAGATATTGAAGAAAAACCATTTCGTCCTTCAAGTAAAGTGCTACTTCCGGTTTAGGGATTTCCTCCAAAATCACATGGTGCTTTAGTATACCTACTGATTAAAGTGTTAAATATGAAATTTGGTTACTAGATAACAATTCGTTCCTGAGATATTTAAGAAAAACCATTTCGTCCTTCAAGTAAAGTGCTACTTCCGGTTTAGGGATTTGCTCCAAAATCAAATGGTGCTTTCGTATACCGATTAAAGTATTAAATATGAAATTTGGTTACTATATAATAATTCGTTCCTGAGATATTGAAGAAAAACTATTTCGTCCTTCAAGTAAAGTGCCATTTCCGGTTTAGGGATTTCCTCCAAAATCAAATGGTTCTTTCGTATATTGATTAAAGTGTTAAATATGAAATTTGGTTACTATATAACAATTTGTTCCTGAGATATTGAAGAAAAACCATTTCGTCCTTCAAGTAAAGTGCTACTTCCGGTTTAAGGATTTCCTCCAAAATCAAATGGTGCCTTTGTATATTGATTAAAGTTTTAAATATGAAATTTTGTTACTATATAACAATTCGTTCCAGAGATACAGAACTTACAGACATTTTGCGTTACATTATAGATCCATACATACACACATACATAGAGACATCATTGCGAAAGTAGTCAAAACGGATTCAGAAATGCTCAAAACGGATATTTCCGTTAAAATACCGACATCGAATTTTTTCATGATTACAATACTTCCTTATAGGGAAGTAAAAGGAGAGATCTACAGTTTAATTTTCGATATAATTCGTCTTATTTAAATTAAATTAAAAAGTATTGTAAAAAGTAAATTGAAAAGTACACTAGACCCTCCATGTACGCGAGTTCGATGTACGCGAATTAGATTTTGATACCTGAATTTTTTATACGCGAAGCAAAATTCCCTTTAACGCGAATTAAGTTTTCGCGTATTATTAAAATAACTAGGTGGCACAGTCGGCCTACCGGCCGCCTTTTGCCATCTAGACCGTGTCGGATGTGGTTGTTAGGCCTCACTACAAGGTTCTAAAGTTCTAAAGTAGGCTATGTTTTTCGTAGCGTTGTAAATATCGTAACTTCTACACCAAATTTGGTTAAGATTGGTCAAATAGAAACGTAAAGCACGTGCACGCGTATTTGCATTGTCGATCGGTTGACAGCTTGACAGCATTCATTATTGTTTTTTAAGTTGATTTTGAGTAGCCTGCCTTCCTTTAAGGAATCTCGATAATCCATTCATGCGCGTCCCACAGGGACGCGCATGAATGGATTATCGAGATTCCTTAAAGGAAGGCAGGCTACTCAAAATCAACTTTCCTTTCCTTTGCAAATTTTTTTCTTTGTAATTTGTTATAAATGATAAGAGAAATAAATATAGTAGGTACTTAATTAACTTTGTTATAAATATTATTGTTTTTATATTTTCAGAAAAAAATACAAGTAACAAAAATGTGTCCATTAACTATACTAAGGCCCGCGGACGAAACGTAAATATTATTCTGGCCCCTGTTATACAAAAGGTTGCCCACCCCTGATATAGTATACTGACATAATTTTCACAAGCGAAGATATAATCAAAATTTCGAGAAAAATCAATTTGAAAGTACGTAAATTTAGCGCATTTTTCTTCGATTTTTGGGGTGTGCATTCGATAGGGAGGTTTATCCATCGTCAAAACCTACCCTTTCGGGGCGCCGCTGCGCTCCGCACCGCTCTGCACCCCTCCAGGGCGGTTTTGACTCTGGTTACTATGCTAAACATACGAGAAGGCGCCTCCCATCAAAAAAAACCGGGATAAATGAAACCGGGAGCTTAGAGACCCTTGAAATAGCATTAAAAAGTATAGTTGCGGTATGGGGCAGTAAACTATTACGTTTCACCCCCAACAAATCGCGTAAAAACAAAAAATAATCGATGTTACATGTACGAGACGAGCTGCATCTGCCGGTGCGAAATACTCTAAGTGTTAGGGTCATTCATATTGCACGTACCGTCAACAGAATGAGCGACGCGCGGGAATCTCGTTAATTTTACATGTAAATTTGCAAACTTCAAATTCGATTTACTCAAAATTTTGATTATATCTTCGCTTGTGAAAATTATGTCAGTATACTATATAAACCTTCCTCTTTGCAATAGGAAATTTTCAATTTATTTGGAGTGGTCAACAATAGGTTACTCAACCCCAGTTTTGCATTTGCAAAAAATGATTAAAACTTAAGATTTTTAAATCGCGCTAAAACTTAACTTTAATTCTATTAAAAATAATTCAAAATTCAAGAGCAACCCCCCCCCGCAACCTCGTCAAATTAGAAAAGAAATCCCCAAATGGAATATTCCCCACATTTTTTTTAAATTATTTCATAAACAAAATTTGGTGCTAAAAAGTGATTACTTTAATTTTAATAATCTTCAGAAAATAAACTGCATAAAAGAACCCGGCATATGAATTACAAGGACCCTGAAATTGCTGAGAAAAATAAAATCAATACTCACTCGCTGCTGTCCTGAACCTTTTTGACTTCTTGTTTAGTATTTGCAATAGAATTATCGATCTTAATTAAAAAACTGGACAAATCTTCGTCGATACTGTTAGAAGATGACATGAGTTCAGAAGGACTCGTGGGAACTTCATTTTCATTACTGACTGGTACGCTATTACTATCGGACACTGGTATCATTAAAAACTCCCTTAAAAATAAACTATCGGACGCCCACAAACGATTCGATCTTCGAATTTGTTCCATCTAAAAAAGGGGTAAGTAGAAAAACTAAAGTTGTTGGTCACCTTTTGTGTGCTTACCGTAACTCCATACTTGAGAGCAATCCCTTGCAAGGTATCGGAGCTCGATATTACATGTTTTACATAATGTTGGTTTCGAGTTACATGTCTGCTAGTGCTACCATACTTTTTCAATGATTTACCAGACTCTCGAATTGATAATTTCTCACATCGCAAATCTTCCATTTGTATTTAATCAATTTCTATAAAATACACAAAGATGAAAATTATATAACACATGCACACAAACTTAGAAATTATGTTAAAATGCAGCATCCGACTGTATTCAACATTGTTTATTAATAATAATTACAAATTATCATTCATAACTTTCAATAGTACGAAATAATATTACTAATCAACAGATTTAGAATTCTAATGCACCGCTTACAATATCAAAAGGTCGATTTTTTAAGACCATATTTATCAATTTTAAGATAAGAATTATATAAACTTACTAAAGATAGATCTTATTATTGCTTAACTTGCACTAACCTACAATTTACTGTCGTTCTTTCGCAGTACCATATTATACCAAGTGAAACAAGTGAAATGTCAAAAGAGATTTGATACACAGTAACCTGAGGCAAATCTGATAATAATGAAAAGATAACTAAATACAGGAAGCTAAATGTAACCAAATCAAGATAAATATTATGTAGTATGGATCAACGAAATCAAGAAAAACAATAAATTGTCCCGTTATGGTATGTTAAAAATTACAGTTTTTTAACTTCAAAAAAAGAGCACCGTTGATATAAATAGTTTTTGTTGTACCGCAGACACACGCAATACAAAAATAAATAATTTAGGATAACTTCAACAAATTACCTTTCTAATTATTTATGATCTTATTCGACAAAAAGTAAAATTGCTTCCATTAGTACATACTTGATACTTCGTTCTTTACGTGATTATGCGTAACTGAAAATCGAACTACCTGCCCTTATTTTTTTAGCATTCGCAATTGCTAGATGTTTATTGAATAAATAAATTCAATTTTTGAACCCATTAAAAGTAGGGAAAAAACATAATTTTTTATGGTGTGCTGGCAGCGCGCATAAAATTTTGTTCTGGACCAATGATCACAAATAGGATTAGGTACTATTTGTGCAGCCTATTCGGCGCAGCCTATTCCGAGCGACTTTTTTCGGCGCGACTTATTCGGTGCGAGCGATTTGGTGCGAGAGATTCGACGCAGAGCCGATTCGGTGCGAGTCAGATTCGGCGCGAGTCCGATTTGGTGCGAGTCCGATTCGGCGCGAGTCCGATTCGGCGCATGACTATTCGGTGCACGTCTTTTTCGGCGCCATACCACTTTCGGCGCAAAGCCGTTTGGGCCCAATGCCGTTTGGGCCCGATGGCCCAAGTCATTTCGATGCAAATATTTTTGGCGAAAAACTTATTTATTCATTCATTCTAGCTTATCCATTCCATTCCGAATATTGTTACTTTGTTCCTCTGCGAAATCTTCACGTTCAAAAACTAACACTAACCTAACGGCAGATCCACCTTTTTGCGGCAGATTTAACTTTACGTGGAGATTTATTTGTTTTTAATTGGTTTTCTAAAGAAATATCAAAAACTAACACCAACCTAACGGCAGATCCACCTCTTCGCGGCAGATCCACCTCTTCGCGGCAGATCGACCTCTTCGCGGCAGATTTAACTTTACGCGGAGATTTGTTTGTTTTTAATTTGTTTTCTAAAGAATTATCAAAAACTAACACTAACCTAACGGCAGATCCACCTCTTCGCGGCAGATGCACCTCTTTGCGGCAGATTTAACTTTACGCGGAGATTTGTTTGTTTTTCATTGGTTTTCTAAAGAAATATCAAAAACTAACACTAACCTGGCAGATCCACCTCTTTGCGGCAGATTTAACTTTACGTAGAGATTTATTTGTTTTTAATTAGTTTTCTAAAGAAATATCAAAAACCAATACTAACCTCAGGCCCGTAGCCAGGAGGGGGCACCTGGGGGCACGTAAATTTTGAAAGTAAAACATTTGAATTTCGAAAATAAAATAGGTACTTATACTTTGGAAAAAGTTTTTTTCTAAATTTATTTGGCGTAATTCATTCCTTCGGCCTAACTCCAAGGTTCTAAAGTAGCCTATGTTTTTCGTAGCGTTGTAAATAACTTCTACACCAAATTTGGTTAAGATTGATCAAATAGAAACGTAAAGCACGTGCACGCGTATTTGCATTGTCGATCGGTTGACAGCTTGACAGCATTCATTATTGTTTTTATAAGTTGATTTTGAGTAGCCTGCCTTCCTTTAAGGAATCTCGATAATCCATTCATGCACGTCCCTATGGGACGCGCATGAATGGATTATCGAGATTCCTTAAAGGAAGGCAGGCTACTCAAAATCAACTTTCCTTTCCTTTGCGAATTTTTGCACTATTTCAATACAAAAACATGCGCAGGGACCTACATAATAACTGTGCCAAATGGGGAGCTAAAACCTCCGATTGTGGGGGACGCCGGCGTGGGATTTTATGAGACTTTTGGGGGGGGTTCATTAGAACACTCCAATGTACATCTCTGCCAAAATTCAGCTTGCCCGGATTTTTTGCAAACTAAAAACCATCATTGCCTGGACTATAACGTTTGTTTTAAATAAAAATAAATTAAGAAAAATAAAATATTGAAAAAATTTGTTTGTAATAAAAATTCCCGGAAGGGGAACCCCCAAAAATTTTACTTTTAAAATATTTGTAATAAAGTGGTTTAATATATAAATAAATAAAACTTTAAAAAAACTGTAATAAAAACGGGAAACCCCTTTACAAGTGCCCCCCCCCCCCAAATGAAATCCTGGCTACGGGCCTGACTAACCTAATGGCAGATCCACCTCTTCAGATTTAACTTTACGCGGAGATTTATTAATATCAATAACAGACCTAGCACCAAATCTGCTCTGAATAAACCTCACACCAAATAAGCCTCACGCCGAATGATCCTCGCGCCGAATGAGCTTCGCGCCGAATGAGCTGCGCGACGAATAAACCGGCGCCGAAAGGGCTTCGCGCCGAAAAGGCTTCGAGCCGAAGGGGATTGCGCCGAACAGGGTTGGCGTCGAAACGGCTGCGCCGAAAAAGTCGCGCCGAAAATTCCTATTCCCTCACAAATACTCCTTCTGACGTACCCTGTATGTATGTAGATACAACAGATCTACAGATAAGGTAACCATTTAATAAGGAAGTGACTGCTGCACGTTCCGACCGCGCAATAATTTTTTGAACCAGTCCCACCGGCACCGGCCAATAATTTTTTATTCGAGAACAGTCTGGCCGGTGCATGCGCAGTTCTGTCTGTTTATGTATATTTATGTAATCAATTTATGTTACACCGAATTGGAAGAATTAAATTAACCTAATTCGAAATAAATAATATTCGCCTTGAAAAATAGCTAATAAAAGCTTGGTCAAAATAAAAATTTAACATTAATAATTCACATTAACTTGACATCACAACATTATGCCGTCGACTGACCGAACCGTTTCCGCTCCATCAGCGTCCACCCACCAAACCTAGTCTTCCACTAGCCGTTATTCGTTATGTTGTCTACTGTCCATATCCGCCTTGTTGCCGTTACTTGTATAACTATCCTAGAAATTGGATTCATTTCACTTTGAAAGCTTAAAGTGGCCAAAAAGTTATTAGCAATCTTCTAAACAAAGAATTTTCTCACATTTTCTCAGAATTTCAAACAATACTTCTCATTGTGCAACCAATTTTTAGATCCTTCTTTGTTAATTTTGCAGCTCTCGAAACGAAAAGATATAATTTTTTGGAATATGGCCCTATTTCTGGCCACGTGCATGTACTTCGTTTTTTCAAAGCCCTATTTTTTTTGCTTCCTCCTCCATGCGCACAAAATTCTCCTTTACATCGACTGTACTTCTTTCCACCACATCAATATCGTCTGCACATGCGAGGAGCAGATTAGGCCCCCTATGCACGGGGCAGAAGGAATTACCCCACAAACACTGATCGAAGAAATGCTCGAAAATGAAGACAGGTGGAACGATCTACAACAAATGATCGAAACGATTATGACCACTAAAGAGGCAGATGAAAGGGAAGAGAAGGCCTAGCTGCCTAAACAGAAGAACTTGATAGCGCAATACCTGAAACATCCGGAATAGATACTCGAGTGAATCCCGGATGCACAGTCACACAGGAGGAGTGGGGTTTTAGTCGGTAAAAATCCGACACTACCACTCAAATTACTTGGGTGGTGTCTTTTGAAGATTTCCCCACTCCCGACGCACACAAAAAAAAAGCTTCAAATACTTGCATCTGTATTCTCGTGGCCCTAACGACTTTCTCAAGCGCAATGTTCAACAACAGCGGCACCAGCGCATCTCTCTGCTTTAGTTCACTATTTATTGAAAACATCTTGTCACATTAATTTTCGACTTTGACACAACTTCGGGATCCCTACACGCATACTCTAATAAGACGGATCACATTGCCAGGGATGATATATTCTTCCATTGTCTCCCACAGACGTATTCTGATAATGCTGTGGTACGCCTGTTGAAAATCGACAAATAGGTTGTGAATGTCGAATGTCGGAAATCGAATTCCTAGCATTTTTCTAACAGCTGGCAGATGGTGAACAGCTGATCAGTGGTGGATCTTCCAGCTCTAAAACCACATGATGGGTATTCTCCAATGATCTCATCTGCGTATGGTGTAACACGTTGGAGTTGGAGACGCTCCTATAATTCTTACATACCCTTTTATCGCCCTTTTTGAGAAATTGGGATTATTACCCCTTCTTTCCACTCTTCTGGGATCTTTTCGTTTTTCCATACAAGTTCCATCAGATACTGTATCATATTGACCATGTGTTCCCCCATTCTTGAGACACTGCAGGAATGCCGTCTCGTCCTGGTGCTCTATTATTTATTAGTTTTTCTATTTCCTCCGTCGTCGGCGCCTCAACCAGTACTTCAGCTGAATAAAATTGGCGATGTTGCCCCATTTTATGCATCGGCTTATTCAGGAGTAGGGAGAAATAATTTTTCCATGTGCTATCTTGTTGTCATCAACGTTCCATCGTCTCTCTTCAGCATTACCGCAGTCCTAGGTTGATATCCTTTCCTATGTTCTTTAATTTTTTTATACCATTTCCTTGTGTCGTCCATCTGGTGATTCCTCTCCAGTTCACATATTTTTTTGTCTTTCGTGTTCTCTCTTTTTCCGGCTAATTGTTTTACGGTACTGATGGTTACTTGCATTGTATAATTTGGAAATATTGATCTCTGTTGGGCTTTGCAGCTGTTTGAGCCTTGCTTGAGTTCTTTCTTGTCCCAGCTTCTGGCATTCAGCATTGTACCAAGTTTTTACGTCTATGTTTAGGCATAGATCCAAGAATTTCAAATAATCTTTTCATTAATTTGTTTCCAATAATCACCAATGTACGTCGTATTGATATACAAAAATATTTATCTGAGTTACAATAAATGTAACTACATGTTTTAATTTTTTTGAATTCCCCCCCCCCACAATCTTAGCAATCTCTTCTAGCAATAATAATTCACAGCAACGTAATTACAAAAGTAGATAATTTAATATTATTTCTAATAATTATTATAAAATATATTTGGTTAATTTTTTCGACACCGACAGTGACGCTATTGCTCCTACGCCCTCAACGATATTGAAGTTTTTGAGTGGTTCGAAGTTTTGTGTACATTGTACGACTGAACTAGAGGTCGTCCATAAAAGACGTCCGCAATTTTTTACATTTTTAAACCACACCTCTCATCGCAGTTGGTCACAATCTTCGGAAACCCCCCCCCCACCCGGAACGTACCGACCAAAAACTCCCCACCCTCATTTGGACTTAAAAAAAGCAAGAATTTAAGTAGATATACTTTTAAAAATATTCAAACACTATTATTTTCTTAGAAATCCAAATTAGATTTTTATGCAGATGTTACATTTGTAATGTCCCCTCCTAGTCACACTTGGTCACATTTTGTAACCCTCCCCTGCCTGCCGGCGTGGGACTGCGAGGGGACTGCGGGCAGCCCTAGCCCCCCTGGTTGGAAGGGCAGCACGTTGGCGCCCGATCTCAAGTTGCGATTATTCAAGGGGATCATCCGACCAGTATTGTCATACGCAACCCCGGCGTGGGGTTTTGCATCCACGAAGCAGATGAAGCGGCTCCAGACTATTCTAAATCTCTACCTCCGCGGAATTTTCAACGCTCCCTGGTTCATTACCAACCGATTGCTCCACGCGGACGCCAAACTGGAAACGTTAGACGAATTCATCAGGAGGTTGACGGAAAACCTGTATGACCGTAGCCACGATAACGACAACCCACTGGTGAACCAACTTGGGAAGTACGACGTCTTCGACTTCCACCGATTCAAGCGGCCGTCAAGCATCTTGGCTCCGGAGACGGTAAGTTAACCCGAAAACCCGATAACAAATACATTAAGTGAATACTCCAATGGCAAAGAAGACATCGTCACCAGGGCTTGATTGGTCAAGCCACCCGTGGTCATTAGCCAATGAGATGACCTGATTTGCTTGGGCGACCGTCGACTGGGTAGGCGGCAACGGCTAGCGGTTGGAACTGCAGCGGTACTATCATCCATCCAGATATTGTTCGAGCTGCACAACTCGAACAAATTATATTTTTATTTTCCATAGTAACCTCGGTCTTGTAATTCGGTTCGCCGATTACAAGATTATCAGTTACTGGTTCAGATCAGGCTCAATGCCGCTACGGGTCGCTAATCCCTTACAAAAAGCTCAAAGTGCGCGTAATCAGTATCAGCTGAAGGAGAATTAAGCGGGGCTTCGCCCCGTAATCGCTCCACTTTGTGAAGCGCGCTAGTAGTAGTAGTGCACCGCAGTGGCGGATACAGAAAAAACTCAAGGGGGGGGCGTTAAAGATATCTTGAGCTACCTTTACTTTTATCGTAATAAAAAAATAATCAAGTCACATGCAAAGTTGGTGGGGATTACCTAACCCTGGTCACTCCAAATAAATTGAAAATTTCCTATTGCAAAGAGGAAGGTTTATATAGTATACTGACATAATTTTCACAAGCGAAGATATAATCAAAATTTTGAGTAAATCGATTTTGAAGTTGCAAATTTACATGTAAAATTAACGAGATTCCCGCGCGTCGCTCATTAACACTTAGAGTATTTTTGCCTTCATCCCGGTTTGCTTGATGGGTGGCGCCTTCTCGTATGTTTAGCTCTGCCGCGGAGCGGCGTACGCGAATGAAAAACCGCCCGGAGGCCCGGAGGGCCGTAGGGTAGGTTTTTTGTTGCGCCCAATTCTGGCCGTGCCAGATTATATTTATTATTAATATCCACTAATCACACCCCCAATCTATCCGAATTTCAAAGAAAAATTCAAATCGGAAACCGGGATGAAGGCAAAAATACTCTTAAGTGTTAATGAGCGACGCGCGGGAATCTCGTTAATTTTACATGTAAATTTGCAAACTTCAAAATCGATTTACTCAAAATTTTGATTATATCTTCGCTTGTGAAAATTATGTCATTATACTATATAAACCTTCCTCTTTGCAATAGGAAATTTTCAATTTATTTGGAGTGACCAGGGTTAGGTAATCCACCCCGCAAAGTTTAAGAAAGTTTTATTTAAACTGATTATACACATATATGTACAAGACAATGCCATCTTATGATATTAAAAAGTTACAATATTGTGGTTCTCATCCTAAAATGATGAATTATCTGCGCCTATTCTTCCTGGCAAATTGGATAATTACATCGTCAATAGGACAATCAATTTCAGGGTGAGTGTTCAACAGAGCTAAGCCATTAAGTGCGGCCCCACAAGGAGGGGGCGCGCGCCCCCTGCGCCCCCCATATGTATCCGCCACTGGTGCACCGGTCAGACCGTTCTCGAATGAGAATTTATGGAATTTATTAGCCGGTCAGACCGGTCTATATTGCGAGGTCGGGCCGTGCAGTAGTCACTCCTTTAATAATCTAAAAGTATCAAATTACCTAAATAAATATTTTATTTATCTACATGATAAATTATATCTAAACAATTTTACTAGGAATTAAATTGTAAATATTTAATCGAATACTTTGAGTGGATCGAGTACATGAAACATGCGGTAAAACAGCGAAAATTAAAAGTGACAAATAACAGGGAAAGAAAATCAATTTTGAATGTGCCGCCATTTGATCCGAATGGCGTTGTCAAGAACGGAGCAGATTGGAACAGATGATCGTAGATGATTGTTTATAATTAATGTGATTTAGATTTAGACGCAATTTTCCAGACTTCGTTAATTTGTATTATAATTCTTTGACACAATGTCTTACCAGTTATATCGTAACACTACATTAGGTCATACATTACAAGAAAGTTTAGAGGAATTAGTCCATGTAAGTTTTAAGGTTAATTTTTTTATCTTGAATTTTTTTATTTTTTTTGGAATTGGTTAATAGCGTTGATTTTTTTTCAGTATGGTCAAATAACACCACAATTAACCGCTAAGGTTTTATTACAATTCGATAAATCTATTAATCAAACATTAGCAACTCGAGTCAAATCTCGACTGACATTTAAAGCTGGTAAATTGAACACTTATCGTTTTTGCGATAACGTATGGACATTTATGCTTAATGATGTTGAGTTTAGAGAAGTACAAGAGGTAACAAGGATTGATAAAGTTAAAATAGTTGCATGTGATGGCAAGAGTGAGTAGCACTAATAGGTAATATTTATTATCAATTGTCTGTGACAATTTTTGTAGATGTTGGTGATGAAAGCAGCTCAAAGAAATAAAATTTTTGTTGTAATTATTACTTAAGTAAATGTATTTTTTGTAAAGATTATTATTGATAAAAGAATTAAATAATTCTTTAAAATTATATCTAGATCTTTTGTGCTCTCCGTCGTGGGGCCACCTTAACTGGAAACAGATTTATCATTGTAGAAAATTATGCTTATCTGTTGTTGCTGCGATAGATAACTATATTAAATGTAACCAAAATATTTTTAATATCTAAATAGCAATTATTTTCATGACCCTCTGCAATTTTGCTCAAACTTGGTGTATAAATTCTATAAAATAAGCGTATCCGTATTTTTTTTGTTTGCCCCTCAAGTGCCCCGTTCATGTTATACAGCCCTCCAAAATAATTTACATTTGCCTTATAGAGCTTGGATGAATTGTTTGTACTAGCTGAACCATACCACTTAAAGAAATTTTATTTTTCAAAGTTGATATTGAATACGCCTTTTCGGCGCGTATGATTTCGTAAATAATTAAGGTCAAAAAATGGGGGCCCTAACCAAATTTTGACTTTGAGTGCCCTCCCCTGGAAGAACGGTGTAATTTAAAATTCTCAAAAAAATATATTATCTTGATCACACTTTTAACTATGTGCATACCAAATTTCAGGGTGTGGAAGCTTCTGGTTTAGGAGTGACATAAAAATGAAAAATTTAGTGCAAATCAAAACATTTTCATCGATATCCAAGTGTTTCGAATATTGTATACATTGTGCCATCAGAAGAAAGGCATTAGTTTGAATAATAAGTACAAAATAAGCAATATATTGAAAAAGTCTTTTCAATATGCCTAGTTTTTACCTGGATGCATCAAGTAATCGATTCTGATTGTCTTTCTGTTATTCCGTAACGCATTTCAGTCGCATAGATGCAAAATCCAACAAGTCCAGAGAAATAAAAAACCTAGTTAATGCAGAAAAACTCATAAAATCTTTATGCGATTGAATTAAGTAACGAGTTTTTAATTTGATTTCTATAGTTTACTATAAAAAAATCGTTATTTAATTCGGCAGCATAAAGATTTTATGAGGTTTATATTTCTATCGACTTGTCGGGTTTTGCATCTAAGCGACTGATTTACATAGAATGAATTAATGTTTTAGTTATGAATCTAAAGCAGATCCGGTGCTGCCTTCAGGCCCCAAAACCGTTGTACTAACTCGTTTTTACCCCAAGCGTTCCGCAAAGTTTTAAATATTATCAAAGGGTTCAGTGACCAAAGCGTTTAGAAAACGTTGTAGAGAATTTGTTGACAATTTTCCTTAAAACTTAAACCGTAAACTTAATGAAGATATCTGTAGGTGAAAAACTACGTTAGTTATTCCAAATGAGGGGTAATTTTTTGTTAACTTTATTATTTAAATTATAAGATTACGGTTTGGAGCCCCATGAAAGAAGCGCCTTGGGCAGGAGCCGGGCCTGATCATTATTCTTATTGCGGGGGCAATAATGGTCTTCACAAGCGTGGTTTATATACAATGTTTTCACTACTAGTTTTATTACAATTCTTAATAAATAACCGTTCAAACTTAAAATATTTATTTAAAATTATTATGAATCAAATTACAATCTTTTGTTTCTTTGTTATCGCAGTACCTTGAAAATGTTTACTAAATTTTGATATAAAAAAGTTATAACTTTGATTTTTCATTAGTTTAGATGTTGGTTTACCTTTGTAAAATCGCCAAAACTATTCAACAACATTGTCGAAGCACTAACTTTATCTAAAACACTAAAACTATTTAATAATTTCTCTTTTGGTTTTTAATTGGTGCGTCACATTCTTAACAATAACAGCGTTATCACTTACATTCAGATATACCATGTACATTCCATTCCTATAAATTCTGCCAATGTCAAAAGTCTAGGGGAAAAATTGGCAATATCTAGGGTCACTAGAATAATTATGTTTTTTAGATATAATAGTTATTTATGTATCAAGGGCACAATCAATAGATTATAGCACCGAGGGTAATTTAAAGCCCGACGCGTTAGCGGAGGGCTTTAAATTGCCCGAGGGCTATAATCTGATTGTGCCCGTGGTACATACAACGTTTTATTTCATTTTGGTACTTGGTACTTGAATTGTCAAAATTGAAGAATTAAGTATTTTGAGAAAAAATATCATGTCATTTTGTTTGTGCTATGAATTTTTGGTGTGCCATGGTTCCTATGGCGAGAAACTTGGAGGGGCGAGAATTAATTTTTTTATTTAGCAATAACTCGAAAACGGCACTAGATATCGAAAAACTGAGCAAAAAATTCTCCCCCCCCCCCCGCGTGAATTGTCGGTAGGAAGGCATATGCAAAATTTCAGATCGATCGCGCAAAAAAAACAGAGTCTGGACTAACTCTTTTGTTTTGATATTGTTGTCATTGCTTAGCAACTTTATAGGCCCTCGGGCTATAAAAGCCATATTATGCCCTCATTTCCGTGCTAAAAAACAAGGTTATGATACCAAAATGAAATAAAATAATAAAACGTCATAATTTTTGACAAACGTCACTAATATGAAGGGCGAACTGCGCAAAAATGTAAATCGTCCACTCAGAGGTGCATCAGCCGGGTCGAGCTTAAGTTAGTGATAGAGCCGTTTTACATTACACTAAATTTTTCAGTACTGAAGGTTTTAGTACTAAAAATCTAATGCGCGCGTCGAATAAGGAAGATAGAAAACTTGTTGTAATTCTTTCCTGTTTGCAACTACAACTGACGATTTTAACTTTTTCAGCGACTGAATATGCGCCGCGCGCATTAGGTAAATTGTCAAATGTCAATTGGTTGATTTAAAATAATTAAATAAAAATGCAAATTAGCAAAAGAAAAAAATTATGTGCTGCGGCTGTGATAATTATTACAATGTTACTTGTAAAAACAAAAAATCAAACAACTTTGAAAAAAAGCGATTATGGACTAAACCGTGGATTGCAAGAAGAATGGAAGAAAAAGGAATTTTAAATATGTTGAACCAAGAATTATTAACCGAAGATGTATTGGCATATAAAAACTTTTTGCGAATGAACAATGCCTCATTTGAAAAATTACTCAAGCTCGTTGAGTTCATATTATATAGTATAATATATGAAAAGGTTCATTACCGACATTTTGCCATTACCAAGAATTTTGAATTATCAAAATTATTCTGTGATTCAATACCGACAGTTATTTTAAATTGTGAAACTAATTTTACATCATGCGCGCGTCGAATCATCAGGACACCGACAACAAGAAAATAGAGCATCTTCTAATTTCTTGTTGTCAGTGTCATGATTCGACGCGCGCATTGGATTTTTAGTACTGAAAAATTTAGTGTAATGTAAAACGGGTCTTAGAAAATGATATTTTTTTCGTAAGTTGAACGTTAAGAGTTAGCAGCACCAGAAATATCATGAATATGGATGGCTCAACAAAAACACCGTCCCCAAAGAAATTCTGCGTTCAGACCTGAGTTGTCAACGGTAATTACAATTTCTTGGTTTGATCCTGCATATCATTGCCCCCCCCCCCCCCAGTTTCAAATTTTTTATAAAAATGGTATCGAACGTTAGAGCGTCGTTTGAGCCTGAATGAGCTTCCATTATTTTCGTTTGAGCTTGAAAGGTCGCAGAGTTATTTGCAAGAAGCTTTTGGGGGACGTAGACATGATGCCCCCCCACTAGTATCGAATTTGGGGTCAAACGTTAGAGCATCGTTTAGGTCCTGAATAAGCTTCCATTATTTTCGTTTGAGACTCCAAGGTCGCGAAATTATTCGCAAAAAAATACTGGGGGGCGTAAACACGATGCCCCCCCACAGTATCAAAATTTTGACAGTATCGCGATTGGAATTTGTTAAAGCAGTCTTCTCTTTCAGTAATCCTCGATGAAAGAGTTCCTCTGGGGTGCTACCCCTAAAAAAAGGTCATCAGCCGAGGTGGGGATGACACCCATGAAATCCACCCCGGGTTTCTTTTTATTATATAAATTTTAAATTTGAAATATTTGTGGATGGGAAGGAGGTTCAAGAATATTTGACGTAATACTTGGAGGGGGGCCTAAGTTTGTGTGACGATCGGCGGGGAGGGGGTTAAAAATTGCGTGACGTAATTTAAGGACGACCCCATATTGAGAATATGTTGTTAACATGGGTGGATGAAAATAAAACTACAGATTGGCCCGTAGGGATCAAATCAGTTTAAGTAAAACCGTCCTTGACATTCTGGAATTGGAAGATCCCCATATGAGGCTATGTATGGATGTTCGGCTAGCCTCGACTGAAATACCGCATGATAAAATTCCAAATTTTTCCACTGAATATATCGAAAATCTGTTATAAAAATGGAAGGAAGGCCTGAAAAAATAGAGGATAACAATAATTATTCTAATGTCGAAATGGAAGATAATATGGAATTAGCATTTGAAATTGACGAGCACACTGAAAGCTTGTTGGACACGAAGAGAGAAACGTTTGCAGCCAGTGCTTTATAATAATATCTCTTGGAGAAGAAGTTAACAATGCTGGAATATGCACCAATTGCGAACACCAGGATAACATTACTTCATATAGAGCGCAAAAGATGTCGAGAATTATTGGAAAAGCAAGCCTTTAAAATGCTCAAGTTGATTATTTAATAATAAATTACCACACTATCAACTAATTTTTTCAAAAGATTTTCACAATAATTGATTTATTATGATTAATTGAATAATTTATTATGCTATCAAGAAGTGGGCGTCGGTTATATCTCAAAATCTATCCATAATCACTTACCCTTGATCTTGTCAATACAACATTCCATACATTTCTTTTTACCTCTTCATGAGCATATCTGTTATAAAAGCCGCAATAAACATTTTAATATTTTTTTCAGCTTTGACCGATTTGTTTACCAGGCCAGAATCCGGATGGATTACTCGTTAACTTGCACAGAACCTCTCTAATCATTTTCTCAGTACTGGAAAAGATTTCTAGACTGGATGTCACTTTATGAACTATAAATAAAGTTGTAAGACCTCCAAGCTATTTATTTTAAAAATAAAGGAGGCGTAACTTTCTGTTAGTGAACTTGAAATACTTTATTATTCATTTGATAAGACCGCCAACCTGATGCTCCCGAGATAAGCGCCTAACGATTGACTTTTAAGTGATCTTTTTGTAGCTGTATTAATTAAATCCAAGTGTTGTTTGCTCTTGTGGTCAAATAGCATAATATAAATTTGCCACCTTAAATTAAATAAACCATAATTTGAAAATTTAATAACCTTTTATTTTTAATGAATTAAGATTATAATATAAAATATGTACAAAACATATCACTTACAATTAAATAATTTAAAACTTCTTATTCGATTTAGGTTTAGGTTTTCCAAATGATTTTTTGGGTTTAAAACCTTTACCACCTTTATTTGATTTTGGACTTGTCCTTGCTTTAGATTTATCATCTCTGAAATTTGATTTCTTTTTAGAACTCTGAGCACCAAAAGAAGGTGTGAAATCTTGACAAGTTCGAATCTTTTTCTTTTTCTCCTTTTGCTTTGCAAAACGATCGCTGGGATTAATTTTCGGTTTCTCACCCTTCTTCACACCATCTTTTTTACCCCCCTTATTAAACTTTTGATCTTTACCCATTTTACCATTCTTGCCATCTTTTTTATCTCCTTTACTAAACTTTTGATCTTTACCCAACTTTTGATTAATTTGTTTCTTTAAATCGCCACGCTTATCTTCCAAACGTTTCTTCTCATCTTTCCGTTCTTGTTTTGTTTGGAACCAGGGTCTTTGTACTTCAACTTCGCCTTTGATTAACTTTTCGGTTCGATTCAACTGTTTTTCCATCATGCTCATCATTCTTTCTTCTTTTTCTTCGTTAAGAATTTCCATAATTTTAGGCTCCATTGTTTCTAACTTTTCAACGTATTTTTGAATAATTTCGAGTGGTATAATTCGACTTTTAACCTTCTTCTCTGAATTCTTTATTACCTCTTTCACAATTTTACGTTCTTGATCACCGGCCAAACTGATCGAGATACCCGCACGTCCAGCTCGAGCGGTTCGACCCACTCTGTGAATATAATGCTCGTAAGTTCGAGGTAGAGTGAAGTTGATAACAGTTTTAACTCCAGGAATGTCGAGACCTCTAGCTGCAACATCCGTGGCCACTACCACATCAACTTGATTAGTTTTAAATTTCTGTAAAGTATCGAGACGTTGCGGTTGAGTTAAATTTCCATGCAATTCTGCTATTTTTACGCCCAATAAACCTAGCAGTATGTGCAAACGATGTGCCTGCACTTTGGTGGGAACAAAAATTATACAATGATCGCGGAAAGTTCGGCACACAAGAGCAGCCAAAATTGCTTCGCGTTGTTTATCATTATTGTGCCTAATTCTTATAAATTCTTGCCTCAAATTAGCTGCAACAACTTTGTTGCTGTCAACAAATATTCTAGTCGGATCTTTCAACGATACCATAGCCAAGTCGTCGACTTCTTCGTTCATCGTGGCCGAAAATAACATGGTCTGGCGAGTTCGAGCACATTGCGATATGATTTGTTTCATTTGTTCTGCAAAGTATTCGTCCAACATACGATCGGCTTCATCTAAAATTAATATCTCTACCGATTCTAACCCAAAAGTGGGAGTACTTTGCAAGTGATCAATCAAACGTCCAGGTGTAGCTATGACTATGTCGGGGTTCTTTCGTAACACACTTTCTTGGACTTTCAAGTCCAAACCACCCACAGATAAGCCAACTTGGATGTCGGTAAATTGACACAATTGTGAAGTAACTTGATAGACTTGGACGCCCAATTCTCTCGTTGGTACCAAAACTAAGACTCTGGTGACCGCCAAACCACTACTTGGTCGAAATATTAAACGCTCGATGGTTGGTAACATGTAAGCTGCTGTTTTGCCTGTACCGGTAGCTGCGCAACCATAGATATCTTTTCCTAAAAAACATGAAAATTTATTAGACGAAAATTTTAAAGGAAAACTAATGACTACTTGGTTCATTATTCTTGTCGCTCATTGAGCCGCTCAAAAGCCAAATGACTAGCTCCATGAAATATAAAAACTGAGAAAATGGATGATGTTTATTATACACTGCAGTATTAAGGACGTACATAGCGTAATTCATCCATAATCAACTCGTTTGTAATATAATAGAGGAATTCTCGACTAAATTTCTGGCTTATAAAATTTATATAGGTACACTTTATAAATTAACCAGTTAATTAAGTTTATACGTTCGGTGCGATTCTGATTTGCACATGGTTTAATAATCATATTGTTATGACTAGATTGCTATCCTAAGTTATAACCATCTCCGTAACAATGTTACCGAAAATTGCTATTCTGTTTAAACACGCATAATCAGGATTGTTATAATTTAAGCATAACCAAGCCTAGTTATAAATAGTTCAAATGTGCCGTAATTAATTTTGTTTTGTAATTTTGTAATATATACAGTAGCGTTCATAATATATTGGCAAAACAGTTTTCTGCCGAAAATGAATAGAAATAAAAACTTTTTCGCGAATTATTTTATATTTGCTATAAGTAGGTAGGTTTATAAAGATTATCTGAAAAAAATTTTCAATTTGGTAATAACGCGAATATTATATAAAAGAATTTAATTTTACTCATCGTTCAAAATTTATTGGCAAAATCTTTCGAACATAATTAATCGCAAATTAAAGTAATATAATTTAGATATTTTTTATAATTAATTTGTTACAATAGTTTGAAAGACATACAGTATCATGTCAAGTAAAAAAAATTATTCGAAAGATTTAAAAAAATCAGTTTTAAAGTGGTTGGATGATGGAAACACAATGACATCAGCCAAAAGGCAATTTGGGGTGCCACATCAAACAATAAGTTTTTGGAATAAGGAAAGAACAAAATATGGAACCGCGGACTCGCGACGTAAAACAGGACGACCAAGAAAAACGACAAAGAGGGACGATAAAATGATTGTCCGTGAAGCAAACAAAAATCCTTGCCTCACAGCTGTTGAAATCGTTCGTGATTTTAACGAAAACCGCGAAGATAAAATAAGCGTTTCGACGGTAAAACGTCGACTATATACTGGTGGACTATTTGGTAGACGTCCTTCGAAAAAACCATTAATATCAAAGAAGAATCGGATGGCCCGATTAAAATTTGCAAAAGACCATTTACACTGGGATATAAAAGAATGGTCTAAAATTCTTTGGAGCGACGAAAGTAAATTTAATTTGTTTTCCTCGGATGGTATAAGGTATATTCGACGTCCGAAAGGTAAAAAATATGACATTAAGTATCAAGTTCCTACTATAAAGCACGGTGGTGGAAATGTTATGGTGTGGGGCTGTTTTTCCCGTGATGGTGTTGGACCGTTACACAAATTTGATGGCATCATGGATCGATTCGTGTATGCCGACATATTGAAGAATAATATGCTACCACATGCTAAGAGTAAAATGCCACGCGGATGGACATTTCAGCAAGATAATGATCCAAAGCACACATCTAAACATGTAAAGGAATACATGAATAAGGCCAAAATTCGCCTGTTTGAGTGGCCTAGTCAGTCTCCAGATCTAAATCCGATAGAACATTTGTGGGAAGAGCTCGAACGACGCATTAGAAGTGCAACATACCGAAATACAAATCAGGTATGGGAAGCTTTACAGACGGAATGAGCAAAAATTCCATTAGAGCGTTTAGTGAAGCTGGTGGACTCTATGCAATCACGGTGCAGGGCCGTTATTGCTGCAAAAGGATTCGCAACAAAGTACTAAATACTTCTGAACTTGATTATTCAATTACACTACCGTATTTTTTGTTTTACGCGATTTTTAAATGTACATGTTTTAAGGAAATATTTAGACTTTTTTTTAAATAAAATTTTTAAAGACGTATGTGGTTATTCAAAGAGATGTAGTTATACTTTTTAATTCTCAACTACATAAACAATAAATTTTGAAAATTACCCCCATGATTATGTCTTCAAAATCAGAATAGCAAATCGGCTCAAATAACCATATTGTTACAAAATAACCAAATGATTATCATAACAAGGTTGTTATGTCAAAGCAGAATCGCACCGATTATTATGTTATTAATAATAATTATATTACTTTGATTTCTAGAAGTCCGTTGTGAAAGAATCACAGTGTATATCGTCGATGATGTAAAAATACCTCTTACATCGATTTTTTAACGAAATCAGGATTTTAGTACCATTTTATGTATTTTTATCATCTGAAGAACCGTTTAAGAAATAAATAGGATAGGTAAACTAAAAATTGAGAGGTGGTTTTGCGTTTAGAGGTGGAAACGCTCCATTTTTGGCCTGTCGATATGCGGGGTCAGACCCGGCCCTAGAGCTGTTACCAACAAAGGAAAATTAATTTTTTTTTTACAAATTTCAATGCTCTTGTACGACCCCATGCAGAAAATATGTCCTTGGTAAATCTTGGATGACTTTTACTGCCCTGGTGCTTTTACGCCCGAATATTTGCTTATAGCTCCTAAATTCATTATTAGAATTAAAAAATAGTCCAATTTTATCAACTTAATATAAACGAATTGAAATGGGCCTTTAATTTGTATTCGTTAATATCAGAGTTCAACTGTAGATGAAAAACCACGGTACCCACTGATGCTTGCAAGCAAATTTCCCGACGTTTTCAGGTTTTCACAGACTCTTTCAGTAAATCGAAAAACAAAAATACAGTGACCACAGGTCAGTGCACAATACCAACATAAAAAATTTAAAAATTGATGTTAAAATATTTTCATGACACAAGTTCTAACTTCCCGACTTTGCGCTAAAAATGAAAAACTCCCTGACTTTCCCTGACCAAATTTCCTAACTTTTATAGGCTTTCCATGAGTGGAAACTCGCTTAGGTCGTATTTAATTTTGATGACTTGGTCCTTCTAGATTAAAGCTTTTTTAACTTCAATATAATGATTAAAATTTATAAAAATATTTTTTTAAATGCAGTTAATATATATAAATTTTCAATTTCAATAGTAAAAAAATTTAGGGATTGAACTTTGAATTTGTTTGCATATTGTATTCCCCTTGCCAAAAACTTTTGTATGTTGAGAAAGCAAAACATACGATATGAATCAACTTAACGAAATCATACTTATACGTTAGGTATTCTAATACGGTGAAATCAAAATGGGAAAAAATTAATTACCTTTTACCGAGTTTCGGACTACGAAAATTTGTCCCTTTAGGGAGATTTCACTGTTTACAATGTAAAGAAAATTAATATCATGTCGATAAGAATACACCGAAAGTTACTTTTTAAATAACTGTAACTTCAGCAATTGTTCAAATTTCAATACAAAACTTTGGGGATTTGCTATACTTTCAGAATATAATTTTTCGACCAAACAAAGTATATTTTCGTGTTAATTAGAAATGAAACGCTTACCTAACAGAGCAACCGGAACTGTAGCAGCTTGAATTGGAGTTGGATGTGTAAATTGCATCTGTCCGATGGCTTTCATTAGAGGTCTAGAAAGATGCATCTGTTGGAAACTAAGATCTTCGTCGAAGGTGTACATTTCTTCACTTACAGGAACGTCACTTTCTTTCGATTTCTTGTTTTTCTTATCTTTAATTTTAATGTGATCATGTTGAAGATCTTCACTAGACAATGAAACATCTGAATCATATGAATTGTCTAAATCTTCTTCATCATCATCATCCTCCTCCTTCACTTCTTCTACTTTATCATCGTCCAGCTTTCTCTTTTTCCTAAATTTTTCAATCTTATCGTCTGTTTTAGTCGATGCTTTCCTCTTGATATATTTCTGTAAGTCATTCCACGGATCTTTATTGTAATCTTCTACAGAATCAAAGAATTCGAAATCTTCATTAAATTCCGTCTTTTTCTTCTTTTTTGATGGTTGAAACTAGAAATTAATGAACGGGTGAATTTCATACCACACGTCATGACAAAATATTAACTAACCTGATGTTCCCCATCGGATTCTTCTGAATAATTTTCGATTTCATCGTCGCTATTTATCGTTTTTACTATATCCATCTTAAAAACCCGTTCGCACTCGGTGAACATTCATCTAACCTAAAATTTTCTTACACAGACATGTGAAAATTCAAATGGTACGCCTGTTCAAATTTTAGCCACTAGATGGCGTCACAGCAATGGAACGTTGTTAAAAATTTTACATGTGTGTGTTTAATTATTATTATTGAAGTAAAATAAGGGATTCTCCCTTTTCATATTCATTCACCACAGCCACAACCCAGGTATTTCCCAGTCAGTCTAGCTCAGCGCTACTCCGTGAGGCCCACCGGCCTCCATAATTTCCAATGTCACTAATGTATACTTTCAGATGAAGGAGAAGGCCGGCTACGCCGGGATGCTCCATTGTGGTCAGTCCAGAAAATCGAAAAAAAAAAAAAATAAGGGAATAATTATTAAAGTTTATTTGTGTATGAAAAACACATAAATGAAAGCCCCGAAAAATACAATTTAATCAAACAGCATAAGACAAAAAATGTTAGACTCCAGTGGCGTATCAAATAAGTGGAGTTGATAAAATTGGACTATTTTTTAATTCTAATAATGAATTTAGGAGCTATAAGCAAATATTCGGGCGTAAAAGCATCAGGGCAGTAAAAGTCATCCAAGATTTGCCAAGGACATATTTTCTGCATGGGGTCGTAAAAGAGCATTGAAATTTGTAAAAAAAACTAAGTTTCCTTTGTTGGTAACAGCTCTAGGGCCGGGTCTGACCCCGCATATCGATAGGCCAAAAATGGAGCGTTTCCACCTCTAAACGCAAAACCACCTATCAATTTTTAGTTTACCTATCCTATTTATTTCTTAAACGGTTCTTCAGATGATAAAAATACATAAAATGGTACTAAAATCCTGATTTCGTTAAAAAATCGATGTAAGAGGTATTTTCACATCATCGACAATATACACTGTGATTCTTTCACAACGGACTTCTAGAAATCAAAGTAATATAATTATTTTTATAACATAATAATCGGTGCGATTCTGCTTTGTCATAACAACCTTGTTATGATAATCATTTGGTTATTTTGTAACAATATGGTTATTTGAGCCGATTTGCTATTCTGATTTTGAAGACATAATCATGGGGGTGTGGTTTGTCAACAATTATTGTTATATTTCATGGTTATGATAGAAACTGCATTTTAGTGCTTGTTACGCTCATTTTGATCATTGTTACGTTCGTAAAAGACAGTTGTTATATAAATATTTGAATTATTTATAGTTAGTAAATGTTGTATAATGAACTGTATTTTAATGTAGTATATAAAAATTTCAGAATTCTCTTATAAAAAATTTTATAAAAAAATAATTTCAATTTTAAACATTTAAAAAAGTCAAAACAAATAAAAAATTGTAACCCGCAATTCGTTATATTATGAAACAAAAATTTAAATGCTCATTGCGTCATAAAAAGTTTGAAGGACAAAAAAAAAATTTCAGATTCTTCAATTTGCTAAACAGATTTAATGGGCGATTGAAGGAGGTGAATTTGTTCCTTCACGACCATATTAAAAAAAAAATTTAACAATATTGTATGTAAATTCTTTTTGTACATAAAAAATTGATTAAATAAAAAATAAAAAACACAAACAAAAGTGTATAAACTGTAAATTATATGCTATATATTGCTTTAATTGTATGGAAATCAGTTTTACATAAATCGGAAACAACTTTACTTTTATTTTTCCTCTTCAGTTTATTGAAATTATTTGTAATTAGCCTGAAAGTTGAGAAATGAGTCACTATTGCGGTCTCTTTCTACTGCATTGCAATATTATGTCTATCTTCGTCTGTGAAATTGCGTCCTTAAAACAATTTTGAATATAAATTTATTTTGATATAGTACCTAACTATATATTACAAAATTACAAAACAAAATCAAAGTTTTTAAATCACAACTGATGGAACGATGTGTCATATTTGTAGTATTTTTACGGTACATTTGAACTATTTATAACTAGGTTTGGTTATGCTTAAATTATAACAATCCTGATTATGCGTGTTTAAACAGAATAGCAATTTTCGGTAACATTGTTACGGAGATGGTTATAACTTAGGATAGCAATCTAGTCATAACAATATGATTATAAAACCATGTGCAAATCAGAATCGCACCGAATGTATAAACTTAATTAACTGGTTAATTTATAAAGTGTATATAATGTTGTGATATAAAGGAGCTTTGCTTTTTTTTCTCCTTTGATAGTCACACTCTTACTCACCACGACTAGCTCCCGAGCTTGAGACTCTTTTACTTTTATATTTGTGCAATATTGAACTGTGATTTGACGTCTTCGTAAATCTGACGCAGACCTTAATTTTGTTGCTTTAATAAAATAGTAACTCGATATACAAATTATAATAATTTGCTGGTTTACCCCGCTTTGTTTGGAATAAAATCCTAGTACCACTCTGCAAATGTAGCCCTTTTGATTGACGTTAAATAAAAGAAACAATATCTCATAGACAGTTGTATTGGTTATTTTTATTACAAATCCAGGTAAATATTTGCTGTGGTTATTAGAAAGATGTAAACTTGGAAATATTAAATTACAAGATAAATAAAAAGTTTTGTTATACAAATATTGTTCACGATTATTAAAAATAAAAGATAATTTCGAAACTCTTAAGAATGTTTTAACTAAATTTAAATAACAGTTACCTTCGTTTAGTGCGCCACTGTGAATGATGACATTAGTGATATTAGCTTCTGTAGAAACAATCAGAACAGGTGTGTTTTTATCTGCAAACTTGACAGATGTGCTGGTATTCCCAAATCCAAGCAACGGAATCACGTTCGCATGATATCCAATCGTACATCCAAAATATCCAGGTACGTTAAAATTAATTCCAATACTTTGTAGACTAATCTTGAAATTTATTGAAATTGACCAAAATTTATCTCCAGGTAACCTTAAATTTTCCTCCAACAGTACGAAATTTTCCAACATAACCAGGCAGTCCTCGATATTATAAACAGCAACCAAACTTTCCAATTGCTGTATCAACGATTCTCAAAATAACCAGCATAAAACTAATAGCGATCGAAATCCAATAATTTATAATCAATCTAATCTTAAAAGCACAAAAATTTCTGCCAACCATAAAAATTTCTTCAACTACCAACTGTTAAATCCAAAATTACTAAAATATTTTCAATTGTGCGACGTTTACTCTAGCACATTCCAAAAACGACTGAGGACTGACAGGAACTGACTTTTGGATGCGTACTTCGCTCGCTTTTATATGAATTTCTTATCTTCACCGGAAGTGATTGATCTTGAGCAATATTCTTCATATTTGGAATATAAAGCAGCTTATCTTCGCTTTTCCTAGGTACGTGGCAAATGTTAAAAATATTTTAGAATCACTTGTAGCACTTTAATTTCAGATTGTTCACAATAATTCAAAACTTCAGTCAATTAACCTATTAATTAAATCGTGATATGCGAATAGCGACCTTATTAAATTTTTAACAAAAATTAGCGCAAAACCACAGCAAACGTAATATTACATAGCATAATAATAATGTACAGAGGTGAGTTCAAATTTACATCATTAAAACTTAAAATTTATTGAAAAATAATCAAAGCAAATATTTTAGATCAATGACCTTGGATACAGATGAGGTCTCAACTAACCATGAGATTTGTTTCCAACCAGATGCCATAGATCTGAATTGACAGAAAAAACTAAGCTACCTAATGTTTACAGGGATGCACCAGGAAAATACTAAATTTTCGCTCTATTGCGAACAACATGAACTCAAACGTAAAGTCACCGAGAATGAGTCAGATCTGCAAAAACTTAAATTTCCAGTTCAATAAATTTTATAAGCCAGAAATTTAGTCGAGAATTCCTCTATTATAGAGTTGATTATGGATGAATTACACTATGTACGTCCTTAATACTGCAGTGTATAATAAACATCATCCATTTTCTCAGTTTTTTTATTTCATGGAGCTGGTCATTTGGCTTCTGAGCGGCTCAATGAGCGACAAAAATAATGAACCAAGTAGTCATTAGTTTTCCTTTAAAATTTTCGTCTCTAATAAATTTTCATGTTTTTTAGGAAAAGATATCTATGGTTGCGCAGCTACCGGTACAGGCAAAACAGCAGCTTACATGTTACCAACCATCGAGCGTTTAATATTTCGACCAAGTAGTGGTTTGGCGGTCACCAGAGTCTTAGTTTTGGTGCCAACGAGAGAATTGGGCGTCCAAGTCTATCAAGTTACTTCACAATTGTGTCAATTTACCGACATCCAAGTTGGCTTATCTGTGGGTGGTTTGGACTTGAAAGTCCAAGAAAGTGTGTTACGAAAGAACCCCGACATAGTCATAGCTACACCTGGACGTTTGATTGATCACTTGCAAAGTACTCCCACTTTCGGGTTAGAATCGGTAGAGATATTAATTTTAGACGAAGCCGATCGTATGTTGGACGAATACTTTGCAGAACAAATGAAACAAATCATATCGCAATGTGCTCGAACTCGCCAGACCATGTTATTTTCGGCCACGATGAACGAAGAAGTCGACGACTTGGCTATGGTATCGTTGAAAGATCCGACTAGAATATTTGTTGACAGCAACAAAGTTGTTGCAGCTAATTTGAGGCAAGAATTTATAAGAATTAGGCACAATAATGATAAACAACGCGAAGCAATTTTGGCTGCTCTTGTGTGCCGAACTTTCCGCGATTATTGTATAATTTTTGTTCCCACCAAAGTGCAGGCACATCGTTTGCACATACTGCTAGGTTTATTGGGCGTAAAAATAGCAGAATTGCATGGAAATTTAACTCAACCGCAACGTCTCAATACTTTACAGAAATTTAAAACTAATCAAGTTGATGTGGTTGTGGCCACGGATATTGCAGCTAGAGGTCTCGACATTCCTGGAGTTAAAACTGTTATCAACTTCACTCTACCTCGAACTTACGAGCATTATATTCACAGAGTGGGTCGAACCGCTCGAGCTGGACGTGCGGGTATCTCGATCAGTTTGGCCGGTGATCAAGAACGTAAAATTGTGAAAGAGGTAATAAAGAATTCAGAGAAGAAGGTTAAAAGTCGAATTATACCACTCGAAATTATTCAAAAATACGTTGAAAAGTTAGAAACAATGGAACCTAAAATTATGGAAATTCTTAACGAAGAAAAAGAAGAAAGAATGATGAGCATGATGGAAAAACAATTGAATCGAACCGAGAAGTTAATCAAAGGCGAAGTTGAAGTTAAAAGACTCTGGTTCCAAACAAAACAAGAACGGAAAGATGAGCAACGCGGGTTCGGAAAATACTCAAAGATTCAGCGAGTACAGGTTTTAGTAAGGAGATTGCACGAGCGTAGCGAGTGCAATCTCCTTGCTAAAACATGTACTCGCTGAATCTTTGAGTATTTTCCTTGCCCTTGTGCTGTAACATACGATAATAAAACAAACAGTGAAGAGATAGAGAAAACATAACTGAAAGATGGGCAGAATATTGACCCCAATTACTCTCTCTATTGCATTGCAATATTATGTCATCTTCGTCAGTGAATATGCGCCCTTAAGAAAATTTCATAATATTAATGAAAAAGTTCTAAAAAATAAATCCTATACTATAAATATGACTTTTTATACAAAATTACGACGTGATATTCTTATACTTATTTCAAGTACAGTAGAACTCCAATTATCCGAATCAATTGGGACATGACCCCATTCGGATTAATCAAAGATTCGGTAATTGGATTTTTTCCGAAAAAAGGGTACTATATGGATTTTAGTTAATTAAATGAAAAGGCAACACTTTTACATGTTATATAGTGTACTTATAAGTGCTGTACATTAGTAAGCGATTTGGATAATCAGATATTCGGAGTTCAAATAATTGGAGTTCTACTGTTCTATGCTTCAAAAATCGTGAATGAAAATTTGACTAGTTACGATTATTTTGCTCCACCATACATACTTTGGTATCAAGTTTTTCCTCAATTCCAAAACTGTGAACACCTATGAATGTGCAAATTTTAAATGATTGGGAAATCAAATTCATTTTAGCAGGAAAAACAACATTAAAGTAATATGCTATCTTTTAGATAATTAAAACAGGCACTCGAGAGTCTATTTCAGAATATTTCCCATTTAAATAAATTGAATTTACCTGCAAAAATGAACTTTGATACTTACTCTCCACAATTCAAAATTTACAATACATTCATGGTGTTGGGCGATTATTTTAAATTATGTGTACTACCGTAAGAGCAAGATAATGCAGTATGTACAAATACTATATAGATTAAACTAAGCTTCGTGATCTGAAAAGGATTATTTATTCTTGTCAATATTAGTCATGTATAAATTGTTTAATGCCATGCTCTCTGTTTAAGATTCCGTTTCCAATCCATACCTTGTAAGTAAATTGTGAACTCATTATACTCACCCTTAGTAAATTATAATATTATTGAATTCTTTGTTTGGCCATACTTAAAAATAAACTACCGTGATCTTCCCAAGTAAAGTTTCAAATGATAGTTTCTAGATTAAAAAATAAACAGGGTAAATTGAAAACAAACTTGACAAATTAATTAAAAAAATTTAAGTTTATAAATCTAAAAACGAACTTTACAATCATTATAAACAGAAAATAAATTAATAAAAATGTTTTAAATTTATTAAAATAATTAATAAAAAAAACAATAAAAATAAATTGCAGCTACAAACACTCAATAGTTTCGTGTATCACAAATAAGTCGTGTTAACAAAACAATCTACTCATAGATTTTGATAATTACATTTTCTCTATTGTTGTGAATCGTAAGCTAATTAGCTGCCACATTTTTGAAGAAAAAAAATAATATAAAATTAAACTATGACACAAAAACAATGCATTATCGTTGCAATTTTAGATTTGCAATAATAAAAGTACTTTACACATTTTATTAAATCATGTTATTTAACCCTAAAGCAATTATCATCAAATATAACAACATAAATTTTATTTTACAAAAAACAACCCTATGTATTGCCGTACCTATAGTGTATTTAGTATATTATATATAATTCGTAAATTGACACAAACGATTATTATTATTTTTATGAGATCAGTCAATTCATGATAGCACTTACCCATTTCGAGCCAGGTTTATTTATTTATTTATTAAAAAGAGAAGTTGCAGATAATAAAAAATTTAAAATTTTTCGTAAGTTGCGGTTTAAATAAAATAATAAACAACACAATAAATAGTAAGGGATTTCTATTTAACAATATATAGCTTATAATTCGTCAACCTTTCCACAAATCTACAATAAAGAACAATACAATTTATTGTATTTTACGCAAAGAAACAAGAAACATCCTAAAAGGCTTCCATTGTATATAAATAATAAAACAAAAACTAAGCTACAACATAAACAATGTATCAACAACTTCACAATTATTATTATGATAATAAAAAAATATACATTAAAAATAAAATATTTAATGTTTGTCCACGTAAAATGCAAATAATGATTAATAAGATGTCTACATAATAATTACTGTATATGTAAAATACAAATACTATATATACATACAATGTACATACATATACTATATTTAAATAAAATGAAATTACTATCTACATAATATGTATACATATACCAAGTATATGTATGTGACATAATATGATTTAACACGGCTATGTACAATTATCTAGCTATGTACAGTATATCACAATCTATACAATATAAAGCGGACTCTTTGTACTATCGCCGCGAGTATTCAAGGCTGCACTTCTGTATGAGTTACGTATATAGGCCGCAGCAGCTCTTGCTTTGGTCCAGGACTGCAACACGAGCAGCCAACAAGGCAATGTCACTTCACGTCTTTTTTTCTTTTTCCTTCTACTTCTGATACTGCAACAAAAAGAACACTATAAGAAACGTCAATTTTAAACAATTTTTATTTTACAAATAAAACTAAATCAAAATTCATAATGAAACTGTAAACGTTCGTACTACTGCACTCAAGATTAGGGGCTTCGAAGTTAAAATATTATTCTGAGAATTGCAGATGTTTGCACAATTATTAGAGAATTGTAGATTCCTTTCATAAATTAATACAAAAATAATGAAATCAAATCTCATTCCTCATTATGAAAAAGCACCCTATCCTAAAGGCGCTGATACACATGCTACTTACTGGCACGAAAAGCATGCTATTATGACGTAATTTTACGACATTTACGTCATAATAGACGTAATTTTACGACAATTACGTCATAATAGCATGCTTTTCGTGCCAGTAAGTAGCATGTTAGTACAGGCAAATTGTACCGAAATTTGTCAAATATCCAAGAAAATTGCGAAGTCTTTGTAACTTCGTATACTCATACAAAAATATATTCTATTTAAGAATTCGACGAGTCCCGAGCATTATATAGTGTGCTCGACCCTAAATTCAGATATAAAGAAAAGTCATTTTTCAAAATGACTGAAAACACTGAGTGTTTTATTTGTGACGAAACTATTTCGGATGATACAGTAAAAGTTGGTCCAGAAGCCATACAAACTTTAACGAATTGCAGTAAAGAACGAGAAGATGGCAAACACCAATTACTCAGCGGTAGAGATTCGATAGCCGTCCATAGAAATTGTAGGAGAAATTATACAAGACCAAGACCAATTTTTTGAATATGAACTTGCACCGTATCCACTTTCACTCTTTAACGATACAAGCGGAATGAGGAAGACAAAAAGTCTGCTGTTTATGTCATGTTTCATCCCATTGATCAAAGTTTGCTGGGCCCCGATAAAATTTATGTGATTGATGGTGGATTTTTATTGCATCGGGTAATATGGCAGACAAATCAAACTTATGGACACATTGGTGCGACGTATGTTAATTTCGTGAAATACCACTTTGGGCTAAATTCAGTAATCGTATTTGATGGCTACGAAAATGACTGGAGTACCAAAAAATCTGAGCAGCAACGACGATACCTGAATAGCCAATGTGCAGAAATTGTTTTTGATGAAAGTATGACCGCTACTGTCCCTCAAGATAAATTTTTGTCAAATGATAAAAACAAAATCAGATTGATTTCATTGTTAACGAAGTTTCTCAAAAATAAAGGATTCGTTGTGAAACAAGCGGTGGATGATGCGGATGCACTCATTGTTAAAACCGCAATAGAAATGTCGAACAATGGACGAACATCTGTAGTCGGCGAGGACGTTGATCTCCTTGTTCTCTTGATCGCTGTAACACCAGAAAATAAAGATATCTTTTTCATAAAGACAGGCACAGGCAAAATCAAAAGGAAAATTTTTTCATCGGCGGAAATCCAAAAATCACACGAACGTATGAAAAATACAATTCTACTGGCCCATGCCTTCAGTGGTTGTGATACCACGTCTGGTATATTTCAGAAGGGAAAATTAAAAATTTTCAAACTCTTGCAAAAAGAAACTCGATTGGCTAATATAGCGACAATTTTCAATGATGAAAATTCAACCCCATCAGAAGTAAGAGAGGCTGGTGAAACCCTTTTTCTGATGGTATACGGTGCGAAGAAAATTGGAAATCTTTCGCTGAATTCATATAGATTTGACCAGTTTAAAAAATCGCTGCAAAAACAGAAATCAAGGCTTGAATTATTACCACCAACTTCAGAGGCAGCAGCTCAGCATTCGTCACAAGTGTTCTACCAAATTCAGACATGGCTTGGCAACAATAAAAATCCAGAACAGTGGGAATGGAAGAAAATCAACGGCTCGTTGCAACTTATTACAACACTCCTTGCGCCAGCCCCAGAATCGATACTACAGCTTATCTCCTGCAACTGTACGGCTGATTGTTCCTCGAGGTGTGGGTTCAGAAAAGCAGGGTTAAGATGCTCGCAAATTTGCGGAAATTGCCAGGGAGTGCAATGCCTCAATTCATACATGGAGGAAATTTGCGAAAATCTTAACGACCCTGAAGATATCGATACAGTACACGAGCATGCGGGCGAAGATTTGGAAGATTTTGTCCAGGAGGCGGATGCTACCGACTCCGATTTTATTTAGATATATAACAGGTATGCGTTCAATATACTATAATATAATATTTCAATGTAGCAATAGTTTTAATAAAACAGACGTAAAATTGGAGTAAAAAAAAAGTTTAATTATAGAAAAAATGTCAAAAACTAATACTGAATACAATATGATGAGTGATTATTTTTGAACAATTTTTTTGATATGATTCAATTGCCACTTCCTATTATACACGTGAAAATCCAGCCCACCCTACGTTTTTTAAACGTGGCAACTCCGGCACACCCCTTGTGGTTAGGGACTCCTTGGTTTCTTGAAATATATATATTTTTGAACGTCTATGCCAAGTTTCAACTACTTCGCAATTTTTTTGTCCATTTTGGACAATTTGCCTGTACTATGTGTATCAGCGCCTTAACAAACGTTTGGGCATGCCACATGGATCCAATCCAACAAAAGAAAATGCTCTGTTGAAATTATATAGGGTGCTTTTTTGGCTGCAGGAGATCTTTCAATAGGGATAACTTTTGAATGAAGTTTGTCAAAGTGACACTTCTTTGACATTTGTGTTCAGAAAGGTTTGCCATTTAATCATGAATAAATTAACACTTGAACAACGCTACCAAATTGTGGAAATTTATTTTCAAAGTCAGAGTTCCGTTCGCGAAACTTACAGGGCTCTTCGCCCATTTTATGGTCGACATAATCGACCTTCTGAGCAGGCTATTGGTGCGATGATGGATAAATTTCGTACCACTGCTACATTGCATGATATAAGACCACCAACAAGACAGCCTAATGATCATCGATTGCGTCGTGCGTTCGCAGATTGGGCTCACAACCAATTGGAAGTGGATCCATTTTTTTATCGCCAAATTTTGTTCAGTGACGGGGCAAATTTCTGGTTGAATGGGCATGTGAACAAGCAAAATTGCCGTATATGGACTGAGACCAATCCGGAACATTATCACATGCCGGAAATCATTTTCAAATCATAAATGACATTAAATTTACTTTCATAAAATAATAATTGAAAAAACATTCCATCAATTTTTTAATGTTTTCTATTCTATTTATTTGAAGTTCTCGTACAGCTAAAGAAACACCCTATATTATGAATAAAATAATTCCCAAATTTAGATATTAACTTGATCAAAGTTTTTGAATATACCTATAAACGGAGCAGATTTATAGAAAATGGCTCGGGCCGAATTAATGAAAGCTCAATGCGTGCGTCCTTGCACACAATAATACCATAAGACTGTCCACAATACAGCTAAACATTCTTATATAATTCATTATAAAATGTGAATTATTTTCAATCCTATATTCAAACCGCCAATATTAGGGATATTACTTCTTTATTCTTTTTCATTTTTGAACATAATACGTTTTCAAATTCCGATGTGGATAGTATAAGAGTATATAGGACCAGAACAAATCACGTCGGATACAAAGTTTTTTAATTTTAACGTAGCTATGCGCATGAATGATTAACGAGATTCTTGGACCGATAATAGAGAAGGTCCAAAACTAAAAAATAACTTTGCATCCAGCTAGTTTTGAACCCCAGTTGAAATGTAAATCAAATCAAGTTGAAGTTAAAGTGACCTATAAGCTGCGTACTTCCACCACAAATTATTTTTGTAAGCTTTCGTCTCTTAACAAGAGATCGAACTCTCAATCAGATACTGACGCGCATGAATGGATTAACGAAATTCGAATACAGTTGATCAACATAATATTCTTTAATAATAATAAACCTAAAAAACCTATAAAATAATAATTACATATTAAACTATTAAAAAATAGAATAGTGAATTGTCGTGTTATATTATCTATTTCCTGGACGCTATTTTACTGGGTGTCGATATACACAGGATGTCTTTTCTTTAATTAGAATTTTGTGATGTAGGTGCCAATTTATTTGAGCGAAACTTTACTTGAAGAGATAGTTTCAAAGCCCAAGAACCCTAATCTGCGCGAGGAGCAGCAGCCAAGAGGGCGAAATACATTGCGATGGTCCAAAAGGGGTCAATTGAATTAGAGTAAGAAAAGAATACTCATTATGCTTAAAACTATGTTAAGGGACCACGTAAGTGGATTGTTCGATCTGTGCCTGGGTCCTACAAGTACCAACAATTATGAAGGGCTGTTTGTTTAAATATCAAAAAGAAAACTCAAATGAAGTCTTGTCATCAAATGTAGGTTCATAAAGATGTAAGAAATAAATTATAAATAATTGATCATTATAATTAAAATTTTTTGGTAAACAAATTAAGTAAGAAAAATTTGTAAGTAAGCTAAACGAGTGATAACGGTATGTGACGAGAAAGTGAATATGGACAAGGATGGATTAAAATGAAAAGGAATAAAAAGTGCACTAATACGCCGGTTCATAAAATAATTTTGGTGGGATAAAAGAAGATGAAGGGTAGAGGACACTGGCCGTCCATCATGAAGTTCGGACGTATTTAGATAGTTTAATTGTATTTTTGAATTGACATGCTGTCCATGGAACAATTCGGACGTAGTGCTATGGTATGATTATTAATTTGGATTCGCTTGCCGTCCATGCAACAGTATGGACGTATTTTACATGATTTGTTTAATTTGGATTTTCGCATAGTGTCCACCAAAGTATAAGGATGGAATTGATTTTTGATTTGTTAAGAAAATTTGGATGGTGTCCGATAAAGCAGATGGACATATTATTTTGAGATGGTTTAATGGCATTGTATCATTCGAAAGAGGTATTTTATCCAGCAATTTCGACGATTTGTCTCCCAATACGCAACTAACCATATCTTTAGCAGCCGGCAAAATCAATTCTTCAGCGCACTCATAAAAAAATAGATTTTTGGTAAACTTGCTCGAGATCAAATATTGTTGAATGTTTTCTTCTTCTGCACGAATTTATTACGACGAACGCCCTGACCGTGGATGCTGACATGAGGGCTAAAATTGTTCATCTTTCTCAGCTCTCCGGCGAACTGAAAAGGTATTTTCCAGATATTGATAATGCTGAAGGCTGGATTCAAAACCCATTAATGGTCACAACCGAGAACATAATTGCTGGTTTGAGTATTAAGCAACAGGAGTCATTACTAGAAATGTCCGCAGATGAAACTCTTCTAGCTGATTTTAAAAGGATGTTTTTAATTGATTTTTGGGCAGCTAGATAGGAAAAATATCCCGCACTCTCAAAGCAAAGCGGTGAATTTCCTCTTACCCTTCGCAAAAACTTACTTACCCACCCATCACATTATTTTATTTAAATTTTATTAAAATAAAAAACCTTATTTTCTTTATACAGCTAGATTTTCTTTTTTTTGGGAGGGGGGTTAGGGGTTCGCAGTCATTTGGGAACTTGAATAGGGGTACGTGGGGCCATAAGTTTGAGAAACCCTGCTCTATATCATACAACTAAAATCTCAAAATCGCATAAATTTGGATTTAAGAGGTTTTAGAATTAGGGTGACGATATGATCAGTAATGTAAATGAGTTCTTTCAACAATAAACGAATCCAAATTACGCTCGTGTAAAGAGTCCATAATTATTTTTGAGCTAGTCCGGAGCAGTTTAAAAGTGCCGTACATTTTTCCCCGCTATAAAAATTAAATAATTTTTTTTTAGTAGCTTATCACGGCAACATATACATACGAATGTGAGCCTTCTACGTCAATTTTTAGGGTTCTTGAGCTTTGAAACTATCTCGACACGTGCAGTTTAAAAGATCTAAGATGATGATGTGAAAAGAAAAAGCCTTTAGAAATAATTAAATAAATAAAATAATCTCGTTAGTAATTAATACCTATAGCATTAAATAAGGCTATTCTATGGAGTGAAAAAAAAATGCTAGTGCCTTACTAGTATACGAAAATGCAGAAAATCGGCACAGGAGAAAATTTTCACTGCAAAGAAAGTGTAAAAGGAAATAATCCTATATTTTAATACTATATGGTAACCAGGGTCTAGGACGTTTCAACGCCGCCCTTTCATCGCTGCCAGTTCATCGCCGAGACGGTTCTACACCAGCCGGTTCCACACCGAGACGGTTCTACGCCAGCCGGTCTTTTTTTCGGTCGAAATTTTCTTCGATTTTTGAGGTGTGCATTCGATAGGGAGGTTTATCCATCGTCAAAACCTACCCTTTCGGGGCGCCGCTGCGCTCCGCTCTGCACCCCTCCAGGGCGGTTTTGACTCTGGTTACTATGCCAAACATACGAGAAGGCGCCTCCCATAAAAAAAAACCGGGATAAATGAAACCGGGAGCTTAGAGACCCTTGAAATAGCATTAAAAAGTATAGTTGCGGTATGGGGCAGTAAACTATTACGTTTCACCCGTTACGTTACGTTTGGTTAATGTAACCAAAAGTATTTTTATGTACTTAAAATTAACATTATCAATATAACCAATATAAACAATACCAATATAAACATTAAAACAAGTTTTCTGGCGTAGAAACGGCTGGCGCAGAAACGCCCAGTGTAGAACCGTCCCGGCGTTGAAACGGCGGCGATGAACTGGCGGCGTTGAAACGTCCCATTCCCTGGTAACCATATAGTAAAATGAAGAACACTTTCGATTATATGAACAATTTGATTTTATAAACAACCCTGATTTTTATTAGTTCACATAACCAAGCGCCTATTGTATTTTCTAGAGTGTGTATTTTCTATGCTGGTTAAAAAAAAATTTTTTTTTTTTTCTAGAAATGATGTACCTATATCCTCAGGAATTAATTCTTTTTATAATGTTTGACTTTTAACTTTTTGAAAATATTAAATGAAATTAATAATCGAAAATTTGAATTCAAAAAAGGAAATGTTTTATGAATTCAACGTGGTATTTTAGTACATATTTTTGTAAATAGATCAATTTAAATGAACTTCAAAATTTATTATTAAATTTAAAAAATTTTGAACTGGGGGAGGGGAGGAATAAAAAAATTGAATAATTATAAAAACCGATAGCATACTACATCGATATTATTATTCCATCATCAAGCATACAATCAAATCAAAATTATATATGAAAATAAAATTAGAAAAGGAATTTACTAGGACAAAAAACAGAAAATTAAATAACATAAAGGAGAAATAAAATGAAATAATTACAATAGAAAAATTGAGGAAAAGTAAAATACAACAAAACAAAATAGAAATTGTTAGCGTCAATTTAGACACTGCCAATATATTAGGTTAAGAGCGCGCTGCGGAAAGAGAGAGAGGGAAGCAATAGATATGATGTTGAAAGAAGCCTCTAATCTTTTGTAGATTTAAAAAAATTATTTGCGCCATATCTAAGGGAACCCTTGAACCCTTTGTGCATTAAGTTGATTTTATATAGTTTAAAACTCCACTAAGGGCACTTTTTGATTTACAAGTTTTGTACAAGTTTTCTATAATTGATTATGAAATCGCTTCAAAATCAGGTTTTGTCCTTATAATCTGCAGAAGGCAATAACGAAGTTTCATTAAGATCGGTTGTCATAAAAATTCAAAATTGTCCTTTTTCATAAATTAAATTAACCTATTTACTTTTAATTTAAAGTGCTCAAAATTGGTTATTGCCTTCAATAGTCTTTCCTTATTAATATAAAAAAAGAATTACATTTGATACGACGTTTAGTTTTTTAAATTTGTACAAAAGATTAGAGGCTTCTTTCAACATCATTCCCTCTCTCTCTTTCCGCAGCGCGCTCTTAAGTTCAGTTTACCTACGGTATTACATTACGATTGATAGTAGCTGTTATTTTATGTTCCTTTTTACTTACATTAAATTTATTATTATACAAGTATTTGTGTTAAATTATTTTATCGACAAAACCCATTGGCCATCTAACAAAATCAAGAAAAGAATATAAAAAAAAAGCATCAAAAACCAATAAAACAGGAAATAACTAGAAGAATTTTAAAAACAACTTACAGTATGTTACCTAATCCTGGTGATGACCTTCAGAAGTAGACCGTAACTTACAGTAGATTTTAAACTCCCCCAATTTCACAAGTTGTCAATTTACCCCCTCCCTCCTTTTAAAATTTTTTAATATTTCATTCAATCTTTATTAAAAATTTTGGTTTTGGCTTAAGAATGTATGTATATAAGTACATATTTTAATATTAGATGAAAATAACTGGTAAAAAATTGAAATGTCATAATAAGAAATCAGTTCGATATAATACCAAAATATCAATGACGTGCGTTATCAGTAATCAGTTTTGTTCTAATTATTATTCATTCAATTTTACTCCCCCCTTTTTATTTAAAATTGATAATTTTTCATTTACTCTGAATTTTATTAATCTTTTGGTTTTATCAAGTGTTTTAGCTAAAGAATTCATGCATTAGAACTGATAGTTAATATTACTTATTTTGACATTTCACGAGATATTGGTTTCAATTTTGAAAATACATATTTTTATTTAAAAAACTATACCAAAGAACTAAATTAAATTCCACGTTATTTTAAAAAAAATTTCAGTAAACTTACAATATTTATTCCAGGACAAGATCTAATAATTGTTTGCATATAAACAATGGGGAACATGCATGAATAAAAAAATTTAGTTAAAACAGTATTTTCCGATTAATCCTATATATTAAATATCAAATCAGCAAAAATAACTTCTATTTATTGTATGTTGTTATATATAATCCATTTTAAAATTCAATGATAATTTAAAATAAATCATGTGACCTTAAACGCAACGCGTTTGCCGGCACAATAACCTCACTTTCTTGTTTACTCTACTCGTGTAGAGTACTTTTTTAACTTTTTGTTTTTAATTGATTTAATTATGATAAATAACAACGTTTAACACTAACAAACTTCAACTTTCAAAGCACAAAACCACAGAACAATAATATAAATGAATGTAAAATTCTGTCTTGTGACGTCACAAGCCAATGGCACTTGCGCGGTCGTTTCCTTCAATTCAAATTGACGGATTTTTAAATATTTTTTAAATTATTATCAAAACGAAAATAAATAAATTAAATAGCATTAATTAGTATATTTAGTTATTTTTGATCGAACTACGCTATAAAAAAAATTTATTTCATTTTGGTATCATAACCTTGTTTTTTAGCACGGAAATGGGGGCATAATATGGCTTTTATAGCCCGAGAGCCTATAAAGTTGCTAAGCAATGACAACAATATCAAAACAAAAGAGTTAGTCCAGACTCTGTTTTTTTTGCGCGATCGATCTGAAATTTTGCATATGCCTTCCTACCGACAATTCACGGAGGGTCTTGCGAGGGGGGGAGAATTTTTTGCTCAGTTTTTCGATATCTAGTGCCGTTTTCGAGTTATTGCTAAATAAAAAAATTAATTCTCGCCCCTCCAAGTTTCTCGCCATAGGAACCATGGCACACCAAAAATTCATAGCACAAACAAAATGACATGATATTTTTTCTCAAAATACTTAATTCTTCAATTTTGACAATTCAAGTACCAAGTACCAAAATGAAATAAAACGTTGTATGTATTCTACCACGGGCACAATCAGATTATAGCCCTTGTAACTATTATGCATCTTCCCTATTAAAGGTAGAGAAACATTATTCATTTTAATAATATTTTACAACCTTGATTTTAATAAATATTAGGTTTGCTAAGTTTTTAATGAATTCTACTAACCCGTGAACTTGAAATTTGCTAGATAAACTTATTTATTTTAATAATTCATTAATAATTAGGTTTATTACATTTATATCAAACGCCACCAACTTGTGGACTTTAAATCGACTAGATCAACATATAATTCATTTTTTAAATAATATTTTTAATACTATTACCCTATTACTTAATAGTTGTAAATAACAAACGTCAAACAGGCTTCAAAAAAATATTTTTTTTAATATCTTAATCATCCGAAGAGCTTAAAAAAGCGAAATGCGTATCATGACTTATATAAACAAACAATTGGATCTTTCACTGATACAATAAATATTGTAAGTTTACTTAACTACAATTTAAAAAAAAAGTTAATTATTAAGTTCATTTAAATTCTTTTTACTTTAAGTTATGTTAAAAGCCAAGGAACATATCCATAATTCAAATTAAAAAAAAAAATTCATAAGCCAGGGAGGCTGCCCCCCCCCCCGTAACAACCGTCCGTTGTGCCTAACAAATTTAGATTGAAACCGTAGAAAAATATAGTGACATCGCCCAAGAGATTAATAAATATTAAGAAAACAGTACATATTTTGGGTACGGTCCCCTAACCCTGGTGACTCCAAATAAATTGAAAATTTCCTATTGCAAAGAGGAAGGTTTATATAGTTTACTGATATAATTTAAACGTGAGAAGGTATTATCAAAATTTTGAGTAAATCGATTTTGAAGTTTGCAAATTTACATGTAAAATTAACGAGATTCCCGCGCGTCGCTCATTCTGTTGACGGTACGTGCAATATGAATGACCCTAACACTTAGAGTATTTCGCACCGGCAGATGCAGCTCGTCTCTCGTACATGTAACATCGATTATTTTTTGTTTTTACGCGATTTGTTGGGGGTGAAACGTAATAGTTTACTGTCCCACACCGCAACTATACTTTTTAATGCTATTTCAAGGGTCTCTAAGCTCCCGGTTTCATTTATCCCGGTTTTTTTATGGGAGGCGCCTTCTCGTATGTTTAGCATAGTAACCAGAGTCAAAACCGCCCTGGAGGGGTGCAGAGCGGAGCGGAGCGGAGCGGAGCGGCGCCCCGAAAGGGTAGGTTTTGACGATGGATAAACCTCCCTATCGAATGCACACCCCAAAAATCGAAGAAAAATTCGCTAAATTTGAGTACTTTCAAATTGATTTTTCTCGAAATTTTATGTATATCATCTCGAGTGAAATTTTTACAGTATACTCTATAAACCTTCCTCTTTGCTATAGGAAAATTTTAAATTTATTTGGGGTGACCAGGGTTAGGGGACCGTCCCCAATATTTTTAATACTTCCATTATGTTGAAAAATGAAATATCGTTAAAAATTTACGAACTATAAACAGATTTAAAAAAGATTCAGAAAGAATTATGATAAAAAAAGTAAACAACTAGGTGTTAGACATTGGTTTATAACTAGACAGTTTGTATACAGCAGGTGCCTGGGAGAGGAAATCAACATACTTGACATTAGCGTGTTTCACAATTTATTAGATAAACATAAACAATTGCAAAGATTCTCACATAAAAAAAAGTATTGTGTAATAATTATTAGAAGGTAAAATCACAAAACAAATAAGTTCTCATTACAGACATAGCGTTAGGAATATTTTGAATCAAGTGACATTTGGAAAATTTGCTCAATCCGTTGGTAGCGCCACCAGCAGCAACAACAACAGTTATTTTATAGCAAAAATTTAGTGTTGTTAAATTTATCGTAATATATTTTATTAATTAGTACTTTTTGTTACGTTCAGAGTCTGAAGAACTTATTTTTTATTTAATACGTCCCTTAACAATTTAAAAATCTCCCGCATGGTGGCAGTTTTATAATGTAAAAGTTACGAAATGTTGGCATTTGTCTTTCTATTTCCTAAACCAAACGGAACCTTTTTAATGAAAAAAAAAAACAATAACGGAGGATCTTCACGTTAGACCACTTAAAACAAATCGCCCCGTATTACGTGTATAAACTTCTCTTACGTCGTAAGTTTGGCAAAATCTTCTATGTAATAAAAATTGAACAGTCTTCACAATAAGCGCTTGTGAATTCAGGTTGGACGCCCTTTTCTTATGATATCCACTTCGAAGTATATATATATTATATTTTAATACGAAATTAAGTTAACGGAAAAGAATTGGATAATACAAAAGCGCAGTAAAATTTATATTAAATTTCTCGAGTTCACAAACTTGTGCGTTTCTATGCTTCAAATTTAAAAGTACAGAGTAGTCAGAATTGTAGATTAAAGGACTCTCAGAATGTTCCGCACAGTTAAATAATTTGCTGAATTTATTTTTAGAATATTGGTTAAACAAAATTAAATATTTTAGAGACATTTTGTGACTTCTTGCACGGTCAGGATTACCACAAGATTATTGGTGCTGGTTTTACGTAAACGGCAAACTAAATACAAAAATGAAATTAGGTAACAAGCTTGTTTTACTTGTTCGGGAAAAGCATTCTGAGGAAGGAAACAAAATATCGAAGCAAAATTGATGACACGTCAATCCATACTAATCGTTATAGCTCTATCGCACTGGTAGAATATATAAATTATCTATCAGAAGTCAAAAATTAATTCAGTGAATTACCATGTCGATGTCGTTGAAAAATGATTTTAGAATTTTTATTATAATAGAAAATGAATTTACATTAACTCAGCCTGGTCTTTCATACCCACAATACAGAAACCAACATTATATATGTTTAGGACTACACTACACCATGCAGATTCTCGCCACAAAAAAATACTTGTGGTTGTTTGTTAACATTTTCGAAATATTATAAATACGAAAATCTCATGATCTAACGATTTTCAATTAAGCGAGAAAAACCGTTTAAGGAACAATTCCGACAATGTCTTTTTTTTAGAACAACCGAAGTTCTGAACGCGTTATCATTATGCTGATGCTTTTATAATTATGAGAACACTCCTTATTAACGAAGTTATTTGGATAATAATTAGTGGAGGAAAACTTGATTGTACTAAAACGGAAAAGCAATAATAAGAAATCTGTGAAAAACAGCTTTTCAGATGTGTCAAAATCTTTTCAGGTCGTCAAATATGGTTTTCCTTTTCATTTGATAAGACAAACTTGATGTCATAACTCCCCAACTAAACTACTAAGGAAAAATTTGACTATATTATGGTGAAACTTTTCGTAGGTCGTACTTTTGAAAAAAAAAAGTTCCATTTCCTAACCTGTTGTATACTGGTAATAGTAGGTATATTAATAGTACACAAATAAAATATTAAAAAAGTAAAATATTGCCAACAATGTAACATATTATGTTATTTTTTATCCCAAAATAAAAGTACCTACATAATATTAACTAAAAAATAAAATTCATAATATAGACTGTAAAACCTTCAGTATCATTTTTAGAATTCTTCCTGAGGCAATCCGACTTATAAGTACCAAATGTTTCATTTTTTTATGATTATTAGTAGTGTTCGGGGTCCATATTCACATTAGGTGAGGCTTTCTATTGAAAAGGCAATTTTTATTTCGATTCTAACGAGGATGTGCAATTGATGTCATAAACATAATTTTTATAAAATAAATAAAAAGCTTTGTATGGGATTTCCTCGAACCCTTTTATGTTTTTCATCTTACTTTCTTTCAAATGCAAAGCAGTGTAGCTTTTAGAATATCAATACAACAGGATAGAGAACGTACTCCAGGCATTAAAACATAACCTAAGTTCAAATTGCCAGTTCGAGCAGTGGTCATTTCCCAAAGTTTCCAGAGGTTGGAAAGTAATCACAGGTTCAAAAGGACACAAGCAAGCCAAATTTGCTTGTGTGAGTGAAGCGGAAGTTGGGCTTGAAGGGAAGTCGGGGCTCTGTGAAGTGGGCAGACATTCTGGAAGCACTATCTTATAAATTAGTGATTCATTCAGTTTTTTTAGCAACAGCTATGGTTAGGGAGATATCGGGGTTTTTATCAAGTGGCTGCTGACTTCACACTAGCAGGCACTCTGGAAGCACTATCTTCGAAATATGCCGCAATTGTTAGTGTCTCGGTAGTGCTTTATTCATTTTTTTAGCAACATCTATGGCTGCGGAGATATCGCGGTTTGACTTCACTGACACGCATAGATTGGAAAGGGATTAACGAGATTCCCAGTTAATTATAAATTAATATACTATTACAGTAGTCATCTCGTTAATCCCTTCGCAATTTATGCGTGTCGGTGAAGTCAAACCGCGATATCTCCGCAGCCATAGCTGTTGCTAAAAAATGAATGAAGCACTAGAAAGCACAAACGATCGCGAATAGTGCTTCCAGAGTGCCTGCCCACCTTATCGAGCTGAAACAAATTAATAAAGCTTTTCTATAAGCCGTCGAAGAAGTCTGCACGTATCGAGGCGCGAGCTTAACCCTGGAACGGTACACTGGGGTTTCAGAAACTCCAACAGTCATATTAGTTAATGCCGCATGTGCTGTAATGCTTTTTTTTAAATTCCATTCTTATAAATTAAGTTCATAGTTATCTCAGTAAGTGTAAATATCCGCTAGTGCCCTTTAGTTATTGAGCGAAATACAACAATTGAAAATAAATTTATATGGGTATCTCAGACCCCAGTGTGCAGTTTACGTATATTTTTAAAAATCAATATTAAATTAGTTTAATGTAATATTATCTTTATTAAATTTATTGTCAAATAATTACTGATTTATAATTATCAAAGTGAGTTTTATAAATACGACTTCATTAAACAAAATGTAATTTTGACAAATTTTGAAATTTGACGATGCTCAAATGCTGTATTTTTAAGTTTCCAATAAATCAGTCACAAATCCTAAACAATTCGTCTTAAATATGTACAATAAACAAATAAACTCAAAGTTAGTTGTTCCTAATGTTTTTTACCTTTCTTTATGGTCAATAATTGGTGATTTTTCTTTGAAAAAGTTAATTTTGACGCGATATTGGAGTTAAAAACAATAAACTTCAAGTTAGTTGTTACGAAGGGGTACAACATTTTTGGAATAATAGACAGAACCTGATAAAATAAAGACGAATACAAAAAAACAACTTTACGTACATCGCTTCGCCAAAAAATTGCCGAAATTTTGGAAATACTAACCGATTAAAATAAACAAATAAAATTTCAAAAAAATGCCCCGGCTAAAAAACGAATGATGGAACAAAAAATTCTACAAAATAATATTAAACTCGTCGGCAACGTACCGCGACTGTTATAATCTCTCATCAGATTTCAATCTATTCAAATTTTTTTAATTTTCTTTTCGACACTTCAAGGTAGGTATTTGGTGTAAGTGCGGCCCGGCCCATACATTGTAAATGTGACCCGCTTGCCCCAATGAGTTTGACATGTCCGATATAGCGCTTCTGATTAAAAGGGACACTTGGAATTTGGTTTATTTTTCACATCAATTCCCTTCAACGTGACTTGCACTTAACCGTTTCAACATACACGAAATCGTCATTACGTTGCAAGTAAATTCACTTGCGACCACGTTTATTGCACTTTTTCTAATTTTCCATTAATTTTTCTTTGTAACAAGAATTTATTGCATTATAGTCTTTCTTTAGAAACATGGTAAAATGCTCTCTTTTTCTTTGAAGTACGATTCTCGTTCGTTTTAGTCGCTATTAGTGCTTTTGAATTTATTGAAATTAAAAGTTTTTTAGACGCTTGTCGATTTTGACATATACATAAAAAACAAAATGAATGCATTAGCCTACTTCCTTTTCAGTAAGCATCAATAATTACTGTAAATAATAATTCGTTTGTGACAAATACTACCAATAATTTAAAATGTAACTGCTACTATTATTTCGGATAAGGAGGCGTGTTATATTATGTAATTTAAAAAACTTGAGCTTGTTTTTAATTTTTATCCCGCAAATTACGACATTTGCATGTTTAACAGGAATATCTTTATTCGGCCAAAGCGTGCTCCTGTTTTTTGTGTTCCTACTCGGTTTAATTATATGAAGATACTTAGGTATGTGTGCTGTATTTTTTACAATGTAAAAATTAAAACCAATCCAGTATCGTTATCAAGAAAAAATATTAGTTGACACAATTACTTTGAGACAACTCCCGATTATTACCAACATCCGTGTAGTCAATTCGACGATAAGAGAAAAACACTCGAGGTTAAATAGATTTGATTGTATATTATATGCAGACAGACCATAATTACATAACCAAGAATACCATCGTTCTCCAAACCATTATTTAACCGCTTTGTAAGTTTTGTTATTAGCCTGTTAGCAACAGACTATCATCACAAAAAATAATAAAGTGAAAATGGTAATTCACTCGTGAATACCAAACAAAAACGAATTACTAACACCGTTTTTCTTTTAAATTTCAAGTGAAATTAATAAATGGTAATTGATGGATGCTTTCTGATTAAACCGAAAGTTTACTTTACTCGATGTTGTTTACCTTTAAAATTATAAAAAAATATAGAAACATAATAGTTAATGTGTAAAAAAATCGGGTTTTCCAGCCGTACCCATCAATTTTACGGTCACTTTGGATGCAATAAAATCAAAGGATACTGCACTCGAGAGAAATCAAGTAAAATTACCAGTAAATCTTACATCTCGTTAAAAGCGTACATTAAGCACGTATACTATAATCCATCTGTTCAAGAATGAAAGAGGTAATAATATCCCCACATCGAGGGTTCAACAATTTTTGATCGCCATTTACAAGAATTTTATGAGGACATCGAAAAATCCAAGAAAATCTATAATATTTAAAAAGTAAAATAAAAAACATTTAACTCACCGGTGCTGCGAGTTTTCCTCCGTAGAATACTAGCGTTAGATTGTACTTTGTCACCTTTACTACGTGTATTTAACGCAGGCATAGTTCGTACAGAACTTCGTGTTTTGACAGGTGCCGTTTTCGCGTTTTCAACAAAAGTCGTCGCCGGCGCCACCGCGACCGTTGGTATCGTCGTCTTTAACTTTGTCCGCACGGTACTATTAATGTTATTTTTTCGAACTTTACCAGCTACTTCAATTAATGGTTCATCACTATCCGAACTATCTTCAATCATTTTTTTCCTAACGTTTTGTTGTTTAGAAGTATCCACTCCCATACAAACTTTAATGAGTTCGACCGCGGTTTCGGAACATTTTCGCAACTTTTTACTCTTGACATCCTCGACACTGTTATTAGAACTTTCCGATTCGCGTCTCTTTCGTTTAGGTGGAACAATTCGAGCTTGTTTAGGTGGAACAGGTGAACTAAGTTCGGGACTGCTAAGCTTGGAAGAAGCACGAGTTCGCAAAGACCTTGTCATTGGACTGGGCGAACTGGGATTCTGATTATCCGGTATATCTATTAGAAGTTGTTCTAACAAACTTTTACTTTTGATCATCATAGGACACGAATTACTGTTATCATCGGAGTCCGATAATGTTGGACTCTCGGAATCGCGGGTTTTATCTGGATTCGAATACGTGTACAAAGGCGGCGATACGCGCATAGGTGGTGGATCCGCGTCTTCTTCATTTTGCAAAGCTTTTAATGGAACAAGACTCACTTCGACTTTTGGCAATTGATCTTTTAAAATAGGCGACGTCAGCGTGGTTAACGACACAGTACCTTGTTTAAGACTATCTTGTAACGCCGACGTGAGACCACAACATTGGTCGATTTTAGTATTGGAGTTATGCTTGTTTTCATTTAAATCTTCCCCATTTAAACCTTCCATTTTAGCTAGTTGAGCCTCTATGTCAAGTATATTAGGCACTTGAGGTTTTGACTTGACGTTTTCCGAAATATCGGTGTGAGGACTTTGGCTAGCTTGATTCGGCGATTTTTCACTCAGCGCATCCATACTTTCTATTCCACTATCTTCCCCTTGCCCGCCAGAATTCGGCGATCGCCCTACTTGCTTTTCCACCGAATCCGGCTTTTGATCTACAATTTTTATTAAATCCGGCGATTTATCTTTCAGTTCTTTCAAGGGTGGAGGATCGATTAGCGTGTTAACCAATTCGTCTACCTTTTCGACTTGCTGATATTGACTACTATCTTGTACATTCTCAGTCCTGTGTGGAGGTCGCGTCACACTTTTTTCTAAATCCTCTAACAGCCTCTGTTTAAATTTGGCTTCCATATCAATTTCGCCAATCGGTAAACTTGTATGCTTCATTAATTTTTCGGCCACATTCTTACTATAACTCTTATTACGATTCAGTTCTTTTATTTTCGACGATTCTTTACTTTTCACTTTATCTTTTCTTGGCTTTTGTGTTGGCAGCGCAGTCACAGTACCGGTGTTAGTCGAACCTACAATAAATAATTGAGATTCTTCATCTTCTTGATCAGTGTGACTGAGCCGCCTTTTCTTGTCCCCCGACGTAATTCCGTTAGTTTCTGTGTATCGTTTTATGGAATTGGTCAATTCTGGTTCGCTCTCTCGTCGTTCTTTAAATTGCGAATTGTAACTCGCGTGCCTCGAAAGCTCTTTATCGATTACGTGACCACCCGTCAATAGATTTTGTTCTCTATGTTCATGACCAGATTTCATTTTCTTTATTTTGTTCTTTGTATATTCGGATGCCGTCGTGGTACTCGCCGCACCATCTTCCATCGTTACAGATTGATCGCTTCCCGACAGAGATTCTTTATAAGCGGAATTCTTTTTCACCTTTAACGGATCCTGCGTTTTGCGAACCTTCGTCGACGATTTCGTAGCACCGTCCACACCTGACGACGAATTTAACTTGATTTTCTTATTTATCACCGCGTGATTACGACCGCGCAACGAGATATGCAAAGGAGGCACCCGCAATACTTCACTAGCAACATTATCAACTACACTAGCAGTTTTCTTGGTTGCGGACATGTTGATGTAACTAACGTACGCCGGACTAACGGGCTCGGTTTTCTCCAATTTTAAACGCAATCTAATTTTTTCAGTATGTTTTAAGCTAGGCGAATCGCGACCTTTCTCCTTGTCTTTATTTTTCGCACTTTTGAAACGCGAACTCTTACTACTGTCACTATGATTTGACCGGCTCTCACTATCACTTTGATCGGTCGTATCGGGCCGACTGATTGGGTTTGTATCCTCGTCGGAGGTGATAACCGGCGATGGCAAACCTCTAAATATGTCACTAGGAATTTCTTCGGTTTCAGTTTCACTTTCGAAATGCGGCTCCAATTCGCCCGTCAAAGGATTAATTAGATAATTGCACCGACCATCGCTGTTCGTCAATTCTTCCGGCAGGTTAGGCGGGCTCCTAACGATGTCGTTCTCTAGAGAAGGCAGTAACTGATCTAAATCTGATTCTTTCAACTCCGTAAGCGATGGCGTAATGTCCACTAGTTGTGGCATGGGCTGTGCGATGGGTTCAAAAGAACTGTTTCTGTAAGGTGGAGGTACACCGCTGGTTCGAAACGACGTAATAGCCTTCACAACCGGATTTCTATTTACAGAAGAAGTTTGCACATTTGACGTATTACTAATAATATTGGTGTTCACTGGTAACGAATTAGGTAGTAGACACTGCTGTGCTTTTATTGTAGTTCCGATGTGATTTGAACTGGGAATTTCATTACTTTTAAAAGATGACACGTTTGCAGATTGAATTATTTGATTAGGTTGTCTAATGGTTGAACTAATTGGTAAAATATTAGAACTTTGTAAACTGTTTGGAATATGCAATAAATTATTTTGTTGTATTGAATTTTGTGGATGTAAACTGTTGCTATTCACCGACACTATGGAATTGCACTGCGTCACATTTGCCGAAGATAAGACACTAGAATGTGAACTTTTAATTAGCGTTGAAAAATTTGATATTGTTGATGTTGTTGTAGGTAACGATTGTACAACTGGCTGATTAATTGGCGTCATCACAACACTATTTGTCTTTAAATTTGTTACACTCTTTTTCATAAACGGTAAAGTAGACATAGAAACGATATCCTTTGTAGATGTGGTGTCCGAAGCACACGATGATGCCGTAACAGAATATTTAAGAGTAGGTGATGGTGATGATGAAGAAGAAGATACGATGGATCCATTAGCGTGCATTGATGTGGATGGAGCCAGTGATGATACGTTAGAAGAGGCGCTGTCTGCTTTGCATGTTTTCAAATTGCCGTCATTTTGTAATAAGTTGACCAATAGTGGACTAGAGATGGTGATGGGAGGTGGTTTTCCTGGATACGGTGGCGGTGGTGTACTGTAATTGCTCCCTAATGGTACATTTTCTCGTGGTTGAATTGCTTGGTTCATACTAGTAAATGGAAACGGTGCGGTATACGATCTTGGACTTGGTAGAGATGAACTTGATGCGATATTTTGTGAAGGTACTTTTGGAACTACTGTATCGGTGGGACACAACACGTTCGGTGAACGAAATTGTATTTTCTCACTCGTACTGACCACGGTTGCATTGGAAACTGGAATTTCTGAACTAATTGGTGGCACCACCGTTGAATTTGAACTTGCAGCCGACGTACTTGCTTCATCTGGAAAATTATAAAAACGAATTAATAAATTATTCTCAAATCGAAGGGAAAAAAATGACCAAAAAAAAAAATTATGGTAATTAATAATTATTTTGTAACATAATTTGATGATTAAGCAAAAATGAGAGCAAAGTATTGGAATGACCTTTTAAAAAAATTACTTTATGATGAAATTAAAAAAAAATTACCTTGCGTTGTCCTAAGAATAACTTCTTGAGGTTCTGGTCCCGCCAATCGAAGAGATATGACTTGATCCCCTTCGACTTGTACACTCAAGATGCCCAGTGCACGCAATTGTTGTGAACCTTCACTGGCCAGAAGTCGTAAGCGTACTGCTGCTTCACGAGGAATAGACAGCGTAACGCGTACTGAATTCCACGGCTCCAGTTTGCAGACTTGCAACTTGTCACCTAACAAATCTTGAAGATTACCTAGGACGCGTTCCAATTGATGGGGAAATGTCGGATCGGTTAGATCACCTTCACATGTCACCACAGTTGTTATACTATAGCCATCGCTATCAGCAGCCATCTAAAAGGTGTCACAATTTTTGTTAACTCTAACCTAAAATATGTTGAATAAACTTACCATTCTAAAGGTTCACATGCCTACAAAAACCATAAACTTTGCTTCGGCACAGCAAATTTATTATAAGTGGGCTCTGAAAGAAAATATTGAAATAGTAAAATAATGGATTTTCGTTCGGATTTCGTATTGGAATTATTGTACGCATTCGTGTAGGCAAGTTAAAATATTTGAATTTTCGATTATCGACAACTAAAATTCCGCTTTAAACCGTTTATTAATTATTATTAAGAATAACGAAAAGTTAAAACAAATTAATCCAAAGATGGTTCTGGTCGCAGCCATCTTGTATATGCGAGACGGGGGAGTGTATATTTCCATGTGCCTTTTTGTCAAATATTATCGGCTAAATATGACCAATTTACACATTGCAGACTTTTTAAGGCCTTTACAACGACGTTGCACACTTTGGACCACAAACGATGCCGCAACACACGAATGACTATACAATAATTAATACGGAAATTGATTTGCTTTAGGCAGAACACATATTACATACCCCATTTGAAGTGACACACTTTTTTAGTCTTACAACAAAATTTTGAGGCTTTAGCGACACTTCCGTTCAACAAATAAAGAAAACCGTCACTCCTAACATTAATGTTGCTTTAATAAAGTTATTAAAAACGTCCATAATACAATTACAAAAAGTTATACGCTATGAACAATAACAACTACACGCCATTCAGGGTGCGCACTAACGTTGCGCACACGTGCATAAAATGGTCCTACACAAGTTCTGTATATCGCATTTCTTAAAACAACCAACAAATTCAACAATCATTATTATCATCAAAATTGTACCGCGTTCGGTTTTCCTCTCTCAAAATTTTATTTTTGTCAATTCAAAATTTTCCCACCCCTTTCGTATTTTAAATTTTACGCGTCGATCGTCACGATTTTTCAAATATTTGAAAATTTTACACAGCCTGACCTTTACGAGTGGAAATGTTTATCTCCCAATAAAAAAGTATAAATCTATCGATAATTTTATGGCAACCTAGATGGAATTGATAAAAGGCGTCGCGTTTTACTCCAAATTGTTAATAGCGTGAGTAGATAATAAAACTCGGGGAGAAAATTTAAAAAGGTTACGCTTTCGACATGATCCTACGTGAAAATGCGTTTTTACACGTCCACTTGGAAACAAAGTTGACGCAGTGTATTTGTTCAATTTTTATTTTTTACTCAAAACTCGCATTAGAAACGCCAAGTTTTGTAATCATTAAATTATTTCATAAACACTTTGACGAATAGACGAGTTAATCTCTTGCATCTTGATCAATTACCACAAATTACATATTTATTTTTGATAAACTGTGGACGATAAGTGGTGATAAGTAGGTGGGTATTTGCATATAAATTTTTTTTTTACAAAAAGTTGATATTTCGGTTCTAAGCTAATAACAAACTAAGGGGGTGTGGCTAATGGCGCTATAAGTTTTTTGTTACGTCGATCATTTTATTGAAAGACAACTAATCAATACGGCTCGGCCTTCCGTCTCGCACAGGAGTCTCCCCCCACCCCTTACTTTTCTTTAATTTATTATTACTATATCAAATAACTTTCAAAACAGGTTCAGCTCACAGTGGCCAGGATGGGCTCCAGACCAGGGCGCTGTCATACCGCACTTTTCCAATTTAAATAATAGAGTTAACAAAAAAATTAACTCTTAACAAAAAAAGACCGGGGTCATGGCCTGATATAGTTGGTGCGATTTAAAATTTCTTGACCGTCTCTGTGTTTCGAAAGGCACGTAAAGCCATCGTTTCCCCTGTTTCAATGATTTGCCTTCATAACAACAACAAAAACCAGGTACAGGCACATTGAGGACCAACTTAGCATGCTATGATGTAAAAAATTTTTAATTAACAAATTGTAAAAAAAATTAAAGGTAAAAAATAATTTTTGGCCGGGTCTCAGCTTCTAGGAGACTGCAAGCTGTCCCCTATAAGTATGGTGACCATATTATTTTTATGAAAAAAAAGTACATTTCGGCGAAACACGGTAAATACCTAAAAAAAGGTCAACGGCGCACAGTGTGGTGGAGGCGGACAAATGGTGATTTTGAAAGTAATTCATTTGGTCTGTTTAATAATAGTTTCTTGCTAGGAACATCCCAAGGATTCAGGAACACGAGAAATCCTAAAAAATGCGCTTGGAAAGTGTCAAAAAAATGCGGCAAAGTCAACCTTTTTTATATACATAATATAATATGTACCGTATACATAGGTACTTTAACTTTGCTTAAAAACGGAAATACATTGATTTTTTTCAGTTTTCAAGTTGAAATATTATTTCTGTTTGGTATCTCTAGTACTTGCCCTCCAAATTTCAGCTGCAGATACTTGCAGATGCGAACACAAGAGCGTTTTTACTGAGACTTGTCCAAGTTTTACCGAAGGTATTATTGGATTAACAAATCAATAAAGTTTTCCCAAATGCCCATGTAAACAATACATAAGCACAACGGACGATACAGAAAGATATTAAAAACAATTGAAAACTATTTTAAAATGACAAACTTTAGCATTTCGAATCGTGGCTTATGCAATATTCTGTGGGAAAACACAAAAATTATTGTTTTCTTCTATTCTATTAGGGACTAGCTGGCACAGTCGGCCTACCGGCCGCCTTTAGCCATCTAGACCGTGTCGGATGTGGTTGTTCGGCCTCACTCCAAGGTACTAAAGTAGCCTATGTTTTTCGTAGCGTTGTAAATAACTTCTACACCAAATTTGGTTAAGATTGGTCAAATAGAAACGTAAAGCACGTGCACGCGTATTTGCATTGTCGATCGGTTGACAGTTTGACAGCATTCATTATTGTTTTTATAGTTGACTAGCTGGCACGGGCGGCTTTCGCCGCCCTTAGCCATCTAGACCCAGAATAGATCCGAGAAGGCCATAGTTGTTCGGCCTTCGGCCTCACAGGGGGAGGACCATAATAGATGCGCGAAGGACATAGTTGTTCGGCCTTCGGCCTCACAGGGCGGACCATAGTAGATCTGTGAAGGCCATAGTTGTTCGGCGTTCGGCCTCACAGGGGGAGGACAATAATAGATCCGTGAAGGCCATAGTTGTTCGGCCTTCGGCCTCACAGGGCGGACCATAATAGATCCGTGAAGACCATAGTTGTTCGGCCATGAGCTTCACAGGGCGGACCATAATAGATCCGTGAAGGCCATAGTTGTTCTGCCTTCGGCCTCACAGGGCGGACCATAATAGATCCGTGAAGGCCATAGTTGTTCGGCCTTCGGCCTCACAGGGCGGACCATAATAGATCCGCGAAGGCCATAGTTGTTCGGCCTTCGGCCTCACAGGGCGGACCATTATAAATCCGTGAAGGCCATAGTTGTTCGGCCGTCGGCCTCACAGGGCGGACCATAATAGATCCGTGAAGGCCATAGTTGTTCGGCCTTCGGCCTCACAGGGCGGACAATAATAGATCCGTGAAGGCCATAGTTGTTCGGCCTTCGGCCTCACAGAGCGAACCATAATAGTTCCGTGAAGGCCATAGTTGTTCGGCTTTCGGCCTCACAGGGCGGACCATAATAGATCCGTGAAGGCCATAGTTGTTCGGCTTTCGGCCTCACAGGGCGGACCATAATAGATCCGTGAAGGTCATGGTTGTTCGGCCTTCGGCCTCACAGGGGGAGGACAATAATAGATCCGTGAAGGCCATAGTTGTTCGGCCTTCGGCCTCACAGAGCGGACCATAATAGATCCGTGAAGGCCATAGTTGTTCGGCCATGGGCCTCACAGGGCGGACCATAATAGATCCGTGAAGGCCATAGTTGTTCGGCCTACGGCCTCACAGGGCGGACCATAATAGATCCGTGAAGGCCATAGATGTTCGGCCTTCGGCCTCACAGGGCGGACCATAATAGATCCGTGAAGGCCATAGTTGTTCGGCCATCGGCCTCACAGGGCGGACCATAATAGATCCGTGAAGGCCATAGTTGTTCACTATTATTTTCAAGTTTCGAAAGATTGCTGCAGATTTTCAAATAAACGCAATTTTAAAATTCTTCGTTTTTGGGAAATCGGAAGAGATGGTTTTTGCTCTCTCTCCGTCGCCCCCGAAGCCCCATCTCAAATATTTCGCCGTCAACGGATTTAGTAATTATTTGTATTATTTTGAGCGTTGAAAGTACTAAATTCTAATATATTAATTTGTTAGTGGTTTTCATTTTTCGAATTAAAGCCGCTATCCCGCCATCTGTTGACAGTGTTTTGAATCACTAACAGTATGTCTGTTGACAGTGTTTTGAATCACTGACAGTATGTCAGAATATTTCGATTTTTGACAAATTAAATTTTTTGTTTGCAAGACTTGTGATTTGATTTATCGGAAAAAGCGGATAACATTTTTCCCCGCTCGAATTTTTTCTCCATTTATGCACGAATAGTTGCGCCTGGACCTACAAAATAACTGTGCAAAATTTGGTTGAGATCGGTCCAAGGGTATACCCTATACTATACCATAATATTGGTAAACACGTGTTTTGTTCACCATCTAGCGAAAGCGTAGTATAGGGTGATTCACTGTAGTATAGGGTAAATCAATAAAAAATCGAAAAACGCCAATAACTTTGCTCCCCGCGCAAATTTTTTTTTTCATTTATGCACGAATAGTTGCGCCTGGACCTACAGAATAACTGTGCAAAATTTGGTTGAAATCGGTCCAAGGGTGTAGGAACGTTCAGGCCAGCCCGGCCCTGTAAGTAAGTAAGGGTTTGTTAACTGGGTTAAGTACCCAGGTAACTGGGTACTTAACCTAAGGGTAAAGTATACAGCGTATCAATAAAAAATAGAAAAACGCGAATAACTTTGCTCCCCGCGGGAATTTCTTCTCCATTTATGCACGAATAGTTGCGCCTGGACCTACAGAATAACTGTGCAAAATTTGGTTGAGATCGGTCAAAGGGTGTAGGAACGTATAGCGAACAAACAAACAAACAAACAGACAAGCTCTTTTATATATATAGATTTTGAGTAGCCTGCCTTCCTTTAAGGAATCTCGATAATCCATTCATGCGCGTCCCACAGGGACGCGCATGAATGGATTATCGAGATTCCTTAAAGGAAGGCAGGCTACTCAAAATCAACTTTCTTTTTCTTTGCCAATTTTTGCACTATCTCAATACAAAACATGCGCAGGGACCTACATAATAACTGTGCCAAATTTGGTTCCGATCGTTCAAACGGTTTAGGAGTCTATTGGGAATTTACATCACCGATGAGGGCGCTAACGTCGCGTCATAATGGCTGTTCTAATTAGTATAGCACGATATTGCACATAAGTTATTAATGCGTATTGTACTAATATAGCTACATAGGACATCGTTCTAAAAAAGAGTACTGTCCTACTAAAATAAGTACATATGGTCACCATACCTATAAGACTACTGCAAATTTGAACATCAAATTGAGAAAAATAGCAAATCTACAGGCTTATGCGGGTTCCAAATTACGGATTAAGAAAGGTGCTGCAATGAGGATTCGCACCAAGACTTTATAGCCGACTGCTATTCGCCCAACAACTCGGAATAATTTTCTTATTTGTAGTCAAACTATAATATGTGGAGTACCGGGACGAAGCTCCATACCTCCTTGGTCGCTTATTTTTATTTAACATGGCTTGATGTTTTGTATATTGCTGGCAGTGCATGTCGTGCTGGGATAGTGCCGAGGTCCGATCCATTTTTCTATGGATTGTGCACTCGTGGTACATTCGTCCGGATCGAATGCGTTCAGACGTTTCCCGAAGCTACCGCGTTGGACGATGGAAGATCGTGACCCGGATCTATTCCAGCAAAAATCGCTTTTAGAAGCGTTTGCAGGGACGACTTGATTTGGCGGGGTGCATGGACGTCGTGCTTCGGCTCGGGTGCGCTCGTGCGTTTGCCTAGACGTTCGTGTCGGCCGATCAAGCTCATAGCTGGGGCGTAGCCGGTTACGGTTACGGAGGTCGGACCGTCGGACTCAATGGTGAGTGTGCTACATGCACTTGCGTCGCTGTGTCTTCGGATATCGACTGAAGGTCTTTGACCGATAAAGGTCGGACTCTGATATGAGACACGGTGGTTTTATGACAATAAGTTTCTTGGACCTAAGGTAAGAAAAGGGGGGAGATTATCTAAAATAGGGGGGATTTTTACTGAGGAATTGGGGCTGCCCATAAATGATGTCACATATTTCATCAACTTGTGACAAAGTGTGACATGGAGGTGGGGGCGGGTATGCTTCCTTATGACGTCACGGCCATACTTATTATCAATAAAAATATTTGATAATAAATTTTGGGAAGAATTATCTAATTACCGCCACCCCAAATCATTTCAAAATTTTTTTATAGCAAAAGGAACCTTATTAGAGTGTACTGTAAAAATTTCGCCCGAGAAAGTATAGTCAAAATTTTGAGAAAAATCAATTTGAAAAAAGCTAAATTTTACATGTAAATCGCATGTTTAGGCCACGCCCATTACCGAGGTTATAAATATAAGTAGCGCTCGCTCGGAACGGAGCGCATTTGCCGGTCTACTGCCGTGCTTATAACATCGCTAGCACGGTCGCCAAACTGAATTTTAAAAAACGGTTCTTTTCAGAACCACAAATTTTTTAAGAATAAGGTCTCTAAATAAACATAAAAAACTATGGGGAAAACCTAGGCCCTTCGGGGGGCCGGTTTTGATGGCGCAAATAACTTTTTTGGGTGGATCTGGCACGGCCAGAATTGGGCGCATCAAAAAACCTACCCTACGCCCCTACAGGGCTCCGGGCGGTTTTTCAATCGCGTACGCCGCTCCGCGGCAGAGCTAAACATACGAGAAGGCGCCAACCATCAAGCAAACCGGGATGAAGGCAACCGGGATCTTAAACCCAAAAAATCGCGTAAAAACAAAAAATAATCGATGTTACATGTACGAGAGTCGAGCTGCATCTGCCGGTGCGAAATATTCTAAGTGTTAGGGTCATTCATTACGCACGGACCGACTACAGAATGGCGACGCGCGGGAATCTCGTTAATTTTACCACTGAATTACATGAAAATTAGCTAACTTCAAAATCGATTTACTCAAAATTTTGATAATACTTTCTCAGAATTTTTTTGTAGTAGGGGCCTATATAAACCTTCATCTTTCCATTAGGAAGGTTACAAGTTAGTTCGTAGTGGCGGTAGTTATGACACTCTCACCTAAATTTTTATGAATTCTCCGCAGTAATTTGTTTTGCTGAATATTGTGTATTATGGGACTCCCGAGGTTGGGGGTTAAAAATTTGTGACCTAATTTCGGGGAGGGGGGTTTCACATTTTGTGATCAAGTGTGACAAGGGGTAGAGTTTTTTTTTAATTTGGTCCTAAATTGCGTGACATCATTAATGGACAGTCCCTTTTGTTGGGTCTATGGTGTCTTAACATTTTTACGACTGATTACTGTATTGTCAGCCAAAATGAACTTCTTCTTCTTCTTCAAGTGCCGTGCCTGATTTCAGACGTAGGCGACCTCTCTCCTATGCATGTGTTGTGCGTTTGAAGTATTATCACACACATAGGGGACCTACTGCTTAACGCGGGCTCCGAACCGCGGGAAGTGTATACACTTCATCTCCAGAGAGGCTGTACCAGGCAGATTACACCTCGGTGGTTTGCCATTGCCTTCCGAGGGGAGACGGTCAGAATAAAGTTTTACTGAGCCCGGAGTTGAACCAGGTATTTAGCATTAGCAGCAACGCACTTAACCGCTAAGCTGGCGACCGTCTCAAAATAAACTACAACCCAAAATTTAAAAGTAATTTCCCATCAGGAAGTAATAGAAAAATTGATTTTTAAAATGCACGAACATACACGAGGAAGTTAAATAAAACCGTTTTTTTTTCTGCAGGGAAGGGGGAAACCTTCATAGGTACCACCCCATCAGGGATGGTAGTGTCAGATTCTAACTGACTAAAACCCCCTCCCCGACGACAGCGGGCTTTACCTTCTCGGCATTACTTCCGCTGTCGTCTGCGATCTTCCATGCTGCATCGATGATGCAGGCTCCCGATGACCTCCCGGTTTAGCACGAAAGTTTGTGTCCGGGAGGTCAGGCACTATCACTTGATTCTACTTTTTCAATTGAACCGGACCCACCGCTCGCCGCGATCCAACACGTCTCACCGGGTCACCTAGTAGTCCGTGATCGTCAGTATAGGTGAAAGTCCACTCGTCATTAACTTAATAGGCGGAAATTCCGGCGACAAAGTCAAGGCCGAGCCGACCGTCATCCATACCGGAGACTTCGAGCCCCCAAGCGACCCTGCAAATCATATTAAATCACAGAGCGCGATGCGACCGGGTCATTAACCCGCACTCGCCGAAAGCTAACTTCACGGCCCGACCAGGAATGTTATCGGGACCCGGGGCCTTATCCGAAGCCATTCTTTTAACTGCGGCTTGGATTTCAACGGTTGTAAAGAGGTAAATCTGCTGGGGTGGGAGCATTCTTGGCTCCCGGAAGATCGGATGCTCAGGGAAGAGCACCGTCGCTATCTCCCGGACCTTGGGTGGGCTCGGTCCGGTCATGTTTCTTCTCCCTCTTAGCTTACCCCTCACTACCTTATAGGCCAAGCCCCACGGGTCGTCGTCCAATGACTTTAGAAGCTCCAGCCAACATTTTCTTTTTTTTTTTTTCTGCAGGGAAGGGGGAAACCTTCATAGGCACCACCCCATCAGGGATGGTAGTGTCAGATTCTAACTGACTAAAACCCCCTCCCCGACGACAGCGGGCTTTACCTTCTCGGCATTACTTCCGCTGTCGTCTGCGATCTTCCATGCTGCATCGATGATGCAGGCTCCCGATGACCTCCCGGTTTAGCACGAAAGTTTGTGTCCGGGAGGTCAGGCACTATCACTTGATTCTACTTTTCCAATTGAACCGGACACACCGCTCGCCGCGATCCAACACGTCTCACCGGGTCACCTAGTGGTCCGCAATCGTCAGCATAGGTGAAAGTCCACTCGTTCTTAACTTAATAGGCGGAAATTCCGGCGACAAAGTCAAGGCCGAGCCGACCGTCATCCATACCGGAGACTCCGAGCCCCCAAGCGACCCTGCAAATCATATTAAATCACAGAGCGCGATGCGACCGGGTCATCTTGAAAAACTTGTGGTCGCTGGCAAAGTGTCAGTCCACTCGTCTTTATATTTGACGGCACTATTTTCGCGATCGTCCCCCTCTGGATTAGCACGAGAGTTTGTGTCCACAGAGGGTCTACGCGCTATCGTCGTACCGACACTAACCTACCCCGTCGAACGACCGTCACTACTCGACCCGACCCGACCCGCCGATCAATGACGATATTCTTCGGGAATTCTCTTGGGAACTTCTCGCGCATCTTCTCGCGGGAACTTCTCAAGGGAACTTAAAAAGGCTGTCATTGACTTAACTGTAGGGCGAGGACTCGAGCTGCGGCTTGCTCAGCTCGTCCGTCCCCCTCCTTGGTCTTCATCACTTGACTGATGAAGACCGCTACAGCCAGCCATTCGTCTTCGCCGGACAGCATGAAAGCAATCATGTTGTCCGGGCTTAGTGTGTCGCCCATCCGGAGCGAAATCATCACTCTCTCCCTCTCCCATCTTAGGCATCCGAAAAGAGTGTGTTCCGCCGTATCTTCGTCCCCGCAGTAACGACAGGCAGGTGACTCGGTCAGCCTGAACCTGTGGAGATATGCCTGGAAGCATCCGTGGACGGTGAGAGCTTGTGTTATATGAAAGTTCACCTCTCCGTGCTTTCTCGCTACCCAAGGACGAAGATCCGGAATGAGCTTTCAGGTCCAAGCGGCATTCGTGCCGGAGGACCAGCTCCTTTGCCAATCGTCGAGCGTCCGCTGCTTAATGGTGGGGTCCGGTCCCGCTCGTACGTCTGCTCTCTCTCTAGCTAAAAGCTCTATGGGAGGCATGGAGGCCAAGACTCGCACGGCTTCGCCGGACACGGTTCTGTAAGCGCAAGTTACTCGAAGTGCCATCTTGCGCTGGACCGCTTGCAGCCTCTTACGGTTACGCTGGACGTTGACGGCCTCTTGCCAAACGGGAGCGGCGTACAACATCACGGACTGTGCGACATTTTCTTTTACTATCAGCAATTGCATGGCGGACTAATTTGAAAATATTAGTAAAACAGAAGTACCAGACCACTATCGTAAGATGTAGAAGAAAACCAAAAAGCGTTTCATTTTGGTTGTGCGGCCTGAAGGCCGCACTGAGTGAATTGCGACAGCTATCTATCGTGTATATTTGATTTTTAATTTTTTCAATTTGTTTATCCTCCCAATCGAACGGACCGACGAATTATAGGTGAAATGTAGAGTAAAAGTTTTTTCGAAAAGTCCTTCCCTTGCCTTCAAAATTAACATTTGGATTTTGCTCAAAAAGCATCCCGAATTTGCGGCGGCACCGCATTACCTTGTAATAATAATTATTACGTTCGCACGGCTCTGTTATGACGGTATAAAAATTATGACGGTAAAAACGAATTGCACCGTAATAATTCAACCAATAAGATGCGTTCCTTAGCGTTACGGACAGATCTATAGTCCATCTGGTTTTGGATTGCTTTGCAGTAGAGGTCGCCTTGAACGGCAAGTGAGATTTACACAGGGAAACGTCAAATAATTACAGTGTATGAGCGACAAAAAGCAAATGTCACTTATTTGATACTTGAAAACATCGAGTTATAGGTTTATAGAGTTTTTTATCAAATACGAATTTATCTTGTACAAATTTTTTAAATTTGCCAAAAACTTTTAGAAAAAAATATTCGTGAGTCATCAATCGCAAATAAAATTTCGACAGCGTAAACGCGTAGAAATTTTATCCAATCACGCTCGAACGTCACAGTTTTTTAGTACAATTTAGTTCTGCATTCTTAAAACGGCATTCTATATTATGTTGATTACAATAAAATTTGAAAAGTTCCCAAAACAGTGTATGACATCACAATAATGTAAAAAAACTCGAGAAGCGGTAGCGAGTAAAATCGTGTTCTTCGCGAGGCCAAATTCGAAATGTATGTTTTGATGCTCCGGTCGCACCCTTAACGTTAAAAGTCTAAAAATTTGCGCATTTTTGTTATATGTGCTGGTTTATTGCTTGAATTAAATCGAACAATTGATTTAGTTTTTATGTTTCAGCGAATTTGCACTCAAGCGCTTCAACAACCGTTTTTCAAAATCTGCAGCTTGACGTTACAAAGCGTCGAAAACTTCGCAATTAAAACAATATCGACTTATGATTGGACAAATAATATCATTTTCCAATAAACGTTGCCACACCCACCGTTAAAAATTTGCACCGGAAAAATTCGGCGATCATGGTGAGCGCAATTCTTCTCGTTAGTCCATAGTCAAAAATTATTTTTCAGTCGGGCGGTCGGGCCTGTTTAAAAATATATTACTGTCGAATTTTAAAAAATTTTAAAAATAGAAGTGGAAAATTGAGTTTATAGTATTTTTGACTATATGAAAAATTTAAAAATTTAAAAAAAAATTTAAAACTGACATATTAAAAAAGTTAAAGTTATTAAATTAAAAAAAATGGGGGACCATAATATCGTACCGTTTAATACGGAATTAGCATTGAAATATTTTTGATAATTAAGTGAGCAAAGATTTTCAATTTAATTACTGTAGTCGATTCAGCTTAAGTTCGCAAAAGTAGGCGGATGAAACGGAAAATAAGATTTACGCTTATTTAAATTAATTTATAGATCTGCATCATTCTTAAAATAAATCGATTTGTTGAAATTGCATAAGCTTGGTCGAATTAACCATTAGTAAATATTTTTATACAAATCACGGAATGTTTTATTATTCTATAATTAAGGCAAAATTCTAAAATGATTTCCCATGACCTTTTATTTTAGTAAAAATTCGAACAATTTGAAAATAACGTTTTCGTGCATTTAGTGCCGATTAAAGATTAATAGTTATTTACATAAAAGTCAGGAAAATGACATATTACTGACGAGGGGCAATGTTGAAATACGAGGCACTTCGTGCCGAGTATTTTAGAGCTCCGAGTCAAGTGAGACATTTTACTGACATGTTTTGTATTAAATTTTTCCGAAAATCGTAAAAAATCGAAATTTAAAATCGAAATTTTAAAACACTAATTGAACGACATTTTTTGACATTGACATTTGTCTATTTTATTTTGTTATTATTAACCTTACTAATTATTACCGGACTAGTCAGTAAAGTTCAATTTCCCTGCGCGTGCATAAGCAGGGAAATGTTGTTTCAATGACGATTTCCGGAAAAGAAAATTTACTTAGAAATAATGTAATATTAATCAGTGGCGTAGCTAGGGAGGGGCGGACCGCCTCGGGTGTCACCCGTCTGGGGGTGACACCTAACCCCAAATTATTTAAATTTTCTGACTAAAATTACCTCGTTTCTTGGTTTTTAAAAACAAAAACGAGTGACCTTTTTGGTTTTTTTTTTAGGTTTTAGAGGTGACACCTTTCGAACGAAAATAGGTCATAAGCCTAGGTAGGGGTGACACCCGGGGCGGATTTTATGGGTGTCACCCATGCTAGCTACGCCACTGATATAATCATCTGAGCACAACGTGAGTACTACATGATCGTAAGTAATGTCGGGAAATTTAAATTAGAGGCACATTGAATTATATAGATTCAAGTAACTTAACACTTCCATTAGCAATCCTTTTTTCTTACGGCATTTTCAGGGGCGGACCGGTATCGTATTTCACCGAGCTTTCAGACAATCATCGGTTCATTTTAAATATTTATTTATTTTAAATAATAATATGAATGGTTAACAAATTTTTGTTGCAAAAATATAAAAAGGAATTACCTAGATCAAAATATTGTTTTTCCTAACTTTCTACATCTTTGTGTTCATAATTTTTCCGCTTTTCCTTTCTGCTTTCGTTTATTTCTTATTTCACCGATCATAATAATGTTTACATCAAACAAATATTTATGTTTACATTACACATATTTTTACAGTAGATATCAGCACATACCTTATCTTTCGCCGCGCTGGCTGGCCAACGGATCCGGTGGTGTACATCAGGTTCGCCCAGTAATTTTTATTGCTAGTACGTCCCTAAACATTTTTAGGATTTCCATCTCGATGCTTATAGCGGTCAGAACTGACGATGAAAGATTGGCTTTAAAAATATGCTCTGTCGATGTCGTAAAGGGGATATTCTTGTCGACGAAGGACCCCCCCCCTTTATATACGGCCGCCTGCAAAATTAAGAAGAAGTCATTTTTATGTTTATTTTCTTTTTATATCTTGAAAGCGCCCATGGACGACATGGTGGGAACATTATAAAGGGTGTTTTTTTAGCTGCATGAGATCTTTCAATAGGGATAACTTTTGAATGAAGTTTGTCAAAGTGACAGTTCTTTGACATTTGTGTTCAGAAAGGTTTGTTGAAAATGAGTTCCGTTCGCGAAACTTATGGAGCTCTTCGCCCATTTTATGGTCGACATAATCGACCTTCTGAGCAGGATATTGGTGTGGTGATGGATAAATTTCGTACTACTTCTTCATCGCATGATGTAAGACCACCAATAAGACAAAGAAATGTGCGTACCGAAGAAACTATCGCTTCTGTGAGTGAAAGTGTGTAAGAGAACCCAAACATTTCAATTCGCCACCGTGCTCAACAACTTGGGCTTTGTCCGTCCACTACATGGAAAACTTTACATCAAGATCTTGGTTTACATCTTTACAAGATCCAGTTGGTTCAAGAATTGAACCCTAATGATCATCGATTGCGTCGTGCGTTCGCAGATTGGGCTCACAACCAATTGGAAGTGGATCCATTTTTTTTACAGCCAAATCTTGTTCAGTGACGATGCACATTTCTGGTTGAATGGGTATGTAAACAAACAAAATTGCCGTATATGGACTGACATCAATCCGGAACATTATCTTGAGACTCCATTGGATCCATTAAAATTGACTGTTTTGTGTCGAATACACGCCAACGGTATCATCGGTCCATATTTCTTTCGAAGTGAGGAAGGAGCTACCGTTACGGTGAATGGTGTGAGATATAGACACATGCTCAATACATTTTTGTTTCCAAAAATCCAAGAGTTAAACATCCACAACTTATGGTTCTAACAGGTTGGTGCTACGTGCCTCACAGCCACCGAATTCATCGATTTATTGAAAGGACAATTCGGTGACAACATTATTTCAAGAAATGGTCCTATCAATTGGCGTCCAAGATTTTGTGATTTGTCGCCTCCAGATTATTTTCTTTAATAATAATAATAATAAAGCATTTTATTCCTGACAGAATATAGCTATCTCCGTAAGAGATTTTACAAAACCATTTTTTGGGTTGGTTTAGTCCCCATATTCTTACATTTCATTCTAATTCATTTCACAGTCTAGTATTTGATTTTGCTTCGCTTGTGATTCTTTTCCATAATCCTCTGTCCATGATCTTTGTCCTCCAGTTCTCGATTCTTATCCTTTTGATATCTTCCATTACTTGGTCCCACCACCGAACCCTTGGTCTTCCTCTGCTACGGACTTCTGTTGGTCTCCACTCCGTGATTTTCTTTATTGAGGTTTCTTCGTCTCTCCTCATCACGTGACCGAGCCATCCCAATCTCATCGATTTCATCGTCCTCACGATGTCTTCGTTTTCCATTTCTAGTATTATTTCCGAATTCGTCATCGGTCTGTGCTCGTGGTCATTCTTTTTCGGACCAAATATTCTTCTCAATATTTTTCTCTCCAGAACTCGCAGCTCTTCCTCCTCTCTCTTTGTCATACACAGAGTCTCTGCAGCATACGCAATCGCCGGTCTTATTATCGTTTTATATATTTTTAACTTGGTTGCCCTCGATAAGTTTTTATCACTCAATAATTGCTTGTTGGCGTAATATGCTTTGTTGCCCAACTGAATTCTTCTTTTAATTTCTTGTTGTCTTTCATTTGCGTTGTTTATCTGTACTCCCAAATATACGAAATCATCCACTTCCTCATAGATATGATCCTCAATCCGTATTCCGTCTCTTGTATTTTCTCTTGGACACTTCATATACTTGGTCTTGTCTCTGTTTATTATCAATCCCATGCTTTTTGCAGTTTCTTTTATTTCCTTACAGGTTGCAATTAGTGCTCTTTTACTTCTTGATATTACTACCACGTCATCAGCGTACGCAATCACTTGTACTTCCTTGTTTATTATTGTTCCTTGAATTTCTAGTTCTCTGATTATTTTTTCGAGAATCAAATTGAACAATGTTGATGACATGGCGTCGCCTTGTTTGACTCCACTATTTACTATGAATTCTCCGGTTTCACCATTTGAAGTTCTTACGCAGGCTGTGGTTTCTTCCAGTGTTATTTTTGTAATTCTTATAAGTTTATTTGGGATTCCAAATTCTTGCATGGTCTCAATTATCTTGTTTCTTTTTAGTTTGTCGAAAGCTTGTTTGAAATCTATAAACAGTATATACATATTAATGTTGTGTTCATAACTTTTTTCTATAATTTGTTTCAGGACGTGAATTGCATCTACTGTCGATCTACCCTCTGTGAATCCGTATTGATATTCGCCAATAATTTCTTTCGTAAAACTTTTTAATCTCTTGTTTACTAATGCTGATAATATCTTATATGCGGTGTTTAGCAATGTGATTCCTCTGTAATTCTCGCACCTTTCGACATCTCCTTTTTTCTTTATCGTGACTATTATACCTTCTTTCCATAGTTTGGGCATTTTTTCTTCATTCCACACCTGTTTTATTATTTCGTATATTCTTCCGTGCAGCACTTCCCCTCCATATTTGATCAACTCCGCATTCACGTCATCTTTGCCAGGAGATTTTCCATTTTTGAGTTTACTTATTATTTCTGTTATTTCTTCGTATGTTGGCTCCTCAACTTGTTGGTTTTCCTCATTTATTATTTCGTGGTCATCTCCTTCTTCCTCCGTAGTTAGTAGTCTTTGAAAATGTTCCACCCATATCTGATTTACTTTCTCTATGTCATCTTCCAATCTTCCTTCACTGTTCTTCATTCCTCTTGTTTTTATCTTACTTCCTGTTTTTTGTTGTCTTATTTTTTCGTAGAATTGTCGGCTGTTCTGTCTGTTGTTTTTTTCTATTTCTTCCATCGTTTCTTTTATCCAATGGTTCTTTTTTGTTTTATATGTTTTAACAGCTTCTTTTCTGATTTCTCTGTATTTTTGTAGGTCTTCGTTTTTATTCGTTGTAAACCATTTTATTCTTGCTTTACTCTTTTTGTTACTCAAGTCTTTACATTCATCATCGAACCATTCTCTTGTTTTTTTCTTCTCTCTGTATCCTATTATTTGTTTTGCAGTCTCCTTCAATATATTTGTGATGATTTCATTTTCTTGTTCCATATCACTATTTCTTTCTTTTGTTGACATTTTATCCTTCACTGCATTCTCGTACTTCTTTCTGGTTGAGTCATCACAAAATTTGTTCACTGCTAACTTTTTGTTCATATTCTTTCTTGCTGTTCCGTATGTTTTCTTTTGTTTGACATCTGCCACTACTAGGTAGTGGTCGGTATCTGCATTAGCGCCTCTGTATGTTCTTACATTCATGATGGAAGTTTTTTGATTTTTTGATACCATGACGTGATCTATTTGGTTTCCCTCCTCGCCTTCACCACCCGGCCAAACCCACGTTACTTTGTGTATTTTTTTGTGCTTGAATCGGGTACTGCTAATGTCCAGGTTGATTGCTGCTGCCAGATTACACATTCTGTGCCCGTTATCGTTGGTTACATCGTGAATTGTTTGTTTACCCGCTACTTCAGCAATGTATTCTTCCTTACCCACTTTGGCATTGAAATCGCCCATTATTATCAACATATCTGATTTGGGAATAGTGTCGCATAAGCCTTCTAAATCATTGTAAAAATCCTCTTTCTCAATCTCGGTGCTGTCTTCAGTGGGAGCGTAAGCGTTTATTATTGATATGTTTGCGGGACTCTGTTGGACTCTGATGTATGCCAGTCTTCCATTCACTGGTTTAAATTGTATTATGTTATCATAAAATATTCTCGTTACTATAAATCCGATGCCATTTCTTCCTTGCTTCTCTTCTCCAGAGTACAACATTGCGTATCCAGCCTTTACAATTTCTCCTTGACTCTTCCAACGAGTTTCTTGAATCGCAGCTATATCTATTTCGTATTTTAACAGTTCTCCGGCGATCTCATCTATTTTTCCGGCTTTCAAGAGAGTCCTAATATTCCATGTAGCGATTCGGTATGTTTTCCTTTTTTCTTTTTTCTTTTTGTTTGCATTTCTCCTTTTTCTTTGCGTTGTCGTCTTTTTTCCAACACCCTCTTCTGGAACAACTGGTTGGAAAGGTCCAGTTGTTCTATCTTCATCTTTTCTTAGTTTTTTGCTAGTTTTAGTTCATTTGCCGTCTTGTCCCATATATACGTTTGTCCTGCTTATATAGTCTTTGGAAACCAACTTTGACTCTGTTTCCATCTTTCATCTCGTTTCTGGCCGCTTCCCATATCTTATCCTGTATCGACTTTTCATTCTTGGTAAGGTCGTTCTCTATGTAAACTTTCGTGCCCTTTAATTTGTTTTTACTTTCCATTACTTTGGTTTTCTGGTTACGGTCTCTTAATTTAGCTACTATTATCTGTTTTCCCGGCATCTTCCCTATTTTAAATGCATCCATAACATTGACTTGAGTCTGCATTTCCTTTTTTAAAAACTCTTCTATCTTTTCTTCGGTAACATCTCCTTCCAATGGCATGCCCTTAATGATTATGTTATTAGCTTTTTTGTCTCTTTCGTATCCTTCTATTTGAGCCTCCAGATTTGTTATTCTGGTCTCCTGTTCGGTATTCTTCTCTTCCACTTTTTTCATCATCTCATGCATCTTTTTCTTTTCCTCATTCCATCTTTTCTCCATAACTGCCAGACCTTCTTTGATTTCCCCAACTTCCTCCTTAGTTGATTTAATTTCTTGTTTGGTTTCACTGAATCCGGTTTTTACGGTTTGAGTTAAGTTTAACAGCATTTCTCTCAGTTCTTCCATTTCGATTGTGTCTTCTTTTTGTTTCGTAGCTACTTTTATCTCTTTCGGTGGGGTTTTTTCTGTTAGTCTACTTTTCTGGAATATTCTATTTTCTTCTTTGTTTATGGACTCTTCCTCTCTTTTTCTTTTAATGTAGTCTTTCACCGATGGTACAGAGTTCGATCTTGTTTTATTTTGTTCTTCCTTATTCATTTGCTTTTATTGACCTCACTCAAACTTAGGCAACCCAACTTTCCGCATGCAAATTTTATGTATTTAGGGTTTATTAATAGATCAATACCACACTTAATTTATGTGTTTCTTTATTCTTGTGCTCACCCCTGTTCGAGTTGACCTCTTGGAGAGGAAACTATTGTTCTTGCAACCCCTTACTTCGAAATAATTTCAACTAACCTCAAAAAGTTCGACGAAATTTAAAACCTAAAAATTTCTTCAGATCGCCGTTTTCCAGTTTATCCAAATTTTTCTCTTTGATTTTCGTACTCCTATTATTCCGGTTATACAAATTTTCCAATTTTCCTATTACTTTAATTAGGTTAAAATACAACCTCAAGTTTAAATTTTAAACACCATAGCGCTAACCCCCGTTCGGTTTGGGATAAGAAGAAGTCATTTTTATGTTTATTTTCTTTTTATATCTTGAAAGCGCCCATGGACGACATGGTGGGAACATTATAAAGGGTGTTTTTTTAGCTGCATGAGATCTTTCAATAGGGATAACTTTTGAATGAAGTTTGTCAAAGTGACAGTTCTTTGACATTTGTGTTCAGAAAGGTTTGTTGAAAATGAGTTCCGTTCGCGAAACTTATGGAGCTCTTCGCCCATTTTATGGTCGACATAATCGACCTTCTGAGCAGGATATTGGTGTGGTGATGGATAAATTTCGTACTACTTCTTCATCGCATGATGTAAGACCACCAATAAGACAAAGAAATGTGCGTACCGAAGAAACTATCGCTTCTGTGAGTGAAAGTGTGTAAGAGAACCCAAACATTTCAATTCGCCACCGTGCTCAACAACTTGGGCTTTGTCCGTCCACTACATGGAAAACTTTACATCAAGATCTTGGTTTACATCTTTACAAGATCCAGTTGGTTCAAGAATTGAACCCTAATGATCATCGATTGCGTCGTGCGTTCGCAGATTGGGCTCACAACCAATTGGAAGTGGATCCATTTTTTTTACAGCCAAATCTTGTTCAGTGACGATGCACATTTCTGGTTGAATGGGTATGTAAACAAACAAAATTGCCGTATATGGACTGACATCAATCCGGAACATTATCTTGAGACTCCATTGGATCCATTAAAATTGACTGTTTTGTGTCGAATACACGCCAACGGTATCATCGGTCCATATTTCTTTCGAAGTGAGGAAGGAGCTACCGTTACGGTGAATGGTGTGAGATATAGACACATGCTCAATACATTTTTGTTTCCAAAAATCCAAGAGTTAAACATCCACAACTTATGGTTCTAACAGGTTGGTGCTACGTGCCTCACAGCCACCGAATTCATCGATTTATTGAAAGGACAATTCGGTGACAACATTATTTCAAGAAATGGTCCTATCAATTGGCGTCCAAGATTTTGTGATTTGTCGCCTCCAGATTATTTTCTTTAGGGGATGTTAAATCCATGTTTTATGCTAACAAACCAACAACTCTGGAAGCATTGGAGGTCAATATTCGGCAAGCCATTTATGAAATAGCTGACATTAGTCAAGAACTCGAGTACCGAGGACACAAAGTGATGCATATAACGAACATGATACAGAAGGGAACACAAGTGCCTTTATCAATGCACCTTGTAGAATTAGCACCCGATGATAATAACAAAACCATCTACAAAATAAATCGATTATTAAATACAGTTGTAGTAGTCGAACCACCCCATCAGAAGCGTGAAGTTGTTCAATGCCTGCGGTGCCAGCGTTATGGACACACCAAGACCTATTGTAATCGCCAGCCTCGATGCGTCAAGTGTGCCCTGAATCATTTCACTAAGGATTGTCCGAAGAATAAAGACACAAAAGCGAAATGCGTACTATGTAATGAGGACCACCCAGCTAACTACAAGGGGTGTATAGTATACAAGGAGATTCGAGAGAGAAAGTTTCCAGCCCTGAGGCAAAAAATACAACAATTACCGTCATCACCACCACTACCTGCCCCAAAAATAAACTTCCCCCAGCAACAAACAAGAGTTTTCTACCCAAGAACATCTTATGCTGGCGCGGTAGGTGAACCAAGTCAAAGCTTTCAACCCAAAAACGACCAGTACACAACCCACAGGACACCAGAACATAACACAAACACCCTGGAAACAATGCTGAGTACACTTATGAATAGAATGGATCAAATGTTAACCATTCTTATGAAGCTCGTGTCAAAACTGCCATAAGCTTCACAACAAAATTAGCACTATGGAATGCCAATGGCTTGTCCCAACATGGACAAGAGTTAGCAACATTCATTATAAATCACAAAATTGACATCGTATTAATATCGGAAACTCATTTCACAAACCGGAGTTATTTAAAAATCCCAAATTACTCAATTTATCATTCACGCCATCCCGATGGCACGGCTCACGGGGGTTCTGCGGTCATCGTCAAAAACTCATTGAAACACTACGAGCTGCCGAAATATCAATACGAATACCTACAAGCTGCAAGCATAATGATTGAGGAATTGGGTGGCCCATGGCTATTTCGGCTATCTACTGCCCTCCAAAACACGTAATCAAAGATGATAGTTTTACCACCTTCTTCGAGACACTTGGTTGCCGATTTATTGCGGCTGGTGATTTTAATGCTAAGCATCAACAATGGGGCTCCAGAATCGCAAATCCACGCGGCAGGCAATTATTAAAAACCGTAACAAAATTAAATCTAAACCACCTTTCATCAGGACACCCAACGTACTGGCCTACGGATAGGAACAAAATCCCAGACGTACTAGACATTTGCATCACGAAAGGAATTGCTGGAAACTATTTAGTAGCTAAACCCTGCTTAGATTTGTCTTCGGACCACTCTCCGGTTTTAATTGAAGTAAATTCTAAAATTACAGATAGAGTGAAGCCTCCGTTGTTGAGCAGTAAGTACACTGATTGGGATACATTCAGGGCACTAATAGACGAAAATGTTGACCTAACCTTGCCACTGAAATCTGAAGCGGATCTTGTCTTGGCTGTGGAGCACCTAACTACTATCCAAAATGCTGCCTGGTTGTCAACTCCTGAGGTACACAATCCCACAATGGAAGAAACTTGTTCCCCCAAAGTAAAAGAAGCAATTGCTAAAAAACGTAAACTTAGAAGAATATGGCAGAACACTAGGGCATCCAAGTGATAAAACTAAACTCAATCGTTCAACAATAGAACTCAAAAATCTTCTAAATGAACTAAAAAACAAATCTATTCAGCATTATCTGGAAAATCTATCACCATCAGAGGCAACCGACTATTCACTATGGAAAGCCACCAGAAAATTAAAACGAGCTACTACGTTTGTGCCTCCCATTAGAAGAACGGGTGGCGACTGGGCAAGAAGCGATCAAGAGAAAGTGGACGCCTTTGCTGAACATTTAACTGAAGTTTTTCAACCTTTTCCACCAGAAAACCAAGAAGTCGACGAAACTCAACTAAACAGTGAGTCACTAAACAAACCTCTCAATGAAAATCAAATGATCAAACTATTCAAAATAATCGAAGTGGAAAGGGCTATAAAATCTCTAAATTCCAAAAAGGCTCCGGGGTATGATCTTATAACAGCGAGAGTATTGAAGGAGCTTCCGGCCAAGGCAATTAGATTTGCTACTTATATTTTCAATGCTGTAATCCGTCTGAATGTATTCCCATCGCAATGGAAAGTTGCACAAATGGTTTTGATTCCTAAACCTGGAAAGCCACCCCAGGAGCCTGCGTCGTACCGACCTATCAGCCTCCTGCCTGTATTGTCGAAAGTTTTTGAGAGAATACTGTTACAAAGAATTCAACCAATGCTGTCACAAGACAACATAATACCGGAACACCAATTCGGTTTTAGAAAACAGCATTCTACCATCGAGCAGGTTCATCGGGTAGTGGATGTTATTACCAAGAGCATTGAAGAAAAAAAGTTTTGTACAGCTGCATTCATAGATATTTCTCAGGCGTTTGATAAGGTATGGCACAAAGGTCTTCTAATAAAGATCAGACAAAAATTGCCTAAATATTACCTACTTCTAAAATCATATCTTACTGAAAGAATGTTCCAAGTAAAATATAAAGAAGCATATTCAAACCTTAGCCCAATAGACTCTGGCGTACCTCAGGGCAGTATTCTGGGTCCAGTGCTTTACCTAATATATACAGCCGACCTACCAACAACAAATTTTACAATGACCGGTACTTTCGCGGATGACACGGTGATTATGGCATCCCACAAAAACCCAATACTTGCATCGGGAGATTTGCAAGATAATTTAAACCAAATCCAGAGCTGGTTAAGGAAATGGAGAATTAGAGCAAATGACTCCAAATCGGTACATGTCACTTTTACCACGAAGAGAGAAGTTTGTCCACCAGTGACTCTAAATGGCCGAAGGCTGCCGCAGGCGGATAATGTAAAATACCTCGGTATGCACCTAGACAAACGCCTTACATATAAGAAGCATATATGGACAAAGAGAAAACAGCTTGGTCTTAAGTTTCGAGAAATGTATTGGCTCCTGGGTCGCAGATCTCAATTATCATTGGAGAATAAAGCTCTTCTATACAAATGTATCATAAAACCCATATGGACTTATGGTATCCAACTGTGGGGTTCGGCCAGTAATTCAAATATTGATATCTTGCAGAGATATCAATCAAAAGTGCTTCGCACCATTGTAAATGCACCGTGGTACGTACCGAATGAAGTTATTCATAATGACTTACAAGTAAAAACTGTGAAAAGTGAGATAGGATCCTATAGTGTAAAATATCAAGATAAACTAGGTGCCCACCCAAATAAATTAGCGGTGAACCTCCTTGAAACCGATAATATACCACGTAGACTAAAACGTTATCACCCTCGGGATCTCCCAAATAGATTTGTGTAAACGAAATGCTATATGTAAAACTAAAAATATAAAATTACTATGTAAGTGAAGTTTGAAGAGGTTAGTCGCTGGACTTACCTTATTATGTCACATGGTCCAACAATTTACTGAATGTTTGTAACAGACAGATTGTAAATTTCTAAGACGCCAATAAAAAAAAAAAAAAAAATTTATGAAATAAGGCCAGAAATATTGGAAAACGTGGTCAAAAATTGGACTGATCGGATGCGCTTCGTAACGATTAGTCGTGGTGGTCACATGCCGGAAATCATTTTCAAATCAATATCGTCACCAATATCGTCCCCAATTTAACACAGTCAGACTAATTTTTGTTATGTCATTTGATCACGCCTCCCCATTATGACCGCCCCTTTCGAACTCGAAATAGACATCTGTTACAGTTTTTTTTCAAATTTTACGGTTCTATACTGCGCAGTATTATATTTCCACTGGTCGCCCAATATGGTCCAATAGATCATTTCGAGGTGACGTCACGACAGGTATGCCCTCCAGACAAAATGGCCGCGCCCTGTCAAATTTCGTAATTGATTTTTATTTTAAGGTTATGATTATGAAGTTTACACCTCATAATCATAACTAGGGGTGCGCATATAATCGATTAATCGATTACGTAATTCGAATAATCGATTATTTCATAATCGATTATGATATTTTATAATAATCGATTAATCGATTATTGAAATAATCGATTATTCATAATCGACTATGAGTTCATAATCGATTATGAACTCGTAATCGATTATGAACCCATAATCGATTATGAATTCATAATCGATTATGGACTCATAATCGATTATGAACCCATAATCGATTATGAATTCATAATCGATTATGAATTCATAATCGATTATGGACTCATAATCGATTATGAACTCATAGTCGATTATGAACTCATAGTCGATTATGAACTTATAACTATAATAGGTAGGGCTATTAAGGGTTACTAAATTACTATATAATTTATTATTTTGCTAATTGTGTTACGGTGGTGCTAATAAGAAGTGTTGTTAAGCACCAGTTGATATTTGGATTCAAAATATGGATTTGCCATTCAACTTTTAGGTATTTTTGTTTATAAATTTGATAGTTTTTAAAAAATATTTTTTTGCTTTTCAATTAAAGATTGCAACCCTTTTTCATCAATATGGATTTAAATTATTTGTCCGATATTTTGAGTGAAAGTGTATACTTTTACAAAATGAATTTTAATTAGAAGCCTTTTAGATGGATTATTGTTAACAATAAATTAATTACATAATGCATAATACAATAGTAACATTCAGTTAAAATTTAAAAACAAAATATTTGGTACTTCAGATTTAATCAGCGTTTTTATGAAGGAGTCGTAAATTCTCATCAACACACCTGTAAGTAACATTATAATCGGCTACGCAGGTAAGTTATTACAGATTGATACCGGACCGTAATGTGTTATCAACTGGTGCTTAACAACACTTCTTATTAGCACCACCGTAACACAATTAGCAAAATAATAAATTATATAGTAATTTAGTAACCCTTAATAGCCCTACCTATTATAGTTATAAGTTCATAATCGACTATGAGTTCATAATCGACTATGAGTTCATAATCGACTATGGGTTCATAATCGATTATGAGTCCATAATCGATTATGAATTCATAATCGATTATGGGTTCATAATCGATTATGAGTCCATAATCGATTATGAGTTCATAATCGATTACAAGTTCATAATCGATTACGAGTTCATAATCGATTATGAACTCATAGTCGATTATGAATAATCGATTATTTTTAATAATCGATTAATCGAAAAAAATCGATTATTTTTTATAATCGATAATCGATTATGAAATTCCATAATCGCGCACCCCTAATCATAACCTTAAATCACAATTGATCATTTCGAGGTGACGTCCCGACAGGTATGCCCTCCAGACAAAATGGCCGCGCCCTGTCAAAGTCACGTGACTCAAAATGATCTATAGCTATGAATTATTAGCCTCTTGTCACAGTTTCCGTCTTTAGCGCAGGACATAGATGTGCGCAGGATCTCGCAAATTTGACCTAAAAGCCAATAAGCTTCATCTAAACTGGAAAACTTCAGGAGCTTATTGTTCAGAAAAATTTAAATCCCTACATTTGTGCTTAATATTGGGGTTATATACCAATTAAAACCATACATAAGCTCAAAATCAAAATTAATCAACCCAAAAATGTTATCTTGCAAAGACTGAGGAAATACGAATTAAAAGATAAATAAAATATACCAATAGAAGATATCACCGTATCAACAGTACAATCCTTGAATAATTAAAAAAAGTACATAATTTACCTGTAATAATTTTCGATCCTTGCCAATATTGAACCGTTTTATTACTGCTGAAAAGCAATTTAGGCATTTCGGCATTTTTAGGTGAAGGTTGACAGATTCCGTGGTTGACAACAAGCGTTTAGCGTTGTTGACAAGTGAAATTAACATAACCTTAAATTTATATTGCGAACAAGCAGTTAATTTAAAATTAAATGCATTTAACGAAATATTTACAAAGCAGAAAATATGGACGTTGATTTATTACGACCCGGCACCGTGCCAATTTCGCCGGATACCATTTTATGGTTTGAATTTTTGCTAAGTGAAGACGTGCTTATAAAACATCTACAAAAGCCATTTCCAGGTATGAAAACTACTTAACTGCGAAAGTAATTAGCAAATTAAATGTCTAATTTTTTTTTAGATCCTACGCCACCAGATTTGATACTTAACTTCACAAATATTGTGTTTGAATCGTTGAATAACGACAATAAGAGAATCGATGTAGATAATTGTGACGTTAAGGAAGACGATGCTCCAAAGTACTTGTTAAAGCATTTGGCATTGAAGATTTTGTCCCTTAAAGTAGCTGCATATATAAATTGGAACTTGGGTAAGTTTCATATTTACGAATTGTTGGAATTTACTAACTAACGGTTTCAGATACGCTAAAATGTTTACCTTTTAAATATCAACTTAACTTGTTACAAGATTTGTTGTACTTTACAAATAACCAGACGGTTGCTGATTTACGAGCCATAGCATCTGAAGAAGATGTCAAAGGTTTGCCTCAGCCTTACTTATTTTCTTTAGTACTGTACCACCGATGGGTTCTGACCACCGCGATTCAATATGGGCAAATCAAGAATTTTGTGTAAGTCTTTTCGATCTGTTTTTTATACTTATCTATAACAGAACCGTTACAGGAATGTTGAGTTTTCATCAGACGAAAGTTTAGTACGTTCGCCAGAATATGTGGAGAAAAGTTTAGTTTTTCTGAAAACCGTTCTGACTTGGGATCAAAATCCGCCTATGTTAACTATTGATTGTTTTGCGATGCTTAAAGAAGGTAACACCGAAATCACTAACAGTTGGGATCAATCTGTAGAAATTTCCAACAAGGAATTTCGTGCACAGATTGAATACGACTTGGGCGTTTATTACTTTTATAAAGAAAATTATCCTTTGGCCAGGTGTAATTTTAATAATTGTATGAAAAATTTCACCGACATTCTTGAAAAGTGTGGTTACTCGAATATAAGTTTGGATCAGTTACAAGGCTACGTTTTGGCTTGCAACATATTGGATTCTAGTAATAATTTATTACAACAATTTCATAATTGCATAGTAAATCATTATATGGTGAGTAAGATTTAGTTAAGAGTTAATCTGCTTGTTGTTATTTATCTTTCTTAAAAAGGTTTACAAAATGCGAAATTAAAGTCTCAAAAAGTTGAATTTTACTTTGTTAATACTGGAGCTTTATTTTTCAAAAATTTCGCATATTGGAAAGTATTTTCAATAACATTTTTTATATTTTTACTTTTCGGCATTATTTCGGCAATTTGTTTACGAATTTGAGGAAGGTTTTGTCAGTTTCAATTAGAATGTAAGACTTCAATTTATTACTTGATATGGTGCATCCGTACAGTTAGTACAATCAGCGCCGTAGCAAGGGTGAGGCGACTGAGGCATTTGCCTCAGGCTCCATCGCAACGGGGGCGCTAAACCTTAAGGGGTAATGACACTCTAGAGCAGGGTTTCTCAAAGTGGGGTTCGCGAACCCCTAGGGGTTCGCCATTTGAGGGTAGGGGGTTCGCGACAAGATTTATGTAATGGCGGCGAATTTGTGTAATGGTATAAAAAGTACGCATTGTGCTTTGCACAGAGAAGCATTGGCGTGCAAGAAAATGCCTAATGATTTACAAACAGCACTGTCAGAGGTCGTAAAAATAATAAATTACATAAAAGCACGTCCAATGCTTCTCTGTGCAATGCACAATACGTACTTTTGACCTCAGGAGCAACATTTTTAATCCTGGTAATTAATCCAGATATCCTTCCTGTCATGGCCTTGGCACCATCAGTCGATATACCAACACACTTTGCCCAATCTATTTCATGTTTTTCAAAAAAATGCATTGATGGTGTTGAAAATATCTTCTCCTTTTGTCGTAGACTCCAAGGTCTTGTACAACAGAAAATCTTCTTCAGAAATATTTTCATGCGCATATCTAACAAATCCAAGTAAATTCGGCAATCCACTAATATCTGTTGATTCATCAACTTGAATCGCATAATAACTATTTTGCAATCGTTGTGCGTGTTGATGTTCAACATTTTGTGCCATGTCGTGAATGCGCCTTGCAATTGTATCATTCGAAAGAGGTATTTTATCCAGCAATTTCGACGATTTGTCTCCCAATACGCAACTAACCATATCTTTAGCAGCCGGCAAAATCAATTCTTCAGCGCACTCATAATAAAAATAGATTTTTGGAAAACTTGCTTGAGATCAAATATTGTTGAATGTTTTCCTCTTCTGCACGAATTTATTACGACGAACGCCCTGACCGTGGATTCTTCATCTTTCTCAGCTCTCCGGCGAACTGAAAAGGTATTTTCCAGATATTGATAATGCTGAAGGCTGGATTCGAAACCCATTAATGGTCACAACCGAGAACATAATTGCTGGTTTGAGTATTGGGAATTTACATTAACCATGCGCCACTACGCGTCCATAATATTAACTACTCCGTTTAGTATACCCAAAATTTTATACGTGTATTTGTTAATTCAAAATATGTCCCAAATAGACCCAAAAAAAATGTATTAGCTACGGAAAAATTGAATGACCCAGCAATAAGAAAACGATACACAGAAAGAATTGAGTCAGAGCCGACACAAATGACCGAACACACAAATGTAGACCAAAAACTAGAAAACATCATAACTAGTATACATACAAGCGCAGTAGAAACGGTCGGATATAGAAAACCAGTAAAAAACAAGGAGTGGTATGATGATGCATGCAGAATAAAATCCAGTCAAAAACGAGAAAACAGACTACAATGGTTAAAAACCAGTGAACAACATGACCTAAACGTGTATAAAGAAAGCATAAGAGAAGCAAACAAACTATTCAAACAAAAGAAAAACGACTGGTATTCAGAAAGAATGGATGAGATTGAAAAAAGTAATAGACCAAACAACGCGAAAACATTCTATCAACTACTAAAAAGACAAAAAAAGAAAGACAATTCAAAGCCAAGGGGTATAACTAACGAAGAGGGAGAACTAGAATACGACACAGAAAAGATAAAACAAATATGGAGAAGCTACTTCCAGAAGTTATTAAACACGCAACAAGACCAGGAGGAGGAAAGTAACGACGAGAGTTCCTACGACGACCAAGATATAGAGCCGCCCTCGAGTGAAGAAATAAAAACAACAATACAAAAAATGAAAAACGGCAAAGCTCCAGGAAGAGATGACATATGTACAGAATTTATAAAATACAGAGGCAGTGAAGTACACAACAAACTGAGTCAGCTGATAACACAGGTGTAGAATGAAGAGAAAATGCCCAGAGGATGGTGTGAAGGCGTAATAATTCCTCTAAAAAAGAAAGGCTCGGACGTAATTTGCAAAAACTATCGTGGTATAACGCTTCTGAATTCAACATACAAGATACTCTCTACGCTGATACTTAAAAGATTAAAAAAATATATGGAAAAAATAATAGGCCCTTATCAGTTTGGGTTTACAGAGGGAAAGTCTACTGTAGATGCGATACACATTGTGAAACAAACCATGGAAAAAATGAAAGAACATAATATGGAACTGCACATGCTATTTGTAGACTTCTAACAGGCATTCGATAAGGTGATAAGAAAAGAACTATATAAGGCGATGAGAAGGAAGAAAATACCCCACAAGCTGATCAGACTGATAGAGATGACGATGGAATTTGCAGAGGCCTATGTCAGAACGGAAGAAGGAGAAACTGAAAGCTTCAGTATGAACAGTGGCGTAAGACAAGGAGACGCCCTGTCGGCGGCACTCTTCAACATAGTACTGGAAGAAGCCCTGAACGATATGGAGACTGAGGAATCAATAATAACAAAAGATGTCCAAATGATCGCATATGCGGATGACATCGTCATCCTGGCAAGATCACAAAGAAAGTTAGCTGAAGCATTCAAAAAACTAAGAGAAGCCGCAAGAAGGATGGGTCTACTGATTAACAAAGAAAAAACCAAGTACATGAGAACCAATAACAACGGAAACAAACACAAAAAGAATACGGTATCCATGGATGGCCTAACTTTGGAAGAAGTACACAATTTCAACTACTTGGGGATGAATTTAGACAGCAACTGCAGTAGAGAGGAAGAAATGAGGATAAGGCTACAGAATGGTAATAGAGCTTTCCATCTAAACAAAAAATTGCTCAGAGATAAAAAACTAAAAAAGGAGACAAAAATGAAAATATACAGGTCCCTGATCAGACCAGTGGTGACCTATGCGGCGGAAACAGTGTGTTTTTCGCAACGCGAGGAGGAATCCCTGAGAGTTTTTGAAAGGAAGGTGTTACGCGTAATACTAGGACCCAAAAGAGATGCAAATGATGAACCTAGGCCCCTAATGAACCACGAAATCATAAGAGAAAACAAGGGTGAGGATGTGGTAAAATACATGAAGTCTATGAGAATTAGATGGTTGGGGCACATCATGAGGAAGAGCGAAAAAGACATATTGAAAAGGATAACAATGTGGAAGCCTGCGGAAGAGAGGAAGAGAGGAAGGCCTAGAATTAGATGGAAGGATCAGGTGATAAATGATTTAACATTGATGGGAATAAACGGATGGAAAGAGAAGTCGGAGGACAGACAGAAATGGAGGGATATTGCCAGGACAGCTGTGACCCACGCAAAATTGTGATAAACAAAACTTGTAATGTTGATAATTAACATAATATGTAATAATGAGGACTGATCCACCTCAAAATATTGGATCTGTAAATCCGGAAGGATAGCGATATTCTTTTGAATGTAGAGCTAATAATAATAATAATTTGTTAATTAATTGTGTGTTAGAATTTGAATTTTACCACTATTACAACGCAGTCGACTAGCTATATTAGTACAATACGCATTAATAACTTACGTGCAATATCGTGCTATACTAATTAGAACAGCCATTATGACGCGACGTTAGCGCCCTCATCGGTGATGTAAATTCCCAATTAAGCAACAGGAGTCATTACTAGAAATGTCCACAGATGAAACCCTTCTAGCTGATTTTAACAGGATGTCTTTAATTGCTTTTTGGGCAGCTAGACAGGAAGAATATTCCGAACTCTCACGCAAAGCGGTGAATTTCCTCTTACCCTTCGCAACAACTTACTTATGTGAGAGTGGGTTTTCACATCTGGTCATGTTAAAAACCAAGTACAGAAATCGACTTGATGTGGAGTCAGAATTAAGATTAAAGTTGTCCAAAATTGCTCCTAAAATGTATTATTTTATTTAAATTTTATTAAAATAAAAAACCTTATTTTCTTTATACAGCTAGATTTCTTTGGGGGGGGGTTAGGGGTTCGCAGTCATTTGGGAACTTGAACAGGGGGTACGTGGGGCCATAAGTTTGAGAAACCCTGCTCTAGAGCAACGGTGGGCAACCTCCGGCCCGCGGGCCAACTCCGGTCCGCGTAAAGTTCTAATCCGGCCCGCGAGATCTTTAGAAGAAATAATAAACAAATATTTTCAAAAACAAAAATTTTAAAGAAAAAGATTAGGTTAGTACCTAACATAAGGAAAAAGGAGAGATCTACAATTTAATTTTCGATATAATTCGTCTTATTTAAATTAAATTAAAAAGTATTGTAAAAAGTAAATTGAAAAGTACACTAGACCCTCCATGTACGCGAGTTCGATGTACGCGAATTCAGAATAACGCGAATTAGATTTTGATACCTGAATTTTTTATACGCGAAGCAAAATTCCCTTTAACGCGAATTAAGTTTTCGCGTATTATTAAAATAACTAGGTAGCACAGTCGGCCTACCGGCCGCCTTTAGCCATCTAGACCGTGTCGGATGTGGTTGTTCGGCCTTCGGCCTCACTACAAGGTTCTAAAGTAGCCTATGTTTTTCGTAGCGTTGTAAATATCGTAACTTCTACACCAAATTTGGTTAAGATTGGTCAAATAGAAACGTAAAGCACGTGCATGCGTATTTGCATTGTCGATCGGTTGCCAGCTTGACAGCATTCATTATTGTTTTTTAAGTTGATTTTGAGTAGCCTGCCTTCCTTTAAGGAATCTCGATAATCCATTCATGCGCGTCCCTATGGGACGCGCATGAATGGATTATCGAGATTCCTTAAAGGAAGGCAGGCTACTCAAAATCAACTTTCCTTTCCTTTGCGAATTTTTGCACTATTTCAATACAAAAACATGCGCAAAGACCTACATAATAACTGTGCCAAATTTGGTTCCGATCGGTCAAACGGTTTAGGAGTCTATAGGGAACATACATCCATTTTTATATATATAGATTATGTGTTATCCAAATAGCATAAACAAATTTGGAGGTGTAGGTGTATATAAATCTTACGTCGAAGCTAAAGATATTCATTGAAATATACTAAGGCCCGCGGACGAAACGTAAATATTATTCTTGCCCCTGTTATACAAAAGGTTGCCCACCCCTGCTCTAGAGGACACAAAAATAGCATAATTTTAACAATTTTTTATGGCGCTATAGTAAATGCAATAGAAAATCTGTTTAAAGCGGTTTATTGTACATATTTTATAGAATAGTTTATTATTCTTTTTTAAAATTTTTTTACAAAATGGCAGCGTCACATCCCAGCAAAGGAAACCTCTATTTACAAATAGCGGTCGGCAAGATTTCTCCGCCAATTTTTGACCTAGAACAAAACCAAAAAAATTTTCAGTTCTATATAAGATTATCTAGAGAAGCACGTAGCGAAATTAAAAAATATTGATTTTTGTAAGAATAGCACACGATTGATTTAAAATTTCTATTTTTGATAAAAAATTACGTGAAAAATTGTTTATAACAAGAAAAGTTTACAATTTAGCGCAAAATCCCTACGTGCTTCTCTAGATAATGTAATTTTATAGCTACAGTTAAAATATCAAGCAAATCGATTAAAATCTGTCAAAATTATGTTGCTGGCCAGTTGAGAAATTGTCATTTTTAGATAGAGCGTTTTAAAGTTTTACGTAGCATTATTCAATGAAATTTTATCATTTACCTCTAATCTGCAATACCTGCACCATACAATTGGCTTTCTATGTTAATATACTGCTCTGCTTCTTCCTTTCTGGCTGATTTTAACGAAAGCCGAGCCTCTTTTGCAGCGTCAGACAGCGGTCGCTCCGTTTTGATTCGATCTATTTTTTGTTCAAATTTAAAAATTCGAATTCAGAAATATAAAAATAATGGTATATTTAAATTTTAAAATAACCAAAAAGATGTACAAAACAGTTCGTAAACGTTTAAGTCTTATATCGTCCGACAACGTTATCAAATACTTGCAGTGTATTTTATATGTGATCCTGAATTTTCCACATTCGCTTAGCTCCGGCTGATAATAAATTTTCCGTTCGAGTATATACGTGGAAATCGGGTCTGACCAACCCAATCGTTCTGACCATAGTAAGTTGGTTTACACGTAATTTTAACAAATAAAAATTTAATTTTTGCTTTTTATGTAAACCATTGATTTGAATCCGATATAGAATACCTTTCCCTTTGTATCGAATTAGGAGGTACAATTATTTAAAATTATCGTAGCTCGTTTTTTCTATTCCATCATGAAATCCGCTGATAACATTCATTGGTATGCATTAGGATGCGCGTAGGCTGATTTAGTTTCAAGAAGCGCCAGATATAGGTAATATCATGTCAGTGCAGGAAACTGCTAAGATTAGCTAATTAAACTTCCCTAATTCTTTAAATTACTTCTTTCTTCGTTTACGTCTTTTGTTGCGCATTTTTAAAATCTTCTTGCGTTAGGTTTGAAACCTGTGTTTATCAATTTTTTTTAAAATTAGTTCTATGAGCATTGTTTTTTTACATCTTGGGTAGCGGCTGGTCTTCGATGTGCCTATACCCTGTTTTTTTATTGTTATGCTGGCATAATATAATAATACTTTATTACAAACACTAAGAATATATAGACACAATACAAGAATATAAACCCAACAAGAGTTTGCAAAAGGCGGAGATCATCTTCAGTAGCTGGTTTCATCACGACGCAGGAGATTTGCCTGCTTCAGTTGACGATAGTTATTGCGTTCCTCAAAAATTCGCGCACAATATACAAGGCTTTTTCTTTTAAATATTTGGTCATTACCCTATTGAATTCCTTTTGTTCAAGTTCTCTGATCACAATTGGAAACTTATTGAAAAGTTCTTGGCGTATGTTCAGGTTATTTCCCGTGTCTATCGTCCTGAAGTGATTTATATTTTTTCTTGCATACATCAGACCTTCCAAGATGTATCTTGATGGCATGGTGAGGATGTCCAGCTCCCTGAATTTGCTCTTTACATCTGCCCGATCGATAATTCATTCCTTCTATTATCCTTATAACCCGGCATTGAAGCTTGAAGATACTTTCCATGTGGCACATATGACCCGCACTAATAGGGCGTAATTTGCTATGGATTTGATTGAATTTTTTTGCTATGAATTGGAGCCGACGGCTTTATGTGTCTTCCGAAGCACGGACGGCGGGCAAGAAATTTTCACGCTCAAACCCGGAGTCAAACCGGCAAACCCTACGTTAGTAGTTGATCGCGCTATCAAGCCATAACCGCCGTTATTTTCTTCATTTTCTTCTCAATCAATAGCGATTTAAACTTGGACCCAAACTGATAAATGTATTAATTTTTCTTTTTGAAGGCATCTCCTATAATACTGATATCTTGACGTCCATGAGCTCCAAGGGATGCGACTTGCTTTCAAAATCTGTTTGCAGAGTTCACCTATCAAATTTTACAAAACTTTAGATATTACCGTCTTGTCTTGTTTACCAAGGAACATTTTTCGTGATTCGAAAGCTTGAAATGGAAGATCTCACTTTCTAAGTGGTTTCGGTTTATACAAGATTCATACTACGATGTGACCTGTCAGTGGCAAATTTTTTCTCAGGACCTCCTTTCGAATGTACATAAAATCTGTTCCATTTAAAATACTTCAGGTTTTTTATGATGGGTTTCTGACGCTCGCTGCTACCTAATTGACCAGAATAGCACCTCACCGTCGGCCATCTTTTTAGGACGGATCTCTTCGTGTGTTTCTCTTATGGGCGCCTCGATTTTTTTCTTTTCTTTTGATTGTCAGCAGTGTCTACCTTATTGCAATAAATGGAGCTGATGGTAGCTCAAGGCCTGCAGTTGTCGATAATCAAGTTTCCGGGGAATTTTATGATTAGGGTATAGGCATTTCTCCCTTTCTTTGATTTTCCGCTCCATAGAGATGATCATTTGGTTTTTACAAATTATTCTAAAGAACATAATTCAAAATTAAAAGCTATAAAGATAGAAAATGCTATACAAATTTATACACCCTATTTCTCCCTGAAAAATAGATCGCTTTCTAGCGTCTTATAGTGCTAAGTCCTGATTGGTTACAAGTAAATTTACGCCCGGTATTATCAACTTTATTTAGATGGCCCTTTAGTTATCTAATCAATATACACCTATTTTTTACTTACCGTTCCATACATATAGTATAAATTTGTATAGCATTTATATCTCTGAGCTAATCCAGCTTCATCCAGTAGAAACCTTATATAAGCAGCACATTTTATGAATAAATTAAAAGGTTTAATAATAACGAAGTAATTATAGCATAAATCAGGAACATATTCGCGAAAATATTTTGAAAAAACCAATTATATTCTTTTCAAATTAATATTGGTCGACATTTTTTCGTCGCCAGTCTGCCCTTGCTTCAACCCCAAATTTCGTGACCCCGAAAATAGGCATTAGGTGTATAAATTTTCGATGAGTTAAATCATTAATTTCGTGTATTTATTATTATATTATTTATTTGTTGCTGCTATATCGACGATAATTCCACTCAGGGTCATATTAGAGTGGTTCCGACCAATCAGAGTGCGCTATTTTACATTGTAGTTAAATGGATACGACGCATGCACAGTCGAATAATATCCGAAAATAAAAAATATTCCAAATACTCTACCAGAATATCGAATATTTGTAGTGGGGCGTAAAAGAATTCATACGTAATAAAAGATCTCGCAATATAAATATTCGAAAATCGAATATTTGTAGTGGGGCGTAAAAGAATACATACGTGACTAACGCACCTCGCAACCGATGAGATGTAGGAAACCGGTTCAACGCATTAGTTCCCACCCGAGTTCACTTAAAGCAATGTACTTCTAACGAATTTTCTTCAATTTTTTGCAATGATTGTGATGCGATATGGTCAATTTGTTTCACCATTTTCGACATTAAAAATGGCGTTTGAAATGTCGATTTTCGTATGTGATGTTGTGCTTTTAAGTTGTGGCGTTTCTTCACGGAATTATCATCGCAACAGCAACGCGGGTTCGGACAATACTCAAAGATTCAGCGAGTACAGGTTTTAGCAAGGAGATTGCACTCGCTCGCTGCGCTTCGCTCGTGCAATCTCCTTGCTAAAACCTGTACTCGCTGAATCTTTGAGTATTGTCCTTGCCATTGTGTTGTAACAAACGATAACTTTGCCACTTGAAACAGCTTTCGGAGCTATCGACCAAACAATCGAATTATAACTTTCATTGCTATTTTCACATTTGATTTGCAGGTTTTACACACTACCACTTCAGAAATAGCCGAGAAAACAGCAACAAAAGTCAATAAACGATAGCCAAATGTTTTGTTTACCTCAACGCCGTAACGATCTTCAGAAAGTTTCAGTTTTTTGGCAGACGTACTACTAGCACTTTCGGACCGCGGCGATTCCATTTCATATCGGCTTAACGGTCGTTTCTTCAATGAATTCGATCTCCTTGCATATCCTTTCGTTTTTTTGGTTCCTTTTTGATTACGATACACTTCAGCACCTTTTCCACTCATTATTCTACTAAGTTTTTAACACAGTTTAAAATAACTCAAAGCAAAGCGTCTTGTGATCGGGTTAACTGAAACGGCGATACTGATGCACAAATGCAAAATTGGATGTAAATAAAGCCATAAAAATTTTTAATTTTCTCACGTACATATTTATTTAGAATTTTTAAAAGTAATAAAGATGCACTTTGGTTTATTATCGTTTGCCGACAGCAGGGGCGTAACAAGGTAGCCACGGGCCTGTGTCCTGGTAACAAACCGGGTCCCAAAGTAGTTAATAAAAATAACGCTAAAATTTTTTAATGGGTATAAACTGGGCATTATATTTTCAAAACAAAATCAAATTCACAATTAATATTTTGGCAATTTATTGGTTGTTTTAAACAAAAAAAAAGCAAATAATATAAAATAGATTTAATTAAAAAATTAAAAACAATTATATAAAAAATAATAAATAAAAGAACGAAAACAAAAACAAAACGAATATTTTTTAACACTTACACCAAAGTAAATGTTTATATCGTGTAAATTTATTATTTTTAAATTATGACAGTTCATAATTGACAGTTCATGATGACAGCTGATCAACCCTTTTCTATCACAGCGATCCTGGCGGTTCAGTTTGGGTTGATACGATTAAGCGCACGCTAATTTAGGACTAGTTTCCAGTCCTCTCCCCCCCTCTAAGTCCATGCTTGTTATCAATAAATGCGTAGGGCATATTGCAAATTTTTGAAAATGTGAGATTATAGCATTTACCACCGGAAACGGTAACAGATCAAAAAGGGTATTTGCATAAAATTTGCTTGCAATTTTGTAAAAGTAAAAGGGATTAAAACTATTTAAAATAGTTAGAAACAGTAGGTATCAATCGTGGTACCGTGGTAGGTATATATTGTTACTCATCACCATCTGTTTATCTTTTCATTTAGAGAAGTAACAGTTTTACAACTAAAGAATTTATTGTTTTTTTTTGTAGGGACAATTTATTGACCAAATATAATATTTTGTAGGGCTCATTCTGTTTCTAAGAAAAAAAGCCGCGTTTGTTAAAAATATTTTGTAGAAAATAATAAACTTGTTTTTAAGCGTGGCGCCAGTGAAGTCTCGGGCCCTGTGAAGTCTTGGGCCCTTGTTTCATCGAACACCCGGAACACTGGTAGTTACGCCACTGGCCGACAGTTGTAATGCTCTAGCATCATAAACTTGAGTAGTTTATTGCCTACTTCCTAATGCGCTTTAAATGCCTATAGTTCCGAAAATATTCGGAATATCGATATGAATTTTTAACACATAAATTATAAGATATTGAACTATTAATTAATGCAAAAAAAGTTTTTGCTTTTTATAAAAATCCTCGAGTGTCATTACCCCTTAACAAAACCCAATAAAAAATAGTTTAAAATTTTCAAAAAGAAAAGAAGTTTTTTTTGAGGGAAGGCATATATTCAAATTTGACTGAATTCTAAAATTCCCTGCCGGCCTTTTCCCCAAGTGGAGATTTTAATCCACTACAATAGTTTTTCGCCTAGAACTCGCTTACCTTCATTTTTAGAGAAAATTATTATTAAATCAAAATTGAAGCGTATACAAAATTCTCTATAAAACAGATTAAGAAAATTTGCCTACATCATACTAAGTATTTATGAAATAAAAAGAAAATCCAGAGAAAACAATTGAAAATGGTTTTGAATAATTCATATTCTGAATAATTATTTCGTACATTTAAACTTTACCATCGATGGTGAACAAAACAAAACAAGGTTTCAGGATTTACTTCAGATCTAAAGTAAATCTTGAAACCGGTAAAACTATCACGTTATCATCGCGACAGTTATTCAAATATATTTAAATTGAAAAGAAAAATTCCGAACGATAAAAATAATCTCCATATTCTGGGGGGGGGGGGATTCCGTTACGTTACCACGGAAACGGTGATTTTGACATACTATGCGTAGTTTATATAAGATATTCAAAAGTTTCCAACGATAAAAATTGATATTACACGACCGGGGGGTCTGGGGAGTATGGAATACCCCCCAGGTACACTTTCCATTATTCAGAACCATCAACATTTATTGTTTTTCGTTGAATCTTTTGCAATTTGCGTTTGTAATCCGGGAGGGGGGGCAGCAGGTGATATTTTTCATAACTATCTCAGTACGGTTCTTCTTAATACCAAGGGACGTAAAAGTGAAAGTTTTTCTTTCGCAATAAATTAAGTGACCCCAGACCCCCCGGTGCCGGCTGCCTAAATGAGATCGTGATAAGCATCCATTTGGTTTCATTACTCTAAGAGAGCGCCGTAGCAAGGGTGAGGCGACCGAGGCTTTGCCTCAGGCGCAAAATCTTTTGAAGAGGGGGGCGCATATATTCAAATTTGCCTCTGGCGCCAGAAGAGTTCGCTACGGCGCTGAGTACAATTCCATGATCGAGAAAGTAAACAAATAGATATCTTCTCATTCTGTTACTATCAGAGTAAGTGAAAAGTTCTGACTTCTAAATTTAAGAGGGACTAAAATTTTAACTATGGAGCCAATAAATTTATTAATTTATGAAATAAATAAATTATCTTGTTAATGTTGAAAAAAGAATAAGGAAAAAGGTAAAACTTCCATAACGTCCTTGTGTTTAATAACAATCAAATAATAGTTGTAACGTGATATAGGACAGGCAAAATAAAACAATTGTTTAAACTATTGTCGACGTTTCGCCGTCACTCACGGCTTTATCAGGACTATTAAGTGCTAGTTAACATTGAAGGAAAGTGTTTATAAATAATAAATTTTATGCATTATGTATTATGTATTTCTTACGCTTATGTCCATTGCGAACAAGCACCATAATAAATAACTGCTATCAGAGACTTCTTTGTAGAAAATTTTAATATTATTTACTACAACTTTGTGATAGGTAACTAAAAAATGTTTACGCGAAAACAGGTTAAAGTACGCTAACCCGTACTCCGAAATTGACTTTTTCCTATTAACTATTGTAAAATTTAAGGTTTATAGAGTGATATTAAATAATAAACTTCTTGGATGAGGGACTTTTAATATGAAAAACATTACTTTGAAAATCGTAAATTTTACACATTCACCGACGCGCGGGGCGGAGTTTAGCGGAATCTCACCCATTTTGTTGACGGTACGTGCAATTCAATATACCCATAAACTTAGCGGTTTTCGCACCGGCAGAAGCAACACGTTTCCCGTACCTGTAACATCGACGAAAGGTTACTGTTTTTCCATTATTTTTTTTAACGCGATTTTTTGGGGGTTAAACGTAAAATGGAACTGCCGCATACCGCGACTATACTTTTTAATGCTATTTCAAGGTTCTCTAAGATCCCGGTTTTTTTATCCCGGTTTTCTTGATGGATGGCGCCTTCAAGTATGTTTAGCTTTTGCCGCGTAGCGGCGTACGCCATGAAAAACCGGCCGGAGCTGCGGAGCAGCGCAGGCTTAGGTTTTTCGATGCGCACAGCCGCGACAAGTCTCAAATCCACCCCAAACATATAATAAAGACTTAAACCTTTTAGTTTTAAGTCTACTTTTAGTTTTAAGACTTTTAAGTCTTTTAGATAAAGACTAAAAACCGTTTTTTATCAATGCGACGACAGCATCTGTTTAAATATGCTCCAACATGTTCAACAACACGATGAGTACGTCTTCCCTTGGCGAACGCTCGAGGTGTACTAAAGATCCTGCCACAAAACGTGTCGTATATATAACATTTTTATGGGCGTGGCCTTAAATCGAGTAATTTTAGTGGCCGGCTGCAATCAGAACGACGCATTTAGTTTTTAATGAAATTTAACCTTATTTTCCATTTAAACTTAATGATCCTGTTATTAAATTAAAGCTAATGACTTCTTTGATCGAAATATTAAGCCATTTTTATAGGGAATTTTCAATTTCGCAGTACTTGTTAAAAATCTGGACCCCGAAAACAGTTTGGACATATTTTCTGAGGGGCGGGGCATAAGGTTGTAATTTTTTTTAATTAAAATGTGACTGGGAGAATTTCATACTCTGTATTTTCAAGATTTCTTCTCTAGATCACCCAATATTGTGGGGTGTTACCTCTCCCAACATTTGAAAACAAACTAGGCAGCAATATAAAATCTGCTTGTTAACCTATCAAATGAGATGATTATGTCATCAGTCAGTCAGTTTAACATACGTATTTAATATAGAGGCATTTGAAAATTTTATATGTTGACACGTTTTTACAAAAATTCTATACATAATGCAAGTGTTTGATTATCCGAGGTACCACCTCACCACTTTACCTCGTAAAATCAGGGTTCTACTGTACATATTTATATTGATTTGTTTCCTTTTTTTAAATATTATTTGAATACTTTTTTTTTAAATAATAAATAATCTCCACCTCTGAATTTGAAAATCCTCCTTTATAACTATTTCTAAATATTAATTTTGTAAATGAAACAGTTCGAAAAAATAATAAGTCTGAAGCTGTAAAATAGTTTTAATTTATTTTTCTTCAGGGAGTATTGAATATTTTACAAGTTGATAACATGCAAAAACAAATACCATTGTTTTATCGGATTAATTTAGAACTGGACATTCGTGGAGCTATTTCTAGTGGCACGTTCACGGTGGCTCGCGATTTGTTACCCAAAGTTCAGGCATTGAACGCCGTTCGTTGCATCTTAGATAAAACTCACACATATCATTACGAACTCGCCGTTAATAATCTGGACACCTTTTTATGGGTAAGGTTAAAGGTTAAATCAGTTTAACAGGTCTTATTCATTGTATATCAATTTTAGGCCATTGCACCAATTTATGAACGAGGCGATTTTGAAGAAAAGCGTCACATTAAATCGTACATTTTTGAATCGTTGTTAGGACATAGGTCGACCGAAATTGTGGAGACCTTAAAAGAAAATAGCAAATTCATGGAAGTATTCAGTGACATAATAAGGGAAATAGAAAAATTGATGTTGGATGACATTAAAATTCCAAGTTTATTATTTGAATCGGAAGAAGTTTTTATATTTAATAGCATTGGTAAGTTAAAAATTGGAAATGGTACCATGATGATAAATAGCGATATTTTTAAATTTAATTTATTCAATGTAAAATTTGTTTTCAAAATTGAAGATGAACTTTTTTTTAAGATGATAAAAAATTAGAATTGACAGCATCAGAACAAAAAATTATTTCTTGTTACAATCCTGACGAATTGAAGCAATTAATAATGAAAACAGCAACAAGAGGTTCCAAAGCAATATGGAAAATAAATCCGCGTTGGGAATTACCTATCCCTCTACAAAGTGTTGTTGTTTCTATTCCACAAGGTAAGACCGTCTTAAGTAGCATTTAATCGTTGTACTAAGCAAAATTATTTTTTCTAGGATTCCTCCAAAGCTTTAGCTTTATTTTGTTAGCCAAATCTCGAGAGTTAATGGTTAGCAAGAATTGGGATTTATCGTTGGAGTTATTAAAAATTTTACGAGCAGAAGTTTCTAATGGGACCGGAAATTCGTTAGCAAAATTAATGTTATTGATTAGTTGGGAAGTTTTGTTGGTTAAAATGAACCAACTGTTGGAAGATTGGCCTGCACCTAGCTTAGGTGCGTATTTTGTTACACCTTTTATAAAATATATAATAATTATATTGTTGTAGATAAAGAGGAGTTGGCACAAGAATGTAAAAATTGCTTACAAACGGTGGAGTCGGTCCTACCACGAACGGAAATAATGGAACAATGTTCTCTGTGCTTGATTAATTTAGGACAGTGGGACTTCCTCCTGAGTTATGAAAAACGCTTAAGTTATTTTGAAATAGCTTCAATTATTTCTTCTGCCTCTCAAGATCTTGTACGTTTTAAAGGAAACAAGAAGTTGTCTAAGGACTTGTGGGATCTTGGTGAGTTAACATTTTTTGTTACTGATACTATTTTTGGTTTAGTTTTGCCTGTTTTTAGTTCTTCTCCAGTTCAAACCAAACGTTCAAATCCTGGGACCACAACCACCATTCATCGTGATTCTCCTATATCAAATGTAAAAACGCAGTTATTGGCGTTTTTCTTAAAATTACGAGACTCTACAATTTTATCTGTAGTTATTTCGATGTTGGCTCGACTTTATAACGTTTTGAGAGATGAATCAAGTTTAGAATTAAGTGTGGATTATATCATGCTGTGGCCTGCTGTTGTGAGCAAGTGAGTGTTAGAGACAGAATTTTTTTCAGTACCAATTCTCTATTTTTATTTAACGTTTTAGTTCAAATTCGTACAATTCAAAAGCCGTCCTCGAAGTCCTCACAGAATTGTTAATGAAAGCTGTTTATTATTATCCAGGTAACATATCATGGATGAGATTAATGGGAGACATAAATTTTGGTAAGTTTATTATAAATTTTTAATTAGAATTATATTATAAATTTTTTATGACCATCATCAATCAGCTACCTCTGCATTTTGCTCTTGGTTTTTCACGGAAACGTATTTTATTCTATTACTAAATCAAACAAATTTTAATTTATTCGCAATTTACATTAAGCAAACGTCACCATGCGGGAGAATTTCAAATTAGTACATGACGTATTAAATGAAAATAAAAATTCGTTCTTCAGGCTCAAAACATAACAAAATCAACTAATTAACAAAACATATTACAATAAATTTAACACCATACTGAAATGCATGCAAATTTTTACCAGACTATCACTTTGAATTTTGAAATATACGTCTAAACACAGCCATGTTGTTGTTGCTGGTTGTTCCCTATAGACTCCTAAATCGTTTGACCGATCGGAGCCAAATTTGGCACAGTTATTATATAGGTCCCTGCGCATGTTTTTGTATTGAAATAATGCAAAAATTGGCAAAGAAAAGGAAAGTTGAGGGACGCGCATGAATGGATTATCGAGATTCCTTAAAGGAAGGCAGGCTACTCAAAATCAACTTTAAAAACAATAATGAATGCTGTCAAACTGTCAACCGATCGACAATGCAAATACGCGTGCACGTGCTTTACGTTTCTATTTGACCAATCTTACGGGGGTTACCTACTGTGAACAGTCGTTTTCAAGCTGATTTTTAGGAATTAAATTTGAGAAAACTGTTCCAGTTATTGAGCTAAAATTTAGGATACTTATTTATTCACATTTAAACTAACACCTAAATTTTTTGTAAAGCTTTTTACTGAAAATTATACAAGGTACAGATCGACGCGTAACTCATGTTTCGAAATGACGCGCCAATCGGGCGCATCGTTTCCGACCGATCCAGTTATCTGAAATAAATGAATTTTTTAAATTCTTGTTCTATATGAATGTGGCTCCAGTTGGAACCTCGAAAATTTAATTTAAACAAAAAATGACAAAATGGCGAGGATTTAAAAAAAACTTCGATTTTTACAACAAAATATTTACTTTTCACGGCCTGCAAAATGGTAATTTTATATATATTTTGGATATTTTAGGTTCTGACTGGAGCCTGAAATATATTCTAAATGCTTACAAAAAAAAACAAGTTAATCCGCCAAGTAGTTTGTTTGGAAAATGTGCGCCCGACTTGAGAAATGTAGTTTTGAGATAAATCGTTTTAAACTTTTTCGTGCTGTAATGAGGCGGATAGTGGTTGATATTCGTAACCTACCCTTAATCGCGTATACTAGGGCCATACAGAATACATTCTTCGGCTGCGAAGAAGTGAGATTCGGCACTTATTTCTTCTTTTGTGGCAGTTCTCGCCTCTTTAGAATAGTAAGACGCTCGGTGATTAGACAGTATGATGCGCTCGCCGTCTCTCTTATATGCGTAAATTTTGGCCTTCTCGCCGATTTTTACATAATATATGTACGATACCTCGGTTTTTATCCCGTCTTTATTTACAAAAAGACGTGTATTTTTTAGGAGCTCAAAAGTCACTGAAATTTTCCTATCAAAACTTTTTTTTTTATTAAAGAACCAACATATTTTTGTAATGCCTAGTTTACACGAGCTTAGTAGCTAAGCACTTAGTACTTGTCACTTGTCACTAAACATGCGTGTAAACTAGCTGAATAGTGCTTAGTAATAGTACAATTGCCAGTGCGAGTGATTAGGAGCCGATCCTATTTACTAAGCGACAAGTGGATTCCCCCACCTAATTTAACTAAGCACTTGTCGCTTGCGGAGTAGTGTGAACTGTCATGACAAGCGCTTAGTGACAAGTTGGAACGACAAGTGAAAAGTCGTAGATTGGTTTTTGAATAATTAAAATATTTCCTAAGTTTCTTTTGGCGTTATGGCAGCGGAAAGGTGGAATTCCGAAATCACCATAAAATTTATTCAAGAATTTAAAGCATATGAATGTTTATGGAACCAAAAATCGTTTGTCTTTTAATAACTCTCTTTCAAGTTTTTATATTATCGTTGTTAAAATAATGTTGGAATAGTGTTTGAACACATGTTTTTTCAAAATAAAACGGCTGCGTTGATCCATCTCGAACAGATATCTTGCCACTAATACCAGTTTTATAAAATAACGTGTAAACATTACTTGTCACTTGTCACTGCTTAGTGACAAGTACTAAGTGCTTAGTTACTAAGCTCGTGTAAACTTTACATAACTCATATTATTTTGTCAGGTTTTACTGAAAGTAGTTTATTTTGAAAACTTTTAAAATAAAAATTAGCATAATAAATTAGTCAAAATAGATTAAAAAAACAAACAATTTTAGAGATTTTGTACCTAACATTATTTGTTTGTGTAAGAAATGTTTCTGTTGAAAACCTTGTAGAGTAACTGTACCCATAAAAAACAGCAGTAAATTAGTTAACAACCCCAGATGTTCCTGGGGGGTTTCAATTTGTAAGAAAAAAAACTTTTAAGCTCCTTTTTCACAATCAATTCGATTTTAAGGGTGGACTAAAACGTCGATTTTTAATAATTTTCTTTTTTAACAATTTTTTTGGTTTTTTGAACTCCTAAAGACAATTATTACAAACAGCTATAAATTATATTTGTTAAATTTATTTTTGTATATTTTGTATAAAGTACAAAATACAAAAAGTAATTCCGTTTTAAAATGTAATCATGATTTAAAAAGTTTTATCGCAACTCGTTCAGTAAGTTAGCAGATAACCCCTCCACAGACTACGCGTAAGCAGGTGTTCCTTCCCGGCTATCTGTTGCTATAAATAATTGTTGTCTAGAGCTTATTAACTCGTCTAGGGAGATTTTATTGTTCATTTTGCAATTTTTATTTATATTTGCTTTTGAATTAACGTGATCAATATATCTTGAATTAAAGTAAATTTCAATTACTACGTTGGTTTTTTAAAAGCGATAGTATTTTTTTGCATTAATCGTAAACAGTTCAAAACATGTGATATTCTGCAAATTTATAAATAAAATTTAACGTTTGGTTTGCATAATGTAACTAACACCGCGTAATTCTTAGTATCGATTGAATTCCTCGTATGATGTAATATTTGTACATCTTATGGTTTTTCTTACAAGGTTACTACTTTTATGCACTTATATTTTTATAAGTTATTGCAATATTTTAATTATATCTGTTTTTAATTGTACTTCCTCCAAATTTGTTTATTTATTGTATTTTGGTTCTTACTGAATGAGATTGCGATAAAATATCTTATTTTTCCTCGCCTCGTTAGAGCTTTTTACCGTCTTGGATGAAATTACGTCACGCGGCGCAAGCGCCTTGTGACAATTTCATCCGTGACTGTAAAAAGCTCTAACGCGGCTCGGAGAATAATATACTATTAATAATGAACTTCATTACCGAAAATCCGTTATAATTCGGGTAATTTGATGAATTTCACTTTTTAAGTAAAATTAAGACCCCAAACTATAAAAATATGCAATAAAAAAAAATCGAAAAAATTTATCGGTCACAGTAGGTATTAGGGAGTAGGTAGGGATTAAAGGAATTTTTTAATAAAAGATTTATTTTCTTTTTCGCTTCTAAACAAATCCCTTCTTCCGGGAGGAGCAAAATATACATCTCCTGTTAGGTCCTCCAATAGTAGAAATCTGGCACTGCTTACATATAAAACACAATAATTTTTATTTTGAAATTTCGAATATATCTTAATTTATTTCTTCCTTTCTATCAAATTTATTGATTTCTTAATATTGTTTGATACTTATTTCAAAAGCTTTTGACCTTTTTGGGTATTTTCTGAAAAATCAAGATCACACAATTCCAAATGCTTATCCAATAATTTTTAAATTTTGAGTAAATTCTAAATTAACCTTTTTATTTAGTAAATGGATTTTTCGCGGAATCACTGAACTATTATTTACAATCGGTGATCATCTTGACTGACAACTTTAGCTTACCATTACGAAGCGACGACCACGTTATAAGAAGAATGATTAAATGTTGTAGCACATTAAATTGTCACACACAAGCAGCAGTGTTGTGTCAATTTTTAGATGAACCAGATTACACCCTTGCTTTTCATAGTTTATCAGAACAAAAAGTTTGTGCCGATGCCATAGAATCGTATTATCACTGTTTTTGGGATACAAGTATTCTAGAATATTTGACCAATTTACATCACAGACGTTCGGAATTTCAAAGGAGACGATGTGCAGTTCAACTTATGGGTCTTCTTGAAATAAATTCCAATAATAACGAAGAAATTCAACACGAAGTGATTAATCTACGTAAAAGTGTCTTCTTACGTGCGCTTTGTAAACAGTATGTACATTGATATTCAGCTGTGTAACACAGATTTGCAAGTTTATTTATAAGTGTAATTGCTAATGTTTTTTAGTTTTAATAAATTTTATATTTTATGAAAATGCTGTTTATTTTAAAAACTTGACGATTTGGTTTCATATTGCTTGCAATCTTTAGAAAAGATTTTAATGTAGTTAGTTTATTATTATTTCTTTAGAATTAATTTAAATCAATTAAAGATAAAAAAAAAACTAATACAAAAGTTTTCTATGATGTGCCAAAAGACGAATAGCGCAAGAAATTATTGTTTAATGCAGTCGGACCAGAGTATCGTTCGGGATCAAAATGGGAAATCATTTCGATTTAAGTACTAAATAATTACGTATATATTAACATAGTTTATATTAGTTTAATTTATAATTTTTGTGTTGTAGCTAGAAAATGACATGGAAAATAAATTTCATACGGTGCAGTGCAAACTTACAGGTGGTCAAAAATTATTTAAAAAAACCGCTGTACCACACAGATTCAACTGTCGACCAGGTAGCAAAGAAGCAAAGAAAATCATTTTTTATAGGTGATTGTAAACTGATGCCATATAATTATTCACAATGTGGATTCATTAACAAAGTTAATAGCAAGCACCACCCACCAATGTCAAATGTTATTGGCTAAAATCTAAGTTGGCGTATGTAGAACCACAAAATATCACAGGTTGGAAACAATGGGATACCAACAAAAAAAATTGGTGGTGTTTTTTTAAGTAATTACTATAGTCCATCCGTTTTAAGAATGCAGAACTAGATTGCACTAAAATTGTGAACTCGGAACGTGATTGGTTAAAATTTATTCCCGTTTACAGTGTCGAAATTTCGTTTGTGATTGATGACTCGCGAATATTTTTTTCTAAAAGTTTCTGGCAAATTTAAAAAATTTATACAAGATAAATTGCTATTTGATAAAAAAATACATTTAACTCGATTTTTTCAAGTATCAAATAAGTGACATTTGTTTTTTGTCGCTCATACACTTTAATGGGAAAAGTTATGTAACCATTAGCGACCTGACAAAAATTTCTTCAGCTACTCACTAAAGAACAGGCTTATATTTGTCTATTAAAACAAAAAAAAGGGTGAACGGAGTAAAAACAACCCCAATATCGACTTTTGAAAAGTACGGGAAAGTCGCATCGAGTATGCGGCGGACCCCGGTCGATGTGCCATCGGTCGCCCGTGGTCCCTTGAAAATGCGTAAAATTCGCTCCGATTTGAATTTTTCTTTGAAATTCGGATAGATGGGGTGTGATTAGTGGAAATAACCCGTGTATAGCCGAAAAAGTGAAAAAATTAAAAAAATATTAAATAAACATAAACAACTATGGGGAAAACCTAGGCCCTTCGGGGCTGTGCCCCGGGGCCGGTTTTGATGGTGCAATTACTTTTTAAGGTGGATCCGGCCCGGCCAGAATTGGGCGCATCAAAAAACCTACCCTACGCCATTCCGGGGCTCCGGGCGGTTTTTCAATCGCGTACGCCGCTACGCGGCAGAGCTAAACATACGAGAAGGCGCCACCCATCAAGCAAACCGGGATGAAGGCAATCGGGATCTGAAACCCCCAAAAAATCGCGTAAAATCAAAAAATAATCGATGTTACATGTACGAGAGACGAGCTGCATCTGCCGGTTCGAAATACTCTAAGTGTTAGGGTCATTCATTACGCACGGACCGACCACAGAATGAGCGACGCGCCCCGAATCTCGTTAATCTTACCACTGAATCTCGTTAATTTTGCTAACTTCAAAATCGATTTATTGAAAAGTTTGGACCCCTACCCCCCTAATTCTTTTGGCAATTTGCTATATTAACTTTGTTCTTTAGTGTGTAGCAGAAGAAAGTATGATTAGAACGCTAATGGTTAGGTCACTCTACCCCACTTTAATTATTTGACGTTTCCCAGTGTAAATCTGACCTGCCGTTCAAGGCGACCTCTACTGCAATCCAAAATCAGATAGACTATAGAGACCGGATTTTAAGCATTTTTGTTTATTGTCAATTTTAAAAGCAGCTCTTTGAAATTTGAGATCTGGACGAATTAGATAAAAAGATGTATTTTAACCTATAGTTTTTCGTGCTTTTTTTGCGATTTCTTGCTTATTTTGAACTTATCTACGAGTTTACAATTTAATTTTGACAAGAAATTAATTTTTTTGTCTCTAAAGCCCGCATTTCATTTAGGCTTCTAGAAGCCAGCTTCTTGCAGCGCAAAATTTATAATGCATTGGCTTATATGGAACCGCACTCACTTGGGCTGCTAGAAGCAGGTAATAAAAAGTATCGAGTTTCACAAGCCAGGCTGGTAAAATGCTCCACATGGAGTAGTGTACTTCTAATTGGTTAATATTTATAATAAGCACTTATTATTGGATAATATAAAATGCTCCACGTGGAGTAGTGTACTTCTAATTGGTTAATATTTATAATAAGCACTTATTATTGGATAATATTTCTATTACGAAAATCTCTTTGCGACTCCACGTGGACGCGTGTACTTTCCCTGATAAAACATGAATTTCTATACCAGGCCGGCTTGTGCAGCGAGAGTTGTAAATTTTTACAACTCAAGCTTCACAAGCCGCTGGTAATTAGATACTTCTACTTATTGGATAATAATATGTGTTGTAACACAATTTTGGTTATTCGATGTCATCGTTAATTAGATATTTATACTAATTTTTTAATCATTCCCATAATAAAACGCAATAAAAGAAGGTGATTATTTTTGGATGTTTTTTTTTAAATAAACTTCTCCACGAAAAGACCGACCTCCTGTATTGTTTTGTTATAAATTAAAAACCGCAAAAATTTTGTAAACGCAATTTATTATTAGTTATTTACCGGGTACTATTTAACATTAAAAAATTAAAAAGCAATTTTTTAAAGGTCTCTAAAAATGCTCTACAAATCATTGATATCAATACTTAAGTAACACTTCGGCGCATTAACAGTCTTTGCGCATCACTGCTGTTTCTTTTCTGTCCACTTAAATGAATCGCGAACTATGTGACGCACTACTGTTCTGGTGTTCCGCACTTAGTAGATGATGTATTACGCTTAGGTTGGGGTCAGGTTGAAGTGGTGCCATCTATCTGGAAGGGTCGATACTGCTCCATCCCATCCTTGCATTGTGAAAAGGGGGGGGTTGTAAAATATCAGTGGAACCAACTTGTTCGCACGATATTTGTTGCTTACATACTTTGGCTTTAAATTAAGGAAAAGAAGTGTACCAGTGCCTTTGCCTGGCCACTTGTGGCTGCGTTGCCCAAATGGTGACCTCCTAGAAGAGTCCCATTGCGTGTGGATATTACATCCCACGATAATTATTAAATCGAACCCAGTTAGTCGCTCTGGTAAGGTAATACCAAGCGTGTTCGAATTATTGCCAATAATGCGGAGTGACATTGACTTATGTTGGTCCTCCGTTTACGCGACCTGCGTAATTACTCAATAATTATGGGTCGATGTTACTGATGTGTAACCATCGACTTGTTGCTTAAACCCCAGATGCCTTCCATTATTCCGCGTGATGCGTTGTGGCCTGACCTTATCCTAAACGCAATAATTGATGCTATTGCTTTTTGCAATGGGGGGGGGGGGGGGGGGTACACTCGCGTCTCATTTACGCTCACTTGATTAAAAGGTCCGATGCACTCTGTACCTTTGTAGCACTATTATTTTAATTGTTCCTTTATCAGTCCCATACTGCACAACATCTGTGACATTTAATCAATGCACGTACTAACAAAAGAAATCAAATAACATAGTTAACCAATTCACATAATGAAAGAAAGATAAAAAAAAAATTCATTATTAATAAAAAAAAATACTTAATTACTATGAGAAAATTCTCTTAATTTCGAAAAAATAAATGTTAAATAATATAATTACATAAATTATTCTAATAGCGTAGCCATTCAATCCATCCATAAGGTGGTAAAAGGGTTACGTATTTATGTACTGAAAATCATGCCAAATGAGCCGCATACATAGGCAACCCATTGTGCACGACCGTTCTTTGCGTCCTCTTGACGTTTAGTGAACCGTTTTTTTTTTCGTTGCATCTGGGAGAGTTTGCACCGCGCTCGCCAGATGTCGCCACACCATCGTACACACACCGTTCACTCATCCTTACCTGAATCTTTGATTATCAATTTTCGCTGAGAAATTATTTTATCCGAGATCCCTAGGGCTTCGTCGGTTTCCTCGTGCGATTCGTTGAAGTTTATACGGAGCCCGAAAGACACCCTGGTTTGACATCATTCTACCTTTACTGTTTATGCTTCCTATCTTTCTCTAAATTATACGGTACTTTTTCCGTTTCTTTTTATTTTTAACTTGTCTGACTGCAGACTTCCAATTTATTACTTAATGACCCGCTACCTTTTGACGGTGTCTTACCTACTCTAGTTGTCCTTTTGACAACCTAGATTTTTACTTGAATATTTATTTATGGCCATTGCCTATTTCTTTTCCTCATCAATCTAACTCTTTACCAACCAATTTCTTACCTTCCTCTCGAATGCGTGTCAAAACCCGGTCTTTCGGCCCTTGTGACATTAGTATGCTTTAATGTATTTACTTATCTTTTCTGTGCTTAAATTCGTGTGACGATAGATTTTTGTGTGCGAATTTTATATAATTTTTTTCCAATATTTTTTTTTCTTTCATACTTACGATTAGCGTCTTTTACTGCCCGGATATTCTTACCCGTCCGTGCGCAGGTACCTTACTTATTAGTTAACTATTTTTTTTTTTTTTTAGTCATTAATTATTATTTTACAGATAGGCTTAATTAAAAGTTGACGCTTTTGTCGCCTTTTACGACAAGGTTGTAACACCTGCCCGAATATTCTTAAATGAACCCGCCAAATGGCACAGGTAAAATTCACTTATTAACTACTGGTTTATGTTAATTATTAATTACTTATTTAAATTGATTATTAATTTCCTATCTTTTTTTTTTTTTAAACTTGATTAATTTACAAATTTTACGTTTTAATCGCCTTTTACGATAAGGTGGTAAAACCTGCTCGGATATTCTAACCCGTCCGCGCGCAGGTACTTTACTTATTAGTGATTTTTTTTTTAAATTTACCGCGCTCACAATCCTGCCCGTCTAATTTTCGTTAGTACTACGGTGCCCTCTCGCTTTTAAAAGTCCACTTTCGCTTTTTCCCCAAATATGTGTACCCTAATAAATTCCTTAAGTTTACCCCTATATTCTTTACAATCTAAAATAGCAACAACTTTTCCTTTCATTCGTTCAACAAGGCATTCCTTTCTAACCGCTACCTGGCATACTGACCTACATTTCGTACGCATAGGCGTATCTTTTAATTTTTTCACTGGGTGATTTATAAAAAAAAAAATTTTGAAAGTGGTTTATTATTTACGTTTTTAATTAATCAGCGGGGTCGTTTAATATTCTATATAAAAAAAAATTAAAAAAAAACAAAAAGGTTGTAGGTTTTTAATAATAGTCGTAATCGACTAGCTTTCTCATTTTCTGAACTCTGGTCGTACGGCGCGGTAGTGTATCGGATGTCTCAACTTCGCGATTAGCGGCGTCGGCATTTAATTGAAGGGGGTCGACTTCGTCGTCTAGTGGGTCCGCGATGTCGGACTCCACATCACGCGGGTCTATGAATTTGTCAAAAGGGTCAGACGTATCCACGTCTAGCGAGGGTACCTCGTCATCATCGCCGAGAACTAGTGGCTCGGGCTGCATGTCCACTGTCTCCTCGACGGGGGTCGCGCTTTCTCTAGGAGCGGGTTCGCTCGTATCGTGGCTTAAGAATGGTTTCAGCCTGTTTATGTGAACTATTTGGTCCGTACGCGCTCCTACTTTCCGTATCCGATAGGTTACTGGTCCTTTCTTTTCGATTACCCTAAAGGGACCAGACCAACTTAACACCAATTTCTTTGATACGCCTATCTTGTGTGACGGGTCGTACAAATAAACTGCATCACCGATCTGAAATTCTCTTTCTTTCGCTTTGCGCCTGAAATTTTCCGTTCGTTTTTCCGCGCTCGCTTCCATATTTTGCCGGACGGTTTTGAAGGCTTCGTTTAACCGCGCCATCATCTCCGATGGATAATTGGTACTTACGTCGTACTTTACGCGGTCCGCTTTCATGACATCGTCGAATGGTAGTGTCATGTCCCTACCGTGCATGAGAAAGAAGGGGGAAAATCCGGTAGATGAATTAATATGCGACCGGTAAGCTAATAGGACATAGGGGATCCATTGATCCCAATCTCGTTGCGATCGCGATACATAGCACGCTAAAATGTTCTTAATAACCCGGTGGCTTCGCTCCAAGCTACCGTTACTTTCCGGTCGGTACGCGACTGTTTGAATCTTTTCTATGTGCAATAAACGACAGGTCTCCTTGAAGAGGTTGCTCAAAAATGTTTGACCTTGGTCCGAAATAATTTGAGCCGGGGTGCCGTGACGCGTAATTACATGAGTCACGAACGCTTTAGCGACTGTCTCCGCGGTTTGGTCAGGTATTGGAATTGCTTCCAGTTATTTCGTGAAATGATCCTGAAAGGTCAATAAATACTTATTTCCGAGGTCAGATGTGACCAGCGGCCCTACAATATCGATGGCCGTCCTCTGAAAGGGTTCAGATAGGGGGGGGAATTTTTGTAAAGGAGCCGCTTTGAAATGCGGACTCGTTTTTAACTGGTTGCATTTGTTGCAAGTGGCAACGTAATTGAAAATATCCTTCTTCATGTTCGGCCAGTATAGTCTGGTTTGTATAAAGGACAGGGTTCGTGCTTGCCCTGGGTGTCCCGAAATTGGTAAGTCATGAAAGTCATGAATCGCTTTTCTTATGAATGTTCGGGGTATGACCAACAAGTCCTGACCTGTGTCTTTATTTATTTTGTACAATAGACCGTCTCGGTCTAGGTAGTAAGGTAATTCCGAGGTTTCACTTTCGTCCCCTCCTGGGGCGATTAGCCTACAGAATTCGTCCTTTTCTTGCTCACGCTTAATTTGGGATCTGTCCCAGACAGGTATAAAAGGCGCTTCAATGTTTACAACATTTATTGACGTTGTATTTTCGGGATTTACCTCGCAAATTTTAATTTGTATAGCCGTATTTCTGAAGATAAATTTAATCATTGCCACTAATTTAGAGAATTCTAATTGTTGCGCCTCGAGGTTTGATTTTGCTAACGCTAAACTGAAATCTTTATTGATCAGACAGCGATCGAGTAAACTGCTCAAAGCATCGAAAATGGAATCATACGTCGCTTTACCGTAATGTCTACTCTTTGTTATTAAATAGTACACATTCCGTTCTGGTAGGTTTAATTCCGCGACGTCGCCTACATTTTTACGTTGCGATTTTAACCCGTTTAAATTACCAAAATTTTGTCTAAAAGCTTTTTCTATACCTGCGTCCATCGAAAAATCTTTTATAGTACATACTGCTAGTGCGTGATTTTCCGGTAGCGCAAACAGGTGTACAGCCTCGACTGTTACTCTGGGATTCTCGCAATCCTTTGTGTTCGCTAGGGATAATAAAAATTCTTTTAAAGTAGGCCTGTCAGTGGCGTGCGCCCGGCTTAAGGCGTCCGCATTGCCATTCTGAGTTCCCGCGCGATGTACGATTTCAAAGTCGTATTGAGATAACAACATGGCCCAGCGCGCGAGTCTGGAGCTCACGTCTTTGACGGTCAGCAACCATTTAAGTGGTCGGTGATCGGTGATGATCGTAAATTTTTTTCCGTATAAAAATCCGCGGAATTGTTTGACCGCAAATACCACAGCTAAGCACTCGAGCTCGGTAACCGTGTAATTAGTCTCGGCCTTTTGCAATTTGCGGCTCGCGAACGCGATTGGCCTCTCAAATCCCTCGCGTTTTTGGCTTAAGATCGCGCCGATTCCGGATAGACTTGCGTCTGTGGTTAGCAAAAAGGGGTCATTAAAATTTGGGTAGATTAGTACTGAGTCCGATTTGACCGCGGACTTCAGTTTCTCTATAGCGCTAACTACTTCCGGAGTAATTATAAACTTGTTCTCCTTCTTCGTTAGATTGGTCAGAGGGAGAGCTATTTTTGAAAAGTCTTTTATGAACCTTCGATACCAGGACGCTAAACCTAGAAATGATCGTGTTTCTTTTACGTTCCTGGGAATCGGAAATTCCTCTAGCGCTTTCAATTTCTCGGGATCGGGTCTAAGGCCATCTTTTGTAATTACGTGCCCTAGATATTTCACCTCGCTGACTAAAAAGTTGCACTTGCTCGGTTTGAGTTTGACATTGGCCTCTTGCAGTTTATCAAACACTGTGCTTAACCTACGCAAATGCTCGTCTACGTTGTTTGGGCTATAGACGATGATGTCGTCCAAATAGACCAAACACATATTTCCGGTTAGCCCCGAGAGGGTTACATTCATAAACCTCTGATAGGTTGCCGGGCTATTTGCCATCCCGAAGGGCAAGCGGGCATACTCGTAGTGACCCGTGGGTGTAGTGAACGCGGTCTTCTCGCGGTCCGGCCCGTAGACTTCTATCTGATGGTACGCTTGGGAGACGTCCAGGGTTGTGAATAGACTGGCTGCATGAAAGTATTGCTCGATCGTTTCGTGAAGATCGGGCAAAGGGTAAAAGTCGCGTTTAGTGACAGCGTTCAATCCGCGGTAATCAATGCAAATTCGCACTTTCGATTCGCCATTAGGGAGTTTTTTCTCCACAATTACAACTGGAGCACTCCAGCTTGACGCACTCGGATAGATGACGCCAGAATCTAATAACTTATTGATTTCCGTTTGTAATACCTCGCGTTGGTGGAACGGGACCCTGTAGGGTCGTTTCGCAATAGGGGCCACGTCCTCAGTTATAATGCGATGCTGCACGCCCCGAACACTTGTCAAGGGTGCTTTGTCGGTAATAAACACGTCCAAGTACTTTAGTATGAGGTCATATAATAAATCAACAGTGCTGTCGTCTAAGTGAGAGAAATTCAGCTGGGCCAGAATCTCCTCCTTATTCACTTGGTGTTCCGAAGTATAATTAATTCCGCATGTTTGCCCGATCGGCGGGTCTTTACTTAACACCGTTACATTGTCCGATATCTTGCCTATTAGGTCATTCGCGTTGAGTACCACCTCGTAATTGTTGGGATTTATGACACGCGTAATTACTTTTTCACCATCGTCACTCACTAAAGCCGTTGCTATAATCAAATTTTGGTGGTTCCGATCGTCCTGTTCTATTAACAATACCCTTTTATTTCTTTCGCGGGGTGGTCGTATACCTCGAACCGATTTGAATTTGACTTTAAAAGCCAGCTCGCTTTCGCTTCTCTTGGGTATAACCACCTCCTTGTCTACTGTAAGAATGCCTATAAAATTATCGGTCTCAAATTCATTGCTTTTTTCAACTAAATCGCGCTCAACCCGTTTATCTTTATTCACCCCGTTAATTGGTTGAATTAAATTTCCCTTCGCGCTATCATTTACTTATTTTATTTCTTTATTTTTTTTAAATTCATTCAATGGTTTAATCAACCCGCCTGTATAATCGGCTATTTTATTATCTATACTCAATTCTTCGCTACTACGCGAGTTCACTCGGTTCAATTCGCGGTTCTCTTTTCTTTCCCTAAGTACCTCTACACCTTTATCATCGTACCCTATAAATTTGTACCTTGTCCATTCGCTGGACGCTTTTTCCAATCTTAATTTGTCCTGACAAGCGCTGTCATATCGGTTACTTTTCTTAATTGCACCGGTGGACTTTAATTTTTCGCTATTACCTCGCGTAACTTCATCTACTAACCCCTCACTAACTACTACCTCCTCACAATTATTTCCCACATTAAAACTTACACGTTTAATTGATTTATTAGGTTTAACCTTATTAATATGCCGGCATAATTCCTCGGCTTTATTCCCATTAACAATTTTCGGTTGGAATTTACCATCAACCTTTTCTATCTCTACGTCTAATTTTCCCGCAGAATTTCCCACTAATATATCGCGAATGTGCGTACAATTTCTCCCCTCTGTATGCGGGGTCGTTTTCAATTCTAAATTATTGTCCCCTAAATCGATATTACTAACGAAGTGAACATCGCCCTTACCTACATCAGTTAGGTTTATTACTTTATTACCTGGTTTCAACTGAACATCGTCCGTTAGCTCCTCCGATTGCACTAATGGACCTCTTTTTACTTCCCTATTACCTATTTCCTCGTCCTCGGACGGTTTGTCCTTACTTCGTTTACTATCTAATTTAATTTCCTTACTCGAATCAGTAATCAGCGCCGCGTTTTCATAATTTATTTCAATCCGTTCCTCTCTATACCTTTTGCAATTAAAATATTCACTTTCATCCATCTCGCATAGTTTGCGCATGGGTATGTGTTCGCCTAAAACTAACAGTGCCCTATTGGCATAATCTATAGTGGCGTTGATTGCCATGAAAAAATCTTCCCCTAGTAATCCGTCTGCCTCAAAGCAAAGATCGTTGTCGCAAATAACAAATTCTATTTCAGCCAGTTGGCTACCCTATTCGTATCTACCTCTACCTTCATTGTCCCTAGAGTAGGTCGTTTACCACCCTCAATACCGCTTACATAAATATCTTCCGCGGGTTTCTTTAATTCATTTAAATTTAACACTTTGCTTTTCAACAGGCTTAATGTCGCGCCCGTATCTACAAAGAGTCGGCAATAAACGCCGTTCAACATTAATTCGACCGCATACGGCGATTTCCGTTCGATCGTTTTTACACGGTGGGTTAAAATGGGTTGTTCATTGATTAAAATTTTGTTATTTGATTCAAGGGGGTTTTCATGGGCATTTTTCCTGGTTAATTGCGTCCAGTCTCTGCGGCTGACCGAGAGGTGGTCGTCGCAGGATTCGCGTTTTTTGATTGATCCGCGGTTTCGTTGCCCGATTGTTCCGCGTTTCGATTGTACGGATCGCCGCCTCCATTTCCTCGTTGCCCATCCCGATTGTTAGGCCCGTTGTATTGATTCGTTCTCGCGGTGGGGGGGTTATTAATGGGGTAATTTCCTTTATTAAACCCGCGCGGATAATTATTGTTTTGATTAAATCGCCCGTTCGTGCCATTTGGATTTCGATTTCCGAATTGCGGCCGCTGAAAATTATTATTATTCGGACCTCGATTCGCGAACTGATTCGTCCCCGATCGTCGCCCGTTATTCTGGTTATTGCAGCCCGGCCGTGGGTTCCTTTGACGTGGTTCATCATCGTCGTAGTCCTCATACCTGGATTGGTTAAAACCGGTGGCGTAAATCGAACTCGCCCGTGATTTTAATAGCGCGTCATTTAGCTCCTGATATTCTGCTATTTGCACCGCCCTATCAATGGTTAACCCGTCTTCGCTCATCATAGCGACACCACTACCTTTTTGTAGCTCCTGTTTTAACCCCAGACGAAATTGAATGAGGATCGTCTCCTTCATTTGCGCGTTACGGCCCGGAATTTCAGTAGGAGAAGCCCTGTGATTGCTTTCCTGGACGACTTTCTCGCCCAAGCGCCTGAGGCGAATCGCGTAGTCCCTGACCTTTTCATCCTGGCGTTGGAAACAGCGATGCAATTTCGCCATAGCCTCGCCAGGTATGACCCTACGCTTGAACTGTTTTAACAACCGGTCGCGGAATTGGTTGAAGTCGAGCGTTGCTAGCTCCGGATCGGATTTATAAAAGCATCTCGCGCTTCCCTTTAATTTTAATTTTAGAATATTTAGCAGCGTCGCGTGATCCACGTTGTCGGCTGAAGCCCGCATTTCCAAAAGCTCGAAATACTCTAGTGGATCCGCACTTCCGTCAAATGCCTCAACTGAATTTATAAATTGACTTAAGCCGCCCATTGGATATTGTAAGATTAATCTCGCGGGTGGAGGTGAAGCCTCGCGAACGTGTCGATTTTGCTCCGAACCGGACATCGTTGTATCGTCGTCAAAGGGTAAATTTATTTCTTCCTGAATGTTCGTCATTTCAGAAGAAATTCAAATATGTGATTTTAACAATTAATCAAAGCAACACACAAAACAAAACAAAATTAAAAATATTATAAACCCAAACTAAAATGCCTGCAAGAAAAGGTTAATTTCTCTAACTATTTTTTTGTTAATAAACAGTAATTTGTAATTTTGCAATTAAATTGCTCGCTAGTGTTTTGCGTCGAAAATTCCTTTTTAAGCTTAGAAAAGGCTTTTTACCGAATCCCACCGCTGGTCACCAATGTGGAAAACCGGACTACGCGGTTTTAATGATTTTATTTTAATTAAATTAATTTGTTTATCGCTGCCACCACGAAAATCTTTTAATTTAAATTACCTTGTAATTGTTGGTTGATAATTTAGGGAGAGATTACTCGATGGAACTCCCGTTTTACTTCTTCTTCTTTAGTAGCTTGGCTCCTGTTAGAAGCGTAGGTAAAGGAATTTCTCGATGCGAGCACTTGCGTATTTTCAAGCAATAATAAACTGACTATTTATAACAACCAAATATATTGAAGTCTTTGTACACAAAACAAAGTTGGCAAGTTATACAATGATTACAAAATATACAAACTATACAAAATATACAAATTACTGAGAACAATTTAATGCACAATACCTTTTTACTTGCTAATCCGTTTACTAAGTCCACAAGGTAATCCAGGGAAAAGTAGTCTGGGAAACTAAACAAACTTTCTCTTTTTCACCTTACTGACAATTGCAATAAAACACTCTACTCTTTTAAATTCGTACTATCCGTTCTCAAAATTAACATTTAATATTTAATTCAACTTTAAGTTAACAACTTCGATTTTAAATTTATTTATTGACTCTCTACTTTGTTATTAAACAACTTTAACTTTTAATTTTAATCGAACCCCGGTTCGCGTAACAATTGAACTTATCTATTTCGGGTCCTTTCCCGACGACAACTAACTTATTTTTTCTAAGTTGTAATTTTTTTATCAACAATTTCCCACTTGGATAATCTATCTTTACGCCCTTATCCTAGTCAAAGAACCAATCTCGTTGATTCTTCATCCCGCTTAGAACCAGGGGGACGTGACCAAATCTATTAGTTTCCCAAAACTTATTTCCTTTCTCATGGGTGGCATTTCGGCCGTGTGACTTTTACAGAATTATACAATATTTAAAATTTCCCCGAAATGCAAAATATTCTCATACATTAAGCAAACGAGGTGTGAAATTAACACTGCAGTTTTAGGGCGGTGTAGCTATTAACTTTACAAATCATTTCCGCTCACATGCAAAATAAATGCAATGTGAAGTTAAATCTATTGATATGCATTGACTTAAACTAATCTTTCCACGAAATACGCTGTAGGGCGCTCCCTTTTTACAATGTAGCCGCCAAGTGCATCTGTGTGCTCGGCGTTCTTTGAGCCCGTACTCGTATATTGATGAATGGTTTCCTTCTTTTAAACCCATGCATCGATATTTAAAAATTAAAATTCTACATAGTTATTTTTATTCATTAAATTAAATAGAGTATTCTTAAATTATCTCTATTTAATTATCTCAATTACAATTATCTATGTTGGTAACTGAAAATACTTAAGCTGTATTTTGTAGATCGGTATTTAAACTAATTAGGTATTTAAATTAATTAGCTAAAAACGCAATTAATTTACTTTGCTAAATGCGCGGGTTGTTACAAAGATATGACGGAATCTTTGAGCGTATTGTCCCAATGCGAATCGTTCTCGAGCAACTGTAAGAGTTGACACGCCTCACGGTAAGTCGCACACAGATGACCATTAACGGTTCTTAGTTGTTGAAACGACGTCGGACCACGAACATTCACCAACAACAATCGAAGATAGTAACATTCGTCGTTATTTGGATGCACACTGTAGATGTGACCCAGAGCGTCTGAAGCAAATACATTTGGATGTCCTTCAACTGGTGTACCTTGTTTTCGACGCTGAAAAGATTTCGATGATGCGTTCCATGTGTAGTAGCGTGGCATTTCAGCATACAGCAAAGTGAGAGCGAAAGCATCTGCTTGACAAACCGAGAAGAAGTTTGTCAATGTTGTCGACGGTGGCCGTGCCGCTCTATCCGCTGCGTTATCAGGATTGAAATACACTCGTTGTCCGTTTTGCAGATGTACTGCCAAATGTACAACAGTGGGATATCTTTCATGAATGGCGAATGAAAAAATGCGCCAAATTGCTTCGTTACTACTAACATAGCGGCCCAATTGGTATTGAGTGACTTCATCTTAGGAATTCTCCGCATCAACTCCAATCACAGTCATGTCACTTCCTTTGGTCACATACTTACAGATATATTTGATGGATTTCACGGCATGGCAAGATTCGACGTTGATGTGCCCTTTGAATGTCTTCGATAGTAATGGCGAATACGGAACAACCCAACGATTATCTACTTCAATTTCCTGTTGATTAACTTTCACAATTGTTGATCTTCCATTGTCCGCAGTCGATCGGCGACGATACATTGGATAACCATCATTTCCGGTAATTGTTTCTGCAACTAATGCCCTTGGATACCGCTTCGAACATTTTCCGTCGACCATACACGGAGAATTGTTATTTAATGTTCCACAGGGGCCATGAATCATGTTCTTAGTAATAACCTCATGCAAGACTGCATCTTCTTCTTCATTGGGAATTTCTGCTGATATTACATCATCGATTTCATTCGGTCTTATCCTCTCAATCAACCAAATGAGAATATGTGCGTGTGGCAATCCGCGTTTCTGCCACTCCACTGAATACATCCAACAGCGCGTTTCGCCGAACACGCGATGCTTCACAATTAAATTCATCAATGATTTCAATTTTTGTTTGAAGACTCTCGCTGTGATGTCATGGCGATCGATGGGTGATTGGCCAGGGAATAACTCGTGTCGAATTTCTATCCACTGCGGATTGCAAGTGAACGTGATGAACAAATCTGGTGTGCCGTAATGGCGAACATAGGACATGGCATCTTGCGCGTATTCATGCATATGTCGTGGACTTCCGACGTACGTTGCTGGGAGAATCGTCATGCGGCCAATATTCTGTGCGTTTCCGTCAGTATTGATGGCATCTCGAAGGTGAATATTATACTCTTCAGAACGGAGGTTTGTCTGGTTCAATCTGATAAATAGCAACCGTTCAGTTTCAATTTTGACGTACATATCGACAGCATATTGGTGAAATAGACGGCGACATTTCAATATGTGATTGTCCTCATTTTCACGAACCATCAATCGATATGAATAGTAGTTCATTGAACTGACTTTTTTGTTCGTTTCAGCGCCTATAAGCGGATTTACCATCTTATGCGAGAAATCATAACCGTCTTCACCTTGCCAAAATATGATGGGATATTTTTTTTTTTTTTTTTTTTTAGCTCAACGCAGGGAGGAGAAATCTCGTGCGAGACACCCACTTAATCGAAGTGGATAGTGTCAGACTTCACTGACTAAAACTCCCCCCTACCAAGCACCCGGGTTTCGCCGTCAGGCATTTCTTCCGGGATGCTCGGTCCGAGATGTCGGGATCTTCGACATCTCCCGCCCTGGATGTTCGGGCAGATGCGTTGGGTCTGCAGTATCGTGTGCAGACCCGCCTTTTTCGTTTGGGCCTCCAAGTTCCTCTCATGAATGGCTTCCTGGTTGCTCAGTCAGGTAGGGGGCATTGCGATGGAATTCGATGAAACGTGTGCTCTTTCGCATGCCTCTCTTCTACCTGTCCGAGTTCTTTTTTCCTTTTTTCCCTTTCCCTTCCTTTTCCTTTCCTTTCCTCCTCGTTGGTTGGCCTCCTGGTTTGACGGTCGGGTAGGGGGCATTGCGATGGAATTCGATGTTACGTGTGCTCTTTCGCATGCCACTCTTCCACCCGACCGCGATTGGCCTCGGGTCACTGATCTTCAGTGTCGGAATCCTCCCCCGCATGGGCAGCAGCAGCGGCGGCCCGTTGTTCGGCTCTTCCTGCTGCCTCCTTACACCTCAGGATGTTTGAGATGAGGGTGTTTATCCGCTGCCACTGGGCCTCGTCGACGAGCATTGCTTCGACCAGGTCTTCGGGAGTCATTGTGTACCCCAGTGCAAGCGAGACCATTGTTCGCTCGCGCTCCCATCTCCAGCACTGGAAGAGGGAGTGTTCCGCGGTATCGATTTCCTCGCAGAACCTGCACTTGGGGCTTCCCAATATGCCAAATCGGTGCAGGTAGTACGCAAAGCAGCCGTGCCCTGACAGCATTTGTGTGAGGTGGTAGCTCACCTGTCCATGCCGCCTCTCGACCCATCTCTTGATGTTAGGGATGAGTCTGCGGGTCCACAAGCCGCAAGTTGCCTCCTCCCACCTGGCCTGCCAACTTTCGGCCACCTCGCATCCGGCACCCCCCACTCCGTCGTAGATTCTGCTCCTTGCTAGTGCGAGGAGGTCGATGGGGGGCATCGACGCCAGAACGAGGGCCGCGTCGAGCGAGACCGTCCTGTAAGCGCAGGAAACGCGCAGCGCCATTCTGCGCTGGACGCTCAGCAGTCTCTGCGCGTTCCTTTTAACCCTCAGCGCCTCGTGCCATACAGGTGCCGCATACAGTATGATCGACTGCGTCACGAGGGCTAGGGTTCTTCTCTTTGCCTGCTTAGGGCCTCCCATGTTGGGCAAAAGGCGGGCAAGCGATGTCGTCACTGCTCCCGCCTTTGCGGACGCGTCCCTGATGTGCTCGGCGAAGTTCAGGTATTTGTCGATCTTGACGCCGAGAACGGTTACGGAGTCCTTAGATGGAATTGGAACTCCGTTCAGTCGGAGGGATACCTTGGAGACTTTCCTTCTTCCGCTGAGAAGTACTCCCTCCGACTTTTCAGGGACTAGGGTGAGTCCTCTTTCGCTCACCCAGGCGGAGATGGTCTCAAGCGCCTCTGTCGCCGATGTCTCGATCTCCGCCACGTCCCTGCCCACGACCACTACGTTGAGGTCGTCCGCGAAGCCCACGGTGGTGCATCCGTCTGGGAGCTTCAGACGCAGCACTCCGTCGTACATGAGGTTCCAGAGCGTCGGTCCAAGAACCGAGCCCTGGGGGACTCCGCTTGTGACCTCCATTTCTTCCTGCTCCCCATCGCCTATTAATAGGCGTCTGTCCTCGAGGTAACTGGCGACGAGATTAAAGGTATCGTTTTCGATCGTCGCCAGGCTGTTTAGTGCCCCCAGGATGTGCCTCCACCCCGCATTATTGAATGCATTCCTGACGTCCAAGGTGACGAGTAGGCAAAGCCTTCTGGTACGCCGGCTTCCCATCTTGGCCTCGACCGCGATCTCCATGATCTTTTTAAGTGCATCCACGGTCGATCTTCCCCTCCTGAAACCGTATTGGTTGTCGGAGAGGCCGCCGCTGCTCTCGATGTTCTTCTCGAGGCGGTTAAGTATCAACCTCTCGAGCAGCTTGCCTGCGTGATCGAGCAGACAGATGGGCCGGTACGAGGTGGGGTTTTCCGGGGGTTTGGTGCCCTTTCTGATGAGGACGAGCTTCGCGACCTTCCAATGTGCGGGAAAAATGCCGGTCTCGAGGCATTTGTTGTAGATTTCCAGGAAGGTCCGTCCTGCTAGGGTCACCGCCTCCTTGATGACCCGGCCGGGTATGCAGTCCGGGCCGGGTGCCTTGTCGGGCGCGATTTTGGACGCCGCCACGGTTAGTTCTTCCAGGGTGAACCGGGACCTCTCCTCCGTTGGGGGTCTTCTCGGTTCGGTCGTCTTCGGGTGTGTGGGGAAGAGTGCCGTCGCCACCTCTCGGACCTTTTCTGGATGAGGTACGGTCATCTTGCTGGGACCCCTGAGTTTTCCTCGCACGATCTTGTAGGCGAGTCCCCAGGGGTCTTCTTCGAGCAGGCCTAGGAGTTCGTTCCAGCATCGGCGCTTGCTCGCGGCGATGGAGCGTACGAGCCTTTTCTTGGCGACTCTGTAGGCCCCGTCGGATTCTTCCCTCTCCCTTGAACCTTTTCTTTTCCTTCCCGCCGCTCTTCTTAGGCGCAAGGCTTCGCGTCTGTTTTCCGCGATCTCTTCGTTCCACCAGTGGACCGGCCTTCGTTGGTTACCGGCTCTTCTCCTGGGAATGGAAGCATCGCAGACGCGCCTTAGGGCCTCGGAGAGCTCTTCCGAGTCCTTCACCTCCGATCGGCTCAATTCGGTTTCGACCGCGGTTCTCAGCCTGTCCGTGTCGATCCCTCTCGTCCAACCGTCCACTCTTTTGTGCAGGATTGGCGGTGCGGGACACGTCTCTAGTTGGTACGAGACGTAGAGATGGTCGCTGAGCGTCTCCTCCTCGAGAACTCTCCACCCGGTGATTTTGTGGAGAGCCCGCGTCGAAACCAGGGTGAGGTCAAGAATGGACTTGCACCCTCTACCCACGAATGTCGGGGCGGTGCCGACGTTGGCTACGCCGAGATCTAGCGTGCTGATTGCTTCGACGAGCACCTCCCCTCTTGCGTTCTCGGACGGCGACCCCCATTCGGGTGACTTGGCGTTAAAGTCGCCGCCCACGATAACGATCTCCGTCGTTCTCCTCACTTCGCCGGCAAGCTCGTCCAGCCTCCTCTCGAACACCTCGGCCGTCTCGTTTGGGGAGTAGTAAACGCTGAAGATTTTCACTCCCCGGGTTCGGATCCACGCGAAACCGTCTCCTCTGCCGCTTTCTTCGGCTAACGCGGCAACGGGCAGGTAGATGGCCGCCCTGTCCGTACAGTCCTTGACGTAGCCCTCCGACGCACTAATGTTCTGCTCGGAAACGAGGGCCACGTCCACTTTTAGTCTTTGGACCGTTTCGTGGAGGAGATCGTGGGCCGCCCTCGAGGTATGGAGATTGGCCTGCAGGAACCTGACCGGCGTTCCTTGTCGGGGGGTCTCTTGCCCTCCCGTGCGTGTCGGTGTTAACGAAAACCCGGCGTCGTTCTGGCAGCCGCGTTCTGGCTCTGCCTTTCTGGGCGACGGGGGCTCTCGGCGATCCGGTATGACTCCACCTGGATCTGCCTCTGCATCGACCAATGTCGTCTACAGGCCTTTATGTCCTCCTCGACCTGTTGGGGCGTTATGCCTATGTACTGGACATAGTAGTTATAGAACAGCGCCTTGAGGGCCGGGTATTCTTTCGGAAGACCCTCGGCTGCTATTCGTCCCAACACGGATGTCTTGGTGACCCCGTCGATTTGGTAGTCCCCCGCCTTATCGTAAAAGAACGACACGTAGTCACGCACGTCGCTCCTGATGCGGTCCTCTCTCAGTCTTGCCAGAGTGAAGGGACCTTTGGGGCTGGCGTCTCGCGTCATACGCACCCGGGGGGGGTTTAGGGGGTCGACCGGTAGGGATGTTTTGCCGTCTTCCCTCCCGCCCGGTAGCACTATCCGGTTGTTCTCCGCCAGCACTCCCTCTTTCGTCGCCCGTATCGCTTCCTTGTCGTTCGCGATCCTGACCAACTTAGGTTCGGCCTTCGACACCGAGGTCGAAGGGTCCGTGGGCAGGGGGGTCGATTGTTCGGGGGGGGCACCTGTGGGGGTGTCTATCGTGGGGGAGACAAACCTCTGTCGAGGTGGGGACACTTCGCTTAAGCGTTCCGCGACCTGGGGTGTTTTGTGACGAGGAATGGCACCTCTGGCTTCATCCTCGCCATGCGCCGGTGGTGACGCGCAGTTCAGCTCCCTGTGGCCGCTCTTCCCGCACCTCTTGCAGAACGGCACCGGCCTTTTACAATTTGCCGCATAGTGCCCCGCTTCTCCGCAACGCAGGCAGTCCTTCGACCTGTCCGGGCCCCTGCATGTTTCTCTGACATGTCCAGGGCGCCAGCATCTGTGGCATGGCATGGGGCCCACCGGGACTCTTTTGGCCGAGCACGTGGACCACCCGATCCGCAGGCTCTCTCTCCGAAGAAGCTCTTCGGCGATGCCGGGTGGCAACGTGATCTCGGCCTTCTGCGTTCCTAGAGCCGCTGCTCTTAGGATCCCCACCTTGATCGGTATGTGGGGGCCCACCATCTTGCGGAGCTCGGCCTCCAGTTTCGGCTTGTCGAAGTCCAGCTCTAGGCCGGATATGCCTATGACGGCCTTCTCCGTCAACGCCATCGCGCCCAGTTCTTCGGCGACCGCGTTGATTTCTCTGAGGAGTGGAGCCGCCGCACCCTCCCCTCCGGCCATGTTGATAATGACGTCACCGGTCCTGGTCGTGCGGACCACTAACGCGGAAACTTCTCTTTATTCACCTCCCTCAACCGACATATCAAATCCCCCCGTAATAATGTCCCAAAACGCGACTCAATCGCCTGTCCAATTAAATCCCGCGTTTACATATCAACCCGTCTCCATGGGTATGATTGCAACCACGGTGGAAACGTATGACGGAAAATCAAGCCCCGCTCATTACTTCGAAACCTTAGAGGTACGCGCTTTATTAGACGGTTGGGATGATCAAACTAAATTAAACATTGTAAAATACCGGTTAAGGGGAAACGCGTTGAAATTTTTCAGATCGGATCCAGAGCTTAATAGTCTAGAATACGGTGCATTCAAGGAATGTATCATTAAAAGATTTAGTAGGTTACAAATCCCGGGCGAATTAATGAACCAGCTTCATCGATGTTATCAAAAACACGATGAAGACGTGTCCACATTCACCATGCGGTTAAGAACACTGGGGCTCAAGGCGTTAGATGAAGACTTGAAAACTGCCCTGGTAAACGATGTTTCAGGGATTAAAGCAAAATCCGCTCAAATAGTATTAAATCAGTTCAAATTAGGACTCAAAAGGGAACTTTTGAGAGAAGTAGGGGTGACTTTAATCCGCACGCCCAATTTAACTATTGAAGATGCAGAATCCATTGCTAAATGTTATGAAGTTACCGAATCACTAATCAAAGCTAGACCTAATTCGATTAATTTCACTAATACCGATTACGCGCCAGTGAGTAGGAATAATCGCGGTAATCAAACAAATTACGGGTCACAGACCTACCCTAAAACTAATCCCTTTCATGACTATCGGAATGATACGCGTCAAAATTTCAGCGGACGGGGAAACCCTAATAAAAGAAACGATAACTACGGCAACTCGCAACAAAATGTCCAATTTGATCAACGGGACGGAAGAAATTTTAAAGATCAGAACCGAACCACTAACCCTTTCTCTCCTAACTTTAATCGCGATAATAGAAATAATTATAGGAACCCTAATAATCAAAACCGTAACTGGAATTTTAACACTAATAACGGAATTAATCAGGGTAATCAAAACCACAATCGGAACTTCAACACTAGTAACCCCTTTTATGAACAACCGCGGAATTTTAATAATAACGGCAACGATTATCCACCCAACCGCGGCACGAACTTTAATGATAGAAGAAGGGATAATTCGCCGGATTCGCGACCCGCGACTAATTATAATAACCCGTCCCGCGAAAATGGTAGGAACTACGAAGATAACGGGAATAGGCCCAACCCGCGCTATGCCGGTCGAGGTAATTTCGCCAATCGAGTCAACCGCGAGGGACCGATTAATCCGTCAAATCGCGACGCAACCAGAAACGCCTCGGAAGGTCAACGAGGGCATTTAAATGGGAATGTGTTACGGATGAGCCCTCGATCCGTGAACACAGAAACGCGGACGCAATAAATATCTTACCACAAACCTCTCGCTTCGACAACCTTAATAACAAAATAGATATTAAAGATTCACTTAATTTTATACCCAATCTTAAATCAAACTCCGGAGAGGCGCCATGTATCATCGAAATGATCATACAAGGAAAATATTGCAAGCTTCTCTTAGATTCTGGGTCTAGCATCAGTTTGTTAAAAAGCGATGTAATTAATACAGAAAATTTAATTGTACCCACAGAGGACATAACCCTGTGTGGTATCGCCGGAGTCCTTCAAAGAGCTCTAGGCACGTTAACGGGTTCTTGCGGGAACCAGTATGATCACGATCTATTTTGTTTCAATTTTGTCATATGTCAGGATATATTTCTACAAGCAGATGGAATAATTGGTAGAGACTTGCTCGCTAAACTAGGAGCACATATCGATTTTTCCACAAATGAGTTAAGGTTGTTGAGCGAAAGTTTCCCCATCATTAACATGAATGATGCGGATAAAAACAAATATTTGAATGTAGAAGCGATAAGTAGAGGGAAACGGCTATTGAAAAAACAAAATAAAACGGCTCGAAAAAGGGATACGCGAAGCAAAAATAGTAATTTAAGTAAAAACGGTAGCAAAAATAAAATTGTTAAGGAAACCGAATTAATAGTAGAAACCTTGCCAGAAATGTCGGAGATAAGGGCAACCAAGGCAGACGTAGGTATCCGCGAGGGTAATACTAATGAAATAAATAAAAGCAACGGTAGCAGTACGTTCGAAGGTTTAATAAAAAGTGAAACAAGTCTATCGGCCGGTAACAGTACGGTCAAGGGACCAATTAAAAAAAATATTTACGCGAATCGCGACTTAGGAATGCTTAATGATGCATATAACAATCGTAAAAATGATTACGGTGACTTAATTAGTACAAAGGATATTGAAAGTGAGAACGAACGGAATGAAAGTGTGAGCTTAAAGGGTACCGAATTAGTAGATTTCAATGAAATTAGGGTGTGTAATGAGCACCTTTTTCCCCAAACGCTAATCACGGAATACGGTACGTTATCTGATGACGATGAATTAGACAATTCGCTAATGGCCATATGTGGGATGTCTAAGTTATCAATTTCAGATACGAATCGTGACCGTGTGGAGCGAGTTTCGGCAGGTACGGAGCAGCAGCTTAGGCGAGGCGAGACGTCGCTTCACTACGCTGGGACCGACCTACCGCCCGGAGCGGATTTGGAAGAAAGTGAGAGTGGGTTATCCCAAGGCGAATATACGAGGTTCATTCAAGACAAATTGATTAGCAACACCATCTGTGATGGTGCTATTACAAAGGACTTGAACAAACAAGTTAGGTTTGCTGTAGGGAAAGAATTCATAATTAACGAGGGAAAGCTAGGGTTTGAAAAAGTAATTGAAAGCAGAGGGAAATTTAATTTAGAAAAGCGTCCGCGCTCAGATACTAACAGTGACCACGACGAGCTAACAACGCTTAGGTTTACTGATCAGGTCGAAGTAACCAAAAACGGGTTAAACATTAATGAAATTAAAGGGAAAAAGGAATTTAATCACACGGGTGATCCGGAACACTCCGATAATGTGATAATAATTGATAAAGGTAGATTAGAAAAGCGTCCGCGCTCAAATACTGACCATAACGAGCTAACAACGCTTAGGTTTAGTAATCATATTGAATTAAATGAAAATGAAGGCAAGATTAAGGAAATTAAAGATGATAATAAAATTAATTATAAGGGCGAAGCATCACACGCCAAAGGTACGATGAGTAAAGTTAGGAAGCCGAGGTATATTGAAGAAATTGAATTAAGCGAATTAATGGAAGAAGGCAAGCAGCCAAGTTTAAATAAAAGTAATTCAGCGGTAGTAAAACGGTACCCAGAGAGGCCAAGTGAACCCGAGCGAAAGTTGAGCAGTCTAAGAATGTATGTGAATGAAAGTGAGATTAATGATAACGAAATAAACGGAAAACGCGAAGTAAATAAATTTGATAAGCCGGACGATTTAGAAAAAGCGATCGATTTAAATGTAGCGGAGGATAGCGGTAGTTCAGTTGAACAAGGTAATGAGGTTGTTAAAAATAATTTTATAGGCACACTTGTGGTAGACAAAGAGGTGGTTGTACCCAAAAGAAGCGAAAGCGAACTAGGCTTTAGAGTTAAATTCAAGTCGGTTAGAGGTATGAGACCACCCCGCGAAAGAACTAAAAAGGTATTATTATTACACCTAGACGATCCCGCAGGACGACAAGGAGAAAACGCTTGCCGGGTTTCGCCTACGATTAGAAACCCCCCCCCCAGTGGTCCTGGGCACGACCTGAAACTGCATCCCTTAGACGTAGAAACCCCCCCCCCTTACGGTCCTGGGTACGACCTAAAACTGCGACCTGTAGCTAACACTACACCCCGTAGGCAGAACTACATCCCTTAGATATAAACCCCCTTTCATTATTAGCATAAAACACCCGTGCAGGTGACGGGAAAATCGAGAATATCACTGCAGCGTAACGCGCTCTTCGTAAAAGGCGAACAAAGCGGTAATTGTAAATAATAAACATTAGCTAGGCGTTAGTTAAGTTAGAAAAAAAATTGAGTGCATGAATTAAAACTAGAAAAAAAAAGAGAAAACGTAAGATGATGAAAAAAAAAAAGAGACGTAATAAGAAAGGTTGTAAAAGGACGGAGAGACCGGTTTGACATTCATTCGCGATAAATTGAAAAGTAATTAACGAGTAAATAAATTGACGAGAGAGATAGAGATAGAGATAGGATAGGGAGCCAGTTGGTCAAAGGACAACTGTGCCATATTAAAGTACCGCCAAAGGAGCGGGTTAAGAATTAATTTTTTTTAGGTCTCAAGACAGACAAATATATTGAAAGCCAGTTTGGTCAAAGGACAACTGCGCTATATTAAGGTACCGCCAAAAGAGCGGGTTAACGAATTAATTTTCAGGTCTAAGGACAGACAAGTATATGAAAGGAACGAGTTTAAGCGATAACGGTAATTTTAGAATAAAGTCGAACCGGGCAGTCTTTCGAAAACGTCCAAACCAATCAAAAATTAGCACGGAGTTGCAAGAGCAATCATCAAGTAATCATCGAAACAAGGTAAGAAGGAATGAATGATGTATGAAAGATAGTGTGACGATACCTGCAGAGCACGGGGTTGAACACTCTCAGGTGTATTAAAGCATAAAAATCATGTAAGGTCAATAAAGACGCTTTAAGCCAACATGCAAATGGATGCATAAACATGCAAGCATTTGACATGAGGCAGTTTTCAGTTTAATTAAAGGAAACAACTTGATCACCCAAGAGGCGTGAATCAAATTGTTGTAACACTATGATTTTTATAATTGAATTAACAAAAAATTTTGTAGTTTTAAGAGAATTTTTTTTAATACTAAAATTAATGATGTATATTTTGATTTTATAATAATTTAAACGATGTTTTTTTATATATGTTAGTTAAGTATTTTCCTTGTAATATTACGTTATTTTATGTCAATTGTTTTATAAGTTTGCAATGATTTAATGTCAATATTGTGTTTGATGAACTTAATGTACGGAGTGCGACGCTTATAGTGCGACAAACATTTAATCCAATATTGTGGACGTAATCGAGACGCGAGTGTACCCCCCCCCCCCATTGAAAAGAAACAATAGCATCAACTATTGCGCTCAGGAAAAAGGTCAGGCAACAAGTGGAGGTCACACACATTTCGAGTGTGATCCTTCCTAGTGATGGAAGGCATCATGGGTTTTCAAATCCAACAGTCTAATGGGTTGGATCAGGAACGTCAAGTTCATAATTATGTTGCTAATACGCAGCGTACATAGAAGGAGGACAAGACAAAAGTCAAAGTCACTCCGTTTTATTGTTAAATCTCGAGAGCCGTGCAAGGGCGTCTATAGATTTTAAAAGTGAATTAAAAGTATAGGAGTCACAAATTGTCTAGCAGAAATTTGGTTCCACAAATTATTTTTACTTCCCCCTACCACATTTCAATACTGGAGGGAGCAGAGTCAACTCATTCAAACCAGAAGGCAACACATCAACCTGACCCCAATCCTAAAAGCGTAATACATCATCTACAAGTACGGGACACCAAAACATTAGTGCGTCGTGTAAATATCGCGAGCCAATTAAGTGAAACATAAAAGTGCGGTAGATCTTTACTCGCCTCAAATTCAAGCCTCCGTAATAGAAAAGAGAAGCAATAATAATTTTTATTTTTTTTGTTATAACACTATAAGTTCAACTTGTATGTTCTTAATTGACGTTGATCATTGAAATGTTTAAGTTAAGTTACATCCGTCGTGCTTTCAGACCCGACTGATCTTTTTAAAAACGGGGGGTGATGTAACAACCCGCATTTAATTCATTATTATTTATATATATCGACCACGTAATTTTAACACGTAAAGATGAATTTATCAATGATAAATAAATGAAAATAAACATTAAACCATGTTATAAAATAGATTATAAGTGTTAAACCATATTATGTGTAAACTATTTAGTTCAAAATTATTTAAACTTATTTAGTTTATAACAATTAATTTGTTTATTTTAATTGTTAAATCAGAGTAAAATTTGTTTGAGAAACGCTGGAAATTCTCGAGTGAAGTTGTAAACTTTCACAACACGTTTCCTGGAATATTCGTAACAATGAGATCGGAAACGTTAATACTTGGTAAAGAGAATTTCAAGCTATTCAAAGGAATTCAACAAAGACTCCGAACTTGTACAGAATCATAAAACGATATACTCACACTACACGTGCGACGTCCTCTTGGAAAAAAGATCTAGTTTCTATTTTTATGAATGAGACCAACGCTTTCCAAACTTTAGAAATCATGGCACCCCGCTGGATTTCTAGAACGAAAGCGAGTAATAAAACCTACCCTAAAAATACCACGTATGTAGTCTCTGCGCGAGGGCTCAAATTAAGAAATCTTATACGTTTTTTCTTCCCTCCACGAGGTGAAGCAATTCAATAAGAGAAGGGCCTTAAGCCAAAATTAGTCAGTCGTTCAACATCACACGATCGAGTCGCGTCCTGCCACATGCAGTCGTAAACAACATCTCGCGATTCAATTGAGGTAGTTGCCAGTTGCCGGTTTTTCAAGCAGATACGCGTAATTAAATTAGACGCTATTTAAAGGCGTAAGTTTTTCTAGTCAGTTTAATCAATTTAAGTTCAAACCTAAGTTAAATATAAATAATCGTGTTAATCAAATTAAATAAGATAAAGTTTCAATTAAATTAGTACGGTTCGAATTTCAAGTGTAATTCATTCAAATTTCGACCGCGCCATTAAATTTAAATCGATTAAAACTATATCAACCAATCATTACGAGATACGCGCAATTTCAAAGTACCCAATCGTAACCAAAGAAGGATTACACACAGGTGCAGACAAAAGGGATTACAAACATACAGGTATCAAACCATTTTAATTAAAAAGAAATCTTTTACAAGTTTTACTCTGGCCATAATTCTAGCATTGTATTTTAGTAACACCTTAGGGGTGCATAACTGTAAATTTCTGTTTGGGTTTTTTTTTTGTTGTTATTTAAATAAATTGTTTAATTAAGCCAAAGGTGCATCAATTATTGAAATCTCCTACAAGTAATAAGTCGTTTGTCGTAAATATTTGTCCTACGGCTCTGTTCAAAATAAGCTCATCACGTTACCAATTAAATAAATTACTGAAAAGTTAAAGTAAGTATTTTAAGCAATATTCACGAGTTCAGAACCAACTCGCCAATCTTCTTTAAAACGGTTCTTGGTGGCAGCAAATTATAACTATTAATTCAATTAAAGTAATACATTCACAAATTAAATCAAACTAAAGCAATCAGCTTTAGAACACTCGTAATTAGAAATTGAGAGGAATTTTTTATGAGGTTTAATAATAATTAACTAATAAAATTGCAATTTTTAAAAATTTTAACTTTTTAACATTATTGTAACATCTAATACTATGTTAATTAATATGTATTGTTATTTATTATATTAAATAAATACGTGCAAAAGTGCTTTGTTTATGTCTTTTGAATATTATTGTCTAAACTGCCATATTTTGCTATTTTTTAACCGACTTCAAAAAAGGAGGAGGTTATCAATTCGGCTGTATTTTTTTTTTAATGTTTGTTACCTCATAACTCCGTAATTTATTAACCGATTTTCAAAATTTTTTTACAATTCGGAAGGGTATAGTTTCAGATTGGTCCCATATAAATTTAATCAAAATCGGTTGAGTACTTTGGTTTTTAAATTGAAATAACTGATAAAAAATTCAAAATGATTAAAAAATTCAAAATATATAAACGTCGTTGTCATAGTTACGTTGCGATTTTGGCACTAAAAGTTTAATTAAATGACATTGATATATAGTCAGTAGCGGCTCGAGAATAGGGGGCACAACTTTGACATAAGAATGTTAACCTTAAAAATGACATTGACATATACTCAGTGGCGTTGCACAATATTTTTTAAATTAGCAAAAATCAAGTTACAAAGTGACAAATAAATTAATTTATGACATTAATGTACATTAATTAATTGTATTAATTTCATAAAAAAATTTTTAAAAAAACCGACTTCAAAAAAAGCACTACAAAAAAATTGCACTAAAAAGTTAAAAAAAAATTTTTAAAAAAACAAAAACCGACTTCAAAAAAAAGCACTACAAAAAAATTGCACTAAAAAGTAAAAAATAATTAGAAGTTATTAGAAGAAGATTTAACAGAAATTAGAAGTATATCTTTACAGTGCTGAGCATAAAAATTAATGTATTACGTCAATAATATACAATTATTGTTATTTTTGGAGTCGGTGCCAGCCAAGCTGTTAAGAAATTTACAAAATGTATTTGAAATCACATTAATACGACAATGTAGCAATACCGATGTCGTGTTGTTTAACGCCAAGCGCCTGCGATCTTGTCGACTGTGAAACTCTTTATAGTCAAAGTGATATAAACTGTATACCTACTGGTACTCCGCTACTTCGTTAATACACGTTTGTTAACCTTGGCTGGCACCGACTCCAAAAATAACAATAATTGTATATTATTGACGTATTACATTAATTTTTATGCTCAGCACTGTAAAAATATACTTCTAATTTCTGTTAAATCTTCTTCTAATAACTTCTAATTATTTTTTACTTTTTAGTGCAATTTTTTTATAGTGCTTTTTTTTGAAGTCGGTTTTTGTTTTTTTTAAAAATTTTTTGTTTTAATTATTAACTTTTTCATAACTTTTTTTGGCATAATTCGAACTTATTTTTGTAAAATAGCGTGCTTTTTTAAGCACTTATTTTTCAAAAAACCGGGCTTATTTATCCGGTCTCTAGTAATTACCATCCTTAGGATGTCCTTTGCCATGTTTAGATATTTCTAAAAGCGACTCATTTCGATCTAATTTAATTACATCGAAATGAGTGGCTTTTAGAAAAATCTAAACATGGCCAAGGACATCCTAAGGATTGTATTTACTTAAAAAAGACAGTACTAATTTTATTTTGTTGGTACCCTATTGGAAAAGTGAAGGTGCAGAAAATGCCGTATCTATTTGGTAATGAGTTTTTAAACGAATTTGTACAAATTAGGCAACAGCTAGGGAGATATTGAAGTGAAATTTTAAAATATTATGCTACTGATGCATCGATGAGAAAATTTGAAATCCATCAATTGTTATCCCGTTTCTTGCGTGATGGGAGAAAAACTGTAGAAGATTTAAATGTGTTTTTCAAAGCGAATATATCGTGGGCATACTGCAAAAAATGATCCAAGTCAAAAAACAGAGTTTCTAGATAAATGAAATTGAATGTTTTGTGAAAAATCAGCTGTTTAAACGTTTTAATTTTTGTTTTAGGAAAATGAAACTTTAACAATACTTCTTATTAGGGCTTTTGCTAATTTTTAAATTGTTTAAAAATACTGAGCGAACTTAATCAACAAAGTTTGTCGTGATTGTTACATAATTTCAACAGTAAATTGATGAAAAATTTTATATTTTTCAGTTTTAATATTTGCCAAAATAGGCAGAAAATAACTTTTTAATGCTCATATCTTACAAACGAAGCATTCTCTTCTTTTTATAAGTAGAATACGTCTGAAAAATTTGGCAATTTTTTTTAAACATCCTGTATATTTTAGAGGAAAACTTATACATATAACAAAAATTTAGGAAATTCTATAACGATAATTTTTTGTTCTTAATATTCTTCCATATTTAATTTCAACAGAAGTAGAAAAATATTTATTATAACAAAATTTAAAAAAAAATACAGTAAAAGTAATATTTTCGACACTTTTTATCACATCTTTTAAAAACTAACTTATACTAAATTTATGTAACGAAAAAACTAGAACAAAGTGTTGTAAACTAAAACTAACAGCTTAACTGGAATATTCTAACACCTAATTCCTGTTATAATTTGGACCCCCTTCTGCAATAGGGAACAACCAACACTAACACCGTTCTAAGGAATCGCCACTTTAAGGTTTCAAGTCATGCAACAAAACATATACGTTTTGTTGGTTCTCATGCTCAAAAAATGCCTTTAAGGTGGATTTATATTCAGGTTCTTTTGTATAATGTAAAGCATCAAAATGTGATTTTAAAAGCGTGCTTAACTATCGTATGGGTCGGTTGTTTTTTTTATTGCAGAAGGGGGTCCATTTGCTACCCACTTTCTTAATGTGGACATACCAGGTAAGGGATAATTATGTGCTCTCAGATAACGATATGCCTTTGAACTTACACTTCTTAATGCAACGGCAGATTTAATATCGTCTGGGGACCAATGTACCATTTTCGATTTATCTTGAGACAGCACCTTCTTAATTTGGGCCTTCGTAAAAACAGTGGCTAGGCCGTCATCATAATATTTAATTTTACATTCAGCTCTTTTCAACTTTTCTTTAAGCTTCTGGTTTTCATCTTGTGCCCTGAAAGCAATATAACAGTCAAGATAAAATAATGTAAATATAGAAAATTAAATACATGGTTAAGGATACTTACGTTTTTAACTTGAATGCTAAATCGTACATTTTCATCTTATTTGTTTCGGCATTGTCCACTTCTGTATTGTTAATATCGTGATTCGGATCATCAAAAACAACTTCAGGCTTGATAGCTACAAACGCGATAACTTCAGGCTTGGTAGCTACAGGTACGATAGCTTTAGAAGCATGTTCTTTTAGCAACTCATTAACTATTTCTCTGCGCATTTTTTTTGCTAAACGATCTGATCTTTCCTCCATTTCTCTTTTATTATGCTGTTGATTATTTTTACCTGGAAGATTAAGTCGACAAAAGATTAATAGTTTTTACTCTTCAGTCCAATTCCCCAAAAATTATTCACTTATTTAATAGCGGTGGACAAGAAAATATATTAATTACCTGGAAGTTTTAAAGTAGGTATAGCATCGGGTTTCAAATTTCGGCCGCATCTAGCAGTATAATTAAGAAGACGTTCTTTTAGAGACACTTCAACACAGCCGGCTTCAAAATGTTCAGAACAAATACATGCTAAAAAAATTAAACAATAAGGTTAAGATTTAAATACCACATAATATTAATTTAACACACCATTTTTTAAGTTAATTTCATCTTTACGATGACAAGCAACAACCCACTTTTTAGAAAGATGATCAATTTTCGGAAATCGATAGTATTTGATTTCTGTTCCTTTTGTCTTTTTATTATTATTACGACAATTAGCCACTGCACAACAAGGCATTGTGAGATTTTCAAAGTATTTCCTGTTCAAAGTTGAAAATGGAAAACAAACACTTGTTGAATTGTAACTTCGCGTTAAACTTCAGATCAATAATTAGCATAAAGATCTAAGGTATCGTGCGCTACCCCATTAGATTTAATTTTAAAACTTTTCACTGCTTTTCACCAACAACTTATATTTGATACAAAAGGTTGCATAAATTCTGATCGTCATTTTGTTCTTGTGGCCTCTTGTGGCGCTAACTAGCGACGAATGTCAGAAGCATGTATTTAAACATTTTTGTTTTTATGATTACGCGTTTTAAAATTACGAACGCAATAAATTATTATGAATGTGTCATACAAATGAATCCACAAGTCGCTCCGAGGATTTCTTTTGATGGTAAGTTCTGGTTTTTTAAATTTCCAAAATTTATGCCGTTCGTAATGTTTATCAATTAAAGAACAGTGTATGAAAGAGAACAACAATAATAATAGTCTTTTTTGTTGTTTCAGTGCCATGAAAGCAAACCGTGCAAGTTCATAAAGGAGAAAGTTCATATGAACGATGGATGAGGGAAAACCAAATCAAAAATGTTTCTAAAAAACACTATACCTAAAACACTAAAAAACCCAAAGGTAACTATTTTTTTGAATTCTGCATCAATCTTTTTGGTTACGCAAACTTGCATCTCCATTTTTTCTATATTTCTCTTTTTTAGAACTTGAACTGAAAACTATACATTTATATCTGCGACAAACGAGGATACGAAACTAAACTCTTATTACAATGAATTTTTAATGACAGTTTTGCATTGACTCGTTATTAAAAAATATTACTCATGTGGGCATAAAAAAGGGGCGTTTTAGAACCCCCGCAGACTTTCTATCGGCCAATAGTTTAGTCGGTTTCTTAATCAGTATGAAGCTGTATGCAAGTGTCGGCCGACACCGAATCGTTATAATTTGCGCACTTGCATACAGCTTCATACTGATTAAGAAACTGTAAGATTGCAATTTTGAAATTAATGTAATTTCAAATTTACCGCTGTTTTTACGTTAGAATATTTTAGTTGCCCTGTATATGTGGATGTTAAATAGTACATTTTTTAGCGACACCTATATTTCTTTATAAAATTAGCCGCGGTAAAAGTTTTGTTAGGTGGGGACGCGTGAACTACACTTGTTAAATTTACGTGCAACGTAGTGGTTATGTTTATTTTGAATTATTATAAATTCTTTTGGTGTTTTAGTGTTGATTACCCAGGTATAAACAATTATAATTTATTTAATGTGTTAATTACTGATCTAGGGCAAAGTTGAGTTGGTTTGGTTTTTTTCGATAGTTTATTGTTTCCAAATTTTATAGAATCATAAAAGATGCTAAAGTATATTTAAAGGTTAAATTTATTGTTACATTAAAATCGATTTACTCAATACAGTTAACATTTATTAATTATTGGGTAGATATAAATGGTTGGGGTACTCTACCACTAACTCAGCCACTCGAAACTAAATTTCTTCTGCTACACACTACAGAACAGGCTTATATATGTCTATTAAAACAATAAAAAATGTGAATATGGTCAAAACTTTTTAAAAAATCGAATTTGAACTTAGCTAATTTTCATGAAATTCAGTGGTGGATTAACGAGATTCAGGGCGCGTCAGTCATTCTGTGCTCAGTCCGTGCGCTATGATATACTCTAACACTTAGAATATTTCGCAGCGGCAGATGCAGCTCGACCGTCGTACATGCAACATCGATTATTTTTTGTTTTTAGGCGATTTTTAGGGGGTGAAACGTAATAGTATACTGCCCCATACCGCAACTATACTTTTTAATGTTATTTCGAGGGTCTCTCACATCCCGGTTTCATTTATCCCGGTTTTCTTGATGCGTGGCGCTTCTCGTATGTTTAGCCTAGTAACGATGGATTACCCTCCTTATCGAATGCACACCCCAAAATTCGAAGGCAAATTTTTTTTAATTTTTTCACTTTTTCGGCAATACACGGGTTATTTTCCATTTTTTGGATTATATTTATTACTAATATCCACTAATCACACCCCCATCTATCCGAATTTTAAAGAAAAATTCAAATCGGAGCGAAAAAATTTTACGCATTTTCAACGGACCACGGGCGACTGATGTGCATCGACCGGGGTCTGCAGCCTACTCGATGCTACTTTTCCGTACTTTTCAAAAGTCGATATTGGGGTTGTTTTGACCAAGTTCACACTTTTTATTGTTTTAATAGACAGATATAAGCATGATCTTTAGTGTGTAGCACTCGAAAAAATTTTTCGAGTGGCTGAGTTAGTGGTAGAGTCGCCCATTATCTTACTTTAGTATGCTTTTTCCCGGAACTCCCATCGTATATTTATGTACTTTGGAACTTAGGGATTCTCTCCAAAATTTCAACTGGATTTTTAGGTCTGGAAGAAATGTTGGCTTGCTTTTTCAAAGCTGTAATATAATAAAACGTCCGTTCAGTTACAAGTTAGTTTAATGACTCCCTGATACATTGCTAAGTAACATACCTTGCTAAGTAACATAGACATTGCTAAGTAACATACATTATGTCACATGCCCTTTCTTTTTTTTTTAAAAAGCTAATGCAAAATACAAAATTTAAAATACAAATTATTTGGAATCTAAACAATTATTATTGAAAAGATTTCTTTTTCATTGGTTGAGTAAGCGATCAGAAGGTCTACAATAGTAGACACAACAAAATCTGCAAGTAACCGTTATGAACCAGTAATATTGTTTCAGGACCGTATCCGGCATAGCTATAAATCAAATGACAAGCAAATAATCAATAAGATCCAAGACCTTAATATATGACAGACTGTTTCAACCTTAAACCCGATTTTTCAATCGCGTTATTGGCCATCATCAGATATATACTGGCTTTATATGAAAAATATTAAAAACTTACCAATCCTTTGATTTACCTGCAATGTCTTCTACGGTTCACCACAAACAATATACCTACTGGATTCAGAACGATTTACTTTTAGAAATTTGTAGGGTAACCCATTTAAATAGGGTATGAAAAACCTACAGTATTAGCAACTCTATAATAATAAAGATTACATGGTTTAAATTTTGAATTTGCGAAAATTCAAATTTTAATAAATTGTTGACCGAAAAATGTTCAATAGTTAAAGAAAAGATTTCTTTTTCATTGGTTGAGTAAGCGATCAGAAGGTCTACAATTTCTAAAAGTAAATCGTTCTGAATCCAGTAGGTATATTGTTTGTGGTGAACCGTAGAAGACATTGCAGGTAAATCAAAGGATTGGTAAGTTTTTAATATTTTTCATATAAAGCCAGTATATATCTGATGATGGCCAATAACGCGATTGAAAAATCGGGTTTAAGGTTGAAACAGTCTGTCATATATTAAGGTCTTGGATCTTATTGATTATTTGCTTGTCATTTGATTTATAGCTATGCCGGATACGGTCCTGAAACAATATTACTGGTTCATAACGGTTACTTGCAGATTTTGTTGTGTCTACTATTGTAGACCTTCTGATCGCTTACTCAACCAATGAAAAAGAAATCTTTTCTTTAACTATTGAACATTTTTCGGTCAACAATTTATTAAAATTTGAATTTTCGCAAATTCAAAATTTAAACCATGTAATTATTATTGATTCAAAACGTAGTCTTTTAGATAGCCCGGCTTTGAAGTTAATCGTCTTGGCCTGTCTTTTGCTGTCGAATCTTCTTTTCTGACACTTTTATTTAACTCACTTATTTCCGATTTCGGATTAGGAATTTTCTCTGCTTCCCCTTCAACTCCCGTTTCGCGGAAACTTGCATTTAAACCATTTGTTATTTGACTTTGTCCTTCTGGTTCTTTATTTAAATCGTTTGCACTTTTATTTAAATCAATTTCACTTTCTTGTTGACGTAATGGTCTCAGGTGTATTCTATTACGCCTTAATGGTGTACCGTCTTCCGTTATTATTTTGTACGAATCCGGCTGTTCTGTTTTATTTATAATTTTTGCTTGAACCCAATTTCTTCTATCTTTTTGGACTAAAACATCCTGATTTTCTTCAAAATCTTGTAGAACAACCGATGATCTATCGTAATATTGTTTTTGCTTCTCTTGCTTCTTTTTGATTGCTTGCAGTGGTCCGCTACAATCGTATTTTGGTGTTATAGGGTTTACACACGATCCGATCTGGTTGGTACTAAAATCCAATCTCGTCGGTCGGGTCTCAAGTTGGACCGTGTGGAGGCCTGTCTTCCTACAAATTTCGCAACATTTCCTTGTAGGAAATGTAGTCACCGATATAACCATCCGACCGCGTTGGAATTTGGCGAGATCGGACCGTGTGGAGCGTTGTCGGATCGCAGATAAGGCGAGCTAAACTTGATAAAAACTGTTTTTTATGCCATTCCTTGTCGGATCATGTAGGAAGGTTGAGACCCACCAACTCAGCCGACTTGTTATCTATGGCGAGTAGCGCCATCTAGTTGTCGCGATAATTGGGCGGTGTTATGCAGAAAGCTACCAAGCCACGTCTGCATAAATCCGAGATAATTAACAATTAGTACAGTATTAAATTAAAAAAATAAGGAGGTAACTTCCTGAAGAAATTAATAAGTTATCCTGTGGCTTGGATGTTTTCAGCAGAATGTATAATGAACCTTACTGGCTCCGTACCTTCAATAATTGAAAAAAAAAAAAATGTGGGTTGGTAGCTTTCTGCATAACACCGCCCAATTATGTATTACATTAATTTGCATAAGGTTGCGCGTCTTAACTTTAACTTTGTTTTTGTTTGCGTCATTTCCGGCTTACTGGGTATTGATTCGTAAATCTTTTCTGAAATTATGTTGACTTCAGACCCTGTATCTATTTTAAACCCAATGGATTTGCCACATACTTTTAAAATTTCTCGCCATGTGATGCTACTAACTGTCTTGTTCCGTCTTCTTACTGCCAAAATGTGTTCTTCTTCGTCCGAGCTATTGCCTTCGCATACTTCTTTGACGCGTTTTTGGTTTCTGCAAACACTGGCGAAGTGATTTTTCCCCTTGCACTTGATACATGTTTTCCCCGTTGCAGGACACTTTTTCTCACCACTGTGAATGAAACCGCACATTTTGCACTTAAGATTAACTTTTGCGCTTTGTTTTTTGTTCACAAACTTTGTTTTTTGTTTACTCACGATGCTGACTTCTTGTGCACTCGCGCTCGTAATTTCAATTACTTGCTTGCGGCTTTCTTCACTTGAACGACAATGGTCTAATGCCTTTGTTAATTTCAAATCTGAGTCTCGCAATAAACGTTCTTGCACAGTTTTGTCTTTAATGCCTAGCACTAACCTATCGCGAATTAAAAATTCAGTTTGTTCCCCAAAGTTGCACTGAGCCGCGAGTTTTCTCAACTCTGTCACGTATTTATCGACTGGTTCATCTTGCTTTTGGGACCTCGAGAAAAATTTAAAACGGTCAAACACGACATTTTTACGCGGCTGACAGTAGTGATCGAATTTTTTGACAACGTCATCAAATTTCTCTTCACTCTCATCCGCGTTGTATTGAAACGTTTCAAATATGTCGACTGCTTCATCACCCATTACGTTCATGAGGATCGCAATTTTTTGTTTGTCGCTTTTTCCATTTTTTTCGCTGGCTTCCAAGTAGAAGTTAAACTTCCTCTTGATGAACTTCTCCCAATTGCTTGCTATGTTTCCTTCGAAGGTCATTTCCCCAGGAACTCTAGCACCAGTATCTTGCATTTTCACTGTTTTTAGTCACCGTGTCAATTCGTATTGAATTGTTTTACCGCTGCCACCATGTAATATAATAAAACGTCCGTTCAGTTACAAGTTAGTTTAATGACTCCCTGATACATTGCTAAGTAACATACCTTGCTAAGTAACATAGACATTGCTAAGTAACATACATTATGTCACAAAAGCAAACACACAATTTGTGGAATTTCTTTTCTTCGTTCTTGTAAATTCCAGACGGTGAAACTTTTAGGCTATTAAAGACTGGAAATAAGCATATCATAAGAATTTTGGGAATTTGGAGATTTTAAAATAACTTACCTATCCGTAGCGCCTCTATTATCTGCAATTGGGTGTAACCTACAAACACCTCATCTGGGTAGTAAGAAAACTCGTCGTAGAGTGCTTGTAGGTACGTGTTCCGCTAACTTGGTCCGTTTCCTAAGTTTCTTGATTATGGTATCTAAAAATTCTGTGATGTTTTTTAAAAATATTAAAGACCAACGTAATAACTCAGCATCTTCTCTAGGTATGCTGAGAGTTAGTAAGTTTTTCAGGTCCAAATTGATCATAGTTCTGAAAGGAACCCGTGATATCTTATCAGCATATTGATCTAAATATTTATTTAAATATTCTTCCAGGCAGTACATCTCTATACGCTTTGTTTCTAATAAGTAGTTATGTGGTTCCTGGGAAAAGCGGACTCTTTTCCCGTGAAGTGATGTTGTTGGTCGGTTTGACATGGTTTCTGTAAAAATAACATTAAGTATTGTTGCATAACACACTAAACTACACTTACCTGATATTTTTTTACTAGAATTTCACTTGGTTTTTAAATTTTTTATGATTTTCGACGCTAAAAGATGGATAACGCGTGCGATGTGTTGAAACATGGTTAAAACGGTTGAAACGTCAAATAAAACAAATGGCGATCAACTGTTGCTAAAAAGCAGTATTACGTCCGCAATTTGTCAGATGTCACTTTATTTGCAATTGAACTTAAAAGGATATTATTTAATGCATTAAATTTTATGAAAATTGTTGAAATTTATATAGGTAATTATATAAATAAATATTAAATAAAATGTAATATTTTATTCGAATAAGTGAAATAAATTGACATTAAAAATTATAAATAATGACAGGAATACCTAAGCATCCAATGTTTTCTAGATATGACTTTTGGTAATATAAATAATACGTGTATAAACTAAACTAATTTACATTATTGATTATTGATTTATAACCAATTGTGATCAATGGGGCTAATAGACAATAGGTATATAACGTAAAATCACCAGAAGGTTTAAATTGGGGAACGTGGTAGTACATATCAACAATAGAACATTAAAATGATTTGTAATATTAGCTTGATGTAATTAAATTCATAATTAATATACATAACCACCCCCTTCATAGAAGTTAACTAAAGCAAAGTGATTACTTTTCAAGTTTCCGGAGGGTAACTTTCAAAAATTCATGAAAAATGCATAACACAAAATCACCAACTTATAGAAGTTTTTAATTAGTTAATTTAATTATAAGATCCTTTTGCCTTTAAAGAATAAGTTTGCCTAAATAAAAAAAATTGAGGTTATGGTATAACTTTCCACCAAATATCTCAACTATAACATTAATGGTTGCATTATCAATTTATAACCCAAGTTAGTATAAAGTTCCAAAAATTCGCTGTACAAAATAGGTTTTTTTCATAGATGTATTATATTTCATAGATACGGACTACTATAGTCCATCCGTTTTAAGAATGCAGAACTAGATTGTACTAAAATTGTGAACTCGGAATGTGATTGGTTAAAATTTTTACAGGTTTACACTGCCAAAATTTTATTTGCGATTGATGACTCACGAATATTTTTTTCTAAAAGTTTCTGGCAAATTTAAATAATTTGTACAAGATAAATTGCTATTTGATAAAAAAATACTTTTAACTCCATTATTTTAAGTATCAAATAAGTGACATTTGGTTTTTGTCACTCATACACTTTAATTATTTGACGTTTCCCAGTGTAAATCTGACTTGCCGTTCAAGGCGACCTCTACTGCAATTCAAAACCAGATGGACTATAGTAAATTTCAACGGCAACATAGACTACACATACTTTTTTGTCGCCATCCTTGTTTAACACGTGCTTCATGAATTTTGCATCTCACTCAGAAGTCTAGTTATAAAATGACAGCTTTCAAACCTTATTTTTAGGTTGGTTTTTTTTAGATTAACAACCAGCGCCATCTCGTAATAGCGAATCGATAAAACTGTTGCCACAAAAACCGTGGTTCAATTTATAAGCACTTCAAGATTTCTATTAATCTTATTCTTTATACAAAAAACAGCTTTCTAACTTTCGGGATCGTTCCAGGTTTTTATATTCAAACTTAATCTTTTAAAATATTCCATCTGATAGTTTTTCACTTTTAAATAATTTATAAAAAGTTTTTCTATAAAACATTATGTAAACCAATTGCTTTAATTTTACTAAACTTTAATGTACCAATTCGAAAATATTTCAATTTACTCCTATCGAATCGCAAACCATTTTACTTTACTTTCGACAGCAGACAAGTTATCTTTACATCCATTATGGTTAGATTCAGATCAAACCCATTTACACACAGTTCAATCGTTTGATTACAAAAGGGAGTGTTTAGAAATTCGGTAAACGGTAGAATAGTCTAAATCAAAATAGTCTACGGTAAATTGGTCCAGGTAAAAAGGTCTACGGAATAAAAGTCTACGGGTAAAAAAGTCTAGGTAAAATGGTCTAGATAAAAAAGTTTAGGTAAAAATGTACCTATAGGTAAAATGGCCTACGGCAAAATTCAAGGAAAGATTCCTTGGATAACTTTTTAATAAAAAGTTGCGATTATACCGCTTACATACTATAATATACATCATATAATGATGATGCAGTGATATCATCATTCCGACACGAAAATACAAGCGAGAATCCAGACCTTGATTCTGGAGAGTAATTGAGTTTTAGACTTGGGAAAATATATGTATACACGTTTAAAACAAAAAAACTATATTATTAAAAATTATTATTTATTATTTAATTTAAAACTAGCTAAACCTAATAGTATGACCAACAGCGCAAATAAATTCAATCATAGTACGAGTACCGTCCCGATATTCCTCGCAATGCGCTTTCAGCTTTCGCTGCATGTTCTCGTACACCGCAGATTTTTTTTAATTTGTTCGAGCTCCAATCCTATGCCGATTCAAATTTGTTTCATCACATGCTAGCTCCAATCTCATGTTTTTAATTAATGTCCATACGGTTGGGTGATTATGACCGACAAGATTGGAAAACCGATTATTCCACCCTTCAACTTGATTGTTGGTACGTTCTTCCCCAGCAATGGTGGTCGTATATACATTCCAGGTTTCTGGGGGAACATATAGGAGCAATATTGCGCAATCTCAATGGTTGGTAATCACTATCTACCCCCCCCCCTCTCGTCGGGCCTGCATGGTACACATTAAATATTGTAAATATATGTATACCGAAAATATGCATCATATCACTAGATTTTGGGTAAAATATGCAAATAACCGGCTGAATATTATTTTGCCCATTCTCACCGGAATCCTTCCTTGAATTTTGCCGTAGACCATTTTTCCATAGACTTTTTTACCTAGACCATTTTACCTAGGCCATTTTACCTAGACTTTTTTACCCGTAGACTTTTTTTCCATAGACTTTTTTACCTAGACCAATTTACCGTAGACTATTTTTCCTTGGACTATTTTACCTAGAATCAGAAATTCAGTTAATTTTACACTGGTTTGAAAACTACTTTTATTTTTAACGGAAAATGTCATACTAATTTTGAAACCAAACGAAGAACTTTGAAACTTTCAAAATTATAATGAAAGTAGATTACATGAAAAGTGTGATGGGTTTTATTGTGACAAGGCTTGTAACTACATTAAAACTGAAATTTTTGGCTTTGTTGCTTTTGCAAAACAATTTTAATTACAAATTAAAAAACAAACTTTGTAGATGTCTTTTTCATAGCACGACACTTCTATTATGTAAAAATTGCATTCGTTTATCTAGTTTTAATCACGCCCGGCTTAAAGGGTGGAGAGAGTGGGCTCCACCCCAGGGTGCATTATTTCAGGGGGCCAAAAATCATACGCTTACAATTTAAATAAGAAAATTACTTCAAGGGGCACAAAACAGTAGCAGGGAGTGAATCTTATGTAAAACAGGTATATTTGATATATTCTACCGTCCTTAGTTAAATCGTCCTAACTAACAAATTGGTTTTCGGGAGAGAAATGACTTTATATAGATGATACAACGCTGTCTTCATTATAAATTAGTATTTAAAACCTTCTTTGAATATCAAATATTCGAAACCCAATTTGTTAGTTAAGACGTTTTAATTAAAGAATGCAGTAATAAACTCTTAACTTACGTTGATTTAAAAACTTTTATACAAAAATTCTTGCATGACCTTTGAATTGTTTATATTATCGGAATGGGGTAGGTACACAAAAACATATTTATGCAAAATATGCAGAAATTACATTCTCGGGATGTCCATTGCCATGTTTAAATGCCCAGATTATTTTAGTATAATTTATTTACATACATCATGAATGCATAACATAACATTCAAAATTTGTCATTGCACAATGCATGAGTAATTAGTACGCCTTTAGGCCGTACAACCATGTTAATTTCACAATATACGATTCAAACGTTCCGGCCGCCATGACTTTTTATATTAAACTAGCTGACCCGGCAGACGTTGTCCTGCCGAAATTTCAATATTTGTCTACATGTATTTTTTAGATCCAATCCGCATAATGACCTTGCGACTTATTTGGTCATCGCAAATACCAAACGTATTAAAAAAGGATTAAATAAATAAATTAATAAAAAATACAAATCAAGGTTTAATAAAAAAAAGTTTAACAAAACTGTTAAGTATTCACAAAAACCACAATAATTTCTAATTTTACTTAATTTTATTTTTGCCAATTACTCTTGTTCTTTGTGTTCTTCCTTTTCCTCCTCCCCTTCGTCTTCTAATAAGGAATTTTCGAAAGCACGCAGCGATATTGCCAATTCCTGTTCTTCTTACATACATACTGCTCTGTGTTGACGTAGCCTCACGTTGGGCTAGCCAAAAAGTGCTCTGTGCTTGCCTTTGTAATAGAGCGGTAACCTTTGATAGTGCGGGTTTACACAAATTAACCCCGTCAATAGAGACGTTTGCAATTTTATTGTCGCAAATAAATATTTACCTCGGCTAGATATAATTTTTATTGTAAGCATGAAACCTACCTTTATCTCGGGCTGGATTCTTTCCGTGACCAAATCTGTGAAGTGCTGAAATCAAATATTTTTGGATCTCGGAACAAGATTGGAAAATAATTCTCCGTTTCAAAGGCAAATATAAATTTTATTGTTTGTATTGTAATTATAGCAAATAAAAATTCTTAATATTAATAAAATAATTCCTTAAAATTACCCAAACTGTTAATTTTAACGTAGGCGCCACGCGGTGATAATTTTTACGCACGCACTGAATTTTATAAAAAAAATTATAAAGTTTTATGTAGATTTACCTTTATCTAGGGTTTTTCTGGTTCGTAAGATATTTGACCATGAATCTTATCTGCTTGCGTAGAGCGATGAGCTGTTGTACCATTGATATAAGCGGATGGGTGTCGATGCAAAGTTTTACCTCGTGTAATTTTGTGGATAGTTTTTGTTGAAAATCTCACTAATCACTGGACTTTTCTTTTATAAAACACTTCAATCTGACGTAAGTAATTATTATTTAAATTATTTTATACTTTTGTTGTTAATTTCTATTAAAATTTTTATTAATTTAATTAAATTTTATTGCAGCACAAAAATCACCATTTGCATAACCAAACTTCGTTTAAGTTTTTTTTTTCTCACTTGTTTTTGTTGCCTTGATATCCAACTTTCCAGGCAAGGTTGATTATTATTTTTGTTGAAAATAATAATATCGATATTGCATATTCAGGTACGTATTCGCCCATTTTGTTTTGACAAAATTTTTTTATGAAATTTTATCTTTTCCAGATTGAATTGGTTTTCTACATTCCATTTGATTGTTATACGATAAAATTGGTGAAGATATATTATCCATTCACTGTTCATTGATTAACGAAGCACTTTAATGTCATGTAATGTTTTAACTTGCTATTTAATTTTATGCTAACAAATTTTTCATATTAATAAGTTATTCAACAATATTTTGATATTAATTAGGATTACTTATAACTAAACAAATTGATTTTAAGACTAAAATAACAAATTTTATGATAACGGAATTTAAAATTCACATTGTTAAATTATTTTATTAATCTTTGTTCCATGAATGTATTTTGAATTAATTTTTTGAATTTGAATTAAAGTATTCGCTATCAGATGGAATCTTTCCGTATGATTTTAAAATAAGTCTCATGCTCTATAATCATTGATCAACTTTTGAATATTAACGTACGCATCTCTATTAACGTGGTCAGTGCATATCATCGCAATACATACATACATACATACATTGAATTTAATATATATAGATATCGTTCGTTAATACGTTGATCCGTTGAAACGTTGATCCGTTGATCCGCACTAACGTTGGTCAAGCTAATACAGCGCTTGACCAAAGTTCGCGGCAAGATTCTAAAGTAGCCTATGTTTTTCGTAGCATTGTAAATAGCTTCTACACCAAATTTGGTAGAGATTGGTCAAACGGTGTAGAATTGTATAGAAAACATACATACATACATACATACATACATTGAATTTTATATATATAGATAATGAAATTCAAATTCGTATAGTGGTAGCAAATGAAGTCATGTTCTTAATAGGATCAATAAATAAAAGGAGTCATCAGCATAAGATGTCAAGTGCGTTGTTGCTAATGTTGAATACCTGGTTCAACTCCGGACTCAATAAAACTTTCTTCTGACCGTCTTCCATAGAAAGGTTAGAAGGCACACCTTCTATAGTCTCTCTGGAGATTAAGTGTATACACTCTCCCCGGTGCGGAGCCCGCGTTAAGCAGTAGTTCCCCTATGTATGTAATAATACTTCAAACACTTCATACCTTCAAATACTTCATACCTACAGAGGTGTAGAGACTCATCATCCAGGAGTGCCCAGCACCGGTCCTCCATGCCATGACATCAGAACTCGACAAGATGGTGTCACATCGTAAATCAGCTGGAGGAAAGAGGCACCGAGGGCCTATGTAATCAACGTACTGAAGAGCTATTTAAGCGACAGGACACCAATGGTCGAAGAGACTCTTCTAGAGGAAAATGGGCGACTCTACCACTAACTCAGCCACTCGAAAAATTTTTTCGAGTGCTACACACTAAAGAACATGCTTATATCTGTCTATTAAAACAATAAAAAGTGTGAACTTGGTCAAAACAACCCCAATATCGACTTTTGAAAAGTACGGAAAAGTAGCATCGAGTAGGCGGCAGACCCCGGTCGATGCACTCGGTCGCCGCCCGTGGTCCGTTGAAAATGCGTAAAATTTTTTTGCTCCGATTTGAATTTTTCTTTGAAATTCGGATAGATGGGGGTGTGATTAGTGGATATTAGTAATAAATATAATCAAAAAAATGGAAAATAACCCGTGTATTGCCGAAAAAGTGAAAAAATAAAATTTTTTTGCCTTCGAATTTTGGGGTGTGCATTCGATAGGGAGGTTTATCATCGACTCTGGTTACTATGCTAAACATACGAGAAGGCGCCTCCCATAAAAAACCGGGATAAATGAAACCGGGAGCTTAGAGACCCTTGAAATAGCATTAAAAAGTATAGTTGCGGTGTGGGGCAGTAAACTATTACGTTTCACCCCCAACAAATCGCGTAAAAACAAAAAATAATCGATGTTGCATGTACGACGGTCGAGCTGCATCTGCCGCTGCGAAATATTCTAAGTGTTAGAGTCATTCATAGCGCACGGACTGAGCACAGAATGACTGACGCGCCCCGAAGCTCGTTAATCCACCACCGAATTTCATGAAAATTAGCTAAGTTCAAATTCGATTTTTTAAAAAGTTTTGACCATATTCACATTTTTTATTGTTTTAATAGACAGATATAAGCCTGTTCTATAGTGTGTAGCAGAAAAAATTTAGTTTCGAGTGGCTGAGTTAGTGGTAGAGTACCCAATGGTTGAATTTATAGAAATATTTATTACGCGGTAAAATTATTACAATGTGTTAGGGTCATGAACTCATTTGATGCGTTCTTTGTTACATGCTAGGGATGTGGGTAGGCTGCAAGGTTGCAAAGTAAGCAAAGATAACATTCTTTGAAACGCTAAGAATAAACATTCATAAAAAGCAACGTATGAAAATTACAAAGTAAATGCAATAATTATTTATATACAGGATGTTCTTAAATTCAAATCAGCTTGAATTTAGAAATGAAAGGTTTTATTAGTTAAAATAGATACACAACTATACCTTTTACAGTATTATTTGGAGAAAATGAAAACAAATTTGGTGCAAATGAAAACAGATTTTGAGCAAATGAAAACAGATTTTGTCCAAATGAAAACAGATTTTGAGCAAATGAAAACAAATTTGTTGCAAATGAAAACAGATTTTGAGCAAATGAAAACAGATTTGGTGCAAGTGAAAACAGATTTGGAGCATGTGAAAACAGATTCGAAACAAGTGTAAACAAATTTGGAACATTTGAACTACATTTGGAACAAAATGAGAACAGATTTGAAAACATGAAAACTGATTTGGAGTAAATGAAAACAAATTTTCTACAAACTAATATTATGAACTTAAATATTTATTTTTATGAAATTTCAACAATGTCTTGACAATAAAGATTAAAATTTGTTTCATCAATCCAAATTAATGTACGGCCATTTGCTCTGCTGTGTAAAATTTTGTCGACATAATCTTTTCGCTTTCTCTTGTTTTCACCGTTGTTCATATTTCCAATATGCGGTCTAAAAGCTTTAACTGAAAATAATTTTCCATCAAACCAATTTTTTACATATATTGTTTTCAATGTTAATGTGCTATCTTCCTCAATCTACCTTACCAATGCCTATTCTATTATAGGAGTCTTTTTTGTAGATGCATAACCGCCTTTGTGTTTAGGAAACTCTTGTCCTTTTTTTAACCATTTGTATGCTGTGCTTATGTTCACATTTAAAGCTTTCGCTGTTGGTCTCCAATCTCTGTCTTCCTGATGTGCTTTAAAAATCCTGACTCTATCATTAAGCGAAATTGTATTATATTTTTTGTATTTTGATTGACGAAATTTTACTTACTTAATAAAAAATTAAGCTGTTCAGTAGATAATCCAAATTCGTTTTCATTTAAACCAAATCGGTTTTCATGTTTTCAAATCTGTTCTCATTTTGTTCCAAATGTAGTTCAAATGTTCCAAATTTGTTTTCACTTGTTTCAAATCTGTTTTCATATGCTCCAAATCTGTTTTCACTTGCACCAAATCTGTTTTCATTTGCTCAAAATCTGTTTTCATTTGCACAAAATCTGTTTTCATTTGCACCAAATTTGTTTTCATTTGCTCAAAATCTGTTTTCATTTGGACAAAATCTGTTTTCATTTGCTCAAAATCTGTTTTCATTTGCACCAAATTTGTTTTCATTTTCTCCAAATAATACTGTAAAAGGTATAGTAAATTAATTTATTATCATATACATGGTGTTTCGTCGATGTGGTTACTTATTGTTTACGATTATGAAGATTAGTTAGATGAATTCAGTCATTGATTAAATCGCCCACAACGGTTTAAGATATGGTACGATCAGTCAACAAAGCTTTATCTTGGTAAATGATTGACTTATGTAATACAATGTTTTGGTTTCGGTTTCTTAAGTACAATTTAGCTTTCCGAAGACTCTTGTATGAATGAAACCCAAATACCGTGGTAGCCTGGAAGATAAATTACTCAGGACTACAATGCCACGTAAGGCAAACATAAAAGCAAGTTTACATTAAACCGTTCCCAAAGACTTGTATTCATTTAAGTTGTAGTAACGTAGATCTGGGTTTTAATATTGGTAAATTAGGTATCTTAATTATTCAAATACAGGATGGTTGAACTTGTTTGAATTAGGTTGTGATTTTAATTTGTATTTGAACAGCTGTACCTCTCTTTGTTTCTAGAAGAACGTTGGGCCCGGCGAGATATACAATATTTTAGCCACTATAAAAGCAACGAAGGATTCCTTGATCTTCCCTGAATTTGATTTAAACCAGCAAGCCAAATATAAATAATTGTTTCAACTGAGTTTAAATAAGTTACAATTAATTTTTGTGTATTCGCGGATGTAATGTTAGTGTATATTTATGTTACAGTTAAAACCCGAAATCAGTTAAAACCCGATCTAACTAGTAAATTCTAGTTTTAACTAACCGCTTTAGTTAATTCTAGTTGTAACTGAAATAACTTTAGTTAAAACTAGTTTTAACTGAAATAACTTTAGTTAATACTAGTTTTAACTGAGTTGACTTTAGTTAAAAGTAGATTTCAAGTAAAAGCAAACGTAATTAGATTAAAATTGTTTTAGTAAGCTGATTCTGTTTACATTTGGAATTGTTACATTACCTCCAATGTCAACCACAGGATGGGTTGCATTTGAAATCATTTTCATTCTTTCCGCCTGTTTCTTCAAATTTTTTTGTACTTTGTTTCTGGCTGAACAAATGTTTAACGATGTATCAGCTAGCGGCGCTGGCACCTCCTCCACCCTGCTCTACATTTGGTTCCCGTCCACTGGACCGACTTTCAACCGACCGACTCAGCTTGAACCGACCGACTTTCAACGGACCGACTTTCAACCGACCGGCTTTCAACCGACCGACTATTTTTTCGACCGACTTTCAACGGACCGACTTTCAACCGACCGACTTTTAACGGACCGACTATTTTTTCGACCGACTGTCGATACTACCCGAAGCATTCACTACAAGAATGATTTCCAATTCGACTATTTGTCACATCATATAGTTTCATTTTACAGCCATGACAACTGTGAGATGTCTAGGAATCCTTCGGGAAACCTGGCCTCAATTATTTATCTTTCTTATTAAGCAATAATAAACGATTGAGATCAGGTCTCCGTATGGATTCCTTGTCACCTCTCGTCAGGGTTGCCCACGGTTGAGGTCACCTAGACTTCCCAGACACCTGTCGCTATGGCATCTCCACGAAAACCAAACCAACAGAGTTATGGATCTGCCAAGGTTAGAACCCCGTCCCCCCAACGACGCTTTAACCAAAAACTCACGATATTGCTTAATAAGAAAGATAAACGGTTGAGGCCAGGTTTCCCGAAGGATTCCTAGACACCTCACAGTTGTCATGGCTGTAAAATGAAACTATATGATGTGACAAATAGTCGAATTGGAAATTATTCTTGTAGTGAATGCTTCGGGTAGTATCGATAGTCGGTCGAAAAAATAGTCGGTCCGTTAAAAGTCGGTCGGTTGAAAGTCGGTCGAAAAAATAGTCGGTCCGTTAAAAGTCGGTCCGTTAAAAGTCGGTTGGTTGAAAGTCGGTCCGTTGAAAGTCGGTCGGTTCAAGCTGAGTCGGTCGGTTGAAAGTCGGTCCAGTGGACGGTCACGCTACATTTATTTGCTCAATAATTTCATGAAAGTCTTCTTCATAGATATTTGTAAGTAATACAGATGGTAATGCGGTTGTTGTCAGTCCTACTTTTGGTTCAATTCCAAACATAGCCTTGTAGGGAGATTGTTTGATTCCTGAATGAAGGGCTCTATTCTTCATAAATTGTACAAAACGGACACCGTTTGACCAATCAGTGGTATAATTGTTCTTCATCCATGAAGCCAACATTTTTTCTATGTCCTGATTAGCTCTTTCAACTGAACCCTGATTCTGGCTATAGCGTGGCTTTCCATGAACAATTTTTAATTCCGACCAATATACAAATAGCTCATCTTGTTACGGTCGAAACCGGTGGTAGTGGAATTAAAAAAATGGAACCACAAAATGGTTTCGGTCACACCTGCCTCTTGTCATGCCCGTAGATGTACGGTACGTGGCGGCCAGCTCTTGGGAATTACCCCGCATCGGAGATGCTGGGTTACCTTTCGGTAATCGTGGGTACTTAAAAGGAACCTTGCTCTGCTCAATAATTATTTTGTTTGGGCGCCAGCCTCAGTAGAAGCTTTCGTTTTACTAATAACTTTTACTCAGACAAAATTTGAACTTAAAATAAATAAAACTTGATTGTTTGGAATACACACATTTATTCAAAATGAAAGATGAAATGATAATAAATAAATAAAACAGATTCTTGATTACACACAAAATTAATTACAACAGTACAAAAAAATATTCAATTACAAAAATAAATCGGCGGATCGATTGACATCGTGTTAAATTGGTTGACCGTTGATCGAAATGGATTTTTACTCTGGTCTGGCGTAGTAACGAATTTTAATTATCTTACAAAAAAAATAGCGTACAAATAACGCTTTAAAATTGAAACTACTTACCCTACTGAAGGTAGGCAAAAACATAAGCAGATGATAGAAAATTATTAGCTATGACTTTAAAAAGGTGAATTGGTTATTTAACAGTTTGCACAAAAAGGTGAAATTTTGAACTACTTACGATTCATGTTGTTGACGTTCCCTATGAAAAATTTGGATTCGATGGTATACCTTCGTCTCGTAAAAAGCTTCTGTTATCTCTTATTATAAAAGGCCAAGTCTTTCTTTCTGTCCGTCCCACGGAAATACCCGAAGCAAACCGAACCGAACCGAACGCACAACGTATCATCGGATCAACGTATCATCGGATCATCGTATCAACGTATCATCGTATCAACGTATCATCGTATCATTTTGTCTATATAGGACAGCTATTTCCAAAAAAGCATTATGTGAACTTCCATAATGGATAATGAAAATTTTGAAAATCCTGCTGCAAAGCGACGGCGATTGAATCGTGAGAGAAAAGCACGTACAAGAGCTAATAACACAGAAGAACAGCTTCGATCACAGCGACAAGCTGACGCTCGGTCTCATGCGATACGTCAACAACGTGAAACTTTAGAAGAAACTCAAGCGCGGCAAGCTGCTGACGCTGGTCCCATGCGATACGTTGATCCGATGATACGTTGATCCGATGATACGTTGATACGATGATACGTTTATCCGATTGGTTATGAAATTATCCGTTATGCGTTCGGTTCGGTTTGCTTCGGGTATTTCCGTGGGACAGACCGAAGGAAGGAAGGAAGGAAGGACTTGGCCTTTTATAATAAGAGATTTTTCACCTATATAGGAAATTTAAATACGTTGATACGATGATACGTTCATCCGATTGGTTATGAAATTATCCGTTATGCGTTCGGTTCGGTTTGCTTCGGGTATTTCCGTGCGACAGACAGAAGGAAGGAAGGACTTGGCCTTTTATAATAAGAAATGAGAACAACATTAAATAAATAAACAAAAAACTTACATATATTTTTTTAAATTAAATTAAACTTAATCAATATTTAAAATTTTTTTACTTATTTTAAACTAGATGATACCCCGTCCGAGGACGGGCAGCTAGAAGGACGGGCAGCTACCCAAGGTAACTTAAGTTGAATGAAGATTAAGGAAAGCTCTCAATGCAATCCAAAAGCCATATGACCTTGGGTAGCTGCCCGTCCTTCTAGCTGCCCGTCCTCGGACGGGGTATCATCTAGTTAGAAATAATTTACCTAAAAGCATTCAAAAAAACACTATTGTACGAAAATGTTATAACCCAAAAAATAGCTATTTGCTCTTTGAATAAGAAAGTAATTAAAATCGACTATATCACCAGATTGTTGAACTAGTTGTTTTGAAATTCGTATAACATGTTGCACGCCATTAAAAGAACAAAATTTTCCAAACTGATGTGGTCTGGATTCGCCCATCTTGAGGTTAAAGTTGGCGCCAATTTTCTTTAGGGGTTTTTGGAAAAACCTCTGGTCTGCCCATGGTTGAAGTCAGAAAGATTCAAAAAAGAAAAACTTCGGCCTGATGGTAGCGTTGTTATGCCTTTTGCCAGATTTCAAAATCGGAACCATCGATATTTTCCCAAGATGGCACGGCGTCGTTAGAAAAGGTTAATTCCGAGAAAATCGACCATCGATCCATATTTGATCACTGGGTGCTTAAAAATATCACTACACCCTACACGATATCGATCCTCGCCACTCAGTAAACATTCTTGAGCGGAATTCTCCGAAAAAAACTCAAAAAACTTAAATTCGACGGAGCACAAAAAAAATTTAGCGTCTTGTCGTTAAAACTCGCTTGTTAACCCCAGGCCCGTAGCCAGACCGAAAGTGAAGGTAGGGCAAACGGATGGTAAGATTGGGCAACTTTTCGCGCCGCAGACGAAAAGTTCCTGAAATTTCAAGGTTAACGCGGTTTAAGAAAAGTTATAAAATTTACCTACTTAATAAACTACTCAAATCTTAACAAATTCGCGGCACACAGTTTCAGTTTGGCAGAATAAAAATAGTACAATATTTTGTAAGTAATTATAATTATGTATATTTATGCAAATGTGTAACATTAAAAAATTAAAAGAATTCTTAAAAAACTAGACTTAACAATTTTCAATAGGAATTATTAGAAAACTAAATTGTAGGCATATTAAAATTAAGTATTTAATAAAGTTGCAACTTTCTGTTCAATCTATTGTTGAACTTTTACAAAACCGTCTCGACATTAAGCGCTTTAGTAACTTCATGTTCAAACGCAAGACATATTAAATTTGCCATTCTTTGATGGCCCATGGACATTCTTTGTGGTCTGTTTATGGCTGTTAAAGTAGAAAACTCTTAAACAGAAGTGCTTCAACCAAATGTAGCAATCGTTGCAAACAGTTCGTACGAATCTCGAAACGCTTCACGCTGTTTGTACAGAATTTGAAAGACGGATTCTTCTTCAGTTTTTTTCGCTAAATAGTTTTTAACTACCACAAGTTCCTCTTGAGAGGGCACTGTTATTCCTTCAAAAATACTACTTAATTCAAAATACTGTTTTTTAATTTTATTATAACTTACCCAAAGTTCTTAAAGCAGTCAACTTCTGATAGTCAAATTCTTCTATACTCGAAATTGATCCAAGCAGCTCTTCATTGTCCGAAAATCTTCTTTTGAGTTCTGCTGTCACAATGTCTAACGTTTCAAAGTATTTTTGTTTGTTTTGCACTATGTTGTCATCGTGAATAGAGTTCTGACGATGCGAACCTGATCCTGATGGTTGAGAATCGTAGATTACAAAGTCGGTCATTTGGACTGTTTTAACTTGTCTTTTAGACTGTAATGGCGTGTCCTTTGGGAGCATATTTACAGTTTCACTTAAAACTAATTCGAAACTTTCTTCTGTCCTAAAAGATTAGCTACTTCTTTTTGGACGCATTTTACTATGTCAATTGCATCTTTCAATCCTGTACCTCTACCTTGAAGAGCCTTGAAGAGGCTGGAATAACAACAACATTTTTTTGCTTAAAATTAAAACCACACGAAAATCCAAACTTAACATAACTTTGCCTTTTCTTATTTCATCGAGTGCTTTTAACATTAAGTCATAATTTGTCCAAATTACTTTTGTAATCTTTTGGTGCCCTGACCAACGCTGCTCCAAAAGCCGACATATTATTTTCCTTCATACAAAGCGGCAATCTTACTGTGCTGGAAAAATTCATGTAACATTACGCACTGATCGAAATAATTACGGATAAAAGTCATCTCAGATATTATTTTTACAACCACTAAATGTAAACGATGATTATAGCAGTGCACATAAGGAATTTTCCGTTTTAGTTGCTTTTCTATTCGAGCAGCTACACCTCCTGTTTTCCGCTCATTACACTGGCACCATCATAGCATTGGCTTAAAAGCCTATTGGTCTCGATCTCATTAGCTTCTCGAATATTTAATGTTGCTGTGCTAAAGGTAGCTGCATCAAGGTCGGTTGTTGTTGTGACCGTCAACAAAGACTCCTTGACTACACCAGCTTTCACATAACGAATGGCTATCGCTATATTTTCTCTATGGTTTTTATCCTTAGTACCATTGGTACCATCTTCCAGTAAAGTGAACCATGGAACGTCAGCATGTCTTACATTTGCTACTATAGATTCCCGAACAGTTTCTGCCATAATTTCGATAATTTCATTTTGGATTTCAGGGGATCTGTATTTTGCATTTTTAGGAATATGTACTAAAGCATCTTTTAACTTGCAGTCTTTTTCATGGTGTATTCAAACAAGGTGGAACTCGCTTTAGCGGCAGTTCTTAGGCTTCTATACAGCTACCTTTCTGGTGTGGAAAGTTGTTATTATCTGGTTATTTTTGGTCGCCATATAATGTAACATCACATAATCAGATAATCTGCACTAATTATTTATTATTTTATTTTAACAACAGCAGTGGCTTGATGTGGATAGTGAAGTTAAGTTGTAAATAAAAGAGAAGGAAGAGGATGGATCCACCTCAAAAAATGGACCGGAAATTACGCGAATTTCGAAAGCGAAAGCAAATTGCCAACATGACCCCTTCGCAAATATTACATCGTTCACGTAGTCATGCAATTCGCCGACAAAATCCACGAAGTAAAAACGCAGCTGTTCTTGAAGTAGGTAACGTTGTAGAACCAAATGTCGACGTTCATAACGGTAGTTTTACACTACCAGAAAAGTACACTACCACAACTACCAGAAAAGTAGTTGTATTTTATTTTACTTTGATGTGAAAAAATAATTTTTTAATGATGTGGTTAGTGAAGTTAAGTTGTAAATAAAAGAGAAAGGAGAGGATTGGTCCACCTCAAAAAAGGACCAAACATTACAGAGAAGTAAAGTTTCGAATAGAATGGAAAAGTTTGATTGTTATTACTTATATAGTAAATGATAATTACCAACCGCAAAAAATTTAATTGGTGCAGATTATCTGATTATGTGATGTTACATTATATGGCGATCAAAACTAACCAGATAATAACAACTTTCCACACCAGAAAGGTAGCTGTATAGAAGCCTAAGAACTGCCGCTAAAGCGAGTTCCACCTTGTTTATATCTGTGGTAATTCTGATAATCTGAATTTTTAATACCTACCAAGCTAAAAAATATTCTAGTATAGTATAAGTAAAATTTAGTGACAATAAGAGATTTCGATTATCAGATTAGTATCTTTATTATCGGATAAAAAATTATTTTTTCACATAAAAGCAAAAGAATAGCATTTTAAGTTAAAATATAAATCTCAGAATATTTCATTTCTTAAATCTGTTGTATAGAAGCCTAGGAACCGCTGCTAAAGCAAGTTCCAACTTGTTTCTTTTTCTGTTCGGCAGCAATCAGTTTCTCCACTCTTTTTCTGTTTCTTATACGTTTTGCCGCCACTTTTTTTTTCGCAATATTTAAATCAATTTTACGCATTCCATTGCTGCTAAACTCACGAAGTGCCTCCTTTAACGAATTAATAGTAGCTCGTTTGAATTCTTCTCTGACTTCAAAATCTTCGTATTTTCCGAACGATAAGTCCCTCTTTAGCGCCTGTTCCACATCCTTTATTAATTCACCTGAAAACATTTTTCGTTGACGTTCAACACTTATTATTTCGTTATAATGTAATTCTGCTTATATAGTAATTTTGAGTAGGATAATCGGATTAACTTATCCGATGATACGTTGATCCGATGATGCGTTGATACGATGATACGTTCATCCGATGATACGTTGATCCGATGATACGTTGATGTTCGGTTTGCTTCGGGTATTTCCGTGGGACAGACAGAAGGACTTGGCCTTTTATAATAAGAGATTTGGTATGCATTGAAAAAAACAGATCAACATATCAACGGATCAACGTATTTAAATTTCCTATATAGGTGAAAAATTATGTAAATAAAATACGTATAACTTATATTTGGTCTGCATTGAAAAAACATGCGGACGGACACGAAGCCAGACCATAAGGCTTCTTTCTATACCTTGTATAGAAGCCTAAAAGTAGCGCACTGGCTACCCAGTTCATAGACCTCTATACACACAGAGTATTTCCAATACGATTTGAAACGCTCTGTATGATTTTGAATTATGCGGACGGACAGACAGACAGACAGACAGACGGACACGGAGCCAGATCATAAGGCTTCTTGCTATACTTTGTATAGAAGCCTAAAAGGGAGGAAAAATTGGCTGCTGCCTATATGAAGAAGAAACAGAAAGAAGAGCAGGAATTGGCAATATCGCTGCGTGCTTTCGAAAATTCCTTATTAGAAGACGAATAATAGTTCATATTACAATATCTTAATATATAAAATGCCAGCTCTCTCCTGCGGCGTGTCAAAACCTAATCTCATTGGTCCAAATTTGATACCAACATAAGCACTAATCGAAGTTATGGAAGGGGAAGGATCTGAACGGAACGAAAAGAAGAAACAAAAATCGAGGAGATAGAAAATAACGGTTATTAATGATTAACTTAAATCCGGATTAACGGATTAACGTTAATACGTTAATCCGTTAATATTTAATAAAAATACTATATAATCCAAATGATTTATTATGACTTAAATGTGTTGAACGTGAACTAAAAATGTCTTTACAAAAAATGGCTTTGCGAGAATTAAATAAGGTTGTGGAAGGGGCGCTAAACAGGGCTTTATCGTTCGCTAAATATGAAGATTTAACATGGAACCTGTTTTTCGGTACCAAACCATTTATCATAGTTTTCCTCGAGATTTAGGGGTGCCGCGGGAGTGGCGCCTATCTCGTTTCTTCTTCTTTTTACCGTTTTCCGAAGTGCTGCGTAGTTGTGTAACCGTGTATTACACGTAGTTGTGTTACACGGGGGATAATCCCTTAATTTTTGTGTTGGTAATAAAAAATTTACTATATAAGCAAATTTGCTTTTTGCGATCGGTTTCGGATTTAAATTTTTGGTAATGAAAATTTTGTTATTGAAAATTCATTATTGTGAATAGGAAGATGTTATTCGATAATCTACTCTATTCAAATTATCTATCTAAATATATAAAAGAGAAGATCTGCTTGCTTGCTTGCTTGCGTGTTTGCGTGTTTGTTCGCTATACGTTCCTAGACCCGTGGACCGATCTCGACCAAATTTTGCACAGTTATTTTGTAGCTCCAGGCGCAACTATTCTCGCATATATGGAGAAGAAATTCGAGCGGGGAAAAAAGTTATTCGCTTTTTTCGAAAATCAAATCACAAGTTTGACAAAAAATTTAATTTGTCAAATAATTAATCTGACGTACTGTACTGTCAACAGATGGCGCGATGATAAGCGTTTTTCGATATTGCCATATTATATTAAAAGATAGTGTCAAAGTGACGGAAAGTGAAGTGAAAAACATACGAGTGATACTAATAAAGTAAAGTAGAAAAATAATACACATACTACAACAGTGTACTACCCGAAATAAATTTCACACCTAAGATTATGTGACCCAATTACAATACGTCAGGGAAAGCCAATTGTTCTATACCCCTACGCCAAAGTCCAAATCAAATTCTTCTTTGTTTCTAATAAAATTCACATATTGGTGGTCTTTAGACACGCCCTTTTTAAAAGTGGAATTTTTTTTGACATTTACCCCCACTTAAAGAGTTTTTACTAAAGTCTAGAATAAATTCTTCATATTTGGTATATCAATAGGTAACATAAAACAATTTTATAAAAATTAATTTTTCCCCCTCCACCACAAAATTTTGGACTAAAGACACTCAGAAATTTAAAAAAATATATATCTGATTCCCCCTAATCATCTAAATGAATAATACGAAAAAAAATTTTTTAAATTATCCGCACAAAAAAAGTTTTTTTTGGAACTTCATCGATCATCACCAAAATTGATATCTGATTCCCCCTAATCATCTAAATGAATAATACGAAAAAAAAATTTTAAAATTATCCGCACAAAAAAAGTTTTTTTTGGAACTTCATCGATCATCACCAAAATTGATATCTGATTCCCCCTAATCATCTAAATGAATAATACGAAAAAAAATTTGTTAAATTATACGGTCTGTGAGGCCGAAGGCCGAACAACTTTGACCTTCACGGATCTATTATGGTCCGGTCTGTGAGGCCGAACAACTATGGCGTTCACGGATCTATTATGATCCGGTCTGTGAGGCCGAAGGCCGAACAACTATGGCCTTCACGGATCTATTATGGTCCGGTCTGTGAGGCCGAAGGCCGAACAACTATGGCCTTCACGGATCTATTATGGTCCGGTCTGTGAGGCCGAAGGCCGAACAACTATGGCCTTCACGGATCTATTATGGTCCGGTCTGTGAGGCCGAAGGCCGAACAACTTTGACCTTCACGGATCTATTATGGTCCGGTCTGTGAGGCCGAAGGCCGAACAACTATGGCCTTCACGGATCTATTATGGTCCGGTCTGTGAGGTCGAAGGCCGAACAACTATGGCCTTCACGGATCTATTATGGTCCGGTCTGTGAGGCCGAAGGCCGACCAATTTTGGCCTTCACGGATCTATTATTGTCCGCCCTGTGAGGCCGAAGACCGAACAACTTTGGCCTTCACGGATCTATTATGGTCCGGTCTGTGAGGCCGAAGGCCGAACAACTATGGCCTTCACGGATCTATTATGGTTCGACCTGTGAGGCCGAAGGCCGAACAACTATGGCCTTCACCAATCTATTATGGTCTTCCCCCTGTGAGGCCGAAGGCCGAACAACTATGGCCTTCGCGGATCTATCATGGTCCTCTCTCTGTGAGGCCGAAGGCCGAACAACTATGGCCTTCTCGGATCTATTATGGTCCTCCCCATAAACATTTGCTTTGCAACGAAAATACACATTTTGCATATTTTAAATTTTGCCCAAAATCGCCTCAGATTTTGATTTTCAATTTTGACGTCGACACTAATTTGCAAATGCTACCGTTATTTGTCGTTTTTCGTCAACCGTCGTCATGTGCTAAATTAAAGACCGTTAATAACCGTATCCGAAGCTCCGATTGCTTTTTCTATATTATCCGTCGTTTCTTCGTGAGAGACCCATTTAAGTGAAAATTGTGTAAAAACTTTGGACGTATGTAGCGCTCTTATTTACCGGCCGATCTTTAATTTTTAAGACGCAACGGAAGCGTATCGCGACGCTCTATAATAGTTCGTCCATAACATTCCTTCGTATTTTCAACGCCGAAGGTGTTAAACCGAATTTAAATTTCAAAATTATTTTTTCAATGGGATAGCCTTGCAAATTTTTCGAAAAAAAATTACGCTCCGATAATTATATATTAACGCCGGAAATGGACGGGCAAACCGTTTTTGGGAATTATAACACAAAAGCGTAATCTAAACTTCTTCTTCGGTTGTCTAAAACATTGGCAAAATTGTGAATAACTTTTTGGAAAAGTGCAAAAATTTGTAATATTTGTACCGGGGGACCTGCGACACTTTTTAAATTGGAGGCGAGGTGGTCCGCTCTGTGAGGCCGAAGGCCGAACAACTATGGCCTTCGCGGATCTATTATGGTCCTCCCCCTGTGAGGCCGAAGGCCGAACAACTATGGCCTACTCGGATCTATTCTGGGTCTAGATGGCTAAGGGCGGCGGATGCCGCCCGTGCCAGCTAGTAAACTATAAATTTGAATTATACATGTGGTGCCAATTTTTGGTATCGATTTTTGGTGTCGGTTTTTTGGTGTCGATTTTTGCGAGGTGACGACCGTGAAAACATGTTCCATGTTAAAAAACTCAATGGATCAATAGATCAACGGATCAAATAAAGAGATCAACAATATATAGGTAAACCACTCAGTTATGTATATTTCAGCAACCTTCTTCACATATCTACTCATTTTCAGAGTGTTTCCCAACACAATTTGGAGCGCACTGGCTACCCAGTTCTTAGACCTCTATACACACAGAGTATTTCCAACACGATTTGAAACGCTCTGTATGATTTTGAATTATGCGGACGGACAGACAGACGGACGGACGGACAGACACGGAGCCAGATCATAAGGCTTCTTGCTATACTTTGTATAGAAGCCTAAAACAGATATAAGTCTATATAAGACAGCTATTTCCAAAATAATAGCGCACTGGGTACCCAGTTCTTAGACCTCTATACACACTGAGTATATTCAACACGATTTGAAACGCTCTGTATGATTTTGAATTATGCGGACGGACGGACAGACAGACGGACGGACAGACGGACGGACAGACACGGAGCCAGATCATAAGGCTTCTTGCTATACTTTGTATAGAAGCCTAAAAGGTTTTCAAATAAACTCCGCTCTCTTTGTTCTTCTATTACATATGTTCCTCGTATAGCAAGCTCATTAACAACCAAGAACTGAATAACTTCTATTATGCTTGTAATATAATATCTGTGCAACTCTAAGACATTTTTGTTTATCAAAGTCGACACCGACGTACTAGTATCCAATCTGTTGGTTTTATCGAGCCACATTGCCATTGCTTGGATATGCGATATCTCAATTTCGTGTTTTGGAAAACCAGATTTGCTATCCAAAGCGTTCTTCCAGTTTCTAAATCCTGATACACCCTGATTAGTGGTTCCGTGGGGTAAAAATTGTTGACAAGCATAGCAAAAAGCTGAGTCATTTTTTACAGAATACTGAAGCCACTTAAAGCGTTTGAACCATTCTGCTCTAAAAGACCTTCCACTATGCTTTGGGTAACTGTTTAAATATGTTTGTTTGATTGGCTCACCTTTCTTTGCTACATCATCAGCAGTAATCGCCTTTTCTACAAGTGCTACGGTGCTAGAGCTAGTGGAACAGGAAGTTATAGCTTCTGGTGCTGTTTTCTCGCCACTATCTAATCGCGGTTTTTTGAAAAAGCTATATCTCGCTATCGCTCGTAGATATGTCGGTAGGTACTGTGATGATTAATATTAACATTACCAAAACTTAACAAATATCACCCTGTAGACCCGAGAATTTATCTATTAGTTTTTGTATATTCGCGGATTTAATGTTAGTGTATAGGTACACCAAGTTTCAAAAGTTTTATTTAGAGTTTATTTTTCATCACTCCATGAAGACCACCGTGTACCACTTAGAATTTTTCTACCATTTTTTATGTAATCGCGAGTTTAATGTTATCATGTAGGAAAATTGCTAAAAAAAATCCAAAATCGGTCTTCTGCGATTTTTCGACGCATTTCGTTAGGTACTTTAACATACTAAAAAACGTCCTCTAGGAACCCTGAGCTTCTTACCAAATTCTTCGTCTGAAGTGAATTTTTTTTGAAACACCCTGTATATTTTAGAGAAAAACTCTTAGGACAAAAAATGTAGGAAATTCTATAACGATAATTTTTGGTTATAATTCTTTCATATTTAATTTCAACAGAAGTAAAAAAATATTTATTGTAACAAAATTTTAAAAAAAATAAATACAGTAAAAGTAATATTTTCGACACTTTTTATCACATCTTTTAAAAACTAACTTATACTAAATTTATTTAATGAAAAAACTAGAACAAAGTGTTGTAAACTAAAACTAACAGCTTAACTGGAATATTCTAACATCTAATTCCAGTTATAATTTGGACCCCCTTCTGCAATAGGGAACAACCAACACTAACACCGTTCTAAGGAATCGCCACTTTACGGTTTCAAGTCATGCAGCAAAACATATACATTTTGTTGGTTCTCATGCTCAAAAAATGCCTTTAAAGGTGGATTTATATTCTGGTTCTCTTTTTTATAATGTAAAGCATCAAAATGTGATTTTAAAAGCGTGCTTAACTATCGAATGTGTCGGTTGTTTTTTTTATTGCAGAAGGGGGTCCATTTGCTACCCACTTTCTTAATGTGGACATAGCAGGTAAGGGATAATTATGATGTGCTCGCAGATAACGATATGCCTTTGGACTTACACTTCTTAATGAAACGGCAGATGCAATATCGTCTGGGGACCAATGTACTATTTTCGATTTATCTTGAGACAGCACCTTCTTAATTTGGGCCTTCGTAAAAACAGTGGCTAGGCCATCATCATAATATTTAATTTTACATTCAGCTTTTTTCAACTTTTCTTTAAGCTTCTGTATTTCATCTTGTGCCCTGAAAGCAATAAAACAGTCAAGATAAAATAATGTAAATATAGAAAATTAAATACTACATGGTTAAGGATACTTACGCTTTTAACTTGAATGCTAAATCGTACATTTTCATCTTATTTGTTTCGGCATTGCCCACTTCTGTATTGTTAATATCGTGATTCGGATCATCAAAAACAACTTCAGGCTTGTTAGATGCAGGCACGATAACTTTAGACTTGGTAGCTGCAGGCAAGATAACTTTAGACTTGGTAGCTACAGGCAAGATAACTTTAGACTTGGTAGCTGCAGGCATGATAACTTCAGACGTGGTAGCTACAGGCAAGATAACTTTAGACTTGGTAGCTGCAGGCATGATAACTTCAGACGTGGTAGCTGCAGGCAAGATAACTTTAGACTTGGTAGCTACAGGCATGATAACTTCAGACGTGGTAGCTACAGGCACGATAACTTTAGACGTGGTAGCTACAGGCAAGATAACTTTAGACTTGGTAGCTGCAGGCATGATAACTTCAGACGTGGTAGCTACAGGCACGATAACTTTAGACTTGGTAGCTGCAGGCAAGATAACTTTAGACTTGGTAGCTACAGGCATGATAACTTCAGACGTGGTAGCTACAGGCACGATAATTTCAGACGTGGTAGCTACAGGCACGATAACTTTAGACTTGGTAACTACAGGCATGATAACTTCAGATGTGGTAGCTACAGGCATGATAACTTCAGACGTGGTAGCTACAGGTACGATAGCTTTAGAAGCATGTTCTTTTAGCAACTCATTAACTATATCTTTGCGCATTCTTTTTGCTAAACGACCTGACCTTTCCTCCATTTGTCTTTTATTTTGTTGTCGATTAGTTTTACCTGGAAGATTAATTAAGATTAAGTCGACAAAAGATTAATAGTTTTTACTCTTCAGTCCAATTCCCCAAAAATTATTCACTTATTTAATAGTGGTGGACAAGAAAATATATTAATTACCTGGAAGTTTTAAAGTAGGTAATGCATCAGGTTTCAAATATCGGCTGCTTTTACAAGTATAATTAGGAAAAAAACGTTCTTTTAGAGGCACTTCAACACAGCTGGCTTCAAAATGTTCAGAACAAATACGTGCTAAAAAAATTAAACACTAAGGTTAAGATTTAAATACCACATAATATTAATTTAACACACCATTTTTTAAGTTAAGTTCATCTTTACGACGACAAGCCGCAATCCACTTTTTAGAAAGATGATCAATTTTCGGAAATCCATAGTATTTGATTTCTGTACCTTTTGTCTTTTTATTATGATTACCACAATTACCCACTGCACAACAAGGCATTTTGAGATTTTCACAAACGATTAATAATCAACAAATTATCCAAAGTCCTGTTCAAAGTATGAAAATGGAAAACAAACACTTGTTGAATTGTAACTTCGCGTTAAACTTCAGATCAATAATTAGCATATCGTTCTAAGGTATCGTGCGCTACCCCGTTAGATTTAATTTTAAAACTTTTCGCCAACAACAAATATGACAGTTCTGAGAATAAAATTATGTTAAAATCTTTGGTTAGGTTTTAGTTTTAGTGGCAAAATAAGTAGTCAATAAAGTACCTATGCACCAGTGGCGGTTCTCTACCATAGGAGGTTTCTTATTTTCGCTAGCATACATAGATAAGAGAGGGGTTATAGATGGCTAACTCTCGACATATTTTGGTGCCCTATTGCAGCGCCACAACGATTGGAGGACGAACTAAAATTTAAGCGCGAATTTTGGTATATTTGAATTATTTTGAATGTTACCATGAAATTTAAAATATGTACATTGAAATAACAAGTGACTATTATTTTTAAGTTTTTCAAGCATAAAAAAGGTATGCATAAGAAAAACTTAAAAATAATGTACCTACTACTTGTAATTTCTATGTGCAGAAAATCAATTAAATAGGATGCATATTGCAATCGGGCCTTAAACATAAATTACATTAACGCAATTTTAATATTTTAGATCCTTAATACACATTTTACTTCAATCAATAATATTTCAATGAATTTAAAAATCAATTTATATTTTTTTAAATATAATTCATTCATTCTTTTTATATTTTTATTTTATAAACCCATCAACATTTTTATAATATCAAAATTTAATTCAACATTAACTTGTGACAACCCGCATTTAATTCATTATTATTTATATATATCGACCACGTAATTTTAACACGTAAAGAGGAATTTATCAATGATAAATAAATGAAAATGAACATTAAACCATGTTATAAAATAGATTATAAGTATTAAACCATATTATGTGTAAACCATTTAGGTTATAATTATTTAAACTTATTTAGTTTATAATAATAATTAATTTGTTTATAATAATTATTGAACCAGAGAAAGATTTGTTTGAGATGCACTGGAAATTCTGAGTGATATTGTAAACTTTTACAATATCCGTCCTTTAATATTTGTAACAATGAGAACGGAAACGTTAATAGCTTTGTAAGAGAATTTCCAGCAAAGTTAAAAGAAGCGACAAAGATTTTGAAAGTTAGGCTAGGTCATAAAGCAATCCACTTGCACTGCTCAAGCCGCCTCTTCGTGGAAGTAAAAATACGTTAGAATTTTATGAATGGAACCGTCGCTTTCCAATCTATAGAATCCTTAGCACCCCGCTGGGTTTCTAGTACGAAAGCGAGTAAGGAAACTTGCGTGGAAGAGACGATATATGTAGCCTCAACTCGAGGCCCTAAAATTAATAAATATCATACGTCGTTATTCCCTCCCCAAGGGAAAATCGGATTCAATAAATACTACCCCGGAAGCAAAAGTCAAGTTAGTTGCCAGTTACCGGGTTTTTCAAGCACATACGCGTAATTAAATTAGACGCTAACTAAAAAGCGTAAATGTTCTAGTCAGTTCAATTAAATAAAAACTCAAAGTCGAATCAAATACTCGCGTAAATCAAATAAATTAAACTAAAGTTCCAATTAAATTAGTACGGTTTGAATTTCAAAGAATAATCCATCCAAGGTTCGACAGCTTCGTAAAAATTAAATCCATTAAATCTATCTCGACCGATCCTTTTCGAGGCGAGCGCAATTTCAAGGTATCCAACTACAACTAAGAAAGGATTACACACAGGTGCAGTCAAAAGGGCTTATAGACATTCAGGTATCAAACCAATTTTAATTAAAAGGAAATCTTTTACAAGTCTTACTCTGGTCATATTAGAATAACTATATAACTGTAACCATAATTCTAGCATTATAATTTAGTGAAACCTTTAAGGGTGTATAACTGTAAAATTTTGTTTGAGTTTATTTTGTTGTTTGAATAAATTGTTTAATTAAGTCAAAGGTGCCTTAATCATTGAATTCTCCTACAAGTAATCAGTCGTTTGTCGTAAATATTTATCCTGCGCTTCTATATCAAAAGAAAAGCTCTTCACGTTACAAGTTAAACTAATTAAAGTAAGCATTTAAAGTTAAATTCATGAGTTGGCGATCGGACTCGAAACTACGATCGCTGGTGGCAGCAAAATTCAACATTTATTAAGCGAATTATAAGTTCAATTTAAAACTAAAGCAATCACCTTTAGTAGAAACTAAAGCATCCGTTTTTGTTTTCTTAACATAACCTACAATAATCACGTGTGAAGTGTAAAAATTTGTTAAGTAGTTATGCCAAGGTAGGCCACTACATAAAACTGACAACCAAAATTAAAATATTCAGCGCGCGCACTTAAAATAAACTGTACACAGCGCCACATCGACTGGAGGCGGAACTAAAACATGTTCCCAATTTTTACCTAAGAGATAACACACCGTGCTAGCATATCAGTTATAATTTTGTTCTAAATACTGTCTTCTTTATTTTAATTGAACTTGTGAATTTATTATTTTAATTTATTATTTGTTTTAATAGCTGCCACCAGGAACCGTAATTAGATGAATTGGGCGAGTTCGATTCCTAACTCGTGAATATTACTTTAAAATACTTACTTTAACTTCTCATTAACTTGTTTAATTGATAGCGTGAGCGATAGCGCGGAGACTTGGGAAAAATGTTTAAGACAAACGATAAATCACTTATAGGGATTTACAACAATTGAGACACCTTTAATTTAACTAACAACATTTATTAAGACTAAACAACAAACAAAAGAAAGAATTTAAAAATTTTACAATGTGAAACGTCGCAGGTTTCCAACATGCGGGTTTATGACCCAATTTGCTTAAGTGCTCTAAGCCGACCAGAGTAATGTTTGTAAAAGATTTTTAATAGTAATATTATTTGATACCTGAAGTTATAATCCTTTTTACTGCACATGAACATAATCCTTCCTTCTTGCTATTTCACTTTGAATTATGCATAAACCGAAAATATAGATTCAATTTTGACTTATTTTGAGTTAATTTATGGTGCCGCCAACTTTTGGAAAAAATGTTGTTTTATCGATCGGTACTAACAATTAATATGAATCTTTAACTTAGTGAATTCGCATTACTCGCGTATTTTATATTTGACTCTACTTTTAAACTTTTGACTAGCAACTTATTTTCCGTGTGAACGCGACGGACCGATTTTCTTGGGTGTGTTTTATAAAAATTGACAACTAACTGACTTTTGCTTCCGGGATCGTATTTATTGAATAAGATTTCCTCATGGAGAGGGTATAATAACGTACGAGATTTATTAATTTCGGACCTCGAGTGAAGACTACATATATGGTCTCTTCGGGGTAGTTTTTATTACTCGCTTTCGTTCTGAAAATACTACGGGGTGCCAAAGATTCTAAAGAATGGAAAACTTTGGCTCCATTCACAAAATAGAAACTTATATCCTTTTTTCCAAGAAGAAGTCGCATGTGCAGCAAGTGAATTATTTTATGACCCTGTATAACTTTCAAAGTCTTTGTCGCTTTCTTTTAACTTTGCTGGAAATTCTCGTTACAAAGTTATTAATGTTTCCGCTCTCATTGTTACAAATATTAGAGGAAGAAGCTTGTAAAAGTTTACAAGATCACTCGAGAATTTCCAGTGCATCTCAAACAAATTTTACCCTGGTTTAACAATCATTATAAACAAATTAATTATTATAAACTAAATAAGTTTAAATAATTTTGACTTAAATAGTTTACACATAATATGGTTAGATACTTATAATCTAATTTATAACATGGTTTAATGTTTACTTTCATTTAATTAGCATTGATAAATTCATCTTTACGTGTTAAAATTACGTGGTCGATACATATAAATAATCAAGAACCAAACGCGGGTTGTTACAATTTAACAGCTAGTCACATAAATAGTGTAATAATAAATACACGTCCAGTCCGCTATCAAAATGTTTGTCTAACTTGAACGCTATACACTTGTGCGCAGCCGAGTTGTAATGAAACGCAGACTACAATGCTAGCAATTGGTATAGTTTTACATGGTATATCTTTTAGGATTTTGTTTCGAGGTAGTTTAGAATTCGAATTTTGAAAAGAAAAACTAATTTTAATATTAGTTCATCAATTATTAAACAAATTGCAGTGAAATTAGGACATAAGCAACAAATTGTTTAAAAACTTTTAATTACACCAAGTTTCTTGCACATATTTATAGCAAAACAGTAGTTAAATTATTTTTTGACGGATTTTGCAACTTTAAATAAAATTATGAATACATAAAATTAAAATTTATGTATTTTTATACAATAATAATTCTTATTGCTCATGATACGTACACGCATCGAATGTACTGTCGTTCTGCACCCAAACGCAGCCAGTTTGCAGTTAGATATTTATACGAGTTGTATTATATAACCGGTGCTAGCATTTCATGCAATAATATTTTAAAGAAAGATCTTGTATTATAAACTTTAATTGAAATTATGGATATAATGTCCTTTATACCTACTAGATAAAATGAATGCTTATGAATTTACTAATATTTCTAATCCTAATAAAATTTTATAATAATTTTGGACTTGAGATTTTTCTGCATTGTAAAACAATTCTCAAACTATATTTTTCTGTAATAAAATGTAGATCAAGAAATTTGGACTTAGGTTTTTACTAACATTACTCATATTATTTATTAACTCAGCTTCTCTCATAACCCGTAAAAATAGGCTTTTTTCGAAAATTAGTTAACAATTACAAAACTTTTTGTGCCTATAAATAAAATTTATTGTTATAAAAATGTTTGCGTCGTTTGTTTTATTTCGGGTTTCCAAGAAGGAAAAGAAAAAGAGGACGACCGAGGAAATCATGGAGTGAGGGAATAAGAAAGGCGATGAGCGTAAGAAACCTAAAGGACGAAGATTGCGAAGACCGACGAGGTTGGAAGATGGGCATCGGACAACGTCGCAAGACGTTTTAAACCGACTATAATAATAATAAAAATTGTGCAGCATTTTTGAATGCAAACAAGTTTTTTTTAAAGTTCAGTTAGTAAACTGTCCAAAGGTTGATTTATGGTTCCAATTTGATTTCTCGTTCACATTGATTTTTTTGAATATTCTTGTTTCGAAAAAAATTTGCCAGTTTCGGGAATTTCAAGAAAATTAAAATACTGGAGAGATAGACATGAAGACGTAAATAAAAACCCTACTGATACAACTAGGGGTGCGCATATAATCGATTAATCGATTACGTAATTCGAATAATCGATTATTTCATAATCGATTATGATATTTTATAATAATCGATTAATCGATTATTGAAATAATCGATTAATCGATTATTGAAATAATCGATTATTCATAATCGACTATGAGTTCATAATCGATTATGAACTCGTAATCGATTATGGGTTCATAATCGATTATGAGTCCATAATCGATTATGAATTCATAATCGATTATGGGTTCATAATCGATTATGAGTCCATAATCGATTATGAGTTCATAATCGATTACAAGTTCATAATCGATTACGAGTTCATAATCGATTATGAACTCATAGTCGATTATGAACTTATAACTATAATAGGTAGGGCTATTAAGGGTTACTAAATTACTATATAATTTATTATTTTGCTAATTGTGTTACGGTGGTGCTAATAAGAAGTGTTGTTAAGCACCAGTTGATATTTGGATTCAAAATATGGATTTGCCATTCAACTTTTAGGTATTTTTGTTTATAAAATTGATAGTTTTTAAAAAATATTTTTTTGCTTTTCAATTAAAGATTGCAACCCTTTTTCATCAATATGGATTTAAATTATTTGTCCGATATTTTGAGTGAAAGTGTATACTTTTACAAAATGAATTTTAATTAGAAGCCTTTTAGATGGATTATTGTTAACAATAAATTAATTACATAATGCATAATACAATAGTAACATTCAGTTAAAATTTAAAAACAAAATATTTGGTACTTCAGATTTAATCAGCGTTTTTATGAAGGAGTCGTAAAGCAACATTATAAATATGCTTCCAGGTACTTGGTTGGATGTTATGCGTTATGTGGTGCAATCCTGCAATCTGAATAATTTGAACCCACGGTAATACGAATCTCCAGAATTCAAACTCAATAAAATGATCTACAAAATTTTCGAAATTAAATTAATGTATGTAGATTAACTAATTAATGTAAGTTTATTTAAATATTTTCAATTCCAGATCAAAATAATTTTTAAATGTTTTTTAAATAAAAATTTAATTCCAATTCATAATTTGATCGAGTTCGTTAATTAGTGCATTAGTGGGTAGAATTACTATGGTTTTGCACTTTTGAGATTGCACGACATGTTTATCTTTGGTACTACATAAACATAATATTACAAAGTCATGTCTGGTTGTTAGGGTCCGTCTTTCTTCGTGACGTAGTAAATTCATTATTATTTACATTATAAAACTTATTACAGATTGATACCGGACCGTAATGTGTTATCAACTGGTGCTTAACAACACTTCTTATTAGCACCACCGTAACACAATTAGCAAAATAATAAATTATATAGTAATTTAGTAACCCTTAATAGCCCTACCTATTATAGTTATAAGTTCATAATCGACTATGAGTTCATAATCGACTATGAGTCCATAATCGATTATGAGTTCATAATCGATTACAAGTTCATAATCGATTACGAGTTCATAATCGATTATGAACTCATAGTCGATTATGAATAATCGATTATTTTTAATAATCGATTAATAGAAAAAAATCGATTATTTTTTATAATCGATAATCGATTATGAAATTCCATAATCGCGCACCCCTAGATACAACTACTAACAGATTAATTGCAAACATCTTTTGACAATTTCTTACCAATGTGTTTGTTTCAGTATGTACGGGTGAAGAAAATCAGATCAGACGATACAAGACAAGAGGTGACTGACTTATCTGTTGATGTCAAATTTTCACATTGGTCTGTTGAATGGTAAATAATCAGGTTACTTACATTTAATTATTAATAGTCATTTGTTAATTTGCATGAAATGTTAATTCCTTATTTTGAATGGAGCTTTCGTGGTGACATACAGTGAGAAACCGCCCAAGCAATTTTAAATATCTTTCTTCTAACTTCCTGATTTACAAGGTGGTTGATTTTTTATCATTTTCTTACGGCACACCCCTTATTTATCGAGGGAGATAAAAACTTATTAAATAGTATTTTGTCAGTTTTTTAAAACAATTTGATTGTGAAAATTGTAATTCAATAGCTGCTTACATTCGAGAAAATGTAGACACATTTAAAAATTACAATATTCTTGTAGACATTGAAAATATGATAAGACATTCGTAAACCACTTTTTCTTTATCTATACCAACGGTGGGCAACCTCCGGCCCGCGGGCCAACTCCGGTCCCCGTAAAGTTCTAATCCGGCCCGCGAGATCTTTAGAAGAAATAATAAATAAATATTTTCAAAAACAAAAATTTTAAAGAAAAGGATTAGGTTAGTACCGAACATAAGGAAAAAGGAGAGATCTACAGTTTAATTTTCGATATAATTCGTCTTATTTAAATTAAATTAAAAAGTATTGTAAAAAGTAAATTGAAAAGTACACTAGACCCTCCATGTACGCGAGTTCGATGTACGCGAATTCAGAATAACGCGAATTAGATTTTGATACCTGAATTTTTTATACGCGAAGGAAAATTCCCTTTAACGCGAATTAAGTTTTCGCGTATTATTAAAATAACTAGGTGGCACAGTCGGCCTACCGGCCGCCTTTAGCGATCTACACCGTGTCGAATGTGGTTGTTCGGCCTTCGGCCTCACTACAAGGTTCTAAAGTAGCCTATGTTTTTCGTAGCGTTGTAAATATCGTAACTTCTACACCAAATTTGGTTAAGATTGGTCAAATAGAAACGTAAAGCACGTGCACGCGTATTTGCATTGTCGATCGGTTGACAGCTTGACAGCATTCATTATTGTTTTTTAAGTTGATTTTGAGTAGCCTGCCTTCCTTTACGGAATCTCGATAATCCATTCATCCCTATGGGACGCGCATGAATGGATTATCGAGATTCCTTAAAGGAAGGCAGGCTACTCAAAATCAACTTTCCTTTCCTTTGCGAATTTTTGCACTATTTCAATACAAAAACATGCGCAGAGACCTACATAATAACTGTGCCAAATTTGGTTCCGATCGGTCAAACGGTTTAGGAGTCTATAGGGAACATATTTTCAGAAAAAAATACAAGTAACAAAAATGTGTCCATTAACTATACTAAGGCCCGCGGACGAAACGTAAATATTATTCTGGCCCCTGTTATACAAAAGGTTGCCCACCCCTGATCTATACAATAAATTATTCAACAGGGGAGTCAAATTTTCGGTCTGTATTTTAGTCTGGAAGTTATTTAAGTTAAGTTGTTTATCTTTAATGGAAACCATAACATTAATTGATTCAAACACATTCGAAAAGTTTGTTTCTTTAACTTTCACTGAGGTTTGTTCAGCTACTTGACATAAAATCGTATTATTATTTAAAATCATTCTTTGTGTTATTTTTAAGCGCAACAACAGTTTCCGTAAAATCCATAAAATAAATTTAAGATTTAGCCGCAGTGCGCGCACTATGATAGTTTTGTGCGATTGCGAATTTTTAGCTGCACGACCGCAAGTGCGCGCATGGACTTATAAGCGGGTCATTATAACCACCCGAGCATAGGGAAGTAGCATGGAAAAACAACTTTTTGTTAAGATTTCTGTTCCCATAGTAATAAATTAAAATGGTATCAATCGAAAGAAAGAGTCTTTTCGCGTTTGGAGAAATCCGACAGCTGCCATTTCCTCTTTCATTATTATTAAAATTGCAAGAATCAAATTGCATGAAAGGTTCATACAACCGTGCGACCGCCAGTAGCGAGCACAACACCATGCAATTTTCGCATACAATCTCCAAGTTGTTACAATGTCGGTACAATCGTTGTATCGTGTATTTACTGTTTTAGGTATCTCCAAACGCGAAACAAAAATCTGTTTTGTTCGATATAGTTTTCATAATTACTCGTTTGGGAAGCAAGAATTTTATAAACACTGATTTACCCATATTGAGATTGGTCGACTGGCCATTTAGCATAATAAGTTTTTTTCTAAGGAGTGCCGTAGAAACCTCATATTATCACGCCGCATGAACGCTGTAAATGCCCGCTGCAATTTTCACTTCAGATTAGGGAGGCAGTTTGTCTCGTTGCCCAAAACGCGATCTTGCTGCGGTAACTGTTTAAAAAGTTAGGTGCTGTCAACTATAAGTCCCCACGTAAAATTTTAATTCGGGCTAGAGAGGTCCTTGGAAGTTGGCCTCATGGCCCAAACCGGTCCCTTATTCTGGTGATTCATTAAAAAATCAGATCCTGCTACGTTAAAAATGTAAGTTTCCACTTCAATTTTTGATTCGGGTTAGGGAGGCCATCGGCACACTAAGGCATGAAATGTCAAACTAATGAAAATTCAAGATTTATTGTTTTTGCAATGTATTAAATGCTGATATTTTGTAATTGTAATATGACGTTTATACGTTATAATATAGTAATAATAAATTATTATACCATTATGGTATTACACAATGTCGGCATTTAATACTTTGGAAAATAAATCGTGAATTTTCACCCTTTTGTCATTTTGTTCCACTGTGCATAAGTTACTTTTATCGCCCAAAACGCGAAACTCATTCGACCTGTTAAAACAATTTGATTTCGTCACGCGAAAACCGTAAATTTTTGCGTCAATTAGGGTTAGGAAGACCGTCAATAGTTGCTTTCATTGTCGTTAATGTGAAAACCGTAAGTCTCCACTGCGATTTGTAATTTCAATAAATGAAGTCGCTGGTAGTTGGCCTGATTGGTCAAAACACGATTTTATCTTGGCGATTCGTTAAAAGTTTACACCCTGCCACACTAAAACTGTAAGTCCCCATTTTATTTTTAATGCGCGTTTGGAAAGCCGACGGCACTTGCCTCTTTACCCAAAATGTATACTCAAACCGGCGCCTTGTTAAGAAGTTGCGTTCCGTCACGCAAAAACCGTTAAGTCCCTACGTCGATTTGTACTTCGGGTTAAGCAAGCTGTCGGCAAATGGTCATTTCACCCAAACGCGATGTTCATCTCGCGATTCTTAGAAAAGTTAGGTCTGATCACGCGAAAACTGTAAGACCCCACTTCGATTTGTAATTTGGGTTAGAACGGCCGTTAACAACTAACGTCATTGTCAAAATCGAGATCTCGATCTGATTAATATTAAAAATGTTAAGATTCGTCACGCTCAAACTGTGAGTCCCCGCTTTGATTTGAAATTTGGGTTAGAGCAGGCGTCAACAATTGACGTCATTGTCCAAAACGCGATTTTGATACAGTCAATAGTAAAAATGTTAAGATTTGTCAAGATCAAACTGTAGGTTCCCACTTTTATTTGTAACTTTCGTTAGGGTGACCGCCAGCGTCTTTCTTCAAACCGCGATATGGATTTAAAGTTAGTAACTGTTACGCGAAACTTGTAAGTCCCCCCCCCCTGCTTGATGGGGAGCCCGTCGGTTAACTAACAGACTTCCGAAATTATGATTCCTCTCCAGTGATCCGTTAAAAAGTTAAGTACTGTCACTCGTTAACTGGATTCCCTGGCGTCATAGGTTGTCAAGCTAAGTCGCGGCATGATCAATTCATATCTGTGGAGAAGCGGGGGTTAGCACGTCATCGACATGGGAAATCCAATTTAGCAATGATTTCATAAGTTTAAAAATAGGGTCATTTATTGTCGAGTTTCGTACTCGTGAATGTGTTGTGTATGTAAACATGATTGTAATCTACTTTTTACATTACAGATAACGCGTCATTCCTTCAACATAGCAACAAGCATCGAGAACCACGCCGGCGCACACCATATGAGTTTGGACTTAAGCAGTTTTGGTTAGAACATCCAAGTGAAAATGGTAGTGCAGTGTTTGAGGTTATATTCTTTGTATTGTCTTGTACTTACTTACCTTTACAATAAAAGCTATAATTGCTCATTCTTGTGTCATTGATATGAGGCATCGATTAGTAATAGAAGTTTCCCCACCCATATAAGCATTCAAGGTAAGTGACATCACCTGCTCGGGGTAGGTAAGGACTTGCCCGGAGCGGACTTATAAAATATTTCATTACGAAGTTTAAACTTCTGGACTTAGAAAATATTTCAATTACTTTACTTCTCCCACTTTCGTCATAGCCCCACCCAGTATTCCGAACGAAACCGAACTCTGTTCGGTTGAAAGTGGGGGAAACCAATTTGGTATATAAATAATGTCTTTACGGTGGGGAGTGGAGGGTAGGCGAAGGCCCTACATGATATATTTTTGGATTTATTTTGGTTTCATTTTAAATAAATTAGTAAGACGGCGGTTTAACCAAGTCAGACCCTGCATATTAGTGTGTCGAGAATACATGTTGTTGATGAGCCTATCAGGTAACTCTCTGCCAAATTTGGTGATGTAACAATGCCCCACTAGCCCAAGATAATTGTTTTCAGATATTTTGGAGAATTATAAAAATTCGCCCTTTAACCGGTCAAACCCACAATTTTTATGTACCTCAAATATAAATTTATGTATTGTTAGTAGTTTTATCAATTCTACGTTCCAAAAAGTCCTTTATATTAAATAAATTTTTTAAAATTCATTTGCACACTTTTATAAGTACATGTGTACTTTACGTAATATATTTAATCTTCAGATTCATTTCTATGTAAAGTTCGCGTTTAATCCTATTTCAGGTAAAACTTAAAGGTTCTTGAAAATTATTTTTTATGATATACAATAGGAATGCTAATTTTATGCTGATACGCTGTTAAAAGTTTAAATAATTTAAAATATAATGTAAAAATCTAAAACGTCAGTATATGTTTGGTCAACTGTAAAAAACTGAATATAAATCTGAGAAATGATTCTGTCTTCAAGGTGGTGTTCTAGACCGCCCACGATACACTTACAACGGTATGCTCATACGCAGGTTGTATGACGTCACGTGCGAATTGGAATTGTGATGCGAACCATCTTGCGCTTTTGCGCAAATACACCGGTTATTTTCCATTTTTTTGATAATATTTATTATTAATATCTACTAATCACACCCCCACCTATCCGAATTTCAAAGAAAAATTCAAATCGGAGCAAAAAAATTTCACTCGATTCGAAGGGAACGTGTGATGCATTTCCCCGCGTTTGCCTTGGGAGCCGCGGCATGCTCGATGTTCATTTTCCCTACTTTTAAAAAGTCGATTTTGGGGTTGTTTTTCAACGGTTCTCGAAAATTTTTGTTTCATAAAACAATATACCATTTTTTAGGTTTATTTTATCCTCACGATGACATGCAACAATCCATTTTATTTTAGAAATGTCTTCAATTTGTGGAAATCGGAAGTATTTGATTTTCGTCCCTTTTGTCGTTTTATTATTATTACCACATTTCGCAACTGCACAACCCGGCATTTTCGAATTTAATAATAGAATTTTCACAAATTCGAATAATTTCAAATAATTAGAATTCGACAGATATTTGAGTTCACGAGTACAGTTCGTACCACGTTCGTACACGATCGTTTGTAATTTAATTCGCACATGACGTAATGCGCGATAGTATACGTGTTTGAGAAAAATAATAAGCATACCGTTGTAAGTGTATCGTGAGACCGCCCATAATATCCCGACTGAAGACGTACTAGTACGAATACTTGTTTTAGCCGCCAATAATGCATAAAAACATTATTTTATTTATTTTAATAATTAAAAATTATTTTAACTCATTGCGCACTTTTGTGCTAAATTGTACACGGATAATTTCCTCATCACTAGAGACATTGTCAATATCATAATTGAAATCACTGAAATCTGAATCACTCATTTTTTCAACTTAAATGTTTATAATTGAATGTAAATAAATGTACGTTTCTGCATGTTTTGCAACAACAAATTTAGGTTGGGTTTAATAAAGTTCAAGATAAAACTCGAGTCAATCCGACATCCGAGTTTTCCCGAAAAATTAGGACTAGCTAGAACTGTTTCACCAAACTTTTTTCTTACGACTAGTTCTAAAGTAGTTATTGCGGACGCATGCGTATTAGAAAATTCTAAACTAGAATCGGTAGTTCTAGAACTGTTCAATTTGTTCGCGATGAAACAAACCTATTATCAAACGTTCTAGCGAACCGGGGCCGTCCGTGACTGTTGTTATTACCTGACGCCGGCACTATTGTAGAATCCCGCAGTTGATCTTTGGGGATTAGCTGCCACCAGATTATTTTTATTTAATATGAGAATAACCAAACTCATCGGTAGTCGTAGCTCGGTAAATTGAAGACGTAGGGGATAAACTCGTTTGCCAAATTAAACACAGCGATAAATTTAACGGGGAATTTATTAATAATAAAAAAAAACAGTAATAAAAAAATACACAAAACAAAATAATAGTACGAAATATAATTTTTGCGCGACTATGCTCTATTTGGTTGTTTACCGCGTCTGTTTCCACGACAGTAAGTTTTGTTTACTAGTTGCTAAGGATAAGGCGACGGTAAGTATTTTTAGCCTTCTAGAACGGTAAGTGAATTTATTCAACATTAATTGTTATAGCAACGTAATGCAAACTTTGACATTAAGGCAACTTGATATAAAGAGACTAACATATTTTTTATTTATTAAGTACACATTTAAATGTTTTTTAATAAATTTAGTCGCGCAAAAAACGTCATAAGCATCTCGAACATTAAGGACTACCTATCTCAGACAATAATTGGAGTCGTCGCTTCGCTCCTCCTCCAAACAATTGTCTTCGATCGGTAAAATGTCCTTACTGTTCTTGATACTTAATATACTATAAATGGTGTAAATAAAGAACGAAATGAGTCGATTCTCTTACCTTGTAGAAAATAATCCTAAATAGTTTGAATGTCGGAGTCGCGACACTAATAATAATATTAAAGAATTCGATTTTTATTGATTTTATAACTTAGAACTTATTATGTCTTCGAAAATGAATACTTCAATAAAACACTTAATTTAAATTCAAAAATCAAACCGGCGTGAAGTATTTAGCTAGTGTGAAAGTGTACGTATGGGTTAAATTAAATTAACCCCTTCCTTTCTAGTATCGCTGCCACCAGAGTCTCCTATTTTCTTATTAATCGAAATTAATAAGTGAGTCGAAAACTCAAAACTCAAAAATACTTACTTACTCGATTGGTTAATTGCTTATTGGTAGTCGTGGTACTGCGGACGTTACCTCAAAGACGTAGGGAATTGTATGACAAACAACTTTTACACCAGTATAAACACATATGTTTATAAGAAAAGATTTTACTTTATAATTAAATGGTTTATTAATTAAAAAACACTCAAAAGAATTTTACAATTATATAACATTTATGAAATAAAACTAAATTAATTACTTAAATAAGGTTTGAATATGACGAGAGACAATAAAATAAGAAAATAATCTTTTACAAATTTGCCGTTTAGGTAAATTTATGACATATACCTGCTGTTTACGCTTCTCGACCCTTCTTTATAAACTGAGATTGGACCCTTGAGCGGATGTTTCTTTGAAGATTGAAATAACTTGACTACGATTTTATTTATAAATCACAAAACTCGCGAATACTTTACTTGAATAATTTAAACAAATTTAAATTAATGAAATTAAATTTTAAAAACGAAACTATGAGAACTTCTAAAAAGAGCTGAATTTGATGATTTGCTCGAATTAACATTAAATTAATAACCGAATTGCTTGAAATAAAACTTAATCGAATTACTCGAAATTAAAGACTCCCGAACGGTCTTATTAATGAAAAAACGGTCGGCTCTTGCCTGAAGACTGATGAATTTTGATTTTTCATCCCTATTTATTGACTTGATTACTTCCCTTTTTGAGTGGGGTTGGATATGTAATTTAACATATGAAATCCCACTTCTTGGACTCATGGTAGAGGCTACTTTGAATTTTTATCCGGAGTGTCCTTTGAGAACACCAACTATTTTTATCGCTTCTAAGTAAATTTATTTTAAACAAAGGAGGGTTTGCACCTGCACCCTAAAAGCTTTGTATTTCTATGTTTTAGGCTTCTATACAAAGTATAGCAAGAAGCCTTATGATCTGGCTCCGTGTCCGTCTGTCTGTCCGTCTGTCCGTCTGTCCGTCCGCATAATTCAAAATCATACAGAGCGTTTCAAATCGTGTTGGAAATACTCTGTGTGTATAGAGGTCTAAGAACGGGGTAGCCAGTGCGCTACTTTTAGGCTTCTATACAAGGTATAGAAAGAAGCCTTATGGTCTGGCTTCGTGTCCGTCCGCATGTTTCAGAGCCAATCATAACGTTGATCAACTGATACGTTGTTATATTTTAAATACTTCGTCTATATAGTATTGCGTTAATCCGTTGCTTCGATTCGCTAATGCAATTTATAAATACGCAAATGTTCGAAAGAAATTTACTAAGTTAAAGATATTTTCGAAGAGGTCTCCCTATATAAATTACTTGTTTTACTTTGATGTGAAAAAATAATTTTTTATTGATGTGGTTAGTGAAGTTAAGTTATAAATAAAAGAGAAAGGAGAGGATTGGTCCACCTCAAAAAAAGGACCATACATTACAGAGAAGTAAAATTTCTAATAGAATGGAAAAGTTTGATTGTTATTACTTATATAGTAAATGATAATTACCAATCGCAAAAAATTTTATTGGTGCAGATTATCTGATTATGTGATGTTACATTATATGGCGATCAAAAATAACCAGATAATAACAACTTTCCACACCAGAAAGGTAGCTGTATAGAAGCCTAAGAACTGCCGCTAAAGCGAGTTCCACCTTGTTTATATTTAAGGTGAGCCATTATTTGCGATAAATGTCATTCCTAATCTTGCACTAATTGACCATTGATTTCAAAATTCTGTATTTTCTGCTATTATATTGAAACTTTTCTATCTTCCCAGGGTAAGATAAAATCATTTATTTACTTTTTGTCTAGACTAATGGTCGAAATCCATTTATTCTATTGTCTCCTTGTCTAGTTAAATTATTCTAGCCACCTAGAATTAGTCCCTTTTGTGATATCTTTTGCTAAAAGAAGTGGGAATTATTTTTATTACAGTGTTACAAGTATCTCTTGTTAATTTATTGCCGTAAGTTCTACCATAGGCGTATCAGAGTATTTCTGACGAGTGATTTAAATTAACATTAATTTAAATCCTCATCAGTGTAATTGCTTATTATTATATCTGGAATTCTCGTTACAAAATATTAATTTATTGTTATAATTTCTTTAAGAACAGGGTTGTAAAGTTTGCACGTTACTCGAGAATTCCAGCGTTTCTCAACCAATTTGCACACTGGCTTAATTTATTATTAACTAATATGTTTCAATAATTATGGACAAATTAATCATTCTAATGATCAACAATTATAACTTAATTTATACGTAACATGATTTATCATTTACATTCATTTACTTTTATTGATAAACTAGCTGACCCGGCAGACGTTGTCCTGCCCAAATTTAACTTCAATGCTTCGGTGTCGTATTGTTGTTCTCTTCGTAACTCGTGGTTAAATGCATCGTGCATTGAACGATTGGGTGATATCATGCCCAAACACGGCAATAATTTATTCGCCATCAATAAACACATATCTTCTATCATGATCAATGTCTCATTGTGAATTTCTGCAGTCACTTGCAATGTAGGATTTAAAGTTTGGCGACGCACACGATACAAAACATCCTCAGACATGTCGTCCTTATATTTGACCCACAAACCGTTCGGATTCGAAGGGAAACATGTGGATATGATAATCGCAAACAGTGTGCGAATTTGATGCGGTGATGAAGATATGACGGAATCTTTGAGCGTATTGTCCCAATGCGAATCGTTCTCGAGCAACTGTAAGAGTTGACACGCCTCACGGTAAGTCGCACACAGATGACCATTAACGGTTCTTAGTTGTTGAAACGACGTCGGACCACGAACATTCACCAACAACAATCGAAGATAGTAACATTCGTCGTTATTTGGATGCACACTGTAGATGTGACCCAGAGCGTCTGAAGCAAATACATTTGGATGTCCTTCAACTGGAGTACCTTGTTTTCGACGCTGAAAAGATTTCGATGATGCGTTCCATGTGTAGTAGCGTGGCATTTCAGCATACAGCAAAGTGAGAGCGAAAGCATCTGCTTGACAAACCGAGAAGAAGTTTGTCAATGTTGTCGACGGTGGCCGTGCCGCTCTATCCGCTGCGTTATCAGGATTGAAATACACTCGTTGTCCGTTTTCCAGATGTACTGCCAAATGTACAACAGTGGGATATCTATCATGAATGGCGAATGAAAAAATGCGCCAAATTGCTTCGTTACTACTAACATAGCGGCCCAATTGGTATTGAGTGACTTCATCTTAGGAATTCTCCGCATCAACTCCAATCACAGTCATGTCACTTCCTTTGGTCACATACTTACAGATATATTTGATGGATTTCACGGCATGGCAAGATTCGACGTTGATGTGCCCTTTGAATGTCTTCGATAGTAACGGCGAATACGGAACAACCCAACGATTATCTACTTCAATTTCCTGTTGATTAACTTTCACAATTGTTGATCTTCCATTGTCCGCAGTCGATCGGCGACGATACATTGGATAACCATCATTTTCGGTAATTGTTTCTGCAACTAATGCCCTTGGATACCGCTTCGAACATTTTCCGTCGACCATACACGGAGAATTGTTATTTAATGTTCCACAGGGGCCATGAATCATGTTCTTAGTAATAACCTCATGCAAGACTGCATCTTCTTCTTCATTGGGAATTTCTGCTGATATTACATCATCGATTTCATTCGGTCTTATCCTCTCAATCAACCAAATGAGAATATGTGCGTGTGGCAATCCGCGTTTCTGCCACTCCACTGAATACATCCAACAGCGCGTTTCGCCGAACACGCGATGCTTCACAATTAAATTCATCAATGATTTCAATTTTTGTTTGAAGACTCTCGCTGTGATGTCATGGCGATCGATGGGTGATTGGCCAGGGAATAATTCGTGTCGAATTTCTATCCACTGCGGATTGCAAGTGAACGTGATGAACAAATCTGGTGTGCCGTAATGGCGAACATAGGACATGGCATCTTGCGCGTATTCATGCATATGTCGTGGACTTCCGACGTACGTTGCTGGGAGAATCGTCATGCGGCCAATATTCTGTGCGTTTCCGTCAGTATTGATGGCATCTCGAAGGTGAATATACTCTTCAGAACGGAGGTTTGTCTGGTTCAATCTGATAAATAGCAACCGTTCAGTTTCAATTTTGACGTACATATCGACAGCATATTGGTGAAATAGACGGCGACATTTCAATATGTGATTGTCCTCATTTTCACGAACCATCAATCGATATGAATAGTAGTTCATTGAACTGACTTTTTTGTTCGTTTCAGCGCCTGTAAGCGGATTTACCATCTTATGCGAGAAATCATAACCGTCTTCACCTTGCCAAAATATGATGGGATATTGTAACGCATCATATGATCGGTGCGTTTCGTACACACGCTGCAGCTGATCGTTTCGCCGTTGCAGAACGATATCACGTGATTCCAAATTTTCTCCAACGACAACAATGGCGACATCATCAATTGTTGGCGCATTGAAACGTCTTGCGTGTTCTCCCGCAGGCGTCCTATCGGCTCTGATTACAATTTTGTGATTATCAGTTGGCATGCGGTCCAGTGCGGTTTTAAACAATGCAATCAATTCATTGTGTTGATGAAAAAAAGTTTGAAGTTGTTCCACGATTGGTCTTTTCACCGAACTGTTGTGTGCACAACGTTGATCTACTTCTTGTGGTGAATTTCCCATGAAAAAAATCTGCAGAAATTTAAAGCCTGCATCCGGAGGCGGCAATAGCGAACCTGCTCGATGATATATTTGTCCTTGAATCTGTAAATGTTAATGTATGTTAATAGTGTTGTTGTCAAATAATGTTTAAATAAGATTGTGTAATAATTACCTTGAAAGTGGGCATGAAATTGTCCCGCACCACATTTGTTGCGCCAAATGAAGTCATTTGGAAACAACTGTTGTATTTCTGAATTTGTGTTAGGAAATGTTTGGAATTTGTGCTTGCTCCAGAAACCAATGAGCGCAATGGTTCTGGTGGGGGGACCAATGGCGCCAATTTGACTTTTCCACTTGCGCAACACAATCCAGGGGCTTCAGTTTTGTATTTCAATGCCTACAATGTGGGCACACAACGCTCATGGATCCAATAGCAACGGATTGGTCTGCACCGTAATCAATTGTCACGTTGTAACGGAAAGCAGCTCGATGAGTATTCAACGCAACATTTCTTGGCCTTCTTGCACTATTCCGTTCAATTTCATTTTCCTCGCGTTGCACTGCAGTTCGATTATTTCGAATATATCTTTGGGTTGCAGCATTGCGAGTTCTGCGACCTAAATTACTCCGTCTTATTTGCGGCATTCTGTTCGTTTTAATTATCAGTATTATTTTGAGCGTTTTAAATCTTGTGGTTTTATTTTACTCCATGCAATGAAGTATATCTTATATAGCTACATGCCAGTTAGAAATATTACCAACCAAAATTTGATTCTTTAAGTTGGTGAGTGACTGTTACTGTCGAATCAAAAAAGCACTTTCAGTTTTTCATAAGGTGACCCGACAGACGAATTGAATTAAAGCAATTGCCTCACCCTGGGAGAACCGCCTACGCGAGGTAAATTTTTGCAAAATGCTTTCTTCCTTATTTGCTTTTTTTCTAAATCACCCCAGTATTGAGGCGAACAAAACAAAAATACGTTATCAAACCTCACTATGTGACAGAGCCGTACTAACGGTTATCGTGTCGCCAATCAAAACCTAATAACCAAATTACAAATTAATTAAAAAAAAATAACAAACCTTGTAATGCTACACCGGCATTATCTGCCTGATTTATATCAATCACCGGATCAAATATAAACATATTATCAATAGATAGCGCTACTAAATAAATTGGCAGGCGTAATATATTAATTTATTCGTGGTTTTCATTTGGTTTTAAAGTAATTTTTTTATGACTTCCAAATTAGAGCCGCCATCTGTTGATCACTTATTTAACTAAACTGAACTTTCAGTTTTACCCGAATTTTCCAATTTCCGAACAACTTTTCCAGCATTTCATTACCTAACAACCTTATTCGGAGTATATATTACGAACATTAAAAAAAAATAACAAAATCGGTCCAAGTCGCCACTGTAGATAAAAAATCATAGTATAGATGAAAAAATAGTATTGTTCATCGGCGCAATAACGATGAACCATTAAAAAGAAATTAACAAAATCGGTCCAGCCGTTATCAAGTGATGCCTTGACAATGGTTTTCACTATAGAAATAAAGTAGGTACTTTAATTACCTACCTACTTCTGTAGGTACTTAAGGTACTTAAGGTCGCGCCACCTATTGACGGTATAAAAAGCACTTCCAATTTTTCCCGAATTTTCCAACTTCCCGGGCAACTTTTCCAATTTTTTTTTACGTAAGAACCATCTACGGACTATTACAAACACTTTTTAAAAAAAATTAACAAAATCGGTCCAGCCGTTATCATGTGATGCCGTGACAAAGGTTTTCACATTCATTTTTATTTATATAGATTAACAAAATCGGTCCAGCCGTTATCATGTGATGCCGTGACAAAGGTTTTCACATTCATTTTTATTTATATAGATTCGTCTTTACGTGTTACAATTTCGTAGTCGGCATATAAATAAATAAGAACTTAAAGCGGGTTGTCACACTAGTGAAAAATTAAGACGCGACTGACCTTTTTGACTAATTTGTGAGCTGTATTTATGAGAACTTCAGCCCTTAGTGAGAGAACTTATCATGTGATAAATTGGTCTTTAGGTCAGACATCGACCCTAGGAGTCGTTTATCTGTCAACTTAATTTCCTTTTTAAGTAAGAGAATCGATTTGGGCTTAAATTTAATAATTTGTGTGTCAACACTTCTATGATAAAAGATAAAAACAGTCTCTTTCAATTGATTTTGTCGTAATTGTAAATCTTTTGTAAATTTTGCAAATTTAAAAACCAGAACTTACCATCAAAAGAAATCCTCGGAGCGACTTGTCGATTCATTTGTATGACATTCGTAATTTTAAAATGTGTAATTATAAATACAAACCATTTATGAGAACAAATCGAAAGTATGAATTTATAAAATCATTTTAAAACCAAGTCAAGTCCTAATATTGCTATTAAAACTTTTTAAAATATTTTATTGTGACGCATCATACTTGCCTCTGGCGCTCGTCGCTAGTTAGCGCCACAAGAAGCAACAACAAATTACGTGTAGAATTTATGCACCTTTTTGTACCAAATACCAGATGTTTGCGAAAAGTCTAATGGGGGTAACGACAAAAAAAATTGCAGTCAACTTTTGACATACATATTATTCGCTTTCGAAAACACATCAAAATCTTCTACAGTTTCCCCCTTTCCTTTCGCTTTTTTCCACATAAAACATTGGACCATTTAAATCATTCTTGTATTTTGATGCTTTACACATTTCGATGATAAAATTTCTCGATTACGAAAAATTTCTTTCCGTCCGGACCAAATTTTTAAGGAAAACATACAATTTAATATAGCTTACGGAAAATTGTCAAAAGGAGCATCTTTCTTAGCTAAAGTAGCCAGCTTATTTTTGGCATCAGCGAAACGAAACATTTTTATGAAGCAAACTGAAAGTAGCGATCACAATTTTTCCGCCCTGTACATACGTAATCGAACAAATGTCATTTTTGTTTGTATTTGAAGGACACATAACCTTTGAACATTTATTGTCATCTTAATTTTATCAACCTTGATGTAATAATTTTAAAATTCACCTTTAAAACATTGCTTACCGAAACAATTAGACAAAAATGTCATACCCAAGCGATATATATGATGACTTAAACTTGTAAGTATACTAAACTTTCATTTCCGTAAATTACTGCGTATCACATTTGATTATTTCTTTAGATACATCACACCCGAAAAATTTTACGTCCAACCAAAGTCAGATGGAAAATTAGTAATCATCGATCGTATAACCGAAAGTATAATAATAGACAATGACACGAACCAAATACCAGCAACGAGTAGTTGTCGTAGTATTTGTGGATTGTTAGGAAGCATTCGTTTACTTGCCGGCCGTTACTTGATCATTGCCACCGGACGTGAGTATGTGGGATCCATAGCCGGTCATGCTATTTGGCGTTTAACCAGTACCGAAGTTTTACCTTACCCTCGAAGCACCTTACATTTAAGCACACAACAAGTAGAAGATAATGCTATTTATTGTAGCATGATCGAGCAAGTGTTGGCCACACCATTTTTATACTTTAGTTACACCTACGATCTTACTCACACCACACAACGTTTGCATAACACAGACCCAGACTTCTTGACACGTTCCATTTTAGAACGTGCCGATCAACGCTTCGTTTGGAATAAATTCGTCGTGACCGATTTAGCCAATAACGCGATACACAAATTTTGTCTTCCATTATTGCACGGTTTTGTGTCGATAAACGAAATTTACATGAACGATACCAATTTTACATGGTCAATTGTATCCAGACGTAGTATTTATAGATCTGGTACCCGATTATTTAAGCGCGGAATTGATAGAGATGGTAATGTCGCCAATTTCGTTGAAACGGAACAAATTATCGAGTATCAAGGCGATCGGGCTAGTTTCGTACAAATTCGCGGTTCTATACCGCTATTTTGGAGTCAATTACCAGATCTGCGTTACAAACCTCCACCTCAGTTGCTCGACATTGAATTGGAAGAGCAACAGGCGGCGTGTTTTCGCCATGTGGAAAGTTTAAGCCTTTTGTATGGTCGTCAAGTTTTAATCGATTTGGTGGATCAGAAAGGCTCGGAAGGTAAATTACAAACTTCGTATAGTGATATAATACAGCGTCTTTCGTGCGTTTATGTCAAGTACGAAGGTTTCGATTTCCATGCCGAGTGTCGTCACATGCGTTGGGACCGTTTATCCATTCTATTAGATCGACTGGCGTTGGATCAAGAAGAAATCGGTTTTTTCCTTTTATCACGCGATGGCACTTTAGCGTTATTGCAAGACGGAGTTTTCCGTACGAATTGCATCGACTGTTTGGATAGAACGAATGTGGTGCAGAGTATGCTAGCCAAACGTAGTCTTTTACAAATGTTACATAAGTTATCGATAATTGAAACGAATCAAAATATCGAACAATTTCCTACCTTGGAAAGGATTTTTAAAGAGGTTTGGGCCGATAATGCGGACTTAATTAGTATTCAATATTCGGGCACGGGTGCACTTAAAACAGATTTTACTAGAACGGGAAAGCGTACCCGTACTGGTATGTTGAGGGATGGTATGAATTCGATGACGCGATATTATAAGAACAATTTTAGCGACGGTTTTCGTCAAGACGCGTTAGATATATTTCACGGTGTGGCCGAGGTCAGATCGCCTTTACATGTTGAGCGAGGCTGGCGTTACATTACATTCCCATCTGTATTGTTGATAGCAATGGCGATGTTTGTAGCATCTGCCGTTTTGCCACTTGAATATTCCACGGAATCGTTGTTATTTTTACTCTTTTGGGGCTCAATGGTCGTTGCGACATCAACCACAATTTTAAGATACGGACCCGAGTTTGTAGATAGACCACGATTAGCTATTTAGAACATTCGTAAACCAATTTTATTTTAACATTAAATAATATGCATTTTATTTAGCTGTAAGATGTAACACAAAAGTGGTGTGTGTATTAGTTAGGTATCTGCATTATTTAAAATGTTTATGTATATAGAGCATAAGTGTTATTTTGTCACATGATATAGCTACCCAATAAGTATAATGAAATTTATTATTTTTTGTAATTATATTTACTTAATATGTTGCACAATAAAATGTTATTACCTGTTCTATTTATTTTATTTTTAAAATTTATTAAAATAAACATCAAAAAAGAACCCAACACTTTAGGGGCAGTAACAGCCAGGGTCATGAGCCTTGTGTAAACCCGCCATCTTCTTCACCGGGTTGGCGATCTTCCGTTAAATCTTCGCCCCTCCATTGAGTCGCTATATGTCCAAAATATCGCAGTATTGATTGTTTAACTGTTGACAGTCTGTGGTCTGTAGTGCTTTTATGACGGAAACGGTTGGCCTGTGTGCTGTCCATGGAATTCTTAGAAGCCTCCTGTAGACCCACATTTCGAATGCATCGATTCTTTTGATGTCTACCTTTATATGAATGTCCATGTCTCTGCTGCATATGTTACAATAGGAAAAATCAGAGCGTTCGCCAGCCGTGGTTTTGTATTTTTTTATATGAACGAGTACATCCAGATTAGAATATCAGCACAGCTTGAGGCGGAATCGGTCGACAGTAGATACGCTACACATAATGAAACAAGAGACAGAAAAGGCATATGAGCATAACATAGAGTTGCACCTGCTGTTTATCAACTTCCAACAGGCTTTTGACTCTGTTAAACGTGAAAAACTGTACGAGGTGATGCTGGAGTTGGATATACCCAAAAAAATGAGAAAACCGATCCAAATGACGATGAGAGACTCGAGTGCAACGGTGAAAATCGGAATAAATGAAACAAACGAGTTCGCAATTAACAGCGGCGTGAGGCAGGGCGACGCACTGTCGGCGGTTTTGTTCAACTTGGTAATCGAGAGTATTATGAGAAAGCTGGGAACTAGAGCAACGAAAGAATGGTAAATAAATAGCGTATGCTGATGATGTCGTGGTTATATCTAGATCAAGACAAAAAATGATACAGACTCTCAAAGAAATAGAGAAACATGCGATGGAAATGGGGCTGAAGATTAATGAAAGCAAAACCGAATACATGAAATTCAAGAGAAACGATGACACACGACAGAATGACCTAAAAATTGGAAGCTAAACGTTCGAAGAAGTAAAGAAATTCAAATATCTGGGCGTACAACTAAACAAGAACAACGAGAGATCACCAGAGATAAATGAGAAGATACAAGCCGGCTGGAGAGCTTTCCACACAAACAAGAGAATTTTGAAAAGCAAGAATATATCTATAAGAACGAAGATAAGAGTATATAAGACATTTGTGAGAACAGTGGTCACTTATGCAGCAGAAACATTAAACCTGACCAAGAGAGAAGAGGAAAAACTGAGAATATTCGAAAGAAAGGTAGTAAGAACGATTACAGGACCAAAGAGGATTGGTGAAAACGAATATAGAATAAGAATAAACGCAGAAATAACCAAAAGACTGAGAAGTGAAGACATTGTAAAATTCATAAAGGCGCAAAGAATTAAATGGCTTGGACATGTGATAAGAAAAGATCCACACAACGTCTTGAGACAAATCATGGACTGGAGGCCGGGTGAGACGAGGTATAGAGGAAGATCAAGAGCTAGATGGGGGTAATAAATGACCTTAAAACTATGGGCGTGACGGATTGGAAGAAGAAATGCGTAAACAGAGCAGTATGGAGAGAGATAGTAAACGAAACCAAAACACATACGAAAATCTAGAACATCGAAGAAGAGAAGATGAGGAGTTATTCACCTCGTAAAATGAATCGTAAAGACTTCTATAAAGTAGGAATATTCCAAAAGGAATGGATGCCTGATTATTATTATTACCTCCAGATTTTTAACAGTCTTGCTGCTGATCAGGCTTGATTGGTACTTCCTCTTCTAAGTAAAAACAAATCGCATGAAGTAAGTTAAAATAAAGAAATCTTGGAGCAGACCCATCCCAAAAACTCGCGGTGGGTGAAGTGCGCAATTTAAATTTTTTTTCTCAAAAATGGGAAGACAAAGACTTGCAGTTTACGCCAATCGACAGAAAATAAAATTTTACATCCAATGTGTATTTTTTCAATGATTAAAACTTCAAAGTTTTCTCTCAAAAAAAAAGTATGATAGGGAGCGATATATTTTTGCGTATTACGCCAAAATAGCCCTATAAATCAAAATTTACCAAAGAACGAAAGTTATAGCTTATGATTTTACATCATTTATGACATTTTGAAGTAAACTTTTCAGGATGCCAGTATCACCATTCGATTCTTCATGTAGGCATTTGTGATAAAAATTGTTTTTTCCTAACAAGTTAAAGTTAACGGTGCGACCGACCGGAGCATTGAAATAATTAATGTCGAATCTCATCCTTTAACTCTGGAATCGTTTGGGGGTCATTGGCATACACCTTTTGCTTCACATAACCCCAAAGAAAACAATCAGACTACGTGATATCACACGATCTTGGTAGCCAATTTTGACCGCTGAAACAAGAGATTACGCGGCCGGGAAACTTTGTGTAGGTACAATAACTGCATTGTTTCCCGCGCTGTGTGGCATCGTCTTGTTGAAACAACATGTCTTCAACATCAATGCGGTCCAATTGGCCCCAAAAATAATTTGTTATCATGTTCCGATAACGTTCACCATTGACTGTTACAGTTGGTCGGTTATGTACACCGAAATTATTTCGCAATGAGGTACATTTCGCCCTCCCTCCCTAATCGTGAATTTTTTAATGAAAATAGTATCACGTTTGAGTTCCAATGAGCTTCCATAAAAATCTTTTGTACCCCAAAGGTTTTTAATAAAAATCTGATGTGGCCATCGCATAACTTTCCGAACAGACGTAAATTACTTTCCCATTTACGTAGTAAAGGAAAGTATTGTTATCGAGTTAAAAAAAAATTTTGAGTTAGCATTTTTCCCATGGTCTATGAGCCCATACGAATTGTTTAAGACCAATTTTGGAATGATGTCCGGATGTGTGTGTGATGTATGAAGTATGAAGTGTGATGTATGAAGTATGAAGTGTGATGTGTGGTGATTTTCTCGTCAACGTTTTCAGACAAACGCGTGCACCGATTGAGTTGAAATTTTATACACTAGTTTGAAGTAGCTGTCTAAAGAGCTGATTAGATTTTGGTTGAAAACCGTCCATTTTTAACCCCTTTTTTAGGGGAATGAAAATTGTTAAAGAGCATTGCCGCTTGCCGGTGGAACATATGGGATTGAAAATCATATCAATCGAAAGAGATTATTTTTCCGCATCTTTTGATACCCCACACTTGATATTTCCCTCTTAAATTATTGTTAAAATGCAAAAATAAAATAAGGGCTATTTAAATAAATATGGTTTGCCTTGGATAATTTTGATCTGTCAAAGTGATTTGTATTGTTCATTACTATAATTTAATATTTTAACTTACTTTTATTACCATATTATGTAGTTAATACCAAACGAATTTTTTAATTACTTATAAAAAATTAATTCTGACGTCATTACGCCCATAGTTAAAATTTTATTGCATATAGACGGCACGGCATTCCGCAAATTTCTAATTTTTTTTGGAAAATGTCAATTTTAAAAATTTTTCAATGCAAACATGTTATATAATTATTGTTAAAATGAAAATATAAAATAAGTGCTTTTAAAAAATATGAGTTACCATGTTAAATTACAAATTAAATTTCGTAACTTTGATATCTCAAAGTAATTTGTGTATTTTATCGAGTTAAAAATTGTTTTGTGTTAACATCTGTTTTATTAATATTTAATATAATATAAAGTGGAATCTACTAAATGGGAAAGTAATGTGTTGTCACATCAGATTTTTTTTATATTATATTCTTTAATAAAATGGTTACATAATTTCAACAGTTAAATCGATGAGAAATTTTATATTTTGCCAAAATGGGAAGAAAAAAATTTTTGAATGCCTATATCTTGCAAACGAAGTATTTCTGGACCCATGTTATTAGAAACTTTTTATCTTATTTTCATTAGTAGAATACGTTTTACTCAAAAATGTATGCTTTACTATTTTATTTACAAATACGAAAATTTTTGAAACGCCCTGTATATTTTAGAGAAAAACTTGTAGGACAAAAAATGTAGAAAATTCCATAGCGGTAATTTTTTGTTATTAATATGTTTACATATTTAATTTCGTTTCGAAGTTATGACGCATAATGTCATAAGAGCTCCAGGTAAACCCCTCTTTCCCGTTACACGATTTCATTTATTTTCATCTGGCTTCGTCCTACAACAGGAAAAAGCTTATATGCAAAATTTGGAATGATTTGCTTGCTTCGTTTAGACGCTATCGTGTTCACAGACGTCAGTGGCGGATACAGAAAAAACTCAAGGGGGGGGCGCTAAAGATATCTAGAGCTACCTTTACTTTTATCGTAATAAAAAAATAATCAAGTCACATGCAAAGTTTAAGAAAGTTTTATTTAAACTGATTATATACATTATACGTGATTATACGTGATTATACACGTCAGAGTCGACTGACGAAAGAAACGAACGAATAGCGTGCGGGCTGGGGGCCCCGCAAGGGGGGGGCGCGCGCCCCCCGCGCCCCCCATATGTATCCGCCACTGACAGACGTACACACATACAGACATCCTTCCAAAAATGATAAAAATTGGATTCGGGGGACCCCAAAACATCTGTCAAAAAATTGGGGGGTCATATTTTGCCTGATAACAATACAGTTGACTCGCGATAATCCGACATTTGACAGTCCGACATGCTCGGTAGTCCGACGCCGCGTCTGATTGCATCACAGACGCTGACTCGCACTTTTCGGAAGAGAGGCGCCTTGTGTAATTTGCTGAGTGCTCTTTTAATGCTGATATTATGTTCATACATATTATGTCATGCATATTATGTCATGCATATTATGCACATATTTGAATGCTGCTAATATTTTAATTGTTTGTATTATTCATTTTGTTTTATTCCACTTAAATTTTCTTGTCTTAGAAGTCAAAATTCAGTTTTAAAAAATCAACCTTCGGTAATCCGACACCCCCTCGGTCCCGTAACTGTCGGATTATCGCGAGTCAACTGTACTTTCCTTATCTAGGGGTTCGGAAAGTAAAAATTCAATTCTTTAGAACAATTGGACGTATGTATGTAGAAATGATTCAAGATTCAACCCACATAAGTAAATTTTTAGAAATGTAACTTCAAACATTTTAGTGTGCACAAGTTCGTGGGGAAATAATATCGGTAATATCTGTGGTAATATTATCGCCAATAATATTACTAGATCGTTTTACCATAATACAAATTTTGATGTAATGTATGCAAAGGCGAGTTAAACTCATTTTTGTCCTTTTTGTGGGATGGATCGTTTCTGCATAACTACGTCCAATTTTGGGAGGGGCTGTAGAAATAATCCTTTTTAAGATTTTTTAATAAAATAAATACCATTCGATCGAGAATCGTTTGAGCTCCAATGAGCTTCAATTTCTATCGTTTGTACACCAAAGATGAAAAAGTTCGAGCGTTTCAAAAATTGTAAAATTGCAAATTTAATCAACATCGCTCCGAGCAAGTAGCGCGCAGAATTTTAGTGTTGCTGATAACAATGAAAATAGATTAATAATACACAGAGAAGGCGAAAGAGATGAAAACAACAAAAGAAGAATAAACGCTGGTAACAGAGCGTTTTATGCGAACAAAACCATGTTGAAGAGTAAACAGCTGACAAGAAGAACAAAGATGAAAATATACAGAACCATGATAAGACAGGTGGTTACCTATGCGGCGGAAACAATGTGTATGACAGCCGATGAGGAGGAACAATTTAGAGTCTTTGAACAAAGGGTTATGAGAATCTTGCTGGGCCCAAAGAGGGAGATTGACGGAGAGCAGAGAACATTAATGAACTTTGAAATTGAAAGGTTAATAAACGGAGAAGACATCGTTAGACACATAAAATCGCAGCGAATCAGATGGATGGGACACGTCATGAGATCCAAAGACACAGCAGCAATAACGATGTGGAAACCCGGTGAAAACAGGCCTCGAGGAAAACCAAGAATCAGATGGTGGGATCAGGTGGCGCGGGATCTGAGAGAAATGAGGATCGTTGACTGGAAGGGGAAAATCCACGATAGACAGAAATGGAGAGACATCGTGGGAAGAGCTGCAAACCACCCAAGACTTTAGAAGTGACGGGAAGAGATTAAATGCGCAAGAAGTATACAAGAAAGAGATGGAAATAATAACACAATGCAATCGAATATATTTGTAACCTGGGGACCAATCCACCCCAATAAATGGATTTATAAATCTCGGAAACGAGATAGCAATATTCTTTCTAGAATGTAACAGCTTTAATAATAATATAGAAAACGAGCATCATAGTTGATAAAAATAGTTTGCTAGTTCATAGTAACGGTGTGAGTTAATAAATTATTTAATTAAATAAAATTTTTGAATAAAATTGGTGTCAATCGATAGAGACTCATTTGAGCTTCAATTCCCATCGTTTGAACCCCAAAGGTAAAATAGTTAGAACGTTTGAGAGAGCGTGAAATTGAGTGACATTTCTCCCCCCCCCCCCAAGCGAGTTTTTTAATGACATTTGTGTTAATCGTTTGAAATTTGTTTGAGCTCCCTCCAACGAGCTTCTATTCCCGTCGTTTGAGCTTCAAAGGTTTTTATTCATTCAATTTTCTAGAACAATTTTGGCACTTCATTCAGTATGGCACAGAACTCCAGTTTGTGGGTGATTGAGATAAATTTTTATTTCTTTTTCTATTAGAGAAATATACTCCCCATAATAAAAGAAAACGTCTAGACATAAGCTGAAACTAACCCTGCAAATAACATCCAAATTTTGAGCGCTACTTGCTCGGACCGCGATATTAGTAAAATTTACAATTTCACAATCTATCAAACGCTCTAACTGTTTTATCTTTAGGGTTCAAACGATGGAAATTGAATCTCGTTGGAGTTCAAACGATTCTCTATCGATTGACTCCAATTTTATAACAAAATTCGCGATGGGGGGGCTGCCATTTCTACAGCCCTCCCCCCCCCCAGTTTTCGCAATGCGTGTGATACAAACAATTTTTATGCAAGCTCATTGGAGCTCAAACGTTTGACAGTAATTTTATTAAAAAATTCGCAAGGTGGGGGCGGTGAAAAGTCACTCAATTTCATACTCTTTCAAACGCTTTAACGGGGACTCTACCACTAACTCAGCCACTCGAAAAATTTTTTCGAGTGCTACACACTAAAGAACATGCTTATATCTGTCTATTAAAACAATAAAAAGTGTGAACATGGTCAAAACAACCCCAATATCGACTTTTGAAAAGTACGGGAAAATCGCATCGAGTATGCGGTAGACCCCGGCCGATGTGCATCGTTCGCCCGTGGTCCCTTGAAAATGCGTAAAATTTTTTCGCTCCGATTTGAATTTTTCTTTGAAATCCGGATAGATGGGGGTGTCATTAGTGGATATTAGTAATAAATATAATCAAAAAAATGGAAAATAACCCGTGTATTGCCGAAAAAGTGAAAAAATTAAAAAAATATTAAATAAACATAAACAACTATGGGGAAAACCCAGGATGGTGCAAATTACTTTTTTGGGTGGATCTGGCACGGCCAGAATTGGGCGCATCAAAAAACCTACCCTACGGCACTCCGGGCGGTTTTTAATCGCGTACGCCGCTACGCGGCAGAGCTAAACATACGAGAAGGCGCCATCCATCAAGCAAACCGGGATGAAGGCAACCGGGGTTTTAAACCCCCAAAAAATCGCCTAAAAACAAAAAATAATCGATGTTACATGTACGAGAGTCGAGCTGCATCTGCCGGTGCGGAATACTCTAAGTGTTAGGGTCATTCACATTGCACGGACCGACCACAGAATGAGCGACGCGCGGGAATCTCGTTAATTTTACCACTAAATTACATGAAAATTAGCTAAGTTCAAATTCGATTTTTTCAAAAGTTTGGACCATATTCACATATTTTATTATTACAATTTGCTAAAATAAGTGTATTCTTTAGTGTGTAGCAGAAGAAATTTAGTTTCGAGTGGCTGAGTTAGTGGTAGAGTAACCATTATATTATATATAATCACAAGAGGCTCATAGACAGGCACTAGGACACATGCCTCTCCTCCCAAATCAATTATTAGCTTGTTGGGAGCCAACAGAAAGATTCCTGATCTCCTTTTCCTGAGGGGACACCCATTAATTCCTCGAAATTATACTACGAAAAAAGTTAGTTGGATTCGTCCTAGTCTTCATCCATTCATGTCGACTATTTCCAAATTGGAAAGCGTTCCACACAAAAACAGTTTCTAGAAATAAAATTTATTTTGCATTTTTTTGGAAATAGATAAAATTCAGGAATTGTTCAGCAATTAAAATTTTATTTAAAAATTGTGCCGTAAATCTTACAATATTTATTACAAGCATCAATTCTTACGACAAATAATGCAGTTACACAAAATTCGTATTTGATTTAAAAATCACAAAAATGTGTATAAAATTTATCAACACCAAAATTTTGTAATACGTAATTTGATGCACATATTTTTATAGACACCCAACAGAAAATTATAAATTCTCATTTCAAATTTACCACATCAATTATTCTTTTATACACAATTTATATTTTTTACCCCTATGCGACATAAAATATTTTAATCAATTGAACATTTAGCTAATTAAAATTATCATAAATATTTAAAAACAAATAAATTTAACAAAATTGTTAAATTAGTCTTACGTTTACTTATTTGTGCAAGTATTTATTTACTAAATACCTACAAAATACACATTAAAATTATTTAACGACGAAAAAATTATATACAACCAATCTTGGAGTGAGCATTTATTGCTAGATAAAATATGTCTAACATTATTATTAATTAAATCGAATGCTTAAAGTTACAGACTAAAACATTTGATGATAGTAAAATAATTTTTGGCTTTGCGAATAATAACATTTATTTACAATCGATCAAAATACAACAAAACCCTTGCCGTTATTTCTTTCAAATAGTAACAAAGAAGGTAATGTGTAGAAGGAGCAAGTTGCCAATCCATAACATCAAATGTTTTGTTATACCTTAGGTACGTTTCAGAAGTCTCCTCAAAATTCAATAAATTTAACTATGTATGCTTTCGTAAGAATTTAAAATTTATTTCAGTTTTAAATTTTGTACTTTTCAAATGTTACAGTGTACCCCGTATACTTCGTTGTGTGTACATCCACTTTACATTTTGCCAAAACTTCACAGGGTGTCCCAAAAATAATGTTTAATATAATAATTAAAGTTTTTTATTACAGGAAATATAAAAGTAGTTTCGTTCCGTGATTCTATTTTTATAGCACCATGGATCATTTTTCTCTCTTATTCCATACATAATCAATATTAAATTCAGTTTCTTTCCACAATTATTTTGGTTTTCATAGTATTTGTGCGAGTGAATTTTGTGCTTCCTCAAAGAAACAATTTGACTGTTAAATTGATCATCAAATGCAAAAATTATAGCTCAATAAAGTTCGCATTATTAAACGATTTATTTTGAAATTACAAATTTAATTTAATTTTTATTGTACCTCATAATCATGTGCCATAAATATCAAGATTTGAAAATTTTGAATGAAATCAAAATCACAATTTTTAACAAACTGAAATCATGGTGAAAATTCGCCCATCTAGTGTATATGTGGTTGTCGTAAAGTCTGGTGACACATTTGGCTACTTTTGCAGCTTGTCAGTACAAAATAAATATCTGAGAACAGCTGCAGAATATGTGAAAATCACATTTAAAGTGAAATCGTTTAAAAATATATTTATGCTTAACTTTAAAGATACAGAATATACGAAAAATATCTAATATTTCTTTACATAAACATGGTAAACGTGCTGGTTTCAGTTACCTCTTAAAACGTTAGTGAAGAAGAATGCATTTTTAATTATGAAAATAACAATATTACGTTAAGCGTCAAAATAGACTCAAGATAAAACTAGAAAACATTGATTTTATAATACTATGGCACATTTAAGAATAAATTTATACATTAAAGCAATATGGACTAAAACATAGCTTATCTTGCATCACAGAATATTAAAAGGACCGTGAAAATAATTTATACTTAAAATTTGACTTACCATTCGCAAATAAATTAATTTTGAAAGATGGGGAACCCCCAAAACAATGTCGTTGAATTATAATCAGGAGGTTAAATATAATTGAAAACTATGTATAAGAACTTACATAATAATCACTGGGTCCGGGTTTGAACCCAAATTAAGGAACATATGTATTTTACAGCATATTGTGCCAAATTGGTGACCCCAATAATAGAGCAATAAAAATTTCAAAGCAGGTTTAACAGAATTTTAATGGAACTTTGTTCCAAATTAACTTGCAGTAGCTAAGCATTACAAGGGATTCTACTGCACATCAGGAATAAATGAAGATGTCTCAAGAACAAACTGGTATTAAAATTTTGGTACAGAAAAATTTTAAGCAACTTTATATATTTACAATGATTGGAAAGAATAGAAAAGAAAATAATAAAACGCCACTAGCATAAGCACAGGAATATAAGCTATACAAACAAATAGATTTATATAGGACAATTTTAAATTAAATAAAAGCGCCGCAGGTGTTCTGTTTTTACCTTTTTGAAACCTTTTAAAATTAAATTTAATGTCTCGTACAAACTAGCGAGCAGAACTGCGAGTCGAACCTTACCACGAGAGGGATTCATTTTTTAAATGAACAAATAAAAGAGCCGGCGTCGGCATAAAAATAACTGGAAAGTCCCCAACTGAATTGATCTCAAAAAAACTTTGATTGGCAGATTTAAAAAAAACTTGAGTCTGAAGTTCATATGTTTAAATTCAAAGAGAAAATTGAGAATCTCATGTGTTGCTGATTAAAAGTCAACATTGTTAGGACGTTACAACTCACAACCTTAAGGGGGTTACCTCTACTGTGACCGATAAATTTTTTCGATTTTTTTTTATTACATATTTTTATAGTTTGGGGTCTTAAATGTGTCCAAAAAATATTAAAGTAAAATTCATCAAATTACCCGAATTATAACGGATTTTCTGTAATGGAGTTCATTATTAAAACTTTTTAAATCATGATTACATTTTAAAACGGAATTACTTTTTGTATTTTGTACTTTATACAAAATATACAAAAATAAATTTAACAAATATAAGTTGTAGCTGTTTGTAATTGTCTTTAGGAGTTCAAAAAACCAAAAAAAATTTAAAAAATTGTTAAAAAAGAAAATTATTAAAAATCGACGTTTTAGTCCACCCTTAAAATCGAATTGATTGTGAAAAAGGAGCTTAAAGTGTTTTTCTTACAAATTGAAACCCCCCAGGAACATCTGGGGTTGTTAACTAATTTACTGCTATGTTTTTTATGGGTCCAGTTACTATACAAGGTTTTCAACAGACACATTTCTACACAAACAAATAATGTTAGGTACAAAATCCCTAAAATTGTTTGTTTTTTTATTCTATTTTGACTAATTTATTATGCTAATTTTTATTTTAAAAGTTTTCAAAATAAACTACTTTCAGTAAAACCTGACAAAATAATATGAGTTACAAAAATATGTTAGTTATTTAATAAAAAAATCTGATGTGGCCATCGCATAACTTTCTGAACAGACGCAAATTTTTACATTATATTTTTAAATAAAATGGTTACATAATTTCAACAGTAAATCGATGAAAAATTTCATATTTTGCCAAAATAGGAAGAAAAAAACTTTTGAATGCCTATATCTTGCAAACGAAGCATTTTTGGACCCATGTTATTAGAAACTTTTCATCTTATTTTCGTTAGTAGAATGCGGTTTACTATTTTATTTACAAATACAAAAAATTTTTACAAATACAAAAATTTTTGAAACGCCCTGTATATTTTAGAGAAAAACTTGTAGGGCAAAAAATGTAGGAAATTCCATAGCGCTAATTTTTTGTTATTAATATTTTTACATATTTAATTTCGTTTCGAAGTTATGACGCATAATGTCATAATAGCTCCAGGTAAACCCCCCCTTTCCCGTTACACGATTTAAATTATTTTCATCTGGCTTCGTCCTACGACAGGAAAAAGCTTATATGCAAAATTTGGAATGATTTGCTTGCTTCGTTTAGACGCTATCGTGTTCACAGACGTACATACACACATACATCATACAGACATCCTTCCAAAAATGATAAAAATGGATTCAGGGGACCTCAAAACGTGAACATCTGTCAAAAAATTGGGGGGTCAAATTTTGACTGATAACAATACTTTCCGTACCTAGCGGTTCGGAAAGTAAAAATAAGTTTTGATAGGAGAATTTCAGTGACTTTTGAGCTCCTAAAAAATACACGTCTTTTTGTAAATAAAGACGGGATAAAAACCGAGGTATTCGTACATAATATATTATGTAAAAATCGGCGAGAAGGCCAAAATTTACGCATATAAGAGAGACGGCGAGCGCATCATACTGTCTAATCACCGAGCGTCTTACTATTCGAAAAAGGCGAGAATTGCCACAAAAGAAGAAATAAGTGCCGAATTTCACTTTTTCGAAGCCGAAGAATGTATTCTGTATGGCCCTAGTATACGGGATTAAGGGTAGGTTACGAATATCAACCACTATCCACCTCATTACAGCACGAAAAAGTTTAAAACGATTTATCTCAAAACTACATTTCTCAAGTCGGGCGCACATTTTCCAAACAAACTACTTGGCGAATTAACTTGATTTTCTTTCAAGCATTTAGAATATATTTCAGGCTCCAGTCAGAACCTAAAATATCTAAAATATATTTAAAATTACCATTTTGCAGGCCGTGAAAAGTAAATATTTTGTTGTAAAAATCGAAGTTTTTTTTTAAATCCTCGCCATTTTCAGTTTTCTCAAATTTAATTCCTAAAAATCAGCTTGAAAACGACTGTTCACAGTAGGTAACCCCCTTAAGATTGGTCAAATAGAAACGTAAAGCACGTGCACGCGTATTTGCATTGTCGATCGGTTGACAGTTTGACAGCATTCATTATTGTTTTTAAAGTTGATTTTGAGTAGCCTGCCTTCCTTTAAGGAATCTCGATAATCCATTCATGCGCGTCCCGCAGGGACGCGCATGAATGGATTATCGAGATTCCTTAAAGGAAGGCAGGCTACTCAAAATCAACTTTCCTTTTCTTTGCCAATTTTTGCACTATTTCAATATAAAAACATGCGCAGGGACCTACATAATAATTTTTGGCACTTTTGTTGCCTTTGGTAACTATCCTTTCATACGTCAGGGCTTTGTAAGTCGACAATTCAAGATACTTTTTGTTAAACGTTAACTTTTATCAGCATCACACAAACCAATCAATACTAAAATTCACCTGTAACGCTTTTATGGATTGAGGGTGACTAAATTACAGTCACTTTTGTTAAAATATTTCCTAACAAAAATTCCGATGATTAAAAATAAAGCACATACATTAAAAACTAAAACATAACAAACTTAATAATTGGAATGAACTAAACATTATCATATGATTTGTCACATCCTAATTTATTAACAATCAGGAAAAATAGTTTTGACTACCCTATATACATTTACCTATATTTTGGAGTTTTATTCTTACATTTATTTACAGTAATACTAAAAATTTAAATAATATTAAATAAGTAGACGTAGATCACATAGGTCAATAAGTGAATTTGCTTTAATTTTTTATTTTAAATATGCAACATTCACAGATTTTCGATTATATGGCTTATTATATTATGATCAACAATAAATCAACATCCAATTATCAGTTAAAGCAATTCCACTTACATAATAAATTATTACAGCACAATTCATATAGGCACTAATAATATTTATAACACCGATTCATATACTCACATGATGAATCTTCAATAGATATTTATACTAGAACAACATTGTTTCTAAATTTGCAAATAATTATTTAACTATGCAACGTAATTAACTAAAACATTAATTCACCTTTTCTTTTCTAGAAATTGAGCATTATTAAAACGAAAATTTATAAACCGTCAAATCAATCATATTTTACTCAATTACACCCCAGCCTAGATATGAATTTTAAACATGGAAAATGTATAAAAGTAGGAATTTTTAAAATACCTAATATACACATATTTATGTACTAAACGTTACTCGCATTTTTGCCCCCCATTTATCTCGGATGTTACACGTTAAGAAAAATAAAATTTTGGCACAAAATCAACAATCAAAATAAAAATTTACTCACTTGGTTAATATTTTCAAAAATTCCGTCTTAATTTGAGGGTTCGGTTTCTTTGAAACCTTCACTGTGCATTGTTCGACCGGATAATTTTAACATTACTTTTGTTTCTTGATTACCTTCCAATACACTCATACCTACTCTTTCGCCTCTCTCTTGAGGCGTAGGAGGAGGTGCACCCAACCCCCATACTTCTAAGTGCCTATATTGAAATTCTTTTGAATAAGACATTTGTGCATAGCCACTGTATGTGGTGCAAGACTCGCTGGTGTGACCTTTTCCATAATCTTGATCTAACCAAATCCCACAGTAGCCGTGTTGTCCACCCATTGCCTGTGGAAAAATTTGATTTTTGTAAAAATACTTCCTTTCAAAAGAAATATTAAAATAATTCTTGACGTACGTGTGTTACAAAAATAATTTAAATTATACAGTGCGTTTTGTTTTTAAGGAGCATAACGAAATTTTGTTATTTTAATGGGTCATCTTAAACTTACTTAAATCACAAAAAAAAATCAGTTTTGTCTTGCTGGCAAATTGCATTATACAAGATTTTGAAGTTAATTTATATGGCTCTATTTTTAATCAATTTATCATTGATCAAAAAATCAATCAATTAAAATAATTTAAAGAGAATGTGGACTACATATCACACACCCAGTAAAATACTATCGTAAGTCGAAAATTATAAATTCTGAGTTACGTCACTAAAGAGTCTATAAAATAATGCTGCGTCGCCATGGGTCAATGGTAACTTGCGGAGGACCCTCTGAGATCGGATAACCAACTCCGGTGGATGAGGGAAATCCGCAAGGCTGACGTGAGACTACCATCAAAGAGACGGGGGGCCGAACACTAAAAATACTACAAGACTCTGTAGTCTTCAACATCGCAGACGACAGCGGAAGTAATGCCGAGAAGATAAATCTCGCTGTCGTCGAGGGGGGGGGGAGGGTTTAGTCAGTAAGAATCTGACACTACCACCCCAGATTGGGGTGGTACCTATGAAAGTTTCCCCCATCCCTGCAACATAAACAAAAAAAAAGTTATAAGACTTTAAATTCATGACTTAAAAAATTGAGATTCTCGACTTACAACAGTATTTTACTGGCAGAGCGATATGTAGGAATGTAAGATTTTTTAATCAGTGCTCTCTGTAACCTGACGAAGTCCAAAAAGATCAAGAACCGCCCCCGAACGAGTCAATGAAGGTGAAGAGGTAAGATAATTGATATTGATATCCTCCAAAATGATTAACTTGGCACATACAGTGTCGAGGATAGAAATAAAATTCTCGAGCTCGTCCAGACACAAGAGGGTAACAGAAAGAGGCCTGTACACAATGCCGATCGCAATCACGACACCACGCACCCTAATGCAAATCCAGAGAGACGCCACTCCCAGATGAGAAGGAAAACCGGGAGCAAGCCAAAAAACCTGAACTAAAAATAACCATTATATAACTGTGATTTACTCAGTACAAGCCTTATGAACTATGTACTAGCTCCATATCTGTTTGCATAAATCAGATTTAATTAGAACGCTCCAAATCAGTGCCGTAGCAAGGGTGAGGCGACTAAGACGTTTGCCTCAGGCGCCATCGCAATGGGGGCGCTAAACCGTGACAAAACCCAACAAATAATAGTTTAAAATTTTGAAAAAGATAAGAATCTTTGGAGGGGGGGCGCATATATTCAAATTTGACTGAATTCGAAAATTTGACCACGATTTTATTTGCAACATAGCCTAAAATTCCCTGTCGCCCTTTCCCCAAGTGGGGATTTTAATCCTCTACAGTAGTTTTTCGTCTATAACTAGCTTACTTTCATTTTTACTGAAAATTATCATCAAATCAAAATTGAAGAGTACAAAATTCTCTATAAAAAATATTTACAAAATTTGCCTACATTATACTAAGTTTTAATGAAATAAAAAGAAAATCCAGTGAAAACAATTGAAAAAGGTTTTGAATAATTCTTATTCTGAATAAAAATTTCGTACATTTAAATCGATGTTCACCATCGATGGTGAACAAACAAATCAAGCCTTATTTTGTAGAGAATTTTCTCCTCTTCAATTTTGATCCAATGATAAGAGAGGGGATTTTAGGAAAGTTGATTCCAACCCCCCCCCCGTTCTTCTTCATTTCCCTTTAACTGACTGGGTAACCGGTAAAAATATCACGTTATCATCGCGATAGTTATTCAAATAATATATTTAAATTGAAAAGAAAAATACCTACCGATAAAAATAATTTCTATATTCGGGAGGGGGGGGAGGGTTATTGCGTTACGTTATCATGGAAACGGTAATTCTGACATACTATACGTATTTTATACAAGATCTGCAGAAGTTCCCAACGATAAAAACGATATTACACGACCGGGGGGTCTGGGGGGTATGGAATACCCCCCAGGTACACTTGCCATTATTCAGAACCATCAAAATTTATTATTTTTCGTTGAATATTTTGCAATTCAGGAGGGGGGGGCAGCAGGTAATATTTTTCATCACTATCCCGGCACTGTTCTTCTTAATACCGAGGGACGTAAAAGTGAAAGTTTTTCTTTCGCAATAAATTAAGTGTACCAAGGTCCAGTTGTTCAGTTTCGGGTTATTTTTTAACCTGGGTTATTTTCCATAGAAATGAATGTTTCACTAATTGTTTCCATGGAAAATAATTCAGGTTAAAAGATTAAGCCTTGGTGAGGCTTAGCCTCAGGCGCCATCGCAATGGGGGCGAAATTTGAAAATTTTCAAAATGATAAGGATCATTGGGGGGGGGCATATATTCAAACTTGCCTCAGGCGCCAGAAGGCGCTGCTCCAAATTCCTAGTTTTTTTTATTAAATTGTTAATGACTTACTTTTTATTAGTATATTATAATAAAAATATGTGTTATAAAAACACATAAAGCTCTGTCAAATCCCACTTTTCCACTTATTACCAAGGTTCTACCTAGAAACTTTTAGAGGAATAAGTAGTAGGGGACCTACTGTTTAATGTCGAGGCGATTCTATCACTAACTCAGCCACTCGAAAAAATTTTTCGAGTGCTACACACTAAAGAACATGCTTATATCTGCTATTAAAACAATAAAAAGTGTAAACGGGGTCAAAACAACCCCAATATCGACTTTTGAAAAGTACGGGAAAGTCGCATCGAGTATGCGGCAGACCCCGGTCGATGTGCATCGTTCGCCCGTGGTCCCTTGAAAATGCGTAAAATTTTTTCGCTCCGATTTGAATTTTTCTTTGAAATTCGGATAGATGGGGGTGTGATTAGTGGATATTAGTAATAAATATAATCAAAAAAATGGAAAATAACCCGTGTATTGCCGAAAAAGTGAAAAAATTAAAAAAATTTTTCCTTCGAATTTTGGGGTGTGCATTCGATAAGGAAGGTAATCCATCGTCAAAACCTAACCTTACGGGGCGCCGCTGCGCTCCGCTCCGCTCTGCACCCCTCCAGGGCGGTTTTGACTCTGGTTACTAGGCTAAACATACGAGAAGCGCCACCCATCAAGAAAACCGGGATAAATGAAACCGGGATGTGAGAGAACCTCGAAATAGCATTAAAAAGTATAGTTGCGGTATGGGGCAGTAAACTATTACGTTTGACCCCCAAAAAATCGCGTAAAAACAAAAAATAATCGATGTTACATGTACGAGAGTCGAGCTGCATCTGCCGGTGCGAAATATTCTAAGTGTTAGGGTCATTCATTACGCACGGACCGACCACAGAATGAGCGACGCGCGGGAATCTCGTTAATTTTACCACTGAATTACATGAAAATTAGCTAAGTTCAAATTCGATTTTTTCAAAAGTTTGGACCCTATTCACATTTTTTATTATTACAATTTGCTAAAATAAGTGTGTTCTTTAGTGTGTACGAGGGTTGCTGTTTAACTTTCTGGCCTAATAATGAAAATGCGAATATTTATCATCAAAAATGATTTTATTGTTTTTCAAAGTATTCTCCAGCAAGATTTATACACTTTTGCATGCGCTCAAACCAATTGTCGAAGCACTTTTTCCACTCCGATTGAGACACCTCCAAAACATGGTTTTTGAACGCTTCAACAGCATCTTCTGGCGACGAAAATCGTTGACCACGCATTTTTCTCTTGATGTTCGGGAATAAAAAGAAGTCATTGGGTGCCAAGTCAGGGCTGTACGGCGGATGACCCATCAATTCGACGTTTTGGGCGGTCAAAAAGGCGCTGGTTTGAGCTGATGTGTGAGAGCTCGCATTGTCATGGTGCACAATGATCCGTCTTCTCTTGTTCGTTTTTCGAATTTCTCCGAAGACTTCAGGCAAACAAATTGTGGTGTACCACTCAGAATTGACCGTCCTACGTTGCTCAAGCGGAACAGTCGCCACATGACCAGTTTTACCAAAGAAACAGGCTACCATTTGCTTCGAAGTGCTTCTTGCACGAACAACTTTCGTTGGATTTGGCTCGTCTTCGAAGACCCACACGGTCGATTGCTGTTTTGTTTCGGGCTCATAAGCATAGATCCATGATTCGTCACCTGTGACGATCTTATAAACGTCTTTTGAAACACCGCGATTGTATTTTTTTAAATTTTCTTTGCACCAATCCACACGACACTTTTTTTGAGCCACTGTCAAATTATGCGGGATCCAACGAGAACAAACCTTTTTTACGGCCAGGTGTCCATGCAATATCGAATGTATGCTGGTGGAAGAAATGCCCAAGGATGCCTCTATCTCACGGTATGTCACATGACGATCTTGCTTTATCAGTTCACGGACGGCATCAATGTTCTCGGGCACAACGACTGTTTTTGGACGACCTTCACGACCTTCATCTTCGAGCGAGCGTCGGCCACGATTGAATTCATTAAACCAGTTTTTCACAGTGCTATAGGATGGTGCTTCATCGCCATACAAAGATTTAAGTTCATCGATGCACTCTTATCGTGATAATCCACGTCGAAAGTTGTGAAAAATGATTGCACGAAAATGTTCACGAGTTAATTCCATATTTTGCCAAATTGATTTTTTCAAGTCACTATAAACAACAGAAATGATGGCCGTACGTCAAAACGTTCTGAGTACGTTTATGCTACAACATGTCAAACTTTACAATGCAAATGTCAAATTGCACCTAGCAACGCTTAGTGTTGCCTAGGCCAGAAAGTTAAACAGCAACCCTCGTAGCAGAAGAAATTATGTTTCGAGTGGCTGAGTTAGTGATAGAGTAACCAATGTCCATTCTAAACAACTAAATAAAATAGGCTTTTGGCCATACTCGACCAAATTATTGGTCGAGATACTAGTAATTATTTAGTGAAGGGCGGATACATAGGGCGAGGGGGGGTGTAAATATCCCCTCATAAATTTTCAAATATCTAAAACGAACGATTAAATGCACTAAAATTGCTACAAAAATTAACCTTTTCTGCGTAATTAACTAATGAATTACATTCCCCCTCCATACATTTTCCTTGGATCCTCCCCTGCAATATAGGGAATAAAGATATAATGGTATTACAAAATACCAGCACTTAACCCTTTCACCGATTTTACCAAAATTTGGGGGTCCAAAATATTTATGCTGAAAGGCATTCAAAATGTTTGGTCAAGGGGTTATTTTGTTCTTAAATTTTGGTAAGTTTTAATAAAGGTAATTATATCTTATATATAAAACTTTATGTGATTGTTATTGACAAATGTTTTGCATTTCTTTCTTCATTTTTTACCCAAAAATTTGGGGTTTTTGAAAATATTTTCTTCATTTTTTACCCACAAATTTGTGGGTAAACCGGTGAAAGGGTTAATGCTTAATAAAAAAATTAACCTTAAATTTTCACTTTTTTCAAATTTTGTTCCACTGTATTTTAAATGCTTTAGATATGATCCAATGCATACTCATCAAGCAACTGCATAAAACACAATCAAGCACGAATAAACAAAATGTTTGAGATGATTATCTAAGTGTTTTAAGACAAAACAAAACGCTTTAAGACAAAACAAAACATTTTGTTTGACATGTCATGTTTTTAGATAGAATATTTCAATCTTGAAAAGCAATCAGATAAATTTTTAACGTTATTTATAACTGCCAAATAACATTTCGACAAAAATAATCTCGAAGGTCCCTGCCCTGATCAAACTCTCTTGTTACCGCACACATAATACATAACGCTTTGTCAAAATCGCAAAGGATTTCTTGCGGAATAGGGAAATTAGATTTATGCACATCCTATTCATACAATAATTGCAAAAAACCAATACTGTACAAAATTATCATTTGAAAATCCGGCATTTGGTCGATGGAATTTTGCAAATTAAAACAAAATACAAAAAATCATCAATATTTAAAAAGAGGGGAGAGGGGCAGCGCAAAAATAGTAAGTACATTATGCACCAAGGGAGCAAAGTGACACTTTTTTGGCTCGAGGGTAAAGGATTGTTTACACGAGGCGCTAGCCGAGTGAAACAATTACCCATGGGCCAAAAGTCACTTTACTCCCGTCGTGCATATACTGTTTTTTGCAATTCCGGGAGGTAAAGTAAGAACTTCGCCAATTTAGAAACTTAAAGCAAAAATTTAACGCATTTTTTTAATAATGCACGTGCTCGATAGTATACCACAAAATAGCACTAGTAATATTACCAACTACTACCAAAAAGTACTAGGAAATAGCAGTTGGCACCCCTGATTCTACCAATGGTTCATTTCAGTTCATTTGCATTTGTGCCTTGGAACCAGCAAGATGTACCATGAGCGAGAACCTAGAAATTGCCGAAAAAATCGCGCGTTCTAACATCTGACCACATTTTTAAAAACGGCACCTCGTGAGAATTATTTGGTAGCTAAAGTACTTTTTATTTATTTATTGACTCATCAATTTATTTCATTGTTTGAAATAAATTTGAGCGTGGCAGATGTGAAAGAATTTGATTCTTCCACGCTAATATGCACACGATTCAAAAATCTAAAACCGGCGTGGGGCGCACTTTCGTCATTAAGAACGGCGAAGAAAACCTCATCGATCACGTGGCAATCTAGTGACTTTTTTATCAGTCATCTGGTGACTTTTTTATTGCCCTAGAGCAAAAAAAAAGTTTTTTTCTCCCGCTCCCCCCCTATTTTTTAACTTTACTCCCCAAGGGTAAAAAAGTGCCTCTTTACACCCGCAAATCGGGGTAAAAAGTGAGTACTTTAACCCCGGAATGTCAAAAAAAGTTTTTTTCTCTCGCTCCCCCCCCCTATTTTATAACTTTACTCCCCCAGGGTAAAAAAGTGCCCCTTTACAGCCGCAAATCGGGGTAAAAAGTGAGTACTTTACCCCCGGAATGTCAAAAAAGGTTTTTCGCCATTTTTAACCTAGCACTTCACGAAATCAAATTTTTTTTTAACAAAACACAGAAAATACAGTCAATACAATAAAAAAATCTTTGATTAAAAAAAAAAGGGGGAACAAACTTCACGGACATCATACGTGGAACACCCTGTAGATAAAAAGCAATCTATCTCAAATCAGAAATAAATGTTTATTAGTTAAACATAATTTGTTACTTAAAATATTAACATTCAAGTGCTAATTTATCTCAGTACTTAATTATTTAATGATGCAAACCATTGATTTTATGAAATAGGTCGAGGATGTTTATAACACAAAAAATTTCAATTTTATGTATCGAAATAAATTCTAGCTTACCAATCCATTGGGCATTGTTTGCTGATGAAGATTAAGATACTGAAAGTGCTGATTATAACCAGTCGAAGGATATACTCTCATTTTTGGTGCCAGAGTAAACATAAAACTGCTATCGTCACCATAAAATTTTGGTCCCAACAACCAACTGGCAGGCGCAAATCCACCAAACATGTGACCATTTCTGTCTTCCACTACCAGCACGGATGGTCCCTGATTTACAATCCGACCTGCACACAATAAAAAGGATTTAAACAAATTTTAATATTAATTCGTCAAATTTACCTATCAAAGTCGAAAAAGATTCCCCATGAATTTCGGAGGAAAAGAGAAACCTCCATTCTAATTGATACTGTTGTGGTAAGTGAGCATTGATAAAAACTAACTGATTGAGATCAAGTAAACTAGGATATGATGGAATCAAGTCTAAACCTTTACAGAATGGCACAAGACTACGTTCTTTTCTGGCAGTTATCGAAGCAGCATCTTCATTATTTTGAGCCATGTTACGTTCGGCTTGAATAGGTTTCTCTCGATGCGAAATGTTGTATAAGTGAGTAAACACAAACAGTAATAATTGTCCAAATACGGTGGAACTTTGTAACCACCCTTCGAGATCTTTCCTTGTTATGCAATCGCCCGCTGCTAAATGACTTGCCAGACTTTCGGCTAACCTTTGTACATTTTGAGGCGAAATGAAACAACCTCTCGAGTGCCAACTCTTAAACTGCTTAGTGTTGGCCAATTTTTGAATCTTCATGTACGAAGATACAATGCTTTCGACATACTAAAATTAAATTGTTTACTTCCTAGAAATAAAATGATAAAACTGCACTTACTTCTTTGACTAGAGTGTAAGGAACATCATCACTTTCGGATTCGTCTCGACCTAAAGATTGCACTAAAACTTTTAACTTCTCATCCACTGTACCTCGCGTACAATAAACAAACAACTCTGCAAATCTTTCCAACTCGACAGTGAGAGAACGCATTTCCCCCTTTCCATATAAATAATTATTGATATATTGTAGCAAACGAGCATCCATTTGAGAGCCCCATAATTTCTTTAGACAAAAGACGTCGTTTAAAAATAAATTATTCACAACAACTTGAGTGTCAACTTCCTTATTAACACCGACTTACCGTTAATTCTTCTTCCTTAATCTTTTCCGAATTTTTACTTGCTAATCGAAAAGAATTACTAACAATGACCTGTTCATCTTTCGATAGAAAGGAACATTTGGCTGCCAACCTTTTACTACTATTCAGTCCCATGACTAAAATATGATTATTAAAAATTCTACTTGTGCTATGGGTATGTACCATACGTACCGGGTAAGTTTAATTAAAATCAGTTTCAAGTGTTGCTGATAAATTGCCTAGAGTTTAATTCACTTCATCAAATATTTACATTGTGATAAACATATGATTTATGCCAATTTATACCAACATATGTGATCGGCACTTGCTTCGTCTCTTTCTGAAACTCATTTGTTTCTGTCTTATCAAAGTCAATAAATGGGTGTTATGACTTTAGGCAATTTTTTATTAAACCTACCAAAAATCGATTGTTATTACTTATATTGATTTGGATTGGTTGGTTTTCAAAGTGTGTGTGGGTAAAGTAGTGACCATTAAATGCAACGAAATTATGAGTGCTTGAAGAATTAAATTATTATTTTCGTGAACGGATTGACAATGACTAAGTATTTGGAAACTGCAGAAATAGTATTGGCAAGATTATTAAAATATGTATGCACAATCTCAAAAGTAAGAATTAAAATTAACATTTACAGTGATTATTCTTCTTTAGGTTTTTAGATTACTGGACGGTGCTGGTTTGCCGTTGCTTTCCAGGCGAGATGGTTAGAAAGAAATATTTACTTTGGCTCGGAATTGAATCGGATACCTCAGCATTGGCAACCAAACGCACTAACCGCGAAATCATGATTCTGTAACAACCCGCGCTTTTAGCTAATTAATTTAAATACCAATCTACAAAATACGGTTTAAGTATTTTCATTACCGACATAGATAATTGTAATTGAGATAATTAAATAGAGGTAATTTAGGAATACCCTATTTAATTTAATACAAGAAAATAGTTATGTAGGGTGTTATTTTTAAATATCGACGCATTTACTTAAAAGCAGGAAACAATTTGTTAATACGTGAAGGGGCTCAAAGAAGAGCCGATTGCTACAGATGCACTGGCGGCTATGGAGTCAAAAGGAGCGCCCTGCAGCTTATTTCATAGAAAGATTAGTTTAAGTCAACGCATATAATAGACCTAATTTTACTTTGCGTTTATTTCGCATGTGAAACAGGAAATGAGTTGTAAAGTTATAGCTACACCGCCCGAAAAGTGCAGTGTTAATTTCACGGCTCATTTGCCTAATGTATGAGAATAGTTTGTAGAAACCCTCATTTCAAGGAAATTTTAAATATAAAATGCAGTTGCAAAAGTCACACGATGGCCGAAGGGCCACCCATGCGAAAGGGAAATAAGTTTTGGGAAACGAGTAGATTTGGTCACATCCCCCTGAAATTAAGCAGGACGAAGTGTAACAACCCGCGTAAATTAATTCTTAATTAAATATATACCGACCCCGGAAAATTGTAACTAGTAAAGCTGGATTTATGAATTTATATGTTAAATCATGTTACTTATAAATTAGGGTATAATTATTATTCAGTAGAAGGATTAAATTGTCCATAATTATTTAAACATACTAGTATATTGCTCTGATGTCCCTCGCTAATAGGGCTTTACTAGGGTTACACGTTTTAATATTTATGTTTTGTACGAGTGTACGTAATTGTTCCTCGTCAATAGAAATGTATGCTAAATTTTTATTTATAAATGCAAATAAATTAAATTTCTCCCTCGGCTTAGCAATTTCGGTTAGCACTGACCTACCTTATCTCAAGTTGGGCTCCTTCCTTGACCAAATCGTAATGCTGGAATAGACAAGTAATGGCCTTCGGAAATGATAAAATTATGCTCCGCTTTATAATGCAAATTGTGAATTTTATTAAATAAAATGTAATTAAGTTTAAACAAATTTTGAACATCAATTAAATAAAACCTTAATATTACCCCAAATTATAATTATTATTGTGTCGACGCACGCGGTAGAAAATTTTAAGTTCGCACTAAATTTTGTGTAAATAAAATTGTCTGGCTTTACCTTTAAACGAAATCTAGTTCTTTTCTGGTTACCACCATGAATGACCATGAAACCCAGTATTAATTTCTTATCGATGGTATGCAGTTGCTTGAATACAAGTGGATTCGTTTTTCCACACGTGTAAAATCGTATAACGTAATTTGTTCAAAATATTGTGGATCCTTTAATAATTTTGATCAAAAACACTTCCAACATAGGTAAGTTGACTTCACTTTTGTATTTAATAACTTTTCTCTGGTTTTTAATCACCAAATTTTACTAATTAACTTTATCTTTATTAACAGCTACAAAAAACTCGACCACCATTAAAGTAACTTAAGAATCAACCTTTTTTTAACCAATTGTTTTTACCCTCGTTACTTGTGTTTTCCAAGGCAATTGTGATTTTCCATTAATCGATGTAAAATCAATTCATTTGACGTTAAAGTTTGCAGGTTCGTACTTAGCCCAAAATAATTGTAAAATTTTTAATAAAATTTTTATGTTTCAGATTCAATTGAATTAAAGTTCTTGCATCCTTGCCGATCTTCCAGTAACTTTTGAAGAAGATGTTGTTTCCGTTTGTGGTACATTGAGTTACGAAGCACTTTGACACATGTAAAATTTTGTTATTTTAAAAGTTCTACGTTTCAACACATTTTATAAATTAATTAACTTTGAACGAATTTTGATTTCATTTAACATTCCTTATAATTAATTAATACAATTTATAATTTTACCAAACATTTTCATAAACAGAAATAAAACGTTGCATTTAAATTTATTTGTTATCTGGTTCCGTGACCTCTTCTTCATGTAAATTTATGACGTTAAATCAAATTTTTGGTATCGGATGAAACCTTTACGTGCGAACGAATAAGTCATATGCTACCTTTATTAAATAAACAAAACTTTGAATCAAAACGTGGTCATTTCTATTGACGTGGTAGTGGTACACTGCAATATATAATAATCAATTATATGCCCGTATGCACCAACTACAAATAAATCTGCAAATAACTATTGGATGAATAAAGTTTATTCAATGAATAACTAATGTTGGTATTCACCAACCACTTGTCAAGTATAAATAACTATTTGTAGAATAAATTTAAAGTAGGTCAAAAGTAGTAGGTTAAATTAAAGTAGGTCATAAAATTACTAGGTAAATTTAAAATCTTAACCTATAAAAGTTGAAACATACTTCCTTGTGTTGTATTTTGGGATGAACTCTGTGTTAATCCGGGGAATTGGTAATGGTTTAAGCTAATAGATTTCTATATAAGTTGTAAACAAACATGCTTTTGTGTACATCATAATCATAATATTCATAATTAGAAAGAGAAATGGACGATTTAAATTTAATGTAAGTACATAATATTATTGTAATTTATTGTATAATAAAATTTACTTTGTTTTTAGCTACAATTTATTGCCGCCTCTACATTTTATTCCAATTGAAAATGAAAATAGAAATTGCCGACGTTCCCGAAATGTTCGTCCCAGAACTAATTTTATAGAAAATTTTGATGATATAGATTTTAAGATGCGATTTCGTTTCTCGAAAGCATCTGTGGAAAATATTTTAAATTTAATTGGAGTGAATTTAAAAGCTACAAGTTTGAGAAATGATCCCATATCGCCAATTAATCAAGTGCTGATAACCTTACGATTTTATGCTACCGGGTCATTTCAACTGTGTACGGGTGATAATTTTTTAGTATCACAAAGTAGTGTGAGCAGAATTATTACCAAAGTATCGCACTATATTGCATTAAAAGGTCATATTTATATAAAAATGCCACAAACTCGATTTGCAATAGATAAAATTAACAGTGACTTTTATCAAATTGCAAACTTTCCCAGAGTAGTAGGTACGATTGATGGGACGCATATAAAAATTCAATCACCCGGAGGAGATACTGCTGAATTATACCGGAATAGAAAAGGATGGTTTTCCATAAATGTTCAAATGGTGGCAAATGCAAACCTTAAAGTTATGGATATAGTAACCTCCTGTCCCGGTAGTGCTCACGATTCAACAATTTTTAACGAATCTAGATTAAGAAGTCGGTTAGAAGAAAATGCTTTTGGGGATTCCTATTTGCTAGGCGACAGTGCTTATGCTTGTAAGAAGTATTTATTAACACCGTTACATAATCCAACAACTCGTGCAGAAATGCGATACAACAGAAGCCATATTCATACTAGAAACACAGTGGAAAGAACTTTCGGTGTTCTCAAAAGAAGATTTCCATGTCTTTCTCTTGGACTTCGTGTTGCTCTTGATCGAGTGGACTCGATAATTGTAGCCACAACAGTGTTGCATAACATTGCCATAGATAGAAGAGATGAAATGCCACCTGATGAAAACATCGTTCGCAATGAAATACAAGAAATTTTTAACATTGGAAATGAAAATATTGTTAATCAGAATTTTGCAATAAGAAATGCTGTAATCAATACCTTTTTTAATAGATAGTTTTATTTAAAAAATAAAATACAAAATATTTAAATTACTGTTTTTTTATTTTTAAGTTAAATTCTGCCAGTTCCTTCTCAATTTCAGCCTTTTCCTTTAAAACTTGAAGAAGTTGTAACTGAATGGCATTTTCAGATTTTATTTTGTCAGTTTCTGCAATATTTTAAGGTTATAAATCGACAAATAAGGACTTTATTCGACCAATTATTGCGAATAACTTATTGGAAGTTTATTCGATGAATAAACCTTATTTTATGTTGGTGAATACCAAATAGTGACTTTATTCTATGAATAGTGTTATTTGTTGTTGGTGAATACGGGCATTAATGATACGCCTATGGATTTAACTCCGTGTGTGGTCAAAGTATCTTAAACAAAGAGACAATAGCATAAATGTATTTTACCATTTAGTCTAGACAAAAACTATTATATTATTTTACCTCGCCCATTGAACATGGGAAAAAGTCAATATAATAATAGGGAACACCAAACGTTAAAAGTCAAATGCACTTAGAGCAATATTAAAAGGGACATTTATTGAAATAAATGTCCTAAAGAAAAGCTAAGACCACCAAACTTAAGAGCAATAGTCAAATAGGACAATACAAAAGGATGACATTTATTACAATTAATATCCTACCCTAAAATTCAAAACATAGAAATAGAAATAAAAGCTCTTAGGGATGCAGGTGAAAATATCCCTTTGTTAAAATGAAAAGATTTCTAAAACTGATAAACTTAGTGTGAGGTCCCAAAAAGGTACACTCCGAGTAAACAAGGCAATGAACCCGTACCACAATTTCAAAAGAGCAGGACCTTCATTTGTTAAATCACATATTTCAACCCCACTACTAATGAAATTAGGAAGCTAATAAATAGGGATGATGGATAAAAATTCAGTTAGTCTTATACGAGTCTTATAACAGTCTTCGGTTGGTCTTCACCATACCTCTACGGGAGCGGCCAGGCCGGTATCCTGGAATGGGGTTTCGTAAATGCGGTCATCTATTAAATTAAATAAATTCAATTAAGTTTTAACTCAAGTAAATCAATTATTAATTCAGTGTTGATTCGGGCTAACTAATAAAATTAGCTCCCTTTTATTTTATTGAAGTGTTCACAATTTTTATAATTTTTATTAAATTAAATTAGTTTTACAACTGGTTAAATAAATTATTCGCGAGTTCATTAATATTATATAAATAAATACAAGTTCAAATAAATGTTTACTCATCAAATAATCTTCGAATCACCCAGGGCCAATAAAACAGTTCAAATAAGGACCCAAGGAATATAAACCCAGGTATACTATGTCATAAATTTCAACTACTCGGTAAATTTGTAAAAAGATTATATTTTATCCTACTGTCTCTTGTCAAATATAAATTTCAATTACTTAATTAAAATTAGTCTATTTTAATAATGTTATATATATATCTGTAGAACCAATTGTTTGGTTCTTTTCTTCATCTTTGTTTTAATTATTGTTTAATATTATTTAATAAATCCTTTATTGTTAAGATTGAAATCTTTTCTTATAAACAAATACGTTTATACTCAGTGTAGTTAGTTGCTTGTCATAAATACCCTGCGTCTTTGGAGGAAGCCTTCCGCAAATTCACACGTTTACCAATGATAAAAGGATCCTTAAGTAAGTAATTATTCGAGTTTTGGATTATCTACTCGCCTATCACGTTCACGTGTAGGATAAACGACAATCCTGGTGGCAGCTAATCAACGGAAGGGGTTAATTAATTTAACCCGTAAGTAAGAAAAGTACATTTGGGCTCAGCGGTGGAAGAAATTATTAATTCACTTGCTCAGTTTTGTACAGAAGAATCAACGAGATTGGTTCTTTGACTAGCGTAAGGGTGGTGAAATAAATTATCCAAAGTGGGAAATTTGTGATGAAAATCCTAACTTGCGAAAAATATAGTCAGTTGTCCTCGAGTAGGTGCTCGACTAAATAAGTTCAATTGTTACGCGAACCGGTGTTCGATTAAAAATAAAGTATAAAGTGTTATTTTGAGTTTGGTATCAAGTAAAAGTAAAGTTGTTTTAATAACAAAGTATAGAGTCAATATTTAATTAAAAGTCGATGTTGTTTGAAATAAAATTGAATAAAAATATGAATAGTTAATTCCTTGAGAACGGATAGTACGAGTTTAAAAGGTTGAGCGGTTAATTCAAATATAATAAAACAGGTTATTGTTATTAAAAATAAAAGAAAAGTTTACGCGTTTCCAAGACTGATTCCTGGATTTACGTTGGGAACTTAGCGAGCTGAGTAAAGAATATAAAAAGGTATTGTGAAATCAACTATTCCCAGTAACTTAATTATTTATGTAACTATTGTTATAATTTGCCAAATTTATTTGTGTATATAAAGATTCAATATATTCGTTTGTTATAAATACGTCAGTTTATTATTGGTTGAGATTTCGCAAGTGCTAGTATCGAAAATTTCCTTTACCTACGTTTCCAAAAGGGCCAAAGCTACAAACGAAGAAAGAGGAAAAAGGGAGTTCCATCGAGCGTTCTCTCCCAAAATCACCGAACCGGTAAAATAGGTAAAGGTGAGGCAGAAACTAAAAAGAAGCTCGTGGTGGCAGCGATAATAAGAAGAATTAATCCGTTTTTCTACCTTGGTGTTAGTGGAATCAATTAAATTTAATTAACGCACCTCCGGTTTATTACATTGGAATAAACGGTGGGATTAAATTCTACATCCCCAATAGGCCGGTTTAGTACAATTCTTTCAGAAATAATAGCTTGAAGCAACTGACAATTTTTAGCTCCACGTCGCTTTAAAATTCAAAAAATAAGGAAAAAGTGGCAAATTTCTCTTAAAATCTCATGTGAGCACACTCGATTGAATCTTTCGTAGTTTTCAAAATCTTTGCACTTTATGAACTTAAAATTTTTATTTTCATTGACCAGATGGTCTTCACATCATTTCAGCAATTTGTCAACATAATTTTAACCAATGAAAACACTTGATTTTGGTTTAATACCGGCAAGGACAGATGCCCTAGGGTTGTTACCAACAAAGAAAATTATCAATATCAAAATCTATAGGTAAAATAATTATAATATTGGGTATATTATGAAAACTGCCCTCATCCGCCAGGTAGATTTCCAAAAAGCATGTAAACTGCCCTCTGAGCCAAAAGGTCAACACTTAGCTCATCTGTAAACTCCCCTAAAAGGTTAAAATGGATGAGGGGAGTTTACATGCAGGATCAAACCAAGAAATTGTAATAACCGTTGACAACTCAGGACCGTACGTAGGATTTCTTTGCAGACGCTTTTTTTGTTAATGCATCCAGATTCCTGACATTTCTAGTGCTTCTAACTTTTAACGTTCAACTTGCGAAAAAAAAAATCGTTTCCTAACACTAACCTAAGCTCGACCCGGCTGATACACCTCTGAGCGGCCGATTTGCCTTTCCCCCACCAGTAGTTTTTTCGCGAATAACTCCGCGACCTTTGAGACTCAAACAAAAATAATGAAAGCTTATTCAGGCCCTAAACGATGATCTATTCACCCGAAAATTCGATACGGGGGGAGGGGCATTATGTCTACGGCCCCTCAAAAAATTTTTTGCGAATAACTCCGCGACCTTTAAAGACTAAACGAAAATAATGGAAGTTCAGTCAAGCTAAAATGATGCTCTAACGTTTGACACCATATTTATAAAAAAATTCGAAACTGGGGGGGGGGGGCACTAACATGCAAGATCAAACCAACACGTTGTTTTTGTTGAGCCATCCAGATTCATGACATTTCTGATGCTTCAAACTTTTATCGTTCAACTTGCGCAAAGGAAATCATTTTCTAACACTAACCTAAGCTCAACCCGGCCGAGACACCTTAGAAGGGCCGATTTACCGTTTCGCGCTGAATTGATGAAAAACGGATGACGATTTTTCTGGTGCTTCTAACGTTCAACTTGTGAAAAAAAATCGTTTCCTAACACTAACCTAAGCTCGACTCGGCTGATGCACCTCTGAGCGGCCGATTTACCCCCCCCCCCCGTAGTTTTTCGCGAATAACTTCGCAACCTTTGAGCCTCAAACGAAAATAATGGAAGCAAAAATTTGATACTAGGGGCATCATGTTTACTCCCTCCCCCCCTTAGTAAATTCTTGCGAATAACTCCGTGACCTTGAGACTCAAACGAAAATAATGAAAACTCATTCAGGCCCTAAACGATCATCTAACGTTTGACCGCAAATACACCCGAAAATTCGATACTGGGGTGGGCATCATGTCTACGGCCCCCCAAAAGTTTTTTGCGAATAACTCCGCGACCTTTGAAGATCTAACGAAAATAATAGTAGATCATTCAGGCTCAAATGATGCTTTAACGTTTGACACCATTTTTATAAAAAAAAAATGCTTCTAACTTTTAACGTTCAACTTGCGAAAAAAAAAATCGTTTTAAGCTCGACCTAAGCTCGACCCGGCTGATGCACCTCTGAGCGGACGATTTACCGTTTCGCGCAACAGGTACTTTAATTTAAATTATAGTATAAATTATAATAATGTATCACACGCAAAGTGAACGATTAAATTAGTAATTTTCATTCCGTCACTACCCCCTACAATCTCCCGTCTAAACTGGCCCTGTCTATTTAATAAGCCGTTCTTAAATTCTAATTGCTATAATCTCCTACTTACGTATAAGTAGGGATTATACAGTCCGAGGGCAGTTTACATGCCGTCTTAAAAACCAAAATTGAAGAAATTAAAAAAAGGTTATTTTGGAGGGCAGTTTACATTACCCCATAATATTACCATATGTAATAAAAAAATTCTTTAAAAATAAGAGGAGTAGGGTTTTGTACGGCTGTTGCTCAGAGAAAATGTTACTCAACAAAAAAGATTTTTCACCGCGGAAAAAATTAATTTTTTTAAATTCAAATTTGTGAAAATAATTTAAAAAGAAGAATATTTTTGATGAATAATCATCGCAACAGCAACTCATTTAGGTTCAAATAATTGAACATTTATATTCGATGATTTTCCCTGCCCTGGTGTTGTTACATCCACATATTCTTTTTTATCAGTCTGAAACATTTGCAAAGTTATTGGAAGCAAAAAACAGCTTATTTTGTATTCGACTTTATTAAAAGCTTTCTGCGCTTTTCTTCTTCTTCAAGTACCCTGCTTGATTGCAGGCGGAGGCGACGACCTCTCTCTTATTAACTTATTATATATCTTTTAAATTATTACAATTTCCTTAAGTGGATATCACAAGTTGTTGCCTCAAACAAGTGGTGGAATATTGTCGCATCATTTGATTCTTTCAAATCCTTTTTTTGGGTGAATTAGCCCCCGTATTCGCATTCATTTTTTTTCTTTTCATTTTGAGGACGTCATGTGCTGTATAAATAGGTGTTTACATAATTTTCCGTCCAGGTTTCTGCTTTTTTATATACTCTTCCATGTCTAACAACACCCATAGCATTTTTCTAGGCGGAGAGGGGCAAACTCTTATTTTTAGATTGAATTAACAAATCAATATTGACTCTCCTATTACAAGAAGTTCTTAAAATATTATTTCTTAAAATTCTTAGCTTAAATTTGATTTTATTATACCCACCCCCCGCAATAATATTTTTGTGAATAATTATGTTTCCATAATATTTTTCTACCAGCCTCTCGCAGTTCCTTCTTTACTTCATCCCTCTAATATCCCACAAAACTTCTATACCAGTTTTATATCTATCAACAGTGGGGACTGACATGGGGAGGGCGGCGTCCAGTGAAACAAAATATCAACTCAGCAAAATTGTATTTAATCCGATTTCGCTTTAAAACGCGTGATTAAAAAGTGACAAAGTTTTGTGACCCCCCCCCCCCAATTATAGTTGACGAGTAGGTTAGTTTAGCAACCCCCCTCAATGCAGTAATTTACAAAATTAAATTGATTTAAACCCTCCTCCCCAAACGGACAAAACAAGTGCCACTAGTACCCATTTTTTTCTCTGAAAAGCAATTTTCCCTATAGTCTAGGAAAGGAAGGTTTTTAGTTTGGCCACAATTTCAATTCATTTATTATTAAAAGCATTCCCCGTGCCCGAAAACATTTCTCTCCCTGCAACGAATTAATATTGTGCCATTTTAAGGGTGGGTTGTGTTTTCGGTCAATAATTTAAGTATTAGTGTGCCATGGAAAAATATGAAAAAAAACTATTTTATAGACAATTTCGTTCATAATATTTCAACCAATAGGATGTTACAATCTCATCAATTTGAACCAATCATAATCTACTTCCTTTGACAATACAGACCACGGTGGTGTATTGTCGCGGCAATACGACCACCGTGGTCTGTATTGTCAAGTAACGATAGAAACTACGTAAACGCATACTATAAATTTTTTGTTGTCAGAAAAAATTGAAATTTTATTTACGAAATTGTCAAACGAATTCCACACGATACTATAAAATTGTCGGTTAATTTTTAAACCATGGAATCTTCGTGTTTGTCGCCCTTAAAATCACCATTCGTGCTAAAGCACTCATGGTGATTTTAAGGGCGACAAACACTCAGTTCCAGTTTCAAAAATTATTGCCGACAATTTGATAGTCTCTTGTGGTATTATATATGAGAATTTTATGCTCTTCAATTATGGTCTGATCATAATTTTTCATACAAGCATAAATAAGCGAGTTATCGGCAAAAAATCGCGTTGGGGGAGCTAAAACCCCTGATTGTGGGGGACGCCGGCGTGGAATTTTATGGGACTTTTGGGAAGTTCATTAGAACACTCCAATGTAGATCTCTGCCAAAATTCAGCTTGCCCGGATTTTTTGCAAGCTTGAGCCAATTTTTCGGCTTCGTTGCCTGGACTACTAACAAATTTAAAGTTTTAACAAAATAAAAGCGTTTCCTGCACAAATAATAGGTAATTGGAATTTAAATAGAAATAATTGTGAATTACTTATTAATTAATATATTATTTTACTTCCTACAATTAAAGATACACATCATTTGGTTATTTCTAAATCTAATTTTGTACATTTGTGTTTTTATAAATAAATTCTATCTAGAAGTATTATAAGTCAGATACGATTATTGTTATGAAACATGCATCATGATAAATTTACATTTCTTAAATCAAATCACTATAAATATTGTATCACATAGTTTGTTACGTGATCGAAAAGTTTCCTCCGTTCTCTCCAAAATAATTATTTTAAGAAATGCAAATATCACCGCACATCCAGTTAGGAGAAAATTAAGTGCTAAACGGTTAACAGTTTTTATTTAACATCATTTAAACAATGTACAAAGATCTTTAAAAAAACTAAAGATTTAAAATCTTGGATCTTTACAAGAAATATCACATAAAGTAAGTAAATACTTAAACAAAAATTGTAACACCCTATTAGTCATAATACTTTTGTTTACAACTTATTTGGTAAATTAGTTCACAACTAAAATTATACCCACCAATCGTGCATGCACTGTTGTTAGAACAATTCAACTTGAAATGTAAAAGAAATAATAAGTGACTATATGTGGATCCTTTTGACAATTTCAAACACCTCTACCACATCTAAAGCTATACATAAACGTTCAACAAAGTAAAATATCTAACAACCTTTAAAAAAATTATTGCATTCAAAAATACTCGATTTAAAAACATCAATTAAAATAAATTATTATAGACACAAATTTTCTTTGCGGTAATTAAAAAAATAACAATTCATTTTTAGCACCATAATTTAATTTAATTTTGTCAAATTTTGGTTTTATTAACCAGTATCTATTTCATTTCTATACTCTCAATTATTTCCGTGACAACTATGCCTAAGTGCACACTCCCAAAAAACACAATTTCAAGTATTACAACTACCTAGTAATTTTCATAAAAATCTGTATTAGTTGTAAATTTGTAAATTAATTACTAAACCTAGAAAAAAAATTCAAACTTGAACGAAATTATTGCTTCAAAAATTTGTAAAAACCATTTGAAATTCTCTAAAACACTTATATCTTAAAATGTATTATACTGTTTGGCATCTAAATTTATATGGAGCAAATTTATAGGTCCTGAGGTTGATTTTCTTTAACGTCGACGGTCACCGCCTCACTTATAGTAGTAACGTGATTTTCTATATTTAACGATCCAACTTTTGCACGTTGATATGCACTAAGTGTGTTTTGGCCTAAGAATCTGCAACAACATTTTTTGTTAACAACCGATATGTTTAAATAAAACCACACTTACTTTATGCAAATGTAAATGACAAGGACAGCTAAACTTGCACTCAGCATTCGAATATAGGGATCCTCAAACAATTGTATTACGGTCCATGCTACAGCAACAGCGGTGCACAAACATGTAACAATAAATGCGGTACTTCCCCAGTGATACGCAGTAAACCCCCTTTCCCAATCTAATTTTTCAGTTGCATGAACGTTGTAAGGTTGATCGCACACTTTACATTTCAAAACTTCCGAACTTGTAGAGGAACTTTCCATCAGCCAACGTCGCAAACAATCGTGATGCACGCTGGACACATCTCCAATACAAGCGCAAGGTTGAATAAGCGGATCAGTCTTTTCAATGTCGTAACAAATCCAGCATTCGCGTTTATCCACAAACGTTTCAGTTTCGATTGAAGTTTGATCGTTAGAAGTCGCATTTTCCCAAGCCGTCTGATCAAACTTGGACAACAATTTTCTAGGATTCAAGATCCACAATTCGCCGGGCGAAATACAATTCCATAGAACTGCGGGGAACCACAAAGCTACCCCTATTTCCACCACGCGAAATATTACGTCGTGCCAATTGCGCGATTTAATTGGAACTTTTGTTTTCCAAAATTCCGATAACGTCTCCGAAAATAAGAATCCCACAATTATGATTAGCATAAACGCGTGGCTGAGCAATCCCACTCTCGATTGGTGTAATTGGGAGTTGTTTATTTTCGGTTCCGGTTCTTTATAATTTAACGGTTCACCTTCTGCATTGGCTAACTGAACTTGCGGTTTGATAAATCCCCCTCGTAACTAAAACAGCCTTATGAAGTTATGAAATATTATTTTTAGTAACAGACTCACCTTAAAGAAAACTTCAACGCCGTATATAAGAAAGAACACAACCACGATGAAGAGCAGCACAGCATAGCAACCATTAAAGATGTGATTGTAATATGATTGATCTTGAATAGATGTTTGAGCAAAGTGAGTTGTTAAAACCTCCGCTAACAGCAAACTGTAACTGATGATGTTAAAGGTCATAAAACCAAGGAAGGATTTTGATAAAAAGTGAGGTTTCTCCCACTGAATGCCGGGAAGATGAAACACCTGGTAAAAACAAAAAATTAATATTTATCTATTAGTTCTTTGTAATAATTACCTCTGCCCAAAAACATACAATCAAAGAAGAGCCGGACATCAAAAGAGGATAGTAAGCTGAAACCAAACTTGAAGACCATCCGTACTTAAAACTATTCTAAAAAGAAAAGAGGTGCGTAAAATATAATTTTTTGGAACCATAAATAATTCAACTTACCGGTGACGTAAAATAAGCACCCCGAATTAAACTTGCAAGAAATGTAACAAAGTAGAGAAGTTTTTGCGTCGTAATTCGACATGCTCGTAAAAAAGTGGGTGCTTTAAGACGTTGATACTCCGAGGCAATGCACATCAACAATTGGATTGCACATATCAGTGCAATCAGGAGAAACACGCCTCCAATACCGGCATGGTAAGGTAGATTTGGCCCATCACAATAATCTCCAGCAAACCGAATTTCACACACGCAAGTGCCGTTATGGCATTCGCCCCTTCCTGAACAATCGCCGGTGCAACTTACTTCCGACATGAAGAACAGATGTCGAATCATCCCAATGTTCTCTGAGACCTTGAAAAAAATTAGATTAAAAAATTTTGTGAACAGAATTTATATTATTTGATGTTTAGTAATTTTTTTTTTGCACCTCGGTTCTTTGTAGGTGCATTTCGCTAGCACCTGCCAACGCTCCATTTAGAATTTCGGATAGTGTAAATCGTTTGTAACTGCTATTAAATCAAATACAATTTTAATTGATTTTTAGGTTTGATATCTCCTTTCGGGGCTGTTAGTAGTATTTAAAAAATTCAAAAGTTCTTGAATATATTTTTATTGAGGAAATCGGATCTTTTCTAACAGAACTGGCGCGCATGAATGGATTAACGAGATTCAAATATACATAGTATTTAATTGATTTTTTATAATTTTTTTTTTATTTTATTATTTTTTATTAGTAGTATTGAAAAAATTCATTGATATATTCTTGAATGTCTTCATTAAAACAAAAGATCTTTTCTATCAGATATTGACGCGCATGAACGGATTAATGACATTCGAATACACTTGATAAACGTTTTCTTTAATAAAATTTTCTCATCATATAACTCCGCGACCTTTGAGGTTCTCACTATTTTATCTGACGTTTTCATTGTAATTTAAGCTTGAAAGGAGAATTATCGAAAAACTTATTTATACCACCATTGCTTCAATTTGACGGCACAGGCGACAAAAAAATTCGAAAAGAGCACATCAAAATCTATGAAAAAAAAACCAAAGTTAAAAACATCAGAAAACTTTCCTACTAACCCTCTGCTTCATTGTACCAAATGACTGAACTATATTGTGAGCAATAAAACATTGTAAAAGCGCTAATTGATGTGGAAAACCAATTTATAGTATGACGAAAACGTTCGCGCTAATTTAAATAATTTCAAAAAATTGTAACAGGATAAATCGATCACCAAAAATCGCAATCCTTGAACAAGTGATGAAATTAACAGGTCAAAATCATTTAATCAAGTTGTTAAAGGACGGCAAGTAGAAATAATTATAGAATTAAAAATACATTACTCGAATAAAGAATATAATTGACGTGTAGGTAATTGTTGTTTATTTATAAATTATTACTGTATACAAATTATGAATATGAGTTTACTATCGAGTTCAGTTTTCTTACGAAATATAAAAGTTCAGCTTTCCCTTTGATACGAGTAAACTGTAATTATTTAAATAAAATGTCAGAATTTTATAATATAAACCTGTTCATCGATATAAAATTATAAAGAAAGTAAATAAAAAAAGCTTTAAAATATTCAGTGCGGTCTGTGAAAGCACCAAAACAATAAATTGGATTTAAGTTTCAAGGAATTTCCACTATTATACGAAAAACCTTGATTGAAATAGACTTGTAGTGATGTACATTCATCCTATTGTTTGACGACACAATGTCTATTTTTTTTTCTAAGTACTGTTGCTATGTAATTACAAAGAAAAAATTTCGGTCGTGTTGTTAAACCCAATACTTCCTCTTCCTCACTATCTCAATTTTTAAATGCGCGCTTGAAATTAAATTGTAACAACCAAAACCTTATATCAAATTTCCAAATTGCAGTAAACATAATTATAAATACTCGTAAAATTATTTATGTAAAAAATAAGTGACTAAGGCCCAGTTGTTCAGTTTCGGGTTATATTTTAACCTGGGTTATTTTCCATAGAAATGATTGTTTCAAGAATTGTTTCCATGGAAAATAATTAAGGTTAAAAGATAACCTAATACTGAACAACTGGGCCTTAGTCAAGTTAAGTGAACTCGAACACAACAGATAAACAGGTTAACTCTTCGCTTAATTGATTCATTTTTAATTAAATTAAGAACAAAAAAATATTGCGTAATTTTGCTCCAAGATTGTATACACTTTTAATAATTATTACAACACAGATAATATTTTATACAAATTGCCAATATTTTGTATATCTCATCGAAATTTAATAACCGATTTTTATCATAATTACTATACTTCCTATATTATAAGTTGAGGGCGTATTCTAAGGTATTTTGCTTACGTTAAATTTGAAAAGCAGCAAAAAATTGTTTTGAAATCTCCAAAAAATTAGTGGTGGTTTAGAGGATTCTGCCCCCTCCCCATTAAAAAAAGATTTCCTTGATGAGTGCATTTTTTATTGTTTTTACATTTACTTTAATTTCACATTTTTCAAATCCTAACCCCCCCCCTCCTATTGTAAATCCATAATTATGTACGGCCCGAGTAAGTAGAAGAAGTAAGGTATAAAAAGGAACAATTAGTTCTTCTAGTGAATGAAAAATTTATTATAATTATAATACGAGTAAAAGGTTTGACCACCACACGGGATTCCCAAGTGGTGGGTCACCCATTCAAGTTTACTAGCAACGCCGATATTACTACACTTCCGTGATCGGTCACCTAGAACGAGAAAACAATTATTTAATTAAACGTTAAAATATATTCCAATACGTAGTCAGCCGCTCCTGTTTGCAAGCACTGCTAACTCATAACAATGAAGAAAAAAATTAATGACGTATTGAAAAGTTTCGTTTTTCTAATAAAATCATTTGTGGAAAAATTCATCTCGCTAACGGTTAAATAGCGCGTAAAAAATATATAGCATTGGAGTTCAATAAAGAATTAGTTGTCCTATTCTAAACGTCTTCCAACATTTTTTCGTCACCGTGACGGATTGGCAAATAATAAGCATTGACGTTGGGCCAAGTGTTGGCAAACTTGTCCAGTTTCCAATATCAGGAAATTTGAATTAGTTTTTACATCACACCATTAATTTTTTATTTTATTTTGGCTGCGTGTTGTAGGTAATATGGACGATTCAAGGTAAATATGTATAGATTCTAATTATTGAAAGGATAGGATTTCCCTGAGGATTCTCATAATAAATTCCACTAAATCCTATATTTAATCAGAATTTCCACTTTAATATTTAGTAACAGGAAACGATTAATGAGTAGAAGTACAATAAACTGCAATTGATTATGCTATTGTAAGTGCGCAATCTTGCTGATTGAGAGGTCAGAATTACTGTTTAGTATTAGTCATAGTCACAAAAAATGCAGGGTAGCTCATTTATAGTCAATTTTTCAATAAGGTCCAAATATGGTTTATTTTCTGAATCAGAAGTTAAATATTCAAGTTGGTCACAATCTTCGGACCCCCCCCCCCCAAGGAAAGTTCTATGTTCACAAATCAAAGACACTCATTTATCTAAAATCCAACTTGACCTTTTAAACTAAAATACCTATTCATTCATTTTCAATTTTTTAAAAATTTTTATGGCTGTAATAAAAATTGGAATTAAACAAGCAAGAATTTAGATAAACTTAATTTTATTAACTTTTAAAAATATTCATTACATATTCAACACAATTTGCTTAGAAATCCCAAAAATGTTAAGACGAGCAACACCAGAAAAACGTTTCAATTTGGCGTAGTTTAAACATAAAAATCTTAGTTTTTTAAAATTTCGGGGTCATAGTGTTCCTCTTAAAATGTTTTTTTCAACAATACATAGTAATAATAGTATTTTACTCTTAAGAGCAATGTCCAGTGCTGAGTTAACCATTGTACTATTGAGTAATTCGTGTTTTATGTAATTTATTGCCAGAATGTAACAAAATTTTCAAATAATCGCTAGTTTCAACTAATCGATAAATAATCGACCCTAAAGGAAAGTACATAAAAAGTTTTGTGATTTTATCAAGACGGTAGTTAAAAAAATCTGAAAACAAATTAAAAAAATATTCATTGATCTGTGTGACAGGCAGTTGAGATTTTGTTTCTAAGAAATCCCTAAAATAGATCTATTTCTTGAATTTTTTCAGAATATTCGGTCAAGTCGTTCAAAATATAAAAATTCTTTTCCTTTTTTCTAAATATTTTCTTACTCGAATAAGGGTGTTTCGACTTGGTCCGTTTATTTTGTAACACATCCTATATAAATGGATTAAAATGAAACCAAAAAACCGAAAATCCAAAATCTTGGAGTCACGATATTTTGAAAATGGGCATTCACTTTTTGCTTTAATTTTTTTGGTCTTTTCGTAAAGCATAAACGAAGCTACGACCTGGGTCATTGCACTACAAATTTTGATGATGAGTGGAGACATGGAGCTTTATTTGAGAGCAACATTATGATAAAAGAGTCGAGCAATAGTTTAACCAAAAAAATCAATTTGATTCAATATAAAAATAATATATTTGCATAGTTACTTAATATAACAAATTGCAGCTATTTATAGAAAAATAATTTTATTTGGCCTATAACTGATAAACTTATCTTGGGCCACATCCGAATATACAATCAAATTTCTAGATTAGCGTAGAACTTTTGATTTTAAGGAAATTACGACACCCTTTTCTGTTAAATTAGAACTTCCTACATTAATTACTATTGTGTAAATTAACTGCAATTGTACAAAAATGCAGTCGCACTTATTGTAATAATAATAATAAACCATTCAAAAATTACCTAACACTTTTGCGAGTTTTCATTCATTTAAACTTCCCAAGTTTATTTTAATATTAATTTTAACAATTCGAAAGTTTATATATTTTGTCCTTTTCTATGAAATGTTGTCACGCTATTCGCTACCCCTATTATTTAACGAACTCCTCCCTAGATTAATGATAAATGAGAATAAACTTGACCGATGAAAGTAACTTCCTTGATGGGACGCACAGGATGTAAAATCAACACCCCTTCCATTAGGAACTTTTTTAACAATGTGTGACCTCAACGTAATTTTTTATTAGCAAGATTACTATTAGGTACTATTTTTTATATTCAAGGATAATAATATACCTATAGGTTCAATAAGAGGTGTCATTTTGAATTGTTGATTATTATTATTTTCATAATCTGATAAAATTATGTAGTTAGCAATTGATTTTATCTACTATATAACAAGCAATTAACTTTTCAATCAAACAACAAACAAATCTTGATTTAACGTTTAATTTAACTTCAACAATTGGATACGAATTAATAGGTTAACACGGCGAAAAATTAATGTCGAACTTGTTGTTCAAGGCTTAAATGGTGACGATATGGTCTCACCAGAAAGTAGCCCAACTCGAAGTTTATAATGAGAATTTTGAATTGGACAGAAATTTACCTGCTTTTGGAGATGACACAGTCATTAGTTAGATAATAAAAATGAAGATACTAAAGCAACTGACGAACTGATTCAAAACCACCAAAACTACTCCTACACCACCAAAGTAAAGTGAGGTAAAAAAGGTAATCCGTAACAGTGGAGAAGAAATTCTGAGAAAGCTACAAAATTGCGAAAGGGAAAGAAGGAACACCAAAGCCTATACAAATTCCACGAAGTTTGAATAAGAAAAAACATGAATGCTTAACCAAATTTTCTGAAGAAGAAAGAGAGAATATGTACTTACCTTCTTCAGTTTCTGAACAACGGCAATTTATAATTCCCCATGTAACTCGGCCAGGATACAAAACGAAAAACTACCGAAGGAGATTCGTGGCGATATTTCACTAAAACCTATACTTTTTCCAAGGATATTGAGAAAGTCTTGGTAGGTTCATGCAAAATATTTAACGTAACTTAATTTATTTGCATCACTCATGCGCAGATACAATCTTTTGTAGAATTACCGGTATAATGCAAAGTTGACCAATATTTTCAAACGTTAAGTTAAATTAAATAAAGTATAGCATGAACGCATATAGGGGGTTACTATGTACGTACATTGAACTTTTTTAAATTAAGTTACTATGTTTAGTTACTAGTTAGTTAAGTTACTATGTTTAAATATTTTGGATGAATCCACCTTACTGTTTGCCACGAGGAAACAAATTAAGCAAAGAAGGAAAAATTTTGCTTCCTAAAATGAGGGGAAAGTATGCACCAACGCACAAGCTTAGTGTTGAAGACGAAAAATTTATTAAGAACCACATTTTGTCTTTCCCCAGCGTAGAATCGCATTACTGTCGAAAGAAAAGCGATTACAAATATCTCGACCCAAGTCTAAATATTTTTAAAATGCATTAACAATTTGAAATCCAATGCGAAAAATTACAAAGAAGATGTACCGGATTTGAAAAGTACAGGAGTGCTTTTTGTGAGCATAAGCTAACTTTTCAAGTTCCTAGAAAAGATCATTGTGAAACCTGTTTTCAATTGACAAGAAATACAAAATTTGAAAAGTCTGACGAAGACCCAAAAAGCTAAAACGCGTAAAATTACTTTTTAGTGTAAGTAAGTTCAGACTGTTCAAAAACTGTTAAACCAGTATGACGAAGGAAATGTTATTGAAGAAACTGGAGAAAGAACTGAAGAAGAAACACTGATAGAACCAACAGAGTATAGTGAAGCAGAAACGATATTGAACAGGATAAAAAACGGAAAAGCACCGGGAAGATATGCGGTGAAATGATGAGAAATGCAAGCGAAAAAATACACCAAAGAATATACAAATTGATAATTGGGATTTGGAGAAAAGAAGAAATGCCGAATTAATGGAAATCTGGAAGAACAGTGCCAATAAACAAGAAAGGTGATATTGAAGAATGCCAAAAGTACAGAGGAATAACTTGACTACAGGTGACTTACAAGATTCTATCGACATTTTGGTGGGAACTACAGACAAAATGGTGGGTAATCCTACCCACCTCCCCAGAAAATGATACAGACTTTCAATGAAATAGAAAGACATGCGATGGAAATGGGGTGAGGATTAATGAAGGCAAAACCAACTACATAAAATTCAAGAGAAAAGACGACACGTGGCAGAATGACTTAAAAATTGGAATTTACACCTTCCAGGAAGTAGAAATTTCAAATATTTGGGAGTACAAATAAGAACAAGGAAACATCGCCAGAGATAAATGAGAAGATACAAGCTGGTTAGAGAGCATTCCTCGCAAACAAGAAAATTTTGAAAAATAAGAGCATATCTATAGGAACGAAGATAAGAATATACAAAGCGTTTGTAAGAACAGTAGTCGCATATGCTGCAGAAATATTAAATTGACTAATAAGAGCGAAGAAAAATTGAGAATATTCGAAAGAAAAATATTAAGAACGATTATGGGACCAACGATTAACGAGAACGAATATAGACTAAGAAAAAATGCTGAAATAGCCAAAACATTGAGAAACGAAGACATCATGAAGCACATAAAAACGCAAAAAATAGATGCCCTAGCTACGTAACAATAAAAGAGCCAGATCATGAACTGGAGACCAGGTGAAACGAGGAACAGGGAAATAACAAGAGCTAGATGGATCTTTCTTTTTTTCTTCTTGAATAACTTTCAATATAACAGGTGATGAGAACATCCGTAAAATATTCAGTCGCCTAGAAAACCGGTGTTCAGTTGACTGGCGCCTAGTTGGCGTCGACCAGTTGTCGGTTTCCGCAATGCTTCAGTGGAATGTTTTTTTTTGGGATGATATTGAAGGAAGAAGAAGGATCTTGGAATTCCCACTATTTATGGGTACCTCATGAAGTATCCCAATTGAAAAGAATTCAAATTTCTTATGAAGTGTCCGGAAGTCATTAAAAGGCATCCGAAAATTGAACAAATCGACAATTTATTTTGAATCAGGGTATAGTTTAATGGAACGTGATTATATTAAAACATATTTGTAGTTGCAAAGAAACACTACTGAATGGTGGGTACAACAAATTAAAAACGCATGAAAGAAACCAGCACAGTTTGGTACGGTACACGACATTAGGGCGACTGTCAATTGGGCGACGACAATTGGGCGACGACAATTGGGCGACGTCAATTAGGCGATGGTCAATTGGACACCGGTTTTTTGGGCGACGACTTATTAGGCGACCGGCCAAATACGGGAAAGTAGCATCGAGTATGCGGCAGACCCCGGTCGATGTCACATCGTTCGCCCGTCGTACCTTGAAATCGAGTGAAATTTTTTCGCTCTGATTTGAATTTTTCTTTGAAATTCGGATAGATGGGGGTGTGATTACTGGATATTAGTAATAAATATAATCAAAAAAATGGAAAATAACCCGTGTATTGCCGAAAAAGTGAAAAAATTAAAAATTTTTTTCCTTCTAATTTTGGGGTGTGCATTCGATAAGGAGGGTAATCCATCTTCTAAAGCTACCCTTACGGGGCGCCGCTCCGCTCCGCGTTGCACCCCTCCAGGGTGGTTTTGACTCTGGTTACTAGGCTAAACATACGAGTAGCGCCACCCATCAAGAAAACCGGGATAAATGAAACCGGGATGTGAGAGAACCTCGAAATAGCATTCAAAAGTATAGTTGCGGTATGGGGCAGTAAACTATTACGTTTCACCCCCCAAAAAATCGCGTAAAAACAAAAAATAATCGATGTTACATGTACGAGAGACGAGCTGCATCTGACTATTTTTATATAATTAAAGAGGATATTATTATTATATGCAATATTGATTAATAATAAATTGTGAAATAATAAAAAATAAATTCCGTCGCCTATATGACCGGTCGCCTAATTCGGATCGCCTAATAGTAGGGGAGCCCAAGCGGGGATTTGGGGATTTACTCGAGCGCGGCAGATTAATATACAGGGGGATACCTTGTACCCGGTTAAGTACCTCCACCAAATATGAGCCCCATATATATGGCCGCCCGTCAAGGATAAAGGATCAGATTAGTAAAAAAAAATTGATCATCATAAATTCTCGAGCGTGTCAGATTAAGGTAGGGTGAGTTAATTACATGCTAAAAAGTGTACATTCCACTAATCTGACGATTTGAGAGTGACGCAAAGAATGGGGAGGGCTACAAAGTTGAAAAAAAACGTCATCTCGACATTCTCGAGCGTGGCTAATTTTTTTTTAATTTTGAAGGGAATAATTCAAGAATAACGAAAAATATATAATCTGACGATTTCCACAAGCCGAAGTAACAAAAATTCGTCGATAAAGTTCAATGCGTGCAGCTGTGTGATGGTGGTGATGCCTATATTCCCCGTTTCTATTTCTCTCTCACTTTTTCTCTATCTATTACTCTCTCATTCCGTTCTCACTCTGGTTTCTGTTGCCATGACGCCATTACAGCTGATCACACAGACTCGTTCGTGGCATGATATTATGTACCCAAGTAACATTTTTCCCTGGTGAAATTAAAATTTCTCTGCTAGAGCCCTGGCAAATTTCTGCCAGGTGGTTATAACAGGGTTTCTTATGGCAGACCTCTTACAGATACCTGTCAGGTGTCTATAAAGAATTATGCGCAGGGCCCTGTAAAATATCTGTGGCAGGGCCCTGGAAGGTACCCCTTCGCAGGATCGCAGGTAATTTGCAAAGCCCTGTAAAATATCTGTGGCAGGGCACTGACAGGTACTCTGTTGCAGGTAATTTGCAAAGCCCTGTAAAGTATCTGTGGCAGGGCCCTGGCAGGTACTCTGTTGCAGGTAATTTGCAAAGCTAGGATAGTTTGCAAAGGTATTTGCATGCTATTTCCTGAGCTTTTCAATTAATTAAGTTCAATTATTTAAAAAAATTTGAAAAATTTTTTTTTTAATTGTCAGATTAGGCAAATCCCTCTAGATAATCGTCAGATTATGAGACAGCACGTCTAGGACATGAAGACGAACCATATATATTGTTATGACCTTATAGCCTCGCGTTGGGCTGTCAACTTGCTATGTCCACCGTGAACCGTGAACACGACTTACTCTTTATCTCAGGATGGCAGGTTCTTTTGACTTTTACGACGGAATTACTTTAATCACACAGTCAAAGAAAATACGGACATCTAATCTTTATAAACATTTAATAAACAAATTAACACAAAATTAAAATAAACAATTAACACCAATACAACAACGTTAACAATAATCAACATCCAAAGTTACTTATTTAATATCAAGTTTAAAATCAACTACGCGAACTTCCTCGTACACTTACGTTTTTAATGGCCGAATGTATTCGCCTCGAATCTTTATTTTGGATCCACTTTTTTTTTATAATTATCCAAATTATCTGGTCACATCCAATTTGATCCCATTCAAATTATATGCGATTATCCAATTATCCAATTATAAATTTTCTTTAATTGGTATTTACTTATTGCAAATCCAATTGTGTCTTATCAACAGGTTTTTGGAACAACCTCTTCCCTCTGGAACACCAGTTTTCAATTTGCTCTCTTTATATACAACTACTTTGTCGTTTCATTCAATTCCAACTTCGTTTATCACTTTCTAAAAGGAACTCTTTTATATGCGACTACTCTCGTCGCTTGATTTTATTCAACCTCCATTTATCTTTAAACGGAAATATTTTAAATGCGACTACTCTTGTCGCTCGATTTCATTGAACCCCGTTTATTTCGCCTTAGCAACCCATCTTCGTTTTTTTATTCCCATTTGATTTTTTTATCTCCCATTTTCAAGTGTTTCGTGTTGCCTATCCAATTGATTTTTCTTTCATCACAAAAACTTAATATAACAACTTAATCTAACATTTTAAAACATTTTTTTTTTATAAATTTTTCTCATGCCATATTTTCTCTGACTGCACGACAAACAATTTAATATCGCAACAGCCAAATTTTGATGGACACAACAATATCTTAATCTGACGCGCTTGAGTATGTCAAAATGGCGAATTTTTTTTGCACATTCTAATGATGGCCGCGAGTTTGCGTCACATCCAAATCGTCAGATTATTATATGGGAGCTTTTTCTAGGCTCACTTAACATCCCTTTAGAAAATCTGACGCGCTCGATTAAATTTTTTTTTTTTCGTTTTCAACCCTTACGTACGCCCACCCCCATCAAGCAAACGATCAGATTAACATACGTACATTATTAAAAATACGTAGGACATGGATGCTATCAATATCTGACGCGCTCGAGTATGTCCATGCAACAGTTTTTTTTTACATTATTGAAAAGCTATAGCCGCTCCCCCCTCTGCTGAAAAGGCATACATTATATAACATTTTTTTCTTCTTATCATCTAAGCTTTGCAACCCAATAAGTCTCTATGACGCTCGAGTAAATCCCCATTTAGCATCGTGGGCTCCCCTACTATAATAAGTCGTCGCCCAAAAAACCGGTGTTCAATTGACCGTCGCCTAATTGACGTCGCCCAATTGACCGTCGCCTTAATGACGGTGTCTGGCTTGGTATCTGTTGGAGGTAAAAATTTGTTGCTCTTCAGGAAAACGGTGTGGTTGCAATATAAGAAGGATAAAACAGATAAGGTTTCGATAAACACACCATATGAAGATGCCACCGCATTGGAATGGTCGTCCACCAAAGTATGATCCAGTGAAACCATACTCGAAAAGATTTTGTATTTCTGATGCCAAACGCAAGGATCTCAAGAAACTTTGCGATCCTAAAGTTATACCATGATGCTGAGGTTGAGCCTCACAACATTTCCGTTGACTCAGGACATGATTATCTACATTCTAAATATTAGTAAAGAATAATATTTTTGTTTTTTATGTCACTAACATTATTTGTTGTATAATAAAAATATTAAAAAATTTTTTTTGGAGAAAATGAAGAATTTTTCTGCAATTATTGTTATGTCTTCAGAATAAATTAAACTTTAAAAATGTAATAGTTAATTAAACGTGAAAATATTTTTGTATTTTAACATGACCTTTCTAAATTGATTATTAATTCTCAATAGTTAAAAAATTAAATATTTTATCTTCAAATATATACTCACAAAACTCAAATTTACCTTCAAATGTGATGATAAATGTGGTCGTTAATGGGTAAAAGCCACCATAAAAGTAAAGATATGAATTTTACTATGGTTTTAGCTTTCCTGAACAATTATTGATAAAGTAACTTTATTGAATTCAAAATTCGAAGATTGCGTTATCTATCGACATGCTGACATCAATTGGGCGCCTAGATCTTGCAATTTGACCCCATTAGATTTTTTCTTTGGGGCTACTCAACAAACCTAAAACGAGCTCAGATTTAAAGAACAATATTCAACATGAAATTGCAACCATTGAGTCTCATTTATGCGAAAATATAATAAAAAATTGATGTCATATCAGCAGAACTGTGAAGGACATTTAAATTATGTTGTGTTCCACGTACAATCCCAATGTTTGTTCTTTACGTTAAAATTTTCCAATTTTTCCAAGATTAATACGTTTTTATAATAAATCAAAATTACTCATCTTATTGAATCACCATTTCGATTAAAAGTTTTAACAATTGAAGACCCTGGTGCAAGAAGGGGATATGTACAAAAATTTGAAAAGTAAGATTTTTGCAGATTTGGGTTCTAAAACGAACATTCTTCGCTTGGTAAAATTATGGAATTTCTTTTTAAAATAAATTCGGAGCTACAAGTGAAAATAACATATCCCCTCATACAAAAAGGTGCAAGAACGGGATATGTACACGTAAGGGGATATACCCACCTAGATGGTCGAAAAATCGATTTTTTTGCATTTTCTTGAAGTTTGAGGTCTCCAGAATATCTGGTGAAAACGCCAAGTTGATATTTCGATAAATAAGCCAGTTACAGCCGAGAGAGTGAAACGTGTTTTGCGGCGCCGAGCCGACAGGCAGGTTGCGGCAAGCGACCCTTCGAACAAAACGTGTCTAGATCTATTTTATGATTCTATTATGTTTATGGGCATGCTTGGCTCCAACGAAATACCATAAAATATGACTGTTATTCATTGCCAAAAATAGACATGATTTGTCAGTAGCTTGCCGGGCTTGCCGTTCGTGCAACTGTGTGTTACAGTGAATTTTCGTTTGCGAATAAATATTCAGATAAAAATGGATATAAAAAATAAAGGTTCTCGGAAAGCTCATCGATCCGGATCTTTACGCAAAGATCGAAACAAAAAGAAAATAGCGCCCAAAAATCGATATTCTGCCGAACAACTTTCCGACGAGAATATTAGTTCCAGTGCCAAAAAATTGAAAACTGATCGTGACACATCCGCACCAGAAGATCTAAGCATCGGATATCAAATTTTGAATTTTCTGACTGTGTTTTCTGCCTTATCGGAATGTGTAAAATGTAAAAAGTGTGATGTTCGATTCTCTATAGAAAGCGCTCGAGGACTCGGTTTTAAAATTGTAGTTTCGTGTTCATCGTGCAAACCGACTTTCATATTTGGAAGATAGCTCCAAAAACGATGAACAGCGGGGTTAAAATCGCACGATACAACACAAGGGCTAGGACAATACTCAAAGATTCAGCGAGTACAGGTTTTAGCAAGGAGATTGCACGAGCGAAGCGCAGCGGAGCGAGTGTCAATCTCCGCAGCTGAAACCTGTACTCGCTGAATCTTTGAGTATTGTCCGAACCGGCGTTGCTGTTGCGGTGATAATTCCGTGAAGAAACGCCACAACTTAAAAGCACAACATCACATACGAAAATCGACATTTCAAACGCCATTTTTAATGTCGAAAATTGTGAAACAAATTGACCATATCGCATCACAATCATTGCAAAAAAAATCAAACAAAAAATTTCGTAAGCACCGAAAAAAATGGAAGCATAAATCGCACTAAATTTGTAATATAAAATTCGTTACTATAAAATTCGTTAGAAGTACATTGCTTTAAGTGAATTCGGGTGAGAACTAATGCGTTGAACCGGTTTCCTACATCGCATCTGTTGAGTGCGTTAGTCATACACACTACATAAATTATAAAGGGCTCGCCACATAGCCTGTGCTGTGCTATGCCAATGTCAAACATTGAAGTAGAAACATAGGGTTTGAATAGTGACGTTCACATAGTTATGAGTTGCTATGCTATTTTGCGCATGACCATGACATTGTTCAACGTTTGTGTTGACATAACACAGAGCATAGCATAGCACAGCACAGGCTATGTGGCGAGCCCTTAATATTCGAAGAGATTTTTTATTACGTATGAATTCTTTTACGCTCCACTACAAATATTCGATATTCTGGTAGGGTATTTAGAATATTTTTTATTTTCGGATATTATTCGACTGTGCATCTGTCGTACCCATTTAACTACAATGTAAAATAACGCACGCTGATTGGTCGAAACGACAAAATTTGACCCTGAATGGAATTATCGTTAATATTGCTGTATTTCTTGCAACATGCACGTTCAACAATGGTGTCACCTCATTATTGGAAATTATGAACGTGTTAGGAATATCGGTTGGATCAGGAGCGCACTTGTACGCTGCGCAAGAAGACGAAACTCGCATAGCGAGAGCCGAGCTGCAAGCGCAAGAACAGACAAAAGAAGGTCGAATACGGCGCCGACAACAAAATTTAGAAGCTATGAAAATTCCGTCGACCGTAGAAGACCTACACTATGGGCCTGGTATCGATGATTCCATGTAAGTTGACAAATTTCATGATTTATTCATTCCCAAATTTTCAAATGAGTTTTTCTCAAAACCCCGTTTCTCAAATCGGTACCCAAAATTTCTCGACAACCAATAAACCGATTGCCTTGAGATTTTTTGTGGTTATTCTATACACCATTATCTAGTACTTGTCATAGGATTTTTTTTCCGTTACTTAGTTTTTGTTTTATATGCAAAATAATAACTAATTTTTGGCTCAAAAATCACTATTTATGTTCAAACATCCGCCATTTTGTCATAAATCAATATTTTCAAAATCGGCTATGACAAGTACTAGATTATTCGCAATTCACATTAAGCAAACGCCACCATGCGGGAGAATTTCAAATTAGTAAATGACGTATTAAATGAAAATAAAAATTCGTTCTTCAGGCTCAAAACATAACAAAATCAACTAATTAACAAAATATATTATAATAAATTTAAGACTATACTGAAATGTTTGCAAATTTTCACCAGACCATGACTTTGAATTTCGAAATATACGTCTAAACACAGCCATGTTGTTGTCGCTGGTGGCGCCACCAACGGTAATGTAAATCGCCAATAGTATCTAATTTAATAATCTTTTTTTTTCAGATGATTTTTGAAGAAACGCCAGTGGGTACCGTAAACGCAGATTTTTTTACGACGCTCCAAGGATCATACAATATCCGTGTATATTTTTGATATCTTTAAATAAAAAAAATTAAACGTATTTTTGAATGTATATACTTTTAGATAACTAAAACCCCAATCCGAAATTTCAAATAGTTTTCTTTGAAAAAATTCACAAAAATGACCTGTTTTTCCGGCTCCTATATATAGGTGTATATTATATCCCCTTAACATATCCCATTCTTGAACTTCATATTTATTGTGTATCCTACACATGTTATCATGTCCCCTTCTTGCAACGTGCAGGTGCAATTAGAAGTCTGTAATAAACCATTGAATTTCATGGTAGTTTTACGGTGCTTTCTAGTTAAATTTAAGATTAAAATTATGAGTGGTACCGACGAAAGTGTAGTTGATGTGGAAGACCCTTATCAAGATTCTAGTAGTAGTTTTAATAAAAAAATCGGTTTATTTATGTTTGTGTTACATATCCCGTTCTTGCAGTCAACATGATTTGATCCAAAATTATGTGTGTAACAATCCCGTTCTTGCACCGTACATCATTTTTATGCCATATTATCGAAAGTTATAGTAATATTAAATTAAAATTAAAAATATACCTTACTCTCTTTCATTGGGACACAATACTACTATAAAAAACGAATAAAAAAAATTTTTTATTTTACATCTCTTGAAAAGTTTGGAAAACGTTACTTATCCCCTTCTTGCATCAGGGTCTTCAATTGGTAATCAAAAGTATTATTAATTATTAAAGAATGGCTTCACAAATTTCGCAGTGAGTCAATAACCTGTTTGGGGGCCGTCCATTAATTACGTAAGGATGATTTTTGTAATTTTTGACCCCCCCCCCACGTAAGGGTACGTAAGATTGTGGAACCCCCCCCCACATCTTACGTAAGGATTATTTAAAAGAAAATTAATTTTGACCCCCCATCTCCACCCCTAATATTTATAAAATATGAATAATAATCTATATATATATAAATGGATGTATGCGTGTATGTATGTTCCCTATAGACTCCTAAACCGTTTGACCGATCGGAACCAAATTTGGCACAGTTATTATGTAGGTTCCTGCGCATGTTTTTGTATTGAAATAGTGCAAAAATTCGCAAAGGAAAGGAAAGTTGATTTTGAGTAGCCTGCCTTCCTTTAAGGAATCTCGATAATCCATTCATGCGCGTCCCTATGGGACGCGCATGAATGGATTATCGAGATTCCTTAAAGGAAGGCAGGCTACTCAAAATCAACTTAAAATAAATTGCATTAGCGAATCGAAACAACGGATTAACAGATTAACGCAATACTATATAGACGAAGTATTTACAATATAACAACGTATCAGTTGATCAACGTTATGATTGGCTCTGAAACATGCGGACGGACACGAAGCCAGACCATAAGGCTTCTTTCTATACCTTGTATAGAAGCCTAAATAAGGCTTCTTGTTATACTTTGTATAACTAGAAGCCTAAATGTAGCGCACTGGCTACCCAGTTCTTAGACCTCTATACACACAGAGTATTTCCAACACGATTTGAAACGCTCTGTATGATTTTGAATTATGCGGACAGACGGACAGACAGACACGGAGCCAGATCATAAGGCTTCTTGTTATACTTTGTATAGAAGCCTAAAACAATAATGAATGCTGTCAATCTGTCAACCGATCGACAATGCAAATACGCGTGCACGTGCTTTACGTTTCTATTTGACCATCTTAACCAAATTTTGTGTAGAAGTTATTTACAACGCTACGAAAAACATAGGCTACTTTAGAACCTTGGAGTGAGGACGAAGGCCGAACAACCACGGTCTACACCAATGGTTCCCAAACTTTTTTTTCTCGTGGACCCTCGGCTGCTACATTTCTACTGTATTCCCAAAACTCCTAAAAAATATCACCCTACACTTACAACTTGTGAACCCCTGTTTTCTTTTCACGTCTACGTGGACCCCCGTGTAGTCTCCCATGGACCCCTGGGGGTCCACGTGGACCACTTTGGGAACCACTGGTCTACACGTATGCCTGCGATACCCTTGAGTGAGGCCGAAGGCCGAACAACCACATCCGACACGGTCTAGATGGCTAAAGGCGGCCGGTAGGCCGACTGTGCCAGCTAGTATATTATACTATTATGCCACTATGTTTAATGATTTGCCATTTGTGCCAGTAAGTACCATGTGTATCAGCGCCTTTAAGTACTATATATTTCAATATATTTGATTTTTTATCAAATATTATATTTGATTTTTAAATTTAATTTAAAAAAATATTTTAAGAAACTTACGTAAGGAATACGTCGGACCCCTCCCCCCCTACGTAAGGGTCCGTAAGATATCCAATACCCCCCCCCCCCCAAAACCCTTACGTAATTAATGGATGACCCTTTGGTTCTTTATAAGTTCCTTTGAATTACCCTAAATAAAAAACCATTTGAACGACGATTGTTAACCACTTTTGATGGTCATTATTTTCCAATTATTTGGAAAATGTTACCACATTATTAACTTAATGTAGCAAAACCAATTATAAAGTTTTATTTTCTTTAATTCAACATTCTACAATCTAGATAATCAATATTATAGTGCACATGTTAGGTTTTTACAAATGTAATTATATTTACCCAAGCGTATCTAAGGACATTAGTACCCAAGTACACGAGTACTTGAACTGGGTAAGTACTTGAGCACTTAAAAAGCACAATATTTATATGTTGAACTATTTTATTTATGAAATTTATCTATCGGAGTGACGTTTTTGAAATTATAAATGTAAATAATCAAGTTACACTATTTACTTTATTGCCCGATTAAACCAAAATAGGTTTTTGTGTTTTTAGTTTTAAGCCGAAACATTTTTTTTTTTAATATAAACAGATTTTACAAAATTCCACATAATACCACAGTATACCTACATAATGTTGAGTCAACCAAGTTGATTTTTATGTTTTTAACGAGTTTTTAAGTTATAAACAAACAAATTTTTTTCAAATTTCAACATAAGCAGATTTCACAAAATTGTTATAAAAATCAAGTACAACAAATTTATCACAATAATTGATGTACACCTAATTTGCATAATAACTTAAATATCGGTTATCAAAATTAAATGAACTATGTACCCAAGTTACATACGCAAAATTAAGAAATCCAAATTTTTAACTTCCAAAATTGCCAAGTGTACAATTATTGCTAATAAACTGATGAGATAAAACAAAAAAGTAAAAGAACAAAAGTGTTCCACTTTTATCAAATCTTCATTGTTATGATTAAAAAATAAAATCTTACCAAACTATTGTTGACAGTAAATCAAAACACGAACGTAATGTCATTAATTCGGCAATAAAGAGATCACTTAAAAACGAAGCACTTGCACATTAAAATCACCTACAATAAAACAAATTTTTACAAAATTATAAATACAATTTCGACAATGCGCCAAGACAGCTGGGGATCACCATTACACTAACACTAAAGTGACGCATTCGCGGCGTTGCCAATTGTTCATAAATAACTACATTTCAAAGATAACTGGGTAAGTGAGTACAAAATTATTGATCGGATTGCAAACAAACCAAAATTGTTTGTTGATCTTTCAGCCGCCTTTCAAATTTTGAGGTTATTATTAGAAGCAAATGATAATGTCGGAAAATGCACATCACGGAATAACAATTTCTTGCAAAAATTGCATAAGTTGTGGTCCATACATTTGTTTTGGCATCGTGCATTGTTCAAATGTGTCAAACGTCACTTTGACAGTTGCAAAAAGTAAACACGTAAACCAAGCAACTTTTTAAAGACAAGACCAACTATGATCGAAGTTGCCGTAAAATTACTAAAAGGTTCGATTTATCTTACCGGAGAAGTTGTGGAATGTATAATTACGTTTAGTCATCCACCTTCGCCATCTCATAAAGTATCGCAAAGTCACAGCGATGTTTTCGAAAGTTTGGCGTGGGCCTCTGCACAAATTACGTGTCAGTGCACCACCGATATTAAGTTAAGCAAACAAGAAGAGCCACCAAAAACCGACCACTTATTAAACGATACCGCACTTTCGTCATGCGTTACCGATGCAGGCCACATCGAGTTGGCCACCAAACCTAAAATTTTGTTTTGCGATTTACGGTTATCGCCAGGACAGTTTAAATCTTGTAAGTTACGTTTTGGTAAACGACTTTTGTAATTTATTTGTATTACTTTTTTTTTAGATGTTTTTAAGGAGAAAGTTCCGAATGATGCTCCACCTTCCTATCGAGGACAACTGGCTAAATATTCGTACAAGTTGATAATTGGGACTCAACGGGTTAACTCACCTATTAAGCTACTTAAGGTTCCTTTGAGAATTCTTCCTATTAGTACAGCTGCTTTGAACGATATAAGTGGGTTTTGCAATGACACAAGTGAGGATTTAGCTCCTGCCAATCCTTTCTTGGAAGTGAAACAAAGTGATACGCCATTTGAGATTGCTTTACAGACATTACAGGTAATTTAGAATTATAATGGTCCAGTCGTTGGGTACTTTTGCATGGAAATGACTCTGAAATGCGATTTTTTGGTGCTTAAAGCGGAGGCAAATTTGTCAAAGAAGGTCTCAAAAATCACAGTCGTGGTTTAACAGTTTTCCATGCATACTATGCTCAAAATGGACATTAGAAAAATTAAACTAAATAAAATTTTGAGTAAAAGCTGAAAAAGTATTACTCTAGGCTCCATAGTTTCGAACCTTTTAATATTAGTCTTCTCAGGTTGAATATATAAAAAATTAACGGAGGCCATAATGGATATTAACAATCTTAATGTAATCAAAGAAACCGACTCCATTTGTTTTTCTCAAATATCTCGAAAATTAAGCACGGTATGCTAACAAACTGTACATGCATTTTTTGTAGACCGTTAAATTATCTACAGTGTAGATTCTACACTAATAATAAATTGGAAAATTATTTAGCTTCTATGCGCCGTCAAACTCTGAAAATCCTGGATTTCGTCGTTTTTTTGATATTACACAGGTATAATTTTTTGGCAGGCCATTTAATTTTTTAAAAATTGTGACTGCAATTGTGAAAAAAAGTAACTGGAAAAAACTGTTGAATCCCCTCCAGGCAAAAAAGGTTAACACCAGGGACGTGTTCAACCAACTTTTTTCAGGGGGGAGCAATCCTCAATTTTCCAACTGACTTTTTGTAAGTAATACATTGGGTATAGTTATATACGTTGAACTTATACACTAATTTATTAAAAACACTTAAATTTTCTTGATTTAAATTTTTCATTTAACTTTTAATTTCCACAAAAATGATTATATTTCTTGAATTATAAAATGGACATAGATACACCTTAAATCTAGACTTATACAATACTGACTGAAATTTTATTAACATTCATTTTTATGTATTTTTCAAAATGGTTTATTTAGCGGAATTTTTATTCTAGAACATTCTAGACTTCCTTTTGCTAAATTGACAAATGGATAAACAATTACAATATTAGTATTTCCTGTTACATCATCTATCGGAAAATTACCAGGATTATATAATTATTTTATTAGTTATTGGAATATATAACTTCTCCCCCCTTTAGATGAAAAATTTGGAACTTTATGGTGACTAATTTTTCAGCAGTGTCCATTTCGATGACGTTTCGACGTTGTAATTTGATTTCCAAGTTGATAATGTCTATACCTTTTTACATAAATGAAGATTTTATAATTAACAATAAACAATGAATAAAAATGATAAAATAGAATAACAAAATAATTTAAAATCGTTCAAACACTTTAAATTGTATCACTGTAAAATAAAATTTTTTTTCGAATCCTTTCACTTTAAATTTTGTTTAGTTCACTTAAATCGACTGTGGACAGTTCAGAGAGTTCACTTCTAAATTAACACTACAAGTTCCTTTGTCAAATACTTCGAAGAATTTTAGGTTTTAAATTTTTGTTTCGAATTTTGTAACTTGATGTCCTTTAATTTTAATTCGCGGAGATTGGTTAATTTCGATCACATATGTTCCCTTAAAAAATGTTTACTTTTAATTTTTTTTTTTTTCTTTTGAATGTCCAATTATCGGTTTTGTTGATATCACTATCCATTTTCCATTCTCGAATTTTGATGTTGTTTAATTTAATGGTTTAATTTGACATATTTTTCGAAGTTGGAGTAATTTTGCTCATAAGGAAATTTGAATTTGAAGGATCATTTTAAATTATTTTTGGAACTAGGAATTGGTAAAAGATAATTTGAAGATAGTCATATTTTTCAATTTCAACAATTGGAAAATCGAATAAAAATGTGTTTTGATTTAATTTTGAATAAATTTTAATATTAATAAAAATTTTTCAAATAGTAAGATAATTTCTAAATTTGGTTCAAATAGTAATTAATTGTTTACAAGTTTAATTTATTTTAAAAGGTTCATAAGTGTGATTATTTAATTATGAAAAACATCAATTTTTGCAAAATTAATTGTTATTTCCAAGTTATTTAACAAGTCATTGATTATTCGAAAGTTATTTATTAAATTTAGAATTGTTGACATCAAAAAGAAATTGTTGATAAGTTAAAATTTTGATTTCGATTGATTTTATAAAATTTTGTTTATATTGATTTTTGACAAGGATGTTATTAAATGTAAGGTTTATGAAGTTATATTGTTTTCTAAAGGGTAAAATTGGTTTATAAAAAGATTGCATATTAAAAATTTGGAAAAACATCCAAGATGAGAATTTTGATTTATGCATTTTCTAAATTGTCCAATATTTTGATAATGTCAGGTATAGGATATTTGCCACTTAATGTAATTTTGTTCATTTGCTGATGCTCGCATTTTAGAAATCTGAATTGAAATGAATGATTTTGAATTTATTATTTTTGGCTGTTTTGAATTTACTTTTGCGTCAGTTTGGTGAATGTATAATCATTAAATATGTTCGTTAGTGTAATCGAATAGATTCATATGTAAAATTTGAAAATTTGGGATTTTGAAAAATTTGGAATTATTTAAGTTTTATTTTAATTATTTGAAATTGTGTATTGTGGAATTGCGTGAAAAAGAAAATTTGTTGTTTTGGTTTTTGGAGGTACCAAAAGTGAATATTGGTCAATATAGTGGTTATTAAAATTTTTCCTTTTCCGGTTGCCATTTTTGAAAATTTGTTGTGCTTTATTTATAAATGATTTGAACTTTCTAAAATGTTCTCTTTCATTATTATTAGTCAAAAATTCGTTTACGTATTTAGGATTTCCAGCTAGACCTCGTCTTTCGAAATTTATTAATTTTAAATAAAATGGTTTAGTTATTTCAGATGACCTTAAATTTCGAAATTTTGATTGAATTATCGATGATTGATTTTGGTAATGGTTATTTAATTTTTTTCTTTTTCGGTTATTGATCTTTAAAATTTGTTTTGATTTGTTTATAAATAATTTGAAATTTTTAAAATGTCTTTTGTATTCAAGAGTTTTAATTAGATTTTGTCTTTTGAAATTTAACAATTTTAAGTTTTGAATTTCTGATAGGTTTATTGATTGTTGGTTTTTGTAATGGTTATTTAAAATTTTCCGTTTTCGGTTATTGTAATTTAGAATTTGCTGTGATTTGTTTATAAATAATTTGAAATTTTTAAAATGATTTCCCCTATTGTTATTAATCAAAATTTTATTTAAGTATTTGAGTTTTTTAACTAGATTTCGTTTTTTTAAATTTTGTTGGAATTTATTTGAAGATAGTTTGAATTTTCTAAAATTTTTTCTTTTGTAATTATTTGTCGAAATTTTGTTTATGTATTTGAAATTTCTAACCGGTTTTTGTTTTTGGAAATTTGTCGGTTCTAAATGATGTGACCTTTGGAGATTCGTTCTACCGCTGTCTACTTCCATTGGGGTAGGTTTAAATGAAGTTCTGTTGGAGTTCGGTTTAAATACAAAGGGTTTGTTAAAATTTTGAAAATTAGAATTTTGAAAATTCGGTTCAAGTCGAAATGAGTTATCGAAATTTTGATTGGGTGTTTGTTGATAGTTGTTTGTTCTAAAATTTTGCTCTTCTAATGGAATTGGTGATTCTTGTTCCCTTAATTGACTTAATTTTTTATTTTCTGAAATTGTTTTTTGCAGTAAAGTTAATTTTCTAAGAATTTGGTTCATCAAAATTTCGTTATGCTTTTTATCAATTTCTGATCGTGCTGTTTCTAAATTTTGTTTAACTAATTGATATTCTTTATATAATTTTGAAATTTGGTTTCCTAATTCGATAACATTGTTGTTTATTAGGGGTTTACATTTTTTGACCGGTTCTTGAATTTTAAATTGATTTTGACTAAAATTTTGGTTAATTGGAAAGTTTGTGACATGTGCGTTCATAAGATCAGTAGTTGAATTAATTTTTTGAAAAATTTTGTTTTCTCTAAAATTTGTGGATTCTAAAGAATTGATAGGTTTACGTGGACGTGATAAATGATAATTTTCGATTGTGTTTAAATTTTTTACGTTAGAGGTTTTCATGAATAAAGTATGAAAAAATGGTATTTTTGCTTGGGGTGTTTCTAAAATGCTGTCTCCAAATTTAAGTATTGCTTTTAGTTGACGTAATAAATTTCGTCCTATTAAGCCGTCATATTTTTCTGAGAACTTAGAAATGTAAAATTTGCATATTTCGTTACTTTTGAAAATTTTAGGTAACGGGGTATATAAAATTTTGTTTTGTTGTGACAATTTATCCGAGGTTTGAATTTGGAAATTTTCAGTTTTTATGTAATTTTTGAAACATCTTAAAGCCAATTCTGGACTTATTAGACTATATTCACTGAATGTTTCGATTAAAAATTTTGCTTGAATCTCCGGAATGCATATAAATGTCAGATTACGTCCTGTCGTATCATAATTATCATTTACATGAATGGTTAAACTATTTGGTCTAAATTTTTGGAAATGTGAAGTTTGTTGAGACGTATTAAAATTATGGAAGGTTGACATTTTATTTTGGATTTGATTTTTAAACTTATAAAATTGTATTTAGCGTTTATGCTTTCTTCGTTATTTCCGGGTGTCGTTTACAATAACTTGCAGAAATGCTAGTTCATTTAACTTAGGTTTTAAAAATAGAATTAATGAGTAAGATGTAATTTAATTTATTAAAATGTAAAAATTTTTGTTTAAATTATTTTTCGTATATGACTAATTCAAATTATTTTAATTATTAAGTATGGATTTAGGATTTAGGAATAATTGAGCTGTTTTCTACTCACGTTAATAATATTTTTCTTCATAATATTCTTGTCTTCTTAAAATTAATTGGTTGGTCCACAGCTTACGTTATCGGCAGCGATTTTTGTCTACCTTTGGCTTGCTGTTGGGTCCTTTTCTTAAAATTAGGGTTGCTTGTGGCGATTTTGTCCACTTGCTTCTTCTTAAACTAGGGTTTGATTCCAAATGTTCACAACGATTCTTGTTTGTTTTCCATTTGAAATCTTGCAGTTTCCCGTGGTTTTTGGAATTTTCGGACGATTTTTGTTCCTATTTTTCCAAAAAATTCGGATCCGTTTAACGACTGCGCCAGTTATATACGTTGAACTTATACACTAATTTATTAAAAACACTTAAATTTTCTTGATTTAAATTTTTGATTTAACTTTTAATTTCCACAAAAATGATTATATTTCTTGAATTATAAAATGGACATAGATACACCTTAAATCTAGACTTATACAATACTGACTGAAATTTTATTAACATTCATTTTTATGTATTTTTCAAAATGGTTTATTTAGCGGAATTTTTATTCTAGAACATTCTAGACTTCCTTTTGCTAAATTTACAAATGGATAAACAATTACAATATTAGTATTTCCTGTTACATCATCTATCGGAAAATTACCAGGATTATATAATTATTTTATTAGTTATTGGAATATATAACTGGTATAAATTGGGACATAATTACAAAAAAACAAAAACCGACTTAAAAAAAATGCACTAAAAAAAATTGCACTAAAAAGTAAAAAATAATTGCGTTATTTTTAGACTTGAATCTACTCACAAAATATAAATTTTTTATTATAATAAAAAAAATATAAATTGTTATTTTTGGAGTCGGTGCCAGCCAAGCTGTTAAGAAATTTACAAAATGTATTTGAAATCACATTAATACGACAATGTAGCAATACCGATGTATTTGAAATCACATTAATACGACAATGTAGCAATACCGATGTCGTGTATACCTAGTGGTACTCCGCTACTTCGTTAATACACGTTTGTTAACCTTGGCTGGCACCGACTCCAAAAATAACAATTTATATTTTTTTTATTATAATAAAAAATTTATATTTTGTGAGTAGATTCAAGTCTAAAAATAACGCAATTATTTTTTACTTTTTAGTGCAATTTTTTTTAGTGCATTTTTTTGAAGTCGGTTTTTGTTTTTTTGTAAAATTTTTTTTTATTTCTTGCTTTTTAGTGAATCTTGCGGTCTTTAAGAGTGCGCTGCGGAAAGAGAGAGAGGGAATGATGTTGAAAGAAGCCTCTAATCTTTTGTACAAATTTAAAAAACTAAACGTCGTATCAATATAATTCTTTTTTTATATTCATAAGAAAAGACTATTGAAGGCAATAACCAATTTTGAGCGCTTTAAATTAAAAGTAAATAGGTTAATTTAATTAATGTACATTAATGTCATAAATTAATTCATTTGTCACTTTGTAACTTGATTTTTGCTAATTTTAAAAATATTGTGCAACGCCACTGAGTATATGTCATTTTTAAGGTTAATATTCTTATGTCAAAGTTGTGCCCCCTATTCTCGAGCCGCTACTGACTATATGTCAATGTCATTTATTTAATTAAACTTCATCATCATCATCTGCAGGTTTAAGACCGGTGGTCCGTTACGTCACTCGAATAATTGGTCGCTCCATCTTAATTGGTTAATTAAACTTTTAGTGTCAAAATCGCAACGTAACTATGACAACGACGTTGACCTGAAGTGTTTAACTACAGATGACCGTCTTATTTAATTTATAAAAACCAAAGTACTCAACCGATTTTGATGAAATTTAAATGGGACCAATCTGAAACTATATCCTTTCGAATTGTGAAAAAATTTTGAAAATCGGTTAATAAATGACGGAGTTATGAGGTAACAAACATTAACAAAAAAAAAAAAAATACAGACGAATTGATAACCTCCTCCTTTTTTGAAGTCGGTTAAAAAATAGATCATTTTATAAATACTAATAAAAATATAATTTTCCCTATTAAAAATTCTTAAACTTAAACAAAAATAAAAATCTGATGTGGCCATCGCATAACTTTCCGAACAGACGCAAATTTTTATATAATATTTTTAAATAAAATGGTTACATAATTTCAACAGTAAATCGATGAAAAATTTCATATTTTGCCAAAATCGAAAGAAAAAACTTTTGAATGCCTATATCTTGCAAACGAAGCATTTTTGGACCCATGTTATTAGAAACTTTTCATCTTATTTTCGTTAGTAGAATGCGGTTTACTATTTTATTTACAAATACAAAAATTTTTTACAAATACAAAAAATTTTGAAACGCCCTGTATATTTTAGAGAAAAACTTGTAGGACAAAAAATGTAGGAAATTCCATAGCGTTAATTTTTTGTTATTAATATTTTTACATATTTAATTTCGTTTCGAAGTTATGACGCATAATGTCAAAATAGCTTCAGGTAAACCCCCCTTTCCCGTTACACGATTTAATTTATTTTCATCTGGCTTCGTCCTACGACAGGAAAAAGCTTATATACAAAATTTGGAATGGTTTGCTTGCTTCGTTTAGACGCTATCGTGTTCACAGACGTACATACACACACACACACACCCTCACACATACATACAGACATCCTTCCAAAAATGATAAAAATGGATTCAGGGGACCTCAAAACGTGAACATCTGTCAAAAAATTGGGGGGTCAAATTTTGACTGATAACAATACTTTCCTTACCTAGGGGTTCGGAAAGTAAAAACATTTTATTTTAAAAAATATTCAATATTTTCAGGCCGGTGTACCCGGGAATATTTACCCCCTTATATTTTACCCCCCGGGGGTAAAATTTCCCTAGGGATATTTTACCTCCGGTAAAATTTCGCTAGTATAATTTTACCCCCCGGTAAAAATTCCGTAGTGAATATTTACCCCTCGTGATAAATATTAAGGGGGTAAAATTTCCCTAGGGAATTTTTACCGGGGGGTAAAATTATTCAAAATATCGTCAGTGAATTTTTACCCCTTTGAAATTAAATAGCTGTTATATAAACATTTTTATTGATATTTTGTATCAAATTCGATAATATTTCACTATGTAAGATGTTAAAATATCCTCCGTGGGATTTTGACAAAATTTGATAGTTAAATAGTTATACATGAAGAGGTCTCAAAGTGCGAAGATGGCGAAATTATTTTATAAGGGAAAATTTATTCAAAAATTACAAGAATTTAATAAGTTTTTGTCTACGAGGTTTTTTTTACTGAAACTACAGTTTCATAATGGTTAGAATTTTTGTGATTCAAATATATTGCCGAGCTTTTGTAATTTGCTTCATCGGAAAGCTGCATTGAGCTAGGAAATCTTAGCCATGCAGAAGGATTCTTCGAAATTTGAGTGTAGGAATATATATCGGCGCCTATGAGTGCTGCAGTGAAAAATATTTCTACTTCCGTTGCCCACACTGCATTTGTATCCATTTGCGTGTTTTCCATATAGTTTGTTACGCCAGAAAACCGATCAACCTCTTTTGTTTTGATTTTCATGTAATCTGTTACGATCTTCCTAACTTGTTCATGCTCATTTTCACTTCCGGTTATGCATAAAGATATGCACCTAAAAAAACAATTGCCGTCTGCCTTGACGTCTACAACAGTGTGTGGTGGATGAAGCATCGAATTCCTCGTTGATATAAAATTGGAATTAATGTGGAACTCAAGTCCAAACTTCTCACAAAGTCGCTTTTGCCATTTTTGATTTACAGGACAAAAGCGGAATTTTAATTTTGTTGGAGTGGAATCGATTACTTCGAGAGAAGATGCATCTTCTTCAATGGTAGTAGTATTTTCTTGGTCTACGCTACCATAAATTTTACCATATTTCTTTTGCGAACCAATTTTATGGTAATGTTTTAAATTGCTAACAGGATACCGTGTTTTCAACAACTTCCCTTCTTTCGACCGTAGAATGCAGTTGCCATTGCTTTGAATTTTTTCAATGTCGTATGGTCCTGTATAAGGTGATTTCGTACAACCACCTTTCCGATCGTCTCGTCTACAATTTCGTATCAATACTGATTCGCCAACTTTGAATTTCACTTGATTTGAACGACGCTTATTATAAGACGTTTTTTGTTTTTCTTGACTTCCTTTTATATTTTCGGCAGTCTGCTCAAATACACGCTTTTGAATTCGTAACATATTTCCAAGATTGTTAAATTCTTGTTAATTCTTGTATATTCTGGTTAAATATACTACGTTCTGTTTCACCATTTGAATCACATGCTTCATCGTCTATCGTTTCAATCTCTTCGTTTTCCTCATTTTTGATGGTACTCGTATTGTCCATATTCCATCCATCCATTTCAACATCAACAGGAAGTTTGGGCTCTCTGTTATAGAGTAGAAAAAAAGGTGAAAATTTCGTAGATTCATGACGTATAGTACGATGAGAAAAAAGAACCCCATCAATTACATCGGGCCATTTGTCTACGTTTTCTTCATTACTTAGTGTTTTCAGAAGCTTGTTTTTTTATCGTTCTATTTTTGTCTTTCCACAAGTCCATTACTTTGGGGATGATATGCAGACGTTATCCGTTGCTGCGTTCCGGTAAACAAATGAAGCTGATTAGATACCTGATTAACAAATTCCCTACCTTGGTCGTTTATTTGTATAGTCATACACGAATGTCTACAAATTAATTTAAACAAAAATCGAGCAACAGTTTCGGCAGTTTTATTCTTTACAGCTTTGATTTTTGACCACTTACTAAAGTAGTCAATTGCTACAATGATATATTTATATCCATTCACTTCTGGAAGTGTAGCTAAATCTATTCCAATTTGTTTCATAACTTCAGTTGGTATTGGCACTGGTCGAAGTTCAGGAACAGCTTTTAAAACAGCTGGATTGATTTTTTGACAAATATCGCACTCCTTAATGAAATTTACAATGTCCATATATATAGTTTGCCAATAATATCTACTTTCGATAATTGCTGCGGAAGCGTCCCTTCCACGATGCGATGACATTGATATGGATTCAACGCTGGAGTCGGTACCTTGGTGAACCATTTTTACAATATTCACTAGGGAAAATTAATTAAATTTTATTTAATTTTTACCCCCCGGTAAACATTCACTAGCGATATTTTACCCCCTTATATTTTTTACTGAGGGGTAAAATATCACTAGTGAATTTTTACCCCCGGTAAATATTCACTAGGGAATATTTACCGGGGGGTAAAATTTCACTAGGGAAATTTTACCGGGGGGTAAAATTTCACGGGGGTAAATATTCCCGGTTACACCGGCCCGGCCCTGCAAACATGTGTTTTGTTGTTTAAAAATTTATATTTATAGCAAAACCGTGTTGTAGTAAAGCAATTTTTGAGGAATCTTACAACTTTTAGTACAAATATTTGTCCTTTATAATCGCGGCCCTAAATAAAATAATCTATATATTGACGTATTTTTTTTTGTCCAGGGACCAACCATTTATTTTTTGGAATCCGTGAATTCTGAATATTTTTGCTAAATTTAGTTTTCTTTCCAAATTCTCTTCTCCACTTTAATAAAACGCACTCTTACAATTTTAAAACTTAAATTTTCCTTTTTATTTACAACCAATTAACTATACAAAAATTTTTACAATTTTCTCGCTCAAGCGTCTTATACGCTCCACTGCCTGGCGCTCTCTCAGTTCAAGCGTCCTATCCGTTCCACTGCTCGGCGCTGACTGACCCCCTTCTCCTTCCAACGCAAAAGTTTTTACATTTTTCAATTCTTAAGCATGTTAATTTATTTTTTTCTCTTGAATAATTTCGAAATTTGGCTTATTATTGAAATACAGTTTAATATATAAAAATGGATGTATGTATGTTCCTTATAGACTCCTAGACCGTTTGACCGATCGGAGCCAAATTTGGCACAGTTATTATTTAAGGTCCATGCGCATGTTTTTGTATTGAAATAGTGCAAAAATTCGCAAAGGAAAGGAAAGTTGATTTTGAGTAGCCTGCCTTCCTTTAAGGAATCTCGATAATCCATTCATGCGCGTCCCTATGGGACGCGCATGAATGGATTATCGAGATTCCTTAAAGGAAGGCAGGCTACTCAAAATCAACTTAAAAAATAATAATAAATGCTGTCAAGCTGTTAAACTGTCAACCGATCGACAATGCAAATACGCGTGCACGTGCTTTACGCTTCTATTTGACCAATCTTAACCAAATTTGGTGTAAAAGTTATTTACAACGCTACAAAAAACATAGGTTACTTTAGAACCTTGGAGTGAGGCCGAAGGCCGAACAACCACGGTCTACACGTATGGTTGCGATTTCCCCGAGGCCGAACAACCATATCGGACACGGTCTAGATGGCTAAAGGCGGCCTGTAGGCCGACTGTGCCAGCTAGTTATGAATACTTAAATTAAAATTTATTATTACATTTTACCAGCGCCGTAGCAAGCTCCTCCGGCGCCTGAGGCAAATTTGAATATATGCGCCCCCCTCCCAAAAGATTCTTAGCATTTTAAAAATTTTAAACTATTACCTATTGGGTTTTGTCGAGGTTTAGCGCCTCCATTGCGATCACCCTTGCTACGGCGCTGGCTTAGAGTAATGAAAACAAATGGATGCTTTTCAGGAACTCATTTAGGCTGCCGAGACCAGGGGATGTGGGGGGGGGGGTATGGAATACTCCTCAACTACACTTAATTTATTGCGAAAAAAAACTTTCACTATTACATCTCTCGGTGCTCCCCCCCTCTCCCGGATTACAAACGAAAATTGCAAAATATTCAACGAAAAATAATAAATTTTGATGGTTCTGAATAATGGCAAGTGTACCTGGGGGGTATTCCATACCCCCCAGACCCCCCGGTCAAATGTTATCGATTTTTATCGTTAGGAACTTCTGAAGACGGTCTGCTACAACTCGGCGCTGGCCATCTCAGCGCCGCTGACTCGGCGCCAAGCCAACTCGGTGCGGGCCGACTCGGCGCCAGGCCAACTCGGCGCCAGTAAATTTTTTAATCTTTAAGGGAGTATTACGTTTTTACGCGCATAAATCTAGGCATCTTCAGGATTTTCTTTTAGAAAAATGAAACAACATAGAAATTTTTCTGTTATGGTGGGATATTTATTATAATAATTATATTGAATACACAATTGTGAATTTTTCATATAAAAATAATAAAAATTTGTGCTGCTACAGCCTCCTGAACGTAAGTCTATTAAAAAGGTGGTGGACATGCTCAGGTCCTTTGTATTTGTCCAAAATTAAAAAACAAAAGATTTTCGTATTCATCAGAGTTGTGGCTATCGTCCCAACTACAATCATAAGAAACAAAAAATTGCATAGGAAATGGCAGCGTTTTTAAAAAAAAAATTGAAATTTTCAACATTATTTTCAAGTTGGCCTGGCGCCGAGTCGGCCCGCACCGAGTTTGTTTGGCTCCGAGTCGGCCCGGCGCCGAGATGGCCAGCGCCGAGTTGCCCCATTCCGTTCTGAAGATCTTATATAAAATACGCATAGTATGTCAGAATCACCGTTTCCATGGTAATTCAATACTGCATACAGCTCCACCAAGCTTAGAAAGGACGCGACAAATATGCCAACTAATTTGATAAAAATTTGAATGAACCAATGAACGTTGAGTTATTTCTCAAGTACATTCTGTTGTAAAAGTTACAAATCAATGATTTTTACAAAATTCTTTTGAACTTAATATTTACTAAAGTTATTCCAAAAGTGCTTTATTTAATATTTGCGATAGCATTTTTTACGTATTTCGTGACTGAAATTTGACAAAATAATTTATGGATTTTAAATATTCGCGCCGAGAAACTTTTCATCTGAGTGTACATTTTAAATTTTAGCAGCGCCTGACACGCCCCCTCAGGTCGGTTCTAACGTTGATGGAGCTGTATGAAGGTTATTTTTATCAGTAGGAATTTTTCTTTTCAATTTAAATAGATTTGAATAACTGTCGCGATCATTACGTGATATTTTTACCGGTTACCCAGTCAGTTAAAGGAAAATGAAGAAGAACGCGGGGGATGGAATCAACTTTCCTAAAATCCCCTGTGATATCATTGGACCAAAATTGAACAGGAGAAAATTCCCTAAAAAGCAACGTTTCAGGATTTACTTTAGATTTCAAGTAAATCCTGAAACCCTGTTTTGTTTTGTTCACCATCAATTGTGAAGTTTAAATGTACGAAATTTTTATTCAGAATAAGAATTATTCAAAACCTTTTTCAATTGTTTTTTCTGGATATTTTTTTTATTTTGTTTTTGTTAATGTGTTTGTTAATGTAAAAATTTTTGTAAAATAGAGAATTTTGTACTCTTCAATTTTGATTTGATGATAATTTTCTTTAAAAATGAAAGCAAGCGAGTTATAGACGAAAAACTACTGTAGATGATTAAAATCCCCACTTGTGGAAAAGGCCGACAGGGAATTTTAGGCGATGTTTCAAATAAAATCGTGGTAAAATTTGATAACGTTTTCTCTTCTCCCTGCTCCTAATGATGGAACAGCCCAGAAAGAAAACGACTCACACAGAAAGTAAAACTTTCTACTTTTATTCGTGAGTACCCTGATGTTAATATAAGTTAACCCCTGAATGTTGCTGTGAACGAGGGCAGTGAGTTCCACTCCGTGCAATGCTGAAAACAAAATGAGGATACGCTTCTGTCGAAATAAAACAATAATTAAGTGACAATATTTAATATAATCAAATCGACAAAGCAAACGTGGCTGCGACGTGCTTAAAATAGAATGCACGTTAATGAAATTGACAACCGTCACGTCAAAGATGTTACAGAAACTGGGGAAACCAGAAGGGCGCCCCGCCAATGCAAAGTTGGCCTCAATGAACACAAATAAATTTACCACCATAAACAAACAAGAATATAAAAGATACGTTACCAAGAGCTCCGGTAAGTTTACAAGATAAAAGATGACAAACGGCTTCTTGATTGATATGGGGTAGTAAGTGTTGACCCAATGGTTCCTTTCTGAGGTCCAAGAACGGCAGACACCGACAGCAGGTTTCGGCAGGATGGAACGATGCACCTCAGTGTTATGTGGTGGAATGGTACACTTGAATGATCCCAAGATATAATGAGGATGATTGTCCCAAAAAAATAATCAATCATCTAATTGACAGCAAGTGTTGATTGTCAAAATAAACTCCAGTACTTTTCACCAAGTGATAGTTGGTAATACTGAGCGACAAACGCAGATGGAAAAATGTGTGGTCGACGATATAAAAAAAATATATAATCCAACTATTGTTATTGTATAACCCAGCGTTTCCCAAACTTTTTTGACCGCGACCCGGTACGAGGTTTTAAAATGTTTCGCGACCCACCCTATGAAAAAAAAACATTTATTTACAAAACAAATTTTATTTTTTAATAAAAATCAAGTTATTTGTTTGTTTATTTCATACACAAAAATTGCAAAATAATTATATAAAAAAACATAAGTAATTAAAAAAACATTATCTTCATTTAAAACTTTAGTAAATGATGTAAACTTTGTTTACAATTATTGCCGCGACCCAGCAGAATTTTTCTGCGACCCGGTGTCGGGTCGCGACCCACACTTTGGGAAACGCTGGTATAACCTATTGATCCTATAACCTATTGAAGTATATCCTATTGATATTGTTTCACTCCAAGTGAAACAATATCTGTCCTTACTATCTCTAATGAGAAGGTAGCTCGGATCAGATATGTCCACGCAGAAAATAAATTTCTACTTTAATTTGCGTGGGGCCCTGATAGGTATAAGCCAACTCGTTGTAGCGGCGGCGAAGGCCGTGGGTCGTGTCAAATGAATGACCCGAAAATGATCAAAGTGAAGCATAAACAGAAGCAAGCCCACGTTGATCAAGGAACAGCTTTGCTAACATAACAAAGAAAAAATCAGCAATGAGGTGTTCGTTGCCGGAAGGGGATGACATAAGCGATATTGAATGGAAAGTACGTTAGCCGACCAGGACCAGTACAGTGGCAAAGACATTGCCACCAAGAACCACTCCCCCACAATCAATTAACGGAACGTTCGAGTGGTCATTAAAAAATCCCACAAACGGTGGAACCACAATCAAACAAGCGGAAGCGACCCCGATGAAATGCAACACCCTGTACGTTGGTCGTACATCGCTGCCTTCTTAAAAAAAACATATAACCAAAAATAAACACAAAAAATACGAGATTTGAACTCATGTCGACCACTTTGGAAATCCTATGCCAATGCATTTGACCAACGCTGCTTGATATTTCCTAGTGAAAATAATGCACAGTTCAAATTCAATAACTCAAAATATTATAAGACAAATATTAATTAATAATTTCAAAACACAAAATTCAAACATTAGCATTAAAATTCACGCCTGCGAGCGCACAAGATAAGATAGCCTCTAATCCGGTACGGGACAACTCGGCTCTGGACAACTCGGCACCGGACAACTCGGCACCAGACAACTCGGCACCGGACCAACTCGGCACCGTACATCTCGGCACTGGACAACTCGGCACCGTACATCTCGGCACCGGACAACTCGGCACCGGACAACTCGGCACCGGGAAAACTCGGCACCGGGCCAACTCGGCACCGAGACTAGGGTTCCGTCACATTTTTTGAAAACCTACCACCTTTCATCAGAAATCGTTATTGTTAGCGCAAAAAAGTTTAAATTAAAATACTAGTACCTATTAAGTTGAGTTTCTTTATTTAAAAAAATTACATATTTATTAATCCATAACATAATTGTGAGATAAACCGCGCAAATACTCCCACATATTTGCTTGCTCATAGTTGGAAACTTTGTTAAGTATACGCTCATCTGCTTCCTCGTAACGTTTTCGTTTTTGTGGTGCTTCATACCCCGCGACATAACGCTCGTAATCCGCATCGTATGTTTTTTGGATTTTTTTTAAATTGCCAATAAATTTGAATAATTCTGGATGTGCGACACCATATCCCTGTTGCAATTTTTTGTGGCATGCTTCGGCGAAATTATTAGTTCTATCAGAACCAAGCAAAGTACGTTCATATACCGACCAGACTTCATAGGGAAACAGAGGTGGGGCTCTTGTTCCGTTATTTCTAAGTCTACCCACATATGTATTTGTAAACCAACTGATAATTGGTTCTAGTTCTGGTGGAAGATGATTTTCAAGCATTGTAAGGGCGCTTACAACATCATTTTCCGGAACGAAAGCTACTGAAGTAACCATGCGACATTTCAAGGCAAAACTAGAGTCGGTAGTATAGACTGAGCAGCTGTACTGCTGAAAGATGCTTCCGAAGATTTTGTACGAGATGAAAGAAGCAACCTCTAATGGTAACATTCGCAAATTTCGTTTATTATCGCCAAATCCTGAATCTTCTAATAGAAAATCTTCAAACTCTCCGGGATTGGTTTCGTATTGGGTGAAATCAATTGGCATAACTATATCTTGCCGTGTTTGTGGATTAGGCGTTCTATTGTCTTGACGACTTCGGTTGATCAGTTTTCTCATCGTATCTGTTGAAGGAAATTGTCCCAGAGCACCATCCGAAATATTTTGAGAAACCGCAGCTCTAATTTCTTGGGGCCTTTCCATTGTCTCGTTTGCTCTTCTCTTCACAGCTGTAATAACTTTTGCAATTTCGACTTGAACGGCATTTCCAGTATTACTACACGTATGTGGAATACGTAAGGAATGAAACGACCCATCAGATTTATTTGTCCATATACGCCCATTGCAATAAGTCCTGTTTCCAGAGTCATTTTTCCCATTATCTTTTTTATGACAACGCCAAAAGCATTTTAGACCATCTTTACTTTCTTTATCTTTAACATAGATATAACCGTCGTAATTGTATCGTTCCACTGCTCTTTGAGATAAAATTTGGGCATTATTCATTATGTTTCTTCACTATTTTTTTCTATGCTATTCTTTCTGGTGTGTTTTGCTTATATAGTAAATATTAATCTAAATCTTCTTAATCCCTTTTTTTAATCTCTTAATCGGATAATTCGAGAATATTTTTTTTAAAGCCCCACCTCTGTTTCCCTATGAAGTTTGGTCGGTATATAAACGTACTTTGTTTGGTTCTGATATAACCACATATCTCCCACGATATGTGGGAGTATTTGCGCGGTTCATCTCACAATTATGTAATGAAAGAGTGGAACCGACGCTAGTCTCGGTGCCGAGTTGGCCCGGTGCCGAGTTGTCCGGTGCCGAGATGTACGGTGCCGAGTTGGTCCGGTGTCGAGTTTACCCGGTGCCGAGTTGTCTGATGCCGAGTTGTCCGGTGCCGAGTTGTCCAGAGCCGAGTTGTCCGTGTCCGCCTCTAATCACGTCGAACAGAAATGCAAGACCTGCAACTTCACGATTAATTCGGCCAAAAACGTTCTAATCAAAAATGCAAAGCAAAGGATAATCCTAAATAATAAAACATAAAACAATACAAGAAACAGCCAAGGGTGAAATCAAACGATGGCGACTCCAGGTGTTCGAAGTAAAACAGGCCAAGTCGATCAACGTAAACCACTGTGAAATAATCAAATAACATAAATGTTACTCACCACTCCGACAGGATACCAAAACCTTCAGAAGCAATATGGGCAGCAGGAATCGACCAAATAAACGTACGACATGGGAGATCCGCCATTTCCCAACAACGAAGATATTTCAGGGCCATCTGGCCTGCGCAAACGAAAATTGTTTCGGAAAAGAATACCTTGTTCCACATCCTGCTAAAATGCGAAGCCCAAATCCCATGATTATTTCACAGTACACACACAAATCGACATTTCGCTTGAAAGTTCACCAGGCTTATCTTGCTTGTTCGAGAGCTCAAAACATGACATCTTGCTCGATCGAACCTTGACACAAGACTGTCCTTTTGCGCAGTTGGAGCCTCTTATCTCCCTTTCCAGTCCCTCTTCCCAGTTCGATCGTTAGATGGAGCGAGAAGTGCCAATAAATAATTATTGGGAACCAATTTAAAGACAAAATTTCGTTACAAATTTTCGAATTCAGTCAAATTTGAATATATGCGCACCCCCCAAAAGATTCTTATCTCTTTGAAAATTTTAAACTGTTATTTATTGGATTTTGTCAAGGTTTAGCGCCCCCATTGCGATGGCGCCTGAGGGAAAAGCCTCAGTCGCCTCACCCTTGCTACGGCTCTGCATTTTACATTGAATGTTGGTTTCAACAACTAAGCAAAACTTTTACGCATTATTTCAAAATTAATAACATTGTGTAACTAAAATAGTTAGAAAATATAACTAAACACGTTATTTTGTACAGTTGGTATGTACAGTACAGTTGGAAAAAATATGCATATTATTTTTTTATTACTTGCAATTTTTATGAGTTGATAAAATTTTTACATTGGCTTTTGCCAACTTCACCAACTTTTGGGTGATTTTGCCAACTTTCTAAAATATTGGGGGTGAAGCTGCCCCCCCCTCCATGGGCACGTCCCTGGTTAACACTAATCTTACCTGTAAACTGCCTTAAATTTCTTATGGCACTAATATGAATGAGGCGAATTTACACGCAAAATAAAAAAAAGAAATTGTAGTTTATATCACCCAAAAATATGAATGCAAAGCTACCTATTTATTGCAGCATTTCCAAAATTAAAAACTCTCCCACTCCATCGCCACAAATTATTACACAGATGTAACCCTCTCATTTCGGGGGTTAAAATAATCGCATTTCCATGCCGGCTCTTTTTTCGCGACGCAATATGACTGGACCAATACTTCAATAAAATATTGTAAACTAATTGCTTAATATTTTAGAACATAACGGCCAGAAGAAAACCTAATTTTTATATGATTTCAAACACGTGGGGTAAAGTTGCAAGGTTTTGTTTATTTAAACCGGCATATAAGTTGGGTGAAGATATTATTGGAACGTTTGATTTCACCGTGGCAACTGTAACGTGCGTTCAATTTTCCGTTTCGCTGCAATGTGAAGAAGAAACTTTCATTAATCAGAATAATAATAGTGAAAAAACTAAACTTTGTCGTGTGATTACCTACAATAAACAACACGAAGTGTGCCTGGGCCTGAAATATACTCAATTGGTTCTTCCGATTCCTTTACACATTACTCCAGGATTTACCACTGCCTTAAGTAAGTTATTTCATTGTATAAATTACAAATGTTTTCATTAACTTTTTGTAGTGAGTCTCAATTGGAGGTTACATTTCGAATTTGTAACTAGTACAAGTAAAGGATTGGATAATACGATTTTGGATCAGAACGGTTGGCAGGCACCGGCGGAGTTATCGGTTGAAACGATGGTGTGGAGTCTGCCTATTCAAGTTTACTCGACGACTCCATCTCAAGTAGCGCAGGGACTGCAAACTAATAATCTACACAGGTTGCTTATTCGTTAATACTTATATATTTTAAATGAAATTGTTAAGACTTTTATTGAAAAATTTATTGTAAGTACTCAAATATACACAGTTTAACAGCAATTATTTTTGTATTTGAAGATATTGAAAATGGTTGCAAATTACCTATCAAAATATACTGCATCCTTAAATAAATAAAATAGATTATTTCTCAAATGAAAATATTAGCTATTTGCAATATAATCCATAAAAGACATATTAATAATAAGTTAAATGTACACAAATAAAATGGAGAGCATATAATGCACGTTGTTGTAAAAAACTCGTTTGTATTTGTAGATAAATCTTTTCATACTGTTACCCTTTCTCTCTTTCAAGTAAACACAGTTTGTAAAATACACGAAAAGTATCTCTTACACTTGGTATACATAGAGTTACCCAAATTAAAATGTGAATACTAAAATCTAAATTAAAAAAATCGCCATGTCAAAATAAAAAAGTTGAAACGCAGAGACAATGTATATCATATTTATGGAATGAATTTTATTTACATTTGTCTATATAATAAAATTATTTCAAAACATTTCAATGGCATGCAAAAAAATTATAAAAGAAAGTAATCTGGAAAATCATCACAATTAACACATAAAACGTACAAATAGGAATAAAATAACAATGTGTAATGGTGCAAGTAATATAAACTATTTAAAATAAGGAAAATAAGCCCCTTGCAAAAATTAATGTAACATTAACTATATATACAAAAAAAAACTTACAATTGTTTATTTAAAAAGTCTCACGATTTGTCTTAGTCACATTCTTTTGTAAGATTTTACCACCAATTAAAAATTATAGCACACATTATTTACTTGTCCATGTCAATTTTTATGCTATCTCGTCGCCTCTTTGTAGGTGGTTCGTCGATCGAGTCATCCAATACAGGCAGTTGAATTTTTGTCTCAGACGCTTCTGATGGCTACAAAAAAGAATCAAAATGAAATACACAAGTAGAACAATAAATAACTCGCGTAAAATAATTACATGCCAAATTACAGAAAAAGAAACTTACTTGAGCATCAATTCCATAAATGTAGTGCTAGCATGAAAAAAATATAAACACACGATAAATATAAACTTCACTCACAATACAGCAATTTAAGCTGATGGCTTTAATTTGATATAATTATTAAGAATAACAAATTACCTGTACGTCGGTGCCCAGAGGACCGCAACCTTCAGCTTTCAATTTTCCCTTTACTTTCTTTGGTGCTCTTTCTGCATTCACCATCGCCATTGTTATACCCGTCTTTTTGTTGGGTTGGTATTGGAGTTCCGGAGGTAAAAACACCCTCGTGTTGACAAAATCTTGTTGAGGGTAAAAATACATCGTGGGTATTCTTGTGTCAGAAGGAAAGTCTTTTAAATCATAATTACTTGTTTTCGTTAGCAACAAACCGGAGGTTAAATCGCACAGGGCCCAAAGTTTCTGAAATAAATTTGTTTGTCATAAGTATACAATTTTTCAATTCTACACTTTGCAACTCACATAATTAATTGAATCATCATCCGGATGTAGGGCGTCTTTGTGATTTTTCATTCGTTCAATGAGACTCTTGTAAAATCCATAACTAAAGTATTCAGTTTTTGTTACCAGTGGCTCCAATATGAACCATAAACATTGTCGAGACCGTGTAAGATCTTGTACATCGTCCCATTTAGACAAGGCAATATCGTGAGCCAAAACTGGTATAGCAAACACGAGCATGTAATCGGGTAAAATGTGTGGCAATTGATTCATCGCTTTATCCACTTGACCGGTGTTCATGGTTAACGTTTTCACATAATCTCTCCTTCGATTAATGTCGGCAATCATGTAATTACGTATAGTAGTTTTTAGCTTCGATTCGGTTTCACGACCGGCAAGGGCGTAATAACCCATAAAGTCTAACGGTAAGCATTTATTAGGTAACCCTCGACCCAATCCTTTATGTAATTTAGATGCAAAAGTTTCACGAACTTGTTTAACTTCGTCCACCATAAGTTGAGAGAGATTATAAAATTGTTCGGCAGTATACTGGTCACCTACACCTTTCTGTTCGCACACTTTTAGCATTGCACAGCCTGCCGTCAACCTGAGCCAGGACATTTCGCACCGTGACAGTCGCCCATATTGAAGAAGGTCACCTTTATGAACTATAAATGCATTCAACATACGGAAAGTCTTTTGAGCAGATGCGGTGTCTTGCTTCAGACCAAGCAGCCATCTCGCCATAGCTTTCAAACCTTCAACTTTGCAACGCGTTTCTTCTGGCAAATCTTCTTCTGTGCACCACGTTTCAGCATCATCAGAGTTCACATCATTTTCGCGGGTTTCTTTAACTAATAATTCCTTCACAATTTTTCGAGAAACAATGTTTTTAATTTGAACCTTACAACGTTCCGGAACGTTATAAGCAACATGACCTAGGGTAACAATTGCAGTTCGATAAGAAGGTGATTCGGGGCACAAATTGGTTTTGACTGTATCCAAAATTGCTGGAAAAAGTGTATCGTGTAGTTCGGGCATGTTGACATAAATACACCTGATTGCTCCTTTAGCTTGTTTGGGAGTTCCATTTTCTGCTAGTTCCTTACAAATTGGGGCCAGTTTCTCCATTAAATCGGGAAATTGATCATCTGCAATGAACAGAGTAAGCTGTTTTATTGAATAAAAAAAATCACAGGAAAGGAAATCGCATATAAAACACAAGACAAGTGTTGTACTATGTAAATAAATGATTATAAAATATTCTTCGTCGGGTATAGGTATAAATATAGTATAGTATAAATACAGACCTATACCCGACGAAGAATATCTTATAATTTAATAAAAAAGGTCAACAATAATATAATATATACAAATTAAATAAATGATGTTCACGCACATTTGATTTGAATAGCCCAATAGGAAATTAATGTCAATTTTGATCAACTGTAGATTCAATAATTGCAGGGCGGCCACTAGCAATAAGTAACATTTATTTATGAATTTATGGCACTCAAAGCAAAAATTTATGGCACTCGATACAAAAATTTATGGCTGCACCCCGACGGGGGAACTCCCTTTATACCTCGCCCCATCCAGACAATTTACAAAAAAATGTATGCATATTTCAAGCTAAAAAGAAACCAGTTTCGTGATTACCCTGACTATTGTAGTAATAGTCAGGGACGTGCTCAACCAACTTTTTTCAGGGGGGAGCAATCCTCAATTTGCCAACTGAATCAATTAAAAATTACCTGGGTATAAATTGGGACATAACAAATAGATCATTTCATAAATAATAAAAATATAATTTTCCCTATTAAAAATTATTAAAATTAAAAAAAATAAAAACATTTTATTTTAAAAAATATTCAATAGTTTTAGGCCGGCCCGGCAAACACGTATTTTGTTGTTTAAAAATTTATATTTATAGCAAAACCGTGTTGTAGTAAAGCAATTTTTGAGGAATCTTACAACTTTTAGGACAAATATTTGTCCTTTATAATTGTGGCCCTAAATAAAATAATAATTATGAATACTTAACCCTTTCACAGGTTTACCCACAAATTTGTGGGTAAAAAATGAAGAAAATATTTTCAGAAACCCACAAATTTGTGGGTAAAAAATGAAGAAAATATTTTCAGAACCCCACAGATTTGTGGGTAAAAAATGAAGAAAGAAATGCAAAAAATTTGTCAATAACAATCACATAAATTTTTATACATATATAAGATATAATTTTTACCAAATTTGATCATGGGATGAGCATGGGTTCGGTTACTAAAAATAATGTAAGTATTTTTAATTTTAACTAAAATTTATGATATTTTATGGCAAAGTCGTAAAATTTATGATTTTTATGGCAATTTTCAAAATTTATGATTTTTTATGAATTTATGGCAAGTGGATTAATTTTTTAATATTAACCCTATTTCTAAAGGGGTCTTTTTTTTGGTTAATTTTTTACAGTTTTTTTGTACAAATGTGCTGAGTATGCGTACCCAATTTTATCATGGGATGAGCATGGGTTCGGTTACTAAAAATTAATTAAGTATAGGCAGAAACGGACAAAAATCAGATTTTCGCCGATTTCTCAAGTTTCTTTGAACTTTATGACAAAATACAGTGAAACTTCCCTAACACGAATTATTCTATAAATTGAATTTTTTTCGAAAAAGTATAGATTTGCCAGATATTTACGTGAAATTTTATCTCCATAACTCGAATTTCTATAAATCGAATATTTCTATGTCTCGAAGTTTAATTTAGTCAGCTACTCAAATTTCTAAAACAACCTGTCAAAAAAATTGCAATTATATCTACTATAAAATGATGCTTATGCAGTAGTGTACATTTCAAGAAGTACCTACGCATTTCTAGCTTGCCCAACAAAACATCGGCTTTTAAAAATGAGAAATGCTTTGGAGGTAAACTTCGCAAAGAAAGAGTAACGGTGATGGTTGGTGCAAATATGAGTGGAACAGAAAAACTTAAACTTTTAGTTATTGGTAAAGCCAAAAATCCGCGTTGTTTTAAAGGAGTTAAGTCACTTAATATAAATTATGAAAGCAATCGAAAGGCATGGAAGACTTCCCAAATTTACGAAAAGTGGCTTTTGGATTTGGATAAAAAATTTGGGTCACAAAAGAGGAAAATTCTTCTTTTTGTTGACAATTGTCCAGCACATCCAAAGAATGTAGAAGAAAAACTAAGCAACATAAAGATCGCTTATTTTCCACCAAATATGACTTCTGTATTGCAACAAATGGACCAAGGCATAATATAAAATCTTAAAAAACATTATAGAAAAGAAATTGTTATGGATATTTTGACCAATATGAATAAGGATAAATCTGAAAGCATATACTTATTGGATTCAATAAGAAATCTCAATAAATCGTGGATTATCAATGTTAAACAACAAACAATCGTCAATTGTTTTAGAAAAGCTGGATTCTGCAAAACCATTTGTTTGAAAGTGAAGAAAATTGGGATGAAGAAGATTATCTACCACTTTCTGTACTAAACGATTTCTGGGTAAAATACCAGCAAGTTCAAAGTGTAGAATGTGTGACATTTGATGACTATGTGAACGTGGACGATGGTACATGCATCGCAACTTAGGAACTAATGAACATAGAGGGCTGACCTTTTTCAATAAACTTATAAGTTTAGGTCGATGGAACAATTTTTTTCATTGTGAGTTTTGCACCCCCTCCCAAAGGGGTCCCTTTTTCCCACTAAAAATTAATATATTGTTGTGTCCATCAATAATTTGGCTGTTACGGTATTAAATTGTTTGTCGTGCAGTCAGAGAAAATATGGCATGAGAAAAGTTTGTAAAAGATAATTTATAAAAAGATGTTTTAAATGTTAGATTAAGTTTGTTAGATTAAGTTTTGTGATTAAAGAAAAATCAAATGGATAGGCAACACAAAACACTGGAAAATGTGAGATAAATCAAATAGGAATAAAAAAACGAAGATTGGTTGCCAGGGAGAGAAAAACAAGGTTGAATAAAATAAAGCGACAAAAGTGGTCGCATATAAGAGAGTTCCATTAAAAGAAGCGACCGATAGTCGCATATAAAGAGAAAATTGAATACCGGTGTCCCAGAGGGAGGAAGCGTTAGAGTTCGTCTCCTTAAAAGGAATAGTTAAAAGATCCAAGAGTGGGAGGAGGTTCCCCACTGAGTAATTGAGTTATTTGTGGAGTTGAGTTGAGGAATTGGAAAAATACCGATTGAAAAGGAACAATTAAAGTGGATATGATGTTGTATAATTCCAGTATGATTATTTAATGATGCAGATGAAATTGGAAATCACAATTAAAGTATTGGAGCACAAAAGGTGGATCCAAATTAAATACCAAAGGTTAAATTAAGTAACCCGGACAGAAAAATCAAAAACGTAAGTGCACGCTGAAGTTCGCGTTTTGATTATTGATTTTGATTATTGTTAAATTTTGTCGAGTGTTGTATTGTTGTTGTTACTTGTTTATGTTAATTTTGTGTTATTTATTCATTATATGTTTATAAAGATTAGATTTGCGTATTTTCTTTGACTGTGTGATTAAACTAATTCCACCGTAAAAGTCTAAAGAACCTGCCGCATCATGAGATTAAGATTAAGTCGTGTCAACCGAAATCTGTGATAAGTTTGCACAGATCGAGAAGTTCAGGTGGACATAACAATATATTATTAAGACTAACATAGTCAACCTGTGCACCAAATTTCATTTTGGGCCGAGAATTGCAGATTGAGCAAACAAGTATATATAACTTATCAAATGGCAAGTTATAATATTTTTTTCTCAATCTGCAATAGTCCGTTCAAAATGAAATTTGGTGCACAGGTTGACTATGTTAGTCTTCTTCTTCTTCCTTCTATTTAGACTTTAGTCTTAATATATATTAATTTTTAGGGAAAAAAGAGACCCCTTTGAGGGGGGGGTGGGTGCAACTCTCAATTAAAAGAGTTTGTTCCGGCAATCTAAACTAAAAGAAAAATCCGCCCTCTATGTTCATTAGTTCCAAAGTTATACACAGAGGGGTAAACTGAAAAGTGTCGCTTTAGCTGGCCTTATCATAGAAACGAATTAAGTTTACAAAAAAAAATCAAATAATGTATTTTTGGTTTAACTGCATTGTCATATTATGCTAAACTTTTTATCAAAATTAGTGATGGTGTGGTCAACTTATATTCAGAAAATAAATATTTATGATGAAAATCTATACAATTAATTGAAAATCGATTCCGACCTTTTTAAATAAATAATATAACGGTGGTCGCGCAACTTAGCTATACTTTGAGCTGTTATTGCTATGTGAATACGAATCTGACGAAAAATATGTGTAATTATTTTTTTGTAGAGAATTTAATTAGCTTTAATTTTATTTTAAACTATTTTGTCATAAAGTTCAAAGAAACTTGAGAAATCGGAGAAAAACTGATTTTTGTCCGTTCTGCCTATACTTAACCCAGATATGCCTATGGCGTCCACATATGACTTTTTAAATTTTTTTTATAAAAACTAGCATTGTGTGACTAGAGAAGAAAGAAATAAACATAAAAAATAAAAAAAATAAATATTTTTTTTTGCAAAATTTAACAAAAAATTAAACATTTCTTAATAAAAAAAAGAGGAAATTATATTTCTTTCAGCTTTATCATCTTTAATCATGTTTAGAGCTCCATGTAATGAAAATCCCCTAAAACAATTCCAATGATTAAGTATTATTTGTAGCGATATTTTTGTCTGATGAGGTCACCTGAGTTTGAAACGCCACAGAATGAAATTCAAAACTGTTATATTTATTATTTTGACATTGAATGATAGTACAATAACCAGAAGGACAATGACCAAAATAAAAAAATTTTATGACTATAGAAAAAAGAATAAAACTACTTTCCTCACAACTAAATGATCTTGTTCTGCCATTTTCAAAAATTGTCAATTTCAAAAACACACAAAATATCGAATTCACAATATCAGTGTCGCACAACGTTGCACAATTAAAGAGGACACTATAGTGAAGCAACAAAATGCATTTTGAGAAGCATTGAAGTAGGGGTGCAAGTTACCCTTGACTTATTTGAGGCGTCCTATATATAGGACATTAGGCATATATGGGTTAATTAATTTTTAATAACCGAACCCATGCTCATCCCATGATAAACTTTGATACGCATGCTCAGCACATTTGTAGCAAAAAACTGTAAAAAAATTATCCAAAAAAAAGGCCCCTTTAGAAATAGGGTTAAAATTAAAAAATTTATCAAGATAAGGGTTGAAAATATAAAATGCGGTTGAATATTTGAATAGAATGTTCATTTACCTTTACAGAACATTTTTTATTTTTAAATTTAGACCACTGTGGATAAAGTTACAGTCGTTTTTCAACAAGTCTACACACCAACTTTTTGAAAGACCAAAACAAGGAAACGAATGCCTTTTTGGACAAATCCTTAAATTTGTGTTTTTTATTTCTTACTATGATGGTGTGTACCAAGTTTCGTTAAGTTTGGTCGGGGTCGAGTCAATTTTACCTATTTTTTTTCGTTTTTAGATGGAATGAAATTTCTGAAAAAATCGCCTGTGGTACTTTCATTATTATTTTTCTTAGAAAACAGTTAAAGGGTCCAAAAATGAAACCTTCTTTTTGAAAATCTATTAGACAAACTGTCAATATTGACCATATTTTTATGGTTCAACTCCGATAAGATACATTATAAAAATTTTATAAAATGGTTTCTATTTCAATCGTAAAATTTGTAAGTGACAGTATGCTACAGGCATTAGTTTGATAAAAAAAAAGAAGAAGTGGGAGCAGAATTCGGTGGAACACAATTTAACACATCGCTGTGGTAGTCCAATACTGTAACAAGTAGAAAAGTAAAAACATACATTTTTAAAGTTTAGAATAGCGATATAAATTATTTAAAGGAAATTTAATCAGTTAAAAGCGTAAAATTAGTTTATTAAGTTATTTTATTTTGTTATGTCGCAGTATTCCACTGCTAAAAGTAGATATAAAGAATCAAAAACAACAATAATTAGAAAAATTCATTTTTTTGACTTGATGCAGTATTGAACTACCACAGCGACATGACGATGGTCATGGCAGAGAGTTAGCACGATCAACTGCTAACGTAGGGCTCCCAATACAGTTTAAAATTTCTTGACCGTCTTCTGTGGTTCGGAGGGCACGTAAAGATGGCGGTTACCCTGTGTTAATGATTTGCCATCATAACAATAAAAAATGCCGCCTTAAAACTTTATACCTTACATGTTCGAACACCAAAACCATGAACTTAGAAAAACTAGCCTCTAAGCTTACCTCCAAACTTAAAACTTAAGTGGTACAAAACCACCCAATTTGACATAACATTAAAAAAAATAATACTTACATAAACATTTATATTTTCCAAGAAATGTAAAAACTGATAAAACCAAAGGTGCAATATTTTCGTCTTCCAGTTGAATTAAATCCAATAGCCTCGATAACACGTCGGCATGGTGGAAATGGGATGGAAAGACGCAACTCAACATTACCAATAATTTGAGACCTCGATCGCCTGCAGTCGCGGGATGAAGACCAACTTCGTCTAAAGTATTTCCGCCACGAAGGCAATCTTCCACGTAACCTATTAAAATGTATATTGCTTCGTGATCGACCATTACAGAACTGACCCGTTCCAAAAGCATTTTAACTGTGTTGTAATATAAATTAGTCATCACGGGCTGGCCCAACTTTTTCAATACGATAGCAGTTGCATCCGAACATTCCTGACAACTAACAGACGGACGAGCAATGATTTCCATACTTTCAAGTAAACTGTGATCACGTCGGAGATGTCCACTGAATTTTGTCAAAAACTCGTGTGCTTTTACGGGTTCCGGTAAACAGCGTGATAAGGAGTTTATTTTAATTGAGAGGTCTTTTTGTACTTCTCCAGTAATTGGACGATGATGCAGCTCTAACCACTCTAACACTAATTTACGTACACATAATTGATTTCTTTGTAGTTCCATAAACGCTTTAGTTGCATGTTCGTCGACGGTACCCAATAAATGATACAGTTTACGCATACGTTCTGCCGTAGCTAGTTGATAAGGTACGAGGCAAGTATTGAGAAGGCGTTCGACTAACAAACGATCCTCCATTCCAGCCATGTAATAACCGTGCAAAATTTTGTCTTTAATCCATGTGACTGCTTTTTTGGTGGCATTTGGAACGTCGGGATCGTTCAAGTGTTTGCGATAAATCATCGCCAAGCCCGACATCGCCTCCTTCCTAATTTTAAACTTTTTATCTAAAGTACGTTCTTTGACAAAATCTAGAAGATCTTCCGAATCGGACACAACTTGAAAATCGCGTCGTGCTGTTGTTACTATAGCCATAACGACTTCGTAACGAACATTCTCATCTCCATCATGCTGGCGTAATTTTAATGTTTCTGTAATATCTTTACGTAAATCTGGGTGATTTAATAAAAAGTGCATAGAGTATTGTACGCATTTTGTACGAATTGCGACAGAAATATCGTTGAAGCGTCCCAAAAACGACACCCATAACGAATTATGCTGTTTCGCCAACTGAGAATCTTTTTCACTAAACATTCGCGCTAACAGTGCAACAGCGCCGACTCTCTCACTAACAGATGTACTTTTTAATTTGCATTCTAACTGTGGCAAAACCGCTTCTAAAACCTGAGGACAAATATGATTCAATTCGTAAATCAAATCATACACTTTACCACATATTTGTAAGGTTTTAACATCTTTTCCCAAAATAAGAACTTGATTGAAAAATCCTTGGATGTAAGGTTCTAATGTATCCGATGTTTTAATTATTAGTTCCTTGGCTAGCAAGTAAGCATTTTTGCGTTGCGTCTTGTTAGGATCGACGACATTCATGAGTACAATATCCAACAGTTCGTTGCTAACCAAATCGCTCTCGGTGATTAATGGACATAAAACATCCAACATGAAACTCTTAACGCGACCGGAATGCTCGTCGTTAACAATTTTAAACATTAAATGAAATAGTGCGCAAAATATTTCCTGACAATCTTCCAGCTCAAAGCACATATTGAATGATTTCACGTAGGCTAAATTTTCTAGTAGATAAAAATATCTCTTAAAAGCGGCATCTTTGGGATCTTTTAGGCCAGACAATTGTGTAATCAAAAATAAAAATATCGTTTTCACTTGATCGGCATCTTTGTAAGGTGCTTCGGGGGCGTATACACGCAACACATCCGCAATACAGCAAGCGATTAATAGTTGTACGTCTCGAGAAGGATGATTTAAAAATTGATCGTCTGCTAAGTGTAACGCCAATGGAATATACTGTTGATAAGCTCCTTCATCTTGACCCATAGCTTGTAATGTATGGGCCAATGTTTTAAGACGCCGAATGAGTTCATCGGCACCCAAATCATCGCTGATTTGTCGACAACCGGGAGGATACGTTATTTCTGACATCTTATCTAAACAAAAATAATTTGTTATTATCGCTATAAACATATTACTAATAGTTGACAAAATTAATATTAATTAAAAAAGAGAAAAGAATCAGTCTCATTAATAAGCTACAAGAAGTCATTCTTTGATCAAATTAGTTAAAAATAAAGTGTTTACGATAAACTGAAGGTTTATGAGGAGAATTGTTCAAAAAATACATTTTTGTTTATCATCAGTAGGTAATTAGGCGAAAATATTTGGTGTGCAGGGAAAATTATTTTTGGATCTTTTCTACTTCAATAATTTATTAAAATCAAAACAAGTATTTATAAGTTAAATCTGTTATTTACAAAATATTTTGTAATCAAAACAACTTAAAACTTTTACCTTGGCTCAATATTACGTTTTTGATTCTCTCACATCACGCATTTAAGGAATCTCCAAGCTAACGTAAAACTGTAGGTGTAAACTTTGTTTTAAAATGCCTAATTATTTTTATTTCGGTCCATAATTAACAAATTTTAATAAGATTTGAGAAGGGTTCTTTGTAATTGTAGCATCACTTGGTAGGTTTCTGAAACCCAATAGGTTTTTATAATTGAGTTCATTGAAAAATCAACCAAGAATTTTGGATTTTTTCTTCTATTCTAAAATGGCTACTTTAATATTATAGATTTTTAAGTTAAATCCATTTATAAAAAGCCCATAACATTCAGAAATGCTTACAAAGTACCGCTATAGCGCCTGATTGTTAAAATTGATCAACATTTAATAATTATAGAACAAAATATTAAAAAATAGATATACTGCAGTCCTCTTACGATTATGTTTTGCAATATCGATGTATAATAAGAAAAAAATACTAAAGCCAGGTAAACGTAATAGCTGTAAGTATAAAGCATTCTTAGAGCGTCTACACACGATCCAATCTGGTCGGGCCGACAAGCTGTCCTACACGTGAGTTGAACAAGGACACAATAGCCGCATCCTTATTCAACTCATGTGTAGGACAGCCGGTCGGCCCGACCAGATTGGATCGTGTGTAGACCCTATTAGAATATAGTACAAACAAATTGAACTGTAAACTTTCAAGTTTGTTGCTGGGGATTTCTCAAAACTATTTCTTAAGTGCACATTACACGGGGCGTTCGGCTGCATGCAATTTCTGCGTAGAGACGAGTTCATGTATTTGCGCTTTGCGTATACCGTTCTGCACAGAAGTTGCTGCAGCCGAAGGCCCCGTGTAATGTGCACTTTATAAATTATTACAGTGATATATAAGGTTGATGCATAAGTTCGTAGCGTTTTTGGTTTCCAACGTAAGAGAATTTTGGAAACAAATTTGTTTGAGAAATATCAATGTCATTTTAATGCCATAGTATTGTTTTGTTCAATACTTGTTGAATTTTTCAATTTGTAGAAAGTTAGGGGTAATTGTTGCCTAAAGAAAATGGAGTGTCAAGTACAAAAAAATGAACTATTTCCGACATTTATCCTTTTGTTTGAGTTTAACCGAGGAGTTAAGGTATCGGAGGCTGCTGGAACCATTAGTGCTGTTTATAGAGAGAACGCCATCGTGGAAAGTACTGCACCAAAATGGTTTTCTAGTTTCAAAAAGGGGCATTTTGATATGAAGGATTTCCCATGGTCAAGGAGACCATCCGGCTTTGATTTCACACTTTCAATAACTGCGAAAAATTAGTCGAAATGAGATACTTCGCATTTCACGAATAATACGGATGCAGTTTACGGCATATCGTACAATGCTTTTCAATGATAATTAAGGAATCATTCGTGGCTATTTGCTAAACTTGCTATTAAAAATCGATCGCGATCCCTTTAAACAAATATATCGTTGTTCGCGCAACTTGGTTATATGAATACGAAACTAACAAAACATGTTCAAAAGTTTTTTTGTATAGATTTAAGTAGTACTTTTAATTTGATATCCAATTGTTTTTACCGTCAAGTTGAAAGAAAGTCGAGAAATTGACGAAAAACTGACTTTTGTCCGCTTATCCGCATTCTTAATTACTTTTTAGATGCCTTTTAGTAACCGAATCCAACCTCATCCCACGATAAAATTTTGTACACATGGTCAACATAATAGCACAATATTGCCCGTTTACAAAAGGGGTTAATATTACATAATTAATTCGTTTAGGGGGTTGAAAGAATATAATGTAGTTGAATATTTAAATAAAATGTTCATGTAAGGAATCAAAACAAAAAACAAAGGCTTTTTGGGATAAATCCTTATATTATTAGAATATTTTATTTATTACTATGATGGCGTGTACAAAGTTTCATCAAATTTGGTGTGGGTCAAAAGTCAATTTTTCAGTTTGTCGATTTGAGCTGGAATGACCTACACACTCAAATAAGTCGGCCGATTTCTCTTGACTTGCTTGACAAAAATGATTGCTGTTTTTCTGCAACAGGTTTTCGGAAAACTCAGGGTTTAGACACGATGATGTTTAGTATGGACTGGACCTAACGAAATTCGTCATAAAATAGCACAACTTTTTACACGACATTTTTAATAAATTGTTGCCTAAATAACTGATTAAGAGATTTTTTATAACTAGATATTTTACTAACACATAGCATAGCGTTAAAAATCTCACATAATACTAATTATTGGTAATATAAACATTCTTTTTTGTCATTTTATTTTTTCCCAAGAAAGTAATAGCTGTAATAGTGATATTGTGCAAAATAAAATGATTTCAACTTCCTATTTATAAACAAAACCTCCCACAATCGTAAACCACTTATCTATTATTGCTACTATGTATCATGTTTCTACATTTGTATTATAAATGTTTGATATTTTCCACATTTTACAAGTGGAAGATTTAGGAGTGGATTACAGCTGGATCCACAAACTCAAAATAACATTTTTTTTGAAAAATCATACTATAACCAGTAAGTTAACCTGGAAGGGTTAATCACAAGTGAAATTCACATACTATCAGGTTGATGCATAAATTCGTAGCATTTTTGGTTTCCAAGGTAAGAGTGCTTTGGAAACAAATTTGTTAGAGAAATATCAATGTAATGCCATGGTATTGTTTTATTGAATATTTGTTGAATTTTTCAACTTGTAGAAAGGGTAATTGTTGGCTAAATAAAATGGAGTATCGAGTACAAAAAAATGAACATTTCCGTACATCCTTTTGTTTGAATTTAACCGAGGAGTTAAGGCATCGGAGGCCGCTAGAACCATTTGTGCCGTTTACGGAGAGAACACCAGCGTGGAAAGTACTGCACGAAAATGGTTTCCACGTTCAAAAAGGGGGCATTTTGATATGAATGATTTCCCACGTTTAGGGAGACCATCCGGCTTTGATGAATACTGATTAAATGCTTCAATTCGTGATTATCCACGTCAATCAACGCGGAAATTGGACAATATGATGAATTGTGACCAATCAACTATCGTACGACATTTGCATTCCATGGGCAAAGTTCAAAAGTTGGGTACCATACGTTTTGAGCGAAAACAACAAAAATCAGCGTGTTACCATTTGTGCTTCTTTGCGGCCGTTTTATCCCAAATTGTTACAGGTGACGAAAAATGGTGCCTTTACATCAACATCAATAGCAGAAAGGAATGCCTGAGCCCTAACAAACAAACAAATCCTCGTGAAAAAGCTGGTGCCCATCCACGCAAGGTAATGTGTGCATCTGGTGGGATAAAGAAGGCGTCATCTACTATGAATTGCTTCCGAGGAATGTAACCATCACTTCCGAGGTTTATTGTCAACAACTGCGTCGCCTAGAAGCTGCAATTCAAGAAAAACGACCGGCAAGACTGCATCAAGTTGTTTTACAGCATGATAATGCCCGTCCGCATACTGGTAACATTACAAAAGTAGCTATTCAAGACCTCGGTTGGGAGGTTATTCCACATCCGCCCTATTCTCCTGATCTTGCTCCATCAGATTTTCATCTTTTCCGCTCTCTATCCAACAATCTCCGCGGAATCTCATTTAATAACGACGTTGCTCTTCAAAACTGGTTCAACCACTTCTTCACCTACAAACCACCGGATTTCTTCAGGCGTGTAAACGAAAAACTGCCAGAACGTTGGGAGTCAATCATAAACAATGCAGGAGAATAGGTTATTAATTTGTTTATGTATTTTTATATTTAAAAAATTAAAAAAAAACACGCTACAAACTTGTGCATCAACCCGATACATCGGACTACCAAATGTATCGACTTCCTGAAACTTTAACAGAAAGCCTAGAACTACACAATTGCACATTTAGCAACATTAGTTAAAACTTTACCAAGATTTTATTCAAGAAAGGGCAATGCTTACACAGGGTTCCCACTAAATTTTTCAAAGCAAATTCCCTGACTTTTCCAGGTTTTCCCTGACAAAAATTTTAATTTTTCCTGACATTTTAGCATATGAAAATTAAAAAAAAATTATTTCAAATTTAAAAATATTTTATCTGAAAATTGAAATTAAAATATTTCTTTGACAAATTTTTGCTTTCCCTGACATTGGCGGTAAAAATTTAAAATTCCCTGACTTTCCATGACTTTCCCTGACAAGTTCTAAATTCCCTGACTTTTCCAGGTTTTCCATACAAGTGGGAACCCTGTTACACTATCGGTGAAAAGTATTTTGAAAACGTAACATATTTATCGATTGTTAAACATGGATTGCACAAACACATTGTATGTTCGGTGACTTTCTTTTAAAACAAGCCATTTATATGAATCTAATCGATATTTGTAAATTTAATAATAATGCAATTCAAAAGTAGAAACATATCACCATATCAGGATTATAAAAAAAATATTGAAAAGTAACTTTTCAATTTTATCTTGTGATAGATTTTTTCAGATTTCATGCAAAACGTGAGATAATTTAATTTTATTTTTATACTCTTTCACTTAAATTTGTTCATCAATTTCGTCCCAATGGTTCTCTATATTGGATTTAGATCGCGACTTTGGGTTGCCCCCCCAACGTTAATTTTTTTGTCCATTAACAAATCCGTAACAACTGAGGACGTGTGCTTAGGATCGTTATCGTGTTGAAAAATCCACTTTATATGTCCTTAAAGTGGATTTTCTGCAAAGTGGAAAATCTGTCTATTATAACTTCTATTTTAATTAATGAGCCCATAACCACATCCAGAGCAATATGCCCACACATTCACGTTGCCTCCTGCATGTTTCACAGTTTGTTTTGTGTACTGGGATCAATTCTTCTGTTAACCGAGTATCGTATGCATTGTATACCGACAAATCCAACTGTCATTTGATAAAATAAAGGACCATTTTCCCATTTGTACCTGACACAAAGTAATTCAGCTATAATTGAGACTTGCCTATACAAAATTACACAAATATTTACGAAATATGATTTGTTTCTCAACTTTTGACCGATAGTGCATTTCTGCCATGAAAAGTAATTGAGATTTTTTGAATAAAATTATAAGTAGGTACTTTTTCAAGAATAAATGAAAATATCTCCTAATTGTATCTTTTCAAGTGATAAGAAGTTCATTAAACTAAAACCTAATCATAATCTCAAATATACCGATTTAATATAACTTGGAACTTCCAATAATTATCATAAAATAATTTTCTAAGAATTCCACAAAATTTTAAAGATGCCAAAAGATTACCAAATAATGCACCAGATCTACAGAATCCATTAGGAGCTCCAGGAATTATATGGGACTTTCAGGAATTTACAAAGAATTTCACGAAACTTCCAAAAAATTCCAAGAGACTTCCAAAGAATTAATTTGTGATTTGGTTTCTACGGGTTTATTCTGAGTGGCATGTGGAAACTTACCTAAAGACGTTTGAAGTATTTATTATAATTTAGTTTGAAATATATTGCTATGATATTTTTTGATTTTGATTATGTTAGTAAGAATTTTGGTTCGATTGTATTACAGGTGGGGAAAACTCACGCCAGGGCGAACAAATTTGATGGACGTGAGTCGAGTCGCGCTTAAAAGTAATGATAATGGATAGAATAATTTTGTAATTTTAAGTAAAAATAAATTTAAGAAATAAGTGAAATTGTGTTTTATTTTGAATTGGATGAAAAAACAGCATCTATTTTATTGGTGCACACGTGGAGCAATTTATAAATTTGAGTTATTGTTGGATAGCACAGCAATATGAACCATTAGCTAATCCTTCTTAGACCAGTGCTTAGACGTGATTTTTGATCAAAACCTCGAAAGAGTTCGCGAATGGACCAAACTTGGTAGGTAAGTTTAAATAATATAGAGAAGTTGAAATCAAAATATCTGGGAGTCCAAATACTGGACAATTTTGTTAAAAAATTAAAAACCAAAGAATTTGATTTAAAAAAATGCTATGTGTTTATCTGTTATCGCCTACGCTGCTAAAACTAATCGAGATAGCGAAAAAACCAAACGGGATTTTTTATAGAGCATGAAATTATCTATAACAAAGTTCCAAAATCGAGATGAAATCGTGATTTCTCCCAATGCGTCAATTTGACTTATAAACTTACAACGGGAAGCCCAAGGTATCCTACCCCCACCAAATTTGACGTTATTTGGTACACACCATTTTAGTAAGAAAAAAATACAAATTTAAGGATTTGTCCGAAAGGGCATTTGGTTCGTAGTTTTTTGACCGTCTCTCGAGTAAATTCTTCAGTTGATTTGAGATGGAATTACCCTATTTTCAAAAATTCATAACTCAAAAACCAAGCGTCATTGGACGAATTCCAAAATATTGCAGATATCCTACCTTGGCCTTCCTCTTGTTAGAATTATCCACACCACACTTTTTGGTTCAATTGTTAATATCTTGAGACGTATTGATTGAAGAATAATGTTGAATTTTACCATTTATTGCTGACAAATCCAATTGTTCGACAGTTATGGTTAAAATGTGTTCATCAAAATTGAACAGTGGAAATCTCGGAAAATATACAATTTTTGAAGAATCCAGGAACACGTGCCCTCATTTGAATTATTGCAAATCATTTAATGTCAACCGAAAATCGCTAACGTCATCTATATCAGATGGACAACATCATCCAATTTTTCTTAAATAGCAACAGCTATTTTTAGCTTGAAGAGCAATAAACGATTCAAGAAGAGGAAAGCACGTTAAGAATTGGGGGGGGGGGGTTCAATTTAAAAACCTAAAATTTGTAGAAATATTATATCTTGTAGAAATAATTTGATAATAAATCGACACCCCCAAGGAACAAAGCCGTAACTCGAGTTACGACAAATTTGAGTTATGACTACCACTGTAATCCTGACAAAAATATCTTTCTTTTGGTAAAAAAAATTTTAATTTACGACAAATATTTACAGAGATAATCAGTGGAACAAAGTTGTAACTCAGCGTTTTTATCGCTTTTTTTTAACTTTTTGAAACTTTCAATTGGCTCTCCTGCAAAATAGGTAAAAATGAGTTACGGCTTTGTTCCTTGGGGGTGTCGAAATATTATATTATAAATAAAAATTATAATATGATATATTTCTGCAAATTTCACGTTTATCATGACACCCCACATTTTTAATTGTTCCCCCCCACCCCTCTTTGATCGCCTTTTCTCTTGGAAGTAACCTTCATTTTATAAAGATTTTGAATGGCCATAATTAGGAAATTTGGATTATGGACTCTTGAAAAGCAATCTAAAAAATAGATTTCTGGATTTGGATCACTGATTCACAGTCGACATTGAAAGTTCAGCAATAATTCAAATGAGGTCACGTGCAATTGGAATTTTTAAAAAATTATATTTTCTAAGAGTTCCACTCTGTTTCACTTTGGATGAACACATTTTAACCATAATTGACAAATGGTTGAATTTACAAATCTATATATATAAAAATGGATGTATGTGTGTATGTATGTTCCCTATAGACTCCTAAACCGTTTGACCGATCGGAACCACATTTGGCAGTTATTATGTAGGTCCCTGCGCATGTTTTTGTATTGAAATAGTGCAAAATTCGCAAAGGAAAGGAAAGTTGATTTTGAGTAGCCTGCCTTCCTTTAAGGAATCTCGATAATCCATTCATGCGCGTCCCTATGGGACGCGCATGAATGGATTATCGAGATTCCTTAAAGGAAGGCAGGCTACTCAAAATCAACTTAAAAAATAATAATGAATGCTGTCAAGCTGTTAAACTGTCAACAATGCAAATACGCGTGCACGTGCTTTACGTTTCTATTTGACCAATCTTAACCAAATTTGGTGTAGAAGTTATTTGCAACGCTACGGAAAACATAGGCTACTTTAGTACCTTGGAGTGAGGCTGAAGGCCGAACAACCACAGTCTACACGTATGCCTGCGATACCCTTGTAAAAGATATGGGAACAAAAATGTAAAAAATTTTGCCGAGTTGCCACTGAAGTTTTCCAAGTAAATTCCCCAACTTTTTCAGTAAATCGAAAAATAAAAATGCACTGACCGGGGTAGCTTAGGAAGTATATTTCGCCACTTCCCATTGCGATTTTTAAATGAAGTTAATGTCAAACGTTCGCGCTTCCATTCAAATCGTTTGAACCACAAGTATCGCATCGGGAGGATCTGTAGAAACGACGCCCCCATCAGTGTAATTTTTTTTATAAAATTGATGTCAATCGTTTGAGCTTCTATTCCCGTCGTATGAGTTGCAGTGGTTTTAGGGCCAGTTGTATAAAAGATCATCTTTCGAGTAAGAGTTAACCCAGTGTTTTCTGTTTTTTTTGTTGGCTGATGCACCAAAAATCCCTGGGATAGACTCAAATGTTTGACACTAATTTCATTTAAAAACTCGGCGCTCCGCGCCTCGCAAAGGAGCTCCGCCCCCTTGACCCCCGGATTCCTTCTATTTTAGTCTCCGACTAATATCTTTAACATGGAACATGTTTTTCGGTACTAAACCGTTTATCATAGTTTTCCTCGAGATTTAGGTGTGCCTATCTCGTTTCTTCTTCTTACTGTTGGTTATAATAGGATAATCACTTATAATTTTTGTGTTGGTAATAAAAATTTACTATATATACAAGCAAATTTTCTTTTTGCGCTCGGTTTCGGATTTAAATTTTTGGTAATAAAAATGTTGTTATTGAAAATTCATTATTGTGAATGCGAAGATGTTATTCGATAATCTATTCTATATTCAAATTATAAACTATAAATTTGAATTATACATGTGGTGCCGATTTTTGGTGTCGATTTTTGCGAGGTAACGACCGTAAAAACATGTTCCATGTTAAAATCACTGTGGAGGAGGGGGGGGGGGCTAAATGTATCTCTTAGCTTGGTGCAAAATATAAACTATTAAAATATTTCCCTGGCCATAGTTTTAATTTACCCGACTTTAGCGCTATAATAGACCAGTGCAGAAGCCTTTGAAAATGATAAAAAGTGAACAAAAATAGCAGTAGGATGAAACCCATTGGAAAAGGAAGAGAATATAACAAAAATGAAAGGAAAAATAATTTACGGGCGATCTGAGGTCGGGAAGTGGAAGGGGGTGAGTTTTAAGGGTAGAAAACTGTTTTTCTCGATTTCCGGAAAAACCACAAGTTCTATGGAAAAAAGTTAAATAGCAAAGTTGTAGGAAATAAAAAGATCTACAACTTTTGTATTTACCCTTTTTTCACATAACCTCAAAATTTATGTGAAAAATTTAAATAACCAAGTTTTTGGTTTTTAATTTTTATCATTTAGAAAAAAAAAATTTTTTTCACGAAATTTTGCGAAAACTTACCTTTTTATGTCCCAAACACACTGTAATTTTTTTGATTTAAAATATTTATTTTTTCACCTTATTTTGACTTAATATCGAAAAAGCACCCTAATTTTCAATCGAAAATTCTCGCGTCAAAATATCTGCTTTTTTAAAAAACTCGGTGGGCTTTTTGTTCGTTGAAATCTCTACTTTTCGATGGTGTAAAAAAAAATACATTAATATGGTAAATATTCTCAAAAAATGCAAAGAAACGAAAACAACTCGAATCAGAAACTTTTTTTTTCTTAAATCATCATGTACAATTTTGAGCTATTTATTAAAATTTATACTTTAATTACTCGAAAAACGTAAGATTCCGTGTTACATTGATAAACAAAAAATTGCAAGTCGAAATAAACAACATCGTTCATGAAAATACACGTGCAGGCTGAGTTACTTTAAGAGAATTGTGACAAAGCTTAAAATTTTCGGATTCGAGTTTTTTTCGTTTCTTTGCATTTTTGAGAATATTTACCATAGTAATGTATATTTTTTTTACACCATCGAAAAGTAGAGATTTCAACGAACAAAAAGCCCACCGAGTTTTTTAAAAAAGCAGATATTTTGACGCGAGAATTTTCGATTGAAAATTAGGGTGCTTTTTCGATATTAAGTCAAAATAAGGTGAAAAAATAAATATTTTAAATCAAAAAAATTACAGTGTGTTTGGGACATAAAAACGTAAGTTTTCACCAAATTTTGTGAAAAAAAATTTTTTTTTGTAAAAGATAAAAATTAAAAACCAAAAACTTGGTTATTTGAATTTTCACATAAATTTTGAGGTTATGTAAAAAAAGTGTAAATACAAAAGTTGTAGATCTTTTTATTACCTACAACTTTGCCATTTAACTTTTTTCCATAGGACTTGTGGTTTTGCCGGAAATCGAGAAAAACAGTTTTCTACCCTTAAAACTCACCCCCTTCCACTTCCCGACCTCAGATCGCCCGTAAATTATTTTTCCTTACATTTTTGCTATATTCTCTTCTTTTTCCAATGGGTTTCATCCTACTGCTATTTTTTTCGGTTTCAAAAATTATCGGCAATGGTCTATAAATGAAAAATTCCCTGACCAAATTTGAGAAATTTAAAAATTAAATTGGAGGTGAAAATAATTTTTTGAATCTGTAGAAATTATATTACGCTGTTCTAATAAGCCAAGAATTTTTTCAGGTCTTTAATTTCAGGTTTCCGTTGTTTCCATTAATCTTAAGAGGAATCTTTACCTAGTTTGAGTAAAACGCTCTTTAGTGTGTCTGGTTTTTAATATTTTGTTCTGTAATTATAAAATGTTGATAAATTTTAATAATTCGCCGCTGTAGCGGTATTTTGCAAGCATTTCTGAATGCTATGGGCTTTTTAGAAATAGAATTACTGAAAGATTTAACTTAAAAATCTGGAAAAGTATTATAATATGAGAGAAAAGCAATTAAAAAACATTAAAAAATTAGGCATTTTAAAGCACATTTTACAACTACATATTTACATTAGCTGAAAACTCCTCTTAAGTAAAACTGAAGTCTTGGCGAAAATCACGATTCCATCTGAAGGTTGAGGTATCGAGAGAGCAATTTTTAAAGACTCCCACGCCTAAACTACATATTATCTTAGATATGTGCTATCAGAACTCTTTTCTAGATAATTTTATGCTCTACCAAAAATTCCTTTTGAATTTTTCGCTATCTCGCTTCGTTTTTGCAGCGTAAGCAATAATAGATACACGTGTACCATTTTTTCATCAAAAACCCAGAAAATTTGATTTCTATTTCTCTATAATATTATTTTACACTTAACTACCGAGTTTGGTTCATTTGTGAGTTGACACGAAAAAATACCATTTTCTTAAAACCTATTAATATTCCATAATCCATAAATATTTCTACAGATAAAAGATAACAATAATAAATCTCTTTCGAGATTTATCATATCATCTGTTGATGATATCAGCACCAATCAAGTACTCTCGGTACCAAAATAAGGAATTTTCAATAATAAAATTGATCAGTTTTTTTGGCTTCCGAGTGGCTCAATTGTAAATATTAATTTTGATGTTGTAAATGCAGCTAAACTGTCCAGATATTTTAAAATAGCAATTAACTTTGTATGGTTCTCTTTATGATTTACAATTTAGATGTGATTTATAAACTGTACTACTTTATCTAGGTTGCTAATTCTGCCTTGTTGCATTCAAATTTGGATCGAGTTATTGGAATTGAAAAACCGTGCAAATTATGTTTCCTACCGTTCGTGAAAATAATTTTGAACAGGGAAGAAGTTGCTGAAAACTTGAAAGTGTAATAATTTCAACAAAAAACAACAAAGTTGATAAGATCATACTTGCTGATACCGAGGTGGTCAGTGGCCTGCAAAAACAAGGTAATCGCTTTAACAGCTCGAGAAGCTGTTTAAACTTTAGTTTGTTGTTGCACAGCAGTTCTAATTAACTACAATTTGACAAGTGTACGCGGCAATTTGAAGTTGGTTTATGTATTTAGAAGTTAGTTCACTCGAAAGACCCATTTTTGTAAGTAAGTCAAAACAATACGTTTCTACACTAATTTTACTAATAAAACCTCAATCCAAATACATTGGTCTCAAAATAAAGTTAACAAAGCCCACTGAATTATAAATATTGTCAACTATTGGTTTCCCACAACTTAAAACAAACTTAACCTAACTGATGCTTAAGTATAATTCTCCAAAATAAACAAAACTTTGTTATTTGGAGACCCTTGTATTAACTAAACGAAAGAGTTACTCTTCCATAAGTAATCAAATTATATTTACCTTATTTCTTTTACACACAAGCCCAACTTGCGTATATTTATAAACTGTTACAATTATTTTGACGAATACAAATCAATTAGATAATCTCGTCAAACATTAGAAGGCGATTTAGACGTACACTTCATTTTAAAATGAATTTGATGCGTTTGTAATTATGATTAATTTACTTCGGTAGCATTTTTTAATAAACTGACGCCAATTTATCAAACGCACAACACCACGACATTTTTTTTAGTTACAAATTGCACTATTGGTGGTTAATTTTCCACCAGAATTGCACCAACGGTTTTGGGGTATTTTTGTTTTCACAGTTGCCTGCGTTTTTGACATTTCGTTCATGCGCATTGTCGTTGATGTATATGGAAGTTGACAGAAGTTGATCAATTTTGTGTGCTAGACTTTTAAGTTATAATTCAAGGTAATTTAAAGAAAATAATAACTATTCGAGATTTTAAAAGGTTCACGTTTGCGTTTATAAAGTTTTAATATTAGAATTAAGACATTTAAAAGACTTGAAATTAATTACGTAATTATGTTCAATGAAATTTGTTTGATGGTCTTTTGCACGCAGAATATTTTATGCAAGGGTGGATCACCAATAAAAAATTCGTGGACTACATTTCCTTTTCACCAAAAATGACCCTATGAAAAATAATTAAATGTAAAGGTGTTCGAAAATCACACCCTAACGAATTCTTAAAACAGTAAAATTTGTAATGGGTAAAGCTAAAATGTAAACATATTTCATTACAGATGTCCGCTAAACCTGTACTCCGTGGATTGTTGAATGCCCAAATTAAGAAGAATTTAATTAGTGCTATAGCTTTAGCTTTCGTTAGCGGAGCTGCTTTTAATTATGCAGTCTGTGTTCCATACGAACAAAAACACATAGATTTTTACAAGTAAGTATGGAAGGTGCTATAATATGGAACCATTTCTGAACACACCACTCCTTATCCCATCCATTTGTGAGTTCCCTCATTATAATTTTTATCCCCAAGTGTGATTTTCTGATTGAAATTTTTTTAGAAAATACGATATCGACAGAGAGTTTAATCGTATGAGGAATGCAGGAGTTTTCGATTCGTGTGAGCCTGATGCATAAGTAGGAGGAGGTTTAGTATCAATGTAGATATTTGTATGTTAACAGAATATTATTGTGAATTAATTCGATGAAATAAAACAGTCTAGTATAGATGGAATATTTTTACCTGTTGTAACATTTAAATTGGAACTCGAATTGAACATGGAGGAAATATTAGTGACCTATTTTATCTTGAATGCAAAACCTTTCCAAGTCACCTGAAAATGTTACTCTGCTCTGCGAATAAACCACTGTTACAGTTGTCTTACAAGAAAATCTACCAGTTATTTGGTGTGAAAGATTGAAGGGTTACATTCTACTTCAATTTGGAGCAGTTTAAAAATAGCTGTAACAAACGTAAAAATATCCATATTATGGATGATAATATCAAAGCTAAATTCCATGTAGATGTTTGCTAGGTTGATTCCCTTAAAATTCCATGCCGGTGTCTCCCACAATTGGGGGGTAACTCGTTTATTTTCACTTCTATGAAAAATGATTATCAGACCATAATTGAAGAACATAAAATTTTCTATAAAACATTTTATCAAAATATTTTCATGGCACAGTAATACTGAAATAACTTATCGAAAACACGGCCCCCCCTTAAAATGGCACAAGCACAATATACAATAATAAAATAAAATTAAAGCACAAAATAAAATAGAATCGTTACAGGGACAGAAATATTTTCAGAGAGGGGAAATGCATTTGACAATAAATAAATTAAAATTGGAGCAAAGGTTGGAAAATGAAGAAAAAAAAATAGATTTTTTCAATATTTTCCCATGTTGGCAATGGTATCACAACCCGACAAGAATATTTTGCTTAATTCAAAAAATACGTTTTAGGCATAATAAAGAATAAATCTATGAAAGTTATAAAATTACAGAGATTCGCCATGTAAATTTACATGATAACACCTGGGTTTTTATTTTAAAATACAAAATGAAAACGTATGTTTTATTATGTAAATTTACATGGTAAATCTATGTAAAGTTGTAACTTTACATGCTACATGATAAATCTATGCAAAGTTATAAAATTTTATATGTAAATTTACATCCTAAAACAGGTTTTTATATTTGAATCGCTAACTGCAGAAAGGGGACATGTCACATTTCTAGAAATGTTCAGGAAATAAAAAAAACTGTTTTATATCTTAAATGTCCATCCTTGTTACTCAAATTTTCGGCAGGACATGTTTGTGTTCTCAATTAGATCAGCTGCCAAATTAGACATATGGACATGCCCCCTTTCTGCAAGAAATGAAAAATACGAATTTTTCATTTTTTTTTTCAAAAAAAAAAAGAAATGTGACAAAAAAGTATTATTTTTAAAGTATTTTAATAAAATATAATTAATAAACAGTTATTCGTCGTCGTCTTCATTGTCCTTAGTTGAATACGCTGTAATTTCTTTCCAATATCATTCATAACCATCTGGAATGAATTTGATCGTATTTTTATATCAAGAATCCTCTTTTTATATATTTCTTGGTCGCTTTGCTGAAAAAGCTCTCTCTGTGCGGAAATTGTAAATTTGGTCTTGTATTGCGTAATCTAAATGTTTCTGTTATAAGGCTATTGATAAATTCCATACACACCACTTCTTGAGCGGCCGAAATCTTCATGTGGTGGTATGGATTGAGAGATCAAAAATGACTTTCTTCACGTCTAGGCACATTTTTTCCACAAGATTCATTGCTCAGGCAAGTCCTCTTATAAAATTCAGGCCACCAGCTTTTAAAATCATAAACTAAGTCTTTATTTTGATAAGACCAAAGTCACAGTTGCAGGGCATAAATGAATGCCCTTTCATAGGAAAGTATAATTGGATTTCTTCCAATTTATTAAACTCCACTAGGCTCATCAAAAATCGAATCATTGTGTTGTTTTTGTTTTGTCCACAACAATAATTATCGCAGAAAATAAGTGATTTTTAAAATATTTTCTTCAACTACTTGAACAATATACCTAATGATTCAGAAAAGAACACACATCATTTTCCCTTTTGCCTGCTTCGCCTTCGTAGTATACCTAACAAGTCATATGTTTGGATTTTAAATTGTGAATTCCGAAAGTGCATATTGTGCTACTCATTTTAACATGCAGATCAATTTTGCATCCAATGAAACCAATTTACTTATTTAATATGGTAATAATGGTTTATGATATCATGTTGCACTCGTATTATATTGTCGACATGCTCACAGTTTGTTATCAGTTATCACTTTACTGCAGAAAAGAGATATGTCCCTGGACAAGTCCCGTTTATTCAGTAATCGAATTCTTTATCAGTCCATAGTTTTGAGGGTAATAATAGAAGATTTATCATTCTTGCAGTACATTGTGCGTCTAGGGCATCTAGATCAATAAAATATCAAAATGTCAATTTCACAAAAAATGTGACATGTCCCCTTTCTGCAGTTAGCAATCTCTTATTATAAAAGGCCAAGTCTTTCTTTCTGTCCGTCCCACGGAAATACCCGAAGCAAACCGAACCGAACTGAACGCACAACGTATCATCGGATCAACGTATCATCGGATCAACGTATCATCGTATCAACGTATCATCGTATCAACGTATCATCGTATCATCGGATCAACGTATCAACGTATCATCGTATCAACGTATCATCGGATCAACGTATCATCGTATCATTTTGTCTATATAGGTAAGTCTATTTCCAAAAAAGCATTATGTGAACTTCCATAATGGATAATGAAAATTTTGAAAATCCTGCTGCAAAGCGACGACGATTGAATCGTGAGAGAAAAGCACGTACAAGAGCTAATAACACAGAAGAACAGCTTCGATCACAGCGACAAGCTAACGCTCGGTCTCATGCGATACGTCGACAACGTGAAACTTTGGAACAAACTCAAGCGCGGCAAGCTGCTGACGCTCGGTCCCATGCGATACGTCAACAACGTGAAACTTTAGAAGAAACTCAAGCGCGGCAAGCTGCTGACGCTCGGTCCCATGCGATACGTCAACAACGTGAAACTTTAGAAGAAACTCAAGCGCGGCAAGCTGCTGACGCTCGGTGCCATGCGATACATCGACAGAAAGAAAATCGATACCAAAGTCAAGCAATTCAACTCCAAATAAGAGCATCGAGATTTGATGAATCTCACGTTACTCGACACGATTGTGGAGAAATGAATTCCATCTGTCAGTTCTGCGGCTCCAAGAATTTCGCCAAGGAGCGTCCAGTTGATAAACAATTTAACAACTGCTGTCATAAAGGAAAAGTGAAGATTCCGCAACCGCTCGATCAACATGGGAATCTATTGTTATATCCCGAATTTCTTCGCTCTATGCTTTCAGATTCAGATAATCCTTACTACAAGAACTTTCGTCAGCACATCCGCTCTTACAATTCCTCGGTTTCTTTCGCTTCAATGGGAGCAGAGATTGTTTCAATGCCGGGTAACGGACCATACGTTTTCAAAATTCATGGACAGACGTACCACAGAACCACAAACCTGTATCCACCTGAAGGACAAACAAGAAAGTTTGCACAACTGTATGTAATGGACACGACAGAAGCGGTCAATGAACGAGTAAATCTGCCTGAGAATAGAGGTTGTCTACCTGAAGTGATTGAGAAAATCGATCGTTTCTTCCGCGTCAACAATCGTATCGCAGCTTCATATTGCCAGATGAAAGAAATTGAGCAACAAGAGCGTGTACGAGCCGAAGAAGAAGGACAACCAGTTCCGGTCGTCAATATGGTGATGCGGCGCGATCGGCAGTCTGATCAAAGACGTTACAATGCTCCAACGTCCAATGAAATTGCAATGGTGTTCGTAAATGATGACGGCGAACCTCCTTTTGAACGTGATATCCGTATCTATCCTTGAAATCCCGTCGACAATGCAAATACCCGAAGCAAACCGAACCGAACGCATAACGGATAATTTCATAACCAATCGGATGAACGTATCAACGTATCATCGTATCAACGTATCATCGTATCATCGGATCAACGTATCATCGGATCAACGTATCATCGGATCAACGTATCTTCGGATCAACGTATCATCGGATCAGTTAATCCGATTATCCTACTCAAAATTACTATATAAGCAGAATTACATTATAACGAAACTAGATGATACCCCGTCCGAGGACGGGCAGCTAGAAGGACGGGCAGGCAGCCAAGGTCATATGGCTTTTGGATTGCACTGAGAGCTTTCCTTAATCTTCATTCAACTTAAGTTACCTTGGGTAGCTGCCCGTCCTTCTAGCTGCCCGTCCTCGGACGGGGTATCATCTAGTTCATTTAATAGTGTAGTAATTCCGACAATAAAAAAAATCTGATGTGACAACACATTACTTTCCCATTTAGTAGATTCCACTTCATTTTATATTAAATATTAATAAAAAAGATGAGGTACATGTCAGTGGCCCCCCCAGTTTCGAATTTTTTTATAAAAATGGTGTCACACGTTAGAGCATCGTTAGAGCCTGAATGAGCTTCCATTATTTTTGTTTGAGCCTCAAAGGTCGCGGAGTTATTCGCAAAAAACAACTGGGGGGCCGTAGACATGATGCCCCCCCCCCCAGTTTCGAATATTTGCGTGAATTTGGTGTCAAACGTTAGAGCCTGAATGAGCTTCCATTATTTTCGTTTGAGCCTCAAAGGTCGCGGAGTTATTCGCAAAAAACAACTGGGGGGCCGTAGACATGATGGCCCCCCAGTTTCAAATATTTGGGTGAATTTGTCAAACGTTAGAGCATCGTTAGAGCCTGAATGAGCTTCCGTTATTTTCGTTTGAGCCACAAAGGTCGCGGAGTTATTCGCGATAAACTGCTGGGGGGCCGTAGACATGTTTTTCCATTTTCCTTCCTATTTGGAATTTTTGTATGAAACTGATGCCAATTGATCGAGCATCGTTAGAGCCTCAATGAGCTTCTATGGTCATGGTTTTAAGTTAATATATTTACAAAGTTATGGATGTTTTAAATTTTCGACCAAACTCCGAGCAACATGCATGCCAGATTAAAAGATAAAAACTTTTAAGTTGGTTATAAAAAACCCTATATAACGAGAAATTGTATTTGAAATTATAAAAATTTTTATCGAAGGAATATAGCGAAATAGAATATCATGCCGAGAAAATCTAATATTGATCTGAAGTACCTTAACCTGGTTATTGTTGCCAATAAAGAGAAAATTTATGATCCAATGGGTAAAAAGTTTTGGGGCCCATCAAATGTTTTTTGGTCGGAAATAGTAAAACAATTTGGTAATACCACCGTTTTGCACAAAATACGTTTATAACCACGTGATCTTGAACAGGCACAACATTATGGAAGAATTAAATTTACAGGTTTCATCAAAATACACTGCAGAAATTAACTCGGATATATCGGATGAGGATCAAGAAGAAAACGAAGGAGGCGGCAAACGTTTAGAATTTCGAATAACTTTGACAGCGGAAGAGTGGAATAGTATTTCTCCGTCCAATCGTTCTTACAAACGATCAGATGGGAACAACAACAATAATATTAGAAATTACGAAACTTTGAAAGCACACTACTGGACAGATTTAATTCATACCAAAATTTTTAGAGAGACGAAAATTCCATGTTGTATAATATACAAACGTTGTAAAATCTACCAAAGTGGATTTTGTTACCTTCAAATAAGTCGTCGATGCAAATCTTGTCATGGCATTTTAAAATGTGTCGTGGAAAATATTCCAAAAGCCGAATGTGACGTCGTGATGGAGTGCATATACACTGGTTATATTAACAACTGCAATCAAGACGTTAAAAGAAATATATCGAAAGCCAAACGGGAAGAATTAGAAACTAAATTAATCAATGAGAAAATGACACCTTCTTTTATCCTAAACTAGCTGACCCGGCAGACGTTGTCCTGCCCAAATTTCAATATTTGTCTACATGTATTTTTTAGATCCAATCCGCATAATGACCTTGCGACTTATTTGGTCATCGCAAATACCAAACGTATTAAAAAAGGATTAAATAAATAAATTAATAAAAAATACAAATCAAGGTTTAATAAAAAAAAAGTTTAACAAAACTGTTAAGTATTCACAAAAACCACAATAATTTCTAATTTTACTTTATTTTATTTTTGCCAATTACTCTTGTTCTTTGTGTTCTTCCTTTTCCTCCTCCCCTTCGTCTTCTAATAAGGAATTTTCGAAAGCACGCAGCGATATTGCCAATTCCTGTTCTTCTTACATACATACATACATACATACATTGAATTTAATATATATAGATATCGTTCGTTAATACGTTGATCCGTTGAAACGTTGATCCGCACTAACGTTGGTCAAGCTAATACAGCGCTTGACCAAAGTTCGCGGCAAGATTCTAAAGTAGCCTATGTTTTTCGTAGCATTGTAAATAGCTTCTACACCAAATTTGATAGAGATTGGTCAAACGGTGTAGAATTGTATAGAAAACATACATACATACATACATACATTGAATTTTATATATATAGATGACGAGGTACGAAAACTTATGGACTATGGCGATTTGCAATCCAGTAATTTACCGCCTACAAATGCACTGCGAGTTTTAGTTTTATTAATAAAACTTTTTCTTCAAGCAATAATTTTGCAGTTGATATTATATGAAATCGATGAAGGTCATAATGATTATTTATATCAACTAAAGCTTTATATTCCTTTAAGTTGATGTTTTATTTATAATTTTCGTCATGGAAAGTCAGGGAATTTAAAATAGCAATGATTGTGGGAACCTTCAATCTGGAAAAATTCAAGTTAACGCATGTTGCTCGGAGTTTGGTCGAAAATTTAAAACACCCATAACTTTGTAAATATATTAACTTAAAACCATGACCATAGAAGCTCATTAAGGCTCTAACGATGCTCTATCGATTGGCATCAGTTTCATACAAAAATTCCAAATAGGAAGGAAAATGGAAAAACATGTCTACGCCCCCCCTCCGCAGTTTATCGCGAATAACTCTGCGACCTTTGTGGCTCAAACGAAAATAACGGAAGCTCATTCAGGCTCTAACGATGCTCTAACGTTTGACACCAAATTCACCCAAATATTCGAAACTGGGGGGGGCCATCATGTCTACGGCCCCCCCAGTTGTTTTTTGCGAATAACTCCGCGACCTTTGAGGCTCAAACGAAAATAATGGAAGCTCATTCAGGCTCTAACGATGCTCTAACGTGTGAAACCATTTTTATAAAAAAATTCGAAACTGGGGGGGCCACTGACATGCACCTTAACCACATCAATAAAAAATTATTTTTTCACTACAAAGTAAAAAAAACTAGAAAGTCCATTTTAAATTTAAAACAAATTTTAATTTTATTATACCTTACATACGATGTGTTTACAATGACAATTTCGAGGGTTCTGATTAGATTTGAATTATGCGGACGGACAGACACGGAGCCAGATCATAAAGGCTTCTTGCTATACTTTGTATATTTTATTTTATTATACATACGATGTGTTAAAATCACAATTTCGAGGGTTCTGATTAGATTTGAATTATGCGGACAGACAGACGGACGGACAGACACGGAGCCAGATCATAAGGCTTCTTGCTATACTTTGTATAGAAGCGTAAATTTGTTAACCTGAATCTGAAAACTGCGTTATTTCGAGCAAAATTAGAAAAAAAAAGTTCTTTACAAGGCTGTTCCTCGAAAACTGCAAGTGTTAAAAGAATTAGTTTATCAGTTTTTACTCACAATTTTATGCAGTTTAATTGATGTAGCTTACACCTATTTTAGACATAGGATGCTTCGGAAACGACCAATTCATGACTTCGTGAATTTTGAGACCTTCTTCAGCATATTTTCCTCTGCTCCGGTTCGAGCCTGATGTCGAAAACGTAGGGTAATAAAAACTTATTTCCTCACAGGCCCCATTTTCGAGACTGGACTAAATATATTTTTCACAGGAAAAATATTTCTTGTGTTTTATCGAACACTAATTATTGTTTGTTACTTTTATGTTGCCTATTGTTTCTTTATGGGTAATGGGGCACATGGGGCTACCATAATTAAATAAGAAGAAAATCATTCTAAATTTTTAGGACGCTCTTACTATAAACAATTTGTATTAGAAAAATTCGCCGATTGTGGCGGACGAAATTCTTACCATTAGCCGATAGTCAAAACTGTGCTTGATGCGGGCCTGAATGTATATTAACAACTAGATGATAGCCCGTCCGAGGACGGGTAGCTAGAAGGACGGGCAGCTACCCAAGGTAACTTAAGTTGAATGAAGATTAAGGAAAGCTCTCAGTGCAATCCAAAAGCCATATGACCTTGGCTGCCTGCCCGTCCTTCTAGCTACCCGTCCTCGGCCGGGCTATCATCTAGTTACATACAGTTGTGCAAACTTTCTTGTTTGTCCTTCAGGTGGATACAGGTTTGTGGTTCTGTGGTACGTCTGTCCATGAATTTTGAAAACGTATGGTCCGTTACCCGGCATTGAAACAATCTCTGCTCCCATTGAAGCGAAAGAAACCGAGGAATTGTAAGAGCGGATGTGCTGACGAAAGTTCTTGTAGTAAGGATTTTCTGAATCTGAAAGCATAGAGCGAAGAAATTCGGGATATAACAATAGATTCCCATGTTGATCGAGCGGTTGCGGAATCTTCACTTTTCCTTTATGACAGCAGTTGTTAAATTGTTTATCAACTGGACGCTCCTTGGCGAAATTCTTGGAGCCGCAGAACTGACAGATGGAATTCATTTCTCCACAATCGTGTCGAGTAACGTGAGATTCATCAAATCTCAATGCTCTTATTTGGAGTTGAATTGCTTGACTTTGGTATCGATTTTCTTTCTGTCGATGTATCGCATGGGATCGAGCGTTAGCAGCTTGCCGCGCCTGAGTTTCTTCTAATGTTTCACGTTGTTGACGTGTCGCATGGGATAGAGCGTTAGCAGCTTGCCGCGCTTGAGTTTCTTCTCACGTTGTTGACGTGTCGCATGCGATAGAGCGTTAGCAGCTTGCCGCGCTTGAGTTTCTTCTAATGTTTCGCGTTGTTGACGTGTCGCATGGGATAGAGCGTTAGCAGCTTGCCGCGCTTGAGTTTCTTCTCACGTTGTTGACGTGTCGCATGGGATAGAGCGTTAGCAGCTTGCCGCGCTTGAGTTTCTTCTAATGTTTCACGTTGTTGACGTGTCGCATGGGATAGAGCGTTAGCAGCTTGCCGCGCTTGAGTTTCTTCTAATGTTTCACGTTGTTGACGTATCGCATGGGACCGAGCGTCAGCAGCTTGCCGCGCTTGAGTTTCTTCTAAAGTTTCACTTTGTTGACGTACCGCATGGGACCGAGCGTCAGCAGCTTGCCGCGCTTGAGTTTGTTCCAAAGTTTCACGTTGTCGACGTATCGCATGAGACCGAGCGTCAGCTTGTCGCTGTGATCGAAGCTGTTCTTCTGTGTTATTAGCTCTTGTACGTGCTTTTCTCTCACGATTCAATCGCCCTCACTTTGCAGCAGGATTTTCAAAATTTTCATTATCCATTATGGAAGTTCACATAATGCTTTTTTGGAAATAGCTGTCTTATATAGACAAAATGATCCGTTGATACAATAATCCGTTGTTACAATAATGATACGATTGTCCGTTGGTGCGTTCGGTTCGGTCGTGCTTCGGCCATTTAGTGTTTATATAGTGTCACCTATATAGGAAATTTAAATACGTTGATCCCTTGATACGTTGATCCGATGATACGTTGATCCGATGATACGTTGATACGATGATACGTTCATCCGATGATGCGTTGATCCGATGATACGTTGATGTTCGGTTTGCTTCGGTTATTTCCGTGGGACAGACTGAATGACTTGGCCTTTTATAATAAGAGACTAGATGATAGCCCGTCCGAGGACGGGTAGCTAGAAGGACGGGCAGCTACCCAAGGTAACTTAAGTTGAATGAAGATTAAGGAAAGCTCTCAGTGCAATCCAAAAGCCATATGACCTTGGCTGCCTGCCCGTCCTTCTAGCTACCCGTCCTCGGACGGGCTATCATCTAGTTACATTCAGTCGTGCAAACTTTCTTGTTTGTCCTTCAGGTGGATACAGGTTTGTGGTTCTGTGGTACGTCTGTCCATGAATTTTGAAAACGTATGGTTAATTAATGCTTAATTTTAAAGTCTTTCAAAAACTTCCCGGAACACTACATTTTGTGTAAACCAGTCTGTAGCTCTAAGTTGTCCTTGTCTAGAATTGTCTTTAATTAGGATTTTTATATTTTGTCGAAGTCGAGATCGCGAGAGAGCTACATAGAGTTGTCCGTGTGAAAATACCGGTTCAGTCAAACTAATTCCGACATGTTCGTATGTTTGCCCCTGCGACTTGTTTATCGTTACGGCGAAAGCGGGAATTATCGGAAACTGGCGTCTTTTAAGAGTAAAAGGCAAATTACTGTCTGTAGGTGCAATGTCAATTCGAGGAAGGATAACAATTTGCCCTCTGTGCGACTCTGAAATTATCTCGCACGTAATGGAACGCCGATGCATATTTCGAACGACCATCCTGGTACCGTTACACAGCCCTTTTCCGGGATTTAAATTTCGAATCAACATTACTATAGCTCCGCGTTTTAATATTAATTCATGTGGAGGTACTCCTGATGGCGTTTGGCTGTTGAGAAATTCTGGAGGATAATAATTATTAATAAGATGATTACTGTCCTCTGTAATGATCGAGTCCGAACTATGATAAATCTGACTCTCCCCATTTAATTGCCGAATGATATTGTTGTTGATTTCGAGCGTTTCTTTGTTGGTGGTTGCAATAATCACCCGCTTGGAAAGCTCATCAACAGAGAGTTTCGCGATCGAGTTTCGGAATATCTTAAAAATAATGTCGCCTTGAACAATCATATCTGTCGGAATCTGGATGGCGTCCTCCGGGAGTCCCTCAACGGATGGCAAACTTCCATTACCAATATTGAGCAACCACTGGCTGAATTCATTTTGGTCTTCACTTCTCATATTGGAAATCAAGGACAATTGTTTGAAGTATTTCCAAAATGGACTCGACGTTAAACACGCTTCAATAACATCAATTCGTTTTCTCTTTGGCATCACCAGGAGTGTTTGGCGGAATTCACCTCCAATAACAATAGATTTACCCCCAAATGGACTGTTATTATTCATGAGTTCCCGCAATAATAAATCAATGGCTCGAATTCCATCCTTTGGCAACATTGTTATCTCATCCATAATGATAAGCGCGGCTTCTCTAATTTTCTTGGCTTCAGCTGTTGTTTGCTTCATTTTGGAGACCGATGTATCGTCCAACGGAACAGGCAATTTAAATCCACTATGGATTGTGCGTCCACCTTTCATTAGTGTTGCAGCAATTCCTGTTGAGGCAAAAGCGACCACCGTTTGACCACGCCCTCTTAAGAAGGTTATTAAAGTATTATAGAGGTACGTTTTCCCCGAACCACCTGGACCGTTAAGGTAATGCAGGCGGTGACCATGCCGGTGCTGCCGTCAATTTTATGATCCATTACCACTCGATCAAATTTATTTTCGAATTTTATATTTTTATTTAACGATTTTTGTCGAAAGACCTTTCTTTAGTTTTCCTATTCTGTATATATTTATTATTTAGTATGAAAAGATCGATAAAATCAAATGCCACCAACTTTATATTAGTACTATTTTTCACGGCGTATTAATAGGTCGAAGTTACTCGCCTGTAGGTTTTATGCTCAATCCGGGTTAGCGTTTAGCAAGTCGCAAATAATACACGTACTATCTTAGTCTCCCAGTTTTTTGAGTATTTTTAAAGTAATTAGTGAAAATTACGAACCAAGTTTTAGTGTAATACGTTCACCGAATGTCAAGTGACAATTCGAGCTAATTATTTCGATCCAACAATTTTTTCTATAATCAATAATATCGATTTATAAAAATTGGAAACCCAATAAAGACGCCATCAAAAATTTCCAATCGATAGACGCAGTAGTAAACGGATTTTTCCTGAGCACTGCGCAGTCAGATTAATGGTGGTAAATTTATTTCAAACAACAACAAACTTTTGGAATTTAAAAACTGAGAAAAACGTCGACGATAAAGATCAATTCAAATCAATTGAAGCAGAAGCTAATTTCAATTATCCATCCATTTGGAAAATCAACATCCAAGAAACACAGTATAACATTTTATTACTTATTATTCAGATTTCAGAAAAGAACTTTAAAGTTCGTTTGCTTGTTAACGCTTTGTTTATCGAATTGTATATGTGTTGTATTCTTTTAGAACCCTATTCAGAAATTGAATGTACCGAGAGAGGAGCCTACAGATCTGTGGATTCCAGCTACGTGCATTTGTATCCATCAAACGTGAGTAATTGCATTACTCACTATATAAATTTGGTTCGCTTTGTGTTAACAACTTTTATTTCTGGTAGTTTGCTAACGCCTTTTACTATTGCTTCCGTAGCTAACTGTATTTTGCTTTTTGGTAGCATAGTCAAAATAATATATGATCTGTGTATCAATTCATTTTAGTGAATCGTCACGACTTCGTCAAGACGAGGCTACGATCTTTTCAGACAAACACTCAATTATTTGTAAATATTTTAATTATTGTAGTAATAAGTTTTTCATATTGTACCAAGAGATTTCGTTTAGTTCAAATATTGTCATTATAAGTTACACAAAGTGTACGTTTTATTTTCTGTTCACTCAAGAATTTTATTTTTATGTTTTCTTATTAAATGGTTATTGAACGATTAAGCATCGGTGTTTGTTTATTAACCCTTTTGGCGCCCCGAGCATTTAGTATTAGCAGCAAGAGAATACCGAACCCCGAACACTCGAATTACATCAGAGTAACCCTCGCTCTACGACTAAGGCATAAAAAACCAAGAGCTAGCCAACCTGTTCAACATCTACGGTTATCAAAGTGGACTTGTAACAACTAACGAGGAAGTGGTTATCCTTAGGCAAATTATTTAAGTAAAGTGGTTACAGATTGTCCCCTAAATCAATTCCATCTATTATGCTCTGGAACGCAATAAGTTGTTGAGGATTCAATGTCGCGATCAGCAATTGAGCTTGTACTGCTTCTTCTTCCCGATTGAATTCTTCTTGTTGAGTTATTGCTTGTTCAGGTAATGCAGTCGGTTGTGGTAGTCCAAAAAAAGAGCAAGACACTCCGTGTTGCTGAAAAACATGTTCGATATCATTTAGAGCCAGGTTAAAAGATATTCCTTCATCATGGTTACTGAGGAAATCTACAGCCATGTGTCCTCTAAATTTTTCCCACAGCAGCAAAGGTCTTGCTGGCAAACAATAAATGCAGATAAATGCAAAAGTTTGCCGCATTTGTGGTGGCAGCTGGAAAATAACAACTTCGTCCAGACATCTCTCCCATTCATCATCTGAGGAAAGAAGATTTCGATGAAAAGCAGCTTCTTGGAACGTTGCATATTGGACATCGTCAACTGTTCGAAGAAATTCATAGCTTGTTGCACCCGGAACATGAAGCAACAATAATCGGAGATGGAATCGTTCCAAATCATTATTCCCACCGTGTACATGCGAGTTACTATTTTTTCGCCTTCACGCTGCCGCGCTGTCCATGTACTTCTATTGAATACATAATGGTACGGAATTTCTGTATATAGAAACTGATTAGCTGTCACATCGTTTCGATTTAGTTGAAACCATGCCGTGAGCTTAGTGTTTCCACCAGACGCTTGATCAATAGCTTCTTGCTCATGACCGGCTTCAAAATAAATTCTCTGTTGGCGATATAAATGTACGGGTAGTCGATAAACCATATGCGATCGGTCGTGCATTTTAGATTCAAGCAAACGCCACATAGCTTCTGGCGCACTTACGTATCTGGTGTCAATAAAAGATGCAACTTCATCATGAATCAATTGTTGATGGTCTCCAGTACCAATAACGACGTTCGCGCAATCATGTCCTTTGTAAATGTATTTGTAAATGTACTTAATGGCCCTTAGTGATGTGCAAACTTCTACATTGATATGAGCGTCATACTTAAGTACCAAAAACTTGTTGTATGGAACAACAAACCGATTATCCATCATCCTTCCTCTAACTTCCGTCGTAGGTTCCACTCGTCGACGATAGCGCGGATAGCCGTTAATGTTAGTTGTTGTCTCGAGTTGAAAATCTTTAGGAAATTCTTTTTTGCATTTACCATTTTCCGTGCATGGCGCAAATGGATGTGAAGCACCGCAAGGACCGTGCATCATACATCGAGTAACAATTTCGAATAATCGTGGGTTTAGTGCGATGTCTGGTATCTCGGCACTAACTACATCGTCGATACGTTCAGATGTTTTGAATTTATCATCATCATGGAGCACAATCAGGATATGAGCATGAGGAAGACCTCGTTTTTGGAATTCAATGGTATAGGCAAATGCTTTGCATCGCCCTAAAACATGAAGAATAGTTAAATCTTCCATTAAGGCCTTCAACTTTAGCTTAAAGACCCTGGCAACTAAGTCAGGACGATCTGATGCCGATTCTCCCCGTCTTAAATTAGTTGTTATTTCTGGCCACTTTGGATTTGCAGTGAATGTGATGAAAAGGTCAGGTGGGCCGTATATTCCAAAAATTGACATTGCATCTTGAAGTCTTTGCCGCATGTTTCTCGGAGAGCCTTCGAAAGAGGAAGGAAGAATAACCGACAAACCAGCTTGCACTCCAGCATCGTGTGCTGCATTTTGAATATGATCGGATAGACCTTGATATAATTCAGTACGCAATTTACTTTGTTGATATCGTATGTAGTTCAAATTATTGGCTTCCACTTGCAAATATGAGTCGACAATCCACTGTTGCGTAAGTTTTCCCGCACTCATGATCGGATTGAAATCGTTTCTAATTGCTGTTTGCGCAACTTTAAATTGTAACATGCTGATTTTATTACGGGATTGCCGATATCCTTCGCAACTCCAATTGGGTTGCCACCCCGGTTCGCCAAACGGATAAAGAATGCCATAAGTCATAGGGTCAAGATTTGGACTGAGAATATTGATACGAATGAATTGTTGTGCATTGTCGACGGGATTTCGAGGATAGATACGGATATCACGTTCAAAAGGAGGTTCGCCGTCATCATTTACGAACACCATTGCAATTTCATTGGACGTTGGAGCATTGTAACGTGTTTGATCAGACTGCCGATCGCGCCGCATCACCATATTGACGACCGGAACTGGCTGTCCTTCTTCTTCGGCTCGTACACGCTCTTGTTGCTCAATTTCTTTCATCAGGCAATATGAAGCTGCGATACGATTGTTGACGCGGAAGAAACGATCGATTTTCTCAATCACTTCAGGTAGACAACCTATATTCTCAGGCAGATTTACTCGTTCATTGACCGCTTCTGTCGTGTCCATTACATACAGTTGTGCAAACTTTCTTGTTTGTCCTTCAGGTGGATACAGGTTTGTGGTTCTGTGGTACGTCTGTCCATGAATTTTGAAAACGTATGGTCCATTACCCGGCATTGAAACAATCTCTGCTCCCATTGAAGCGAAAGAAACCGAGAAATTGTAAGAGCGGATGTGCTGACGAAAGTTCTTGTAGTAAGGATTTTCTGAATCTGAAAGCATAGAGCGAAGAAATTCGGGATATAACAATAGATTCCCATGTTGATCGAGCGGTTGCGGAATCTTCACTTTTCCTTTATGACAGCAGTTGTTAAATTGTTTATCAACTGGACGCTCCTTGGCGAAATTCTTGGAGCCGCAGAACTGACAGATGGAATTCATTTCTCCACAATCGTGTCGAGTAACGTGAGATTCATCAAATCTCAATGCTCTTATTTGGAGTTGAATTGCTTGACTTTGGTATCGATTTTCTTTCTGTCGATGTATCGCATGGGACCGAGCGTTAGCAGCTTGCCGCGCCTGAGTTTCTTCTAATGTTTCACGTTGTTGACGTGTCGCATGGGATAGAGCGTTAGCAGCTTGCCGCGCTTGAGTTTCTTCTAATGTTTCACGTTGTTGAAATTTTGTGATTTAGTTTTCACAAATCCACCACTTTTGAAGATTTTAATTTTTTTCACGCGATTTTCGATTGAAACTTAAGACATAATAAATTGTAGACCTTCTACTTGGCATAGTAGAAATTTGACAAAACTCACCACATCTAAAATTCCTCCTCCCGAGGATCTTTTAGAACTGTAAAATAGGTTAACCCTACCTAGCATGTTAAAAATGCAAAATTCCAAATATTCCGCACGTGCTCGAATTTTAATTGATTTTCTTGCTCGATAATTACACTCAAATATTAAAGTCACTTTGACCGCTTTCATTATTCACACTTTTGTGATTCAAAATTTGACCGACTCATTTTCGTGGTCGAACATACCCTCTAAAATTTGACCCACACTTTACGATGGTCAAACGTTCACTTTAAAATTTGACCCACACTCTACGATGGTCAAACGTGGACTTTTAAATTTTTGACCCACACTACGATGATCAAGCGTGTACTCTCTTTCTTTCCATAATTTGTTAGTCTCCTTCTCGAAGTCCAAACTCAGCAAACCACACATGGAACTGTGAGGTCGATTTTTCGACTTTGCTTAATTTTGGATGAAATCAAACCGCTATGAGACGACCTTAATATTTTTATTAAAATTTAATTTATTAAACAAAAACATTGGAAATATTCCACAAGAGGATGTTAATCCTCAAATATTATTTTGACATGTTACTCGTAGTGTAAAAAAAGGTTTCCATAAAAGCGTTAATTATACCTATACAAAGTACATGGGTAAATCAGATACAATTTCTTTTTTAGCGACCAGTTTTCTTTGCATATCTTCTAAATTATCATTCATGCTCAAATTTATTCCTTCGCAATATACTTTTGCACGCGCAGCGGCCAAATGAGCATAATACGTAGGTGCAGGATAACTAACGGAACGATTACAACGCGAGAACATATGACATAAATGATAAGTTAATTCCTGCAATTCGTCTTCGCCCATACCATAATCGTCCCATAATTTACGATATTTTGTTGGTCTAGCTACGCCCTGAATACTTGCATGTGAAACCAAATAAAAATCTGAATCGGTTGGATGGGTTATTGTAGTGTCTACCACGGTGCCAGCTGGGACGTTCAAATTTTTATCTTCGCTATCTTTCGGATTCTTTGGGAACAAACGGGTATGATGACGTTTTTGTACTACAATAAAAGTTATTGCAGGTTTATACGTTCCTTCCTTTTCTAACATTAAGCATGCCTTGCGTATAGCCATCACTTCTTCACGAAGTACAGTCTTGAATTGACCTTCAGATACTCCATCCCTAAAGAAAATTATACGTTGTGGCTTTACTTTGTTTTTCACGTAGAAGAAAATTAGATGTTGTTTAACAATATTGGCTAAATCGGTGATAATCTCTTGAGTTGGTGGTTGCAAACGCCAAGTAATATTATATTGGAACGCTGCAGGATCGTGGCTGGCAGTCACGGCAGCTACACTCGGTACCATTCCATTGCTTTCAGGACTGGGATGAGTTACATCGGCACCCATTATTATGCACGGCTTTCGAAGACACTCAGGTATTTTGTACAGGCTATGATTAACTCCGTTCAATTTGGCATTCACTTTCAACAAAATATTTGCAACGGTGGTATCTTTCAGATTGAAAATGTTCTTGCTACGAAGACATTGCGTCAATACACCAACTTGTAATTCTGCCACTTGTTTCACATTACCGTAAGTATTTTTATCTTCTGGAATAACGACTACAATTAATTCCACACCTTTCAAATTAGCAAATTCTTTTTTCAATTCGTCTTTAGCTCTTTGGAACGACAATTTAACGATATTTATGGAGGATGGACGTTCAATGTTCATACCAACGAATTTTCCTTGATAAATCATCTTATCTGCAAACGCTTGCAGTTGTTCTTTACGAACGCGACCATCAGTACAAACTATGGCCCAACGACTTAATGATTTTGCGTTTCTAAATTTATCGGCTCGCCAAACACCTCTTTTTGGTACGACAGAGGTTTCTGCGTATTGTAGCATTGGTGGTTCTAATACACGCGCCTCTAGCGTAACAAATTGATCGCTAACTTTGATGCCAAATTCGCTTACAGTTTGGTCGTTATTATAATTTGCAGCTTTTACGGAGGCCATTATTTTATTTTTTCGAACAGTAGACGACGTTGCGGCATATTTTATCATTTTGCTGGTTTGGTTTGGCGTCAGTGTTTTGTTAGTCACTTGATTTTCTACCAGCGTGCACAATTCCGCAGGATATAAAATTCTTTTTTGTTTATTGCCGACCCAGAGACAAGGCAGCTTTGGATATTGGAGTTTGTGATTCTTAACCTTCTCGTAATATTCAGCAACGGTCATTTCAATTCCTTCTTCATTTTTAAAACGAGCTTCGCTTGCATTTTTATCTAATTGATTTACTCGACTGACACGTTTTGATGTCTTATTGCCGGGTATTTCGTAACGAACTTTTAAATTCCTTAAAAATTTATCAACTTTCTTCATATTTTCGGACTTCCCACCGCAAAACTCATCGATTACATCTGTAATTCTAAGACATTTGGGGAATGGTTTATGGGCTACGTCCACATTAAGGAATGGTTTCCAACCAAGAATTGCAGATTGATAAATTCCGCTATACATTTGCATGCCCTCACCTAAATCCATCATCGTACGTGGCATAGTGAAAAACGATTGTCCCACCGAAGTACATCCACGAGAGGCTGCACTTCTAAAGACTACTTCTAAACAATGGATTGCTTCTTCCGGGAGTTTCACTTTGCTACCATTTTTAATAAGTCGAAAATATTCGTGCAAAATATTTAAATTGATAGTGGCCACTTTTTTAACACGAATATTGAACGTTCTTTCTCGATCATCTTCCATTATCTTTACCTCACAACTCACACCATCTTTTATGGGCAAGGGTGAAGAACTATATAAATTTTTTCTACCGTCATAGGCGGGATGACGATCCGGATAGTTTTGTCTTCTAAACTGTTCCATCGCCATTATTGCAAGATTTTTCGGTTTATCTGGTACAATTTCGACATCGTAATGAATAGCTGTTGGCATATTTTCGGGCAAAGTTATCGATAAATGATTTGCTTCCACAGATATACGCCTTCCTTTCGTACCCGCCTTCGTTAAATCGGCCCTTCTAGGTATTGCTAACTCCATACATGCATTATTGGAACCTTTATTTTCAGGTAAACCTACCGAATCTTTTCGAAGATTTTCCGTCAATGGTTTTTCAGCTCTTTTCATCGGAGGTTGTGGTTCATTCCGGTCTACACATGGCTTCTGGTCATTTCGTTCAACATGCTGTTGATTAATTTGTACACCACGTCGTTGTTCGTTTCTTAATCCATCTTGGTTTTGTTCATTTCGCCTCACATGTGGTTGTTCTTGATGATTTCTTCCACGATATTGCTGCTGTTGATCGTTTCGGTGTCCACCTTGTTGTTCACTTCGTTGTCCATATTGATGTTGGTCATTTCTACCACGATCATTTCGTTGATCATTATTACGTCTTCCACCTTGGTATTGCTCATTTCGCCCACCAGATTGTTGACCATTTCTTTCGCGACCTTGCTGTTCATTTCGGAATCCATGTTGTTGTTGCGGTATATTTCTACCACCGCGCGTTTGTTCATTCAATTGCCTACCAGATTGCTGATCATTATTTTGGTTGCCATTCGTAGGTTGCGGTCGATTATCTTGCGGAAGGTGTTGTCTATTACCTTGAATGTTAGACTGACGATTATTTTGCATAGACTGTTGATGATTTGGACCTTGTCCATTTTGCTTTGGTTGAGGGCGTTTAAATAAATTTCTATCTGCCATTTTCAACGAGATTCTTTTGATTTTTGTAAATATCTTGAGAAAATGTACCGTTATATAGTATTTTCTTTGAAATTGGTACCACTTTTAAGGATTATCCGTTAATCCGATTATGATAAAAAACATGCTGATACTTAAAAACAAGGTGGAACTCGCTTTAGCGGCAGTTCTTAGGCTTCTATACAGCTACCTTTCTGGTGTGGAAAGTTGTTATTATCTGGTTATTTTTGATCGCCATATAATATAACATCACATAATCAGATAATCTGCACCAATAAAATTTTTTGCGATTGGTAATTATCATTTACTATATAAGTAATAACAATCAAACTTTTCCATTCTATTAGAAATTTTACTTCTCTGTAATGTATGGTCCTTTTTTTGAGGTGGACCAATCCTCTCCTTTCTCTTTTATTTATAACTTAACTTCACTAACCACATCAATAAAAAATTATTTTTTCACATCAAAGTAAAACAAGTAGTTTATATAGGGAGACCTCTTCGAAAATATCTTTAACTTAGTAAATTTCTTTCGAACATTTGCGTATTTATAAATTGCATTAGCGAATCGAAGCAACGGATTAACAGATTAACGCAATACTATATAGACGAAGTATTTAAAATATAACAACGTATCAGTTGATCAACGTTATGATTGGCTCTGAAACATGCGGACGGACACGAAGCCAGACCATAAGGCTTCTTTCTATACCTTGTATAGAAGCCTAAAAGTAGCGCACTGGCTACCCAGTTCTTAGACCTCTATACACACAGAGTATTTCCAACACGATTTGAAACGCTCTGTATGATTTTGAATTATGCGGACGGACAGACGGACACGGAGCCAGATCATAAGGCTTCTTGTTATACTTTGTATAGAAGCCTAAATTGCCAGCTCGCTCCTGCGGCGTGTCAAAACCTAATCTCATTGGTCCAAATTTGTTACCAACATAAGCACTAATCGAAGTTATGGAAGGGGAAGGATCTGAACGGAACGAAAAGAAGAAACAAAAACCGAGGAGATAGGAAATAACGGTTATTAATGATTAACTTAAATCCGGATTAACGGATTAACGTTAATCCGTTAATATTTAATAAAAATACTATATAAACCAAATGACTTATTATGACTTAAATGTGTTGAACGTGAACTAAAAATGTCTTTACAAAAAATAGCTTCGCGAGAATTAAATATAACAGGGCTTTATCGTTCGCTAAATATGAAGATTTAACATGGAACCTGTTTTTCGGTACCAAACCATTTATCATAGTTTTCCTCGAGATTTAGGGGTGCCGTGGGAGTGGCGCCTATCTCGTTTCTTCTTCTTTTTACTGTTTTCCGAAGTGCGGCGTAGTTTTGTGTAACCGTATTGGTTATAATAGGATAATCCCTTAATTTTTGTGTTGGTAATAAAAATTTACTATATAAGCAAATTTGCTATTTTGCGATCGGTTTCGGATTTAAATTTTTGGTAATGAAAATTTTGTTATTGAAAATTCACTATTGTGAATGGGAAGATGTTATTCGATAATCTACTCTATTCAAATTATAAACTATAAATTTGAATTATACATGTGGTGCCAATTTTTGGTATCAATTTTTGGTGTCAATTTTTGGTGTCGATTTTTGGTGTAGATTTTTGGTGTCGGTTTTTGCTGTCGGTTTTTGGTGTCGGTTTTTTGGTGACGATTTTTGCGAGGTAACGACCGTCAAAACATGTTCCATGTTAAAAAACTTAATGCATCAATAGATCAACGGATCAAATAAAGAGATCAACAATATATAGGTAAACCACTCAGTTATGTATATTTCAGCAACCTTCTTCACATATCTACTCATTTTCAGAGTGTTTCCCAACACAATTTGGAGCGCTCTGTATGAATTTGAATTATGCGGACAGACGGAGCCTGATCGTAAGGCTTCTTGCTATACTTTGCATAGAAGCCTAATAGCGCACTGGGTACCCAGTTCTTAGACCTCTATACACACTGAGTATATTCAACACGATTTGAAACGCTCTGTATGATTTTGAATTATGCGGACGGACGGACGGACAGACGGACGGACGGACAGACGGACGGACAGACACGGAGCCAGATCATAAGGCTTCTTGCTATACTTTGTATAGAAGCCTAAAAATTTAAGTTTTAATTTTGGATTAGATGAAGCTTTGGTTCATGGGCGCTAAACCGTAGTCTTATAATTTAACTAATAATGTTACTTCAAGGGTAACTAGAAGTAAAAAAGCTTCAAGGGGTTAACTTTTTTGACCCGGGGTGTACCTAAAACGAGTAAATAATGAAACAAGGTGGAACTCGCTTTAGCGGCAGTTCTTAGGCTTCTATACAGCTACTTTTCTGGCGTGGAAAGTTGTTATTCTCTGGTTATTCTTGGTCGCCATATAATGTAACATCACATAATCAGATAATCTGCACCAATTAAATTTTTTGCGGTTGGTAATTATCATTTTGTAGTAACCACCCTGTATATGTTAAACAAAACCCATTAATTTACGACCTACCACAATCTCTTTTAATTGATTCGAACTGTCACAAAAGTTTCTTAAAATATTTTTTATCTTTATGGGATTCATGCGATTCTCGCCCTAATGAACTTTAAAAGATCACTGAATAATCAAAAATATTAGCAAAGATTCAATTAATATATTTAGAAGCTATAAATCAACAATTAGAAATTAACAACCGGCGAAATTGCATTATTTTCACCAAATTAAGATTTACAATTACGACAAAATCAATTGAAAGAGAAAAGAGACTGTTTTTATCTTTTAAACAAATATTATCATAGAAGTGTCGACACACAAATTATTAAATTTAAGCTCAAATCGATTCTCTTTCTTAAAAAGGAAATTAACTTGACAGAAATACGGGACTTTCGGGACGAAATTCTCATAAATACGACTCAAAAATTAGTCAAATGGTCAGTCGCGTCTTAATTTTTCACTAGCTAAATACTTCACGCCGCACAGTGGGGCAAGAGAGCTAAAACGTGCTATTAAATCAAATACCATTTGAATGGATTTCTAAGTTGGATATATATTTTCAGGGTTGTTAGTAGTATTTAAAAAAATCGATAGATACAATTTTATCATATTCTTTAACCGAAAAACAGCTTATTTGGTTTAGCAACAAAATTTTTTTTAGATCGCCCTGTATGAACTACTTCCAAAAATAAACAAAATTGCATCTAGTGAAGCGATTATAGTATTATATCTAAATAAAATTTTTTCTTTCGTGTTTTTGAAATTCCCTTTATTAAAAATAATATAAAAAAAATCTGATGTGGCCATCGCATAACTTTCCGAACAGACGCAAATTTTTACATTATATTTTTAAATAAAATGGTTACATAATTTCAACAGTAAATCGATGAAAAATTTCATATTTTGCCAAAATAGGAAGAAAAAAACTTTTGAATGCCTATATCTTGCAAACGGTGACCGGACAGGTGACCACATGACAAGTGAACGCACGACAAGTGAACGCATGACATCCGAACACATGACAACTGAACCCACGGACAACTGAACACACGGACAACTGAACACACGGACAACTGAACACACGGACAACTGAACACACGGACAACTGAACCACGGACAACTGAACACAATCTTAATTTTTAAATTTAAATATTTGTTATTTTTTATAATCATGACATAGTAACTTTGAGGTTTACGATTTTATAATTATTATTTTATAAATACTGGCCAAATCCTAATCCGAAGTTAAATATTCATATTTTGAAAAAAAAATGCAGTCGTCGAAATATTCGAAAAAAAACTTTTACTTTGATGTCTACTCAACGCCCCGGCACAAAGATGGCCCATTTTAGCTAATTAGATTCGAAACCGACTTTGCATTGTTCCTCGACAATTTTGCAACGAGATCATTCTACTTTCGTTCATTTTCGCCATCGATTTCACAACAAAGAGGTGCGATTTCAGATTTTTTCAAAAAATTTCAGCTTTGAGGTCATTTTTTTTGGGCCGCGGAAGAATAATATTACTAAATTTTATTCGACAAAAATTCTTAAAATTACTCGGCAAATGAGATTTCATCGTTAAAATTTCGATTTTCGAAAAAAAATTTGCAATTTAGTTTCAGAGGGTTTTCGAAATATATTTCAAAAAATATTTGAAAATTTTGTTTTTCATTTTAAAGCTTTGCGGTGCGAGATACGACAAAAAGCTATAGAAGTAAAATTGTTTAGGCCCGGGGTCTACTTCCGATGCCGGTGGAAAATTAAAAATCCCTTCGTAAATAAGGACGCCGTGAAAAATTTTCTAAATTTCGACCTTACAGTCGTTGTGGCGCGACGACTATGAAACAATTTTTAATTTTAAAAACGGTATTGGGTGGCATTTCTCGAGCGAGAATTTTTCGAAATGTATACTTTTTTTCGTGCGGCGTCAATTAAGGTGGAAAATTGCAAAACCGCAAATTTTGAAAAATTTCGATTTGAAATCGGAACCATATTTGCATATAAATATTTGTGCGCAATTTTAAGCGAAACGAGTTGGTTTTTCGAAAAATTTTATTGAACACTTTCCGTTTTATTTGGCGAATTTAAGCGGTACGTGAAAAGAGGTGGATCTGCCGCGAAGAGGAGGATCTGCCGTTAGGTTAGTGTTAGTTTTTGATATTTCATTAGAAAACAAATTAAAAACAAATAAACCTCCGCGTAAAGTTAAATCTGCCGCAAAGAGGTGGATCTTCCGCGAAGAGGTGGATCTGTCGTTAGGTTAGTGTTAGTTTTTGATATTTCTTTAGAAAAGTAATTAAAAAAAAAGAAATCTCCGCGTAAAGTTAAATCTGCCGCAAAGAGGTGGATCTGCCGCAAAGAGGTGAATCTGCCGCGAAGAGGTGGATCTGCCGTTAGGTTAGTGTTAGTTTTTGATATTTCTTTAGAAAACAAATTAAAAACAAATAAACCTCCGCGTAAAGTTAAATCTGCCGCAAAGAGGTGGATCTGCCGCAAAGAGGTGAATCTGTCGCGAAGAGGTGGATCTGCCGTTAGGTTAGTGTTAGTTTTTGATATTTCTTTAGAAAACTAATTAAAAACAAACAAATCTCCGCGTAAAGTTAAATCTGCCGCAAAGAGGTGGATCTGCCGCGAAGAGGTGGATCTGTCGTTAGGTTAGTGTTAGTTTTTGATATTTCTTTAGAAAACAAATTAAAAACAAATAAATCTCCGCGTAAAGTTAAATCTGCCGCAAATAGGTGGATCTGCCGCAAAGAGGTGGATCTGCCGCGAAGAGGTGGATCTGCCGTTAGGTTAGTGTTAGTTTTTGATATTTCTTTAGAAAACCAATTAAAAACAAACAAATCTCCGCGTAAAGTTAAATCTGCCGCAAAGAGGTGGATCTGCAGCGAAGAGGTGGATCTGTCGTTAGGTTAGTGTTAGTTTTTGATATTTCTTTAGAAAAGTAATTAGAAAAAAAGAAATCTCCGCGTAAAGTTAAATCTGCCGCAAAGAGGTGGATCTACCGCTCCCTCGAACTTTTTTCCAAGTTGAACGGAAAAAGTGAGAATGGACTCAAAAATAATAATAATTACCCCGAAAAGCTAGATCCATTACGATTGTGTTCAGTTGTCCGTGGGTTCAGTTTTGTAGTTTCGGATTAGGATTTGGCCAGTATTTATAAAATAATAATTATAAATTCATGATTATAAAAATAAATAACAAATATTTAAATTTAAAAATGAAGATTGTGTTCAGTTGTCCGTGTGTTCAGTTGTCCGTGTGTTCAGTTGTCTGTGTGTTCAGTTGTCCGTGTGTTCAGTTGTCCGTGTGTTCAGTTGTCCGTGTGTTCAGTTGTCCGTGTGTTCAGTTGTCATGTGTTCGGATGTCGTGCGTTCACTTGTCGTGCGTTCACTTGTCATGTGGTCACCTGTCATAGAATCCTTGCAAACGAAGCATTTTTGGACCCATGTTATTAGAAACTTTTCATCTTATTTTCGTTAGTAGAATGCGGTTTACTATTTTATTTACAAATACAAAAAATTTTTACAAATACAAAAATTTTTGAAACGCCCTGTATATTTTAGAGAAAAACTTGTAGGACAAAAAATGTAGGAAATCCCATAGCGCTAATTTTTTGTTATTAATATTTTTACATATTTAATTTCGTTTCGAAGTTATGACGCATAATGTCATAATAGCTCCAGGTAAACCCCCCTTTCCCGTTACACGATTTAAATTATTTTCATCTGGCTTCGTCCTACGACAGGAAAAAGCTTATATGCAAAATTTGGAATGATTTGCTTGCTTCGTTTAGACGCTATCGTGTTCACAGACGTACATACACACACACACACATACATACAGACATCCTTCCAAAAATGATAAAAATGGATTCAGGGGACCTCAAAACGTGAACATCTGTCAAAAAATTGGGGGGTCAAATTTTGACTGATAACAATACTTTCCTTACCTAGGGGTAGGGGTGCGCATATAATCGATTAATCGATTACGTAATTCGAATAATCGATTATTTCATAATCGATTATGATATTTTATAATAATCGATTAATCGATTATTGAAATAATCGATTATTCATAATCGACTATGAGTTCATAATCGATTATGAACTCGTAATCGATTATGGGTTCATAATCGATTATGAGTCCATAATCGATTATGAATTCATAATCGATTATGGGTTCATAATCGATTATGAGTCCATAATCGATTATGAGTTCATAATCGATTACAAGTTCATAATCGATTACGAGTTCATAATCGATTATGAACTCATAGTCGATTATGAACTCATAGTCGATTATGAACTTATAACTATAATAGGTAGGGCTATTAAGGGTTACTAAATTACTATATAATTTATTATTTTGCTAATTGTGTTACGGTGGTGCTAATAAGAAGTGTTGTTAAGCACCAGTTGATATTTGGATTCAAAATATGGATTTGCCATTCAACTTTTAGGTATTTTTGTTTATAAAATTGATAGTTTTTAAAAAATATTTTTTTGCTTTTCAATTAAAGATTGCAACCCTTTTTCATCAATATGGATTTAAATTATTTGTCCGATATTTTGAGTGAAAGTGTATACTTTTACAAAATGAATTTTAATTAGAAGCCTTTTAGATGGATTATTGTTAACAATAAATTAATTACATAATGCATAATACAATAGTAACATTCAGTTAAAATTTAAAAACAAAATATTTGGTACTTCAGACTTAAACAGCGTTTTTATGAAGGAGTCGTAAATTCTCATCAACACACCTGTAAGTAACATTATAATCGGCTACGCAGGTAAGTTATTACAGATTGATACCGGACCGTAATGTGTTATCAACTGGTGCTTAACAACACTTCTTATTAGCACCACCGTAACACAATTAGCAAAATAATAAATTATATAGTAATTTAGTAACCCTTAATAGCCCTACCTATTATAGTTATAAGTTCATAATCGACTATGAGTTCATAATCGACTATGAGTTCATAATCGATTATGAATTCATAATCGATTATGGGTTCATAATCGATTATGTGTCCATAATCGATTATGAATTCATAATCGATTATGGGTTCATAATCGATTATGAGTCCATAATCGATTATGAGTTCATAATCGATTACAAGTTCATAATCGATTACGAGTTCATAATCGATTATGAACTCATAGTCGATTATGAATAATCGATTATTTTTTATAATCGATAATCGATTATGAAATTCCATAATCGCGCACCCCTACCTAGGGGTTCGGAAAGTAATAAAAAGTATTATTAATTTTTTATTAATTAACGCTTACCGAAAATGAAATTAATCTACAAAATCTCCGAATATGTTATCATCATAATCCTCATCATCTTCACTGTTATCATAATCATGATATCAACCAGTTCTCTGTTCTTGATCAACATTTCTCCTATATAATATAATAAATAACTAATTAATAATAAACCTTTGCAAAAATATACTCGTTTCTTATAATAAATTATTATATAGTGCTATTCAATGGGATTGTCTTCTTTAACACCTGGATTATCCTTTAAATTTTTTTGGACCACCCTGTATGAATTGCTTCCGGATGTAACAACCCGCATTTAATTCATTATTATTTATATATATATCGACCACGTAATTTTAACACGTAAAGATGAATTTATCAATGATAAATAAATGAAAATAAACATTAAACCATGTTATAAAATAGATTATAAGTATTAAACCATATTATGTGTAAACCATTTAGGTTATAATTATTGAAACTTATTTAGTTTATAATAATTAATTTTGTTTATAATAAGTGTTAAACCAGAGAAAAATTTGTTTGAGATGCACTGGAAATTCTCGAGCGATATTGTAAACTTTTACAATATCCGTCCTTTAATATTTGTAACAATAAGAACGGAAACGTTAATAGCATTGGGACGAGAATTTCCAGCAAAGTTAAAAGAAGCGACAAAGATTTTGAAAGTTATGCTGGGTCATAAAGTAATTCGTTTGCACTGCACTTGCGACTTCTTCTTGGAAGAAAAATATACGTTAGAATTTTTGAATGGAACCGACGCTTTCCAATCTATAGAATCTCTGGCACCCCGCTGGGTTTCTAGAACGAAAGCGAGTAATGAAACTTACGCCGAAGAGACCATATAAGTAGTCTCCACTCGAGGTCCAAAATTAATAAACCTCATACGTTGTTATTCCCTCCCCAAAGGAAAATCGTTTTCAATAAATACTACCCCGGAAGCGAAAGTTAGTTAGTTGCCAGTTGCGGGTTTTTTCAAGCATATACGCGTAAATAAATCAGACGCTATTTAAAAGCGTAAGTTTTCTAGTCAGTTCAACCAATTTAAGTTCAAAGTTAAATCAAATAATCAAATACTCGCGCAAATCAAAATAAATAAGATAAAGTTCCACGTAAATTAGTACGGTTTCGAATTTCAAAGTGTAATTCATTCAAGTTCGACCGCTCCATCAAAATTAAATCAAATAAATCTATCTCGACCAACCATTACGAGACACGCGCAATTTCAAAGTATCCAACCATAACCAAGTAAGGATTACGCACAGGTGCAAGCGAAAAAGGATTATAAACATTCAGGTATCAAACCATTTTAATTAAAAAGAAATCTTTTACAAGTTTTACTCTGGCCGTATTAGAATAACTAAATAACTGTGGCCATAATTCTAGCATTGTAATTTAGTAAAACCTTTAAGGGTGCATAACTGTTAATTTCTGTTTGGGTTTTTTTTTGTTTGTTATTTAAATAAATTGTTGTAATTAAGCCAAAGGCGTCTCAATTATTGAAATCTCCTACAAGTAGTCAATCGTTTGTCGTAAATATTTCTCCCACGTTTCTGTTCGAAAAAGCTCATCACGTTACCAATTAAACAAATTAATGAAAGATTAAAAGTAAGTATCTTAAGCAATATTCTCGAGTTTGAAACCAACTCGCAAATTCTCTCTAATGGTTTCTGGTGGCAGCAATTATAACTATTAATTCAATTAAAATAATACATTCACAATTTAAATCAAACTAAAGCAATCAGCTTTAGAACACGAAAATGAACAAAATTGTATCTAGCGAAGAAATTAGTAAAATTTAGTACAATGTTTAAACGCGACTCTTTTCTTATACTCAATACCCATTAGGGAAAAAAAATCAAAGCTCAATATGCTTTAAAACATAACCAAAAAGCCCAAAAACTAATTAAACTTCAGATTTCAACAATACCGTTCCGTAGCGTACTTTTATAAATTACATGCTCTTTAATACAAGTTTAGAATTACTAAAATGTCACAATATACTTCAATTTCAAAGTTTCAAACTAAATATTTCAATTCTTAAAAATGCTTCCGGTAGAGAAAAATCGCGCTAATCCGGGTCACGGAAGGCCCACCGAAAATTTAGTAGTATTCTAGTGTGCGTGGGTTAGTGGTGTATTCATACATTATGGACAGGAATCTCTAAATTGCATTTAATTTTTTCATTTAATAGCACGTTTTGGCTCTCTTGCCCCACTGTGCGCCGGTTTGATTTTTGAATTTAAATTAAGTGTTTTTATTGAAGTATTCATTTTCAAATACAAAAGTTCTAAGTTATAAAATCATTAAAAATCGAATTCTTTAATATTATTAGTGTCGCAACACCGACATACAAATTATTTAAGATTATTTTCTACAAGGTAAGAGAATAGACTCATTTTTGTTCTTTATTTATACCATTTAATTATATTTCGTGCCATTATTTTGTTTTGTGTATCTCTTTTTATTACTGTTTTTTTTATTATTAATAAACCCCCGTTAAATTTATCGCTGTGTTTAATTTGGCAAACGAGTTTATCCCCTACGTCTTCAATTTACCGAGCTACGACTACCGATGAGTTTGATTATTCTCATATTAAATAAAAATAATCTGGTGGCAGCTAATCCCCAAAGATCAACTGCGGGATTCTACAATAGTGCCGGCGTCAGGTAATAACAACAGCACGGACGGCCCCGGTTTACTAGAATTTACTATATAAGTAATAACGTTAAGTATTCACAAAAACCACAATAATTTCTAATTTTACTTTATTTTATTTTTGCCAAAAAAATACAAATCAAGGTTTAATAAAAAAAAGTTTAACAAAACTGTTAAGTATTCACAAAAACAACAATAACTTGTAATTTTACTTTATTTTATTTTTGCCAATTACTCTTGTTCTTTGTGTTCTTCCTTTTCCTCCTCCCCTTCATCTTCTAATAAGGAATTTTCGAAAGCACGCAGCGATATTGCCAATTCCTGTTCTTCTTTCTGTTTCTTCTTCATATAGGCAGCAGCCAATTTTTCCTCTCTTTTTCTTTTTCGTATACGTTTTGCTGCGACTTTCCTTTTTGCAATATTTAATGCATCCCTATGCATGGGGTTTCCGCCAAAATCTTGCAAAACTTCTTTTAAAGATTTTATATTTATAGTGGCTTGAGTGAATTCCTCTTTTACTTCCCAATCTTCATATGGGACCACTGGTTACACATTGAGATTATTATTTCACTCTTGGTATGTAAATTTATCTGCTTGTTGGATAAAACGGTTTGTTTATTTCGGCCATTGCTTCTTTGATTAGCAAAGTTGATTTTGTTGCAAACGATTCCACCATGTAGTGATTTGTATAAAAGCCAATGGCGGCTCGTTATAATGAGCCAAGGTGTCACGGCACAAGTTATAACAAACCTAGCCCAGCCTAATGAAGTTTTTTTTTAATTTTCAAAATGTATGTATTTAATTTTGTTAGTTAAATTGAAATCTTTTGGGTAACGCCCTAACTTTTTTACCTTTAGGGTTCAAATGATGGAAATACATAGAAGCTCATTCTCAAACGATTCTCGATCGATTGGTATTAATTTTATTAAAAAATCAATGTTTATTAAAAACGTTTGTAGCTCATTGGAGGTCAAACGATTCTCCATCAATTTTTTTTTAATTCGGGATTCGGGGGGGGGGCTGCCGTTTCTACAGCCTACCACCCATAATTTCGCGATGCGTGTCAAACGTTTCACCCTAATTTCAAAAAAAAAATCACGATGGGGCCCGATACCTTGATAAAATTTCTTTTTTCTTACACAAGATATACCAACCCCTTTTTAATAAAATAAACTTCATAAAGGCTGCTCCTAAAGTACCCACATACTTACTTTTTTATAAATATTATGTAGTACTTAGGTATCTTGAATTATTTAATAATTAAAATGTCAGAAAGTTAACCTCAAAATTGATACAAAAAGTTTTTATTTACTTACGTCACCTTGAATGTAAGTATATAATGAAATGAATTTAATAAGTTATGAGAATAATAATAATAATTAACGTGTATTACATCTATAGATAACACGATCATCTCAAGGTGAACGCAGATAATCGTAAAAAGTAGTTCAAAATTTCCAATTTTTTTGTGTAATTCCAAGAATACGTCATCTTTACAGGTAATTTCGGTACAAAGCTATTGTTTCTATTGTAAAGTTTATATTTTGTAGCGTTAAAATGTCGGTGGATAAATTTGAAAGTGTGGTTCCATTACCAATACCTGAAACAGAATTAAAGGAGGTGATAGAAAAAGCAATCGATTGGGCCTTAATGCATGGTATAGGTTTACGATCCAAGAAAAATTACGATGGGAATTCTTTACATTTTGCACCATTTTCTTTACTTCCTTCTCCGTTTCCGCGGAGAGAGTTTTTGAAAGCCACCTCGTTGCAAGTGATTTTAAACGAGTTAATGCATCGTGTGGCACATAATCGAGAATTTCTAAACGACGCCCTAAAAGAAACTATTCAAGTTGATGAATTTACTGGCAATTTGTTTAAGATTTACGAAACTGTACAAGACGAAGGCGTAGCCCAGGTATGTGTCTCGTTTTAATCTTTACAATAATTGTGCTTACTGCTAATGTAAATCATTACAATTAACACGATTAAACTAGGTATTAAAAGAGGCGGTTTCTGTTTAAAAATGCTACTAATAGTTACCGAGCAACTTGATCGGTTTTGAACAATTTTTTCTTGAAACACTGAATAAATTCATTTATTCTTTATAGCCTATATCATTGGGCTTGTTACGTTCAGATATTCTGATGGAAATGTCATCTTGTAACTCGAAACAGGTGGAATTAAACACAATTGCTGCAGGTTTTGGTTGGTTTGGACCTCTATCCACTGCCCTACAAAGGTGATCATTGCGTTTCAATTTACCAAATTTACGTACTACAGAGAATTTTATTATTTCATTTTTTGCATGAATTATTATTAACACAAAATTTCTAAAAGTTTTAATTGACAATTAACAATAATATTGTGTACAGGGTGAGAAAATTTCTTTATTTTTCAGACTAGCTTGCATTAGGTAGATTATTGTTGAGTAATAAAAGTGGACTTTACCCTCACCGGTATTACATAATAGTTCACCATCTAAATAAAATAATACACATTGCGTTTCATTCTTTATCTATTTATTTGTTCATAAATAAAATAACACTTGTTTTTTTTCTATAAAACAGAAAAATATTTTAGCTGGTAAATAAGTAAGATAGATTATAGAATTATCCTGGACAAGTAGGAGGCCGTCCATTAATTACGTAAGGATGATTTTTGTAATTTTGGACCCCCTCCCCCAGCCACGTAAGGGTACGTAAGATTGTGGCACCCCCCCCCCACATCTTACGTAAGGATTATTTGAAATAAAATTAATTTTGACCCCCCTCTCCCCCCTTATATTTATAAAAGATGAATAATAATATATTATACTAGCTGGCACAGTCGGCCTACCGGCCGCCTTTAGCCATCTAGACCGTGTCGGATGTGGTTGTTCGGCCTTCGGCCTCACTCAAGGGTATCACAGGCATACGTGTAGACCGTGGTTTTTCGGCCTTCGGCCTCGCTCCAAGGTACTAAAGTAGCCTATGTTTTTCGTAGCATTGTAAATAACTTCTACACCAAATTTGGTTAAGATAGGTCAAATAGAAACGTAAAGCACGTGCACGCGTATTTGCATTGTCGTTCGGTTGACAGTTTGACAGCATTCATTATTGTTTTTTAAGTTGATTTTGAGTAGCCTGCCTTCCTTTAAGGAATCTCGATAATCCATTCATGCGCGTCCCTATGGGACGCGCATGAATGGATTATCGAGATTCCTTAAAGGAAGGCAGGCTACTCAAAATCAACTTTCCTTTCCTTTGCGAATTTTTGCACTATTTTAATACAAAAACATGCGCAGGAACCTACATAATAATTCTTCCATATTTGGTTCCGATCGGTCAAACGGTTTAGGAGTCTATAGGGAACGTACATACATACACACATACATCCATTTTTATATATAGATAGATAATAATAAATCCAAAAATTTAAATTAAATTTTTATTTACATAGATGAAAAACCGTTCGTAAAGATCGCCAAACTTTGATGCCATTTTCTATAATTCACACTATTATGCCACTATGTTTAATGATTTTTAAGTAGGTACTATATATTTCAATATATGGTATTTCCATTATACCTGGATATAATTACCAACATAAAAAGAAAAAATTATATTTGATTTTTAAATTTAATTTAAAAAAATATTTTAAGAAACTTACGTAAGGAATACGTCGGACCCCTCCCCCCCCTACGTAAGGGTCCGTAAGATATCCAATACTCCCCTCCCCCCCAAAAAACCCTTACGTAATTAATGGATGACCCCTAGGTAATGTACGGGAATTTTCAACTTGTTTTGACGTTTTTTAAAATAATTGTTCCATTGTTTTGTCATGTTAAGCCTACTTTTATCTAGCCATAATTAAGTCATTTTTAGAAATTTCAAAACTCTTTGAGAATGATAAGGAATACCAAAATTTGTGTAGGAACAATTTTGTGGGTAATATAATTTCCGCTTTGATAGTTTAGACTTGGGAGGCATCCAAAGTTGCAGATTTTACATTGAAGTTGTAAAATTTAATATTGGTACTTTTGCGTTGTTTAACATTTTCGAAAAAATTCATGATGGAACTAGAATGTATGGAAAAACTTTTATAGCGTGAAAATATTTTTTTTCATCGAAAATTAGTAATTTGTTACTAATATCGAAAAAAGTAATTTTGTCACAGTGTCGCTCTTTAAAGTTAAAATTTCTCAAAAACTATTTATTGTAGAAGAAAACATTAAAAAGCATTTTATTAGTCCAGGCAAGGAAGGTTTTTAGTTCGCAAAAAATCCGGGCAAGCTGAATTTTGGCAGAGATGTACATTGGAGTGTTCTAATGAACCCCCCAAAAGTCCCATAAAATCCCACGCCGGCGTCCCCCACAATCGAGGGTTTTAGCTCCCACAACGCGATTTTTTGCCGATAACTCTCTTAATTATGCTTGTATGAAAAATTATGATCAGACCATAATTGAAGAGCATAAAATTCTCTATAAAATAGTTTTTTTTCATATTTTTCCATGGCACACTAATACTTAAATAATTGACCGAAAACACGACCCACCTTTAAAATGGCACAATATTGATTTTGTGCAGGGAGAGAAATGTTTTCGGGCACGGGAAATGCTTTTAATAATAAATTAATTGAAATTGTGGCCAAGGTTGGAAAATGAAGTGAAAAATAGATTTTTTCAATATTTGCCCAAGTTATAGTATCTTCCAAGTACCGAAGCCGAAATTTTGGTTTGAGCTTACAGAAGGTCCGGGCAAGCTGAAATTTAGCAAAGATGTATATTGAAGTGTTTTAATAAACCCCCAAAATGTCTCATAAAAATCCCAAGCCGGCGTTCCCTCAAATGAGGATTTTAGCCCCCTAATGCCCGGTTTCTGAAGCTCGAGTTATATTAAGGTTAAGCTTAACCTCAGTATAACTGCAGATTTTGAGTTTCTATAACGAAAAATAATCTCTGGTCAAAGTTAACCTACGTTCTTATTGGTTGTTAACTTTCTTGAATATGTGCATTGTGGATAACTATAACTTTAACCCACTTTAACCTTAGATTAGTTATGTAGAGTATAACCAGAGATCTTCAGAAACCGGGCATAAGTGCGATGTTTCGCCTATAGCTCACGTATTTTTACTTTACGAAAAATTACCATTAAGCAAAGTTAAAGAACATAAAATTCTCTATAACTTGTGGCGCTGCAGTAGGTAGTACTACAATACATACTGTAATAGGCAAATTAAACTTTGTTTAATGGTAATTTTTTGTAAAAGTAAAAATATGTGAGCTGTAGGCGAAAACCGCACCTAGGGGGCTAAAATCCTCATTTGGGGGAACGCCGGCTTGGGATTTTTATGAGACATTTTGGGGGTTTATTAGAACACTTCAATATACATCTTGGCCAAATCTCAGCTTGCCCGGACCTTCTGTAAGCTCAAACCAAAATTTCGGTTTTGTTACTTGGAAGATACTATAACTTGGGCAAATTTTGAAAAAGTTAATTTTTCTCTTCATTTTCCAACCTTAGCCACAATTTCGATTAATTTATTATAAAAAGCATTTCCCGTGCTCGAAAACATTTCTCTCCCTGCAACGAATCAATATTGTGCCATTTTAAAGGTGGGTGGTGTTTTCGGTCAATAATTTAAGTATTAGTGTGCCATGGAAAAATAGGAAAAAAAACTATTTTATAGAGAATTTTATGCTCTTCAATTATGGTCTGATCATAATTTTTCATACAAGCAAAAATAAGCGAGTTATCGGCAAAAAATCGCGTTGCGGGATCTAAAACCCCCGATTGTGGGGGACGCCGGCGTGGGATTTTATGGGACTTTTGGGGGGTTCATTAGAACACTCTAATGTACATCACTGCCAAAATTCAGCTTGCCCGGATTTTTTGCAAACTAAAAAACTTCCTTGCCTGAACTACATAGCATATTTCGTGTTCTACAAAATCGATCACTTGATATTTTGTTTAATTCTCGAAATGCGATGCTTCCCCGTGAGTCGTCTATCCAGGTGCATACAGGTATTTAGCCACCTCAGCTTGTGGGATCATGTGGTCGTTCAATTGTACCGGTGGACAAGTATCCTTTTGCATTGTATAGATAACGTAAATAGATTTGCTTTCATTCGCTCTGATGCACCAAATTTTTAGCCAGTTTTGGATTTTATTGAGGTGGTTTTGTAAGTTTTCCGTAGTTTTAATTGGATTAGAATGAGATGCGATGACCACTGTATCGTCCGCGAAGGTTGCCAATGATGTTTTGGATGTAGTAGGCGCAAGTCTGACGTATACAGTAAATACAGGATTGGACTCAATACACTACACCGGTGAATACCCAAATCTATGGGAAGAAACTCGACTCTTCGCCCTGATACTTGATCTGAAATATTCTATCCGATAGATAAAATTTTCTAAATACAATGCGGAAGTTTGGTTTTAATTTGGTGGTTTTTCAGGTGGTTTGCCAACTTTGTGAATTAGAACAATTTGGGCTGTCTTCCATTGCATTGGTATGACCTTTAAATGGAGTATAGCATTAATAATAAATGTAATAACTTTTATTCCTTTTAACGGCAGCTGTTGGAGAACTTTACCATTTATAATTTAGTAGCATGGAACCTTTTTTGAATTGACTTCCTGAATAATGGAGCATACTTTCTTTACTTTAAGAGACTTAATTGTGAGTTCCTGTTGAAGTGGTGCTTCTACACCTTTTCCACCAGTAATTCAGAAATCGTCAACCGTTATTCAGATTTGTCAATTGATATTCAGAAATCGTCAACCATTATTCAGATTTGTCAATTAATATTCAGAAATCGTCAACGGTTATTCAGATTTGTCAATTGCAATTCACGATTTCTGAATATCAGTTGACAAATCTGAATTACAATTCACAATTTCTGAATATCAGTTGACAAATCTGAATTACAATTCACGATTTCTGAAGTGAGGTTTTCTGAATTACTGCTGGAAAAGGTGTAGTAAACGATAGATTTTTCTTTTTCCTTCTCTGTTGATTCAGCAGGAAACGGTTGTAAAACATTCGCTAGTTGGGATGCAAATGTGTCCGATGTTTCTTGGTTATTTGTTGCCCATTTGGTGAAACGAGTGTTCATATTCGCATCAAGTTTTTTTGTTGCTTTTCATAATGTAAAATCGAGAGCTTCAATGGTATATTTTATAATTTTTGTATATTTGCAAAAAATTAAATATTTTGTTTCAAGTATCAAGGCCACAGATAATCCATTGAAAAAAATCACACAGATATTTGTGATATCGAAGATTGTCATGATGGGGCTAAATCAAAATTTTGGTATTGTGCCCTCTTTCACTTGACGACTTGCACATTTCGAATCTGTGAATCAAGAGGATCAATTTTGGATAGGTTGTTGCATTTTACTTCAAAATGCTTACTACTTTTTTTAAATTCGTGTGTAAGCACTCTGCTATTACTAATTAAGAGGTAATTCGATAACTGAAACTTTCGAGAAAATATTAAGATATTGATTTTGTAGAACATGAAATTTGCTATAAAATAATTTTTAATTTTTTGTTATACGATAAACAGTTTTCGAGAAATTTAAACTTGAGAGAGCGTCGACGTGATAAAAATGTCGAATTGCCATTTTCCGCTAAAAAAAATTTTCTCAGACCATGAACGGTTTTCCGTACTTTCTAGTTTCATCATGAATTTTGTACAACTCAAAAAAGTACCAATGTTGATTTTTACAACTAATCAAGAGTACAAGTTCTATAATAATTGAGCTAGCGTGCGAAATTTTCCAACCCTGTACATGTTTGTAGGTAAGTAACCTACTATAAAAAAGGTATAAAATGATTACAAAGTAAAACCGAACGAAACTCTTTAGCTACTATTGTATAAGTATAACGCTAAATGCAAAACGACAAGACGTAATTTTCTAAATCTTAGTTTCAATACTTAACTGCTAAAAACGATAGTTGATCTTATCCATAATATTTAAAAATAATTTTAATTTAATTATTAATATTAATTTAATTAAAATTTGCAGATTTTCGAATTAAATAATTTTTGCATTTGGTTAATCGATGGTGGTTTTTAACAAATCATTTTAACCTTTTTTTCTAATTATTTTTAAAACTTAACAATTTCGGCATGGTAAATAATACGCCTTCTTTCCATCTTACATTACTAAAATTTTTGCTAAGTTATTTTTTTACGTCTATTATGCCGATTTATTATTGCAGTAGACTTGTTTTTTTTTGTTTTTCGTAAGTCTGGCGCTATTTTTGGCAAGAGTACGTATTGTCCAACATCGAATTGCAATTTTAGCTATCGGTTTTCGGATAGTTTAATGTTTTTAAAAGTCAATGAAAACACTCAAATAGGTGGATAAACCAACTTCTGATAGAGAAAATTCACTTTGAAGTTTGCAAAATTTCACGATTCAGTGACGCGCGGGGCGGGGTTTAGGTGGAATCTCGTTCTTTTTGTCGTCGGTCCGAGCAGATTGAACTACTCTTATACGAAGCGGTGTGCACACCGGCTCTTCTCATATTACATATTCACAGTCACAGCTCAGGTTTTTACCAGTCAGTCCGCCAAGCGCCAATTCCCAGAGACCCACCGGTCTCTATAAATTCCAATGTCACTAATGTATTCTTTCAGATGAAGGAGAAGGCCGGCTGCGCCGGGATGCTCCATCAAATACATGTCAGGTAATGGTAAAGGTGCACACCGGCCACATGCAACACGTCTCCCGTGCTTGTAACTTCGATGAAATTTTACTATTTTTCCATTATTTTTTGTTTTACGCGCTTTTTTGGGGGTTAAACGTAAAAGATAACTGCCGCATACCGCGACTATACTTTTTAATGCTTTTTCAAGGGTCCCTAACATCCCGGTTTTTTAGATCCCCGGAAGAGTAGGTTTTGACGATGGATTACCCTCCCTATCGAATGTACACCCCAAAAATCGAAGAAGAAAAAATTTTATTTTTTCACTTTTTCGGCAATACACGTGTTAATTTCCATTTTTTTGCGAATATTTATTACTAATATCTACTAATCACACCCCCACCTATCCGAATTTCAAAGAAAAATTCAAATCTGAGCGAAAAAATTTCACTCCATTTCAAGGAACGACGGGCGAACGATGGAACATCGACCCGGAGTGTGCCAGTGGCCCGTACAAATACAACTTTCTTATTTTCACACTTTTTTCGGATTTTTTTTTATGATCACGTCCGCGACGACAAAAGTTGCACATTCGGACCGAAACATACCCAAAAAGGCCGTGATTTACCCAAAATTTTACTAAATTTCATGTTGGGGGCGTGTCCGTAGTTCTTGAAACCACGCAAAATATAGGCCGACAACCTATCCCGGCCACCGCATAGTGTTTTTACTAAAATTTCGGTATTAATTCTTATTTTAACTCAAATATCCTTTTATTACATTGTAGCTAATGCCTTTTTTGACCTAAATATCAAGCCATTTTCTTGAGGGATTATTTTTTGTCAGTTGGGCCGTTCACCCCGGACCCGTATTTTTTACTTAGTTTTAATCCCTCTTACTATTAATTATACATGGCTTTTCAGCAGCGACCTCTGTTTAAATAGGGACAATTTTGGATGTGATGACAGTTTTGTCAAGTTTCTACTATGCCAAGTAGAATGTCTACAATTTATTATGTCTTCAATTTCAATCGAAAATCGCATGAAAAAAATTAAAATCCACTACGAAAGTGGTGGATTTGTGAAAATTAAATCACAAAATTTTGGATATTTTCTGTCGTTATAATCGTCGTTTCGAGACCGCTATAAAAATTTTGGTGGTTAAATTTAAGTACTGGTTCGGTACATAACTATGCTGACCATATTATTTTTATGAAAAAAAGTACATTTCGGCGAAACAAGGTAAATACCTAAAAAAGGTCAACGGCGTACCTAAAAATACGATGATTACGATTGATGACCTTTTTTTTGGGTTGCACTCAAGGAAACAACCATGAGGCATGGGGGTGGCACCCCCCAGTCGGGTTATACAATTCATTGTGATTGAATTTAAATATTAAAAATGAAAAATTAAGTACATTTGTAAGTACTACTTGGAGAAGTTTTTAAGTACATAACATAGAACATCGTTCTAAAAAAGAGTACTGTCCTACTAAAATAAGTACATATGGTCACCATATACATAACATACCAACAACAACACGTATTCGTCCTGATCATTCAGCTGAAAATATTGCGGTTGTAAGTGAAAGTATTGAGGAAGTTCCAAATTTATCAATTACTTGCGTTCTCAAAGCAATTAGGCCTATCTACGAGCACAATATGTCGAATTTTGCGTAAAGATTTGGGTCTAAAATCTGATACGGTTCAGTTAGTGCAAGAATCAAAGCTAGCCGACCATTCTGTTCGTCGACAATTCGCTAATTTCATCGTTGAAGAAGATGATGGTTTTTCTAATAAATCATCTTTTCAGATGAAGCTCATTTTTATTTGAATGATTACGTTAAAAGCAAAATTGCCGCATTTTGGCTTCAGAAAAAACAGATTGGACTGTATTTTTTAAAAATACGGTTGGAAACGCTGTTATTGTCGATGGATTGCATTATCGGGACATGATGACAAATTCTTTTTGACGTATTATTGATGATATGGCTGTGGATGTTATGTAGCTTCAAGAGGACCGAGCCACTGAAACATTTAATTTATTGTGAAAAAAATTTCTCGATCGAATAATTTCGCGCAGATCGCTTAGATCGTGTTCTTGAAAGATCAAGTCTGTAGATAATCCACAATACATTGAAGCCTTAAAAACCAACATTCCACGTGTAATTGGTAAGATGGAGCCGCAATTTTGTAAAAATTGAATCGAAAATTTGACGAAATGATCGACGTCTGTATACGTGGTCTTGTTGGGCATTAGTCCGATATTATTTTTCATGCATAAATTGTAGACTTTCTACATCATTTATATCAATAAAGAAATACATTCTATTTAAAAATTTAAAAACAAAGTTGCTGTTGAAAAGTGGTTTCTGTGGGTTTTTCTGTTTATAACAAATTTTTGCATAAAATTAAAATACTCCAATTAATTATTCTCATTTGTCGGGAAACCAAAGTTGATATTACGAAGTTGAAGTTGTTTATGGATCTAGTGGGAAAAATGTATCATTGTCAAACCTGTGTGATGTTTGGACAATGAGGTGCCATCCGAGTTTTTAAATGTTTAAAATTATCGTACATACTAATGTCATACTTAAATCGAACACTGAAAAGCACACTTTGAGATTTTACTGATTTTAAATGAGGTTGGTGCAATCTGGTCGAAATTATCTCATCGGGGACCACTCATCAACAAGACTACAGCATCATTCTATAGAGTGTTTTTTTTCTGCATGAGATCTTTCAATAGGGATAACTTTTGAATGAAGTTTGTCAAAGTGACAGTTCTTTGACATTTGTGTTCAGAAATGTTTACCATTTAATCATGAATAAATTAACACTTGAACAACGCTACCAAATTGTGGAAATTTATTTTCAAAGTCAGAGTTACGTTCGCGAAACTTACAGAGCTCTTCGCCCATTTTATGGTCGACATAATGGACCTTCTGAGCAGGCTATTGGTGCGGTGATGGATAAATTTCGTACCACTTCTTCATTGCATGATGTAAGACCACCAACAAGACAAAGAAATGCGCGTAACGAAGAAACTATCGCTTCTGTGAGTGAAAGTGTGCAAGAGAACCCAAACATTTCAATTCGCCATCGTGCTCAACAACTTGGGCTTTGTCCGTCCACTACATGGAAAATTTTACATCAAGATCTTGGTTTACATCCTTACAAGATCCAGTTGGTTCAAGAATTGAAGCCAAATTATCATCGATTGCGTCGTGCGTTCGCAAATTGGGCTCACAACCAATTTTAAGTGAATCCATTTTTTACCGCCAAATTTTGTTTAGTGACGAGGCACACTTCTGGTTGAATGGGTATGTGAACAAGCAAAATTGCCATATAATATGGACTGAGACTAATCCGGAACATTATCTTGAAACTCGATTGCATCCATTAAAATTGACTGTTTGGTGTGGAATACACGCCAACACGAGGAAGGAGCTACCGTTACAGTGAATGGTGTGAAATATCGACACATGCTCAATACTACATTTTTGTTTCCAAAAATCCAAGAGTTAAACATCGACAACTTATGGTTCCAACAGGATGGTTCTACATGCCACACAGCCACCGAAACCATCGATTTATTGAAAGGACAATTTCGTGACAACATTATTTCAAGAAATGGTCCTATCAATTGGCCTCCAAGATCGTGTGATTTGACGCCTCCAGATTATTTTCTTTGGGGGTATGTTAAATCCATGGTTTATGCTAACAAACCAACAACTCTGGAAGCATTGAAGGTCAATATTCAGCAAGCCATTTAAGAAATAAGGCCAGAAATATTGGAAAAAGTGGTCAAAAATTGGACTGATCGAATGCGCTTCATAACGATTAGTCGTGGTGGTCACATGCCAGAAATCATTTTCAAATCATAAATGGCATTAAATTTACTTTCATAAAAAAATAATTAAAAAAACATTCCACATTTTTTTTAATGTTTTATTTCAATTTGAAGTTCTCATGCAGCTAAAAAAACACCCTATATAATAGCTAACTTGAATACAAAATAAAGCTTGCTGTTTAACCTAAAATCCAAACGAAAACATAAATTATTGCCTTGGGCAGCATTCGAACCAGTTCATATAAAATCTCATAATACCAAATTGGTTGTAAATTGACATTTAGAATTACAACCTAATTACAAGTAAGCAGTTTTTACTAATAACTGATTAAACTTGGTGCAAGAAACATGGCACGATCATTAACACTAGACACCAAAGATCCCATTTTGAAGCTAAGTAATGAGGTTGCCCAAATTACATAAGCGATGTTTCCAAAATAGATGCATATACCATTCATTAGATTTAAGACCACAGACCTGGTAGAGAATAACATTGAAATGATCAGCACTTGGTATATGACTTCTATAACATTTTTGTGATGTAGTAACCTATTTTTTTGGTGGAGAGTTGAAATAGTAAGAGTTTATCCCTAAATAAAATGGTTTATTCCTTGATATCGTTCAAATACAAAAGAAAAAATATGGAAGTACACTTTAATGATGCAAATTTTGAGGAATACCCTGAAGAAGAATTCGATGGAAAGTATATAAATTCAAGTAATGAAATTTGTGAGATAGATTCATCCAATTTGAATGCAGACAAATCTTACTTAGAGGAAACAAATTAAAGAGAACACTAATTTGAGACGTTCATAAATAAAATAAGGCTTCTTGTTATACTTTGTATAGAAGCCTAAAATCATGGGTTACCGCAAGACAGGCTAATTAAAAAGATACGTTTTTGGATTCAAACAATTGGCTGGATCTTGGAATGATACAATTTTTTTTTTTATTGACTCCAAAATCATACAATCTATCTTTACATTGACAATAAGTACTTGATATGACTTAATTTAGGACATGTGGAGTGACTACCCAGTGATCGTCCTTCTTTAGAGCTAAGTTACTTTACTTATATGTGAAAAATTAATTAATTAATTAAACAAATTTTGAATCCAAATACAATAATTATACCAGGTTAAATCTGGTAGTTAGGTCTGATGGTTTGAATCGTTTTAGTCGTCTTGGTTCGTCTGATTTACTCATAAGTGTGTTTGCAAGTTTGTTGGGATGCACTATCACTCTTTCGCTGTATTTTTCACTATAATCCCGCACTTCTTGTCGTATTGAGGTTAACCTCAGGTCTTTTTGTATGGTTAGGTTTGGCACGTACCAGGCCGCGTTCACTATTATTCGAAGCACCTTGTTCTGAAACCGTTGCAGGATATCTATATTTGAATTGCTCGCTGTACCCCAAAGCTGAATACCGTACGTGATACAATATAGATTGGTAAAACTACAGTTGTAAGTTTGATCTACATAGTATGTCTACTTTAAGGAAAAACATGGCGTTTTTTGATTGAATGCTTACTGTATGCCTCGTTAAATACACGACCAGATATAGCAACACCAGTTTTCATATTGGCACAAGAGGTCAGTAAACCAAAGCTACAGCGCAGCCTAGATGAAATTAAATTTAAGTAATAATTTAGGAAGACTGCCGCAAGTTGTAGGTGATAAAACTGATAAATAATCGAGGAGCGGATGTAATTAGTTTGTGCTATCGAAAGTCATCGTGTTTATTGCGTTGTGAGAGACATGTAAGAAGCAATCTGAATCCGCTCTGTGTTGCAGGATAAGTATCAGGAGGTAAAAAATGATCTAACGAATTATATATGAAGAAGAACTGTCTAATTGTACGAGGTACCTTGACAAACAATTTTATTTTAAAACATTGAATATATTGCCTAACAGATAAGATGTTAGTAGATTTCTCAACTAAGCGATTAAGAGCATCCAAGCATAACTTATTATGTGAAGATCCATTTAAATGAGCAATACTATAATAAATGGCTTCTCTCATATTTTTGTAATATATTAGCAGTCTTTTGGTTTGCTAAAAACTAAAAAAAGTTTTTCACAATATGTTGTCCATTTTAAGTTCACATAATTTAAACGCATAAAGATATCAAGGATCTATGGTATATAGTTTTACTTTAGTGTGCTATTAAAGAATTAGTTTTCAACAAAACCGAGACGTCCGGTTTTCAGAAGAAAACCCGCTACATAATTCTGATCAGTTTGAACGCCAGGCAAGCGCAACATTTTTCTTCATACATTATCATTTATCACTAAAAGGATTTCGGCACTCTAAGCATTAAGAATATATTTCCAAGTACCTACCTTTTTTCTAATTTTTTGTTTATTGATATTTATTTTAGAAAGTATCATTGGGTTTACTGAGATCCGACTATCTGGGACACACCGATTCAAACAACAAAATAAAGCAGGTAGAAATTAACGCAATAGCTTCTAGCTTTGGAGGCATCACATCACACTTCAAAAATTTTAATGGGTATGGTTTAATTTTTTGGTTTCTTTATAATGTCGTCATCTTAATTGTTTAACTTTTTTGGTATTTAAATACTTAACATATTTTGAGTTCAAAACTCTGCCCTGTTAACGAAAAACGCATAATCAACAAAATAATACAATTTTGTTCGAAATTAATTTACTTTTTTGTTAACATAGCAGATCTGCATTCTTTTAGTTAGAACTGGGTTCTAACGGGACTGGGTTATTATTGAATTATTCCGAAAATGGCGGAAGAGATTTTTAGGAATTACATAGTTCTTTCTGATTAATGTAACGTTTCAAAACCATCATACATGTAGTGCAATAGCTCTAAAAACTATAATAACGTAAGTGTACCATACTGCTAACTTTATCCGGCATCCTACTTACCCACCTACACATTTCCCATTTTATTGCAATGTCGAGTTTTTACAACTATTGCACTACCACAAAGGTAAACTATATATAGAAAAACCCTATAATAATCTTATTAAATTTTAGCTTTATTTTACAAGAATTGGGAAGGCAGGATCTTACGGTAAACGTAAGTGATTTTGTTATCAAAATTTAATTCTTCCATATTACCCATTTTGCTGTTTTAGTTACCAGAAAATAACGCTATACAAGGATTATGCGAAGGCATGCTGGAAGCATGGAAAATATATGGAAAAGAAAGGGCAGCGGTACTTTTTATCGTTGAAGATGTAACGTACAATATCTGCGATCAGCGTTTTCACGAATTTGAACTAAAAAAACTTAAACCGGGCATAAAAGTTTTAAGGAAAACTCTTACACAAATTGCGAATTACGCTTATTTGAACCCAAGCAATGAATTAGTAATGTAAAAAAAATGTAAGTCTGTTTAACGGAAAAATTTATTGTAGTGGCTCGTTTTAGTGATGATCAAATTATTGCCGTGATATATTTCCGTTCTGGTTATGAACCTGAACAATATCCTACTCAAAAAGAATGGGATGCACGTCTATTAATGGAGAGGTAAATTTAATTTTTTGTGTAGTACTTTTTCAAAAATAATTTTCAGGTCACAAGCCATCAAGTGTCCTTCAATTCAGTACCATTTAGTTGGAACGAAAAAAGTGCAACAATCGTTAGCACGCAGTGGAGTCCTCGAGATGTTTTTGGGTGATCCACGACAAATTGAGGCAGTAAGAGATGTTTTTACCGGCCTCTACAGTTTAAATTTTGACGAATTTGGAGATCAGGCGGTGCAAATGGCTTTAGATACACCAGAAAGGTAATTTATTAGTTTGATTATTTATTGTTTTCTAATTTTGTTTGTAAAGGTTCGTTTTAAAACCACAACGTGAAGGTGGTGGAAATAATATTTATGGAGACAATATACGCGAAGCAATGTTAAAAATGAAAGATTCCAAAGAACGTACTGCTTGGATTCTCATGGAACGTATTAGGCCACCAAGTACCCCAGGTTATTTAATCAGACCAGGCGGACCTGAACTACCAGAGATTGTGGAAACCGTCTCAGAATTAGGAGTGTTTGGAGTTGTTATAGGGTTAGTAATATTTTTTTGAATAACGTAATTTTACGTTCTAATTTTTCAGTGATTCGCAAAAAATTTTCTGTAATCGACAAGTTGGGCATACTTTAAGAACTAAACTAGCAACCGTCGATGAAGGAGGAGTAACTGCGGGATGGGGTGCTTTAGATAGTCCATATTTGATAGATATTTGAAGCATTTGTTGCCATACTGAAATATCCAGAAATGTTTTTATTATCCTGTTGCATCTTTTTATTATAAAAATATATATTTACACATGTTTATTACATAAATATTAATATTTTTTACGAATAGAATCTATCACTTTTTTCTTGTTGTTTTATTTCGATTGAAGCATTGCAGCAGCAATAAAGAAAGAATAATAGAACGGAGTTAGCGATCGTGGTGCCTGAAATAAAACCTTGTGGAAAATAAATATTTTTAAACAATCACTTACTTTGAAAAAATCTTCTTAGAAATATATTTCCTATTTCGACTCCAGCAAAAAAATAAAAGTTTGAAATTGCCGACATGGCTAAAAGTGGACTGGCTAAAACACAGAAAAGTCGATGTTTCCATTCCAAATTGACAGTTTTTGTAATGTATTGAGAGTTGAAAAAATTTGTGATCAGAATTTCTATTAGAATTCCTAAAAAGTTAAGTGTTGTCCAAATTAAAATGTGAAATTGTAGGCCGTGCCAAATGTACACAAAAGCAAAACATAGGAAGCTCGACCACATTTTGTTTATTGCGGTTCTTTTAACTGAAGTAGGTAGGTAAATGTACCTGAAAGAAATTTTTATTCAGTCAAGTGTGGATTAATGTTTAAGAGTGAACTGTATGTAATTTTCAAAGTGTTTTAAGCTTCAAAGCAATCACACGTCTGACAAAAATAATTTTAATGCAGGAAAGGATTTTAGAGGGTACTTTTATTGATATAAATTCAGCAAGAGAACAGTTTTTTGAGCTCTGAATTATTGGTAATTTGCCATACATAAACGAAGGTTAGTGCTGATAATGATTACAGAGTCAAAAAGAGAAGGAAAAAGGAATAGGTTTAAATATGAACTTATAGCGATTTTATCTGGCAAATTTAGTAAGCACTGATTGCATTAAGCGTGCGTTGATAACGCTATTAGCTAAAACAAAGCACAAAAAGTGCTCACAGTTGCCTATTAGAACGTTTTAGAATCACTGTTGTACAGAGGTCAATATTTTAACAGGGTTTGTTGTAAGAGTTGCGTAGTGTTGCTGTGCTTAAAAAGCCTCCGACAATGTTACTGTAATAATTATTGTGAAGTTTGAAGAGGATCCTCAAATTAAATAAGGCATGAACCTTAGGGAATGCTTACCACTATTATACCTTTAATATATTATTATATTGTCGTGTTTCCTTTTTGTCCTAATTGGACAAAAATCGTTTTTTGTGAAATTTTGTGAAATTTGATTTTATTTATAAGATTTAAATTATGTAATGGTAATTTCTTTGTTTTGGGTAATTTTGTGGGAGCACAGCCACAAAATCATTTTAAAAAGACTTGGGCACATACATTGTGAATGACCAAAGGGCAATTGAGAAGTAAGAAATGATATTATTAATATGTGGAATAAAATTAATTTAAAATAAAATAAAATTTTTATAGAAGTTAAGTTATTGGAAAATAAAGAAGTAAAAGATTAGAAAAGAGAAAGTTATGAATGGAAAAAGGCAAGAACATTTCTTGAAAATTATGAAATAAAAATTAAATAGTAAAAATTATAAAAAGATAAATTTACGGAATTTATTAAATTTCTGCTGAACAAATATTAGACTGCAATATTAAAGTTAGGAAAAGAGAAACAGACAACACAAATTCAATGAAGAAAACAATTCGAGTGGACAGCATTTGGGACATTAAATAATGTACTGTAATGGATCCAAGGGCTGAGTTCGAACGAAAAACACATCTTTTGTTTTAAAAGGTAAAAGGTTAAGAAACCTCTAATTGAAATTGTACCTGAGTCTGACAAGTACCTTTGAATTTTTAAAGAGCTGTTTGATTAATATCTGACAAACAAAAATTAAGTCTCCTCGGAAAATTGATTCATTCCTGAAAGGTGTTAAGAGACAAAATTATGACTCATTCGTGTAAATGTTCAGTCTGTTTGAAAAACAAATCAAGTAACTTCAAAATTGTTAAGTTAGATAACGCGAATAGGTTAAGACGAGGTATAAACTAAAAGTGAAGCCAAGGTAAAAAGACGAATAATTCGAACAAGTTTTGGAAAATTGGTTAAAATACGCCGGTCCAGAAAATTTGGTGGGAGGCATGGTGTCGAGAGAGAAGGGCGGATGTGAAATTGGAATGATTTTTGAGGACTTCCTGCATGTCCGTAGTAGAAGAAGGACGTATTTTTGATTATTGATAGTTTGTTTTTTTTTGGTTAATTTTGAGAGATTCGCTGGATGTCCGTAAAAGTAGGAGGACGTATGGTTGATTATTTGTAATTCATTGTTCGAGTATTTTTGAAAAATTAGCGTGGCGCCCATAAATGAAGAAGGGCGTATTTTTTGAAGTTGAGATTCGTTTGATGTCCATCAATAGTAAGGACGAATTTGTTTTCTTTTGGTTTGGAAGATTTTAAATTGGAAAAGTAATTGAGTACTTATGGTTGGCGATGGTTATGTGATTGGAACGGTAATTGGATGATGCCAAGTTGGACCACATTACGTATGCGACATACAAACACAAGGACCAATTCTCTTCTACGGCAGTGAAACCGGTAAGACTATAATTTGTGCGTGATAAAGTTAACGATCGTTAGACAATATTTTATGATAAATTTAATTAGTGCGATTAAATCTGGGGGGTATTGAATTATTTATAATAAGTTAAATTGTACACTTGATTTGTTTTGTTTGAATTTGATAATTTTGTTCCCATGATTTAATTTTGTTTTAATAAATGAATTGGTTATTTTTATTTGAAGAGGAGATTTATTTGAGTTTTCTTTGCATAAATTAAATACAGCACAAAAGGCTGAATCGATTCAGGTATTTGCAAAGGTCAATTTTTAATTTGAATAGGTTGCGAATGGTTGGCAAACCGATGAGGTGTTTTTAGTTACTCACAAATGGACCATTGACACGCCCACAATTAGAGTCTCATTGCTGAGTAGCCGGGAAGATAAAAAAGTGCCGTTTGTTTACCCCGCTATACAAATAAAAATATTTCAGTAGCTTATCACGGCAGTACCTACCGAAAAACAGAAGAAAGTTCAATTACATCTTGAAACCCTAATTTTGATTTTTTTAATAACATATGCAGTCAGATATATACAAACAAGAAATGGTGAAATACTAGCTATAAATTAAGACCATGATTGGGCCATAGAGAAAGATGAAGACCGTGTACAAGATGGTAAGACGGTGCAATTATGGCAAAACAATTGTGAATGATGGACTATGTTTAGAAATGGTAACAAAGAATCCCGAAGAAAGAAAAGAAGATAAAAATTTAAAGAAGCCCAAAGAAAAACCAAAGTATTCCAACGACATACATGTTTTGATCTTATTTAGATCTCATTAGTGGCGTATAGAAGTAAAACCTCTGGCTGTGACAATGATTAGCATTTGCTTATGCAGCTTTTTAAATTTAGAAAAACAGAGATTTTTGATTGAAGCTATGCTTCTTATCGCACGGGTATCGCACGGGCAGTTAACTGAAAAAAATCGTACGTCACACCAAATTGTTAACGCAAATGTGTAACGCAATTTCGTCACACAAATTTCGACCAATGAAAAGAAAAGTATTTTAAATCAAGGAGGTAATTATTTTAAACGTCAAAATCTCAATTATGCAATCTCAAAGTCAAAAATTATACAATCAATTATAAAATCTCAATTTATAACGTCAAAATATAACAAAACAAAACTAACAAAATTAAAAAATTCCCGCCCCCCCCCTTTCTCCCTTTTCGTGGGTCGGCAAAAAACGTCGAAAAAATTTTCCCGTATTCTTATAAGCAAGTTGGAGGCCGAAGGCCGACCCGTATTCTTAAACGCCAGTGGGAGGCCGAAGGCCAACCCGACCCGTGTTCTCTAAAGCAAGTGGGAGGCCGAAGGCCGACCCGTATTCTTATAAGCACGTTGGAGGCTGAAGGCCGACCCGTAGTTTTATAAGCAAGTTGAAGGCCGACCCGACCCGACCCGTGTTCTCAAAAGCAAGTGGGAGGCCGAAGGCCGACCCGTATTCTTATAAGCAAGTTGGAGGCTGAAGGCCGACCCGTATTCTTAAATGCTGTCCTTAATGAGTCTCCAATTTTCAATGATTTCAAAATCGCATTTTTCAGATCTTCGGAATATTCTTTCGTCTTTACCATGATTCTTACTGTTTAAGCAACTACTCTTTTTGGACGCTGAATAAAATATAATTCAAACAAAACAAAATTCAGCGCCCAAAAAGAGTAGTTGCTTAAATTTTTTCGTTTAAAACTTTAAATTCGTTTAAAATTTAATAAAATTTTAAACGTCAAAATCTGTATTAGCCTAATTACTTTTAGGAATGATACAAATGATACAGTTAATGTAGTGTGCGACATAAACAAACGTCGCTTTTGTGTGTGACATAAGTTGAAATGGATAGTTCAAACAGTGATTCGTCTGACAATGAAATCCATCAAAACGTACAAATAACCACAGCTTTTGTTCATGCGGTTCAATCTCAAAATTACACAATTGATAATAACAGTGTATCTAGTAATCAGCAGGATGAAAATTTTCAAATGTGAGTATTACAGCTAAAGCATGTCGATATTAAAAATCTCATAAAGATAAACGCATTAATTTTAAACATTTTCGTTGCAGCCAAAGTGAATTGAACAAAGCAAATGCTCTACGTTGCGAACAGTATAGAGAACGAAAAAAAAAAGCAAGAGGTCAGTACATCGGCAATGGAAGAACCTACCACATCTGCTAAAACAAACATAACACCAGCTCAACGTGCCAAAGAATACAGGGAAATAAAAAAAAATGCAAAATATGATTGACGTAGATGGCTCACAAAGGTGAAATTATGTATTTTTGTATTGTACTAAATTAATATCACAAAAATTGCAATCAATACAATTAAAACCTACATAACTTTTATGAATTATTATAGCACATCTGACAAAGCAAAGAAAACACCAGCTCAACGAGTCAAAGATTACAGGGAAAGAAAAAAAAATCAAAATATGAATAACGTAGATGGCTCACAAAGGTGAAAATTTGTATTACACTAAGGAGAAGGACGAAAGAGCTGAACAAGTCGAAGCTCGCGTCCTCGCCCTACAGTCAGCCCATTAGAAAACCAAAAAGTCGTTACCTAGTGCCTCGGAAACGTCCAACACAGACTTAGTGCGCGGCGGGTTCGAGTCACAAAGTGGCGAACTTTAACAGTGCGGAACTTAACGGTAGTGCGGCGACTCCCTAGACACAAACTCTCGTGCTAATCCAGGGGGTTAAGCATAACAGCGTAAAGTTAAAGAATAACAACATCGCAGGCGATAGCGGAAGTAATTCCGAGAAGGTAAACCCGTTTTTCGTCGGAGAGGGGGTGTTAGTCAGTAAGAATCTGACACTACCACCCCAGACAGGGGTGGTGCCTATAAAGGTTCCCCCCTTCCCTTGCAAGAAAAAAAATTTAATATTTTGTAATTTCGTAATACAAATTTAATAGCAATTTCGTTACTAATAAAAATTTTTTTAACAATACTTAAAAATAATTACCTCCTTGATTTAAAATACTTTTCTTTTCATTTTAACTTATTGGTCGAACATACTGAGCCTAATGTATTTCCCCACCTCACATTCTATTGTGCGTAAGAAGCATAGCTTCTGTGGACGGTCCGACGACCGCTCTCATTTTCTTCTATAAGCCATTGATGAGATCTAATAAGATTGAAACATGTATATATGTTTATCGTTGGAATGCTCTGGTTGTGACTTCCTTACATTGCAAAATGTTTCATGCAAGGTTAAACTAAAGATGTACAAAATAGTTATCTGACCGATAGTAATTCTACACCTTTTCCACCAGTAATTCAAAAATCGTCAATCGTTATTCAGATTTGTCAATTGATATTCAGAAATCGTCAACCGTTATTCAGATTTGTCAATTGATATTCAGAAATCGTCAACCGTTATTCAGATTTGTCAATTGATATTCAGAAATCGTCAACCGTTATTCAGATTTGTCAATTGATATTCAGAAATCGTCAACCGTTATTCAGATTTGTCAATTGATATTCAGAAATCGTCAACTGTATTCAGATTTGTCAATTGATATTACAATTCACAATTTCTGAATATCAGTTGACAAATCTGAATTGCAATTCACAATTTCTGAATATCAGTTGACAAATCTGAATTACAATTCACGATTTCTGAACAGCAGGTGAGATTTTCTGAATTACTGCTGGAAAAAGTGTAGAGTGCGAAGTGAAAATAGTACAAGTTAGAGCAGGTAATTTTTCAGAAGAGCAAAAGAACTGTATAACTTTTGCCATTGTAATTTAAAAAAATTAATTATAGATATTTAAATCGAACAATTAAAATTGCAATAGCAAAAACTATACAGTTTTTTTGCTTTCCAAAAAAGTTACCAGTTCTGACTTGTTCTGTTTTGACTTCCCACACTAGAATGTATACCAGTATATGCTAAAAATAAAGAAAAGTTGGAGATGTGGGAGCGAAAGTGAGTAGAAGAAGAGTGGAAAAGAAGAACAAATGGAGAAATATCAAATATGTGACGAGACACTAATAAAAGTCGTAGCTAAATCATAACCTATCAGATGGTTTGGACATGTTCTTATGCTACAGTAAAACAGAACCACAAAAAATGCAATGGACAGAAAATTTTTGGAAACAAGGAAGAGAAGATGTCCTAAGAAGTGGTTGAAACTAATTGAAGTCTATTTGGTATTGACAATAAGAGGAGGAAGCATAAGCTAGCTTCTGCCGTCCTTAGTTAAAACGTCTTAACTAACAAATTGGTTTTCGAGATCAAAATGACCCTAACAGCGGTGTGAATTAAAATAGGTGTGTATACCATAAAAATACATAAACATAATTTACACTTATTTTTTTAAATGTAATTACGGCGCTATTTGTTGCCGAACATCAGCAATGAAGTAACTTTTGGAAAGAATACCTAACAACAGGTTAAATGTTAGGAAATTAAAGGGTAATTCCCAAATAAATGTAAACGTGATAAATTCAACTGTGAAATAAAATAGGTGTGTGTTGTAATTGTTAAAAATAAACAAAAAATAAAGTAAAATTTTATATGAAATAAGTGGTGGGTACATAATTAATTGTAGAATTGGTATTTATTGATAAAAAAATTTACTTGTATAGCAGTTATGGGTCGCAAAAAGCACTGCACAGATACTGAACGCAATTTGGCTATCTCACTACGTAAAAATGGAAAAACTTATAAAGAAAATGCGAAATTAGTTGGGAGATCTGAAAATTTTGTAACAAATGCCTTGAAATGGAGGAATAACAAAGAAAATCGCGGTCGACCTATGAAAATATTGCCAGTAACAGAACGACAAATAATCAATATGGTTAAGAAGCACCGTTTCGTTACGTCTACAACTATTAAATGCGACTTAAATCTTAATGTACACACATTTACAATCAGAAAAAGATTGTTGAAAGCGAAATTACCATCCAGAAGTTCCAGAAAAGTACCATTATTGAGTGTACGCAATGTTAAGAAACGAATTAAGTTTGCCAAAGAACATCTTATGTGGTCTCAAAGCCAATGGCGAAATATTCTATGGACGGACGAGTCCAAAATGAATATGTTCGGTTCTGATGGTAAGCGGCACTATGTTTGACGCCCTCAAGGCAAAGAATTTTCACCAAGGTATACAATCAAGCCCATAAAACATTCTGGAGGAAATATTATGGTGTATAGGCATGTTTCTCTTGGTATGGTGTTGGACCGATATACTGGATAAAAGAGATTATGAACCAAGCAGTGTATGTTGACATTTTAGAAAATGTAATGCATCCATATGCTGATGAAAATATGCCATTACGGTGGGTCTTCCAACAGGATAACGACCCAAAGCACACTGCAAAGAAGGCTAAGGCTTGGTTTCAACAGAACAACATGAATGTTATGGAGTGGCCTCCTCAATCACCGATCTGAATCCGATCGAGAACGTTTGGGCAGACGTCAAGACGAGAATTTCTAATGTAAAACCAAAAAATAAATCCCAATTGTGGGAAGCTGTGTCTGCTACATGAAACTCAATACCTGTTGAACGTTGCTAGAAACTGGTTGATTCTATGCCGCGCCAAAGCCACTCCGTTATGAAGAACAAAGGCTATACGACCAAATATTAAAAGTACCATGCATATCATTCAATGAATTTCAATTTATAAGAGAAATAAATATTTTTTTGAATTTACACCTATTATTATTCTCACCTAATTTTTCTTCAAGTGCTTATTACACATTATTGAAATGAAATTTTCCATTGATATGTATAATTTTATCTTCCAAGTAAAAAGAAATTAACAAAAAAAAAGTTGCATCACTAAAGGTAATCTTGTTTTAAAAATATTAAAGAATTATGAATATTTTTTGGTCACACCTATTTTAATTCACACCGCTATGTTGAAAACGGCATTATAACATCTTCATAGTCATTGTTCTCCTGAAAATCAATTTGTTAGTTAAGACTTTTTAATTCAGGTGACAGACCAGTGGCAGCTAGTTGTTACTTTCAATGGGAGGGCGAACAATTAAAGTAAAAATATCAACATTTCCTATAATTATCACACGTGCCCTTGTACCCTTTAGTCCACGATATGAAAACATTGAGGAGTGTGATATAACAAATTTAATATTTAGGGTAAGAAAATTGCGAAAAAAAAATCCAAAATCGGTTTTCTGCGATTTTTCGACGGATTTCGTTAGGTAATTGTTCGTACTTGAACATACTAAAAAAACGTCCTCTCGGAACCCTGAGCTTCTTACCAAATTCTTCGTCTGAAGTTGACATTTTTTATGAAGGAGTGAAAATTATGTTTTTCGGCAAAATATTTTTAAACAAATTTCTATATCAGCTGTATTGTTATCATATAACTTATTAAAAAAATTTAAAATACATAAAATATTTTAACAATTTCCTCGAAATCATGAAAAGAAGAGTTTCCTAAAAATGGTCAGGGGGTTCTGATTTTTGGATATGTTGTAAGGTTTGGGATCCTAATAAAAATTCTGAGTTGTCGACCTCGGCGACCGCCCGGAAGTGCCGCCATTTTAAAAAAAAAACTTCTAACTAAGGTATTTTGCTCTAAGTCGAAGAGTTGCTGAGCGCCAGCACTCTTAAATTTTTGAATTTCTTACATTTGTTGTAACATCTGTTGTTACACTTTTGAAAATTTTAAAAACGCTCGATTTTGACCTGACTTTTTTTATAATAGAGTATATATTAATAGACTTATCATATATAATTATGGTGACCATATGTACTTATTTTAGTAGGACAGTACTCTTTTTTAGAACGATGTCCTATGTACTTAAAAACTTCTCCAAGTACTTACAAATGTACTTATTTTTTGTACACCCGCCGGGGGTGTGCCACCCGACGCTGCCCCAAACCTCATGGTTGTTTCCTTCAGTGCAACCCCAGAAAAACAAAAGGTCATCAATCGTAATCGTCGTATATTTAGGTACGCCGCACAGTGTGGTGAAATGGGGTTTTTGTGGACAAACGGTTGTTGAGCCTTCAATTTTAGGGCAAAAAAATCTGGAAGTTGTCTTACTATATCCTTAATCCTTAATATATTATATAAAAATGGATGTATGTATGTTCCCTATACTCCTAAACCGTTTGACCGATCGGAACCAAATTTGGCACAGTTATTATGTAGGTCCCTGCGCATGTTTTTGTATTAAAATAGTGCAAAAATTCGCAAAGGAAAGGAAAGTTGATTTTGAGTAGCTTGCCTTCCTTTAAGGAATCTCGATAATCCATTCATGCGCGTCCCTATGGACTTAGTAGTCCATAGTTTGAGTAGCGCAAGCTACTCAAAATCAACTTAAAAACAATAATGAATGCTGTCAAACTGTCAACCGATCGACAATGCAAATACGCGTGCACGTGCTTTACGTTTCTATTTGACCAATCTTAACCAAATTTGGTGTAGAAGTTATTTACAACGCTACGAAAAACATAGGCTACTTTAGTACCTTGGAGTGAGGCCGAAGGCCGAACAACCACATCCAACACGGTCTAGATGGCTAAAGGCGGCCGGTAGGCCGACTGTGCCAGCTAGTCCTTAATAGAATAGAAGAAAACAATAATTTTTGTGTTTTCCCACAGAATATTGCATAAGCCACGATTCGAAATTCTAAAGTTCGTCATTTTAAAATAGTTTTCAATTGTTTTTAATATCTTTCTGTATCGTCCGTTCTGCTTATGTATTGTTTACATGGGCATTTGGGAAAAATTTATTGATTTGTTAATCCAATAATACCTTCGGTAAAAATTGGACAAGTCTCAGTAAAAACGCTCTTGTGTTCGCATCTGCAAGTATCTGCAGCTGAAATTTGGAGGGCAAGTACTAGAGATACCAATGATACCTTAAAAAAAGTTTCGGTGTGTCTCATGCGTTCTCACACAACTAAATGTTTAAGAGAAGTTAACATTTAACAAAATCGAGTTTTTAGGTCGAAATTAGGTCTACAAACCGTTAAAAATGTAATTCTTTGTTTTGTTTTGGCACTTGTGTGCTAGTAACGAGAAACAGAAATAATATTTCAACTTGAAAACTGAAAAAAATCAATGAATTTTCGTTTTTAAGCAAAGTTAAAGTACCTATGTATACGGTACATAATGTATATAAAAAAGGTTGACTTTGCCCCATTTTTTCGACACTTTCCAAGCGCATTTTTTATGATTTTTATTGTGTTCCTGAATCCTTGGGATGTTCCTAGCAAGAAACTATTATTAAACAGACCAAATGAATTACTTTAAAAATCACCATTTGTCCGCCTCCACCACACTGTGCGCCGTTGACCTTTTTTTTAGGTATTTACCGTGTTGCGCCGAAATGTACTTTTTTTTCATAAAAATAATATGGTCACCATATATATAATAGACATTTTTAGAGAGAGTAACCAAAAATTATAAAAAAAAGTCAGCAAATTCGAGGGTTTTAGAAATTTTCTAAAATGTGCTCTATTTAACAGTGCTGGCGCTCAGCAACTACTAGACTTAGAAAAAAATACCTTAGATAAAAGTTGTAGTAAATTTTGTTTTTCATAAGATTTATGGCAGTCATTTTCGTCCTAAAGTCAACTGGTAAGGAAATATTGCGAAGAAACATTTTGTTTTCGCCATTTTTTTTAAATGGCGGCACTTCCGGACGGTCGCCGAGGTCGCCAACTCAGAGTTTTTATTAGGACCCCAAACCTTAAAATATATCCAAAAATCAGAACCCCCCTGACCATTTTTAGGAAACTCTTCTTTTCATGATTTCGAGGATGTTGTTAAAATATTTTAAGTGTTTTAAATTTTTTTAATGAGTTATATGATAATAATATAGCTTTTTTGCTATATTTTGCCGAAAAACATAATTTTCACTCATTCATAAAAAATTTCAACTTCAGACGAAGAATTCGGCAAGAAGCTCAGGGTTCCAAGAAGACGTTTTTTAGTATGTTAAAGTACGAACAATTATCTAACGAAATCCGTAGAAAAATCGTAGAAAACCGATTTAGGATTTTTTTGATGAAAATGTGCCCAATTTTCTTACACTAATTGAGTTCACTGCGTCGCGAAAACGTGGTCCTTGTGGAAATAACTCGGAAATACGATTTTTTTGCTTAAAACTTAGTTCTGCATCAGAAAAGCATCCCGTCCCATCAGAAAATCGAAAAAGGTCTCAAAAATCATAGGCATGAATTTTCCGTTTTCTATGCATCCTATGTATGGTGACCATATTATTTTTATGAAAAAAAAGTACATTTCGGCGAAACACGGTAAATACCTAAAAAAAGGTCAACGGCGCACAGTGTGGTGGAGGCGGACAAATGGTGATTTTTAAAGTAATTCATTTGGTCTGTTTAATAATAGGTTCTTGCTAGGAACATCCCAAGGATTCAGGAACACAATAAAAATCATAAAAAATGCGCTTGGAAAGTGTCGAAAAAATGGGGCAAAGTCAACCTTTTTTACATATGTTACAGTTAAAACCCGAAATCAGTTAAAACCCGATCTTACTAGTAAATTCTAGTTTTAACTAACCGCTTTAGTTAAAACTAGTTTTAACTGAGATGACTTTAGTTAAAACTAGAATTAACTGACTGCTGTTAGTAAATTCTCGTATTAACTGAAATAACTTTAGTTAAAACTAGATTTCAAGTAAAACCAAACGTAATTAGATTAAAATTGTTTTATTAAGTTGATTCTGTTTACATTATTATTACGTATTTTATGTAATGACATTTTGAATTGCAAAGAATTCCCTTTTTTAAACATATGCATCGCTTTAAAATGCGATTATTTTGAAAGAACAGTACAAGAACTGTACAAGAATTCTGTACAGGCCATCTTCATTCCTTTCCATTACGACTCCTATGATGTTTCGTAAGTCTGCCTTAGCGCTGTCGACATCAGGAATTGGAATTGTTACCTCCGATGTCAACCGCAGGATGGGTTGCATCTGAAATCTTTTTCATTCTTTCCGTCTGTTTTTTCAAATTTTTTTGCGCTTCCTTTCTAGCTGAAGAAATGTTTGACGATGTATCAGCTAGCAGCGCCAGCGCCTTCTCTGCTTCTCCATCATTTGCTCAATAATTTCATGAAGGTCGTCTTCTTCATGGATATTTGTAAGTAATACAGATGGCAATGCGGTTGTTGTTAGTCCTGCTCTTGGTTCAATTCCAAACATAGCCTTGTAGGGAGATTTTTTGATTCCCGAATGAAGGGCTCTATTCTTTATAAATTGTATAAAACGGATACCGGTTGACCAATTAGTGGTATTGTTGTCCTTCACCCATGAAGCCAACATTTCTTCTATGTCCTGATTAGCTCTTTCAACCGGACCCTGACTCTGGCTATGGCGTGGTTTTCCATGAACACTTTTTAATTCTGTATTATAAACAGAAACAACTTCTTACAATATGTTTGCTTTTACTTGAAATGCAGTTTAATAGTAACATCAGTCAATTAATTCTAGTTTCAACTAAAGTCATCTCAGTTAAAACTAGTTTTAACTAAAGTTATTTCAGTTAAAACTAGAATTAACTAAAGCTGTTAGTTAAAACTAGAATTTACTAGTTAGATCGGGTTTTAACTGATTTCGGGTTTTAACTATAACATATACATTATGTACCGTATACATAGGTACTTTAACTTTGCTTAAAAACGAAAATTCATTGATTTTTTTCAGTTTTCAAGTTGAAATATTATTTCTGTTTCTCGTTACTAGCACACAAGTGCCAAAACAAAGAATTACATTTTTAACGGTTTGTAGACCTAATTTCGACCTAAAAACTCGATTTTTTTAAATGTTAACTTCTCTTAAACTTTTAGTTGTGTGAGAACGCATGAGACACACCGAAAATTTTTTTATGGTATCATTGGTATCTCTAGTGCTTGCCCTCCAAATTTCAGCTGCAGATACTTGCAGATGCGAACACAAGAGCGTTTTTACTGAACTTGTCCAATTTTTACCGAAGGTATTATTGGATTAACAAATCAATAAATTTTTCCCAAATGCCCATGTAAACAATACATAAGCAGAATGGACGATACAGAAAGATATTAAAAACAATTGAAAACTATTTTAAAATGACGACCTTTGGAATTTCGAATCGTGGTTTATGCAATATTCTGTGGGAAAACACAAAAATTATTGTTTTCTTCTATTCTATTAAGGACTAGCTGGCACAGTCGGCCTACCGGCCGCCTTTAGCCATCTAGACCGTGTCTGATGTGGTTTTTCGGCCTTCGGCCTCACTCTAAGGTACTAAAGTAGCCTATGTTTTTCGTAGCGTTGTAAATAACTTCTACACCAAATTTGGTTAAGATTGGTCAAATAGAAACGTAAAGCACGTGCACGCGTATTTGTATTGTCGATCGGTTGACAGTTTGACAGCATTCATTATTGTTTTTAAGTTGATTTTGAGTAGCTTGCCTTCCTTTAAGGAATCTCGATAATCCATTCATGCGCGTCCCATAGGGACGCGCATGAATGGATTATCGAGATTCCTTAAAGGAAGGCAAGCTACTCAAAATCAACTTTCCTTTCCTTTGCGAAAATTTTTCCAATTTCAGATTTTGATGCAAACTACATAATTTACCTATCGATCTGACAAAAATCATCTGTGTCCACTTCCGAAAAATGTTTTACAATCTAACTTGATTTTTAAAGATTTATTAATAATATATTTTTGATAATGCTTAAAAACTTATTCTGCTTTGAATTAGGCCGAAGTCTCACTGTGCTACCGTCAACCACGCACCGCTATCTACCAAAATTTAAACGCATGTAATCAAATGGCGATTGTCTCACTAAAGCATTGCTAACCTCCCATTAATATTTTACGACGATCACGAGTTCTAAATTTCGAAATTTGGTGGTTTATGGGTCCACGGAAATTGATAATGTGCTAGCAGACTTCTTAACAATTCTCTGTAGAGTTATCGCATTATTTGTATAACCAGAGTTTTCCTGGATAATCTAACTTAAATAAAATTGACGGACATTGGCATGAAATACGTAAGGAATTTCCAATCAGAAGGGGTAAGAAACCAAAAACCAAAATTTCGGTTTCGTTACTTGGAAGATACTATAACTTGGGCAAATTTTGAAAAATTTTATTTTTCTCTTCATTATCCAACCTTGGCCACAATTTCAATTAATTTATTATTAAAAGCATTTCCCGTGCCTGAAAACATTTCTCTCCCTACAACGAATCAATATTGTGCCATTTTAAGGGTGGGTCGTGTTTTCGGTCAATAATTTAAGTATTAGTGTGCCATGGAAAAATTTGAAAAAAAACTATTTTATAGAGAATTTCATGCTCTTCAATTATGGTCTGATCATAATTTTTCATAAAAGCATAAATAAGCGAGTTATCGGCAAAAAATCGCGTTGGGGGAGCTAAAACCCCCGATTGTGGGGGACGCCGGCGTGGGATTTTATGGGACTTTTGGGGGGTTCATTAGAATACTGCAATGTACATCTCTGCCAAAATTCAGCTTGCCCGGATTTTTTGGCTTCGTTGCCTGGACTATAATTGTATAAAAAGTTCATGCTCTCTTGCTATTTATTTATTTTAAGATTGGGTACCTACGGTTCACTCTTAATCAAAAACTTACTTAATGAGAAATTTGTATAATCCTTCATCAAAATATTTCCACATATCCGAATACAAATGAATTCGTCCAATACATTTAGGAATTTGAGGTGCGTTTATGTGTTCAAAAGTTGATAAACTGGAACTTATGCCATACATAACGACATATTTCAAATGAAAAAATTGACCCATACAATAACCATATCCATATAAGGTAAAGTTATCTACCGAATCCACCAACTACAATTAATTTGTTTAATTTGCTAAATAAAAATGCAGGCTCTCGTTTTACATACCTCAGGTTGATAAGAAAGTGCGTTAACGTAAACAAAATGTAACGCAAATTCTGTAAAAAGGAACCAAAAACCAAATCGAACCAGGCTGCACAAAAGTCCAACCAATCGTATTTTTAATGGAATCATATCTTCAATATCCAACTTGCGACTCTTTGCAAAATTTGAATACAAAATGATGGGTCCAATAAATAAAGTTGGTAAATATAAACAATAGCATAGCATGTGAATAAAATTGCGTTTCACGTTGTTAACGTTGTCTAAATAACAACTTAAGCAACGAAGATTAGTCCAGCATGTTGCCATTATTAACATATAGTGTTGAGTATCGTTGAGCTTTAAATGGTGCGTTTGTATTTCGTCTATATCTAAAGACTTTAGATAACAGATCAGACTAAGGCACAATCCACCACAAATCCATACTGACAATTTACTCTTAAATTGCATGATCCATAAGTGAAATGTTATAGGTTGAATGAGAACTACGACGGCCCCCAACAAACCAATGTTGTAAATTAGGCACGAAATCGATAACAACAATTGCCAGTGTGAAAGAACCTTAAAAAGTAGTAAGTTTTATAATTTGAAATTCAATTTCAACTTTTCTTTTCTACCTTCGGGTATGTGCGTCGTATGGCTTCAGAAGTAAGAATATGAATACAAAGCCATAGATAAATGTGAGAGAAAATTTTTAAAATCGATTCCCATTCGAAATCGGCGGTATCTTTCTTAAATGTGGATATTAACCAACCGTCTTTAAAATCTCCATAGTGGTCGGTGATGTTTTGAAAAACTGTGCATTTAAATAATTTAGACTTAAATTAACTTCCCATCAATTAAAATTACTTTAAAACATTAAGTTTTACCTGCGCTTGCATTAATCACCCCATAAATGGAATAACAAACTGCACTTGTCCATATTACAAAGCTTCCGATCACTTCCCATTTCACTACATCCATAAAATTCCACCCTGATTAATTTATATGCTTCTGGAAAAATCGGTTAAATTGTTGTTCATAAAAACTTACAAAAGTTTACTTACATTTAAATGCTAAAATCGTCTAAAATGCAGAACTTGAGCAAAGTTGTTGATTATTTTTGTTTTTATTTTGATTCACCTAACCTCACACTTTTGGTCCTTTTTGTCTAGGCATCCAGGCTAGGCAGTTTTCAGAGGAAGGAATAAAAGCTCAAGGACAAAGGATATTGACAAAATTTTGCGGTATTTTTATTTCATTCATGATTAATCACCTAATTTTCGTGTAGTTTAACTTTGTGTTACAAAACAAAGGTTTGAATATTTGATTTTCAATTGGCTAGTAACAAAAATTATTTCTTTTTCTGAAAATATCCATAATTTTTGTTGACCATTGTTTAACCTATAGTAAATTATTTCTTGTTAAGGTATAAAAAAAATTACAAACAAAATTAGATTGATTCTTTATTTTTTAAATAATATGAGCAGTTCATATCCGTGGCGTGGCTCCGTGTGTAAATTCTATTGTTTACCTATAATAAATTATTTCTTGTTAAGGTATAATAAATAAAACAAAATTGGATTAATTCTTTATTTTATAAAATAATATCAGCAGTTCATATCTGTGGCGTGGCTCCGTGTGTAAATCGCATTGGAGATTGGAGTTCTGTAAAAGTCGAATTGAACACGTACATAGGAAGCGGCGAAGTAAAATTTAAACCAATACAAAAGAGTTTCGTTCGTTATTATCACATACATACTACATAATCTACCTATTAAAATGAAAAACATAAAATCATAAATGTCGTAAAATTTAAATTTTGCATATCATTTCAACTTCCGATGTTATTTGCTAACCTTGACCAACTATTACATCAAAAACTATAACATGCAAAGCAATTAATCATGTATTCAATTAACTATTATTTTTTCCAAATTAATAAAACATCAGCGTTATCACATTTTCATTTAACCTTGCACAGTTAAAAATTTAATTTGAAAAATTACTATAATGAAAAGTTAATAAAAAGTTTTAATTTGCAGTAATAGTCCACAACAGCAAACCATGTTGCCAAATTGGTGGTATTTCGTATTTTTGTGGAATTTTAATAACATACTATTGCTGCGAAACACTCCGGGTTTCTGGCGCTAGGCCTGCTGGCGGCAATCCGCTACGCGGATTCTTAACGAGTCGGCCTTCGGCCTCCAATTGCTTTTATGAATACAGGCGGCCTGTGGCCGCCCTGTCCCTCCTATGAGTTTTTTCTCGCCAAAATATTACAAATTCGTGCACGTTTGCAAAAATGTTTTACAATTTTGTCGCTTTTTGGCAAAAGGAACGGGAAGTGTATGAGAAATTTTGTCGTTTAAATTATCTAAAAGTAAGGGATTGAAATTTAAATTCGATTTCACGCCTTTGGTGTTGAAAATACGAAGGAAGGTTATATAAGGGCTCTCGTAGACCTTCGCGATAGGCTTCCGTTGCATCTTAAAAATTAAAAATCGGTTCGTAAATAAGAGCTCCAGAGACGTTGAAAGTTTTTGCACAATTTTCGCCTTAATTCGCCTCCGGCGCGAGAACCGTCGATAATTTAGTAAAACTTATGGAAGAGTCGGATGCGGTTTTCGACGGTCTTTGATTTAGTATATGACGATGGTGGACGAAAAACGACAAATAACGGCAGCATTTGCAAATTAATATCGTTCACAAAATTTCCGATCAAAAATCGTAGGCAATTTCGGGCAAAATTGAAAATATGCCAAAATCTGTATTTTCGTCGTAAATCAAATTTTTTTCGCGAAAATTTCATTAGACCTTTTTGGGTGAGAGTGTAGTAACCACCGCCACTACGAACTAACTTGTAACCTTCCTAATGGAAAGATGAAGGTTTATATAGGCCCCTCTTGCAAAAAAATTCTGAGAATGTATTATCAAAATTTTGAGTAAATCGATTTTGAAGTTAGCTAATTTTCATGTAATAGGGAAGATGCATAAATTTTTTTTATAGCGTAGTTGGATCAAAAATAACTAAATATACTAATTAATGCTATTTAATTTATTTATTTTCGTTTTGATAATAATTTAAAAAATATTTAAAAATCCGTCAATTTGAATTGAACGAAACGACCGCGCAATTTGCCAAGTGACTGATGACGTCACAAGTTAAATTTTACATTCATTTATGTTATTTTTCTGTGGTTTTGTGCTTTGAAAGTTGAAGTTTGTTAGTGTTAAAGCTGTTATTTATCATAATTAAATCAATTAAAAACAAGAAAGTTAAAAAAGTACTTTACACGAGTAGAATAAACATGAAAGTGAGGTTATTGTTATTGTGTCGGCGACTTCGTTGCGTTTAAGGTCACATGAGTTATTTTAAATTATCATTGAATTTTAAAATGGATTATTTATAACAAAATACAATAAATAGAAGTTATTTTTGCTGATTTGATATTTAATATATAGGATTAATCGGAAAATACTGTTTTAACTAAATTTTTTTATTCATGCATGTTCCCCATTCAGTGGTGGATTAACGAGATTCAGGGCGCGTCGCTCATTCTGTTGACAGTCCGCGCGATATGAATGACCCTAACACTTAGAGTATTTCGAACCGGCAGTTCCGATCTAGATCTGAACTACACCGCACGTCAATTTTTGCGTTCTTTAATTTTCACGAATTAAGTTCAAAAAGTAATTTTCATTACTGTTCTCTAAACGATAATCTAATATAGAAGTGAAAGTGCTACATCAAGACCCCTTTCTATTTAAATTTTCGTCGTCAAAGCGTTTCAACACGCTTATAAGTGACTTCCCAGTTTCCCGGCAAAAAAGAACCCGCCATTTGTTAATGTGACGTAGCTAGCTACGTCACAATTAGCAAACGGTTGTGCGTTCTGTTGCCCCCTTCCCCTTTCGAGGTCTTCACCGACGTTCAGAAGCGAACGTAAACAAGGTTAGTGTACTGAACTTGACCTAGATTCTTTTCAGACTATAGTTTTATCGCAACCTAACAAAAATTTTGTCAGTCAACAAATTCCTTTTCCTTTTAAATTTTCAAGTTCATTCAGATTTAAATAAAGGTTGATTCACAACACTTAATTAAATTTCAGATTTAAAAATTAAACTTGCATTCAATTAAAACCAGCTGCTTCACAGATATAAATTTTATTCAAATTTAATCTAATCATTTTAGATTTCGCAACATAATTTAATTTAAAAAAAAAAAAAAAATTTTATTTTAATATTTAAATTAACTGTACGACATGACGATTACTAACGACATGACCATGACCCCTGAAAACTTCAAAACCCTCCTCACGTTATTTGCTAGTCAAACTGCCATCATCGAAGGTTTACGCGCTGAAATCAGCAAACTTACCGCCCAATTAGCCGCGAAAGACGCCGAACCTCCCAAGGTCGTGCAACCACCTCCGGTCGCACAACCACGCGCAGACGCCCCCTCAGGGAAAAGGAAGGAGAAGACCCCCTTCCCCCCTCTACCGACCTCCTCCTCCACCAAAAAGGTAGCCCCTATCAAGGCCAAAACGATCAAACCAGCCACGACCAAGAAAGCTGACCCTCCGCGCCCCCTTATGGAATCCGCTATTCCTAAGCCGCGACGCTCGCTCCGTGCAGTTATACCTGCACATACCCTCTCCATTGTCCAACCTCCATCAGAGGCAATGGATATCCAAGCCTCCACCTCCACTGACGGTGACACCTTCGTCACCCCAAGCGACCGCAATCTTAAACGCGCCCGCTCCAACGTCAGCAATGACAGTGAAACTTCCGGGCCCGCTACCAAGAACAGGTTCGCCTGTCTCGAGGTAGAAGACACCCCAACCGATACCAAAGCCGAACGCGACGATGATAACGGCATGGACACCAATAGCCCCCAAATCGACATCAACGATTCCCAATTGAACTCCCAGGGTGCTTCACACCCAGACCCTACCACATACTCCTCCTCCAGCCGAATCCCCCCAATTGTCCTCCGTACAAAGGACAACTGGCCGGCCATCAACAAAATGATTCGCGATCGGAAAATTGCCACCACCAAAATCCGCACGCTCGTGGACGGCATCTCAATCCAGCCGGCCACCGAGACAGACTACCGGGCCCTCAGCCGTTTACTTGAGGAAAAATCCCTCCCCTCGCACTCCTATTCTCTCCCTCAGGACAAACCACTTAAAGTGGTTATCCGAGGTCTTCCAATCACAATAACAGCCGCAGAAGTCAAAGAAGACCTTGAATATCAAGGCTTCAATATTCAATCAGTTTTTCAGATGCGCCAAGGTCGCGATAAAAAACCTATGCCATTATACCTTGTCCATCTAACCCATAACACAGATGACAAGAAAATTTTCGACATGACATCAGTCCTGTCTATCAATACTCGTACCGAAACCCCCCACAAACGTACAGAGGTCGGTCAATGCCACCGTTGTCAACGGTTCGGGCATGCCCAAACCCTCTGCCGCGCCCCACCCAAATGCGTCAAATGCGCAGGGGATCATTTAACACCTTCCTGTCAAAAAATCCGAGAGGACCCGGCCACTTGCGCTAACTGCGGGGGAAACCACCCCGCAAACTACAAAGGTTGCGCCTCGTTCCCCAAGCCCAAGAGGCGAGAACTTTCAGCCCGCGAAGCATCTTCCCGCTTCGCTGGCCGCCCCACTTACAATTACCCCTCCTCTCAAGGCCCCAATCGACCATCCTATCTAGGAGTCGCTAGCCAACATGCCCCTCACAGGGAAGCAACACATGCCACCCCCACGCCCTCCACCTCCTACGAGGAGGCCCCCTCCCGACAAATGAGAGCAGTTCTTGATCTCCTTCAGAGAGAAAGAGTCAGCGACAAAGTCATTGATCATTTCAAATCAATCACGAACTTCAATGCCATTAGCAACGCATCCGTTAATGTCTAAACCCAGATTCCAACCCACCACTTTGCAGACGGCTTTTTGGAACGCCAACGGCCTTTCAGCCAAACGAAATGAACTTCTCGCGTTCGCGCACGATCACGACCTTGACGTAATCTTGGTCAACGAAACCCACTTCAGAGCTGGCCAACTGGCAAAACTCCCTTGCTATTCACTTTATAGGAACGACCGTGACGGACGCGGCGACGGAACCGCAATTTACGTAAAATCATCCATCGAACACGTCGCAATACCGACCCCCGACCTAGAGTACCTTGAAGTCACTACGGTGAGCATCCACACCGCACATCACGGTTGGTTGCAAATCTCTTCCGTCTATAATTGCCCTCAGCAACGCATCCTCAAAGAGGACCTAGAAACCCTCCTTGAAAGCCCCGACGCGAAGATCATCGCCGGCGATTTCAATGCTAAACACTCCAACTGGTTGTGCAAACACACAAACCATGTAGGACGTGACCTACTTTCACTAGCAAACGAGCTGGACTTCGCGATCATCGCTCCCACCTCCCCTACCCACTTTTCTAACGCAGGTACGCAGTCCATTCTGGACATAGCCATTTTCAAAGACGTACAACTCCAATACGACATCTCCACCAGCGAAGAGCTAAACTCAGATCACTACCCGGTCCTTCTGACACTCGGACCGCTGTCACCCCCAAAGGGCCCTCCCACGAGAACGACAACAGACTGGACCTCTTTCAAAGACACTCTGTCAAAAAACCTTGGACCAATCCCATTCTTTGAGTCCCCCACTGACCTAGACCAATTCATTGTCAATTTCCAAGACAACATCAAAAAATCCGTTGACGAAACTTCTTTTCAAGTCAACACCACGGACGTCAGAGACAAACTCACTCCCTCCCTCAAAGATCTTATCAGAGCCAAAAACCGAGCGAGGAAACTCGCCCGGCGAACTCGTAACCCTGATGACCAAAGGTCATACAACCGGCTCAAAGAGCAAGTAGACGTTAAAGTCAAAGAATTTCATGACAATGAATGGTTAGACACCATTAACTCCCTATCATTTAAAGACATGTCCGCATGGCGCATGGCCGCCGCCCTCCAGGGGAAAAAGAAGGTCACCATCCCAATTCTCTCCCGCCCTGACGGCACTATTGCCCGGAGCGATCTTGAAAAGGCTGAAATCTTCGCTGACAGCCTCCAAGCTCAATGCTCCCCCAACACCACAAGATTAGATCAAGACCATATCAATTCGGTCGAAAATTATGTCACCACCACCCTAAACACCTCCGATGACACACATATCACCCCCGCCTCTCTTCCAGAGGTCACCATTGCCATTAAACGCCTCAAAAAGAGGAAAGCCCCAGGTCCCGATGGCATCACCAATACTGCCCTCAAAGAACTTCCCCAAAAAGCCAAAGTTGCCATCACCGGCGTAATTAACGCATGTTTTCGACTCAACTACTACCCACAAATTTGGAAAACCGCTGACGTAGTGGTAATCCCCAAACCCGGTCAAAATCTCAAACTTCCGAAAAGCTATAGACCAATCAGCCTGCTCCCTTCTATTGGAAAAGTAGTTGAAAAAGTCATTCTCACCCGTCTCCAAGAAGCCATGTTCGATAACAGTATTATTCAAAACGAACAATTCGGCTTCCGTGCTGGACACAGCACGACCCACCAAGCCCTCCGATTAGTTGAGCACGTCACGCAGGCACTAAACAAAAAAGAATTCACCGGCCTAGTGCTACTCGACGTATTGAAAGCTTTCGATAAGGTCTGGCACGAAGGCCTCCTATTCAAAATGCTTCAATCTAAAATTCAAATTCCACTAGTCCGACTTATTGCCTCCTACCTTCACGACAGAAAACTCCAAATCAAACTCATGAACACTAGATCCACAAAGCGCCCCATCACCTCCGGGGTCCCCCAGGGTTCGATCCTTGCAGCTTCACTGTTTAACATCTTTATGAGCGACATTCCAACCCCCTCAGATCCCGCAACAAAAATTTCATTATATGCAGATGACACTGCAATATACACGTCCTCAATCCACCCGGACATAGCCACAACCCGCCTCCAGGAGGCGATCAACGATCTCGGGAGGTGGTACGAAACTTGGCGCATCGAGGTTAACTCGAGCAAAAGTTCCGCGATCATGTTTCGAAATCGTTGCAAGCCTCACAACTCCAGTGTCTGGATGTTTGAGGAGCAAATCCCCTGGAAAACCAAGGTCAAGTACCTTGGCGTTACCATGGACCGAAGTCTCAAATGGGACGCTCACATTTCCTCCGCAACCGGTAAAGCCAAATGCCTCTTCAATAGATTGTTCGTCCTCATGAACAGTAAAAGTACCATGTCCCCCGCTAACAAACTAAGATTATACAAAGCCATAATCCGCCCGACAATGATTTATGCCTCCCCTGTCTGGGGATACGCACGCCCTAGGGCCATAAATAAACTTCAAGTCATTCAAAACAAAAATCTCCGAGCTATTTTCAGCGCCCCCTATTACGTCACTAACAGGCGACTACATGCAGACGCCAAACTAGATCTTATTAACACTCTTAACCGCAAACATGCCACCAATCTTTACAACAAATCCAAATTTTCAGAAAACCCACTATTAAATCAACTAGGTCAATACAACCCAGCCGACTTCTTCATTCCCCGTCCCAAATCACTCCTGACCACGGACAACTCCTGACCATAACTCACCCCCACACAGACTAATGTATGTTCACAGGTTTAACTTACACAAATTCTCTTCGAAAGTGAATTTATTCACTAGATTTGTGTAATTTTTCGATCAATTTCCACAAGCTTCGATAAATCACCCCCCATAGTATCACTACAATCCCACTAGTCGCCAATTCTGACTAGTTCCAAGTAGAAGCCACTCACTTCGAGGTCATCAATAGAAATTATAATTTCTTTCTTCGAATTAGGGACTCTACTATATCGGCAAACGTAAAAAATTTCTTTTTCTTCACATATCTCATATTCACAGTCACAGCCCAGGTTTCTAACCAGTCAGTCCGCCAAGCGCCAATTCCCAGAGACCCACCGGTCTCTACAACTTCCAATGTCATTAATGTATTCTTTTAGATGAAGGAGAAGGCCGGCCATGCCGGGATGCTCCATCAAATACATATCAGGTAAAGGTAAAGGTCGAACCGGCAGATGCAGCTCGACTCTCGTACATGTAACATCGATTATTTTTTGTTTTTAGGCGATTTTTTGTACGCGATTTAAAAACCGCCCGGAGCCCCGGAGGGGCGTAGAGTAGGTTTTTTGATGCGCCCAATTCTGGCCGTGCAAGATCCACCCAAAAAAGTAATTTGCACCATCAAAACCGGCCCCGGGGCACAGCCCCGAAAGGCCTAGGTTTTCCCCATAGTTGTTTATGTGTCTTTAATATTTTTTTAATTTTTTCACTTTTTCGGCAATACACGGGTTATTTTCCTTTTTTTTGATTATATTTATTACTAATATCCACTAATCACACCCCTATCTATCCGAATTTCAAAGAAAAATTCAAATCGGAGCGAAAAAATTTCACTCGATTTCAAGGGATCACGGGCGACCGATGTCACATCGACCCGGGTCGGCCGCGTACTCGATGCTACTTTCCCGTACTTTTCAATTGATTTTTCTCAAAATTTTGACTATATATTCTCGGGCGAAATTTTTACAGGACACTCTAATAAGGTTCCTTTTGCTATAAAAAAAATTTGGGGAAATTTGGAGTGGCGGTGGTTAGGTAAATCTTCCCCATTTTCGATTTATATTTGTCTCCTCGACGTATTAAACGAAAAAAAAAATTTAATTTGTCAAATTTTGCAAATTTTAGAAAACGTTTCGCTTCTTTGCCACGTCCAATATTGACCTAATTTATTCGTCGCCTACAGATTTAACCTTCACAATTTCACGCTTTACGTCTTTAGACGATAAAATTTCCAAGTCGTCGACAATTTCATCTTGTTTAGACCGACATTTTAAGAAAAAAAAACGCAATTTTAAAATTTTTCGTTTTTGGGAAGGCGGTGCGTCGTCCCACGGTATTTTAAAAATCCTTAGCCCAACCTAAATGCAAGTTTGGACCTTTGGCCGTCGATCGGCGCCGATCCGGTCGAAATCCGTCACGCGGTTCGGAAGTACTCGCGTTACCGCGCGGAGAAGGCTTTTCCGCTCTCTCCGCCGCCCCCGTAACCGCCATTTCAAATTTTTCGCCGTCATCGGATGGACCTCGTCGGCGTCGACATTTTAAGACTTTGCGGGCTAATTTATCACGTGGGGTTTACGCTCCAGAGGCATTTTCACAAGAATTTCCACGTTAAAAGTTGTTCATCTTTGAAAATTCACCGTGGAGTGCCGGTTCATTTTCCAGAGACTCTAATCCAACTTTGCACAATTTCGGACCTTCCGGCGTCAATCGCCACCAAGTGTGCAAAAATCGCGCCGGTGGGTTCTTCTGGGGTTCTCGGATAGGAATTTCGGCGTAAAACGGCCTCTTTTGCGCTCCTCCACGCCGCCTCCTCCCCACCCCTCCAAGTTTTTTTACTCCACCTTTTCTTAAATTCCTTATTATTTTATAATATAGATCTAATTTATTTTCGTATGATACAACTAGGGGTGCGCGATTATGAAATTTCATAATCGATTATAAAAAATAATCGATTTTTTTCGATTAATCGATTATTGAAAATAATCGATTATTCATAATCGATTATGAGTTCATAATCGATTATGAACTCATAGTCAATTATGAACTCATAACTATAATAGGTAGGGCTATTAAGGGTTACTAAATTACTATATAATTTATTATTTTGCTAATTGTGTTACGGTGGTGCTGATAAGAAGTGTTGCTAAGCACCAGTTGATAACATAATTGTCTTTTATTTTAATTTTTCATTTATTTAGGATATACCTAAACAAGTATTTAGAAATACATGCATTTTGTCTAGATTACGAACACTTTTCATTTTTAAACCTGTGGAACGTAACTAATAAGTTTTATAATGTAAATAATAATGAATTTACTACGTCACGAAGAAAGACGGACAACCAGACATAACTTTGTAATATTATGTAGTACCAAAGATAAACATGTCGTGCAATCTCAAAAGTGCAAACCCACAGTAATTCTACCCACTAATTAACAAACTCGATCAAATTATGAATTGGAATTAAATTTTTATTTAAAAAACATTTAAAAATTATTTTGATCTGGAATTGAAAATATTCTAATAAACTTACATTAATTAGTTAATCTACATACATTAATTTAATTTCGAAAATTTTGTAGATCATTTTATTGAGTTTGAATTCTGGAGATTCGTATTACCGTGGGTTCAAATTATTCAGATTGCACCACATAACCTCCAACCAAGTACTACCTGGAAGCATATTATAACGTTGCGATAAAAAAATTTGTAATTGCAGGTTTATTTTCATAATCGATTATTTCCACAATCGATTATTTTCACAATCGATTATTTTCACAATCGATTATTTTCACAATCGATTATTTTCACAATCGATTATTTCACAATTATTATTTTATACATAATAATTATATTATTATAAATTATCATAATCGATTATGAAATAATCGATTATTCGAATTACGGTGTCGATTAATCGATTATATGCGCACCCCTAGATACAACACAAGGGTTCGGAAAATACTCAAAGATTCAGCAAGGAGATTGCACGAGCGTAGCGCAGCGGAGGTTGCTAAAACCTGTACTCGCTGAATCTTTGAGTATTTTCCGAACCCGCGTTGCTGTTGCGATGATAATTCTGTGGAATGTAATAATATAATGTAATGATATCTGTGGAATGTAATAATATAATGTAATGATATCTAAATTAAATGTATGAATGTAAACAAATATAAACTGTGTGTGAATGAAATAGCAGGCGGCTCGAACGGCCGGACGTCGAGGGTTCCTTCCTTGCTAGCAGGTAGCAAAAGGGACCGGGCGCTGTTAACGGCAGTCATATACCAGCATTTGGCTCGGAAAGATGTGTAATCTTTTCAGATCTTACTAATGTAATTATTTTTAATAAATAAACGATTATTATTATCTTCTAATTAATTATACATCTTAATTAATTAATATCCCACAATTGGGGGCTCATCCGGGATAGAGGATTAATTAATAATTAAAATTTTGATTAAAAAGTACATAAGTTAAGATGAATAAAACGGCGGCAAATTTTAAGTTAAACGAATTGAAGGAAATATCACGGCGGCAAGGTTTAGGAACGACGGGATCCAAACCGATTTTATTCAATCGTTTGATGACGAATGATCCAACGGGATCATGGATGACAAGTTAGGTGACGACGACGGCGGTTACGGCGGTTGCAATACTATTAACGGTGGAAGTGCTGCAACAAACAATGTAACGAACGGTGAAAACGAACAGTTTAGTGACGACGAATCTAACGACGAAATACACGGTGTACGCGAGCTGGAGCTGACTCGCCGTGAGAAAGAATTAGCGCAACGCGAATTACGGATAATGCGGCGTGAATTAGAAAACCTTCGGGCGGTGGTATCAGGTAACGGCGAACGACGGAGTGAATCAACGACGCCTAAAGCAAACATCGGTGCGATTGCAGACGTTTTAAATTATTTCGAAGGTAGCGGCGAAGACTTCGAAATATGGGACAAGCAGGTTAAGCTTTTACAAAAAACGTACAACCTGAACGAAGGGTTAACGAGAATACTGATTGGCATGCGGCTGGGTGGAAAAGCCCGTAACTGGTTTAATTCGAAATCGGAGTGTCTCGAAATGCCAATTGCGGATTTGTTGGAGGAAATGCGGTTAATGTTTGACCACAGACCAAGCAAAATTGGTACTGCGAAGGAAATTCGAAGCGAGAAAATGGAAAGCAGAAGAAAACTTCAGTAATTATATGCACGAAAAAATAATCCTGGGCAATCAGGTAAAAATCGACGAAGATAAACTAATTAGCTTCATAATCGACGGCATACCCGACGAGATTTTGCGAAATCAGGCAAGAATTCAACGCTATAATACCATGAGATCGTTGGCAGATGCTTTCGCCGAAGTTTCGTTAAAATCAAAGACAGTTCGGAGTACGATAGAGTTAAATCCGGTGGTAGAAAAACAGTGTAGTGAAAGTGTACGCAATAAAAGTTGGCGGTCTCCGAAGAGATGTTACAATTGCGGGTCGCGGGAACATTTAAGTGCAAGTTGTCCTACTAAAACACAAGGCATAAAATGCTACGAATGCAATGAATACGGACATATCGCGTCAACATGTGGTAAAAGACTTCAAACGGCGGCAGAATTTACGGTTAATACGTATGACACACTACGGGGTGTTGACCGGAAATTTGTCAGACATTACAATGAAAGATAATCGGGTTGTTGCAGTTGTGGATACAGGCAGTGATATAACTATGGTCACAGCCGAGACATATGTTGAAATCGGAGCTCCGGTGCTCACAAAAAATAAAATAATATTTCAAGGAATTGGATCGCCGGCAGAGGTACAAACTATGGGGTATTTTGAAACTGAAGCAACGATAGACGAACAGGCGTTCCAAATAAAGGTGCATGTCGTTTCGAGTAGATTTATGAGTTTCCAAATGTTGCTGGGGGCTGACTTTCTTAATTCAGTAGAATTGCGGGTCAGGCAAGGCAAAATAAACATTAATAAATTGGTAAACGGCGAGCGGCGTTCACAAGCCGAAAAATCGCACATCTGTGAAATCGAGCGCGCACAGGATGTGAACGAAGTTTGTGTAACAGATGTGGTCACACCTAATTATACGAAGGAGATTAATCAGCATTAAATTACGAGCGCGAAACAAAAGTTGAATTTTTAGAACATTTAGTAGCAAATGAGAGTGTACAACCAAACGTTGAAACGAGTGAAATCGAAAGTGAAAAATGTTTAAGTCAAACGATGCAAACTCAGTTAGCGGGGCATGAAAAAGGAAATAGTTCGACGGGTGAAACTGAACATTTAATAAAGAAAGATTATTTATTTCCCAATGCGCGTACAAAGATCGAAGAAGTGGTGCGAAATTGTGTAAGTTACACTCCGGCGGAAGAAAAATGTAGCAGTAATGAACTTGAAGTGTTAACGGTAGTTAAAACATTAAAGGAATTGAAAGCTTATTTGATATTTAAAATGGTTACGAACTGTAAAGCATTTATGGTAACAATGAAAAGGAAAGATTTATGGGCACGGGTGGCTAGCTGGGAGTTATTTGTAGAAGAATTCGGTTACCTAATTGAATACAAGCCAGGGTTAAAGTTTGTTACGAAATATTTACAGATTTTGAAGATAGCGAAAGTACCGAGGTCGGCACTTGTTTGTCAGGAGAGGCCGTGTGGAATGTAATAATATAATGTAATGATATCTGTGGAATGTAATAATATAATGTAATGATATCTAAATTAAATGTATGAATGTAAACAAATATAAACTGTGTGTGAATGAAATAGCAGGCGGCTCGAACGGCCGGACGTCGAGGGTTCCTTCCTTGCTAGCAGGTAGCAAAAGGGTCCGGGCGCTGTTAACGGCAGTCATATACCAGCATTTGGCTCGGAAAGATGTGTAATTTTTTACGATCTTACTAATGTAATTATTTTTAATAAATAAACGATTATTATTATCTTCTAATTAATTATACATCTTAATTAATATCCCACAATTCCGTGAAGAAACGCCATAACTTCAAAGCACAACATCACATACGAAAATCGACATTTAAAACGCCATTTTTAATGTGGATTTTAATGACGGCGATTTTACGCAACATTTACTGAGGATTAATTACAAAAAAATTGAACATGTGGAGCAAACAATCCCACAGAAATTACACAAAAATATTTAAATAGCAATAAGAACAACAAAATCAATATGCCAACAAACAAAAATAAGTGTGAACAGGTAACAGTGACAAATCAAACAAAAAATAGCGAGGTATACAAATAAAACAGGTCCTCTTTAACAAGCAAAAGTAAAATTAAGCCGTTTTTAAAAAAAGTAAAATTTATGCTAGGGCAGCGTCTCAAATTACGCAAATGGATACTAAAAAAATGGCAAGTTAGAAAAAACATAAAAAGAACCACTTCACTTAACAGAACAAAAATACGTCGTCGCAGGATACCCATTTTCGTTCCAAGCTTTTGCTGAATAATGACAATTCGAAATTTATCATTTCCACACTTTTCGTACACACACACAATTTTCGTTACACATTTTTATTAAATTTTTAAACACGTTACCGATTTTATAGACGTATTCACGTCAAAACAACGCCAACGAGCACAAAGAAACTTACTTTCGTACAATACACACTGCACACAAAAATTAAACGAGGAAAATAATTTAATAGACGTTTAATTCAAACTAAAAAACAAAAGCCCAAATTTAAATCACAGAGAATATTATTAATTCAAGTTTCAATTACAAATATCAAATACTCTTTACCTTATTTTCAAAACAATTTAAAATATTCAAATTGACCTAGGGTTATTTGAATATTTTCGTAGGATTTCAAAATAACTGGATATTTCACCTAGGGCTCACAGTATTTGGGGGTATAATTTGACGGTGCACGAATTGTATCCGTATAAGTAGGTACAATGTAAAATAACGCACGCTGATTGGTCGAAACGCCAAAATTTGACCCTGAATTGAATTATCGTCTATATTTTATTTTCAGTGCAATGACGCCAAAAAATATTATAAATTATGTTCCTCGATCTGGATTCGAAATCGAAGACGATTTATTTTTATGCGTAGGGTTTAGGAAATCATCATCAGTAAGGTAGCCTTGACTGATTGGGTGACGAAACGGACTGAATGCTGTATGCCAGTTTGGTAACTTTTGTTGTTCTATTGGGGTCACCAATACAGCACGATGACTTGCTGAAAAATGTTATTTTAGGTCTGGATTCGAACTCAAGCGAACTAGCTCAGAATATGCGCGCTGAACCACAACTATTACCGATGCTATACTACCGAAAACTGGTTTTGGTTTTCACTATTAGCCTCCTTCTTTCCATCACTGCTGGATAAAAGCCTTCCTCATCATTCACAATTCTCTCTATCTTCTGCTACATTAGTTTGACCCTCCATCGTGTTTTCGGGCGTCCGGCGCTCCTTCTTCCAGATCTCGGTTTCCATTGCAGCATCTTCCTTGTCCACTTATCATCCCTCATTCTGGTCATGTGTCCACCCAATTTCACTTCAGCTGGGATGCCTTTTCCACATTAGCTTCGTCTGTTGTCTGATCCAGTCATTTCTCTTGTGATCTCTTAGAGTATTATTTAACATTTGTCTTTCCATTGCTCTTTGCGCAACTCTAAGTTTCCTAAGATTGAACAGAGAGGGGGCCACGAACGACGACATGGAAGCGACGAGCAGGGATCGGTCCTTGGCCCCGTACTTTGGAACGCTGTAACAACTCTGGGTAGCGTTATTGTAATTTAATCCTTTCAATGTCAACATGTAACAAAACTGAACCCCGTTTGAATTAAAGGGTTTGATTCGGTCCTTGAGTACGATTTTTTTATACTGTTGTTGATAGCTGCCACCACTCAATTCTTTTGGCTTTCACGGGTGTAACCACCTTGTGGTTTAAGCCCGGAGGATAGAATTAAGAAAACCTCTAAGTTGACTACCTTTCAACTTCACTGGACCTTGGTGTTTGAATTAAGGTAACGTGCCTCTTCTATTGTCTTGGAAGTCGTAGGAAAACCCAGAGAAATAACTTACTCTTTACTAATTACTAGTTGATCGTTGGAGTAACGAACAATTAAAGATTTAAATTTGGTATAATTGCGTATATTGAACAAAAATTAATTATTTTACAAGAATTACACAAATTACACAATTATTTCAGAATTAATGTAAGCAGTTATAATTTGATAATTGTAATTAATAGGGTAGTAAAATTCCACACACATATAATACAAAGAAAAATTGGTTACAAGCATTAAGTTAACTAAAAGTCACAATACCTATTTTATTTATTACAAAAATCCTGTGCTCCCAGGGTGGTAAGTTTTGAGATGGTATATCCTTATAGTAATCCCAAGTGGTTACACTTGTTCGTTTAACACAATCGTTTCGCTGAATGATTAAAAGTTAATGACAAGCAAAATGATTTTAAAATATTGACCTTTATCACTTTAAAGAATTTATTTATTCGCGTTTTCCGAACTACCGAAGTATAAAATAATAATAAATAATTTAACTGACTATTTTCACTTAATTTAGAAAGTTTGTTCTTGAATTGACTTTGACCGATTTGTCGAGTTTTCGGTTAACTCTTGGATAAAATTCACCCGGTTGGGTTACTGCATGAAATAATAAAAGCGCGAAACGTGTTACTACCACACTCTCCTTCTCGATTCCTCTCGGGGTATTTTATAAACTTGTCCCCATTTCTGAATATTAATATTACGCCTTCGATTTGAATTCTTTGACCAATTGCGTGTGTGCTTTTTCCCTTAACTTTGGAAGAGGGTTGTCTTATTAATGGGATATCTCAAAACTTATTTCCCTGCACGTGTGTGACTGATTCGCCTGTGAATAGTGTAGTTTTCCCACAGATTTTGTATTTCTTAATTTAAAAATATAATTCCTAACCTCGTTAAAGCAAATGAGGCATTAAGTTGAAATCACGCCTTATGAAGAATTTGAATATTTCTTAAAACGAATCTTTTTGGCGGTATATACTTGATAATCCCTTATTTCCTTTCACGTGTGGATTTTACTTAGAAATGACTTCGTTCCCACCGTTTGCATTGATTTAACTAATAACCCTGGAGGTCGGGTGAATTGTTTCAGCAGGTGGTCATTTCAAACCGTGTGGTCCGACATGGGATTCCTGCCTACCCCTGATATTTTTAATTATAGCAAAACGTTTCTTAGTTAAATCAATGTATTGGGTGTTTAAAATTATTTACCTAAGATTTATTTTTATAATCTTATTCTTTATGCTAATTTATTACGACAAATTACTCATGTCGGAAGTTGTTTATACAAATTTAATATTTGTATCGTAATTATGAATAAAAATGAACGGGCGGTTTGTTACAACGCGATGTACGATGGAGTCCTCCGACTGACACTCCCCATTGGGGCAACTCTGGTGGGATTCGCGGACGACCTAACCTTAATCGTCCGCGATCGAGACGCAAAGGTTGTCGAAGCCAAGACCAACTCGGCTATAAGCGCCATCGTTCAGTGGGTGAAAGAGAGAAGAGAGAGGCCCTCGTCCCGGCCAAGTCGGAGGCATGTATGATCTCCGGAAGAAGAAAGGTGCCGACCATCTGCATCCACATGAAAGGACCCCCAATCCATCTCGGAGATTCGGTTATAGTGCTCGGAGTAAGACTCGACAAAAGCCTCAACTTTTCCGAGCACATCCGGGACGTAGTGGCCAAGGCGGAGGCATCAGCAACAACTATCGTCCGCCTGATGCCTAACGTAGGGGGCCCAAAAGGGCCGCTAAAAGAAGGGTACTATATCCATGTGGTCCACTCCATCATGCTGTATGCGGTGCCCGTGTGGCATGGGGCACTCGAAATACAAAGAAATAGGATGAGACTCCTGAGGGTGCAAAGACGCGCAACCCTGAGAATAATCAGCGCATACAGGACGGTGTCCGGCGAGGTCCTTGCCTCAACAGCACCGGCGGACCTTCAGGCGGGTGAAAGGGCCAAAACCCACGCGGGACAAGAAGGTTCCAAAGAGGACACCTTCACCAGGTGGCAAAGCAGATGGGAGGGGTCCGGGGTCGGATCGTGGACAAGGCGGCTCATGCCCAACATCAAGACTTGGGTCGCCAGAAGCCATGGAGAGGTGAACTTTCACCTGCCACAGGAATTTACCGGTCACGGTTGCTTTAAAGCATAGTACCTCCATAGATTTGGCCTACGCGAAACCCCCACATGCGGCTACTACCGAGCAGGCCGTAGTAACGACCGAGCGAGGATATCAAGTATACTCGCAACTCACCCCCGACAACGTAGTGCCCATCATGCTGCAAAGCCCAAAAAACTTGGAAGCAGTCGAAAGGCTGATTCATACAGAATGGCATAGAGCGCTAGCCAGAAAGGCTAACCTCCTATATCGGAAGTAATGCCTAACGGTGAATTTCTGGTGCAGGAGGTTAGGGGTGAAGTTTTAGTCAGTGAAGTCTGACACTACCCCCTTAGATGGAGGGGATGTCTCGCACGAGATTTCCTCATCCCTGCGCAAGCTAAAACAAAAAAAAAAAGTTAATTCTCCAAAATTTTTGGTTTGGTTTTATTAATAATATAACATTTTAAAAATTGTGACTACAGGTTTTACAAACTGGTTTTATAGTCTCCTTTCCTGTAAAACTACGTTTTGCATTTATTCAATACCTACTGTTCAAAAAATCGCCCACGGTATTTTAAATTTTTGACAAGTTATTCTTTTCAAATAGCAATAAGAGCGTCATTTCGAGCCCGAATTTAGAAAATATTGTTCTCAGAAATTATGACTTTAAAAAATTATGCTCCAAGGTTGCGTGACCACGCGAAGGTCATAATAAATGGCGGATACAAATGGAGGGGGGGGGGAGTTATTGGGGTTAAATATTCGATTGATATTTTTTCTCAGCCCGTTAGAGCCCCCTTATTGGTGATTGATCGTTTTTAAACCATATACTACAATTAACAAACTTTTTTTATTGGTATTTTTGCAATTCTATTTTTATATTCAAGATAAAAGGTTAAGAGCAATATGGTACTGATAAAATCTACAAGTACGTAGTTATGTCACGGTACTCAAAAATATGAATGCCTGAAAATTTGAAATTAACAAATGAAATGTAAAACTCGATATTTTATTAAAAAAAATTCACACGGTTCATGGCAAACCAATTTTTTTCCCTATTTCATCTAATTATTTCTGCATAAATTAATAAATAATTATTTACACTTAACGTCGATTTTTTATAACTTATCATTTTTACATCTATTAATTTTTGCTCTAATTAAAAATAATAAAAATTAAAAAAGTTGACATTAAAATTTTAATCAAGTGTTAAAATTAACAATAAAATTACTAAAAATTTGAAAAAGGTACCTTTATTTTGCGTTATTCCCCCCCCCCCATTAATTTTATGTGGATCCGTCGTTGGTCATAATTCTGCCATTCAAAGTAAAAAGGGCGTTTAGCAAGATGGTATGCTGAAAAATATGTTCCTCAACTTGGATTCGAACCCAGACGTATTAGCTGTGAATACGTGCGCTTAAACAACTGCGCTGCTGAGGCGATTAGTTTATGTAGCGCGGAACTTCTATTTATCGTGAACTAATTCTAGGACCGCTACAAGCGTATGTACATTACTTTCATAATTGAGTGTTTAGTATTTTTGAAACATGCATAAAAATTTGGAACTATTAGTCCATTTCACCTTCCATTAGTCGTACCTTTTTTCTCGGCGGGAGTAGATCGGGTATGTAATCCGTCCTTAATTTTCTTGTTCAAATTTTCGCGTTTTTGTGAATGATAGACAAGAATTTGTGTTTCAGCAACCATGTCAAATCCTCAGCATCCAATAAGGCAGCCAAGATTGCTACTGTCTTAGCTAGGCTGATGCCGAGAATCGGCGGCCCCAGGTCAACAAAGCGGAAGATATTGGCTTCAGTGACCCACTCCATATGGCCTCCACTGAGGCCATATCGGTTATTGCGAGTACTCCGCCGATCGATCTTATGGCAGAGGAAAAGTGCAAAACCACTATAACCCGGATAAAAGACCAGCGAGCAGGAGAGAAAGCAGAAGAATCCTCCTTGAAGCGTGGCAACAACAATGGTCCCATGGGGAGAAAGGAGCCTGGACGAGACTCCTTATACCAGACGTCGAACTATGGGTCGAGAGAAGCCACGGTGAAGTGAGCTACAAAGTCACCCAAGCCCTGACAGGACACCTTCACCGCTTCAAACGACGCGAATCGCCGGAGTGCTTCTACTGCGACGAGGAGGAAGACGACGCATACCACACCATCTTCGACTACTCGAACTGGTCTGAAGTAAGAGATAAATACAGCATCGAAGACCTGAGCAACTGAGATCATCTGTACTATGCTGGACGATGAGATGGTCATCGAAGCAGCTCTGGGTTCAGGTCACGAAGACTAAGAAAGGTACAACAACATCGCAGGTTGACAGCTAAAGAAATACCGACAGGTGAATCCGGTTGTCACCGGGGAGGGGGGTTTTAGTGAGTAAGAATCTCACACTACTAGGGGTGCGCATATAATCGATTAATCGTCACCGTAATTCGAATAATGGATTATTTCATAATAGATTATGATAATTTATAATAATCGATTATAGAAATAATCGATTGTGAAAATAAACCTGCAATTACAAATTTTACAAACATGCTTGCTAAGAAATTTTTTTCTTGCTTCTTGGCAGAAATGTGTACATTAAGAAAATTGTTTGCTGACAAACACGTTTCCAACACGTGATATTTATCTCTTGAACGCGATGTTTGCAAAATCTTACTACATTCTTCGACTGAAAGGAATCGCTCCGAGATTTTTATATCCTGGTTTTTAATTTATTTTTGACCTTATTAAAAATTAGAAAAATATAAAAAATTCATGTATTAATTAAATCAATAAATTATTCTTAATGAATTTTTTTTGGAGAAATGCATGGTTTCGATAATAGTTAATGTAGTGCAAAAAATGACAAAGAGTTCATAATCGACTATGAGTTTTAATAATCGATTAATCGAAAAAAATCGATTATTTTTTATAATCGATAATCGATTATGAAATTTCATAATCGCGCACCCCTACACACTACCATCCCAGATTGGGGTGGTGCCTATGAATGTTCCCCCCTCCCCTGCACTGGAAGAAAGGTACTGTGCGTACAATGCCTAAATGGAGGGCCGTACCCATGGACTTATTTGGAGGGGGGCAGTGGGGAGGGCGGTTTTTTAATAAAAAATACTATGGTGAAGGGGAAGTAGAGATAGTTTCAAAGCTCAAGAATCCTAATCTAAGCCAGGAGGAACCAAGAGAGCGAAATAAATACATACATAACTGATCATTCAATAAGTCCGTAGGATAAGTAAGAAAAAAACAAAATTTTGACAAAACTCGATTTTATTATTCAACATAGTTGCCTTCGAGGGTGATACAACGAGTATAGCGATTTTGCAACTTTTCGATACCACTTTTATAGTACGATTTCTCTTTCTCGTCAAAATAGACCTCAGTTTCAGCGATTACTTCATCATTGGACTTAAATTTCTTTCCAGCAAGCATTCTCTTGAGATCTGAAAACAGGAAAAAGTCTCTGGGGGCTAAATCTGGAGAATACGGTGGGTGGGTAAGCAATTCGAAGCCCAATTCATTCAATTTTGCCATCGTTTTCATTGATTTGTGACACGGTGCATTGTCTTGGTGAAACAACACTTTTTTCTTTTGCAAATGTGGCCGTTTCTTTGCGATTTCAGCCTTCAATCGATCCAAAAGTGCACAGTAATAATCGCTGTTGATGGTGGTTCCTTTTTGGAGATAGTCGATGAATATTATTCCGTTCGCATCCCAAAATACAGACGCCATCACCTTACCGGCCGACGGTTGCGTCTTTGCTCGCTTTGGATTCGGTTCGTCGACTGCTGTCCACTCAGCTGACTGTCTTTTGGATTCTGGTGTGTAATAGTGAAGCCATGTTTCATCCATTGTCACATATCGACGATAGAATTCGATTTTATTGCGGTTTAACAGCGCCAAACACGCCTCTGAAGCATCAATTCATTGTTGTTTTTGGTCGACTGTGAGCTCACGCGGCACCCACTTTGCACAGAGCTTTCGCATACCCAAAGGTTCGTGTAAAATGGTAAAAACACTACCATCTGATATCTTTACAATGTCAGCTAGCTCGTGCACCTTCACTTTGCGATCGTTCATAACCAATTTGTGGATTTTTTTAATATTTTCTGGAATAACAGCCTCATTTGGGCGTCCACTGCGCTCTGCATCATTTGTGCTGGTACGACCACGTTTAAATTCAGCAATCCACTTCTCTACCATTTGTCTCGATGGAGCAGAGTCCGGATAATGTTTATCAAGCCATTGTTTGGTTTCTACTGTATTTTTTTTCATCAAAAAGCAATGCTTTATCAAAACTCGAAATTCACTTTTTTCCATTTTTTTCAATAACAAAAGTTGCTTCACACAAAATGCTATAACTCACGAATCAATAGTCAGATTGCTGTCAAATTTATACACGTATCGTTTGAAGGTTAGTACTAAATAAAAATCATATGGAAAAAATTCTAGTAACGCCATCTATGTGTCATCCTACGGACTTATTGAATTGCCTTATACGAATTTGAACCTTCTGCGTCGATTGTTAGAGTTCTTGAGTTTTGGAACTATCTCTACAGAGTAGGTACATGTTGAAATGAAAAATTCATTTAAAATATTGTAAGGACCGTCTTCTTCTTCATACTGTGCAGAGAACCGGAGCACTTAAGCCCCACACCTCATTCATCGCATTCGCCTCATCTGCGTTGTGGCAGTCTAAGGGAGGAGGGATTTATTTTCTCTTTTTTGCCAAATTGGTGTTGTGACGTATCGCATCGGTTATCTCCTGTGAGTCATTACTTACAGTACGCCTATCGTATTTTTAGTGGAATCCGAACCACTTACACAGGGCTGCACAAGGTCGAGCAGTACTGCCTGTTTTAACGTGGAATCCGAACCACGGCGCCGGGTAGCACTCCTCTCTATACAGGATCACTTCCAACCGCTTTTTGCTGGGAGTGCACGAAGTCGCACCGCCCCGGGCATGTAGATGGGGGGGTCTTTCGCCCCGAACGCCATCTACTGGGACCTACTGATTTTACGTGGAATCCAAACCACGGTGCATTTTGTAAAAACAAAATTATGTCGAAGTAAATATATGGTCCTCGTAATCAAGGGGGGGGGGGGGTTCTATAGATATTCTAAATGAATATCTTCTAGGGTTAGCATTTGAGAAACAATTCTGACAAAATATTTCAAATTTTTGGCAATATTATATATTTCATAATATAAATTAGAGAGAGGATGAATTTTGTTGCTTACAGCATCGTTGGTTTCAATCAGGTGACATTATTCTGTCCATTTTTAGAATCATCTCGCAGTTTTGTATACCTATTTTAATATTCTCTGCGTGATCAGTTTTATGAGTTGCAAGTTTAACGTCGGTACAATTAATGCAAATCATCATAAACGTACTTTACATATTATTACTTCTCGTGAATAATCTATTGAGGATGGAATATCATACACGGCCACCTTTAATATTTCACTGACAGATTTTATTACTAGCTGTCAAAGTAAATTTGGCAACACGGATACGTCAGTGATGAGGCAATGTTTATGTATAATAGTTATTGAATATACAAGTAATGACATGGATTTAAGTAATTTATTACATCAGGTTTTAAACCTTTATTTGAATATTCATTATTTTTGTTGAGGTAAGTCCGCGGTATGTGAACAATGTTAATTTTTAAACGCAGTTCTTTTTTTAGGTTATTTCCTATAGAAATAATCCTTTTTTATCCCACTTTCCACACAATTTCAATAAAATATGGACAAAAAGATTAAATTAAGTAGCAGCAATGTCGGAAATGATTCAGATGCGAGTGGTGAAACCAACAGTCTTAGTGCCGAGAGCACGACCGAAAACGCACCTCAATTGGTTGTTAAAAAAGCCGGGGGTGCTAGACGTGATTCCGAATGGGAAGTTATCGAAGGTCTAAAAGAGGGTCAAAGATTTGAAAAGAAACCTGAATTATTTAATGGATTTTTGCACAAAAAGAGAAAGTGGCCTCTTAAAGGATGGCATAAGGTATTTTTTTAATTTTACTAATTTTGGTGAACACCAACTTGCAGAGCTTTATAATTAAGATATAAAACATATTTTACACTTTGTTGTTCATCATTACACAATGATGAATTTATTGATTAACTTGAAAAATTTCTAGAGATTTTTTGTACTCGATAAAGGAATTTTAATTTATGGTAAAAGTCAAACTGAAATTAATAAAGGAAAATTGCACGGTTCGGTAGATATTGGTTTATCTGTCATTTCGGGTAAATTAAATGGGCGTAGGATCGATATTGATACCGAAGAGTTTATATACCATTTGAAGGCAAAAACTGAGGATTCGTTTACTAAATGGTTGCATCAACTAAAAGAACATCGGTTGTATAGACAGCATGCTTTAACGTACGGAAGCAAACTTGGACTCCTTTCTTCAAGTCATAGCGGTGAAAGTGAGTTGATTGTGAAATTATTAATTTTAAATTGATTGTAAATTTAATTTAGAAACTACCACAATTTCAAAAATTGTAAAAAGTGACCTTAAAGATGTACAACCCGTAGACGATTCTAACGAAAGATTATTAGCATGGTTAAAAAATGTGAAATCTCCTTTAGAGCAAATCAAACGTGATATAACATTAACGGAAAAAAATTTTCGACAACTTGGTGGGCTGCTAGAAAGATTTGAAAATAAAAAGGTTCACAAAAGAGGAGCATCTGATGTAGAGGTATTTCTAGCCAACTTAAAATTTTTATTTCCTATATTGTTCTTTTTTTTTTAGAATAATTCTTTGTTTAATATACGATCTACTTTAAATTATAATAGGAGTTTTTCAAGTTCTGCCGAAGTAGAATCTCTATCTACAGATCTTTGTTATGTAACATCAGATTTATATGAGGGTCAAGTTTATGATAAATTTTTTCTATTGGCTAAGGATGGTAAGTTATAATTTATTATCAATACAATTTTTAATTTTAAATAATGCGTAATTTATGATTTGTTGATAACAATCCAAGGAGCTTTGAAATGTTAAAACATCAAATATCAAGAAGTTAATTAATATATTTTAAAGTTATAGTGGTGCAGGCAATTAAGCCCAAAAATTCTCCTAAAATTCCAAGCAGTCGTCTCCCCCCAATTGGGGGTTTAACCCCCTAATACAGTTTTTCACCTATGGCTCACTAATTTTCACTTTTATGAAAAATTATCATCAGACCAAAATTAGAGACAATAAAATTCTCTATAAGATATATTTTTCAAAATTTTCATACGGCATAATATTTCCGAAATAACTTACCGAAAACAGAACCCCCTTTAAAATTGTGCAATATTTCATTAATCATTTCATAAATCATTGCATGGAGAAAAATGTTTTCAGAAAGGCGAAATGCTTTTAAAAATCAATAAACTAAATAATTGTAAGAAAGATTTAAAATTGCAGAACAAAATTGATTTTTTCTAAATTTGTAATGGGCAATGAAGCTAAAAAATTGGCTTGAGCTTACAAGATATCCAGGCAAGCTGAAATTTGGTAGACAAGTTATATAAAAGTGTCTTAATGAACCCCCTGAAAGTCGCCTAACATCCCATGCCAGTGGCTCCCCCAATTGAGGGTTTTTGCCCCCCCCCCCCCCAAATGGGAATTTTCGCCTATAGCTCGCTTTTTCACTTTTATGAAAATTTAGCATTAGACCAAATTGAACAGCATAAAATTCTCGTATGATACAGCACAAGGGTTCGGAAAATACTCAAAGATTCAGCGAGTACAGGTTTTAGCAAGGAGATTGGCACTCGCTCCGCAAAGATTTAAAATTGCAGAACAAAATTGATTTTTTCTAAATTTGTAATGGGCAATGAAGCTAAAAAATTGGCTTGAGCTTACAAGATATCCAGGCAAGCTGAAATTTGGTAGACAAGTTATATAAAAGTGTCTTAATGAACCCCCTGAAAGTCCCCTAACATCCCATGCCAGTGGCTCCCCCAATTGAGGGTTTTTGCCCCCCCCCCAAATGGGAATTTTCGCCTATAGCTCGCTTTTTCACTTTTATGAAAATTTAGCATTAGACCAAATTGAACAGCATAAAATTCTCGTATGATACAGCACAAGGGTTCGGAAAATACTCAAAGATTCAGCGAGTACAGGTTTTAGCAAGGAGATTGGCACTCGCTCCGCAAAGATTTAAAATTGCAGAACAAAATTGATTTTTTCTAAATTTGTAATGGGCAATGAAGCTAAAAAATTGGCTTGAGCTTACAAGATATCCAGGCAAGCTGAAATTTGGTAGACAAGTTATATAAAAGTGTCTTAATGAACCCCCTGAAAGTCCCCTAACATCCCATGCCAGTGGCTCCCCCAATTGAGGGTTTTTGCCCCCCCCCCAAATGGGAATTTTCGCCTATAGCTCGCTTTTTCACTTTTATGAAAATTTAGCATTAGACCAAATTGAACAGCATAAAATTCTCGTATGATACAGCACAAGGGTTCGGAATATACTCAAAGATTCAGCGAGTACAGGTTTTAGCAAGGAGATTGGCACTCGCTCCGCAAAGATTTAAAATTGCAGAACAAAATTGATTTTTTCTAAATTTGTAATGGGCAATGAAGCTAAAAAATTGGCTTGAGCTTACAAGATATCCAGGCAAGCTGAAATTTGGTAGACAAGTTATATAAAAGTGTCTTAATGAACCCCCTGAAAGTCCCCTAACATCCCATGCCAGTGGCTCCCCCAATTGAGGGTTTTTGCCCCCCCCCCAAATGGGAATTTTCGCCTATAGCTCGCTTTTTCACTTTTATGAAAATTTAGCATTAGACCAAATTGAACAGCATAAAATTCTCGTATGATACAGCACAAGGGTTCGGAAAATACTCAAAGATTCAGCGAGTACAGGTTTTAGCAAGGAGATTGGCACTCGCTCCGCAAAGATTTAAAATTGCAGAACAAAATTGATTTTTTCTAAATTTGTAATGGGCAATGAAGCTAAAAAATTGGCTTGAGCTTACAAGATATCCAGGCAAGCTGAAATTTGGTAGACAAGTTATATAAAAGTGTCTTAATGAACCCCCTGAAAGTCCCCTAACATCCCATGCCAGTGGCTCCCCCAATTGAGGGTTTTTGCCCCCCCCCAAATGGGAATTTTCGCCTATAGCTCGCTTTTTCACTTTTATGAAAATTTAGCATTAGACCAAATTGAACAGCATAAAATTCTCGTATGATACAGCACAAGGGTTCGGAATATACTCAAAGATTCAGCGAGTACAGGTTTTAGCAAGGAGATTGCACGAGCGTAGCGCAGCGGAGCGAGTGCCAATCTCCTTGCTAAAACCTGTACTCGCTGAATCTTTGAGTATTTTCCGAACCCGCGTTGCTGTTGCGATGATAATTCCGTGAAGAAACGCCACAACTTAAAAGCACAACATCACATACGAAAATCGACATTTAAAACGCCATTTTTAATGTCGATTTTAATGACGGCGATTTTACGCAACATTTACTGAGGATTAATTACAAAAAAATTGAACATGTGGAGCAAACAATCCCACAGAAATTACATCAAAATATTTAAATAGCAATAAGAACATCAAAATCAATATGCCAACAAACAAAAATTAATGTGAACAGGTAATAGTGACAAATCAAACAAAAAATAGCGAGGTATACAAATAAAACAGGTCCTCTTTAACAAGCAAAAGTAAAATTAAGCCGTTTTTAAAAAAAGTAAAATTTATGCTAGGGCAGCGTCTCACATTACGCAAATGGATACTAAAAAAATGGCAAGTTAGAAAAAACATAAAAAGAACCACTTCACTTAACAGAACAAAAATACGTCGTCGCAGGATAGTACCCATTTTCGTTCCAAGCTTTTGCTGAATAATGACAATTCGAAATTTATCATTTCTACACTTTTCGTACACACACACAATTTTTGTTACACATTTTTTATTAAATTTTTAAACACGTTACCGATTTTATAGACGTATTCACGTCAAACTTACTTTTACTTTTGCTTGTTAAAGAGGACCTGTTTTATTTGTATACCTCGCTATGTTTTGTTTGATTTGTCACTGTTACCTGTTCACACTTATTTTTGTTTGTTGGCTTATTGATTTTGATGTTCTTATTGCTATTTAAATATTTTGTAATTTATGTAGGATTGTTTGCTCCACATGTTCAATTTTTTTGTAATTAATCCTCAGTAAATGTTGCGTAAAATCGCCGTCATTAAAATCGACATTAAAAATGGCGTTTTAAATGTCGATTTTTGTATGTGATTCATTCCGTTTCTTCACGGAATTATCATCGCAACAGCAACGCGGGTTCGGAAAATACTCAAAGATTCGGCGAGTACAGGTTTTAGCAAGGAGATTGGCACTCGCTCCGCTGCGCTACGCTCGTGCAATCTCCTTGCTAAACTGTACTCGCCGAATCTTTGAGTATTTTCCGAACCCTCGTGCTGTATCATACGAAAATTTGTTTAAGGACTCTATTGCGTACAAGGAACGACATATTAAAATTTTTGGAGGTTGTCATGTCGACATCATAGATTTTTTGACTGCCATTTTTGAAAATGGTGACTAAAATCCAATTTTTTACATTTATCTCAAAAACTATCCACGCTATCAAAAAATATTTCAAACAAAAAATGTTTTACCAAAGATATAAGAGCTGTAAAGATAAGAAATACCATACAAAAAAATGTGCATCATTTTTCTCCCCGAAAAGGGTATCGCCATCTAGCGTCGTAGTACAGAAGGTTAAAAATTAATGTTTTGATTGGTTACAAGTCAACTTTGTCTGTTTTCCTAACCAATCAGGACACTTATTGTTTACTTTTGGTACTAGGACGCTAGATGGCGATACCCTTTTCGGGGAGAAAAATGATGAATATTTTTTTGTGTTGCAGTTCTTATCTTTACAGCTCTTATATCTTTGGTTATTGGTTTTACATACTTTTATTTAAATCTTTATTTTCATTTTTTCATCAGAGCTCTTGTGTATGATATTCGGAAAGATAAAGAAACATCCACATGATATTGGCTGTTTTTAAAAGTAAAAAATTAAATTTATGAATTTATGGTAAGTCTAATAAAAAAACATCGAAGAACGAAAGAAATATTTTGTTCCATAAAAGATGGAAAATATTTTTTGTTTGAAACATTTTTTGATAACATGGATGGTTTCCGAAATAAATGTTAAAATGTGGTGGGCATTTTCCAATATGGTAGCGAAGGTTATTTCAGGAGTAGTACGCCATATAAAAATTTTAAAAAACGTATCTTGTAGAGAATTTTAAGGTCTTATAATAAGTTTTCGTAAAAGTGAAAATAATCGAGCTAATAAAACCGTATTAGGGGGACTACAACTCCCAATTGGGGAAGACGTCGGCATATGATTTTAGGGGACTTTTGAGGAGTTCATGACAACACTCCCACATACATGTCTGCCAATTTCAGCTTGCCCTTATTTTTTGCAAACCAAAAATGTTCCTTGTCTACACCAACGGTGGGCAACCTGCGGCCCGCGGGCCAACTGCGGCCCGTGTAAAGTTCTAATGCGGCCCGCGAGATCTTTAGAAGAAATAATAAATAAATATTTTCAAAAACAAAAATTTTAAAGAAAAGGATTAGGTTAGTACCTAACATAAGGAAAAAGGAGAGATCTACAGTTTAATTTTCGATATAATTCGTCTTATTTAAATTAAATTAAAAAGTATTGTAAAAAGTAAATTGACCCTTTTGGAGGGACCACTAGACCCTCCCATGTACGCGAGTTCGATGTACGCGAATTCAGAATAACGCGAATTAGATTTTGATACCTGAATTTTTTATACGCGAAGCAAAATTCCCTTTAAAGCGAATTAAGTTTTCGCGTATTATTAAAATAACTAGGTGGCACAGTCGGCCTACCGGCCGCCTTTAGCCATCTAGACCGTGTCGGATGTGGTTGTTCGGCCTTCGGCCTCACTACAAGGTTCTAAAGTAGCCTATGTTTTTCGTAGCGTTGTAAATATCGTAACTTCTACACCAAATTTGGTTAAGATTGGTCAAATAGAAACGTAAAGCACGTGCACGCGTATTTGCATTGTCGATCGGTTGACAGCTTGACAGCATTCATTATTGTTTTTTTAAGTTGATTTTGAGTAGCCTGCCTTCCTTTAAGGAATCTCGATAATCCATTCATGCGCGTCCCACAGGCCCGCGAACGAAACGTAAATATTATTCTGGCCCCTGTTATACAAAAGGTTGCCCACCCCTGGTCTACACTATAGTTAATTTGAATATTTTAGACCTACAGTAATTGTAGTAGCAAGAAATTGATATCAAAAGGAAATAAAGTTCAAAATTTTGTTGTTAGTAAAGTAAACAATTTTTTATTGCTTTTTGAAGATTTTTATTATGTTCCTACATGAGATTTGTAATAAACAAACGATAAAAATTTACATAAACTTTCTTATCTATGAAAATATTATGCACTATGTATAACAAAATTTACAACTTTTAAATGAATTGCAATTTTAGTTTTTTAATAATAATCATAGAGTCGTCTATCACCATCTTCACATATTGAACTGCTGTCCTTTACGTCACTCTTGGTCTTTCCATCTCGTTTTGGGCGTCCTACATTTCTTCTGCCTCTAAGACTATACTGAAACATCTGCTTAGGAATGCAGCTGTTTTCCATCCTTTCCAAAGGTTTCTATATTCTGCAATTTGTTCGTTTAGGCAGAATATTATACTCAACTCCTGTCGGATGTTGGTGTTCCATTTCTTGTCTTAGCAAACGGAATCCCTGTACTTGTAATCGCTTTTCATTTCCCTTTGTCAGTGTCCATGTTATGCTACCGTATGTAATACTTGGTATCGAAATTGTTTTGTAGAACTTGATTGCGGTCATTTGACTGCTTTTATTTTTAAATGTTATTTTAATTGTTCCATTAATGTAATTGAAGTTTTCCATTTTGCTTTGGCCGTCTTTTTCTTCATATAGGGAAATTGTGTAGTCAGTTGAGTTGTCTAAATAATTTTTTTTTTATTGGAATTTTATTTGATTGAAGATAATTTTTGCAAGAGGTATATTTATAAAAAATTATACACGAACAAAATTTTATAATAATGTCATTAATTTGTTTATTGTTACCGCTAAATTTGTCAGGGTTTGTGATTATGATAATTTACATTCTAAAAACAAAATTTGTGCAAGAGCAAATCTTGCTCCTTCACAAAATTTTGTATTAAATTATGACAAATTACGACTCGGCGACCTTTTCTCTGAAAAATCTCTTGTCCATATACAAAATCAAGTTCTATTGTTCCAACATTATTTTTATTCAGTGTTCTGTAAATTATAGCAAATTATTTTGAATTCTTCAAACATTTTGCGATACATTTGGCTGAGAAAGTTTCATCTGTTCCTTTTAGCCATGTTGAACATGATTGTGCAACCTTACAGCCGAATTTAGGGGGTTTATGTGTCTTACAAAGTTATTGTAATTTTTTTTTATTTAATAACAAAATTTTAAGAGTTTTGGAATTTTCACTTACGTTTCATGCTTTCTCAATGTGTGTGTAAAATTTTAAGTCATATAAATATTTAAAAATATATTAATATTACAAAATATTTAAAATAAGTTATATAAATATTTTTAGATTACATTAAAATTAAAAAATAGATAATTTGTTATCCCTGAAGCAACAACACATTAACATTTTTGGTGCTCTAAGGCGAATTGAATTAATGCGCCCCAAATTAATTTTCTCATGATCACAAAAGTTTTATTTATGACTCAAATCTATCTACCACCTAAGTATTATCGGAATAAAAAATTCTGACCCCTGACTTTATAGTCCAGTCAAGATAGCTAAAATATTGACCAAACTTTAGACCGAAAATGATGAAACTTTCAGGATGTCATCTCTTTAGCATTAGAATCAGCTAATACTAAAAAGATGGCATCCTGAAAGTTTAATCTTTATACCATTTATTTTCGAGTCAAATCGTAATTTGACTAGACCCAATGGGGAAACTGGACTGCACTATTTAGAAAGATTACAATCAGAGCCGTTGCCTCAGGCGCCATCGGGGGCGCTAAACCTTGACAAAATCCAATAAATACTAGTTTAAAATTTTCAAAAAGAAAAGAATTTAACTGAATTCGAAAATTTGACCACGATTTTATTTGCAATATCACCTAAAATTCCTTATCGGCCTTTTCCACAAGTGGGGATTTTAATCCTCTACAGTAGTTTTTCGTCTATAACTCGCTTACTTTCATTTTTAGTGAAAATTATCTTCAAATCAAAATTGAAGAATACAAAATTCTTTATAAAACAGATTAATAAAATTTGCTTACATCATTCTAAGTATTTATGAAATAAAGAGAAAATCCAGGGAAAACAATTGAAAGAGGTTTTGAATAATTCTTATTCTGAATAAAAATTTCGTACATTTAAACTTCACCATCGATGGTGAACAAAACAATTTACTTCAAATCTGAAGTAAATCCTGAAACCCTGTCTTGTAGGGAATTTTCTCCTCTTCAATTTTGATCCAATGATTAGACAGGGGATTTTAGGAAAGTTGATTCCAACCCCCGCGTTCTTCTTCATTTCCCTTTTAACTGACTGGGTGATCGGTAAAAATATCACGTTATCATCGCGACAGTTATTCAAATATATTTAAATTGAAAAGAAAAATTCCTACCGATAAAAATAATCTCCATATTCAGGGAGGGGGGTATTGCGTTACGTTACCATGGAAACGGTGATTCTGACATACTATGCGTATTTTATGTAAGATCTTCAGAAGTTCCTAACGATAAAAATCGATATTGCATGACCGGGGGGTATGGAATACCCCCAGGTACACTTGCCATTATTCAAAACCATCAAAATTTATTATTTTTCGTTTAATCTTTTGCAATTTTCGTTTGTAATCCGATAGAGGGGGCAGCAGGTGATATTTTTCATAACTATTCCAGTACCATTCTTCTTAATACCGAGGGACGTAAAAGTGAAAGTTTTCCTTTCGCAATAAATTAAGTGTACCTGGGGGAGGGGTATTCCATACCCCCCAGACCCCCTGGTCCCAGCAGCCTAAATGACTTCCTGATAAGCCTCCATTTGTTTTCATTACTCTAAGCCAACGCCGTAGCAAGGGTGATCGCAATGGGGGAGCTAAACCTCGACATAACCCAAGAAATAATAGTTTAAAATTTTCAAAATGATAAAAAAAAATTGGGAGGGGGGGCGCATATATTCAAATTTGCCTCAGGCGCCAGAAGAGATTACGGGGACGGACGCCTAAGGGTGTCCACTCCAAATAAATTTAAAATCTCCTATAGCAAAGAGGAAGGTTTATAGAGTATACTGTAAAAATTTCAGTTGCGAAAGTATTATCAAAATTTCGAGAAAAATCAATTTGAAAGTACGTAAATTTAGCGCATTTTTCTTCGATTTTTGGGGTGTGCATTTGCTTTCGGGGCGCCGCTGCGCTCCGCTCCGCACCCCTCCAGGGCGGTTTTGACTCTGGTTACTATGCTAAACATACGAGAAGGCGCCTCCCATAAAAAAAAACCGGGATAAATGAAACCGGGAGCTTAGAGACTCTTGAAATAGCATTAAAAAGTATAGTTGCGGTATGGGGCAGTAAACTATTACGTTTCACCCTCAAAAAATCGCGTAAAAACAAAAGATAATCGATGTGACATGTACGAGAGACGAGCTGCATCTGCCGGTGCGAAATCCGTAATCTGAATTGTATTTCGGTGTGCCTAGTTTAAAACTGTTACAGCCTTCATAATGACTGGTGCGCCACGCACCTTATTGGTTTGTGAATACGGGGTTGGGTTTTGACGCCCTTCCCTGTACCCGAGATCCGCCGAAGGTCAAAGTTGGGTTTCCCCCCCTTCGATGCTCGACGGAAATGGCAGAATTATTATTATTGAACTCACGTACGCAGTCGCTGTTCGTATAGCTGGTAATGCTGATTTGACGTCGTTTGTTTTTGCACCCTATTTGACTGGGTATTCAAACGAATTAGAAATTTTTAGGAAGAGTGGCAAGTTTTCGCGTATGAGTGGCTAAGTCGAAATCCCTTCGGCCGGAATTTCCGTTTCGGAGGAGTGTCAGTCGCTCCGATTTCGGTAATCCTACCTCCGTCGTGTCGTACCTGGCCTAACCGCTTTCTAGGAGGGAGGTTGCCCTCCCCCCCTTTGAGCCTGAGCCTGCGTGCTGGCATCGTGAAAGCCGCCGGAGAGCAAGGTCTCCCGCATACACCCACCTTTCATCCCATCTCGACCGCCCGTAAGGGCGAGTCGTTGTAAAAAAGACCCCCGAAGTTGCGCCCATTGAGGTGGGCGGAAATCAACATGACTGAGGGTCATTGTTCTAGGCTGGTATACCGCGCATCAAGTCCAATTTACGTCCTTGGTGCTGGTAAGGCAGTCGTCCTGGAAGGAAAACACAGAAAAAGAGGTTCTTAGCGAGCTAAAAACCCCCCGTATGGCCTGCGGAGTAGCCTTTCTCGCATATCGCGGCCTCTGGGGTCGCGAGATCCGAGAAGTGCTTAATCGTGGCAACGCTAAAGCACGGGTGGCTTCGGCGCAAGAATCGCCTTGGGCCTCTTATACCGCAGATAGTCGTCGAGTTGGTAATTACCAAGCCCGTTGACTAGTGGGTTTTCGGAGGTGGCCAAGCGATCGTAGAAGTTAGCCGTCAGGTGACGGATAAAATCATCGATTGATTCTACGCCTGTGTCCTCCCGTATTCTAGCGTTTGAGACTAGTAATGGTGCCCGCACTATTCGTCTCAGTGCGACGCTTTGAGTTCGGCGGAGTCTGCTCAGATGAGAGTCTGCCGCGTAGCCCCAAGCTTCGCACACGTACGTCATTACGGGTCTGACGCACGCTTTGTACAAGTGAATTTTTGACTTGAGAGAACACTTGCTTTTGCTGTTAATGAAAGGATATAGTTGTGAGAGAGCCGATCTGGCTTTGTTTGTTACCTCCGTTATGTGATTGGACCATCGTAATCCCTTGTCAAGCTTCACCCCCAGATATTTGGAAGTGTCGCTCCAAGGGATCTCGGTGTCATACATTCGGAGGCATGAAGTTGGAAGTCTAGCTGGTTTTGTAGGTATTGTTGTTTCTCTTCGTCTGGTAAAAAAGGTTGCAGTACTCTTGCTAGGGTTTACCCCTATGCGCCAAGTACTGAACCATTTTTCCAGTTTTCCGAGATGTTGTTGAATTCTATTTATGAGGAGGGTAGAGCTGGGTGAACTGGAGAATACCGCCGTGTCGTCCGCGTAAAGCGCAACCTCGACCCTGTCGTCGCCCCCCCTGTTTGCACATGGAAGGTCGTGGATAAAGATGGAGAAGAGCCCGGGAGAGAGGATGCTCCCTTGGGGGACTCCCGCTGTGATGCACTTTAAAGTGGAGCGGGTGTCCTCGAGTTTTACTCGAAACTTCCGATCTCTCAGGAACGACTCCATCATTAGCACTATTTCCGCTTGAATGCCGGCTTCCAGCATTTTATAAAGTAGGCCCTGGTGCCATACTTTATCAAATGCCTTGGCGACATCCAGGAACACAGCCCCCGTAGACTGCTTTTTGTTCCAGTTAAGCGTGATATGTTCCACGAGCCTAACCACCTGATGCACTGTTGAGTGGCCTGGTCGAAAACCAAATTGTTCGTTAAGAATAACTTGGTTTTCTTCCGTGGCTTGATTTAAGCGAGTTACAATTATTTTTTCTGCAAGCTTGCCTAGGCAAGGCAGTAGACTGATTGGCCGGTATGATTTTGCATTTTTCAGGTTTTGGTTTGGCTTGGGAAACATTATGACATCCGCAACTTTCCACCTAGATGGGAAGTGCTTCAGTCTCAACATGGCATTTACGATCGCGACCATCGCCGCAAGTGCTTTCTTTGGAAGCTGAGAAATTACCCGGTTCGTGATCCCGCAAGGCCCCGGAGCCTTGTTTTTGTTTAGCTTGCGGGCGATCGTAGATAGTTCGCCGAATGTCACCGGTGTGATATTCGACCCGTCGGTGCGCGTTTTAAGATCCGCTAATCTCCTCCTTACCTCGCTCTCGACTTTCGTGGTGTGCTCCGCTACTGTCGGATCGGTGTCAGCGTTTGGGCTGAACTGATCTTCCAGGCTGCAAGCCAGCACCTCAGCTTTCTCCAGGGAGCTGAGGGCCAATCCGTTCGGTCCGTCGAGGGGGGGATTTTAGCTCTTTTATTACCTCTAATCGCTTTTATAAATTTCCATGCCGAGGGTTGCTCAAGTGAGATCTCCTCGAGCTTATTGTCCCAGGTCGATTCCCTATATGCCTTAATCTCGCACCTAACTTCCGCTGCTAGGTCATTATAGATCCTCCTGTCAGCAGGGTTGAAGGAGTGCTGGGCGCGCCTTCTAGCCCTGTTCTTCTGACGTATCAGTTCTCTAATGTTACCAGGTAACTGGTCGCGAGGGTCACGTTTGGGAATCGTTCTGGTGGCAATTTCTACCGCCTCGATAACTTTTTCCTCGAAGACGCCTACGTACCTTTCCAGGTCGTCGACGTCCTCCAGGATAGGGATAGGGCCCAGGTTATGCGCGAGTTGGTTTTGGAAATTTATCCAATCGATTACTTTAGAAAATGACTGATGTTCGTCCTCTTTGTCTTCACCAAGCTGAAGGAGGACGGGGTTGTGATCTGAGTCCAACTCACTGACGGTTGTGAGCCTGTGTAGGAATTTCAGATTGCGAATTACAGCTACGTCTAGGACGTCGTGAAAATGATCTGGATGGTGCTGTGAGTTTGGGTCGTTTTGTGTCCTGTTCATTTTATTTGATTAGTAAAATGAAAAGAGGTTGGTTAGCGGTTTTTATTTATTGGTGTACTTCACTAACTGGTTTGTTTGACTTTTTTGCCTTTTTGGCTTTTTTAGAGGGCTTGGTTTTTTGGCTGATGGCCTGTTTACCTAAGATGGTTTCTAATAATTTAATAATCCTTGCGTTTAGCGCGTCGTCCGTGGCGGAATTGGGTTTCGCGGTTTTACGTTTGGGATTCTGTTTGTTTTGGGTATTTTTGGGAGCGGTGTTGCTCTTGGAATTCCCATTGAATGTGCCCTCGGCGCGGGGTTGTGGGCGGTTTATACAGCCCCTCCAATTGGCGGGGTGTTGGCCTCCACAGTTCGCGCAGGTGGCCTTGGTGGTGGGGGGTTTTTTGCAGGCCGATGTGAGATGTGCTCCTGCGCATTTCACACATCGTTCGAATGACCGACAATTGCCTTGAGTGTGGCCAAACCTTTGGCATTTGTGGCATTGCGATGCCCTGTTTCTGGAATGGGGTGTTTCCACCCTTATATTCAGCCCCAGGACTCTGGTTAAATTGAAAATCTCCCTTCCTTTTGGAGTTTTATCTAAAACTGCCAAAAAGAGGGGTAATTTGTCTTTATTTTTGGTTTGTGGGTTTGTTTTTGTGAATTGGCTTAGTGAAATGAGCGGGAAACCTTGATCCACCAAGTCCGCCTTTATCTCTCCTTCAGAGAGCTCCGCCGGTAGACCTTTGATCACTACCCTGATCGGTTTTTCGCCCGGGAGCTTGAAGGTGTAATGCTTCATGCCCCTGGAAGTGAGGATTGTCGTGATTCCTCGATAATCCTCCACCGTTGCAGGGTGGATTGAGATACCCTCCTTGCTGTTCTGGGCCTTAGTATATTGCAATTTTGCGTTATCTATAGCCCTTGACAGCGCTGGCCACTTGTCCTTCTCTACTAGGACTAGGGGGGGGTGTTCTCGTATCCTGGGTGATGCCTTTGGGTTCTGTTCCCGAAGGCTTCCCCAGGGTTCCGCTCTTCGATTTGGGAGCGTTGCTTTGGCCCACCGGATTTGTGGGCACATTCACTGGTTTGGAAGGTTTGATAGGAGTGCCCCCCCTCCTGAATCCGCGAAGGGGGGGTCTTGCCGGTGCGAAATACTTTAAGTGTTAGGGTCATTCATATTGCACGTACCGTCAACAGAATGAGCGACGCGCGGGAATCTCGTTAATTTTACATGTAAATTTGCAAACTTCAAATTCGATTTACTCAAAATTTTGATAATACTTTCGCAGGTTTAAATTATATCAGTAAACTATATAAACCTTCCTCTTTGCAATAGGAAATTTTCAATTTATTTGGAGCGGACACCCTTAGGCAGCCGTACCCGAGATTACAATTAAATCTAAGGAGTCAAAAAAATTTTAAATAAATATATCACACCCTTTTATTAATGTCAAATATTGTATCATTTTAAATTTTTTTATAAAATTGCATAAAATTTATGTGGTAATTAAAAAAAAGATACTCTTTCGAGTAATATAAAGATTTCAGTTTAATTTTTGTAAATTTTGGCTAAAAATGTATATAAATTTTCATTTTTAATATATTACTGGTCTAATAAAAGCATCTTTGTGTATCCAACAACAGCATTTTGAACCAAAGTCATTTCGACAAAAATTATTTATATACCAGTTGACTCGCGATAATCCGACATTTGACAGTCCGACAGCTCGGTAGTCCGACGCCGCGTCGGATCTTACTCTTTACGTAAAAAGAAACAGAAAACGATCACAGATTTTTTTAAGCCGTAAATATGTACTGTCGGTACATAGGTAATTGCTGCAATTTGTATTGTTTTATGTTATAAATATGTAATAAATTTGTATTATTCATTTTGTTTTATTCAACTTAAATTTTCTTGCCTTAGAAGTCAAAATTCAGTTTTGAAAAATCAATCTTTGGTAATCCGACATTTTTGATAATCCGACACCCCCTCGGTCCCGTAACTGTCGGATTATCGCGAGTCAACTGTAATTCATTTATAAACAACAACAAAATTGGTTTTTTCATCTCATTTAAATTGTAAAGACAGATGAGATAATAATTATATGACCATAGATATGATTATGTATTATCAGCATTAAGTAGAAATGCGCTTTGGTGCCTACCATTACTGCAAAGCGGCTTTAAGAATATTTAATAATTAAATGTAGGAGAAAGTACTATGATGTGGTTTTGCCTCATCTGCCATCTGTCCCTTCTTTACTTATGCAATTTTTTTCTTTATTAAAAATTTTAGACTGTTGTACTTTTGTGGGCAGTTAAAGTTTGGATAGATTAATTTAAAAATATTTTTTCTAAATTCATTGTAATAATAATAAAGAAGCAATATTTTACTGTTTTGCTTAATAATTCAAGAAATTCTTCAGAAATATTGCTACAAAAATGTAGGGGGCAGAGAGAAAGAACTTGTATGTACGTACAGTTCAAATTTCATAATATTTTAGCAAATAATGTACAAAAAAAATAGCTCATAATTTTGAAATTTTAGTTTGTTATACCGTTAAATTCTGCATCTGGCAGTCTGTTGAGCATAAAATTTCATCAATAATTTTTTGAAATATAAGACTTCAAACTCAGGGGTTAGAACATTTTATTCCGATAGTACGATATATAAGAATATAATACAGAATCTTTCACAGTATTTTCGTCGATTTTTAAGTGATATAAAAGTTTTATTAACTTGTATAATAATTAAAATTTGTTATAAAAAACTTACTAAATTGAAAAATCTTGTGGGATACTATCTATAGAAGAATTTTTCAGTCACGATAAATAAACGGTAAATAAAGTAAACGGCGTAATAAATCATCAATTTCCGTGGTTCGGAATCCACGTTAAAGTATACATTTTTAACGCACAACGAGCACAGGCACTGAATCGGACAATGTCGCAAGACGTTAACAGAGTAGGTTATATAATAATAATAATCGATATTTCAAACGCGCAGGTTGTAGAGGGTACTTGAAAGATTTATTTAACACTATAATATTGTTCCTGGGTATTCAAATTAATAAAATTAGATAAAAGTAGGAGCCTGTTGAAAATCCAAAATGCACACCTTTTACTTTTAACTCGCAAACCAACCCGCGTCTGTTTGATAAACCCGATTTCACTAGAGTCTCGCCTAATTTTTAACCACGACCCGCTAGCAACAACAAATTTAGACAATAATTCTTCCATTCAAATTTGTCTAAACACTATGATTACCACTAATGATTTCCGTCATTACAATAATTATTAACAAGCAGGGTCACAGGTATATCAAAGATCAGCCTAGCAAGCTGCGTTACATGTAAAACAATTATGCTTAAAGTACAATTTGCAAATAGTAATTAGTAAATATACAGGTCGAAGACCTTGTTTAAATTTAAAAAAAAATTTGAGTCAACACTATGTTGCCTCTAGTTATTTATTAATAATACGTAAATACGTATTTAAGGAGGTAAACCATTCTAGAGGCCGAAAAACAGAGCAAACTTTGGGATTTTTTTTCAAAGAAACTAAACAAAATATCGAAATTCGGTAAAAAGGTCTTTATTATACAAGTATTGAAATGTGTTTGTAAATTTTTTCAGAGCTGTACAAAACAAAATGCCGGCTTCCCAGTATTCTTCCCTAGGCATCTTTTTTTTTAAGGCATGGCCGGACCAATAACTTCCGCATATTTAAAAATAAAATCATGAGCCACACAAATTTAGATCTAGTATGATATTAGCTCCAACAGTACGTAGGATTTTTTTTTAAAACTGAGTTTTGTAAAAATGGCGTGTTTTTGAAAAAAAAAGTTCGAAAAAACGAAAAAAAATCGCTCGAAAATTGTTAATAACAATTGAACTATGCATTATAAAAAAAAATCCTACGTGTTGTCGAAGAGAAAGTAGTTTTGAATATTCAGTAAGAATTTCAAGCCAATCGAACAAAAATTGTTCAAGATATCGGTCCGGCCAACTTAAAATTTGTTGTTTCAAGAAATCGCGTTATGAAGTTTTAAGTACTGAAAAAACAAGGATAAATTCAATATACTTACCTTTAATCTGCAATGTAGCGAAAGCTTCAAATTTCGAGCCTTTACAGATTTCTCTGGTGCACGAAACTTTGCCACGTGATTTTTACAATAATAAAGGTACATTTTAAGAAAATAAAAAAAATTTCGATATTTGAAAAGTTTTAGAGTGGTTTACCCCCTTAATAATATGTACGTTTTAATGACCATGTGACATGATTTTTCCTGTTCGGTAGTACCATGGTCTTCGTTGGTTAGGACCGGCAACTAAGGGTTTAAATGACAAACTCTTACATGAATCTTGCATGAATATTATAAATAGATTAGGAAAATTTTGCAGAGAAGCAAGGTCCATTCCATGTTCATAATGGATTGCAAAAGCTTGATTGATTAATGTTAGAGAAAGCTTTTTAGCCATACTCATACCCTACCACGCTGGTCAAGTGTGGGTCAGTATCACACGGTACTCCATCTAAGTGAAAGTTGCTAGCAACCTTGTTTGACTTTCAAGAACTGATAACCATGGGTTTTGCATCACTTTATGTTGCTGTTTTATTTTTTATAAAAGTTAATGATTTTCATAACGTTATTTAAATATATGCAACTATAATATCACAAGTGGTATGATTAAAGTATCATTGATGATATTAACAAGGGGATATTTACGATGGCGGTAGTCTTACGACTCGAGACGGTCGTCAGCTAAAGCAGTTAAGTGCGTTGCTGCTAAAGCTGAATGCCTGGTTCGACTCCGGGCTCAGTAAAAACTTTATTCTGACCGTCTCCCCTCGGAAGGCAATGGCAAACCACCGAGGTGTAATCTGCCTGGAACAGCCTCTCTGGAGATGAAGTGTATACACTTCCCGCGGTTCGGAGCCCACGTTAAGCAGTAGGTCCCCTATGTGTGTGATAATACTTCAAACGCACAACACATACATAGGAGAGAGGTCGCCAACGTCCGGGAGACCAGATATGGCACTTGAAGAAGAAGGTAGTCTTACGACATTTTCCGATTCCCTGCCTGAACTTGTTGTGTGTTAAAAATGTATAAAATGCACAGGGGACCTACAGTCTGACGTTGATTGCGAACCACAGTACCCCACGAGAATTTAACTCACGAATCTAAGTGCTTATCCGGTCGGCAATTTACTCGGTTCAACTCGCAGATAGTAAGGTCTTAAGTGCTTTAAAATTATTATGATCGATTTTACGTTTTATTGCAATTCCAATTTAAGTTAAGATCTAACACAATATAACATATTATCGCTACTATTCAACCGCAATTTTTCACATTTCAATTGTTCCAGGCCCGTAGCCAGGGGGGGGCACCTGGGGGCACGTGCCCCCCCCCCGAAATGTTCAAAAGAAATAAAAAAATTTTTTGGAAATTAAAAAATTTAAATTTCGAAAATGAAATAGCTGTATTTTAAAGTGGGAAAAAGTTTTTTTCCAAGTTTATTTGCCGTAATTCATTGTTATTTACCTTGTCGGCTTATAGGTTACCCTGCTTATCCCTTTTTTTACCTGAAAGCCATGGAATTAATTTAATATAAAAACCATGTAACGGTAAACATAATAGCTGTTAAGAATAAAGTATAAACTCTATTCATTTTTAATAACCGTTTGTATAATGGAAAAAGTTTTAAGAATAACGTATTTTATTTCAAAATTTCTTCAGACCGAAAATATGGACATAACGACGCTATGAATTCGGTAGAAACAACAACGCAAAAATTGCAAAGTATAAGAAATGAAGAGGAGTTTGCGTTAATTTTTGACAAAGCATCAGAAATGGCTGAACAAGTGGGTGTATCTCCGATTGTACCAAGAATAGTTGGGACACAAAGGCATCGCGCAAATTATAATGTACAAGACGGCGCTGGCGGTTGTAGTGCTTATTATAGGCAGTCAATTTTTTATCCATATTTGGATGATTTACTTGCATCTTTTAATGAAAGATTTAAGTCTAATTCGAAAATTGTTACTTCTCTTTCTGCGTTGTTACCATGTCGAATTAGCAACTCAACATTTAATGATGTCAAACCAGCCTTTGAGTTTTACAGAGAAGATTTAAGTGGAGAGGCGGTATACCCAGCAATTCTTGAAGCAGAATTCGGTTTATGGAAACAAAAATGGTTAGATGTGAACGATTTTCCAAAGAATCCATTAGATGCATTGACAAAATGTTCTGAACAATTTTTTCCCAATGTCAGAATCTTATTAAAAATATTTGCAATATTACCAGTTACTACAGCAACTGCCGAGAGAAGTTTTTCTAGTTTAAAGCGAATAAAAACTTACTTAAGAAATTCTACTGGTGAAGAAAGGCTAAACGGTCTAGCACTCATGAATATTCATAGGGATATATGTAAATATTGATACTGATATTATAATAGATAATTTTGCGATGAAAAAAGAAAGGCGCTTAGAGTTTAAATTATAAAGTAGAGAGTGAATAAAGTCTTCATGTAATGTTTGTTTTAGATAAAAATTAATTTAATTTTTTTTAAATAAATTAAGATAAATAAAATATTGAAAAAATTTGTTTGTAATAATATAAATTCCCGGAAGGGGAACCCCCTAAAATTTTACTTTTAAAATTTTTTTTTAAAAGTAGTTTAATATATAAATAAATCAAACTTAAAAAAAATTGCAATAAAAGGGGGAACCCCCAAAAATTTACTTTTTACAAAAGACTTCTTACAAGTGCCCCCCCCGAAATGAAATCCTGGCTACGGGCCTGAATTGTTCCATACTAAGAAGGTCATGGCAGCCGTCAGGTCGCTTGAGAGAGAAACCGGGAACTTGATTGATTATTAATAGCAAATTTTGTTTTATAAATGACAGAGAGGAAGAGGAGCCTTCTAGCAAATTACATAATTATATATTAAAAAGATTATACTAAGATATTATTTCATTATAAATTTTGTTCTTATGTGAGCGGGCTATAAAAATGATGCTGCTGGGTCGAATCCGACCTGCGAGTTGGACGTTATTGTTCCCTTTTCTTTTAAATACACTACGCTTTATGTTTATTTCGTTTTCTTTTTTATAATTAATGTAAAACTAAGAAAAAAATTTTGTTGCAGTGTTTAGTACCCTGAAAGGCATTTTTGCATTATTAAATTCCGAAAGAGATGCACTAAATAAAGTATTAAGCAGCGATGTCCAAACAATGGCGGGATTTTCTTCAAATTCAGAAATTATTTCCGGCTTAAAAAGTAGTTTGACTAGCGCCTTGCATCAAAATAACGAGCTACGACGTCGATTAAAATGCATACACGTAACATCCGATTCATCCTGTTTATCCAATGTCGAGGAGACTGCGCAAGCTGTAAGTAATACACGTTACCTTTTGTTAGAATTTTCATGCATTGTTTGTGTTTTTTGGAATAACAACGTCTTGTATTACTTAGTATTTATTATAGAAGGAACATTCCAATTCGTCTTTAAGTTTGGATTCTTCTTGTGTAAGCGCCAGCGAATTTTTCGATGCTGAAGACTTGCCTGACGATGATCAAGAGAAAACTGAAGTACCTACAATTGAAATGGACGCACAAGTGTCTACGAAGGGATCTGATACCAGTTCTGAAGCTGGCTCTTTTTCAAGTAATGAGAGTATGAGTTCCGAGTCCGAGTTAGAAAATGAATACAATCATACCAGTAATCAAATGGCAGCTAGAGGTATATGGAATATTTTTCCTTTGATTACTATTTACAGGCCACACACAAAAACTATCGTTTAAAAATATTCTCGATCATTCTTTGTAGCACCTTCCATTACATTCTTTCTTTTTGTAGGATTTTAATTTTGCTAATAATTACTTTATTAGGTGGACAAGGTTTAACAGGACGTCGAACAGTTCTTCCTGTTACTCGTCCAGCCACAGAGGGACTTTCGCTATGGAATTTATTATACAAAAACATTGGAAAAGATCTGTCACAAATAAGTATGCCAGTAGCTTTAAACGAACCATTAAATTTGTTGCAACGCTTGTGCGAAGAATTAGAATATTCGGAATTATTGGACAAAGCCGCCGAGGTCGAAGATCCTTACGAACGCATGGTGTATGTTGCAGCTTTTGCCGTCTCGGCGTATGCTAGTTCTTACAGTCGCGCCGGCAATAAACCGTTCAATCCTCTGTTGGGGGAAACCTACGAGTGTATTAGGGAAGACAAAGGTTTTCGTTTTCTTTCCGAGCAAGTGTCGCATCATCCACCCATAAGTGCTTGTTATGCCGATAGTAGGAATTTCATTTTTTGGCAAGAGGCACGAATCAAGACTAAATTTTGGGGGAAAAGCATGGAATTTCAACCGTTAGGGAAAGTGCATTTGTTGTTACCTCTTACGGGAGACACTTACACTTGGAACAAAGTTACTACATGTGTGCACAATATCTTTAGTAATCAAAGATGGGTCGATCAATATGGAGAACTGCACATAACCAATGAGTACGTTTCATGCAAACTTACATTTGCTAAAACCAGTTATTGGTCTTCTAAGCGTCACGAGGTGATTATTTTGTTTTAAATTTATTTATATTACAATCACGCTTTTTTTCTTTACGGGGTTGGCAAGAAACTGTGAAATTAACTCAAAAACTCCTTAAAAATTAATCCATGCTCACTGATTTTCCTATCCTTGCATAATAATTCTTTTGCTTCAACAACATCTAGACACAGAGTCATGCATTTGTTTATTTTAATCTCAACTATTCTATTAATACAGCATCATCTGCATAATACTCTCACATTGTCCATTCACCGAGGATTCCCCTCGTGAAGTCTTTAATGTATTTGTGCCTTAATGGTTGGGTAGATATTTGGAGATAATATCCCTATCGGAGTTAAATTTTGGCTTTGTACGATCAACATAATAATTACCTCGACTGACCACATTATACAATCAGAGCGGACACGATTTCTAGAAATAACCCAAGTTTACATAAACAGATTAAGGGAAGAACTGGAAGCTGAATTCGATTGTTGAATCCTGAACACTTCCAAAATAGTTTCTTATTTCCTTTATAATTATTCTGCATTCTCGCTGCTTCTGTTAATCTCGTTGCTCCTTACTTTCTTTTTTCTATAATATAATATGGAACCTTTTACATTTTCCCGCATTTTCATTCGCTTTTTACCCTTCTTTCACGTGTTAATTCCACCATGCATAATTATATTTAAATTTATGTTGTAGGTAATAGGGACGGTTTTCGATGGAAATGGTAAACCTGTAAGAAAATTGTTCGGTAAATGGTCCGAAGCACTGTATTGTGGTGTGGCACCGTCCGCTCGTTGTATTTGGCGTGCGGGTACAATGCCATCCAATCATGAACAATATTATGGTTTTACACGTTTTGCAATTGAATTAAACGAATTAGGTCCCGAACAACATTTACTGCCAGCAACGGACACTAGATTTAGACCCGATCAACGTGCACTTGAAAACGGAGATCTCGATAAAGCGGAAGCAGTCAAGTTGGTCTTAGAAAATGCTCAAAGGGAACGACGAAAACAGCGTACTTCAAAAAATTTACAATATACACCACAATGGTTTTGTCGCAGGTCAACAAATAATGAAGAGGAAGAGTGGCAATATAACGGCAAGTACTGGGATATGCGAAAAAACCTAGGTTTAGGAGATCTAAAAGTGGAATCGCTGTGGTAATGAAATTTTAATGTTGTTCCCTTTAAGTAATAGAATTAATTTGATGCTAAGCATAAAGTTTGAACAAAATGGTAGTTAGTTCAAAAATGGTGCCTCAGTTGTTGATTATTTTTTAACTAGCAAGCCTAAATTAATTGAATCAAAAAGACAAATAAAATCAAGTGTTACGTAATCAACGTCCATTGTAGAAAATAATAAATTATCCTTGTTAACATTTTTGCTCTCCCGTACTCCAGTTGACATAATATTGCCTCGATACATTTTTAATTTTTCCTGCCGTATGTGATATTTTAAATCTGTATATATAGAGATCTATCTATATTATTTTATATATGTTATATATTTTTTATTTATACACTGAATTGAAATGCACAAATCTTAATTATCGTTGTTTTGTTTTAAAAAAGTTCCAGTGTGGTGGTACTACAGTATTTGACATTGTATGGCCTTGTTATTCGCCGCAGTGACAATATTTTCAATTAGATGACATACAATCAATCTGCGGTTCGGTGGGCATCGTGTCAATTATTGTAAGCAAATTTATTATTTGTTATTCATACTATCATGTGCCATTAAATACAAGCCAGAGTAATCGTTATTTATGTATATTTTAATGTGTCATATAAATAACTGGAAAGTTATTTTGACAAAATTGTTGTAGATTTTAATAATTTGTATATAATATATTATTTGAATTATTATTTAAGTTGTAGCTAAAATTTGTGAGTGTTGGTGTAATTTACATTCGATTTAGTATTTGGTTGAATCGTATTATTATTTTAATATTAAACAGACAAGTACTAAGTCTAGTGCTCTCTATATGAACAAATTTATTTAATTACCAGTAATTACCTACTACTTAAAAGGTATGTCTGTTTTTGTGATGGAGTATGGGAAAGCTATTTTGCAATTCACTTTGATGTAATTGTGCTACTTAATATTTAAATAATAAAATATTCAGGGGAGTGTCTAATATTGGTTATTCTTATAAGGCAATATTGTTCACGTTAATGATAAATTAAGCATAGGCAAGTCACTGGCAAGGTTTTAAAACAATAATTGTCAATTAATAATTTATTTCTATACGCAAATAATTAAATACCTACCTAATGCATAAAATGTTATCTGTAATAGATGAATATGGCCTACTTGTATTTCAAAAATATATCAATTACAAATATTTTTGATGTTTTTACTATAGCATGAGAAACTATTTTTTTTTAGATTTTGCCTTGTATAGTTCAAGGTTTTTTGCAGACGAAATATCTTGTGAGTGAAGGTCTTGTTTTTGATGTGCACAACATTGTAATACGGTTTGAAGTTTCTCGCCACATTCGATTTGAATACATGTGATGGACAAGTATACCACCCAATACACCTGTAGTAGGCTAAACATGAAAACAAACCCACGTAGTGGGACATAATCGTGGGCATACTGGAAAAAGTGACCAAGTCAAGTTGAGTTGTTTCTAAATAAATGAAATTGAATGTTTAATATTTTGTGAAAAAACAGCTTTTTAAAAGTTTTAATTTTTGTTTTAGGAAAATGAAACTTTAACAATACTTCTTATTAGGGCTTTTGCTAATTTTTTAAAAATACTGAGCAACCTTAAACAACACAGTTTGTCGTGACTATAGTATAGATCATGAAAATTGATACTGGTAGCTTTGATTACATAGTACAGATTGGCAGATTTGGAAACACCATTTTTAGTTAAAAAGACAATAAACAGTTAGCTCTATTTAATTTGAAATCATAATAAATTGCTTTATTATTGTAATTCTTAATTTGTATTGGTGCCATGGATCTTTAAGTGGTCCGTGATTGTGCTCAAATCATTTATTCAGCCTTCCAATTTAGTAATGCCATCTGTTGATTACCTTCTGAAATCCACTAGGCGTTTTTAAAAACTTCCATAGGGTCTGTCTATCTGGTACTACATAATCAAAGATAGTCTCAATGACATTATTTCAGCTTAATTATAATTGCGAATCATTTTTAATTAATTTCTTCAGCAGGCCACTTATGAAAAGTTTACCTGTTCCTAATTCTGGCTGTAAAGTAGTTCTTCTTCTGGTGTATCTTTGTTACTCATTTTAGAATAATTGGCTGCGCTGTGAACAACGAATTTGATTTAGTTCATAATTTCTCCGTTGGCCCGTTAATCATCATCCTTTTGGTGAAATTTCTCATCAAGTTTTCGCACATATGCGGCTGGATTTTGCCAATAACGGCACGAAAATTGTATTTTAGGTAGTCTACGTCGGCGCTTGTAAGTTGGGCCAGGCGGTCAGGTTCTTTTTAAGACTACCCGTAAATTGGGCCAAAAGATTATAAGGGTCCCATGTAAATTGGGCCAGAAAAGGTTCTGTAATTATTTTAATCCTTTGCCTTTTGTCCGTGTATTTTTTATTATTTTTTGATACTTGTTGCAAATACTATAGATAGTATTTGCTTATTGATATTTATTATTTTTTGATTCAACTTTGTAAATTACATTTTTATTAAATGTTTTTAATTAATGCCGGACTATTGAAATTATTATTTATATTCCATATTATAATAAATTAATTAAAGAACAAAAGATTAATACTGGTCGCAGTTCTGAAAGGCTCTCGCACACTGAGAAAACTGCCATGGTTAATTTTTTTTATTCGATTTTTTGGGGGTGAAACGTAAAAGTTTACTGCCCCATACCGCTACTATACTTTTTAATGCTATTTCAAGGTTCTCTAAGTTCCCGGTTTCTTTTATCCCGGTTTTCTTGATGGAAGGCGCTTCTAGTAAGTTTAGCCCAGTAAACCAGAGTCAAAACCGCTCTGGAGGGGTGCAACGCGGAGCGGAGCGGCGCCCCGGAAGAGTAGGTTTTGACGATGGATAAAGCCCGCATTTCATTATAGCTTCTAGCAGCCGAGCTTCTAGAAGCTATAATGAAATGCGGGCTTAACCCTCCTAATCGAATGCACACCTCAAAAATCGGAAAAAAACACTTAAATTTACGTACTTTCAAAACTCAATTTTGGGGTTGTTTTTAAGGATTTCTCAAAAAATATTTTTTCTATAAACTATATTAACCATATTCTTTAGTGTGTAGCACACGAAAATTTTTTTCTTACTTGCGTTTTGTGATACTTAATCTATACAATTGAATATTATTTAATGGCTTTACCTTTAAGCTGCCCACGCCGACCGCTGGCCCAAATTACGGGTTTTCTTAAGCTACCCACCAAAATAATTTTAAAATACATTGACCGCTGGCCCAACTTACATGCGTCCGTCTACGTATGTGCGAGCGTTTGTGTAGCCTTTCTCCTTATCATAATTCCGCAAAGAATAACGACATTAGATCACACGATCTTGGGGGCCAATTGGTGTCGGATTTCGTAGAACAACGCGGCAAAGGATTGGTTCGTGCGCGCTTTCAACGACGAAGATAGATATAATATTGCAATGCAATAGACAGAGACCGCAATATTAACTCTTTTCTCAATTACAAGATTAATTACAAATGATTTCAAAATAACTGAAACAGAAACATAAAATAGAAAATTAAATCTTTCCACTATTTTTATTGAGAAATTTATTATAGAAATCTGTTTTTATGGCATAATAAAAGGTGCATATAATTGCATTTCAAATGTTACCTATTTAATATGTTGCTTTAATTGTATGGAAATCAGTTTTACATAAATTTGAAACAACTTTCCTTTTATTTTTCCACTTCAGTTTATTGAAATTATTTGTAATTAGCCTGAGAATTGAGAAAAGAGTCTCTATTGCGGTCTCTTTCTATTGCATTGAAATATTATATCTATCTTCGTCGTTGAAAGCGCGCCCTTAAAAGTAAATGCCAGACCATATCCTCCAATTCACCCACAGGAAGTAATTTATCATCACACAATAGCACTCTCCATTGCCTAACCACATTTCCACAATGAAATCTCACGGATATTCATAATTCATCCAATAAATTTAATATAGTTCCAGTAAAAAGCTACAAAATTATGTCAGTAGAACAATAATCATTATTGCACAAATTTTTCGACTTTAACTTTAAAGGTGTGAATCGTGATATTTAAACATAATTAACGCCATAAAATTTTAACAATCGTGATATCACGCGCTATTTCAATGGCTTTATTTTATATTTCATTATTTAATTACATGGAATGGAAATGAGTTGCGCAAAAAAAATCTAATCGTATCACCTGGCAAAGGACATCCTAAGAATCGAATTTACTTAAAAAAAAATTAAATTTTTTAACCTATCTATGATCTTTACAACTTTTGTTGATATTTGTTCAGGTAGTAGGCTGGGCATATCTTTATTGGCCATGTTCGTTTTGTTTGTACTTTGTGCATTGGTTAAAATAAATTTAATAATAATAGTCCAGACAAGGAAGGTTTTTGGTTCGCAAAAAATCCGGGCAAGCTGAATTTTGGCAGAGATGTACATTGGAGTGTTCTAATGAACCCCCTAAAAGTCCCATAAAATCCCACGCCGGCGTCCCCCACAATCGGGGGTTTTAGCTCCCTCAACGCGATTTTTGCCGATAACTCGCTTATTTATGCTTGTATGAAAAATTATGATCAGACCATAATTGAAGAGCATAAAATTCTCTATAAAATAGTTTTATTTTCATATTTTTCCATAGCACACTAATACTTAAATTATTGACCGAAAACACGACCCACCCTTAAAATGGCACAATATTGATTCGTTGCAGAGAGAGAAATGTTTTCAGGCACGTGAAATGCTTTTAATAATAAATTAATTTAAATTGTGGCCAGCGGCGTACCTAGACCACTTGGGGCCCGTGGCGGATTTATTTTGGAGGCCCCCCTCACCCTCAAAAAAAAAACTTTTTAATGTGGCTAGCCTTTTTTTGCCTTAATCTAACCGTCTTCCATAAGCTATTGCCCTGTGCAGAGAAATAATAGATAGAATAAGGGAACAAACTCGTGCAGTCCGAGGTCATCAATTATCATTACTGTTAAAAATGTTAAGCTGATAAAAAGTTTTATCGTAAGAGCCCGAATTCGAACAATTGAATCTACGACGTTCAGCACGACGCAACGCAGCTCCGAAACCGACGCTCTCTGAACGACTGAGCCACGAACGAGCTCGCTCACTTGAGAAACATGGAATTATTTATTTTTGGGTGGGGCCCCCTTAGTAAAGGGGCCCGGGGCGGACCCCCCCCGCCCCCCCTAGGTACGCCACTGATTGTGGCCAAGGTTGGAAAATGATGAGAAAAATAAATTTTTTCAAAATTTGCCCAAATTATAGTATCTTCCAAGTAACAAAACAAAAATTTTGGTTTGAGCTTACAGAAGCTCCGGGCAAGCTGAAATTTGGCAAAGATGTATATTGAAGTGTTCTAATAAATCCCAAAAATGTCTCATAACAATCCCTAGCCGGCGTTCCCGCAAATGAGGATTTTAGCACCCTAAGTGCGGTGTTTCGCCTATAGCTCACGTATTTTTACTTTTACGAAAAATTACCATTAAGCAAAGTTGAAGAACATAAAATTCTCTACAACTTGTGGCACTACAGTAGGTAGTACTACAATACATACTGTAATAGGCAAATTAAACTTTGTTTAATGGTAATTTTTCGTAAAAGTAAAAATACGTGAGCTGTAGGCGAAAACCGCACCTAATAGGGGGCTAATCTCCTCATTTGGGGGAACGCCGGCTTGGGATTTTTATGAGACATTTTGGGGGTTTATTAGAACGCTCAAACCAAAATTTTGGTTTTGTTACTTGGAAGATATTATAATTTGGGCAAATTTTGAAAAAATTTATTTTTCTCATCATTTTCCAACCTTGGCCACAATTTCAATTAATTTATTATTAAAAGCATTGCACGTGCCCGAAAACATTTCTCTCCCTGCAACGAATTAATATTGTGCCATTTTAAGGGTGGGTCGTGTTTTCTGTCAATAATTTAAGTATTAGCGTGCTATGGAAAAATATGAAAACAAACTATTTTATAGAGAATTTTATGCTCTTCAATTATGGTCTGATCATAATTTTTCATACAAGCATAAATACGCGAGTTATTGGCAAAAAATCGCGTTGGGGGAGCTAAAACCCCCGATTGTGGGGGACGCCGGCGTGGGATTTTATGGGACTTTTGGGGGGTTGATTAGAACACTCCAATGTACATCTCTGCCAAAATTCAGCTTGCCCAGATTTTTTGCAAGCTTGAACCAATTTTTCGGCTTCGTTGCCTGGACTATAAGAATAGATACGGAAAAAATGTGCAAATCTTTTTTGTAGAAAATTCTACAAGCTTTACTTTTTATATGAAACATAATTTCGATATCGCTAATGGTTAGCGATTTATAAGCAAAAAACTGAATGGAGTTGCCACTTTTCAAAGATGGCAGATCGAGCTCAACAGATTTAATTCAGGACTTTTAGTATGTTTAATAGTACGCCTAAATGAACATCAATTTTTTCCGTCAAGCTTTCCCTATTTGACACGACTAAAAATGATTGTTTTCTTAAAACAATGGTGCCATTCAGCAGAAAAAGCAGTTGTATAACTGTGTTGTACAACAGTTGTGTAAAGGTAGCGAAATTCCATAAGAATCGAGCAGGTAGCGGACGTGCCAGCAGAAAAATCCCCAACAGTTGCGCAACTGTTATATACCTCTGCTGAATGGCACCATTGAAAACGGAAAATCTGATGTGACAACACATTACTTTCCCATTTAGTAGATTCCACTTCATTTTATATTAAATATTAATAAAACAGATGTTAACTCAAAAAAATTTTTAACTCGATAAAATACACAAATTACTGTGAGATATCAAAGTTACGAAATTTAATTTGTAATTTAACATGGTAACTCATATTTTTTAAAAGTACTTATTTTATATTTTCATTTTAACAATAATATAACATGTTTGCATTGAAAAATTTTTAAAATTGTCATTTTCCAAAAAAAATTAGAAATTTGCGGAATGCCGTGCCGTCTATGTGTAATCAAATTTTAACTATGGGCGTAATGACGTCAGAATTAATATTTTAGAAGTAATTAAAAAATTCGTTTAATATTAATTACACATGTTTATACAAGTAAATTAGTTAAAATATTAAATTATAGTAATAAACAATACAAATCACTTGGACAGATCAAAATTAAACTAAGGCAAACCATAATTTTTTAAATTTGCCGTTTTTAATTTGTATATCACGATTACTCGAAACCAGTTCATTTTTCGAGAAAAAGTATATCTACAAATTTTATCGGGCATACAGTCGGCTCGACGACGGTGTATTATTTTTCGCGATCCGTTTGACGCCGCCCGGCGTAACGCAAAAAACGGCAAAAATATGTAATTAAAATCGTCGTCTCGCTTAGCGCTCGAAAGCGATCTGTGACCTAGGCAATTTTTGCAAAAATGCAAATCTAAATTCGAGAGGATCCAAATGAGACCAAAAAATCGAAACTTTAATCTGAAAATAAGCGAGCCAGGCGCAAAAACTATTCAATTTTTACCCCCCCCCCCCCCTTAAACGGTAGCGGGACAAAAATTGGAAAATTTGGCCATACCGATTGTCCATTTTCGCCGCCCCCACCCCTCTAGCAAATTTCAGGTCGATCGGACGAAAACTCTGGAAGTAGATACAAAAATACGAAAAACCGCGAGGAGCCCTCTTTCCAAGCGCTGGAAAAATTTTTCGAAAAAGAAAAAATTGCTTCGCCCCCTCGCCCACCGCCCGGAGTTTCCTGAAAAATTTAAAGTCTCCAAAGTGAATGCCGAAATTTTGTGACCACTTTGAAGCGCCATTTCACCCCCTCCGTTACGTCCCATGAAAAACGGGATAATTTTCCCGTTCAATCCTCGTAAAACCACACGGGTATGCAAAATTTCAACTCTCCACAACCCTCGTAGCTATACGCACTAAATTATGAATGAGTGAGTGAGTGATTTGCTCAAATTTATGTATTTAATACAAAATTTGGATAAAAACTTGGATCAAAATTATCCAAGGCAAACTATATTTTTTTAACAGCGCTTATTGTATTTTTGCATTTTAACAATAATTTAAGAGCAAACTATCAAGTGTGGGGTATCATAAGATGCGGAAAAATAATCTCGTTCGATTGATATGATTATTAACCTTATATGTTCCACCGGGAAGCGGCAATGCTCTTTAACAATTTTCATTCCCCTAAAAAAGGGGTTAAAAATGGACGGTTTTCAACCAAAATCTAATCAGCTCTTTAGACAGTTACTTCAAACTAGTGTATAAAATTTCAACTCAATTGGTGCACGCGTTTGTCTGAAAACGTTGACGATAGAATCACCACACATCACACTTCATACATCACACACACATCCGGACATCATTCCAAAATTGGTCTTAAACAATTCGTATGGGCTCATAGACCATGGGAAAAATGCTAACTCAAAATTTTTTTTTAACTCGATAACAATACTTTCCTTTACTACGTAAATGGGAAAGTAATATTGGCCCTTCTTCTACCAAGGTACAGAAATATTCGTCAATATCTCGGTTTGTACTCACTTTAGATCAAAATTTTAGGTAATCAAAAATAAAGTAGACTAAATTCTCTAGAGATCAAGTCTCTATGAGATTTGTCTATGGTCTATGAGCCCATACGAATTGTTTAAGACCAATTTTGGAATGATGTCCGGATGTGTGTGTGAAGTGTGGTCATTCTATCGGCAACGTTTTCAGACAAACGCGTGCACCGATTGAGTTGAAATTTTATACACTAGTTTGAAGCAGCTGTTTAAAGAGCTGATTAGATTTTGGTTGAAAACCGTCCATTGTTTAGAACAGTGGTTCCCAAAGTGGTCCAGGTGGACCCCCAGGGGTCCATATGAGACCACACGGGGGTCCACGTAGACGTGAAAAGAAAACAGGGGTTCACAAGTTGTAAGTGGGGGTCCACGAAAAATTTTCTGGTTTTCATAATAGTAGCAATGTAGCAGCAGGGGGTCTACCGAAAATAGTAAAACTTTGAAAGTGGTCCACGAGAAAAAAAAGTTTGGGAACCATTGGTTTAGAAGAATGAAAATTGCTAAAGAGCATCGCCGCTTCCCGGTGGAACATATGCGATTAAAAATCATATCAATCGAAAGAGATTATTTTTCCGCATCTTATGATACCCTACACTTGATATTTTCCTCTTAAATTATTGTTAAAATGCAAAAATCAAATAAGCGCTATTAAATGAATATGGTTTGCCTTGGATAATTTTGATCTGTCAAAGTGATTTGTATTGTTCATCAGTGGCGTAGCTAGGGGGGGGGCGCCCCGGGTGTCATCCGTCTGGGGGTGACATCCTACCCCAAATTATTTAAATTTCCTGAGTAAAATTGCCTCGTTTCTTGGTTTTTTAGGTTCCTAGGGGTGACACCTCAAAAAAAAGACATCGGCCTAGGTGTGGGTGACACCCTACCTCAAATTATTTTAATTTCCTGTCTAAAGTTTCCTCGTTTCTTGGTTTTTTGGGGCGACACATCGAGAAAAAAGGTCATCAGCCTAGGTGGGGGGTGACACCCATTAAATCCGCCCCGGGTGTCACCCATGCTAGCTACGCCACTGTGTTCATTACTATAATTTAATATTTTAACTAATTTACTTGTAAAACATATTATGTAATTAATATCAAACGAATTTTTTAATTACTTCTAAAATATTAATTCTGACGTCATTACGCCCATAGTTAAAATTTGATTGCATATAGACGGCACGGCATTCCGCAAATTTATAATTTTTTTTGGAAAATGACAATTTTAAAAATTTTTCAATGCAAACATGTTATATAATTGTTAAAATGAAAATATAAAATAAGTGCTTTAAAGAAATATGAGTTAGCATGTTAAATTACAAATTAAATTTCGTAACTTTGATATCTCCAAGTTATTTGTGTATTTTATCCAGTTAAAATTTTTTTTGAGTTAACATCTTTTTTATTAATATTTAATATAAAATTAAGTGGAATCTACTAAATAGGAAAGTAATGTGTTGTCACATCAGATTTTTACTTTCCGAACCCCTAGGTAAGGAAAGTATTGTTATCAGTCAAAATTTGACCCCCCAATTTTTTGACAGATGTTCACGTTTTGAGGTCCCCTGAATCCATTTTTATCATTTTTGGAAGGATGTCTGTATGTATGTGTGTGTGTATGTACGTCTGTGAACACGATAGCGTCTAAACGAAGCAAGCAAATCATTCCAAATTTTGCATATAAGCTTTTTCCTATCGTAGGACGAAGCCAGATGAAAATAATTTAAATCGTGTAACGGGAAAGGGGGGTTTACCTGGAGCTATTATGACATTATGCGTCATAACTTCGAAACGAAATTAAATATGTAAAAATATTAATAACAAAAAATTAGCGCTATGGAATTTCCTACATTTTTTGTCCTACAAGTTTTTCTCTAAAATATACAGGGCGTTTCAAAAATTTTTGTATTTGTAAAAATTTTTTGTATTTGTAAATAAAATAGTAAACCGCATTCTACTAACGAAAATAAGATGAAAAGTTTCTAATAACATGGGTCCAAAAATGCTTCGTTTGCAAGATATAGGCATTCAAAAGTTTTTTTCTTCCTATTTTGGCAAAATATGAAATTTTTCATCGATTTACTGTTGAAATTATGTAACCATTTTATTTAAAAATATAATGTAAAAATTTGCGTCTGTTCGGAAAGTTATGCGATGGCCACATCAGATTTTTTTTAGTGTTAACAATTAAGTTCTTTTTTAAAGAGCATGAAATTATCTACAACCTTTACTTTCTAAAATCAATGGCTTTCAAGTTAGTCTTTCATAAAGAAATGTTAAAAACTCGCAGTTTGTTTTTTTTTTAAAACCGTGTAGTACCTTTTAAATGAAAAATTCTACAAAAAATAGACGGGCCCTTTAGTCTAGTCAACTTTCTTGCAAAATTAAACCAAGTCTGATAATTATATTATCCTTTACTTTTGTATCTTTTTAAAATAAATTATAATCACAATTAGATGCACGATTAGCACAAATTCAGTCCTGTATGGGATCTGCCGTGACAGCTTCTCTATTTTCGTAAGTCCAAAATCGATGAAACTCGATAAGAATACTAACAAATGTATCACCTTGACCACAAGCATATAAATCCTCAAGTGTAATACGTTCTGGGTCACTGGACCTAACCATATCGAACAATTCATCTTTAACATCCTGAAAGCTAACCGGAGCAGCACCGTGAGCGCGCATTTGATCTTGTATAGCTCGAAAGAAATAATTTAGCGTAAAAGCGTCCAAGAAGCCTTGTTCATTTAAATCCAAAATTCGAAACAAAAACGAAAGTGCTTGTGGTTCCGAACGATTTTCTAAAGTTAACACCAAATCTAAATAAGTCTTATAATCCATCTCACCGCCATAAGTAAGACAGGTCTGAAAAACACGCTCCAAGAACGGCTGAGTCAGTGTACCCGAACCGTAATTTGCTAATTCCGATATACTCAACATCCCATTATGGTCCCGATCTAAATTCAAGTATTGTCCGTACACACGTAAGGCCGACGGAGCACTAAACCAATTTTGTTCTTGCAACTCCTTACTTAAATCTTCGTCTCGTAATTCCAACAGGTCATCTAAAAATGAGCAGACTAAAACGTCTAATATTCGCACACGTCCTGCCCTGAGAGTGTCTAGAAAGTATAAAAACTTTCGTACTGCTGTACATATATAAAAACTATGAAAGGATGTTTCCAGACCTTCCAGCTGAGGCAAAGTGGGTAACAAGTCGGCAATGTAACTTTCCAAATCGGCTTCGCGTAAGTAGCCCTGTCCTGTAGCATCGTACAAAGACAATCCCACCCGAGTTTGTTGTAACCACACTTTACGCATCACGTAGTTAAAAAGTGACATAATCGAGACTCTTCCGCACGGATCATCCTGTTGTAATCGTGCAAATATATTCGCAGTAAAGTACGGTTTCAATTTTGGGCCGGCTAGCTCGGTCACACGTTTATAGTCCATATAACTGATTAATTGTTCATCTGGCGCGGTTTGATGTTGATCAAGTAACACCCATAGCGCTTTCAATTCGTTATTGTCTAATAATTCGTGACTGCGTCGTTGTAAAAACGTCGATCTGGTTTCTTCGCGTAATTTTTGACGAAGAACTTCGTGCTCCTGTGGTATTTTCCAAAAAAATTGTGGTATCTCTTTGGCCCTTTTTACAGTATTGCTCTTCGGGTTCCATTTAGTTAAGCATTTTTGAAAATGAGCATCTTCGATTTCTGCTAGTTTTGACTTTTCAGGTACTAAATTTAATTGTATTTTAATTAAATGAAAAGTTTTGTTACGTTATGTCAAGTTTACCTGGATTTTTGGCGAGTTTCTTCTGTAATAACGATTTTAAATTCATTTTACAAAAAATAAGTGCACTTGTCAAAATTTTGAGGTTAATTTTTAACGATGTTTAAAATTTTAAACAATATACAGGGTGAGTTCAATTGGAGCATTGATACAATTTGGGGATTTGTCTAAGGGGACAAATTAAAACATTAAAACGAACTAAACTTTTAGACTCCCCCCCTTCTCCTAATAAGAAAAAATAAGAAAATAAGAAACTAATATTACGTAAGATTAATTATTACCCAATGAGAAGCCAGATCGAATCGGGTCAAAAGAATGTTCGGTATTTTCAGTAATTTGCTTTAATATACAACCAATATTACAATTTGTAACCTATGGTTGAACTCTGTAAAAAAACCCTATTTTTAATCAACTTCAAGGGCTGTTTTAGACTAGTAGGTAAATGTTAATCTTCCGCAATTTTTTACTTTCCGAACCCCTAGGTAAGGAAAGTATTGTTATCAGTCAAAATTTGACCCCCCAATTTTTTGACAGATGTTCACGTTTTGAGGTCCCCTGAATCCATTTTTATCATTTTTGGAAGGATGTCTGTATGTATGTGTGTATGTGTGTATGGGAGCGTTCAAGTATTACGTAACGAATTTGGGGGGAGGGGGGTGGTCTTGTAAAACGTTACGATGCGTTACAGGGGAGGGAGGGGGGGTTTGAACTACGCGTTACGTAACATTGTTTTTGCCACATAATTGTGACTTTTAGGTATAAAAATGGTCACTTGGTGGTTACGTAACGTTTTACTAGGGGGGAGGGGGGGTACAGAAAAACGTTACGGCGCGTTACATGGGGGAAAGGGGGGGTCAAAAATCTCCAAAAATTGCGTTACGTAATACTTGAACGCTCCCTATGTGTGTATGTGTGTATGTACGTCTGTGAACACGATAGCGTCTAAACGAAGCAAGCAAATCATTCCAAATTTTGCATATAAGCTTTTTCCTGTCGTAGGACGAAGCCAGATGAAAATAATTTAAATCGTGTAACGGGAAAGGGAGGTTTACCTGGAGCTATTATGACATTATGCGTCATAACTTCGAAACGAAATTAAATATGTAAAAATATTAATAACAAAAAATTAGCGCTATGGAATTTCCTACATTTTTTGTCCTACAAGTTTTTCTCTAAAATATACAGGGCGTTTCAAAAATTTTTGTATTTGTAAAAATTTTTTGTATTTGTAAATAAAATAGTAAACCGCATTCTACTAACGAAAATAAGATGAAAAGTTTCTAATAACATGGGTTCAAAAATGCTTCGTTTGCAAGATATAGGCATTCAAAAGTTTTTTTCTTCCTATTTTGGCAAAATATGAAATTTTTCATCGATTTACTGTTGAAATTATGTAACCATTTTATTTAAAAAAATAATATAAAAATTTGCGTCTGTTCGGAAAGTTATGCGATGGCCACATCAGATTTTTTTTCAATTCTACTATATAAACCTTCAGCATTCCGAATCTCTATAGGGAATTTGTCAAATCTGGGACCGTTTTACGTGCATTTCCAAGAGCACGTAAAAAGCAGCGCCGTAGCAAGGGTGAGGCGACTGAGGACCATCGCAATAGGGGCGCTAAACCTTAACAAAACCGAATAAATAATAGTTTAAATTTTCAAAAAAATAAGAATCTTTGTTTGGGGGGAGGCATATATTCAAATTTGACTGAATTATAAAATTCCCTGCCGGCCTTTTCTCCAAGTGGGGATTTTAATCCACTATAGTAGTTTTTCGCCTACAACTCGCTTACCTTCATTTTTAGAATAAATTATCATTAAATCAATATTGAAGAGTACAAACTTCTCTATAAAACAGATTAAGAAAATTTGCCTACATCATACTAAGTATTTATAAAATGAAAAGAAAATCCAGAGAAAACAATTGAAAAAGATTTTGAATAATTCATAATTATTTCGTACATTTAAACTTTACCATCGATGGTGAACAAAACCGGTAAAACTATTACGTTATCATAGCGACAGTTATATAATATTTAAATTGAAAAGAAACAAGGTGGATCTCGCTTTTTGCGACAGATCCTAGGCTTCTATACAGCTACCTTTCTGGTGTAAAAAGAAGTTCTTAGTTAGTTATTTTTGTTAGACATGTAATTTAATATATCAGATTAAATTTTTGCGATCAACGGATCAACAGATAAACGGATTATAGGATAATCGGATAAAATTTATCTACTATATAATGGGAAACCGGCATAGAGAAGATATAGAAGGATCCAGATAATCTGCACTAATTAAATTTTTTGCGGTTGGTAATTATCATTATGTTCCCTATAGACTCCTAGACCGTTTGACCGATCGGAATAAAATTTGGCACAGTTATTATGTAGGTCCCTGCGCCCCTACCGCCATCGCTGAGGATGAAGAAATAGAAGACTTTTACTCTGTGCTTGAAGATACAATGAAAGCAATACCAGAAAGAGAGATAATCATGATAGTAGGAGACTTTAATGCCAAGGTGGGCAAAGAGACCCGAGTGGGGGGAAATCACGGACAGCCTGTGGGAGAATTCGGTCTGGGAAACCGTAACGACCGGGGAGAAAGACTGATCAACTTCTGCGCAGATAACAGATTTATCGTTGCAAACACTATGTTCAAACACCACCCCCGACATTTATATACATGGAGGTCGCCTGGAGAAAGATATCGAAATCAGATTGACTACATCCTGATCAGACAGAGATGGAGAAGCTCCCTGAAAGACGTGAAAACCTACCCAGGAGCCGACTGCGGGACCGACCACCAACTGCTGGCTGCCGAGTTTCTCCTCAAACTTAAATGCACACCTAAGAAGGACATACAAAGAAACCGATGGCATCTATACAAAAACGAAAGGTATAAAATCGAAGCACAGGAGACCCTGGGAAGCATACCCGATGAACGCAAGAACGCTCTCAATGCAAATGATCTATGAGAGATAATGAAAGAAAAATTAAATGACGCCGCAAAAAAGTCAAATGAGGACAATACAAGAAAGGGCAATAACAACAACAACAACAACAGAAAGCCATGGATATCAGATAGGACATGGAAGATCATTGAAGAAAGGAAGAAATTAAAGTCTCTAGGCATGACAAGAAATAACTGCAAGGCTTACACCGAATACTGCAAAACTATAAAAAAAGAATCTCGAAAAGATAAAGAACTGTATCTCAGTGACATGTGCAAGGAAGTAGAGACCCACTCGAGCAGAAATGAGACTGGAGATATGTTCCGAAAAATACGCACGATTGCTCGAGAATTCAAACCAAAGACAAATACCATACAAGACGAAAAAGGTATAGCAATAACCAACTTCGAGGGAGTTCTCGAACGATGGAAACAATACTGCGAAAATCTAATGAAGGGAAAAGCGGACGCACAGACAAACATCGAAAATATGGAAAACGCGGAACATGAACCAGACATTCTCAAATCCGAAATCGCTGCGGCCACAATGGCACTTAAAAGAAATAAAGCGTCAGGATATGACGAAATCGTGGCAGAAATGATTAAGGCAGCCGGACAACAGGGTATTGATATGCTGCACTGTATATGTAACAAAGTGTGGCATTCGGGAAGATGGCCTGACGATTGGGTAAAGTCTATATTCGTGCCAATCCACAAGAAAGGAGCGAAAAATAAATGTAGCAACTATAGAACAATCGCCCTTATCTCGCATGCCAGTAAGGTGTTACTGTGGATCATCAACGAGAGACTGAAAGCCTACATACATCCACAAATACCGAACGAACAGGCCGGATTTATGCCAGGCAGAGGCACAAGAGAACAGGTTCTAAACGTTAGACAAATTGTCGAGAAACTCAGAGAATTCAACACTAAGGGATACTTCTGCTTCCTAGACTATCAGAAGGCTTTCGACTGCGTGGAGTGGGACAAACTTTGGTACATTAATACAATACTTGGCGTCCCCCCACACCTTACCTCCCTCATCAGCAAACTATACGCTTCTAACGAGGCACAAGTCAGAATGAATGACCAACTATCAAAGACTTTCAAAGTAGGAAGAGGAGTGAGACAGGGGTGCATTATCTCGCCGATTCTATTCAATATATACGGAGAATGGATAATGCGCGTCGCTACAGAGGGATGGAAAGGAGGAATATCGATAGGCGGAAGAAAAATATTTAACTTAAGATATGCAGATGACACGACACTGCTAGCGGCGTCAGAAGAAGAACTGACAGAGCTCCTGGAGAGAATTAAAGCAACAAGCGAAGAATATGGCCTCAAAATAAATACAAATAAGAGTAAAGTGATGATTGTGGATAGGGCAAGTGAGAATCAACGGAATATCGGAGAAATAGGCGGGATTGAAACTGTGGAGGGTATAGTATACCTGGGCGTCCGCATCACAAGAACTGGAGAATGCGAAAGCGAAATCAGACGCAGAATCACGCTGGCAAAGACAGGAGTGGCAAAACTGACGAGAATATGGAAAGATAGAGGAATATCGAAGTCCACTAAAATGAGAATTATCCAATCTCTGATTTTCCCAATAATGACGTACGCCTCGGAAAGCTGGACAATCAAAGCGGCAGATAGACGACGAATAGAGGCTTTTGAGATGTTCTGTTGGCGTAGAATGCTGAGGGTGTCATGGACGGAGAGGCGTACAAATGTGTCCATCCTGAAGGAACTTAACATCAAGGAAAGATTGAGCACATCCATAAATAGAGCTATATTAAAATATTTCGGACACATTATGAGACGCGGGGATGGAACGCTCGAGAGACTCGTGGTCCAGGGCAAGATAGAGGGTAAGAGACCAAGAGGTCGGTCTCCCTCTCGGTACGTTGACCAAATAAAGAAAATGACTGGCTCAACAGGGCAGCAATGCGCACACAACGCAATGGACAGAGAAAGATGGAGAGATACAGTTAACAACTGTTTATCATGAATGATGCCACGATGCCCGGATACGGGCGTGCCGAACAAGAAGAAGATAATCTGCACGAATTAAATTTTTTGCGGTTGGTAATTATCATTATGTTCCCTATATACTCCTAGACCGTTTGACCGATCGGAATCAAATTTGGCACAGTTATTATGTAGGTCCCTGCGCATGTTTTAGTATTGAAATAGTGCAAAAATTCGCAAAGGAAAGGAAAGTTGATTTTGAGTAGCCTACCTTCCTTTAAGGAATCTCGATAATCCATTCATGCGCGTCCCTATGGGACGCGCATGAATGGATTATCGAGATTCCTTAAAGGAAGGCAGGCTACTCAAAATCAACTTAAACATCAATAATTAATGCTGTCAAGCTGTCAACCGATCGACAATGCAAATGCGCGTGCACGTGCTTTACATTTCTATTTGACCAATCTTAACCAAATTTGGTGTAGAAGTTATTTACAACGCTACGAAAAACATAGGCTAGTTTAGAACCTTGGAGTGAGGCCGAAGGCCGAACAACCACATCCTACACGGTCTAGATGGCTAAAGGCGGCCGGTAGGCCGACTGTGCCAGCTAGTATTTAATAACAATCAAACTTTTTCATTCCATTCGAAACTTTACTTCTCTGTAATGTACCACTGCTAATATGGTAAAAAATAAATAAAAAATTATTTTTCACATCAAAGTAAAACCAGAAAGTCCATTTTAAATTTAAAACAAATTTTAATTTTATTATACATAGTACGATGTGTTTACAATGACAATTTCGAAGGTTCTGATTAGGGTTGAATTATGTGGACGGACACGGAGCCAGATCATAAGGCTTCTTGCTATACTTTGTTCACTGCTTCACTGCTACCTCATAATTCATTTCGTACGCCCCACGCTAAATAGTTGTTTTTACTTTTATATATTGACCTGTTATTTGCCTTCCCCAGGTATATTTATATATTTGATATTTGTGTTTGATGTTTCATATTTGATTTGATTTGATTTTGCATTTATTGAATGTACGAAAACATTTTTAATTTTGCGTACAAGTGTCGATAGAGATTAGAGTACAAAATGTGGCAGGCAGTCATTGGGTAGTCAGTCGGGTTCGCGCGTAGCGACCAGAAGGTTGAATTTTTGTATTGTTAAAAGTTGAGAATAAATATTGAAACTTATTAAAAAGTAACGGCGTTTGATTTTCATTTTGTGAATTTTGGAGAGAAGAAAATCAACAACATTAAATTGTTCGCCCGGCGGGCGTTATATTTTTTAGAACACCACAATATAGATACTTAAACTATATGCTCATGCTGTTACATTTACTTAAAAGCAACGCTAACATAATCCTCATGTCGTTTAAAACATGGATTGACGGGCAAGTCCGTCACGCGCCATACGCTAAATAATGCGATGACGGACATATCCGTCATCAGCATTGAACGTGTTAAAACACATTTTTATTTTATTATACATACGATGTGTTTACAATCACAAATTCGAGGGTTCTGGTGGTTAGATTTGAATTATGCGGACAGATAGACAGACGGATGGACAGATACGGAGCCAGATCATAAGGCTTCTTGCTATACTTTGTATAGAAGCCTAAAATTCCTAACGATAAAAATAATCCTCATATTCGGAGGGGGAGGGGATTCCGTTACGTTACCATGGAAACGGTGATTCTTACATACTAGGCAGGCTATGTGAAAGTTCACAACTAGCGCCCACTGGTTGGGCGCGCCGGCACTTTTCATGGTATACCTTTTATCTTTGCTTTTATTTACTAACTAGCTGACCCGGCAGACGTTGTCCTGCCCGAAATTAATTGTTATGCCACTCAAAGAATTGTTTATCCAAATATAAATTTACGAAATAATTAAACAAATGATGAAAAAACCAAAAAATTTACATTAAAAGTAGTAATATCGAATCCTGACAGTTTCGGATGTATTTACTAAAGTTGCGTGCAAGGGTACCTCTGGATCTAATTCAAACGATGGTTTGAAAAATATTAGAAAAAAATTAAGTCAGAATTTAATGTCAACCAAAGGATTTATTTTCTATCATTAAATTTTAATTTACAATAAATATTAGCTACAATTTTGCAATTTTGTTTTTGTTTTAGCTTACTTCTTACGTCAGTGAGTTTTATTTTCTCTTTGCGCACCCCTATTCGCGATCCGTCACTGATCATACGTCAATGACATAATTTTACAGTTAAACTTCATATGTCAAAGACAGTTTCATTTTCTGTTTGCAAACCCCAATTCGCGTGCCGCCACTGATCATATGCCAATGTCATTATCTTAAGGTAAAAATTCTTATGTCAAAGTCAGTTTTGTTTTTTCTGTTTGCGCCTCCCTATTCGCGAGCCGCCACTGATCATAATATGTCCATGTCATAATTTTAAGGTTACACTTACATAGCGTGCGATCTACTGACCAGGGCCGGTCCACCGAGATTTCGGAAAAATTATGTTTTTCAGGCAAACAAAAGCACTTTTAGGTCGGGATTCGGTTGGGAAGCTTGGGGACTACATCCTTGAGGATGATCCATACACCAAACCGGGATCTTAAAAGACCGGGATACAGCATTTAAAATTATTCTAGAAAAGGTATGCATTTAACATTAATTTATGTGCAATTGAATTTATTGAAAATATGGGTAGATTAATAAAAAAAAGTATAACAAAACTGTTAAGTATTCACAAAAGTAGATCTGAAGGAACTTATGATCTTCGTTTGGTGGCGGTAACAAAGCGCCCGCTCGATGGTGAATTTGCCCTTGAATCTGAAAGTGTTGGTATGTAAGTTACAATGTGACTGATAGATGGCGCGACATATTTATGTAGCTAGTTATCTTTATACCAATGCTAAATATAAGGACACCTGGTTTGTAGTTTTAATTACTCAAGTACAGTGTAGCCAACCCTACAGTTTTAACTGTAGATTTACAGTTTTTTCGAAATCTTCCCAGTTTTCAGTTCAGGCCTCCAAATCTACAGTTTTTTATTCAAGATGCCAGCGTCATCTATTTTATATGCTGCGTAGTCCGTAAACTAACTGAGCTTCAGCAAAACCTACCTCTACCGACCCAGACTACGTAATTGTCAATCTATTTGTTAGATGGCGTTATGTCGGGAATCCGGGGAATCCCATGTGTTACCTTGCCCGAGCTGTCCGTCATTTGTTTAGATTGTTCCGAGTATTTTTGTGTTACTAGATACTTATTGATAACGGAAACAATAAAAAAGTTACGAAAATGGTTAGCAGTAGTGATAGTGAGTCAGATTTTGATAAAACTCCACCAAGAAAGAAGAAAGTAGTGAGATACGAGCAAACATTCATTGACTCTTGGCTCAAAGATGAAAAGTTTAGTGGATGGCTCGCAAAAAGTAAAAAAGGTAACACATATTTTTACTGTTCTGCATGCGACTGTGACCGGAAATGCGGCATTCAAGAACTGACGCGACACAAAAATTCATCCAAGCATGAAGCGAACTGTAAAAAAATGCAAAAGCGACCTAATAAGCTTACATTTTTGTTGCCATCAAAATCACAGCAACCGCAGCAGATGACAAAAGCAGGTGAAATTAAATTAGCTTGTTTTATTGCAGAACATATAATATTTATTAACCTTGCATTTAATGTTGCATCACATCTAACTAATTTAGTAAAATCTGTGTGTCCAGATTCGAAAATTGCTGAAAACTTGGCTATGAGCCGAACGAAAGCTCGAGCTATTGTAGTAAATGTGACAGGAAAAACGGCTGAAGATAACTTGATAAAAAATTTAAGGGAAAACAATTTTGCATTGTTAGTAGATGAGAGCACTGATAAGTCGACAATCAAGCATTTAGCTTTAATAGCAAGGGTAGTTAATTCAAATTATGAGGTAGAAGACAAATTCCTAACTTTGATACCAGTTACCGACAGTTCAGCTAAAGTTTTATACAATAAAACTATCGAATATTTTATTGAGAAAGAAATCCCATACAAAAAAAATATGTTAGGATTTGCTTCTGATGGTGCCAATGTTATGTTTGGAGGAAATAACTCGATGGTCACTCATTTGAAAAATGACATACCCAATCTGTTCACCATGAAATGTATATGCCATTCATTTGCGCTTTGCGCATCCTACGCATGTGAAAAATTACCGAGGGGAAATGTTATGAAAACTAAACATAGAAATAAACTTTCTACGACCACAATAAAAGGAACTTTGCACACAAAATTAAAGATTGTTTCAAATTCGATGCGACAAATGATCATTTGAAAAAATTCAATAAAACTATGTACGAATTCAAAAACAAAGATGAAATGGAAAATCAAGAAGATTTGCTAATAGAAAATGAGATGGTAGCTGGATGATAAAGGATAAAGCCCTCAGATCAATGTGTTGTCAATATACTGCCATGTATCGCTACTGTTTAACTCAAAAATTTTAATTTTTATAGCGGGGAATGAGATGGCACTTAATTTAAAAAATGCTCCGGCCAGCAATGAGAACTCTTCTAATTCAGGGTCAAAGGTGGGTTCTTTAATCTGTTAAATGCTCATGTAAGTTATCTTAATTCAATAACCTTGCAAAAATACACGGGACAACAAACTTATTGTATCTTACACCTACTTATTTGTTCTTTACTTCACTGCTGTAAATTTAATTGAAATAAAACGTAGTTATTTGCAAACCAAACAATGTAATTTATTGACAAATAAAATTATTTAGAAAAAACAAAAGATGAATTTTTAATAATTGGAATTAAATTAAATTTACAAAAACAATTAGTAAAAATGTTTATAAATCCCCCAAATTTTAAATCACGCGCGAACTGATTTTATAATAAATGTTACTAAAAAGGTCGACACAATTGTGCTTACCGAAGTTTATCATAGTGCACCATCGATGTGTAGAACACTTAGCGAAAGAATGAAGTGGAGATGACTGCAGTTTTGGTCCAATTTCCATACTATGAAGATTCCAAACATAATTACTGACGAATTGAATTTCCTCGTTTCTCAGGATAAACGCTCAGGCAGGTCCATAAAATGTTAATCTTCAATAATCTTCCAATAATCAGTAACAGAACCATCAAAAACGTGACCATAAAAATTTATTAGCGGTCTCCAAAATTTTCCAAATATTTCCAAATATCAATCGAAACTTGACACTTCTTCTTCTAACTTCTTGAATCATCAATAAACATTTCATTTACAACTTAATAAGCGATTATTTAAAAACAATTTCCAAAATTCAACTTTCTCAAATTGACGTTTTCTCTCTACGGACATACAGAGAGAGTCCAAAATTACGTCCTGCCGTCTCCATGTACGGAACGAGACTTCTTCTTTCTTGTTCATCCCACCAAAATTGTTTATCTGTCCGCGCACTATTCTTTAACGCACAATTATTATGTTAATTTTCAATGCCTGCACTTTTCAAATAAAAAATTTATTTTAATTTAATTCCAAACCTTTCATGAAACAAAACAACCAAACCCTCTTTTGCTTTCACAACATTTTTGAGATACTTTGTGTGTACAAAATAACTACGCTTGTTATTCTTTTTCAAAATTCGGTGATTCAAGCAGTTCCTTCTGAAGTTAAGAAAATCTAGGTGTAAATCTAATTTTCATAATGGTCTCTATTAATTGAATACTTAGTCATGAGCATTCCACAGGAAAATGACCCAATTACGCTAGACCACCCCCTATGGTAAACAGAACACGACAATACATATATTATAATGATTGTTTATTTGTTTATTTCAAAGTTTAATTATTTTGTAAATCTTATTAAAAGTTTGATGATCACATGTTTTTTGTTTATAATTACCACCTCCTATGTGTTTCATTTATTACTACTATTAAATAATACCATAATATAAAAAAGCTGTAGATTTACAGTTTTCAAATTAATATTTACAGTTTTCTACAGTTTTTATCAAGCATGTATGCAGTTTTTCTCTTGGGTGGGGTTGGCAACACTGCTCAAGTACGAGTCCACATCCAGGTTAGTGATGTAATAATTGTTTGTTTATTAAGTTGTATTGCCAATGGGCTCTTATTAAATTGTTTATGTTGTGATTGTTGTATTTATTCTCTTGTCTACTGCCAACCTTCCCAATAGGTTATGGGCCCAGTAACATTAAGAGAATAAAGTTTTTTTTGTTTGATTTAAATTTGTGCAAATTATTGCATCCAAAATTTTATAAATAAAAAATTATGGAGGCGCAATTAGCAAATTTGCAACAACAGATCGAACTGTTACAATCGCAGTTGAGGACTCGATCATCTTCAACAGTTGTAACAATGGGAGGACTGCCGCAATCAAAGCATTTGAATGGAGAAAATTATAGCGAGTGGAAGCACGCTATGAAAAATTTTCTTATCGATGCTGGCATGATGTGGAAGCATGTGGAATGTGCTCCCGGTACGGTGTTAGACGAAGATTTGGATCAACGAGTTCTGGCGAAGATCAATTTGTCCATTAATCCAGGAGCAGCAGCTGAAATAAAAAACGTGAAGACAGCGAAAGAAGCTTGGGGCAAATTAAATCGAATCTATGAACAATCGGGTACGCTACATTTGATTGGTTTATACGCGAAACTGTTCAGAATCCGATTGGATAATTGTAATGATATGCAGGATTATATTAACAAAATGTTGTGTATTACTGATCAATTGGAAACAATTGGTGAACCGTTCAAGGATCATGTGATTGGTGGTCTGATGTTGGCGGGATTATCTGAAGAGTATCAACCGTTATTAATGGGGATTCAAGGATCAAAGCAAAGTACTACCGTAGAATTCGTGAAAAATTTGTTGTTACAACCAAGTGTTCAAAAAATTCATGCAACAACTTCAGAATCTAGTGCGTTTTACAGCAAAAAGAAATGGAATCAAGCCGACAAACCAATGGAAGCTCAAAATCGAAAAATTAAGTGTTTTAAGTGCAAAACCGAGGGTCACAAAGATAACATTTGTCCACAGATGAAGAAGGTACAGCCAAAGAAATTTACAGCCAATAGAAGATCGGAAACCACCCAGTTTATTGGCATGTGTAATGATAAGTGTGATAGAAATAGTGAATGGATTTTAGACTCTGGTGCTTCAGTTCACATATCGCCGAATGCAAACAATTTTAAGGACTACGAACATTACGATTTTTGTAATATCGAAGTTGCTAATGGTACAACGTTGAACAGTGCTGGTAAGGGTAAAGTCAAAATTGATCTTATCGGTAATAAAGAATTAATGCTCCAAGAAGTTATTCATGTACCAGGAGTTACAAGGAACTTGATTTCGGTTGGGCAAATGGTTCAACATGGGAATACGTTAGTGTTTGATAAAAGACATGGCTGCAGAATTACAAATGTGCAAATAAATATTGAAAATAAAGATGTGTTGGGTAGTGCAAGATTAGAAAAAGGTGTGTATAAACTAAACGAACCTGTTGAAACTGTGAATCTTGTGGAGTTAAAAAATACTCATGTGTTGTGGCATCGAAGATTGGGACACATAAATCGTGTAGCAATGAACTTGTTAAATAATGGTTTAGCCGAAGGCGTTATTATCAAGGATAAAAACAGTAAACCGTGTGAAATATGTGTGAAAGGGAAATTGTCAAGAACACCATTCAATAAAAATGGCGCATCTCGAGCAACGAATAAACTCGAACTAATTCATTCGGATGTCTGTGGTCCTATGAATACAAAATCGATTGGTGGTGCAAGATACTTTCTAACATTCACCGATGACTTCTCGAGGAAAACAACAGTTTATTGCCTTAAAAATAAAAGTGAAGTAACTGAAAAGTTTTTGGAGTACAAGTCGTTTGTTGAGAATCAATGCGAAGAAAAAATTAAATGTTTACGATCTGACAATGGAACGGAATATGTCAATAAGGAACTTTTGTCCCATTTAAGAAGATTTGGAATTCAACATCAAACAAGCGTCCCATATACACCAGAGCAAAATGGGGTTGCCGAAAGGCTAAATAGGACTCTAGTCGAAAGCGCAAGATGTATGCTGACAGAAGCCAATTTAGGAAGCGAGTTTTGGGCAGAAGCGATACTAACGGCAACGTATTTAAAGAATCGGTGTCCGACAAAAAGCTTGAATCGGATGACACCTGAAGAAGCTTGGAATGGTAAGAAGCCAAACTTATCAAATTTAAGAATATTTGGTTGTAAAGCGTTGGTGCACATACCAAAAGTGTTTAGAAAAAAATTCGATAATAAGGCTGAAGAATACATCTTTGTGGGATATAGCGAAACAGTGAAAGGGTATAGGTTTGTTCACCCTATAACGAAGAAATTGAAAATATCAAGAGATGTGGTGTTTTGTGAGGATCAATTAATAAAAACTAGCATCGAAGAGCCGATTGATAGAGTATTTCCTCAACAAACCACGGTTAAAATAATTTCCAATGAAGACGACTTCACTCGTGATGGTATTTGTGTTGTTAACAACAATAATATAGTTAACGATGTTGAAGATGCTGTTGCAAATAACGATGAACATCAAGAAGTTGACGATGTTGAAGAACAGGAAGAGCAAGTGGAGATTGATTTGCCAAGACGTTCGCAACGAGTAGTTAAACCAAATAAAAATGTGTTTAACCCGGAATTTGTAGTCTACCAATCAATTGTAAATGATCCAACAACACTTAAAGAAGCTCTTGAAAGTGAAGATAGTGATGAATGGAGGAGAGCAATCGATGAAGAAATGGAATCGCATAGAACTAATAAAACTTGGATTCTATGTGATGTTCCAGAAAATCGAAAGGCGATTAAAAGTAAATGGGTGTTCAAAACAAAATTTACTGCCGAAGGAATTATAAATCGATACAAGGCTAGGTTAGTTGCGAAGGGATTCTCTCAAAAAGAAGGCATCGATTACGATGAAACGTATGCTCCGGTCGTACGACATAGCTCGATCCGTTTGTTGCTAGCCTTAGCAGCAAAAAACGATTGGAATATCGATCAAATGGATGTAGTAACGGCGTTTTTACATCCAAAATTAGATGAAGAAATCTATATGGAATTGCCGGATAAAAGAACCTGTTTATTGAAGAAATCTATTAATGGATTAAAACAAGCAAGTCGAGTGTGGTACAAAGAACTAGACCAAACCATTAAGCAATTACAGTTCAAGCAATCTAAGTTTGACCCATGCATTTACGTCAAAAGCAAGAATAACAAACAATTAATCTTGGCTGTATATGTTGACGATATCTTGATTTTTTCTCAAGATGATGCAATGAAGAATGAGGTGAAACGTCATTTAGAGAAATCATTTAATATGAAAGACTTAGGTGAGGCACACTATTGCTTGGGAATAAGAATTACTCGAGACAGGGAAAATGGTGTTATAACGTTAGATCAAGAAAGATACATCAATGAAATCTTAAAAAAATTTAACATGAATGAAAGCAAAGAAGTGTCAACACCATTCGATGCAAATCAAGTGCTAACGAAAGATATGCAACCAAAAACCAATGAAGAAATAATTGACGTTCCTTATCAAGAAGCCATAGGAAGTTTGATTTATGCAGCTCAAGGTACAAGACCTGATATTTCATATGCTGTTGGAAAAGTTAGTCGGTACAGTAATAATCCGGGTAAAGCACATTGGGGAGCTATTAAAAGGATTTTTAGGTACCTAAAAAAGACTAAAAATTTCAAACTAACATTTAAAAAAGGAAATGGTGACTTGCACGGGTATTGTGATTCGGATTGGGCAGCGGATGTAGACGAAAGAAGATCTACTGCTGGTTACGTTTTTTTGATGAGTGGAGGTGCTGTAAGTTGGGCTTCAAAAAAGCAACCAACAGTAGCACTTTCAACAACCGAAGCAGAATACATGGCATTGAGTTTTGCAGCACAAGAAGCCATCTTTATTCAAGGTCTTTTCAAAGAGTTGGAAACTAATTTAAACTGCATAAAAATATTTTGCGATAACAAAGGGGCCGTAGATCTCAGCAAAAATGCAGGATATAGGTGCAGAACCAAACACATCGATGTCAAGCACCACTTTGTCCGTGAAAAGCAAGAAATTGGACAATTAAAAGTGGAACATATCGGAACAGAAGATATGGTAGCGGACTCCCTCACAAAAGGTTTACCAAGGGATAAACATTCATTATGTACCAGCAAGATGGGTTTGGAGATTTAGGATTTTAGTTACATCGTAACTAGTGGAGGTGTTGGTATGTAAGTTACAATGTGACTGATAGATGGCGCGACATATTTATGTAGCTAGTTATCTTTATACCAATGCTAAATATAAGGACACCTGGTTTGTAGTTTTAATTACCCAAGTACGAGTCCACATCCAGGTTAGTGATGTAATAATTGTTTGTTTATTAAGTTGTATTGCCAATGGGCTCTTATTAAATTGTTTATGTTGTGATTGTTGTATTTATTCTCTTGTCTACTGCCAACCTTCCCAATAGAAAGTTTGAAAGCAATTTAGAAAAAAAATGAGAAAAATTGTTCATTTTGATAACAATGAGACGCCATTACCTTATAACTCGGACTGTAACCGGGTTGGTCAACAACTTCGGCTCCAAACGACGTCATTTGAAAGCACCCGTTATATTTTTGTGTATTCGCCAGGAAATGTTTAGATTGGATTGTATCTCCATTGAGAAACGAATACAATGGCTCTGGCGGATGAGTCAAAACGGGCAATTTCACCTTGCCACCAGCGCAGCATAAGCCGGGGGTTTTCGATTGAAACTTCAATGCATTGCAATGCTGGCATACGACAGACAATGAACCGATATCAAAGCAGCGAAGATCTTTGTAGGCGGATGCGGAATCGTATTCGAAAGCAGCGCGATTCAAGTCTACATTTACGACTGGTCTTCTTCTAGTAACATTTTGTCGAATTTGAGGCGGTGATTGTGCAGCGCGAACCTGTGCAATATGGGCACGTCTCCGTTCATTTTTTTCTGCACGTTCCTCTTGCGTTTGATTATTACGGACATTCTGACTAATTATTGCATGACGTGTGCGTCGCCGTCGTCCAAGGTTTGATCGTCTAATAGGAGGCATTAGTCAAGCAAATAACTGTCCATAAAAAAAAAATTTAAAAGAAAATTCTCTTCAAAAAAAGAACTTACGGAATGAATGTTTCGCAATGAATTCCCGCAATCCAATTGGACAACCTCACTGAATATCGCACTGAATTTCAATCACTAAATTTTACTTACTTTCCAAAATTATTTTCCTAAATTGTTGACTTTGTTTATTTCCTCTGTTATCTTCATCTTACTCCTCGCTTGGGGTAGTAGACTTATTAATGTATCAGAGAGCTACCAACCTTTGTTTGTTTATTACCCTTTATTACTGGGTAGAGTGTGTGTCTTATGTTATTCTACCAGGTCTGTACCTAGGGTATGTTTCTTTCTATTGGGCATTTTATAGGCAGAAGTATCTTTCTTGACTACTATTGTCATTGGTCCAAATTTTAGGTCAATAAAAAATAAATAAAATTGTCGCGCCACCTGCCGACGACGCAATTTTGTTAAACGATAGGTCGGCCATGAACGCCATCTATTGAAAATAAAAAATTGCTA